>LFJQ01000012.1:0-1257611 GCA_001182835.1 Oropetium thomaeum
ACGCCGACAGTTGGCGCGCCAGGTAGGGGTTCTTTGTGCGTGTTTTCGTCAAACCCCTCTCTTTGTTCGGATGGCTAGCCGCGCAAACACCTGGGTTCCCGGTGCACACGTGCGTTTCGGGAGCCTCGACTTCGTCGCCATCTCAGATGGCGCTCTGGCACTGGCCGGTGCAGCGCACCACCGGTTGCCCCGCTTGACCCCGGGCGTGTATCGCCTCTCGCTGGCACATTGCCCGGGCGTCGACGCTCCAGCTCCACGCGCCATGAACAACGAGTTCGTGGCCATGGTGGGCTGCGCATCCGAGTCTCTCTTCGACCTCCTAGATGGAGCGTCAAACGAAGATTCCGATGCAGAGTGCAGTGAGGGAAGTCATCATCCCTCACGCGAGTGCCTTATGATACGTGCGAAGCATCTTCCCGCTGCGGAGGGCGAGCGCCTGCGGAATCGTCTGGCCCGCAGGACGGGACCCCACCCCGTGACGCGCAGTTCAGAACGACTGCGCGCACGAAGGGAGGAACTCCTGGAGGTCCAGCGTCAGCTGGATCAGCAGCGTGCGGCGATTGATCACGAGCTCGCTCAGAGCGAGTCCAGTGAACACACCCGCACTGACGTTCGCGATTACGAGTCGCAAGTCGTGACGATGGTGCCCGCGCTTCCCACGGGCGAGCCAGAACTTGGCCGCGGCGGCGGCATTGCTCAGGGGCCTCCCTGAGCCTGTCACGCCGAGGCCCGACGCGCCCAGCGCGAGGTTGAGGCGCTACTTGAGCACGCGGCAGTGCAGCAAGCTGAGAGCTCGCTGTCGCGTCTGCGTGGACAACGTGCCCAGAACACGTCTGTCCACCAGACTCCCCCAGCAGCGGAAGGCACGGCGAAAGCCTCCGTCCGCGGTCGTCTGGGGACGAACAAGGACGCCCGCGCCACCCTGGATGCGCGGCGGCGCCGCCTGGAGTTCGACGATGGCACCTCCCGATCGCGTCATCCGCGTCGAGGAGGACGCTACGACGACGACGAGGATAGAAGCCCTAGCCCGGACGCCCCGGGACCGAGGGTCTTCAGTCCTCACATTCGGAACGCAGTATTCCCGCGGCGTTTCCGACCCCCGACCAACGTACCGAAGTACGCGGGGGAAACCAACCCCGGCCTGTGGCTCGAGGACTATCGCCTCGCGTGCCGGGCTGGGGGCGCGGAGGATGACGACTTCATCATCCGCAACCTGCCATTGTATCTGGCCGACTCGGCCAGAACGTGGCTCGAGCATCTCCCCGCCAATCAGATCACCTGCTGGTCTGACCTTAAGGAGGTTTTCGTTGGAAACTTCCAGGGGACTTACAACCGCCCAGGTAACCCCTGGGACCTCAAGAACTGCCGACAGAAACCTGGAGAGTCGCTCCGGGATTACATCCGGCGCTTCTCCCGGCAGTGCAACGAACTGCCGCACGTCCGGTGACGCCGATGTCATCGGCGCATTCTTGTCCGGGACAACCTGTCGCTCCCTAGTTCACGAACTAGGGCGCAAGAGTCCCCGGACCGCCAGAGAGTTGCTGGACATCGCGACCAGCTTCGCCTCTGGCGAGGAGGCGGTGGGTGCGATCTTCGATCGCGCCCAAGACGCCAAAGGCAAGCGGGTCGAGACAGCCGGCGGAGGCTCCTCCGACCCCCCGAGCAAGAAAAGAAGAAGAACCGGCCGCGTCCGTCCGGAGAACGGATGGTCGCTGCCGCGGATCGCAAGGGTGCCAAGGCACCCACGGAGGACACCCCGGACCACTTCGAAAGAAGTGGAACGGGCCGTGCCCCAACCACGCCTTCCCAGTGAAACACTTATACAAAGAGTGTTCGCTGATGAAGAAGTTCCTGGCCGAGGAGGCCAAGAAGGGCAAGCCGAAAGGCAAACCCAGACAGGCTCCCGATGACGCCAGCAACGACGTCGACGCCGCCGACGGCGACGACAACTTTCCGGAGACGGACGGCTGCCTTATGATCGTCTCTGGGCCGGCGCCACACGGTGGCCGACGTCGGGCCAAGCTGGAGCGCCGTGAGGTATTCGCAGTTGAGCCCGCCGTCCCGTCGTTCCTCAAGTGGTCGGAGTCTCCGATCACGTTCGACCGGTCAGACCACCCCAGCCACGTACCGCAACCAGGCAAGTACCCGTTGGTGGTAGACCCGATCGTCGGCACTAAGCGCCTCTCCAAGGTGCTTATGGACGGAGGCAGCGGCCTCAACATCCTCTACGTCGAGACCCTCGACGCCATGGGCATCGACCGGGCGCGCATTCGCCCGACCGGCGCACCCTTCCACGGCGTCGTCCCTGGGAAACAAGCTGTTCCCCTCGGGCAAACCGATTTGCCCGTCACCTTCGGGACTCCGTCCAATTTCAGGACGGAGACTCTCACCTTCGAGGTGGTAGGATTCCACGGATCCTACCACGCCATATTGGGACGGCCATGCTACGCGAAGTTCATGGCCGTGCCCAATTACACCTACCTAAAGCTCAAAATGCCTGGGCCGAAGGGGGTGATCACCGTCGGGACGTCCTTCCAGCACGCCTACCAATGCGAGGCGGAGACTGGCGAGCTCGCCTCCGCAACCGTGGCGACGGAGGAACTCGCTGTCATCCGCCAGCAAGTCACCGAGGACGCGCCCGACTCCAACCGCAGCACTGGATCCTTCGAATCCGCGGAGGACGTCAAAGAGATCCGGCTCTACCCCGACAGCGCCGACGGCAAGACGGCGAAGATCGGGACTGCTCTCTCCCCCAAATAGGAAAGCGTGCTCGTCGACTTCCTCCGCGCGAACATCGACATCTTCGCATGGAAACCCTCGGACATGCCAGGCATTCCGAGAGAAGTCGCCGAGCACGCCCTGCACATCAAGCCGGGCTCTCGCCCGGTCAAGCAACGTCTGCGCCGCTTCGACGAGGAGAAGCGCAGAGCGATCGGAGAAGAGATCGCCAAACTCCTGGTAGCCGGTTTCATCAAGGAAGTGTATCACCCCGACTGGTTAGCCAACCCCGTTCTTGTGCGAAAAAAGAGTGGGAAATGGAGAATGTGCGTTGACTATACCAGTCTCAACAAAGCGTGTCCAAAGGATCTGTTTCCTTTGCCACGAATCGATCAGATAGTCGACTCAACTGCGGGGTGCGAAACCCTATGCTTCCTTGATGCGTACTCCGGGTACCATCAAATCCCGATGAAGGAGTCCGACCAGCTCGCGACGTCATTCATCACTCCGTTCGGCTCATACTGCTACGTCACGATGCCGTTCGGACTGAAGAATGCAGGCGCTACGTATCAGCGCTGCATGATCAGAACCTTCGACGAACTCATCGGAGACATCGTCGAAGCCTACGTGGACGACATCGTAGTCAAGTCCAAGAAGACCGACCAGCTCGTCGACGACCTGGAGCGAGTCTTCACCAAGCTCCGAGCAAACGGCATCAAACTCAACCCCGAAAAATGTGTTTTCGGGGTCCCGAGGGGGATGCTGCTCGGATTCATCGTCTCCGAGCGTGGCATCGAAGCCAACCCGGAAAAGATCGAAGCCATCAACCGGATGGGTCCGATCCAGAACTTGAAGGGAGTGCAACGCGTGACCGGGTGCTTGGCGGCGCTAAGCCGTTTTATCTCACGCCTCGGAGAGCGCGTTCACCCGCTTTACCAGCTCCTGAAGAAATCCGACCGATTTGAATGGACTCCCGAGGCACAGGAGGCTCTCGATAGGATAAAAGTTATCCTGTCCAAGCCACCGGTCCTGGTGCCTCCGACCCCGAAGGAGCCGCTCCTACTCTACCTCGCCGCGACGACTCAGGTCGTCAGCGCTGCTTTGGTCGTAGAACGAAGGGAGGAGGGCCACGCCCTCAAGGTTCAACGCCCCGTCTACTTTGTGAGCGAAGTCTTGTCCGACACGAAGACTCGGTATCTCCAGATACTGAAAATTCTTTACGGCGTCGTCCTCGCCAAGAGAAAGCTCAGACACTACTTCGAGTCGCACCCGGTAACGGTGGTCACCTCTTCCCCCTTGCGTGAGGTCGTCGAAAACCGCGACGCAACGGGGAAGGCCGCGAAATGGGCTCTCGAGCTCATGGGCGAGGGAATCACGTACGCCCCTCGTACAGCGATCAAGTCCCAGGCCTTGGCCGACTTCGTGGCGGAGTGGACCGAAATCCAGCTCCCCACTGCCCCCGTCGACCAAGAGTACTGGGTCCTCTACTTCGATGGCTCGTTGATGCGCGCAGGAGCAGGGGTCGGACTCGTCTTCGTCTCTCCCATGGGGGTGCGCATGAGGTACGCAATCCGACTCCAGTTTCCCGCCTCCAACAACATGGCGGAATACGAAGCGCTCATCAATGGGCTCAAGATCGCCGACGAGTTGGGGATCCGACGTCTCGAAGTTCGAGGCGACTCCCAACTCGTCGTCGACCAAGTCATGAAGGAGTCAAGCTGCCACAGCGATGTCATGGACGCGTACTGCCAAGAGGTACGCAAGCTCGAACACAAGTTTTTCGGTCTTGAACTCAAGCATGTCCCGAGGCGACAGAACGAAGAAGCTGACTCCCTCGCAAAGATTGCGGCGGGTCGGGACCAGATCCCACCAGGGGTCTTCTCCCACGACCAAAGCCAGCCGTCGATCCGTCCCAAAGACCCAAAAGGGGTCGACAACGAGTCGACCCCAGGCGAAGGGGTCGGATCGACTCCCGCGCCTCCAGGATCCGACGTCATGGAGATCGATGACGCACCCACGTCGGGGTCGGGCCCCCCAAACGATTGGAGGACCCCATACCTTGACTGCCTCATCCGAGGGAAACTCCCCACGGACAAGACGGAAGCTCGACGCATCGCGCGTCGAGCCAAGTCCTTTGTCCTTATCGATGGGGAGCTTTACAAAAGAAGCCTCACCAAGATTTTGCAGCGCTGCATCCCAACCGAGCAGGGAAAGCTGCTGCTGCAAGACATCCACGGTGGGGTCTGCGGACACCACGCGGCGCACAAGACCTTGGTCGGAAATGCCTTCCGACAAGGATTCTACTGGCCGACAGCCGTCAACGACGCTGCGCATATCGTGCGCACCTGCGAAGGCTGCCAGTTCTACGCCCGGCAGACCCATCTGCCGGCGCAAGCGCTGCAGAACATCCCCGTCACATGGCCGTTCGCGGTCTGGGGACTCGACCTGGTCGGACCGCTCAAAAAAGCACCCGGGGGCTACACCCATCTCTTGGTGGCCGTCGACAAGTTCACCAAATGGATCGAAGCCCGACCGGTGGCAAGGATCCGACCGGAAGAAGCTGTGGAATTCTTCCTCGACATCATTCACCGCTTTGGAGTGCCCAACTCCATCATCACGGATAACGGTACGCAGTTCACAGGAAAGCGATTCCTTAAATTCTGCGACGACTACCATATCCGTGTCGACTGGGCAGCCGTAGCGCACCCCCGGACGAACGGGCAGGTCGAACGCGCAAACGGCATGATCTTGCAGGGATTGAAGCCTCGGATCCACAACCGCCTGAAGCAGTTCAACGGTCGGTGGGCAGCCGAACTCCCTGCCGTACTCTGGAGCCTGCGGACGACCCCTAGTCGGGCCACGGGGTTTACCCCCTTCTTCATGGTATACGGCTCCGAAGCTGTCCTACCAACCGACCTCGACTACGGTGCTCCGAGGGTGAAGGCGTACGACGACCAAGGGAACCAGACGTCCCTCGAAGACGCGATGGATCAGCTCGACGAGGCCCGAGACGTGGCGCTCGTCCGATCCGCCAAGTACCAGCAAGCACTACGCCGGTACCATGGAAGGAACGTGCGGGAGCGAGCGTTCAACGTCGGCGACCTCGTCCTTCGTCGCGTCACCAGCAGCCAAGGACGACACAAGCTGTCGCCGCCATGGGAGGGGCCTTACATCGTCGCCAAGGTTCTCCGACCCGGCACCTACAAGCTGCAGACCGCGGACGGACAAGAGTTCACCAACGCCTGGAACATCGAGCAGCTACGTCGTTTCTATCCCTAAAACTCGTAGCTTGTCTGTTTTCCGCACCCCCCGAGCAGCGTCCGACCCCTGCTGCACAGGGATCGAACCACGCTCGGGGGCTCAACACCTGCAAGGTGCGCGCATGTATTCCATGTGCAATACGTGCGCGGCCCGACCCTCGCACGTTTTCAAAAAACTTGTGCAAAAACAAGTAAATCAAAGATAGGAAAGCTTGAGATCGAACTGGTCGGACCGCGAAAGTGCTAACGAGCCCACGGGGGCTATGGCCACAACGCTCACCAGTCAAGCTAACGATCGATCCTATCCGCGACTTACGTTTTGCACCGAGCCTCGGCCCCCCACCTAACGTTTAAGACTCAGAGAAGATAGGTCGTGGATAGGAGAAACACGAAGTCGAGTCGGTCGGACTGCGAAACGCCTACCGCCCGCGAAAGGCTACGGCAACATCGCTCACCGGCAAAAACTAAGTGTCGATCCTGTCTACAACCTACGATTCTTTGAGGACACATAAACGGACGAGTGAGGGACAGAGCGCTTTTTCACGCAAGTGATAAGGAAACAGGCCGTCGAGGTCAAAATCACTTGTAATACAAAAACTTGTTTTTACAAGTTGTCCGGGCGCTTCGGCCTCGGACACCCTAAACACATGCTAACTAATCTACTCCTACTCTTCGGGGGCGGGGGTCCGCTCCTGCTCTGGAGTCGGGGGCCTCTCGTGCTCCGGGGTCAGGGGGCGATCCTCCTCCTCTATCCTCGCAGCCAGGGCGTGCGCCAAGGGGGCGACTTCATCCTCGATCTCGTCCAGTTCCTCGTCGGTGTACCCGGGCGCGAACCCCTGACTCATTAAGTCCAGCGCGATGCTGGAATAACGAGACCGGGCGATAGCGAACGCCCGGTGCACGCCTCGGCGGAGTGCCTCCCTTGACGCCTCGCGCGCACGCTCCTCCACCTGCTCCGTGAGCGCTGCACACATCGTCCGATGGTCAGACCACGCTGCCTAAGGAAGAGAAAGCTAAGAAGAAAGAGAAAGGGTACCACATACCCGCCACCGCCTGTTGAAGTTTCTTCACCGCTGTCCGAGCGTCGGACAGCTCCGTCCCCAGGTCGGCGGCCACGCCCTCGTCCTCCATCCTCGCCTCCCTCTCCTTCCGGAGTACCGCCCGAAGCCCGCCCACCTGCTGGCTCCTCTCCACCGCCACCACGACGGCGGCGTTGCGTACCTGGTGGGCGGACTCCAGCTGACTCCTCAAAATGCGGGCCTCCTCCTCCGCCCCCCGGAGTCGGCCGACCGCGGACTCCTCCCGGGTCTGGGCATCCGCCGCCGCGCTGCTAGCAGCGATAAGCTGCCGCTCGAGCGCCTGGCGCCTCCTGAGACCCCTCGAGAGGCGATGTCGGAGTGACGCCGCGATGCTGTCCAACGCGACCATCTCCGAAAGCTCCTCTTGGAGGGCCTGGTCTATGGACCCCACCGCGGCGCCCCCCGACGCCGACCCCTCGGCCACGGGGGCCGTTGGCACCATGGCAGCCACAGGCCCGCTGGCGCCCGCACCCTCTGGCGCCTCCCGCGGCGCCACCACCATCGCCTCCGCCCACGCCGGCTCCGCCTCCGCCCGCGCCGGCTCCGCCGCCGCCACCTCCTGCTCCGCGGACCGCGCCGCCTCGACGGCCGTCGCCACCGCGCGCGGGGGCTCCACCGCCCTGGCCTCACCAGCCGCCGATGACTCCGCGTCACCGGCCCTTGGCGCACCGGCGGACGGGCGCCGCGCAAGCGCCTTCTTGGGCGCCGTGGCCAACGCCAGGACCATCCCTCCGACCCTGCACAACGAGCGAGCGGCGGTGAGCAGGACACTTAAAGAAAAGAAAGAAAGAATCAAAACTACTTACCCTATGGCTATCCCCCGACGACGCTTGGGGGTCGCATCCGACTGCCCCTCCGAAGGGCGGGGGCGCTTCTCGCTCGCCCGCGCTGCCGCCGGCTCCCCCGGGGCAGCCGTGGGAGCCACCCTCCCGCTCGGGGGCGTGCCGGCCGACGGCCCCGCCGGCGTCGGCGTCCTTGGCGCCGCTCCCGCTGTCGCGGACCCCGCGGCGGGCACGGCCGGGGCGCGACTCGGCGTCGCCTCCGACCTCCGAGGCTCAGACCTCGGTGGCTCCTCCTGTGGGCGCGTCGCAGCCGGACCCCGGGGGCCCGACCCCGAGGCCTCCGGCCTCCGAGCCTCGGGCCTCCTCTCTTCCACCAGCGGGCGCGACCCGCTCGACCCCTGAGGTTTCAACCTCGGGGGCTCCAATGTCAGCACTTGGGCCGGCGGGCGCGACCCGCTCGGCCCCTGACCCCCCTGACGGGGGCCGACCTCCTCCTCCTCCTCCTCTTCCTCCTCGTCGTCGTCATCGTCGTCATCGCTCTCCTCCTCCTCCGACCCCTGGCGGCGACCGCGCCTCTGGAGCTTCGCCGCCTTCTCCGCCTTCGCGGCGTCCTTCCGCCGCTTCTGCTCCTCGGCGGCGAGGCGGTTCGCCTCCCTGGTCGCGACGTCCTCCGGGACGGGGACGAGGGATCGGCGGAGGACCAGGCCCTCCTGGCGCACATCAAGTAGTCAATATCGACTCTAGAAAAGAAAAAAGACGATCTACAAGCTAAGGATGGGGAGAACCTACAATTTGGACGCTCCCGGGCCACGGAAGGGCCCGAGGATGGTCGTCCAAGTCGACGTCGGCCTCCTCCGGGAGGAGGGTCTCCTTCAGGCGTTGCTTGAGCTCCGACTCGGAGGGGGGAGCTCCCGCCATCACCGACCCCTCCGCGTCCACGCCAGGCCCCATCTGGTCCAGACGGAGCGGGCGGGCCACCAGCGGAAGGACGCGGCGGGCGTGGTACTCCGCGATGACCCCAGCACCGCGCACGCCCGCCTCCTTCAGCTGCGCGATGGCCGCGAGAAGGCCATCCAGCATCGTCTGCTCCCTCTTCGGAGGACCCCATCGCCAGGACTCGGGCGCCACTGGGAAGACCCGCCCCGTGAACTCCCGCAGGGGACCGGCGGTGTCGTTCTTGAGATAGAACCATTGGCCGTGCCAGCCCCTGTGGGAAGTCCTCAGCTTCACCGAAATGTAGTCGGCGGAGCGGTTGCTGCGAAGGTGGATGCCGGCGCACCCGATCGGCGCCGGCCCACGCTCCGCCTTCAGCAAGCTGACGGCGAAGAAATACCGCCAGAGGTCGAAATGGGGCTCGATCCCCAAGAATCCTTCACACAACGCCACGAAAAGGGCGACGTGCTGGATCCCGTTGGGGTTGAGATGCTGCAGCTCAATGTTGTAGTAGTGTAGCAGCCCCCGGAAGAACCGGTGCGCGGGGACGCCGAACCCGCGCTCGTGGAACGGCGCGAACGAAACGATGTAGCCATCCGGCGGGGATGGCAGAGTCTCGTCGCCCGGCACCAGCCACTCCGCCGCCCCCGTGCGCGCCCGGAGGAGGCCGCGCCTCACCAGGCCCTCTAGGCGGACGCTCCGCACGTCGGACTTCCCCCAAGACGCCATCGAAGATGAGCGAAGTAAGTGGCTGTGGGGGACTCGGGAGTGGCGAGGACGAAGGAAGGCGAAAGGGCTTGGGAGCAGAATGCGCAAGACAGCGGAAGCTCGAGGAGGCAGAAAGCGTAAGTGCAACGGACGAAGCCCGCGGGTTCGTTTATATAGGCTCGGCCGAGACGACGACGCCCGCGGCGCGCCCCCTCGAGCAGCGCGCCCCATTCACGCCCGCGCCAGGTGAGGCAGGTAAACGTCTCGTCACGTTTTATTGCTCACGCCTGCAGGCTCCGCCGGATCGAGCGCCACCGCACGCCGCCGAGCGACGCTTCGACTTATCGGGCCGGGCCAGCTCAGGTAACTCCGTGATACCGAACGACGGTTCGACTTATCGGGTCAGGCCCGCCCAGGTAAGAAAAACACATGGGCTGAAACATGCCCCGACGGCCCAAAGAGTTCGAAGGCTGGCCCAGCGGATGGGTTCGACAGCCGCTCAGGGCATAAACAGAGTGAGGGGTGAAAAGTGATGGGTCCGCTAGCGGCCAGTACCCCCAGGCGGTCGACCGCCCAGGGGCATCACGATTCGCGTTCGAGTCCCGGTCCGATCCGACCCACGGGTATCTCCCCGCAGAGAGGCAACGAGCCCTCAGAAGCCTATCGAACGGCATCTGAGAACCACGTGGGACGGCGACTAGGAATATTGGGGCCAACCGCCAGCCGGTTCGGCTGGGATCCCCCCGAAGGGATCCCGGGGCTCCACTTGAACTTACCCGTTAGCAGCTCGATGAGCGTCACGCCTCGGCCATCGAGGTAAGGCGTGGCTCGGCTCAACCTCCTCGTCCGGCGGACGGACGCGCTGGAGGCACGATACAAAGACGAACCGAACCCCCGACCGGTCACTGCAACGAGCAGAGGACTCGGGGACGGAATCGCAAAAAGAGGTCCAACGCGGGGTCGCAGAACCTTAAGTCCCAAGGATGAGTTCGCTCTCGCGAACGAAAATTCCTTCTCCCGACCTGAGCGACGCCCGGCCCCCGAGGGGGCCAGACCTCGCTCGGGGGCTACACCTGCAAGGTGCGCGCTCGCGCGCGCCCCTTACAGCACAAATAAGGGATCACCACGATCGCTCTTCCTCCCGACTTAAGCGACGCCCGATCCCAAGAAGGGATCAGACCTCGCTCGGGGGCTACACCTGTAAGGTGCGCGCTCGCGCGCGCCCCTTACCGGTAGAAACGCTTCTACAAGCCACCTCCGGTTAGAGCGACGCCCGACCCCTCTTATGTGGGGGGTCGGACCTCACTCGGGGGCTACTGTTGAGGGCCGATACCGGGGATGACCGGTATTAGCGGTCCTCCGACTGCTTTACGTATAAAGCAATAAGCGACCTCCGTCTCGCCCGACCTCTATGCCGCGACGCGCGTACAGTGGCTCGGGCCCACAGACAGGTCCGCCTCGCCCGACCCCCTCGACCGGGGTCGGATCACCCGCCGCTCGACTCAGGCTCCCGACCTCACCATGACGGGGTCGGGAGCTCGTGCCAAAGTCCGCCTCGCCCGACCCCAGGGGTCGGGCGAATCGCTCCCTCCCGACCCTCAGGGGTCGGGAGCGCCACCTAGCGCGACGAAGGCGGTTGGTACTGAGTAGTTGAGTAATAAAAGCTCAACTACTCTCGTGGCTACCAAAGCCCCCCGCGCAAGTGGGCGTTTACCGCCCACGTCGCACAGTGACAGCGAGGCCGTCACTATGCGAACGACCCCCGTCAAAGCCCATCCCTTCTGACAAGACGGGACGGCTACGATCGACATTTCGACCGGGTACGGAGCTAACGATGACCAGTCCTCCTCTCCTCCGACCCCTCGTCGGAGGGTGACCGACCATACCGAAGGGACGTCCCTCGTTGACGGCCATCCCTGTGGCGCCATCGACCGAAGAAGCACCGCCATGCCTGCGACGTCATCCACAGCGACCGGCACGGAGTCTGAAGCATCAACAGCGCGGCCTACAGGACACCCGGCCATGCCGCCGCCCACTCCCCCGCGCCAACCCTCTGTACGCCCGCCTCCCCCCTTGCAGTATAAAAGGGGGAGGCAGGAGGACGACGGGGGGGCAGAAGACTAGTGCAACACACACGATATCTCACCCCACGTAGAACACCTCACAGAGACTTGGGAGCTCATCCCTCTCTCGCCTGTTTGTAACCCCCTACTACAAACTGTCGCGAGTAACACGAGCAGCCTCATCGAACTGGACGTAGGGCACGTTGCCCGAACCAGTATAAATCCTTGTGTCCTCTCGCGAACCATCCGAACCAAAACACGCACTCCACGATACTAATTACTCGTCGGCCACAACGAACGCCGACAATAATAATAATAATAATAAAGAGATTGTGCACATTCGGTAGAGACCAGATTATTATCAATTTTCTCCGAAGGAAAAAAAAAGAACTGTTGTATTATCAGCCAAGTACAAAGCTACAAATCTTATTATCCCTAGGACAATACTCAAATTAATCTGTTTACTAGTACTAGCTTTCACTTTGAGCTCTTATTATCCCAGGACAATACTCAAATTAATCTGTTTACTAGTACTAGCTTTCACTTTGAGCATGCAAATTTGTTTCGTTCATCGGCCTACCTGCATGCACATACAGGTGTCATCGTGTCAAGCAAGGCTTTGCTATCCGAAATGCAGAGCCCTAACATAAAAGATACTCTCTCTTTTTTTAAATTATTATCGCCGTCGAATTTGACCATCGACTTTGACCATTCGTCTTATTTAAAAAAATATAAAAAATATCAAATATTTTATTATGATTCGATTCATCATTAAAGATTCTTCAGACATAACTTTTAAATTTATATATTTAAATAATTTTTTTAATAAAATAAATGGTCAAAGTTGACGATCAAAATCAACGGTGATAATAATTTAAAAAAGAAGGAAATATATGTTGCTTCAGATATGTTTTTGTAAAATCACAGACTCGTGATGCAGTGAGGCCAAACAGGAGGAGCAGAACTGTCCAACAGGGCAAGAAGAAGCTGGGCCATCGACGTCGTCGTGTGTGTTCATCCCTCAGTCCAGGCCTCCACGAAAGAGAGAATCAGATGGCGAGCACATCACCGTGATCCGGGCCTCCGGGGGGCGTCCGTTGGCAGTATGCGAAGGAGAGCCGGCTGACGACGACGTGCTGCCGCCGCAGGGAGGGGAGGAAGAGTTCCCCGCGCGTGGCGCGCTCTCTCCCTGTGCGTTTCTACGCGAGGCAGGACCGTGCAGTGCTGGCAATGTTTATCCACTGGCACAAAGACGACGACTCATGTCCATGTCGGAGGACTACGTGTTGCGTCGCGCACGGCTGGTAGCCTGGTACGCCGACATTTCTTTCTCGCTCCTCACTTTCACTGAGTACTACTTTGGTAGAAGTATATAAACGGACGTCTTTTTCTAGAAGTTTTCCAGAGTTTTTTTATTTTTTTTAAAAAATTATCCTTTGCCTCGAGATGGGCCTCTGCTATTACAGTCCACCAGCTTGGAGGAAGGCCCGGTACAGATCCTGGACGCGGGAGGCAAAAGCGCCTGGCTAACAAATGAAGCCCATTGCTGTCCCAACCATACACACGTATACGCGGTAGTAGCACTTGTACGTTGTCAAGCTGCTGTGCGTGCAGCACACGCTTGCATCGGTACTGCTCGGATTTAGCGTGCTTCGTCCTGCTGCAGGTTGGATGCACGTACGTACGCGACGCAACACAAAACAATTCTTCGTCCTGTGCTGACGTGACGTGCTGATGCCTTACAGAGGATGCGTCTTCAGCTCCCAACCCCACGCCTCGTTGCTAAAACCTCTCGAGAGTCGTCGTACTAACTCCCAACCAGGAGCAGCGGCATTTCGCTCCATGCATTCCTTCCCGTTGCCCGCGCCCATGCCGGCTGTTCGGTCTCCACCGCAATGCCTTTTGCCTTCGTCTTCTCCGAATGATCGATCCACTGCCAGTGACCGACACGCAGTGCGCCCATGCAGCTGGTTCGATCAATCGATCGATTCCATCCCCTGACCAACAGAGAGAGAACAGAGAACAGGCACGTTTTATATGCAGAGAAGAGGCCGCACAACGAGTACGTACTTGCTAGGCGCCGGCTAACCCCCACCCACGTACGGCGCACTGCGGCCGTGCCACCTGAACTGAACAAGCAGGGTCGTCGTCTCGCCCCTTACCATTTCCAGCGCGGTTGCAACGCGCTCATAAATACTACTACTACTTAGTACTGCTGTACTACTACACGGCTCCGGCGAACGGCCGGCCACGTATGGTCGGCCGAGCACCTCTCGGCTGCTGTAGCTGTAGGCGTCGTGTCGACCTCTCCACGGTTCCCAGGCAACCGGCACAGCTACGGCCTTTCCATTTGAATGCAGTTGGACAGCAGCGCCTGTCGTGACGGTTGGCTGATGGCAAGAAAAAGGGGTCGTCGTTGCACGATTGTCAGGCCACCGGCGCCGGGGTCATATCGAATGATTCCGCAACGGAGCCGCCGGTATTAGTCACTTCTTTCCGGGAATGGAAAGGGATTTACGAACGGTATCATTTGTGGTCGGGTATAGGCGTGGTTATCTGTCACCACCGCCATTCACCAGCAGCAGCAGCAGCAGCAGCAGCAGCACAGCAGCCTTCATTGTTATTGTTCAGACCGAGACAAGAAAATCCTGATGCGTCCGTCTATCATCCTCTGATGGAGACGATTCTGCGTTATTGCTACTAGTAGTAGTAAGGATAATATCTGAATCTGATGGTGACACTCGCTCGGCTTCCTCCACCGGACGGTCTCGTGAAATGCATTCGACAACCACGCGCGTGTGTTTAGCCGCCTCGTCGAAACATATGCAACCCTTGATTTTAGGGTCGGCAGGAACGATATGCTTCTTTCCCTGTCCAAGCTAGGCCAGCAGATGTAATACGACCTCGCCCAAGTTAGCCCGGCAGACGATCCACATGCTTCTTTCAGCCATCTGAAGACGCATCAGCACAGGACGAAGATAGGGCCTCCCTCCTAATCCACTACTACTGTACTACTGTACTCTCTGTAGCAATTACTACTACTCGCAACACATTTACTCAGATCATGCTCAAATCATGTAGTATATTGGTGTATTCAGTAGTACTATATTCCCTCCGGTATAAAAGAATAATAATTTATGACAATAATACGACCTCTAAAACATAATTTTAACTTTAATTTTTGATAAAAATATTTATTAAAAATAATATATATACTTTTAAAAAAATATTTTTTAAGATGAATCTACTCATATGATTTTTATATTTTTAAATATAATAATTTAAAAATTATTTATGACACGAGATGAGAGAACGGAACCAGACCCCACGCCTAGCTCATGGATGGATTGATTAATCGTTGCACGTCTTTTGCTCTTGCCATGAAACAGTAGGAGGAGCTCTACCTTCTAGTACTACTAATAGCTAGTAGGCACAATAGTTTAGTTACCTAGGTCCCGCGGCACACAGTAGTCCGACTAGGCGCCGATTCCTCGATGCTTGTTTACATTTAAAGCAGTCATTAGCATCAGATTGCGACAGTCGACACTAGTCTCTCCTTATATTTTTCTGTTTGATCCGGTGTCAGCTTCAAAATTTTAATTCGCGTTACAGCTGGAACGCAAGCCTAGCTACAACCATTCTTCGCACAAATCACTGATCAATCACAACAACCTTCCTTTGCGAACCAAAAGATCGTCTACATTTTTTATAATTAAGTATACTAGGTACTAGTTGGAAAGTATTCCTTCTTCCGATGAAATTCAGTCACCGGACTGAAACAAAAATGGTGCAATGGCAAATCTACAGGCCGGAGAGGAACAGAGAGATGGGGCACGGATAGTAGCAACCAGCATGTTTTCAAGCCAGCAACTCGTGGGCCTAAGCTTTCTTGAATGCCTAATGATCAATCATACCTGTAATTGGTTTGCACCGATAAACGTCCATGTCGATTTTATTAACATTCCACCCATCCCTGTCATTTGTTTTTGACTGAAATGGTCAACACGAGCAGATGGAATTTTAGTAATAACACTGAAAAAGAAATGGCCGTAGCTGATGCCATTTCGAAAATTAAAAGGCAAGCGGTAAAAATATGCTGAAACAGTGAAGACCATGAAATGTTTACAGTGCAACGCTGATCCCAACGCACAACGCCTAGATCATCTTTTAATCTGTTGAATGTTCTACCAATCGGGCACTTCTCTTCACTCATACTAACCTCGGCCATTTCTATCTTATACTAATCGGCAGACTGACCGGGTCGTTGTTGCACAGCTCCGGCATGCACTGCTTGCCGTGCCAGGTGTGTGTTCTTACCGGCGCGACCCCTGTTCACTGCAACGCAAGATCACTCCGTGGCCATCCATGGGTTTCGAGTTCGTCTGCGTCGCCATAACGCCGCCCGTACGTGCGCAGTTAGTATGTGTTGGCTGTCCGTCCTTTCGAGTTTTTGACGATGGCCGTTGCTCCGGCCGGTCGTCCGTGGTTGCAGTCAGTGAGCCGCTCCTCGCAGTTCTGTGGTCTCTGACCGAGTGAATTGGGGGCGGGGGCCCGCACCTGGGCTTCGCCGCTTTAAATTCTCCCTCCCTCTCCCTCCTCGTCTCTCGCTTCAGAAGAGCAATCAGCAGCAGTGTTCCACACAGTCCACACAACCTGAGAGCCGACCCGACGCCAGGCAAGCAAGAGCGACACAGGGAGGCCCGGCCATGGGTGTTCCATCGGTAGCGCAGCTCAGGCGGCTGAAGCCGCTGTACCAGCTGGTGGTGAACAACATCCTCGCCATCGTCGCGGTGCCACTCGCCGCCGCGGTGGCGCTCAAGGCTGCGGAGCTGGGGCCGGAGGAGGTCCTGTCCAGGACCCGCGCGCTGCGCCCGGCGCACGCGTTCCTCGCCTTGTTCCTACCGGCCGCGGCTGCGGTGCTGTACCTGATGCTCCGTCCGCGCGCGGTGTACCTGGTGGACTACGCGTGCTTCCGCACCAACCCGAACTGCCGCGTCCCGTTCGCGACGTTCTTGGAGCACTCCCGCGTGTGGCCGGGGTTCGACGAGCGCAGCGTGCGGTTCATGACGCGGCTGCTGGAGCGGTCGGGGCTCGGCGAGGAGACGTGCCTCCCCTACGCGCAGCACTACATCCCTCCGTCGCGGGACCTTGAGTCGTCCCGCGCGGAGGCGGAGCTGGTGATCTTCTCGGCCATCGACGACCTGCTGGCCAAGACGGGCATGTCGCCGCAGGACATCGACATCCTGGTGGTGAACTGCAGCCTGTTCGCGCCGACGCCGTCGTTCACGGACATGATCGTGAAGCGGTACGGGCTCCGCGAGGACGTGCGCGCCGTGCACCTGGCCGGGATGGGGTGCAGCGCGGGGATGATCTCGGTGGAGTGCGCGCGGAACCTTCTGCAGGTGGCGCCGTGGGGCGCGCGCGCGCTGGTGGTGTCGACGGAGACCATCACGCCCAACTACTACATGGGGCGCGAGCGCGCGATGCTTCTGCCCAACTGCCTGTTCCGCATGGGCGGCGCGGCGGCGCTGCTGTCGACGGACGGGAAGCGGACCCACGCGCGGTTCCGGCTGGCGCGCGTGGTGCGCACGCTCCGCGGCGGCGCGAGCGACGGCGCGTACCGGTGCGTGTACCAGGAGGAGGACGAGCGCGGGAACGTCGGGATCAACCTGTCCAAGGACCTGATGAACATCGCCGGCGACGCGCTGAAGGCGAACATCACGGCCATGGGGCCCCTGGTGCTGCCGGCGTCGGAGCAGCTGCTGTTCGCGCTGTCCTTCATCGCGCGCAAGGTGCTCAACAACCGGATCAGGCCGTACATCCCGGACTTCCGCACCGCGTTCGAGCACTTCTGCATCCACGCCGGCGGCCGCGCCGTCATCGACGAGCTGCAGCGCAGCCTCACGCTGTCGGACGAGCAGGTCGAGGCGTCGCGGATGACGCTGCACCGGTTCGGCAACACGTCCAGCAGCTCGCTCTGGTACGAGCTGGCGTACGTCGAGGCCAAGGGGCGGATGAAGAGAGGCGACCGCGTCTGGATGATCGGCTTCGGGTCAGGGTTCAAGTGCAACAGCGCCGCGTGGGAGTGCATCCGCCCCGCGCCCAACGCCGACGGGCCGTGGGCAGCCTGCATCCACCGATACCCCGTCCACATCCCCGACGTGCTCAAGCACTGACTGAAATTGCTGGCCTTCTTTCCTTCCAGTCAGTAGTTCATCTCTCTCCCTTTCCTTGCGTCGCCACACCCATCATCATCATCATCATCATCATCATCTATTCATCTATCTGGTGGTCTTGTGCACGGACGGGCGGGGTTCCCTTTCGGTTCGTGTGGATCGAACAAACCGTTGCAACAGGGATTCGATTATCAATTGCAGTTACGTACTTAAATAGTATACTAGTAGTAGCTAAATTGATGGGGGTGGGGGAGGAAGGAAGCTGAACGGTGGTGCGGTGGTCAGAGTGCGTGCAATTGGAGGATGTCAAGGGCGGCGCATAAATAGCAGCAGCAGGGCGTGCACGTAAGCATGGGCGACGGTTGTGTTGTGGTTGAAGGGAACGAACGGTTTCGCTCCTTTCGAGCTGTGCACGTACGCTGTACTGTTGTACCAGTAGTTTGGTGGCGTGGCCCGTGTCGTGTGTTCTACGTAGTATTGTTCTTTTTCTCACCTTATCTTCTTCCATTCATATACTACTAGTACTACTGAGATGAACTACAGAGGGATGAACACGGTGTTGTATCTTCCTGTTCTGTGATACTACTGTAAAACCGCTCCATCCATTCAGTAAAATTTATTTCTTTCCACTTACCTGCTCCTTTTGCAACGATCGATGACCAAAAACTGTTCTTGTCTCTGTTGTTCTGAGAGTCTTGTCTGTTTCTGCTCCGCTCTGATGCTTTCTGTGGGCTTCGCCATTGCCCGTCGCAGCTTGGCACCGCGCCGTTCCATTTCGGCCAACACCAGTGCCTGCTGGTCTCGGCCGCGGATTGATGGCCGGACCTGTTCAGGCTGTGGCCTTGGCCACCACCACCAGACTCATCAGACCAGCCACGGCCCGCCGCGCGCTGCGTTGTGTTTCTGCCGCATGAATTGAAAGCGCCGTAGTACTAGTACAGTACATACGTGGCGCCGCTCCCTGGCTGGCGGCTGCCTCCTCCGTCCTCCCTCCCTCTGCGTGTTCCGCGCTCATCAATGCCGGTGCAGCAGGCACCACGTGGACTCTGCGGTTGGAGCCGTTCGCGTTGCGCTGAACGTGCGAAACGAGCCTTGTCCTTGGCCTTTCCCGTCGTTTCTTTTCTGCATCATCATCAATTCAACTGCACGTGTACGTATGGGGTGCGTGAGCAGCCCCCATTCCTGCCGGTGAAGCGTGCGTGACACCGTCCGTCGGTCGGCGTCGAAGAGGATGCGCTGTCGTGCGCGTGAGTCGCCGCGAGCGGGTCTCGGCGTGGTTTTCTGGTCGCTGCCAGGACATGCAGGTACTGCTATTGATTGGTCTCAATTGAACAAGAACATCTCGATCTCAATCAGCAGTGGGGAGAGGAAAGTTCAGCCACAGCGTTCATTCTCTTTCACCTGAAACGGGAAAATTCCATCGTCAGAGCAGATACTACCTGAGTTCTTTACACTGGGTATCTACCGCACCCGCGCATCATTGATCACTTTTCAGCACATGACGATGTAGTAGTAGACGCCCGAGTTACTCACGGAAGAAAAGAAAAGAACCATACGAAGAACGAGTAGAGACTTTGTTGCCGTATAAGCAATGATCGATGTGAAACCGCAGGTACTACTACTACCACCAGATATCATCGCGCATGCAGTGGCAGGTGCCGAGGTGCTGGCGCCAACGCCCTCCACGAAGAATATTTCTTGCCATATGCATTGCGAGTACTGCAGATGCATATAATATACGGCTAACATGTCATAGTTTTTGGGCTTTTCACTAGAGAAGAACCAACACACGGCTGTCGCACCGAGAGGCTATCTTGTGGACTCGGACCACTTTCGCATAAACCTTGGGCTGAACAATGGGCCGGAATGGCACAGCTTCGCGGCCATACAGTGATTCCTCTTTCCTCCCATCCCAAAAAGATGTAGAAATTGAACAGCTCGGTGAACGGCTCCGTGAGCCCGAGCATCATGAGCGTATCAAAATGCCGGAGATTGCACAAGGGCTGGCCGTGGCCGGCCGGTCGCCCCTGTGTTGGTCGTGATCGCGACGAGGAGAAGATGCGCCGGAACCGGGACCGCGATCTCGATCTATCCAATTCCAATGCAATCAGGCTTCTTCAGGCCATCACCGCTTTGATTTCTTTTTTTTCCCCCCTCCTTTTTGGTTCATCGAGCGAGCACATAAATAATGGCGCGTCCGTCCGACGGCCCCATGCCACGCCTTGTCGCTCCGCCGCAGCTGACCGTGTCGCCGTTGGGACCAGACAGAGTTGACGCCCCCACGACGGCAACTAACGCCTGCTACGCCAGCTAGACTTGTTGTATATTTTCCCATTAGCCTGTCTCCAACTATAACCCCGTCCGTTCAGCGTGATCCCATGTGGCCGCGCCGGCAGTGAGACGCCATGTGCTGTGTTTTATCTGATGTGATTAGTACCACCGGTAAATATCACACCCCTACGTTTGGAATGAAACCACCAGCACTAAGTTTGGATACTAATACTACAATTCTAAAACAGCTTCACTGCTCTCCTTGGTAACCATTCTACATACAAATTCGAAAGTGCGGAACATCACCTCCCACTGCACACAAGTTTCTACTTAGTACTGCTTTTGCAACTTGGGATCAGATAACTCTCATTACAAAACATGGCTTATTAAGAATCGAATGGACTAAAGAAACCACTGTACCGCAAAAGAATGGACTAAAGAAAGACTTGACAGTGATAACTGAAGACCTCTGCTGTGCACACTGCACACATGATCCCGAGTCGCCGATTCATCCGTGCCAGCCAGGCGAACACCGATCCACCCCCCCGGGGTCCGATTTGTTTACTCCCGCACCCCCACGCCCCGGAATGCTCCGCTGCGCGGTGTCGTGTCCGGGAATCTCTCCGCACGCGAACTGCAGTAGCGGCCACCCCACGCCCAGCTCATCGTCTGTGCCAACACCAACACCAACGCCAACGCCACCGCGCCGCGCCGCAGGAGGAGCCCTGGAGCAGCTGGAGCCCTGCCAGCCGCGGCCGGCATTTTCCTCCCCTTTTCTTTAATTCCAGAAGACCCTCCCTCTGAGCTCCCTCGCACTACGTACACTGCATCGCCGCCGCGAGGTTGACATTGGCATGGCCTCTTCCCCACCACCACCACCACCACCACGTCCTCGTTTCCCACTTCCGCTCCTGATCCACGCGGAGCGGTGAGCTGTCGCCTCCTCTCTCGGCGCGCTGAGACGCCGGTCGACTCGCGGCCGCAATGGCCACTGCGAAGGCGGCGGCGGAGATCGTGCGGGAGATCGCCGCGGTCGGCGCCGCCGACCTCGCAGCCGCACCCGAGCCGCTGCGCGCCGACTGCCTCCGCCTCGCTCGGAAGGTATCCCTGCTGTCGCACCTCGTCGCCGAGATCGACGAGGCGGGCCCGGCGGCCGTCGCGGGGTGTGCCGCGGCGTGGCTGCGCGATCTGGTGACAGCACTCGAGGCTGCCAGGAGGTTCGTCGCGCTTGGACGGGCGCCGCCGACCGCCACCGGGGCGTCAGATCAGGTGAGCGGTCGACTTGTACGGGTACACGGAGCCTTCTTCTCAACCTGCATTGCTCGCTGATTGGTGCGTTTCCTCCCTGCGGGATTCCGTTGAATACCTTCTGCGCGTGTTCTTTAGTGCTCCTCTTCTTCCTCCTCTTCCGCTTTTGCGACTTCGAAGTGCTGCTCTTTGTTATGCTTTTGTTGCACCTCTTGCTTTTATTTCTACCCTCCATTGGTTTCATTGATTCATGGCACTCGTCGTCTGTGGCAGCGTCCTCGTTGGGCGCAAGGTCGCCGGTGGCGCCGCCCGTCTTGCCGGCTTCATAATTACAGATAGGTCCCTTTGCCAAAAACAAATTACAGATTGCCCACAATCTCTGGATCGCGATCCGGTATTTGCAGAAACGACCCTAATTTGGATCGCGATTATTATTCGCGATCGCGATCCAAGATTAATAGTCGCGATCCAACATTTTGCAAATAGACCCCGGTA
Organism: Oropetium thomaeum; assembly: GCA_001182835.1. NCBI lineage: Eukaryota > Viridiplantae > Streptophyta > Magnoliopsida > Poales > Poaceae > Oropetium > Oropetium thomaeum. Next base: position 21,734 of record LFJQ01000012.1, read on the forward strand.
TTTTACAAATAAGCCCTCGTCTTGCCAATAGCTTCTATCGCTTCCGAACCCCGCCGTCCGCCAGCGCTCCCGTCCTCCGCGTACACTCTCTCCCATCTCAGGCCCTACCACCGCCGTATCTGCGCTCTTATACGATGGAGTTGAATGCTCCAGATCAGGCGCGGGGGGCGCATGATTCGCAGTCTCTATCGTAAGCGGCGCCACCGATTGGCCGCACTGGTTTGGCCGAAGGATACTAAATTTGTGTTGTGTCTAACCACTTCTGGTTGCGTTCCTCACCAAATGTGTCCCCCAATGCTTACATAAGCGTTTTGCAATAATTAGAATAGTGCATGAATTTATTTTTGCACCTACCCTTTGCTCTGATCTGGTTTCCCCCTTTCCTGTAGGATGCCATATGCAACAATATTGCTGTTCAGTTCAAGTATGTGACGTGGCAATTGCAAGCTGCTCTGACGAACCTGCCGCATAGCTGTTTTCAGATATCAGATGAAGTTCAAGAAGAGGTAGTTAACTTGATTCATTACAGAGACAACTCACTTATTATTTTCTTTTTAGTGGGAAATTATCTGTTTGATACGTTTTTTGAAACTTTGTAGGTTGACTTGGTGCGATCTCAGCTTAAAAGAGAAATGGAAAAGAAGGGAGCCACTGATGTAAATATTTTTAAGAAAGTTCATGATATCGTAGCGCAAATTGATAATACTGAACCGCAATCTCAGCAACCCTATGACCAACCTGAGCCATCACAGATGAACAAATTAAGTAAAGATCACTTGGAGTTGCAGAATGTGGTTCTACTAGTTTCAGAAATAAGCGGGTTATCAGAGTCTGACATGGCAAAAGTTACATCCGAGATTATAAAAGGACTTGAAGATGTTGGAGCTCCTGAATCTCCTAAACCTGCCGATCGCTCATCTGAGGAAGTGAAGAAGCCTGACTCTGTCACTATTCCTGAAGACTTTCGCTGCCCAATATCTCTCGAGCTGATGAGAGATCCAGTCATTGTTTCAACCGGGCAGGTGAGGTTTAAGTGCATCACCGTTTATCAGTTCTGCTCAATGAAATTCTCTTTTTAGTTGTGATGTATAATTTTTCATTCAGCTGAAAACCATTTACTTGCAAATTTTATAGACATACGAGCGTGCCTTCATTCAGAGGTGGATCGACTGTGGAAACCGAACCTGTCCAAAAACTCAACAGAAGCTCCAAAACCTTACCGTGACCCCCAATTATGTGCTTAGAAGCTTAATACTGCAATGGTGTGAAGAAAAGGGGATTGAACCACCTAGCAGATCGAAAAATGATGGTTCTTCTCTTGAGGTTGGTGGGGACAGATTAGCAATTGAAGCATTAATCCGCAATCTGTCTAGCAGTTCCTTGGATGAACGGAAATCTGCTGCTGCTGAAATAAGATCTTTGGCCAAGAAGAGTACAGACAACCGTATACTTCTAGCGGAGTCTAGTGCTATTCCGGCTCTAGTGAAACTTTTGTCATCAAAGGACCTAAAGACCCAAGAACACGCTGTTACAGCTCTTCTAAATCTCTCGATATATGATCAGAACAAAGAATTGATAGTGGTTGCTGGTGCCATTGTCCCAATCATACAAGTATTGAGAACTGGTAGCATGGAGGCTAGAGAAAATGCAGCAGCTGCTATATTCAGCTTGTCACTTATAGACGATAACAAGATAATGATAGGAAGCACCCCTGGGGCAATTGAAGCATTAGTTGAGTTGTTACAGAGTGGTAGTTCAAGGGGTAGAAAAGATGCAGCAACAGCATTGTTCAATCTATGCATATACCAAGCTAACAAGGTCAGGGCTGTTCGAGCAGGAATCCTAGCACCACTGATTCATATGCTTCAGGATTCATCCAGAAACGGAGCTATTGATGAAGCACTGACAATCTTATCAGTTCTTGTGAGCCACCATGAGTGTAAGGCCGCTATATCCAAGGCTCACGCCATACCCTTTTTGATAGATCTGTTAAGGTCGGGCCAGGCCCGTAACAAGGAGAATGCTGCTGCTATTTTGCTCGCACTATGCAAGAAAGATGCCGAGAACCTTGCCTGTATAGGACGGCTAGGTGCTCAGATACCACTAACTGAGCTGGCAAAGACCGGCACAGAGAGAGCTAAGCGCAAGGCAACTTCTCTCCTGGAGCATCTCAGTAAATTGCAGGTGCTCTAATTCCCATCTCCCACTGCACATCATTTTTAGCGTGTGCGTGTTCCACATGTATGAATCACATACGGGAAAGCTGTAACTTTTCATTGAGCGTGAATTAAGTGGGGTGGTGATTCGCTTGTTTCAGTCACCAACAAACGTGTGCCCATTGATTTCTATAGTAAAATGGTTGTTGGTGTCGCTGATATGTTCTGTTGCGCATCTGCTGGAAGTTTGATTTCAGCTTTCATGGGTCTCGTTTGGCACAGCTTATGAAATATATTATCACACAAGCTACACTAAAAACACTTTGTACCAACCGTCGAAGCTGCTATTTGTAGCTTATTGCTGCTAATGCTACAATAAATACAATGTCACTATAACTATAGTACCATAAGCTGTTTTGGCATCATTTGCACCAAACAGGCTTAAACTTATAGTGGAAAACTGTCGCTGTCACCATAAAAAATATCAATTCGTGACTTCTTGCCTTCAGTATATCAATATGACATAAACCTGATCCCTTGATCACTTCACTCGGGTTTCCTCTTTGGAGATTTGTAGGGCTGTAACTCTGTCATCTTTTACCTTGAGTACTACTGTAGTAATTTAGTTGGAGCCTAACATATTCATCTGAACATGATTAACAAGATGACCCGGTACGAAAAGCAATACTGTAATGATGATAATTTTCATGCTTTGCTAATTTTTCTGTAGGATATCTTAGCAAAAGCGCTATTTCCTTTTAATGATATCGTCCGTCATACAAAAATGGATAATGATGAGGTATATGGATCCTGACGCTTTTGTTTTGCATGACATTTGTTTTTCCTGACATGGCTTTGTTCTTTTTCGTGTAAATATTTTTTTGATTTCTGGAGAGCATCTGTGTGCGTCAGCTGTGGTGGATCGTGTCATGAGGAGTCGAATAAAAGACATCACTCTGAAGTCAAAGCTAGTGCATACTGACACTGCTGGTGAGTTAGCCATTCGCCTTCATGCAAGATGATGCGTTTAGAAAACCAGAAAGTGAGCAAAACATACACACCCAAATCGTGAGCTTCGTTCGTCACTAGAGAGTGAAGATTCGTGAGCTTCGATCATCACTAAAACATGCAGTACAAGATGTTGGTCATGAAGATTCCAAGCAAATTGGATAGTATAGAGGTCCCAAACAAAAGGACAAAAAGAGTGGACATTTTGAGTGTTTGACACCACGATTCCTCGAGATTGCGTTGCAACCTTTATACTAGCATAGAGGTCTCGCTACCGACACGGAGCAGAGGAGCAGCTGCACGGGAGAAGGAGACTCTGCTTCGCTCCCCGATGCATACTGGCCATTGACCTGTGGACTGTGGAGTGGAGACGGCCTGCTTCAATCCGGCACCATATTCACACGAGGATTGACCAGCGGCACGTTTTATTATGCGTGGTGGTAAGAGGGATTGACCGTGTGGCGCGTTTCTAGGAAACAAACCCAGGCCCAAAATACGTACTACCGCTTCAACTACGTGCTGGGGCGGTAACTGAGTGTTCACCTTTACGCAACGATGGCATGGTAGTCGTGGAAGGGGGTTACTTGGACTTGAGCTTGCTTAGGATTTGATCCTACGGTTAGGTCAAGTGGCAATGAGTTGAGTATCACTGCAAAGATTCCAACGAGAAACCACGATAGGCACATTAATCAGGCTGGGTTTCTATTTGCTAAATACAGATATTGGTTGACCTGGTCCTCCCCTATTTCCACACGCACAACTTACAATATAAACATAGTAAACAGTACTCACTCAATTTCAAAATAGATAATATTTTAGGCGTGGAGACAAGAACTGAAGAGAAGTAGAAAATATAGGTACGTACGAAACAAAACAAAGGATGAAAAAGATTAAAATAAAAATATATAGAAAATGAAGAAAACATGCATTAAAAAACAAGATATTTTAGAAAAAAAAACTGAACAAGCGTAAGTATTCTGAGACGAAAGAGTACCCTACGCGCTCATACAATTACAATGTCATTGTAACGTTGTAGTAAAACGTTAATGAGGAAAAAGATTACCATTGCTCCACTGATTCAGTGTTCTGTGATTCTTAGACCCCCTTTGGCAGAGATTCTCGGAGAGTGATTCTCAGTGAGAAGTGATTTTCTGAGTCAGAAGTGATTCTGTGGCTGAAATTGATTCTTTTTGGTTCTTTATGATGTACTCTCATAATCAGGACATGAAATCACTTCACAGAATCAGGAGAAGCTACTTTTTTCAACTCCCAACCCCTTAGTTCATTTCAGAGAATTACTTCACAGAATCAAAAAAGAATCACTTCTTCTGTAATACAGTGTTTTGCAGAGCTCCCAGATTCTCTCTGAGAATCAGCTCCGTGAAGCTCTGCCAAAGGGGCCTTTATTCGTGCATCAATGGATTCCCCCGGCCGACGGATCTCGCTAATTAACAGTGCCACCATGGTGAAAAAACAGCAGCCCTAAATCACGGCACCCTTCTCTTCCTCTTCCTCCTCTGCATGTGACCAAAAAGAGAGACGCGCACCATCTCGGGCACCTCCTCCTCGAGCCCAATACAAAACGCCCCGCCGTCTCACCTCGGACGGCCTCTCCTCCTCGTTTGCCTTTCCATTGCTCCCTTTTAAAATTGGGCCCCTCGCCCCTCGCCCCCGCCCGCAGTACGCAGACACCCCCACCACCCCGCAAAAACGCAGCGCTGCCGCACCCGCTCGCAGGCAAAGAAGAGGAGAAGGAGGCGGAGATCCTGCCGGCCCCGAGAGCCCGAGCGATGGGGAACAGCATCGGGGGCAAGCGCAAGGGCGCCAAGGTGATGCAGCTGGACGGCACCTCCTTCCGCGTCAAGCCACCCGCGTCCGCCGCCGACGTGCTGCGGGACCACCCGGGCTTCCAGCTGCTCGAGTCCGAGGAGGTCAAGCTCCTCGGCACCCGCGCGCGCCCTCTCGCCCCGGACGCGCCGCTCCGCCGTGGTCGGCTCTACTTCCTCGTCGCGCTCCCGCGCCGCCCCGCCGGCGGCGCCGCCGGGGCGAACATGCGCCGCGCCTGGTCGGGCAACCTCCGCGTCGGGGCCCGCGAGCGGCTCGAGTCGCTCATGCTCGCGCGCCGGTCCACCTCCGACCTCTCTTCCCTCACCCCCGCCCACGCATCCGCCTCCGCGCCGACATCCCCTCTCCCCGGCGGCGCCTCCACACCCCTCCGGCTCAAGATGAAGCTCCCTAGGGCGCAGGTGGAGAAGCTCATGGGCGAGAGCAAGGACGCCGCCGAGGCGGCCGCCAAGATCATGGAGCTCTGCACCGCGATGGGCAACGCCAGCGCCGCCGTCACGCCGGAGAGGCCGCAGGGGATACTGCGGAGCCCGCGGTTCGCCAAGACGCCGGAGTGGGGCGCCGGCTTCATGCTCCCGCCGCCGGCGCCGCCCAAGACGCCGCAGCGGTGGCCCACGCTGCCACGCTCCAAGGAGGTACTAACTTTTTCTCGCCATAGATTTAGATTTAACCCCTCCATTGTCTCATCTCATCCACGTGCATTGCATTATTTGTTTGTTCCCGTGCGCCGTGAGCACAGTAAGATCCGCATGTTGCGACAACGAAATGTGATTTGCTGCTATGCCTTCGATCCATTAGGTTGCAATCGAGAAGCAAAGATCCTATAACTAGGAATAAAGAATTCAGCAAGATGTTCACCCTTTTCTTCTAGATCGGTTTGCTCATCTTGCTCAACTAGTATGAACGCACAGCATGTTAGGGATGCAGTTTTATTGTCTTTGCGGAGAGCACGTTGCCTGTCTCAGTGGGGCACTAGGCGCTACACGTACTTATCTAGAAAAAAAGAAAGTGAGTAGGTCGTAGAACCTCTGTTCTCCGCTCATTGCGGGGGGCAAAGAAGTGCAGCTAAAACAAGTGCGTACGATGCAGCAACAGGATACTTCACTGACAATTGGAGTCGTTGGCGAAATGTGGGGTACAAGTGTACAACAGGATGCTCTAACGAAAACGATGTTGCTTTGCCATGTTTGTGTTTGAACAGCTGAACATCTGGAGCTTTGAACTATGTGGAAATTTAATCATGAATAAGGATCCAGAATTAAACCAGCCATGTTCGCATGCCAGAAAATGACTGGTTGCATTGCTCACTGTATTGTATAAGTCTCTCTTTACTTATTACCTTTCATTTTGTTGTTTCAGAAAAAGGCAAGGTTTGTGGAGTTGCCGGACGAGCTAATAGCGTGACCAAGAGGCGAGTTATTAACACGTTTTTATTCATTTTCGGGTTGGTGATTGTCAGGCCAGGAGATAAGGAATTAGTATAAACTTATCTTCAGGACGGGATACATTACTGTATTTCAATTGCTCAGTGGAGCGAAACACAAACAACACCATGGTTTGAAGATGAGAAGCCGCCGATGGCTTCCAATTCACCACCTTGATTCAGTGAGCCTGACACCGTGTCATTAGTAGTATGTTGCCTCCTTCTGGAATCTGTTGTGTGCGTTTCGGTTGATTGGCTTCTGTCAATCGGTGGTCGTTTCATTAGCCCACCATGATCTGTATTGTGTATTAAGCCAATTGTCCAGGTCAACCCTGGCTGCTGTTGGGTGGTTTCATCCTCCATAGTCAAGAAGGCACATGTGCATCTTTCAAGGATCAGAGATGCCAATCTAGCTAAGTATTCTGCATCATTACCCCACGGTTTCTTCATCATAAATTCATAATTGTAGTAGGCTAATCGGAATCGTGATGCATCATGGACCGTTGAATTGCACTGGCTGGTTGGTTGCTTACGGAATGATGATTGGCTCTCCACTGCATTCCTCAGCACTACAGCACATGCAGAGGGGCTATAATTTTTACAAAGTCATTGCATTGCTGCACTCGCCGGAAGGGTTTCTTGTCTCCGTTGATCATGCAGATTTGGATAAGATATTGCCACCGATGGCCGGTAAGCCTGCAGATGCCTAGACCTACCCTTCTCCTATACTATACAATACAATGCGCAAAGTCAGAAAGAATAGGATGCATGTTATACCAACAACATTGTCTTTAACTGCACGCGATGAATTCAGGGATATTCCCTGAACCTCTCGCTGACCCTACTATACCAGTAGTAGTATTCTAATCACCGTTCGTTCCAACCCCCAGATCGTAGAAGTAGTGGTCTGCGTAATGCTCATCAATCAGTCTCCACGATCATGTTTAGTTTATGTAGATCAAACCTGCAGGTTCGTAGCAAACCTGCGTTTTCTGTATGAACTCTTTTAATATTTTTAATAAAGACCTGGAGGGGCAAGCCATGCCCCTCCAGTTATCTCGAAGAAGAAGAAGAAAATAGTTCATACAGTAATAGTTGATTTCTGATACACGCTTGCTGTTATTCCTAATGTCGTCTTACTAATTTTAGATGCTGGGGAAGGGGAAGGAAAGGAACACGTTTGTTTTGCTCCTTCACATGCCAAACGCGAGGGCCTTATGGAGCCCGGATCCAGCGGAAAACAGAAATGTCTTGACGCCAAGCCCGAGGCGGGCCTCACAATCCCAGTATGCTGCCGCCAGCGAGGCGCACCAGAATGGGAAACAAAAAGGCCGGCGCGTGTTCGAGAGGATAATATAGCATTAGAGTCGCGGTTTTGAGTTAGAATTCTAATAGAGCTAATTTTCCATTATTTAAGTCCACCACTCTAATTTAATTTTTAAAAATGGTTTTGGTGGTAGAGCAAGCTTGGAGACAACCATTAATTAGAGAGTTTTGTTATAAAAAGTTCAAAAGGTGTGGAAAAAGGTCTAGTTTAAATCTTAATTTGAATTATAAATGCACCTAAACATTTCCTAGAATTCTTATAAAAACACCTACATTCATCTAACCATTTTTTTAGTGCGTTACGCATCTAAGCAATTGCATGCATGGATGGTTCCTGCTAATATCGTTCCGTACCAATTATAGAGCACGGATGCAGCCATCGTCTTTGACGCGAAGCCCGGGCGGCCACAATCCCCGACCATTATTTATACGGTGCGGGTGCTCAAGGCAAGGAAGCGAACCGCACCACAAAAAAACAAACAAAAAAGGGTGGCCGTCGCGTGCCGTGCGTAGTGCGTATCCCCTTTCGATCGAGATATTAGGCCATAGATCTCGACTTTGTGGGACCCCTTGGTTCAACCGCCATGAACGGAGGAGATACGTACCACCACGCGCGCACGGCCGGGGCCGGCCGGTCCGAGACTCTGGCGTCCCGCGGCGATGACGAGCTCCGGCTCCGCCCGCGCGTCGCGAAGAGAATTCTTTCTCCATCTGCTGCAATGTCCTCTCGTCGTCAGCTTCCGCCGCAGGTTTGCGTTTAAGTAATTTCCATACATTACATCATTAATTCTGAACCAAACGTTTTTTTTCTAGATTATTTATTGTTCATGCTTTGTAGTATAATATATAAATTTATACTTAAAAACGTTTTATATTTTGAAAAATATCAATAATAAAAAACACGAGGTAGTAGTACGCAATGTAACCTTGAGCGGACCCATATTTTTAATTTGCAGGGGCTCTTTCATCGTCAGGTGCCGAATGATGAAGTCGCCAACGGCCAGCGCCATGCGTTGCCGCGGCAAGACGCGAATAATACTGGTGATTTGGCCAAGGTGGCCATACTCTACCCTGGCGATATGCACGTGCTGCTGGACAACGTCCCAAGGGAAATGGTACCCAACGAACTGTTAGCTAGTAGTACTACTGTAATCGTACGAGTCGTACTGAAGAAACGCTGTTGTTTGACGCAGGTTGAGCAGTTTATGTTGTCAGTTTCCAGTGCCAGTGCCAGTGCCACTGGGACTGAAGCAGCAGCTACCCCGCCAGCGCCACAGTCAGAACCAGCTGCGTCTGTGTCCCGATTTGCAGTGGAGGCATTGAAGCTCTTGGGTTCCGGACAGTTCCAAGATGGTGGTAAGAACAAGGCCCTCCTTATCTTTCCTTTCCACTCCTCTGCTTCAGTGTTAGATTGGCTTACTCGATTCGGGGGTGTTGTCTTTTGCTGCTTAGGTGATGTGCACAAGAGGAGGAAGGCCTCGCTTGCCCGCTTCCTCAATAAACGGCAGCAGAGGCAGGAGCACTGCTAATAAATTCATGTCATTATTAATTTTCACTCACTCGGTAAAACTCCTAAAGAAGAAGAAAAAAAACAAAGGAGAATGCAAGCATATCTTCGCAAGATAATGTCTTGGTGTCTCGAGCAAACCCAATTTATCTCGGTTTCGAGATTGAGCGCTATCCCGATGACTGAAAACCCGTAAAAATGGGAATATACTACTAGTTTTTATGCTGATGAATCTGACTTGAGATGCTTTGGTTCTTTTTCTTTAAAGCAGGGCAGAGGAGATCGCGCCTTACCCTCTCAGAGAAATACCTGCAGCAACGATTGCTACACTTTTTACGCGAAGCAAAGAACCCTCTGGCAGTATGGAAAAGCCATCTGGGTCTCCGGAATTCAGAACAACAAGAACGAAAAATTGTGATTACGATGCGCTTGATACTGACCTGAGGATCTAGCTCGTCTACGGTCATGGCTTCGAACTTTGTGTTCAGTTTACGTTGTCCCTCTTGCCAATCCAGGCCAAATCCATCCTTGATTCAGTTTGGTGGATTCTTTTTGAGCCATCTGATTAGAACACGGATGGGCATTGGATGACAAGAGCTTTTTCATGCTTCTTTTTTCACTCACTGTTGATCGCATTCTTTGTGTTCCATGTATATGTATGCCAGCAGTTTCTCACCCATGAAAATGAGACTTCATTTTTGTTATATAAAGATGAAAATGAGTCATTATTTCCTCATTATAGAAAAAAAATTACTATATCATATGAATCACTATGGATCAATGAGGTGGTCTCTATGTTATGATGGATGAAACAGCTGCATTTTGATACAGATTTATAGTGTGGTACAAACTCAAAAGTTCTTTTTTGACAGTAATATATGGGAACCAAATTATAAGGAGAAACTCAGGTTAATGTACTAAAAAGAACAGGTTCCAATTTTATATGTACAAAGTATTTGAGTTCAGAAATCAGTTAGTGATTATTATTATTATTTTTTTATTCTTCAAGAATCGGTAAGAAGAGATGTATGATTCACGGTGCAAATTCATATACACAGGAAAACACTGAATGTCCACAATAACCAAGGACTGAGGAATTTACAAACGAAACAAGGTTCTGATGCTCAAGTAGGAGACAACCATACTGTTCACTAGCGACACTGAAAAGATATCATAGATTACAAGGGGTCGCTCTTAACTGGGATAGGGAGATGCAGAGAACTAAATTATCTCACCATGCATCTAAGTGCTACAAACACACAAGAACCCTACTTAGCTGTTTTAGAATGCTTGATAAGCCAGTCGATGACAACATCTATGTTCACGGAATCCTTACACGAGATCATGTAGCAACAAACTTCACGATCTTTTATAAATTCCAGGCTCCTAAAAATAAAGGGGAAAACACATTTCAGTTTAATATCATTCAGACAATAGGAAGGACTCATCTCGGAAAAACAAAAGTTCATATTTCAGAAGATCAAACTCACAGTTGGTCAACCAATGCCTGCTTAGAAAGCGCTTCTGACTTGTCAATTTTGTTGCCAAGAACAAGCAAAGGAATCCCAGCTAAAGACGGTTTCGTCAGCAGGTCATGCAATTCACTTTTAGCAATTGGAACACTGTCTCGATCGGCAGCATCCACCACATATCTGCCATTAAATAACAAAAGACAAGAAGTCATAATGCTTCCACGTAAACCAATTAAGCTAGAGCAAGTTTAAGGAAAAAAAAGAATCTGGGTAAAAAACATGAAGCAACCTATACAGCCATACAAGAAAAAGAATACAATACACCTGTCAATTAAACTTTCAAACTTTGTGCACCAATAAAAATGATTATTAAGATTGACATTTTAGCATTGATGTTGGTAGATTCATCATTAAACATATAGTTATAAAATATGAGTTTTGTTATGGTGCTTGGAAGGTACCCTCTCGGTACCTCTTCTTTTTTATATTAATCTAACTGTTGATATTAAAGAATTGATACCGGGACCATCTATTTTGGTACCGGTCCACCATTTTAAGTATCTTTTAGTAGGAACCTCCATATTCTTAACCGTTAGATCTGATCAAATGAACAGTTGCTGTTAATTCCAAGCACCGTAACAAACCTCATAAAATATAGTAGTTGCTCTTTGAAATATCATGTATTTATGGAAACTTTCACATTGTAGGCCATGCTGTCCTAAATATCTTTTTTGGGGGTGGATGGGGGGAGTAAAAGCTGGAAGACTCAATGTGGTTTATGTTCTTGAAGTGAATAAAATAAATGTACATATGCACTAGAGAATACGCTATGTAAATGCAATTCTATTCCTTTACGATGTCAATCAACAGTCCATGCCCTTACTGTAACAGCACAAATTGTTGTTCAGCATTCCAACATGAGGAAAATGATTATAAGACTTCAATATGTACAGCCTACTGGGGCAGGCATGCAGATTATGAATCTGAAATGTTTGAAATTTTGTAAGGGAAGCAAACATTCTTTGAAATAGGCAACAGAAATTTGTAAGTTCTTCCCTAACTTCTAATAGTACAGTAAATACTCCTTATATGACTCTCTATACTTTAACATCTCCTCACAGGTGCATAAACATGTCTACAGCTGTCCTGTTTTCAGAGGATTATCCATAAGGAATGAGTAACATCACTAAATGTCATCATTTTAGCTTAGTTTCACAAGACTGAGTAACCAATGGACAGAGGAGGAAATATCGGAGAAGAGCAGGAATTACAAAATAGCAGAAACTCCACGGCAGTAGCGCTCCCACATAGTCCGGAATCTCCGTTGCCCACCAAGATCCCAAAGTTTAATTGTGACATTTCCCTTGGTGACTTTCCGCATATTAAATCCAACCTGTTTTATTAGAAATGAGCATATCGGGTCACTTCAATTGCAGTAGCAGCAATAGTAGCATTCAGGATATCATAAAGAAGGGTGTGTGTGATGTACATACAGTCGGAATCATGTCCTCGCTGTAGCCACCTGTCTGAGAAACAGCAGAGAAGCACGAATTAAAATGAAAAACATCACAGCAAGCATGATAATATATCTTAAGTCGTGAGAGTCGACGCATACAGCAATGGCATTGACTAGAGATGTCTTGCCAGCATTCTGCAGCCCAACCAGGGAGAGTTCCATCTCCTGCTTAAAAAACAAGCTGAAATAGAGTGCTGTGACTGTGAGTATAATTCTGACGATTTGACACGAAATGCTTCAAAGCCCGCAGAATGAGCACAACTTGGAACTTTACACTTACGGAGTGAGTTCAGTGTTGGGACTGACACACATTCTGAAAATTTTGGTTATCGATTGCTAAAACAAAAGAAGAAGAAATCTATTCGTCCAACCCTGTGCACTTTCTGAAGAGCACGAAAGAGCATACACACGAGTAGATGGGGGACTATCTATTCGTCCACAGAATACAGACACTGTATTAAGATTTAAGAAGAAGGATGGTGCTCGAACTTGCGGCAGAAAATTATTTTTTTCAGTCAGGAAGGTCGATTATCTTCAATCACGCGTGGGAGGGCCCTGATTGGATTATTGAACTCGGAAATCACTACACGACGTCTAAAAACCATTCATGAAACGATACATTACTAGTTTCCTTCTGTCCCATAAATCATGCTAAATAGTAGTATTAACCTTCTTTAATACCTGAGTGATCCTTAATAATGCATAAAGGTCAACATAGGAAAGCAACGCACCGCCCAGGTGTGCACGGTGAGTTGTAGCTCGATCTAGCGTGGATCTAACTGCCTGCGCATAGGGACACCCGGTCCAAACCGATCCGGAGAGTCCTCTTCCTCAGTACGCCACTTCCCAACCAAGGGAAAAGGGAATAGCGGCAGGAGGCCGGGAAGATACAGGTGGAGAAGCACGCCTAAGAGAGGAGCGAACAAAAGAAAAGGAATAGAAAGGGAAGCGGAGGGACGCCGGACCTTCGAAGCCAGTTGAGGAGCGAGTCCCAGAGCCCCATGCCGGCCTCTCTATCTCCCTCTCTCTCCTGCGCCCACGCGAAGCCGCGCGCCTCGGCCCCCGCCGGATCTCCGATAGATGATGCGCGGAACAAGGAAAGAAAGCGTGGAGGAGAAGAGAGGGGGGAAGACGGGACGAGGGCCGGACGAGAAGAGAAGGAAGGCCGGCGGACTAGGCCAGACCCAGAGACCAGGCGACGTGTCGCGTCAGGTAAGCGACGTGCGAGAATGGCTGGCTGGCCCGATGGCCGATGCGATGCGGTCCGTGCGGCGGTCGCAGGGTCACCGACTGGATCGGTTTTGGAATCGTCGATGCGACCGACTAGTTGTGGTTGCGGGCGGGCGGGCGGGCGGGCGGATGAGTCGACCCACGCACGCTGGCCACGTGGCTCGTCCTCTTCCTCTCCAGTCTCCAGAGATCGTGTCTGCCGCTAGTGTGGTGTCACGAGGTAAACTGCTTGACTTCGGTGATGAGGAAGGACCACAATAGCCCCCTCTGCTCTGCAGACTTGTGGATGTGCGTGCTGCGTCCTGCGTGTCGGAGATGCTTCAAGCTTCAAACCAACTGCCGTGCATTTATTTCAGAAAATCTTCTGTACTTTTTATTACACGAAGCATAAAATTCTGTTCTTTTCATCGGCTGGGCCGGCCATCGAGCAGGCCGTCAACAAGGTCGTTCGGCCCGGTTTCAAGTTTCCGTTGGGCTTCGACGAATGGGTTGGTTGGGAAATTCGGACAACGTATTGGGCTCGTTTAGCCTTCGCCTGTACTGCCCGTTACTCCCACCGTCCACTTTTGATGTACATATTATCGAACTAAAAATATTTATAATTAATCTTTGTATTTGTTCGTTTCATGTGTAACGCACGCTGGCACGCGATTCTCTAGTGGCCGGCCCATCCCTTGTCTCACGTCTCAGGCCCTTTTGCATCTATTCGGTGGTTCCACTCCACGAGGAGAACAGCTCTCGCGCTCGCGCGCGCGCCCACACACTGACTGACCGACCGAGTCACTGCGGCATCGCGTCGCGTCGCTTTTTGCTTGGGACGCACTGCACATAAAACGCGCCGCGGTGCAATTGCAACGTCGTCGTCGTGCGCATCGCGGTCGCGCGCTGGCCGCTGGCCAGCAACAAATTAAACGGCTAATGCTGCCTGCTGCTGCACTAGCCCACGCCGCCCCACCAGAGATGGCGGCCGGCGAGGCAACTTTGCCCCGTCCGGGGCGCAGCCGGTCGACGCATGGAACCAGCGCACGCTTCCACTTCCACTTCCAACTCGAGAAATGACCCCGGTTTTATTTATCTGTGGCGGAACGAGAACCGGGCCCGAGACGACGATCTCCGTCCCCCAGTTCCTTTGTCTCATCATTGCGTTGCAGCGCTTTTGCGCCGGGAAAAAAAAGTCACCGCCATTTTCGTTGGGCCCCCCGCTCGATCGATCCATCGTCTCGATCTCGATGGATGGGCTGGATCCGCGACAGACACTTGTTGCTCTGCCCGCCGCTCGTCGCTCGATCGACGGACGGACGGCCGGCCGGCCGGCGGCCAGCCGGGGCCCGGGGCCGGGGACGCGGCCATGCGCCGACTCGATCGTCGATCCGTGGCGTCATGTGTAGTGTCGTCGCGACGGCACTTTTCGCCTGCCGCTGCTCACTATTTATGATTTCTGATTACTTTTTTTTTTCCTTGTTGCATGCAGCGCCTGGGACTATGAATTATGTGCTCTGCTGGCTGGTTCTTTAATTTTACAGACACCACTACCAGATATGCGTGCCTGCTGCAGAGGTATAATGAGGTCCTACTATGATGCGCGTCGTCTACACGCTACTACGACGTACAGAAGCGTAATCAGAGCCTGTTCAGAAATGTTCCATTGAGCTGTCGTACGTCGACGTCTCCCTCTCGTTTCTAAGTACTTCTACAGACTACTACCACACACTACAGGGTGTTAGTACTTGATGATGAACCTCGGCATGCCTCGCTCTGTCTGTGTCATTATGGAGATGCAGCAGAACGAATCGGCCACCAGGCAAGCCCACCAACCAACACGTGTCGGGGCAGCTGGTGACGCAGCCTGACGCGACGCTGAGGTCACGTACGGGCCGCGGTGAGACAAACGTTCGCCTCGAGTGTACAGGTGTCGGTCATTCGCCGCGCCACCAGCCAACACATATATAATGCGCGGGGCATGTTGCTGCTTACTTACTAATAGCAGTACTAACTTTTGCTGTTGCAGATGCGGAGGTCTCGCCGGCAGGAGCAGGGCACGTTTGCTTTCGCTGATCAGGAGGTCTCGAATCTCGATCGCCGTCGTCGGGGCCAGGCACGTCAGCCTGCAGGGTGTGTGTGTGTGTGGTACGTGCTCCCAGTGGAGGCCGGCGAGCGAACGAAAGACTTCCTGATGACGAGTCCGGCGCGCGCAAGCGCGGCGGCGGCGACGGCGACGCCGCCGGTGATTGACCGGGCAACCACCGGCACTGACAAACTGATGGAATGGGACGACTGATCTGGTGGTTAGCGTGATCACGCACGATGCGGTGATCGCTAGCAGCAAAACCCAACAGGGTCTCTTTCTTTCTTTCTCATACAAGGAAGATACTACTAGTAATAATCTTCTGTTACTAGATGGTTTTTAATAATACTTTGAATTTTACTCTAAAAATGATAATACTGTGAAACGTAACGCAGAATTAAACGTTAAGATTATTTATTAGCTAGCAGGTGGTACGTACAGGTAGCAACCTGATGTGATGCTGATCTTCTCTTGCAATTAATGGATGATCTTCGTGATTTCTTCTACAGCTAATATGGTACTGTAGCTGGGCCAACAAAAAAAGGTAGTACTGCGCTACTGTACCTTCAACGTCGACTTGTTTTTCTTTTTTAAATAAATAATTAAATATTGCTTTCAAGGGTCAACTCAATAGGGTGGAATGTCTGGGCATCAGCAGAACAGCTTTGTTTAGATACGACGTACAGTAAATTGTTTTCAAGGACGCTTTATTTGTGTAGGTTGCCTTTTCGCCCTCTTGGTTTCATTCCATTGATATTCAGAACAACCAAGCTTTACCCCTCAAGATTTCGTTCAACCATGCAAGTGAAAAAAGAGAGAAGCGATAAGGGGAAAAAAAAATTCTAATGCATGCATCAGTGCCATTTCGGTTTGGTTGTGCCAATGTTACCGTAGTATTTCTTCGAATTCATTACTGCTGTTTAAAACTGTAGCACTGGTAAGATACTATGGTGACTGGTACAGACCGCACGCCGCGCATTAGCAGCTCGCGCATTCTTGGAACTGTATGGAGATCTTCTGGTCTGAAATAGGAAAGGTAATTGATTCGATGCCATGAGCTCGACAGCTTAATTATCGCAAACACAACACTGTTTCTCCATTTTCACAAATCACACACCTGACTAGTGACTTCTCTCCTTGTCATCAAACCATACATGCCACCAGGACATGGATCAACGCTTGAATTGACCCAACGAAAGAAGAAACCAAAGAACAGAGAGGGACAGTTCTAATCCTAGCTACCCAGCAACAAGCTAGTGCTGTTCAGCATCATCACATCCAGACTTGTTGATCGAAGCCATCGCCAGGGTAACGGTCGAACAGATCGAAGCTTATGCCGGCACCGCCGTCGTCGTCGCCGCAGCCGGACAGGATACCCGCCCAGTCCATGTCCATGATGCCATCCACTTCGAAGAGGTCCATAGGGTCCGGCCAGGCCGCGCCTGGCGTCGCCACGGAGGCCGAGGAGCAGGACGGCGACACAGTGGGAGCTGTGGATGCAGGGGAGGTGGACGCCGGGACCCTGGACCTCACCAGCGCCTCCGCGTCCTCGTCGTCGTCCTCCTTGAGATCATCTCGACCTTCTCCTCGCACTTGCGGAGGATCTTGCCGCTGCTGCTGTGAGGCCAGAGGTTCCGGTTCCGCGGAGGATTGTGATGAGGGGCAAAGCGGCCGGTGCGTGACGGGATCAATTCCCATCTTCCGGAGCTTCTTCTTGATGTGTGTGTTCCAGTGGTTCTTGATCTCGTTGTCCGTTCTCCCAGGCAGCCGCGCCGCGATCTTGGACCACCTGCGCGGAACGAAAACGAGATGCGGCGTGAGCCTTGAGCCCTGGAAGAAGAAGGCAACAGCCGGCTAGCTGCGTACGCATCGGTGAGTGCGTGACCGACTGACCATGACATATCACGTCGAACGAGACGAACGAACCTGTTACCAAGCTGCGCGTGGAGGTCGATGACCAGCGCCTCTTCCTCCTCGGAGAGGAGGCCCCTCTTGAGGTCGGGCCGCAGGTAGTTGGTCCACCTCAGCCGGCAGCTCTTCCCGCACCGCAGCAGCCCTGCGCGCGCGACACAGAGAGCAGCAACGTGAGCACCTGCATTTTTTTTTCGCAACAAAAGGAGATCATTCGATTCGGTGCGGTCCTGACACGCCGCCGCCGGAGCTGCTTTGTCTGACCTGCAAGCTTGGGGACGAGCCTCCAGCAACAATGGCCGTGGGAGAGGAGGAAGGCGACCAGCTTCTGGTCCTCCTCCGCTGTCCATGGCCCCTTCTTCAGACCGACCTTCTCGCAGCACGGCTGCCTGCCCATCTCTCTCTCGCTCCTTTTGCCGGCCGTGGACGACGACGCAGAACCAGAGATACCACAAGGTACTACACGAGCTGACTTTGTGCTCTCGGTGGCTCTCCTATGAGGGACTCGAGTAGAGTGGTGAAGGTCCCAGCTCCGGCTGGCCTTGAGAACATAGCAGCGGCAAGCGAACAGCCTTGATTTGGAGAGGGGGCGCGGCGCAGCGGGATTAATAGGTGCGGCCCAAAGTGGAAAGGCTGCCGCGCGCACGTGGCGGGAAGCGGGGGCGGGCGACCCGTACGTGTGACCCCGTCTCTGAGTCCGGGGCGCCCGGCTTCTGGCTTTGCCGCCGATGCGTGTGTGCAGTGCGCTGGCTGAACCTACGAAATGGAGGTGCAGGTGCGTATTCCAGCGGATTGGTTTGAATTTGACCGAGTGCCCTCAGCTACGGGTAGGAAACGAAGGAAGGCTGGTCAAATCGTGACGACAAATGTTGTATGCGGAAGACCTTTGACACTACAGGAACAGGAATGTTGAGCCGGGTTTAAATTGATCAAGTTATTGTTGATGGATCAATCGCAAATGATACTCGAATTTGAAATTTTGTCATGGGCTAATAAAGCGAATAGTAGATTTTAAGGAAATATTAATGGAACAAGAACAAGAGATGAAACCCTCCCATCATCCTGGAAAATGACAGATAACTGACAACCAGTCGCCACCCAGATTTGCTTCCAACCAGGTAATGGAGCCATTTCAGATGATACGTTAGTAACCGATGAAATTCATTAATGAGATGGTCCTCCGCACCTTCTCTCTGTAACAACGGACAAGCTTTCTCTTACCTCAAAAAAAAAATAAAAAAAAAAGAAAAACGACAAGCTTTCTCGTACAGTTGATACAGTTTTAATGGTACTATCTGGATGCCGACTATCAACCAAACAGCATGTCTTGCACAAGAATAAGACACTACCCTGATTGTAGTTCACTCTCCGAAGTGAACAAATTTGATCGTTGCCCACCCTCTGAATACATGGTAGCATCGTTTTAGCACAACCAATATACTCTGCCTCCCACTGTTGCATGCCCTAACGTGCCTAAGCTGCTAAGCAGTTATTTACAACAACGCAGATGCAGGCGGCCAACCTGAGATGACAACCGACAGCATCCAATCAACTACAATTCTTACGCACTGGCAAGAAGAGTAATACTCCCTCCATTCTTTTTTCTGTCACGGTTGACTTTAACCATTCGTCTTATTTAAAA
Organism: Oropetium thomaeum; assembly: GCA_001182835.1. Taxonomy (NCBI): domain Eukaryota; kingdom Viridiplantae; phylum Streptophyta; class Magnoliopsida; order Poales; family Poaceae; genus Oropetium; species Oropetium thomaeum. The sequence continues at coordinate 40,835 of LFJQ01000012.1, forward strand.
AAATATGAATATATCAAATGTTTTGTTAGAATTTGATTAATTACTAAAAAAATTTATCCTAATTTTTAATTTTACATTTTAAACTAACTTTTTGAATAAAACAAGCGGTCAAAGTTTTAGTCCAAGTCAACGGCGACAAGTAAAAAAGAACGGAGGGAGTACCAGTCAACTAGTAGTCTATTTGTACTGTACCATTCTTCAGATAAACGGTAGAATCAGCCGTCCGGACCTCTGCAGTGAAACCAAAGGCTGGGCACGTCCCTTGTATCTGGTCACGCAACATCTATGCATGCACCTGCTTTTGTAACATTAGGTTGGGTTCTGCGCTAGCTTTGGATGAGTCGCTGCATAAATTGAGGAGTTTGGATCCGTCTTCAGGTGAGAGAGAAGATGTTGCACATCAGGCCTCAAAATTTCTATTACTTTTCCACATAATGTCAATATCTCCAGCTTGGGTTTGCTGGTGCTCTGAACAGGACCCCCTTGACCTTCATACATCACCGCATGATGCCTATTTATAAAAAGAAAAAAAAAACTCACATGAGATGCGTGTGGAGATCACCATTTGTTAAACTATGCAGAAGATGAAATGTTTCTTACAAGAAGTCAATTATGTCTGTAATTTCTGATGCATCCACTGGAGCTGAGGCCTGAGAGTTTTTGCCAAAGACATCGCCCAAAACATTGAACAGCAAAGCCAAGGTCTGCAAATCCCAATAGCATAACTAATTTAGTAGAACAAACAATAGATCGTGGTTATCATACTCCAATGTATTGAAGTCATGTTAGGAAGAAACAATCATGAAAATGGATAAGGATAAACAATCTTAGGGAAAACATGATACAAGAATTTAGTAAATCTGGAAGCAAACAAAGTTTACCTTCATGAACAAAGGTCGGGCAAAGGCTAGACGAGGTAACAAGGGACCCAATATGCGAAAGGCAATTCTTAACATGGCAACTGAATTGACTGGCCTAAGGTGTTTGATCACGGCATGGGTAGATTCCAGCCATTCTTGTGGAAGATTGCTAAAAAATGCGTGAAGAAGCGCGACAATGTTACCTGATACCACGGCAGCATAAAAGTCATAAAGCGGCACCAGCATATTAAGTAGATTATGAGCGGATTTTGCCCAAGAAAAATATTTTACCTACGGCTGTAGATGTATTGTCTTGAGAAGCCCAGGTAGGATCCAGCAGCGCATAACCAACGGCAGAGTCAAGTTCTTTAACAGGCCTTGAACTATCAGCAAGCCACCAGCAATCTTTTATGACACGGGCTGCTTCTAAATATAATTGCACATGGAATTCTGGTGGAAGTTGTGCCAGCAAAAGGCCACATGCTTGAATCATCAAAACAGACAACTGTTGGCATGAATAACCACTCCTAGAAACAAAGTTTGTGGTACTCATTCCACTTGCAGCATTGTTTCCTTGGTTCAGACCTGTGGATTCAGCACCCCCACCTGAAGGTGAAGTTGGCAGCCCAGAATTTTGCCCCAAACCACCTGACATTCCCTGGCCACTATTTGACTGTATAAGCATTGCTTGAACATGCGCTATTATTTGAACCAGAGAGGACACTATTTGAGAAGCAGGCACAGGAAGTGAGAGAATCTCAATAGCCGCTGTTTCCAGAACAAGCTGTGTATATGATCCAGGATCTTGATTCTGATAAAATGCCCTCTGACCATCAGTGTTACTGATCCCTCCAGTTTGTGAAGGAGCATGGTGCTTGTTGAAAGTAGAGTTTGCTGAATCTGATGGGTTTGACTTAGATTTGCTACTCAAAGGAGGAATAACATTATCAACCAGCCCTAACAAAAGGTTGGCATAGTATTCCGGCGGTGGACAAACAGAAGCATTTGATGGTCCTAATAATTTAAGAAAGGATGCTGAGAAGGGAGTCTGTAAAAAGCAAATTGTTAGCAGTAAATCAAGTCAAAATTTCCATTATTTAAGTAAATAAGTTTACCTTAGTGCTAACACCCAGCAAGTTGAGGACCGTGACAATTAACTTGTTTGTAAGTTTACCATAGAAATATGCAAGGATATCACGTACAAATGTAAATCTTAGGGGGTGGAAGGCAAGCAAGGTAGAATAATGTGCAAGAACTCTGTCTGCAATATCTATAGCATCATTCTCAATAAGCCTATAAACAATTAGTGGGATCACCGGAAGCAGGCGTGCAGCGATGTCATCAAAGAAGGGAGGATAACTGCATTAACATAATTAGAGTAAATTACAATCACCATTGATTAAAAACAAATCCGAATATCTCAAAGCTAAAATTGCTATCCTGAAACTTAGAATAGATAGACATAAATCAGCTTGGAGTTCAGCAAAGTGTAGTTTCATAAAGCCTAAAAAAGGTAGGTAGATAGTCTTATCCTAAATTAGGGCATAATGTCATTTAGCAATAATATGCATCTAAAGAGAAAAGCATCACAATCAGTGAGTTTGGTTGGCCCAAAGCAAATAACAATCCCATATTTGGATTGGACAAAATAACAAAATTAACATATCAACTGCTAAGGGTATAATAGTCAAGGTATTAGTGTAAATCTCCTAGTCTAGGATTTCTCTCATGTACTCTCTATATATTCCCCATTTGGCGTCAATACATGTATCATAGCCATGGAAGGGTCCAACCCAAAATAATCTAGAAGATACAAATAACAAGTAGATCAGATAAAGTTTGCAATTACCGGTCCTTCCACGAGAGATGGTTACCAAGAGCCTTTTGGAGCTCAATTCTTTTGGGAGGTTGATTTTTGAGCCAATGCTCTGGAGAACGAAAACTGCAGAATGCTTTGACTCTTTGCTGAAGCTCCGGCCTTTCAAGCAGATTTATCTGTGATGTTAAATTGTCAGTAAAAGAGATTCTGAGTCTGCACAGTTGATTTAATAACATGTTGAATGTAGTTGAGTAAATCAATTTGTCAAAGACAAGGAATACAGAGTTTAGTCATTTACATAAGAAAACTGGAGACCAACTAGATCAACTAGCCAGTAACTGAATGCATTTGAGCTTCACTAAGTTGACTAAGGTGTGAACGTGTGGGTACGCAACCCCTACAACCAGGTTAGTCCTCTCCAACATGGATTGGGTACCTGTTTCTTCTTCTTGATGAAAAACCTAGTTCCTACCAGGTTGAATTTCATTTTTCAAATGCAAGGCAATGAGGTGTGCTGATGTGATAATAGGTATACAACACTAGACGCTCTTAGTTGGCCACACTGTAAAAGGCCACTAGTGCTAGATTCAAAGGCTGCAAAAAGAATGTGGCAAGCAGCATTTAAAGTATGGAACTTATTTCAAAATTTCAAGACTCTCAATAAAAATTAAACTAATGGTAATGGTGCAACATGAATTTAGAAAAAAAAATGGAAAGGAAACTTGAGAATTTTTAGTGTGGTTACCACAAGACGTAAAGCATAGGGATCATCATCCCTGTCAATAAGAGCTAGCAGGAGAATGTCCAGCGGAAGAAGCTCATGCGTCCATATAAAGAAAGAAAGATTTGAAATTGCTTTGGAGAGTAGGTCCTGCATAAAGTCAATGTCATAAATTCACTTTAGTTGCTGAATAAAGGAGACCACCACATAGACAAAACCCAAAGAGTTTATTTTTTCTTTTAACATATATGTAACAAAGACAAATGAAGCAACCCTCCCAACCTCCTCCTCAGAGTATAAGCAAACCTCAAACCTGTACGAGATGCCCTCTTTGAAGCTCAAGTTGGATATGATGCAGAAGAACATCAACCATTGTATATATATTTGCTGTGACTTCTTCAGGTGAAAACTCTCTTAATACGCGAGCCTGCATCAAATCACAAGATAAACATGTATAGAGAATGAATAACAATCTTATAGAAAGTAGGAATAAAAAGTATAGAGAAAATGCATACAAGATTTGCACTATTGATCTCAATATGCCCATTCATTAGCATCCAAGCACCGGCGCAAAGGTATTGACGATGTTGAGGGAAACTATGGCTCAAATAAGTCATCACATAGTTTGGCTCAGCAGATGGTGAGAGAAGCTGATTACACTGATTAATAACAGTAGTTTCTGCCTGAAAAGAAAGCAAATGGCCAATATAAAAGGTAAGATGATGCTACTTGACCTAGTATTTGCTTTGATAAACATGTAATAGTAATTGAAGCACCTTAACAGTAACAACGTCTGAAGTATTGGAATTTCAAAACTTCTGGAGATTGGATAACATTAGAACACACATCTTAGCAAACTTCTAATGTAAGGCCTGAATGAAGCTACAATTAAGAATCTCAGTGTTGTTGGAATTGGCCAGGATCAATCAAACACGCAGGAAATTTGCCAGAGTGATATGTTCACCCCTGTTTCTCTATTGATCTCCAACTCGATGACTAATTTGCCACTTACAGCTTCCCATGGCCATGACCTACCGCTTTTGGTGACAACCATGCGCATGTCTACATACAGCCCTTGCGATTTGGGCTCCTTTTTACGCGAGCCGTTTGCTTTGCCATGAGAGCTGCACATCGACCCAAGCTCACTGCAAGATTTGGTGTGCTCGCCACTGGCAACTGTTCTGCCCACACACAGGCACCCGCCTCACCCAATTGCCTCTCGTCTGGTCCAAATGCATCTCCGTGAAACCTGGCCAGACACCGAGCTTGCTACTTGCCAATGGAGGCATGAACCATACAGCTAATCTGCACTAAGACACAACTCTAGCCTGTCCGACTAAGCTTCAACACAGAAAACCCACCCAGACACACGCCACAACTGAGAACATACCACGGGGTGGTTTATTTCCAACAAATGTCAGTCAATAAAACAACACCATTTCAGTTAACCATAAAGCATGGAGCCGTGGACATCTCAAGTGAAAAGAAATTGGTAAATTTCTAACCGCAATTGTAACAAGGAATTTTATTGTAATCACATCAAAAGGGCTACATACAAATAAGAATCCATAGAAACAGTATGTGGTAAAAAAAAATATTAACAATCATAAGCTGGCTTGGCCATCCTAATGAGATATAAATTCCCCGATCTGATAATCAGAAAAAAAAATGCAGAATGCACAACGAGTAATGTGTGAATGACCAGAACACACAGCCCAAAAGATAAGAAAAGTTACCTGCTGCCATGCTTGTATAGCTTGGCCTCTCTTATCCATTCTCCCCATTAAAAAGTCACGGATAAGGGGAGGAAAATGACGTAACGTCTTTTCTGACCATGTATGCTGACTGGTTGCCATGATTTGCTCTAACAATGGTTGAAGATAAATCATGTGTTCAACCTCAGCAATTCCCCGTGTCTTGATAGTGATAGCAAGACTTATTATCGTTATGCGGTTAAGAGTTTCAGTGAACTCAGTTGGCCCCTGCAGTAAGTGCATGTACAAAATTTATGGAATATCAGGTGAGAGTCAAATTTCAGAAGAGAAGCAAGTAGAATCATTACCTTCAGTTCTTTCTTCACAAAAAAGAAGTCTTTCAGTGAGAGAATCAAATTCATGCACAAATTTTCAGCTAATCTAAAAAGACGATGCTCTCCACGTTTGCCCTTAATCATAGATATAATTTTTGTGACATCATACATCAATGCCTTGCTTTTTCCATGATACCTAAACAGCAGATTGGAGTACACAAAAATGAGTTATCAATAAAAAAGAAAGAATTATTAGGACTTTAAAACATTTCTCTGGTTTTCCGTCAACTAGAGAAGGATGAAGAGACTAGAGACTATGGTACGTAAACTTACCTATACAAAGGAAGTAGTCTGTAATTCAGTATCTCAAGTAGGAGCAAAGACACGCCAGATTTGCTCAGAATAGATGGAGATCTTTGGGTTAAAGTCTGAGAGTCCAATAAAATAGTTAGGAGACATCATAATTTTCATTACTATGTTTTTTTTTTGTGTAACTTCGTTACAGAAGAAGATAAAAAAGTAGACTATACCAATTTTCACAAGGTGGCACAGTGCAATTTTAACCATAAAGAATATAGATCACCACAGGAGACATAACTTACCGTAAAATGGGGACGGAACAATGAATGAGGTGTTATAAGCAATAATCTCACATAGGTTTCCACCATAGCAATGCTAGGGACAGCCTAATAATAAGGATAATAAAAAGAGGTTAAGAGCAAAAGATTTTGAAATGTGACAAATATAAAGATACCAGGGTAAAACATAGTTCTTGATAACAATATTTTGAAAAGAGTGCAGATGAATTCCTATTGTGGAAATTTTCACACAATGAATTTCAAATCAATGAAATTTTAGCTATTAAATGAAATTATTATTATAATTTTTCTAGTGACATATTGATGTGTACATTGAAATCATATTAAAATCATGTTCAGAAAGCAACTATATGAATTGATTGTGAATATTTAATCTGATTTACATAGATGGACATAATTACTTGGAAGACAAAATGAAAAGGGTTTCACAGGAATAAAAAAGGAAAGGATAAATGAGAAAAAAAAAATCAAATGGAGTCTTAGCAACAACTCATGTTTGATGCTTTTACCTGGCCAAGAAATATGGTTTCTTCAAGCTGGAAAGCAAGCTTCAGGCAAAGATTTATAGATAACCCAGAAAGTAATGTCATTGATAGAGGATAAGTTTCACGCATCATCATTATTCTTTCATTGGACTGCATATTAGGCCCCTGAATTAAATCTGTCATTCCAGCGGATGTAAACCAGTTCATGACTGCTTCACAAGCTGGTTGTGCCATGGTGAAGGAGAGAACCCAGAACATGCCCGTTGCTCGCTCATCCAAGTTTGTGAAGTCTATCATTCTCTCTCCAGAAGCTATTGATTCAAGGAATAATTTAACATTGCCCATAACATACAAAAGAATGAAATATGTGGTTTGCAGACACAAATCTATTCTCGAAAAAAAATACAAGCACCACATAAACTCTGAATTGTAGAGCTGTATTCATTGCCATGTAATAAACAAAGCAAGAACTTTTGCTCATTTTAAGGAATGATTTTTTCTGCAAATAATTAATTTCGATTTTGTGTAAATCTACAATGTTCACATTCCCTTAAATGAAGTTGGAAGTACAGAAAAACATTTTAGATCAAATTCATATTGGTATTTCCAGAGTAAAGCAGTACCTTTTGATACCTGTTTCCACCATTCGTCTATTTGTTTTCCTTTCTGAAGCTGGTCATTGTTCAAATGCTCTCTAATTGAAGTGTTGAAAGACCAAATGCGCAAAGTTTGACTGCTACTAATGAAATCAAGAAGAATGCTTTGAGGGCCAATATTATTGGCTTCAAGGCTCTTGTCTTCTTTATGGAACGAAATTATCTTCCTTGTGGTTTCAACCTGATAACACAAGAAATGGACAGAACAATCTTTTATCACTTTATAAAGATATGGTAAGCATATAATTTAGACATCGAGACAGGACAAGAAAATTAACAAATGGACAAATGAAAACACAACCAAAACAATTGCATGCTTAAATTTGAATAGTTCTTCGATGCAGTGCCAGTCCATCTGATCTTGGCAAGAACTTCTATTACTTACTTTCTTTGTTTCACTTTTAAACTTTAAAAATTGTCACTTGGACACCAGCACCAATCTCAAAAAATACACATTTCACAATTGAGTTCATGCAAAACAAATTAAAGCAAACAAAAATTTGAGCATAGAGCTTAAAAAGCTCCTTGAATGTTTCATGAGACAATCATCAGCTAATCACCAATCAATTGCATCAATTGAAAGACGTGCAGAAAAAGAGTAAATATTTGTAAAGTCAAGCAAATATGCATCACCTTCCTTGGATCTGAACTAAGAGTGTTCATCACAATCTCAATGCGGATAATCTGTGCGAGCAACCAGGTGACATGATTACTGCGTAGAATCTGTTGGTCACTATTTGTTACTCGAGAAGCAAGCTTGTCCACAAAATCAAGAAAGTCAATACAACCACTTTTCATTAGAAAGAAAAAAATGTCAGCAAACAAAAGCCAATCTTGCCAGCACTGAGTCCCTGCAATAGCATAGAAAATTTTAATGATTATAGGCAGCAGATATAGCTAACAACTTCATTATCATTTTATTTACTATTATTCAAGGGAAGCTACGAGCTCTTATCCTAGTTTTGTGGAGCTTCAAATGCTAACCTGAGTTAGTGAGCCTCAATAATTCAATTGTCCTATCAGCAACTGCCTCACCAATCATATCAGGTGAGAAAACAGCTCCAGGAGTTGATGATTGTTGAGAGTGTGATCTGTAACAGGGGGCAACAAGAAGAACACGTCTCCACCAGTCTGGTGATGGAGTTGTACGGAGAGCATGCCTCAAGCAACGGAGAGCACGCTCCCAGTCTAAACCACCCTTGGGAATGGAGTTTGCAAGATCCTAAACAATAAATTAGTGTCAGCTTCAATATGTTGCCAAGAATAATAACGGAGACCAAGCAAATTAAATTTGTATCCACTTCTAGCTAATATCTGCGAGTAATATAATCTCATTTTGCCTCATAATATCTATGATTAATATAATGTAATCGATAGCACGATATAGTGATATTTGATTGTTTTAAAAGATTGCTAGCACTTTATATGAGTTAAATTTGCCCTTGTTTTCATCCGTGTGAAATTATTATTCCCATTGCAGCGCATGGATACGTCTATATATATTTTTTGCCTTTCACAATTTAGTTAGCTAAACTACACATTTCACTATGATTATCCACATAGAATACTCATTTGGTTCTTTGAAGGCATTAGTGAGATGTATATTTTTTTTTAGGAAGATGGTCATGTCATTTTCCTTCTTGTTCTTTCTTTCAATCAAATAACATTTGAAATATTGTGTACCGACATAATTTCTAGATAACTTTTTTATAGTTTTACTTATGCATAGGAATTAGCGGATAATTATTACAATTAAAGCCAACTGCACAGGATCATACATGCAAAATAATAATTGATAATACACAAATAAAGGTAAGGAAAAAAGGGCATGAGAAGGGGAAAAAAAAAGGAAAGATCATGAATTAGTAACTTCACCTCTCCATGTAGTGGCTCTCCCAACACACTAGGGTAAGTAATGGGTGAATACCGCAAATTAGTAACAGATTCACCGGCTATGCTTGGGTGGGATTGTGACAAGAAGCGGTGAGTTGCAAATGTTGGGCAATGGAGGTGTTGATCCAACATTTGCATGTGCATGCACACCATGTCCCTCCTCCTATGAATCTCCATAATAATACTAACCAGCGCTTCATCATCAGGGATGTTTTCGAGAAACTGCAAATTGCTGCGAACAAGCTCATAGAATGGAACACGACATTTGTCTTCATTAACTAAAATCCATATCACATCCAAGCAAAGATGCATCCATTCATGCAAAGGCTTCTCAAGCCTCATGGTTTGCGACGCATCAGCATCATCCATAACATGGGGCCTCTGGTCCCAATTAACCAGCCAATTTACCATATGCTGGAATATCACAGCATGGGTAGCTGGCTTCAAATCAGACTCCAGCCCTGCTAGGATAGTCCTACAGCACAAATGGTACAAATAGCTACGCTCCGGTCCCCTGCGAGACTGATCACCTCTTGCCGCTCTACCAAGTTGCCCAGGGCTGGAAAATTCAGCTGCCTTAATTGGTGAAACATTTGCACCTAGCGGTTGGTCAATACCAGATTGAGTAGGAGATCCTATGGTGTTCATTACTGACAAAGGTGATGCTGGAGTCGAAGGATGAAAATGCGGAGCATTTGGCATTGTAATAGCTGACGAAGAAGGTATCACAGAGCTGCCGACGACCGCAGAACCTGCTTGCCCCACTGGGACCTCCACGGAGGCAACACTATTAAGCAGAGATGGAAAGAGGCTATCCCATCTAAGGTGGCCTCTGGCACATAAGCACCGTGTAGCAAAGAGCAAGAACTCAGATTGTGGTGCATGGTTACTGCACTGCAGCATAAAGGAGATGAGCACAGATTCCGTGACTGACTGCAGCTGCTCTTGTTCCTAAAAGAATTGAAATCAAATAGTTAACTTCTTCTGTACTCCATGTGCGATGAAAATCAGTACCAGAGTAATTCTTCTTACTGGGAATTGCAAGCACAACTGCTCATAATCTGAAATGAACTGCTCATCACGGGGAGGCAGATCTCTGTTGAGAGCAGTTACTCTCTTCTGCAACTTGTTCCTGAACAATTCAGTTAATAAATCCATTAGCCGGAGAAAATCTTAAGAAATTATGGAGATTAAACAACAGGCCTACAACATATGCGCTAGATTGCAACGCTGCATTAACCACAGTTGCTTGAACCACTTCGCAAATTTCAGCACAAATGGCAATATAAAACACAAATCCATTAGCCGGAGAACCCAGGGTGAACTTAAAACCACAAGATACTGCATGTCATGCTAAAGAGATTCACTAATCTCGGAGAAAACGTCAAGACAAAATCGAAATTAAAGAGGGGCAACTTACGAGCTCTCACTTCCTGGGTCCTCAGCTCGTTGCCTCGAGTTCAACTGCAAGGCATGAACAACCAAGATCAATACTAGTAGCCATAAGCACGCGGTGAGTGATTAGGGTCGACAGACACTGACGCCGAGGTAGACAGTGAAGAGATCGGTGATTGCCAGCCGCGCCGGGTGGTGGTGGAGCTGCATCTGCCGCTGCTGCTGCGGCACTGCCGAGGCCGAAATCGCGGGAGACATCGGTTGCCTCGTCCCATGGCTCCCGTCCATCTCCGCTGGCCCTCCACCGCGCTCTCGTCGCCGGCGAGCGATGCAGTCCGACTCGGACCGACCGGAGAGGGGAGAAAGGGTTTAGACTGGGAGAGCAGACTTGTCACGTGCTTCCGCGTTGCATTTCTTGACAAGATGAAACGGACGGTTGGGCTGTGTAGTGTATAAAACTGGGTGGTGGAATATTATCGGATAGGAGGATTAAATATTGATTATTGTTAAAATTAGTTATATAATAGTATGGTAATTTAAGAGATGAATTTTTTTAAGTCTAATTAATCTACTATTAGCACATCTTTATTATAGCATTATATTGTTAAATTATGAACTAATTAGGCTTAAAAAATTTATATCTGCATTAGCTTCAATCTACCAAATTAGTTTTGTAAATAGTCATTGCTTAATATTTTAAATTAGTTTCTAAACATTCGATGTGACAGTGGAAAATTTTGCCTTTAGAACCAAACATCCTTTTTTTTCTTTTGAAATGGATGTTGCCATTTAGGAGTGCGCGAGCCTAATTTTCTTCAATGGATCGAGTGGAGCGAGAAAAACTCATCTAAAAGTCTCAAAATAAAAACAGCAACCGCGCTCATTATGCTTAACTCTAAAACATCGTTAAAGTGAGATGGAGTAACTTTTAGATCTAGATTAGATTATCTTTATATACTTTTTTTGTATCTTTTTACGAGCTCTAGCCATTGGTGAAGTCAAATGTGTCATTTAATACGTCTCCAAAACTAGTCATACCGATCTTGCAACCTTATCACGTTGGTCAATTTTGATGGTCAACAAAATGGGGTAACAGTATATGTATCCACACAAATATTCGGACATAAAACATTTTCTCACATCTATTCAACTCATAGCCCGGACTTCTACTGTAGTTTTACATCGACAGACTACAGTCGATAGACAGAACACATCGCTCGCCGCCAGGTGGCGGTGGGTAGTTGGTTCAGCTAGTCCAGGAGGGCGACGGAGCTGGCGCCATGGCAGCGCTGGCCGCGCCGGCGCGAGGAACACCCGACGCTGCCTCAGCCCCGGCGCCGGCGGCGGCCATCATGTCTGCCCAGAGGCGGTCGGCGATGACCTTGTTGGCGGCGTCGGAGGTGTGGTAGGCGTCCCAGAAGACGAACGCGGTGCGGTCGCGGCAGGGCCTCGTGTTGGGCAGGCACAGCCCGCCGACCTCCGTGTCCACGTTGCAGCACGACGTGTGCGCCGTCGTGAACCCTGCGATCGAGTTTAACAAACACAAGACATGAGAAACAGCTCTTACCGTGGTCAGCTTTTGCGATATCCAGGAGACCTGCAGGACTTGATGGTATTATATATTACTACCGTGTTTCTCAGGGTGTTCGATTAGGTCCATGACGATGGAGTAGGTGTCGGTGAGGACCATCTGCGCGCCGGGGAGCCTGGCGTTCATGCCGTCGAGCAGCCTCTTGGCGGCGGCGTTGAACTGCAGGGCGTACTCGTTCACCTGACGCAGGCACTGCCCGTCCGCCGAGCGGACCCGCTGCGACGGGATGCACCCGAGAGGGGCCAGTCCGTTGAACGCGATCCGCCGCGCGCCGAGCCCGTACAGACGCTGCGGAATTCCCGATAGAAAAAAAAAAACGTGAGCTGCGTGTGCATATACTACGCTGCTTCCGTGCAGCAGCAATCTGTGTTCCGTGCGGTGACAGCGTGTGTGTGTTTTCTGCTTGCCTTGAGTTGCCGGTCCAGAGTGGAGATGAGGAGGCGGACGAACTGGTCGTGCGTGTACGTCGTGCCGTCCGCCATGAACGGCTGCAGGAAGTTGTTGATGTAGTCGTTGCTCCCTGCACAGAACACCGGCATCCATAAGTCACGAACACAGCTCCCATCACAGAACAAACTTTGACAAGCGGTTAAGACACAAAGAAACATGCATGTGTGGCACATATCAATCACTCACCAAGTCCAATCTGGAACAATGCTGAATTGACCACGGCCTCCGCCGCCTCTTCGCCGATTTTGGCGATCATCGCCTTCTTGACGATCTCAAAGCACGATATCTGTTCGTCGAACGAGAGGTACTGAACCTGCATTGATCATCGACAGGTGGTGTCAATTACGAGATCGAATTTCCAGAAAGGAGAATCATCGGAGAAAAGCAACAGTGTGTGCGTGACTTACGAAATAGACGCCCGTCTCGTTCAGAATGCCGGCACCGCCGGAGGCGAAGTTGACGCCGTGGAGCACGTCCTTGCCGTACAATGACAGGGAGAGAAACGGCGGCGGCGATGGCACGCCGAACTTGTCAGCTGCATGCATCCGTCCAGGACAAAACATCCATCGGGTCAGTCAGTCATGCAACCAGCCGTTCCGTGCAGTTTCCGGCTTTCTGCCGAGAAGAACGTACGACGGAGATGAACACTGACTTACCCATGTAGTCGCCGATGGTTTTCCCGTTGGTGAACCTCCCGGTGGCCTGGCCGGTGGGGTAGTCGATGCCGTACCAGGGGTAGTTGGACTTGGCCAGGGACATCTGGAAGTAGTTATTGTTTCCGACGTCAGACATCGAGTCGCCGAACACGTAGGTCACCGGCCCACTGCTCTTCGGCGTCGACGACGGCGAAGGAGCAGAAGGGCGGTGTATCGTGAAATTTCTCTTCGCCTCGACGGTCATGCCATCCGCCGCTGCTGCCGTCGAGACGGCTGAATAATGCGCGAGAACGGCAAGAGCCAAGAAGACAACGGCCGCCATAGCTTCCATCGTCGTTGCTTCGGACTCTCGAAGAAGACTGAGCTGCTCTCGCTGTAATTTCGTTTGATGCTGATTACATGGCTAGGTGCCCAGGAGTTAATTTATACCAGTACTCCATAATGGCTGGCTGCGTCAAGTCGTGCCATGTTCTGCAAGTTTGGGCTAGTTCAGCGTAACGTTTTAAGTTTCGGCCTTGAGTGTAGTGGTGATCTTTTACAGTTACAGCATACGAAACTGTAATGATGATGGCCTCTGAACAAACCGAGTCAAGTGCGGTAGCTGAGGTAGTTGAAGAACTCGTCACTGGATTAGGTTTGACACCAGATTACAGAAAATAAACCAAAAATATTTCCATGCTCCGCTCCCTGTACACTGTATACAGGCGGAAATAATAGCAGGCCGCGGCCCACACCATGATACGGAAACTTAGGACCACGGTGCCAGGACCCTGTGTGGATGCTCTTAGGCCCAGTTAATGGCCCAACCAGGCGACGATGAGGAAGCGAAGCGATGATGGATAGGGAGGCGAAAGCAGCGACGCCGCGACCGCGAGTTCTCTCACACTGGCTCGCTTCTCTCCACTCCCGCCGCGACCATGCGAGAAGCTCTGGCCATGAGGACCTCCGCGTCTCCCACTTCCCTCGTCGCTCCCCCGTCCTGCTCCGCCCGTATACCTCCGCTCCGCCACTTCGTCGGACTCCGGTGGTCGGCCATTCGCTTCCAGGTACGCCCCCAGTCCCCGTTTCAAGAGGAAGTTCACTTCCGACTCTGATTTCGTTGCTACTAGTTGCTGAGTCAGGCCGGACGACTGGGGGTTTGTGTGGACGATTCATTTTACCATTGGTATTTGTGGTGTGATTTCAGTGCCTATTTGGCGCAGGTCAGGGAGCGAGCGGATGCGGGCGTAGGGGTTGCCAAGGGACGGCCTGGATGCAGTGTTCGACTCGGGTCAGTAGTCCTCTTCGTGCTTAGCGATAGAGCTGTTAACTGCTTTTCGTTTAGCTTGTTGTCAATTGTGTTGCTTGATACTCTGTTAAGTTGCTCGACACTATCAAAGGATTTAATGGTTATCAAAACTGCTACTAAACTTAGAAATTCACCAATTTCCACATCCCGCTGAATCCTGTCGAATATTTATGGAAAACAAGTTTTACTAGAGATACCGGTGGTTTCGTAAGGAGAAATTTGCTAAGATGCTAGTATTGTGACTTGTGAGAATATCTTGATTAATCAAATCAATAATTAATAGACGAAGTTTTTGCCGGAAAAATTATTAATGGATGGAGTTGGGTACTTGGTCCCCTTAAAAATTCTGCGATTTACTTGAATACGCTGAATGACAACCATGCATATGCCATATGGCACAAAAAATTTTCCAGGTCTTATGTACTGATGATTTTTCTCTGTTGTCATTTTTACTGCTAATTTGCAGCATACCTGCTTCAAGTATCTGTCAACCTCGTCAGAGGGCCACTGTCATTAGAAACGAACATAATCAGAACACTGACTTTCCACGAACGTACTCGAAAAGGGAGAAGAAGCCATTTCCTATACCTGTACTGGAGTTGAGGCGCCGAGCAAGGGCGAGGATAAAGGCTGCACAAGGGAAACCAAAACAACCAATGCCTCCTCCAAAAAACGGAATGCTTGTCCATAGACTGATACCAGTTGCATACAGAGTGTACAATGCAAGAATTTTGTTGATCAACAACTTGAAGAGGCTTATGAAAGTAGTACCAGTAAAAGGCTGCAAGTAATTTTCTTGGCCCCTTCTTGAGAGTTTTCCCGTGAAGATCACGGTTTTGGCATCCCTTACTATATTTCAAGCACAATGAAAAGAATAAGCCTGCTTTCATGTCTGGCCAACCAAAACGACGCAATAAGGTGCATTAAGAAATACACAATGGGCACTAGAAGTTACAAAGATAACCATTCACTTTTGTGATTGCTAATATTTAGTATTACACTTTCTGTTATTCATTCTATAATTATGAATGTTTTCCCCCCTTAATGAGTCTCTTTGCTCAATAGTATAATACCCTGTTTCAAATGTGTTTCTTGTGTCCCATTTAGGTCATGCATTTCTGTCTCTCTAAACATTGTCGTACCTGCTAAGCTTTCGTTGACGAGAGTCATTCTTTGGGTCTTAATTTATCTGCACTAAGTCCAGATAAAAAACTAGATTTACTGTTTCGTTTCACTCTGAAAAGGACACATAGGGTGAAGGCTAATAATGCTCTGTCATGCCAAGTGTTGTATTGCTTGACTCGTGACAAGATGCCACCCATCCTGACTGCAAATTTGTTAACTTTTGTCCCCAGTATTTGTTATATGTGTTAGTTCAGTTCCCTGTGCTCCTAACTAGCACATTTATATGTGCATTTTTCTGTTGCAGATACTGCAATGAGATACATGTTGGATCGATTGGGCATCCATTCCGAACATGCCGAGGAATGCTGTCAGATAAACGTAGAGGAGAACATGACTGGGGATGTACTTTAGTGGAAGCTGTTTTCTTACCAGTTGAAGCCTACCATCTGGAGGACCGCCTAGGCATGCGTATCCCTCATGATCAGAGGTTTGCTGTGCCCCGCATTCCAGCTCTTGTGGAGCTTTGTATACAGGCTGGAGTTGATCTCCCTGAGTATCCAACAAAACGTCGTCGGAAGCCTATCATTAAGACTGGAAGGAAAGAGTTTGTTGATGCAAATGAAGATGACCTCCCAGAACTGGAGCCTGATGATAGATTTAAGCAGACACTTCTTCAAGAACTACACTGTGATGAGATTATTGCTCCATCCAGCCCAGAGGAGACTGCAGCTCTTGCTGAGGAAACTCTCAAAGCATGGGAGACCGTCAGGGACGGTGCCTTGAAGCTTATGAAGAGCTACGCAGTAAGGGTCTGTGGATACTGCCCCGAGGTGCATATTGGGCCAACAGGACACAAAGCGCGAAACTGTGGAGCATTCAAGCACCAGCAGAGGAATGGACAACATGGATGGCAGGCAGCAGTGCTTGATGACCTAATACCTCCAAGGTTTGTATGGCACATGCCAGAATCTGGGGAGGAACTGCAAAGGGAACTGAAGAGCTTCTATGGGCAAGCACCAGCAGTTGTTGAGATATGCATGCAGGCCGGTGCAGAAGTGCCGGAGAAATACAAAGCAACGATGAGACTAGATGTAGGAATTCCTTCTAGTTTGAAGGAGGCTGAAATGGTTGTCTAATTCATCGAATGAAGTTGTAGCAGGTTTAAATTGCCTGTGATTGATCTGTTTCTTTGATGTGTTGGTCAACAGTGGCATCAAAGCATTTATCCGCCTCAACCACGTGTCAGGCCTACCATTGTTCATTGTGTTAGTCATTGTACATATATATGTGAAATTAGATGGAGAGCTTTCCTTGTTAGAGGTGTAGGTGCTAATGCTTTTACTTGTTGTGCTGCATCTGATTTTTTTTATATTCGTAGACAAGCATCAGGAAATATAGCAGGATGAATAACGGTATCAATCCTTTGCTCCCAGAACAACAGAACCCGGTACAGCTGATTTAATACATTCTGAAAGTTTACATCATTTCAATATACATCGATCTGTTACTGTGCAAATTCTGCTCTCAATCTGGCCATCTGTCTATAAATGCACCAGCAATCTCTTGTACACTAACACGCACAAGCATCAGAACATCATTCAGCTGAAACAGATGACTGCAAATGGCATGAATCTTATCAGAATCATAAGTAGTTTCCGTTGCCTTTAAAAAACAATGGAATTTACAAGTTGCAAGGCATTGGTCTAGCTAATTGAGCAACTCGATTTGGGCTGCACCGAAGAAGTTCATAAACCATTTGTCCGTTCATCGTCAATCGGTGACGGGGGCTCCACGGCTGTCCTGAAGAGCAGGATGTAGACCTTATCGACGGAAAAGTACAAGAATCCACCGCGAGCGTGCGTGACATATGAACCGAAACTCGTCCCTACGATGCAGTGCCATGCTGGCCCGTAAGCAGTATCAAACTCCTGCCAAGAAGCGATGGGCTCTTATCAATAAGTACAGGAATGCATTTGGAAACAGAACAAATGGGTCAAACAAGAAAACCGGGACAAATAACAGGAATACGTGGTTGTCTGAATAAGTGTGGGATGGTCCCAGGTTCAGCTGTTTGATGGATTATATGCTACTACTTGAGATTCAGTTCGGTGAAAAGATCCATAGTCTGTATCACCATACAAGCAACCGCAGTATGAACACGAAGTCAGACCAGAAAATATCAATAATAACCATGGTTTAAACTCGACGTAAACATGCAAATTCAATATCCAACACTCTGATATGGTTACCAGTAAAAATTTGCAATATTGGACAGGATTCACTCATTAACCTTGGTAATATTCACTCATTAGTCAAACAAACTCCATAATAATCTTTGTGAAACGACAACCTCCTGAATATATGATGACATGATCTTCAGATTGTGCCGTGTATTAAACGATAATCATATTGGTAGTTAGCTACATATTCCTAACTTCCTTGGACAGATTGCAAACATAGTTCATTCAACTTGACCCCATTGCCGTGGTTGGTCAGAAACCGATACTTCAACTGCCAATGATGGGACCAACTATTCACAGCTCAGACCCTTCCAAATGAACTTAATGGAAAACAAACAACAAGAATGTTTTCGATTCAGATGTTCAGGATAGTTCCGGGGCGATCTAAGAACGTACTGTACTAGCTAGTTCATCCAGGCACCTAAGAAAAGGTGACCATTCACCATTAGTAGAAGAACCTATCAGCATGGATATGAATGCACTTGGTTCAATCAGTCGTGGTACTAACTGGTAAGGTCCCCAACAAGGGAAGGGACACATCGGAAACCAATCATTTATGACTGCATTGCCGTAAGAGGGCGTTACTACTAGTTAGTACTACTGAACTTGAACGGTACACGAGCAATAACACCATATGATCAAGGCCATTACTGATGCAAGTCCTTGAGAAATGCCATTTCTCGTTACTGCTACTAAACTTACTAGCAAGAATGTAAGACGCAGTCCTCACAAAGTCTGGACAATATCTCAGATCCTCTCAGCTCCGGCAGGTTCGTTCCAAGCTAAAGCAACTAGGCAGGTACTCGTACTACAAATTTGGCGCAGTTTCAAATCGTAGGAACGTGCTAGGACTAGGGAACGTAACTCTCACCTTCTTGAGCGCGAGCGCGAGGCGCTTGGGCTCGAGCCGGCGCGGGAAGTGCGGCATCGCGGCGAGCTCGTCGCGGGCGCATCGGAACGCGCGACGCTGCAGCGCGGGCGGCATGTCCGCGGCCAGCACCCTCACCACGGCCTTCCTCTCCTCCTCGCCGTGGCCGCCGCCCGCGTCCGACGCCTCCTTCCTGGACGCGACAGCCCCCTCGGCGGTCGGCGGCGGGGCGCCGCCGCCCTCCGCGACCCGGCGCTCGACGCCGAGCAGCGCCCTGATGACGCTGCCTCGGCGCCCCGCCGCCGCCGCCGCCGCCGCCACCCCGGGCGTGGCCTTCTCCTGCTCCCTCATTTCCCAAGCCTTGCTTCGCGCCGAAAGTTTTGACGAGGATGGAAAGTTGGAAACTGAGCGGGGGCAGCGAGCGAGTGCGTTTCCCTCTAGCGCCGTGCAGTGCAGCGCAGAGCCCGTGGGTTGAGCGGGTATTGTTTTTGTTTTTTGGGGAGACAGACAGAGGACTGAGACTGAGAGACAGAGAGGAGGACGCCAAGACGGGACGTTGGGGATTCGGTAAAGCGGGCTGCGGGCGTGTACCTTTTATCCTAGTTTTTTCTAGCGGTGCCGCCCGGGAAGCCCGCCGGTGGGATCACCGACGCGCGGAGGACGGGGCGGGGCTCGCGGCACGGCGCCGCTGGTCGGGCGGGGAACACCGCGCGAGAGTGACAACCGTTTCCAACTGGGCCACATGGGCCATAAAAACTGAAATAGGCTCAAATAGAATGAATCAGCGGAGAATTTCCGAACTACTATGGGCCTTTCCAGTAGTTCGGGCTTCCAGCTCACGCTCCGGATCTGGATCTCAAGGAATGAATCCTACTGCAGGCGGCTGCTCAAAATCCCATCTGCTGGTACTAATACTATACTACTTCTATACGTACGTCCATGGCACAAAGGAAAACCGTATTTTAGCCGAGGAGCCCCTTAGTTTCATTCTTGACTTCTTGAGTTTGTGAAAAACTATGTAAGTAATCTCGATATTAATAGAGCTCGCGGAATGACATTCCGTTAGAAACAAATTGTGCTGAAGTCCTTTTGGTCTTGGTAAATCAATTCTATCTGACCAAATAGATCGCGGAAGTTGCTAATTGAGTTACGTACTGGTACATGATGGGGCTTCCATGTCGTCCAGAAACGAAAGCTCACGTTTGTTTTGCGGACCGTTAGTTGTGAGCAGGATGTACCGGACCCCGTATAAACAGCAAAATAAAGCCAAGTCACGAGGAGCTCTTGAACGTTCTCAGACGGCAGACACTTGTTGCGGTGCTTCTGCATCGAGCGCCGAGTGGTGTTGGTCTTGAACAGAACTACTTCCAGGGCGCGCAGCACAGTTACTCATAGCTCGTCGTCACCTTTTTGCTGCGACCCTCACTGCCGCTGCGCGTTCACCTGAAAAGTGGCGAAGCACGCCGCAAAACCTTCCCGAGTAGCAGCAGCAGTAGCAGCGGCTGCCGCCGTGCCGTTGGGCGATGGGCGCGCGTGCATGCCGGCCAAGTGGCGCCGTGCACCGGGTCTCGACCGCAAAGTGGAGCCGCCGGGCCGTCGCAGCCTTTCCGGCCGTTTAGGTCAGCCGCGCGGGCTGGCGCCAGGCGGACGCTGCCACACCAGTGTACAGGCTTACTACTGCTGCGCTCGCCATTTGCCAAAAGCAGCACGCCGGCGCGAAAGAATCCGAGGCTTTGGGCTTTGCATCGAACCCGGCCTCTCGATCCTTTGATTTCTCAGCACGCAAAGCGTCTCCGTTCCGATCCTTTCGGTGTTCTGCTGCTGCCTCCTCCTCTGGATTTACTAGTACCGCTTTAACGGCTCTCACCCAAAAACAGTTGGGGCCCCAGGGCTCCCAACGGTCGCATTTAACAAAAACCGGCGGATCTCCGGACGCTGATGACAAAAGAATGTAGCGGCGGCAGCAGCATCGCCGTGCGGTGATGGTGCCGTAGATTGCATGCAATGCACGGGCCATCTCATCTCTTGCGTAGTATTCTTTCTTCTTCTTTTTTGTACTTTTTTTCTCTGCGAAGGCTTTTTTGTACTAACTGTAGTACTTATTACGGAGGATCATGCATGCGTTCCATTTGGACGGCGTTAAAGCCTACGAGTACGCTCGTCGCCGGTCATTGTTCATGAGTGCAGAATCAAGGCTGCAGATACTGGTGACGGTAGCATGTGGCAGGAGGCTCGTACTTATCATCCGTACAAGAAGAAGATACTGTAGCAACAATTTGAGAGTTGTTTGGAGCGAAAGAAAATTGAAGTCCAGTCGAAGGAGAACGGGAAAAAAATTGTACTCCCTCCGTCCCTTAAAACAAGTATTTTTATGTCTGTTCTAAGTCAAATAATTTTAACTTTGACTATCAATATCTATATAAATAAATTATTTTAAATATAAATAATTACATATTATGATAGTTTATTTTATAATGAGTCTACTAATATTATTTATATATAATTAAATATTATAACTTTAAATTATTAATAATTAAAATTAGAGAGGACTCACTTTGACCGATCTTAAAAATACTTGCTTTTAAGGACAGAGGTAGTACAGGTTCCGTACGCTTTTATCCCTTGCTTTACACTCTACACGGACCCAAACCTAGCAAAGCAGGCCTTAAATGGAATCCGCTAGGACCAAGCTCGGATGCGTGTCTGGGTTAACAGTAGTAATAACGTCCAAGTGGCAAAGGTACTTATTTTAGCACAGACATATTCGGTGCCAGTTATAGCTCTGTCTCGCATCAGAGTAGCAAAGGTTACAGTAATAAGCAACGAGTGCGCCCGGGAAAGAGGAGAGTTCCGTGGACTGGAGATTACGTCCTTCGTCAATTTGGCCGCACCGTTTGGCTGCAACGTACACGTACTTAGTACTCCTAGTCCTCTGATATGGTCCACGGATACAAGGTACGTACAGGGTACTAATGGTAGTGCAAGGAGCATGTTTACACGATCCGCATTGATGGATAGGGAGCCGTTGCCCCGTCATCATCATGGCCGTCAATGCACAGGACCAGCAACAGCCAAAACTAACGTAACCATACAACGAACAACGGCAGCGGAGTCTGCCCCGGCACAGTGCGCGCCGGCCGGCCCGCCGGCCGGGGCCCTCCGACTCCGGTGCGGCGCCGCAACGTTCGGTCGTGTCCACTTGTCGTCGCCGCATTGGCTCCCGCACCGGCATCCTAGGCAGTAGGCACGACCCTTCGTTCCATCTCGGCCCGTCTTTGCTGCGGCCCCTCACACCGCCTCACGTCGTCACGTAGGGGAACGGTAGGAGTACCTTATTTACCCCTCACCCTCCCTCCCGTTCTTTCGGCACTCGGCTCGGCTGGCCACCACCAAACACCAGCTCAGTCGCCCAACGCCGGCCATTATTAAACCTCCTACCGAGCACGGTCACTGGCCGTAGTACGCTCAGTGCACACACGCCTCAGTCGCTCGCCGAAGCGTCGAGCCAGGCTGTGCTGCTGACTGGCCGGTGGTACAACACTGCCATTGCGTTAATTAGCTTCAGCAAGTGCGGGGCGTGGCGAGAGGCAATGACGACACTGGCGGCCTTGGCGGTTGCTCTTGCGGCAATGCTGCTGTCGACGGCGGCGGTGTCGAGCGCGCAGCACGACTACAGCGACGCTCTGCACAAGTGCATCCTGTTCTTCGAGGGCCAGCGCTCCGGGCGGCTCCCGCCGGACCAGCGCCTCCGCTGGCGCCGCGACTCCGGCCTCCACGACGGCGCCGCCGCCGGGGTACGCCCTTGCTCTCTCTCTCTCTCTCTCTCTCTCTCTCTCATCGCTACTTGTGTATTATTAGTCGGTAGCCTGCTTTGAGGCTGGCATTGAGGTCCTGCGGTCCGCTTAAACTCCTCAGGTGGACCTGACTGGCGGGTACTACGACGCCGGCGACAACGTGAAGTTCGGGTTCCCGATGGCGTTCACGGCGACGCTCATGTCGTGGGGGCTGATCGACTTCGGCCGCAGCTACGGCCCGCAACATAGGGAGGAGGCGCGCAAGGCCGTGCGGTGGGCCACGGACTACCTGATGAAGGCGACGGCGAAGCCCAACACGGTGTACGTGCAGGTGGGCGACGCGTCCCGCGACCACGAGTGCTGGGAGCGGCCCGAGGACATGGACACCCCGCGCACCGTCTACCGCGTCGACCCGTCCCACCCGGGCTCCGACGTCGCCGCAGAGACGGCCGCCGCGCTCGCCGCCGCCTCCATCGTCTTCCGCGACGCCGACCCCGCGTACTCCAAGCGACTCCTCGACCGCGCCGTCGCGGTAAGAACTAGCAGTAGTATATAAGAAGCGCGAGGAGCATGCGGCATTCGATTTTGATTCGACAGAGACAAACTCAACTCAATTTGCTTGGTACGTACTACTAATAGGTGTTCGAGTTCGCGGACAAGCACCGGGGCCCCTACAGCAGCAGCCTCCGCTCCGCGGTGTGCCCCTGCTATTGCGACTACTCCGGCTACCAGGACGAGCTGCTCTGGGGCGCGGCGTGGCTGCACAAGGCGACGCGCCGCCGCGAGTACCGCGAGTACATCAAGCGAAACGAGGTCGTGCTCGGAGCCAGCGACGCCATCAACGAGTTCGGGTGGGACAACAAGCACGCCGGAATCAACGTCCTCATCTCCAAGGTACTCCTAAGTAGTAACAACTTCCATTTCTGCTCTGTTAGTGTAGAGTACAGTAGTAGTATTTGCCAAGTAGGATTAGCGAGGTCCTACGGAGTAGTACCGTTGAGCGTTGATTAGTGGATCGTGATAGGTGGGCCCATTGCTGACCGACCGGTGTTGGTGACGTCCTTCGATACACCGGCTGGCCGCGCCGGAAAATCTTTGCCACTATTAGACAGTCATCAGCACCGGTCAGCGTCGTGTTACGATTACGACCGGGGGGTTGGCTGCCCTGTTTTTTTGGCCGCTTTCTATGTTTCGACGCGACGTTGGTGCTGCACGTCGGGCAGCAGGCGAGCACATGGTCTCCCCCATCGAGGCCTTTTTTCGGTGGGCTCAGGGCATGTCGCCTCTGTATGTTGTTGTTCGCTCGATGGCACTCTAGTCAAAATGGAATAATGCAGTCTAATAATCCTTCCTAATCCGGTGCTCTCACCCATTGAGGTCATGTAGTAGTAGGAGTAGAACTGTAGACACTTGAAACCCTAGTTGGTGTCCCAGTGTTGCCCGCTCGGCAAGTTATTCCATATTCCTTCATCATGTAGTACTACTTAGTTCTATACAAAAAAGGGGTGTAAAAAAGCTACTAGTATAGTAGCAAAACCGCTTGATCGAATGATCACTTCGCGGCTTTCTAGCTTTAGATTTTCCGTTAAATCTGGTCTGTGTGATCGTTATGATTATCTTGGTAATTACTAGCCAAAACATTCTCGTGAGTCCGTAACTGACGGGGGCAGCTCAATCTAGATAGCATTATGGGCTGATTAGTTTATAAGCCATGCCTGGACATGCAGAGAACATAGATTAGCGAGCTGTTACTGGAAACATGCTTTGTCGTCGACTGCACAATCTGTGGTCTCGTCCTAGGCCCTTGTGTTCCGCATGATGCCGGAGCACAGGTAGGCAGGTACTACCCATATGGGTAGAGTCAGTGCAGTGAAGAAAAGTCATTTCACAGGCTTCACGGGTGTGCCGTGCTTACAATGGAATACTGTACTGCCTAGTGCCTATAATGCCCTTATTTGAGTTGGGAGTTTTTTTTATACAGTAGTATGTGTAATTTATCTGCTTTTGTGGTTCATTCATCAGGAGGTTCTAATGGGGAAAGATCAGTACTTCCAGTCGTTCCGCGTCAACGCTGACAACTTCATGTGCACCCTCCTTCCCGGCATCTCCGGTCACCCCCAAATCCAGTACTCTCCAGGTTAATAATCTTTCACTGATTGTCACCTTGACACCGTATTTGTTCCACTGTTGGCTGAATCCCAATCCAACGCAGGCGGCCTGCTGTTCAAGGTCGGGGGCAGTAACATGCAGCACGTGACGTCGCTGTCGTTCCTGCTTCTGGCCTACTCCAACTACCTGAGCCACGCCGGCGCGCGCGTCTCCTGCGGGTCAGCGTCGGCGTCGCCGGCGCAGCTCCGCCGCGTGGCCAAGCGCCAGGTGGACTACATCCTGGGCGACAACCCGCTGCGGATGTCGTACATGGTCGGTTACGGCGCGCGGTTCCCGCGCCGGATCCACCACCGCGCGAGCTCGCTGCCGTCGGTGGCGGCGCACCCGGCGCGGATCGGGTGCAAGGCCGGCGCCGCCTACTACGCCAGCCCCGGGCCCAACCCGAACCTGCTCGTCGGCGCCGTCGTCGGAGGGCCCACCGACAACAGCGACAACTTCCCCGACGCGCGCGCCGCGTTCCAGCAGTCGGAGCCCACCACGTACATCAACGCGCCGCTCATGGGCCTCCTCGCTTACTTCTCGGCGCACCCGAATCCGGCCCTGTGGGGCGACGAGCAGGCCGAAATGGCCTCCACTCCGTAAGAGACGTGCATGTGCATGTGCTGCTGCGAAGAGAGCAGCGAGCGAGACGACGAGCATTTGGGCCAAGGCTTTGATTTGTCTTGCTCGGACGTACGTATTGATTTGTTTTGTTGTCTACGTATGACCGACCTTATTGTATGAGCGTATAATGCTGTAACTAGGTAACTACAGCCACTTCCTTACCTGCAAAAAATATGATCAGGTACAGGATGGGTGGGCTGCAAGATTGTGTTACTAGTAGGAAGATTATTATCGTGTCATGTCACGCTGCTTCCTTCTGTGATAGTACGATGTTTCATTTCAGTAAAGTCAAATGTGACCTTGTAGACGTACTTTGACTAATCCTCGCCAAGAAAAAAAAGATGTCCTCTGACTAAAACAAGTATAGACCCGTACGTAGTTCACGTGCAAGCTTCTATCTTTGTCACGGGCGCCTACGGCAGCTGCATCTGCACGCCTGCCTCGCTCGAGTCGAACTACGTCACCTTATCTGCCCGGCAGGAACAAAGACAAAAACAAAAGCACCATTTGCACCAGCTTGTTCAGAAATTCAGATTAAAATCATAGAGACAAACATCCGCATTACTTGGATTACAAAAAACGACAAACGTAATGGAATCAAATGGCCGGAAACTACTCCACTCTCGACTGACAATCATCACCCGCTTCCGCCGCTGCAGATGGCGGTAAGCAACACCGGCAGCCTCGCTAGCGATGACCCCTGGCCCTGCGCCGGGCTCCGCAGCTTCCACTTCCCTCTATCTTCCCGCGCCGCGGCGACAGCGACGGCCCTCTCTCCGCTGCACAGCAGGCCGGCGCCAGAGAGCCGCCTCTCCATGTCCAAGAAGTGGCCCAGTGACGTCGGCACGCGGATGTCGTCCCTACACAGCCTCCACCAGCCGCCGCCGGAGCTGCTGCGCCAGCGCCGGCACCTCCACTTCCGGCGCCACCTCCACCCTTCACCTTCTTGCGTCGTCAGAGCACACGGCATCTGCCTCTCCTCCCCGGCATCACCGCCCTGCTCGCCCTGGTCCTGACCCTCCTCATCGTCAGCGAGGGATACGCCCATAAGAGTTCCCAGCGTCGTGCTCCGGTCCCGGAAGAACGACCCCGTGGACTAGCAAACCCAAAGTCATACACAGAAGCACAATGGTTCGAGTTCGAGAAGGGAAAAAAAAAGAAGGTCTTTAGCCGTACCTCGGTGGCGATGTCGGAGGAGGAGCGCGACGTCTCGGTGGACGGCGAAGAGGGGATCATGCTGGCGTCGGCGTCCATCAGTATCTCCTCCGTTCCGCCGAGACTGTTTCGACCATCCTGATAGAATCTCTAAGTCTCAACAAGGAGAACAGGGCAAGCAAGGAAACAGGGAGTTTCTGTTTCCCTGCTTCAATGGCGCAGACACCGAGAGCCAGAAGGCAACAACGGTCAAGGGAGCTCTCACCTCTCAGTCTCAGGCTCTGAGCTCTGTGCCCCTGGAACTGCGACCAGTGACATTAATGAGCAAATGCTTCCAGTTTTGAAGCCACGGACCTTTGACTAAATTTGACTACTGTGGGGTAGAGTTTTTTATTAGGGATTTTTTTTTTCAGTCGCGTGCCGCAGTGAAAGGTGGCAAAGCGCATGGAACAAACAACTGCGGAACCGACCGAGTCTGAACCAAGGTTTACGAAACAGTCTTGACTCTGAAAAACCAAATTGATCGAAAACACTGAAAATCGGAAAAACCACAGAAAACCGAATAAATTTTAAAAAACGAATTCAAGCGAGTTTAAATGATTTAATATCGGTAAACCGTTTGCTTTCGACTGTAAACTGTTCTATTTTTTCGGTTTATCAACGGTATTTTCTGATTTTTAAAATTTTAAAAAATATGAATTAATTTTATTTTAAAATTATAACGATAAATCATCCGGTTTTTACCTCTAAGCCGTTCAGTTTTACGGTTTATCGACAGTTTTTCTCTTCACATTTTTTTTTCAAAATTTAATTTTTTTAAAAAAAATTAAACCAAAAATCATAGAACCAAAAAAATTGAACCGGACCGTTTCACCGAAAACCGCAAAACTAGTCGATTTTGAGGTTTTGTAAACCTTGGTACGGACAGAGCGGTTCAACGTGCCTTGAAAAGACGGTTATCGCAGACGGTGACGGTGATGGTCAGTGGAAGACGGGTACAGACAAGGCGGCACTGTGAGATTTAAGGCGATTAGCATCGACGGCGACGATGTTTGTAGACTTAAGAGTTAAGAGGTTGTCGATGCTCCACCAATAGATAGAGGTTTTCGGTTGTGTGAGATTAGACAGACTCCCTTTATTATACTATAATAGTTTTTAGTTTGTTATAAAATAAAAGTTTAAGTGTAAAGCCAAGTTTTTTGTGGTGAATGAAAAGCGACATATCCTTATATACGTGACACCCTAGTTGAGCTAAGCACACCCTAGTTGAGCTAAGCAGTTAAACGTGACAGTCTTATTAGATTTACAAATGCATGCTGACTTAAGTTATTCTTTCTTCTATCTCCTTAAAAAAATCAAATCAAATTGATTAAAGAGAATATATTAGCATGCTTTACATTTTTCTCTCCCTTCTGAAAAATCGATGGTTCGGATCGAAACTTTATGTACCTCTTGGAGGTAGAAGAAACTCTTTGGTCTAACGTTACAAATGCAAGGACTCTGAAAATAACAGACCTCAGCAACGGGCCAACGGGAAACCCCCCTAATCAATAATTACGTAGTACGCCGATGAATAAGATCGACGAGCCGTCCGATCTATCTGGGACGAAGGGGCACATGGACGTCTCTTACGCCGCCGGCTCGTCGTCGGCCATCATAACCACAAACTCCTCAAAGGAGAGGACCCCATCGCCGTTGATGTCGTACGCCGCCACCATCTCCTCGCACATCGCGACCGTCAGCTCGTCCCCGCCGAGCCCGAGCCTGCGCAGCACGAGGCGTAGCTCCTCGGCGGTGATGACGCCGTCCCCGTTAGTGTCGAACTCGTCGAACGTGGCGCGCGTGTCGGACGACCGGTCCCCGCCGTCCATCACGGCGAGGAACTCCTCGAGGCTGACGAACCCGTCGCCGTCGCGGTCGGCGGCGGCGACCATCTCCGACGCCGCTTCGTCCGTGCAGTGGCTGAAGACACGGCGCATCTCCGCGGCGGAGATAAGGCCGTCGCCGTCCGCGTCCAGCAGGCGGAACACGCGCACCAGCTCCGGCTCGCGAACGACCTTGGTCGTCTTGGTGGGTGGCGTCGGCGGCGGTGGGGAACCGTCAGCGCGCCTCGTGGTCAGCGGAGGCGGAGAGCTCCGTCGGCGGCCAAAGAGGCCAGTGCAGGACGCGGTGGTCGAAGCGACGAGACCCATGTCGAGAGATGACAGATGATTGCGGCGAGATCAATGGCTCTCGTCCCGTGTGCGCTGTTGCGTTCCGGTCTCGGGGGTTCGGTGTGGCCTGTTGGGTTGGATTCGTGGGGCGTCGCTCGTTTTTGTAGATCGTGTTCCGGGTACCAGAGACCTTGTCGGACTGGAGATACATCGGTGGATACCCCCAGAAGCTTTGGTAGTATGAAATCTTTTGGTACCTATGGTATGCTATGTTTTTGTGTTCCTTCTGTTCTGTCTATAGGACACGCTGAGCAAAAGAGTACGGTATGTTCCCATGTTTTTTATTAGCACACGGTATGTTCCTATGTGGTGTTCATTTTGTATCCCATCGTTTGTGCGTTTGAGATGGGCTGGGCCGTATGCTGCTACAGATCGAGCTTCGGCCGGGCAGTAGTAGAATGGAACTAGCCCAACCAAACCTCGGTTTATCCTGTGCGCCGTTGCGCACCAAGCTTCAGCCTCCACTCCACCCTGTCCACTTCTTTCCATGGCAGCCGCCGTCACGGGGGCCTCGCCGGCAACGGCAAGGAAGACCCTCTTTACCACCACTTCCACCCTCCTCTCCTCCTCACTCGCGCGCACCCGCCGCGGAATCTCTTGCTCCGCTGCGACCGCCGCCGCCGCCGCCCCGCGCATCGCGCCGCACCCGCCAGACCTGGTCCGGTGGGTGCAGCGCGAGGGCGGGTTCGTCCACCCCTCCCTCCGCGTCGCGAACCACCAGGAGCACGGCCTCGGTATCTCAGCTGCCGCGGCCGACGGCGACATCCCCCCTGGGGAACTCCTCATTGCGCTCCCTGGCCGCCTCCCGTTGCGACTCCGACGCCCCATCGGCGCTGCGGACGACGTGCTCATGCAGCTCGCCAAACAAGTACCGGGTAAGACGCTTTCTGATTCGGTTACTTCTATAGTACTAGACAGAAAGAAGATCACCGCAGATGCTTGTTGTTTTGAGCTGTGAGTGCATCAAACGTAACATTCCACAGAAATGTAATCTGTGATTGTGCTGAAATTTCTCTGTATCCCCGTTGAACTAATCCAAACAAAACTTAAGTAGTGAAATGTACATTTGAATATTTGAGAATGGTCGGGCTGCTGTGTTACTATGTATTTATCCGAAAATGTTATCCTGCTGCTATTTTAGCCCCGTGCCACTGCCCTGAATCATTTGGGTTTGGTGAAATCAGAACTTAGAACTTATCCTTACAGCATTGCTATTGGGATATTATGTTGAATGGGGGAAGTAAGGTCAGCACTGTTGGAACTTAGGCGCCAAGCTTGTAATCTATAGTATCATGTAGATGTATGAGGAGTACAGCCGTTATGCTATTTTCATTTAATCAACTTTAGGATTCACACTCAGGTTTAGATTTGCATTTCAGAAAGACGTATTCCTACTTCTTAACATATGGAACTAGTGTCAATTCTCACTCTTATACCTTTTTTTTTTGGTTATATTTTCTGAATGTTTGAATTAGCCTCCTTGCAAAATAAGCAAGGGGAAGGTTGCCTAGAAATTCGCTCCTCCAGAGCCTACAATGTGTGAGAGCTTTCAGCAGTCAGACTGGGTACACTCTTTTTATATTTTTGAACACAGGATTAGCTACACAAGCTTTTCATGATATTTTCATCTTATTAAAAACCTGTCTGTGTCACTCTTGCTGTCATTTGATTGAGTTTGTAAATGTTAAAAATTTGTATGTTGCAGTTTTATCCCACCCGTTTAATTATGGGGGGATTTTTCTTGTAAAGTGAACGGAGAGTAAATTCGGTTATGTGGGAAACATTTAACAGATGAACTATGGGCAATGAAGCTGGGCTTGAGGTTGCTTCAAGAAAGGGCGAAGCCTGATTCATTTTGGTGGCCGTACATTGCCAATCTGCCAGAGACTTTTACTGTACCAATCTTCTTTCCTGGGGAAGACATTAAAAACTTGCAGTACGCCCCTCTCCTCCACCAGGTTGACAAAAAATATATGGTTATGCTCATATGTAGAGGATGCTTATCATTTGCCCTTTCTTTTCTGACTTATGCCTTTTCAGGTCAATAAAAGATGTCGTTTCCTTCTTGAGTTTGAGAAAGAGGTACAACATAAGCTTGGTACCATACCCATGGAAAATCATCCTTTTTGTGGACAAGAAATAAATTCATCTTCCCTAGGATGGGCTATGTCAGCTGCTTCTTCTCGAGCATTTCGTCTGCATGGTGAAATCCCAATGCTCTTGCCCCTTATCGATATGTGTAACCATAGTTTTCATCCGAATGCTAGGATTGTTCAGGAAGGAAGTGTAAACAGCTCAGACATGTCAGTTAAGGCAAGTATCTTTTAATATTCATGCACTTATGAAATTTTCTTTTAGGCTTTCAAAATTTTGGACTTGTGGGTTCGAGTTATCATTTCGATATTAGTTAGTTTTGACATGTCCCCTTTGCATACAATTTGTCACCTGAAAGCTCATTGCTGACATCTCTGGCAACCGTTGATGGCATTTAACACTTGGGATTACTATTGCTCTCCATGTGCAAATATAGTTGCATCAATTTGATACTGTATTTTCGTTTTAGGATGAGCAAAATATATTTATGTACTTACTCTACGGTTTATACTGATGTACACAGGTTGTTGCTGAAACGAAGATTGAGAAAAACACTGCAATAACACTGAACTATGGTTGCCACCCCAATGATTTCTTTCTTCTTGATTATGGCTTTGTGATAACACCAAATCCATATGACCAAGTGGAGTTGAGCTATGATGGAACCCTTCTTGATGCTGCTAGCATGGCGGCAGGGGTCTCTTCTCCCAACTTTTCAGCTCCATCCAAATGGCAACAAGATGTCTTGTCTAAGCTAAATCTATATGGAGAGGGTGCCGTTTTGAAGGTTTTCTTTTTCTACATTCTTAACCCTCTGTTCTTTATTTTTGATATTTATTGAATTTGATTGGATTCATTAGTCATGTACCTGTCGGAATCTTGTATACTATGTTTCAGTAAGTCTGACTCTTGCTATGGGCTTTCCTTTCAGGTATGCTTAGGAGGCACTGAGATAGTTGATGGGCGCCTGTTAGCTGCATTACGAGTGCTTCTTGCAACTGATTCAGAGGCTGTGCGCAAGCATGATCTGAAAACTTTGATGTCCCTTGATGCAGAAGCTCCTTTGGGCCCCATTGTTGAAGCCTCGGCCCTCCGGACTGTACTTGCACTGTGTGCCATTGCACTCCAGCACTTCCACACAAAGATAATGGAGGACGAGGCCATTCTGAAAGGAGAACCCCCTCTCACTACCGAATTAGCTGTCCAGTTTAGGTTGCAAAAAAAGAGCATGATCCTAGACGTAATGCAGAATCTTAGCCGGAGAATCAAGAAGCTGTCACCTCAGAAATCTACCGTGTAGGATCATTCTATGTTCTGGAATTGCTTAAGCTGACAATTGATTACCACTCTGTACTGATTATACTGCCTATATACAAGAATAAAGCCCCAATTTTGTTTCACTGCAATCTCCTCAATTCCCTACCTTCAACATCAGACATTAAAAAGTTAACATCTGCTTTGTTCAAATAGTGTCGTTTGTATTTGTGACCACTGACCACGCGCAACGATCAACATCAGACCGGAACAAGTTCATTTGGTCAAGTCTTTTCTTGAGGGTGTGTATGCATATGTACGTTTGACGTAAGACTGGAACAATCCTTGCTGTTTCTTTCCATTTTCCCTTTTTGAATACGACCAGCAGGATCCTTTGTGACAAAGCGCATACATATTTCAACTCATGTTTTTGAACGAGTTGCCAGTCATCTGCAAAAAATCATGTTCTTAATTCTGAAATTCTTTTGATTTTCCGGTTTGATCACAGAAAACTGTAACACGAATTTTTCCCTCCCTTTCAAAAGGTGAAACATCGCATCATCCTAATTCAACCGAAGAGCTGAATCAAGTATTTGCAAGAGTCTGACACGAATGCCCTAACAACTTCTGAATAACTCCCGATACGAAGAAGATGATCCAACAACAAAAATCCTACTAGCAACGATCGATCGATCGATTAATAAATAGATGGCAACAACGCCTGACGATTGGATGAATTGATGGGGACGAGACGAATGGACCGTCTGCCTTCCCCGAGGTCTGCTGCTTCTCCTTCCTTTAGGGAGGCTAGGAGTCGCCGCCGATGGAGATGGCGGTGCGGCTGGCGCGGCCGAGCGGCGAGCGGGACCGCTGCTGCCTGACGACGTCCCGGAGGACGAGGCGCACGTCGGCGACCTGGTGCTGGTACGTCTCGTGCACCTTGGCCTTGTCGTGCTCCTCCTCCTTTATCCGCCTGACCTGGCTGTGCACCACCACCCGCTGCTGCTGCTGCTGCCTCTCCATTGCGGACAATCCTTCCTTCCTTTCTTCTCCTGCTCGGGAAGTTCTTTATTCAGATTTTCAGAGACGAGATTGGCTATAAGAGGAAGACGGGATTTGGGGTGCGTTTTTCGAACATTGTAAATATACGGGGAGGCCTGGGGGTGCGTCTTTATATAGTTGCAAATAGAGGGCACGTGTGAACCGGGCCGTCACCTGACTGGTTCTCCCTCCCCTACACCGTGAGACGAGTGGGTCACGGCCGACACGTGTACGCTCCCGCGCTTACCAGATCCGCGCGACCCCGCTACGAGCCTCACGTCGTTGGGGAGCGGGAGTCGGTCGTCCATGCTTATCCATGCTGCATTTGATTTTGTGTGTTTTCCCTTTTGGCCGGACGCGTCGTCGTCCTGGTCGTTCGTTCGTCCCGCACTGCACTCGCAGCAGCATTCTTCGATTTGGGTTTTGGAAACGTTTGCCGCACCGACTCCTTCGTTTTTTTTGTTTTTTTTTTCGAAAAAAGCGGGTTGGCCGCGTCGGTTTGTTGCCTGTTCTCTCGTGTGCGGGCGTCCGGCGAGACGCGTTGGGGACTCGTGGTTCGCGAGAGACACGTGGGAAGTGTGGGTAGAGACGAGAAAAACGTCGGCCCAGACATATGTTTGTTGGTGGACGGAGCGACGACGCTCAGCCAATTTTTTATTTTTCTGTTGTTGGTAAAAGAAAAGGAGAAGAAAACAAAAACTCTCAAACAAACACACAAAAAACAGAAGAAAACGTGCGAGATTGACTGATAAAATTAACAAAAACAACGGTCAGAGTTTTTAGGATTGGGAATAATAACAAGTTGAGAACGAAGTTGTTTCGGAGAATACATTCTCTAGTGTACAGTACAGAGCAGAGAAATGATGAAAGCTATATATATGTATTCTCTAGTGCAGTACAGTAATAGGCTGGTAGCTCTATAACGTGAGAGCGCTTCGTCAAAAGAAAATGGCAAGAACAGTTCCGAGCTGACCGAGTAGCCAGCCATACGGCCCGGTTTCTCAAAGTGAACATGGGATGGGAGGGCCTGTTAGAGCGCATTGGCCCAAGAATGTTAGAGCGCATGGCCCACGGCCGCAAACAGGCCCAACCGGAACCGGCGTCGCCCGGCTATTCGTCTCGGTCGTCGTCGTCCACCACCACCGTCCTCATCCATCCATCATCCGTTTATCAGCAAGCGCTCTGCCCCGATGATTCTTCTCTGATCTTACCCAAAAACAAGACAAGTCGCCTCGATTTCGGCGCCGTCCCGAAAACTCCCGATCAACCAACCGCTCGAGGCACTCTCGCTCGTGCTGAGCGCGATGACTGCTTCCTTTTTGCGTTTTGTCCGACTCACCGGACGTGCTCTGATCAACGTGTTTGGTGCCACCCGTATACTACAGTAGAGTTTTCTCTTTGTAGATTACTGCACGTATTTTTTTTATATATATATTAAGGAGAAGTAGTACTACTGTATTTTCTGAAGATGACCATGGACGACCTTACAGTTGGTATCGAGCATATACTACTCTGTCACCGAAACTTTTCTGCCCGTAAGATACGAGTGGTGGCCGGTACTGGCCGCGAATGGCGTGGAGATGACATGGACTCGACGGGGCCACCACATGCGGACTGCGGCGGTCGGAGCCAAAGACGAGGCCGTGGAAACCGGCGCGGCCACGTGAGAGCGCAGGGAGCCATATGCGTTTGATCGCTGCTGAGTGGTGACTGATGATACTAGTACAATACTAGTAGGGGTGTATTACTGGTATCGCAAATTATGCTCGTTTCTTTTTAGTGGCCGGACGGAGATAGAGTGCGCGGTCTGCTGTGATTAACTGCGCGCACCACAAACACAAATGGCCAGGTCGTACGTCGTTGGCCATCAACGAAAACGATCGATCTCTCGTTGACGGGGTCTCGCTCGCTCATCACACTCACTCGCTGCGTTACCATCCCCCAAAGGAAAATGACCGATCAGCGAATCGACGTGTCGATCTCTCTTTCGCTGCTCTCCTCCCCAGGTCTGTGGTTACGGGGCCCTGCCGGGTCATCGTCACCGTATGGATGGTATGGTACTACTTACTGTCTTCCCTTTCGTTTCAGGCAGGCACTCTCCGGTAAAGACAAGAGACTCGTCGTTATCTGGCACTACTAGTACACTTATATCTGCTCGTTTAATTCATCCGTGTGTCTCGGATGATGTACATGCTCTGCTGTTGTGGTGTTGACCTACAAGCTAGTAGCAGAAGAGCTTGTTATAATTAGGAGAAAATGCTGACGCAATAATAGCATGCTTCTCGTTTTTTTTTTCGGGGGGGGGGGGGGGGGGGGGGGGGGGGGGCGGGGGGTGGTAATAAACAGAATGCCACATGCCCTAGAACATAAAGCCATGCAGTGGAAAGAAAAATATTGCTGAGAGATATGCCCCTCCACCTCCATATGCCACTGTGCATATACATGTGACATTCCAGAATGTGAGGTTTTTGATCCGGAAGAGTGCAAATACTACTGTATAATACTAAAATGCGGTTGGCTATATATTTGTGAAAATAATGAAGGCCAGTTTCTAAAAAAAAGAAAAGAAAATACTGTGTTCACGAAGGACGGATCAGTTGGCTAATAATAATCAAATGACCTGAAAAAGAAAAAAAAAAAGGAGTATAGTGAAGCCGTCACCTTCTTCCAAGTAGTAGTACTAACTCACATGCACCGTACGTTAGACTGTCAGATCAGACTGTGGTAGTACCTGACTATCGGCCGGGCAAAGAAAAACGCATGTTACTCGCCGAATCATTCCCTGCAGACGCACCATGATCAGTAATATATGCTCACTGCTGACGCACCGCTCGATCTGCGCGCCATGCTAATGCTTGATCCGTCGGCGTCGCCATATCTCGTTGACGACCCCTCGAGAGGTCGATCGACTCCATTCTGCACATTCTCCGCGAATCTGATGTACGTTAGCCTGGCGGTTTCATGGAAGATCGCTTTGTTTCTACAGTATCAGTCTAGATCTTACGCGCAATGACGACGCCACCTGCAGTTTAGCTTGCGCTTCATTTCCTGAACCACGTGTGTTACGAAGAATATTGCAGAAGATAGTCAGAGATGCCACTCCTTCGGTCGTTGTTCGGCGTATGTTTTCTGCTCCCTCAGTCCTTATTTATTTATTTATAATTCTAGCATCTTTTATTTTTTTATTTTTATTTATGATTCTCGCTTTTCCCTATACATTCTCATTATGGATGATGTTTTTCACAATAAGACAAACACGTTGTCACGTTTGTCATATTAAAAATTTTATAGTAGCAATACTAAAACAAATAAGTTATTGTTAAAGTATTTGTAATGATAAAATAGGTCAATACAAAATAAATAATATTTACACAAAAAATGAATAGAAAAAACGGTCAAAATGTCTAAAAGTAAAAAATGTTGTCTATTTTGGGATAGGGAGTACAAAAGATTTTTATTTTCTTAATTAAACTCTGGGTCTTGACAAGATCGATCATGAATATGCATAGACTGAATGGATGATTGTATTGGGGTCTAATGAGAACCACCGTATATAGGATACATGAGAGAAATACTTAGACTGGTATAATGACATTTATACCCTTAACACGTCTAACATGTAAGAAGATTGGCAGTTCAGATTCTCGGAGGCGGCATCTCTCTGACTCTATCATTGGTACTAGTTCCTTCCAAAAAGAATAGTCTACGTATGATAGTCTGACCGAATCTCACTCATATAGAGGTTCCAAAATAAAATTGTAAGTTTGTGCGAATCTCAATCATTAGTGATGGGCGTTTATCTGCATAACTAACTCGTACATGCATTTTGGGTGGTTACCTCCCTTAACGACCTGCATGCTTAAAGATTCTGAAGATAATTGGATGATAGCTCACCAAACTGAACGTTACGACTCGTATCAGACGAGAATACCATCAGGTAGAATGATTGTGCGACAGTGTGTTAGATGGGTGCAATTATCATGCAGCTGTAGCAGTTCCACAAATTAAAGTACCCCATCGATCAAGCAGAGCTCTGTGTTCCAAGTTCCAACGACTTTAAAATTTCGCTTTTAATTTTTTTTTTTAAGATCGAGATCGAGTTCCTTTCATTGATCCCAATAGAAGGCACAGTAGTGCGCAACTTCAAATAATTGCGCCAAACAACAGAACAGTACGTTGTTTCATTGAGAAGAGAAGTAGCAGGACTAGGACGCTTGTGTGTTAATAATGCCGTTCACCATGTGGAACGGCTACGACGACACTATACCTGTCCAATGACAGTATACAGATACAAAGCAAAAGACAAGTTGAGGAATTAAAATGGCAGTAAACCAACAATCGAGCCGACACATATATATGAGCCTCGATCGTTCTAGTGGCAAAGAACGTTTTGAGTCGTACTAGAGGAGTGTTCATGCATGTGGGCGAGACACTCTCCTGTTGATGCGAATGCGAGACAATTTCAAGCAGCAAGACTCTAAAACTAATAAGAAAGTTTTCCTACCTGCACATCTGTCTGAACACTGGCCGTGAACTGTAAAATCCTGCACGTCATAGTCGTCTTAACAAAATGTAGTTATATTCTTCCCAAACAAAAGAGAGCGAAATGTAGTTATATCTGCACGAAACTGCAGATAAATCAGTATTGACGTCGATCTGAACTGCATACTAATTATCCTGCTACTAACATACCTGCTCGTAGACATATAGGATGATAAACAACACACGCTAGCTGGTCGTGTACGTGTGGTGTCATACAGCGTGTTTACAGAGACCGGAATGGACGTCCCAACGACTCGAGGGGCGCGGCACTGGACCTGTCTCTGTCGTGTCGTCAGAGTCGTCGTCGGAGCTCCTAACTACTGCTAGTAACTCTCAATCGACCGCAACAGAGATTCTGAAAAGCGGCGACGACGTACGAGACCGAACTTACACGAAGAATGAATGCTTTCGAGGCAAGCATATATGATGAGATATTTGGTGGCCTCATCGTTCCGATTTGGGGTTGGGGTGGGGGGTTGCGCGGATGATTAGCTAGAGAGAGCACGGAAAACGGAAACAAACAAAGACAGATGACGAGGAAGAAGGAGACGCCGCGCGCAACCGGAAACGAAGACAAAAAAACAAGGTAGCGGAGATACCCCCAACAACTGAACCGAGCAACCGCACGGCACGACGGTGTGGGGGCTCTCGGTACGTGCTAGTAGCTACCGCCGTCTCGTCGATCACTCCTGCTCCTGCCTATCATCGTCATCGTCAATCAATGCATGCACGTGTCGTGTTGGTGGAGACCGTGCACGACGCGAACTGGGCCATACCATTGCCGGCCGGAGCGAGGGCAGCTCACTTATTAACATGGCGTCTTTCGAAAAAAACTTATTAACATGGCGCCCACAGCGACGGCGGTGGCGTTTGATTACAGACCGGCTGGTGGAGCTGCAGGGACCCGGCGCCGGCACGTCTCCGTCGGTCGCGCCGTCGGATCGCAGCAGAGCCACGACATATATACATGTCCCTGCTGGTGACCGGCTTTGGTATGGTCGTCCCCAATAACACGAAAAGCCCACTAGCTAGCTAGCTAGCGAGTCCCACACACCACACATCGTCTGCGGGACCGATCGTCTGTCTGTTGTCGCTCTGCGTCGATCGTTCAGCAATAAAGCTCGTTCGACACTGCGCGCATCATGCTGGCTCATCGGTCGCGAACTACGACTCGGACATCTCCACAGTTGAAAATTGTTTCAGATTCTATTAATGCAACTTCGTCGGTGTGCCATCTGCCGTTCCAAAGTTAGTTGTTGTAACCAACCGATCGAAGACTTGGACCAGTTGGAAGACTACGTAGTACAAACCAACCACACCCTGTTGTTGGAATTTATTAGAAACTTCATCGGCTACTGTGTGTGTAGTATATGATTGCTTGATTTTGATCTTGGAAATATACCGCAGTGACAACACCAGAATGTTCTTATTATTAACGAGAGATAAAGACTCTTAATAACGAGATTATATTGCTGGATTGATTGAAGAGGAGGTGTGCGAAAAGAGGGAAAAGAACGGCGGCGGTTCGATCGTGTGAACCGGCATGGATCGATCGTCGTCAGCCGGCCGCTCGAGTACGTGTACGTGTTCCAGGCCGCCCGCCACGTTCACAAGCAGGCAGAGAAATCCAGTGTGGACATGCTCTCATAACTGGTTGATGTAACTTATTGCTTGCCAAGTGTGGTCACCGGTGCACAAATGGCCTACTGCTTCCATGCATAACAAATTAACAATAAAGCATTTTTAATAACAGCGACGACGACGACGTCACTGGCCGATGATATAAAACCAGGAAGCAGGGAATGGTAAGCAGCAGCGGCTGATGATGATGAGATGGAAAAGGTGGACTTTGCCATGCACCGATACATGGACTTCTTCCGTGTTCTGCAGGTTGTAGCAGAGCAGTGGTTGGAAACTAAACTAAGGCAAAGGAAACGCTGGCCGATACGCACGGGAGATGAGGGCGTGTGAGCGTGCAGTGCGCGTAGGTCGTCGCGGCCGACGGGCGACGGCCATACTAGCGCGGAGCGGAGAACGGCGACGACGCGAGAGGAGAGAAGCAGCTGCGAAGGACGGCCACTCCTGTGGATACGCGCTTTTGTCCGCATATCAGGCCTCAGGGGGGCATCTTTTGATCTCTCGTCTGAGTGGACGCGGTCTATGGACGCCACGCACATCTCGGACTTATTTAGACCATGCTGACGCTTCCTTCCGGTGGTGGTTATGTGTCTTTTTTTTCAGTCGGTTTTTCTATTTGGGATAAGCTGCAATCAGACGTAACCGAACAAAACATGTTTATATAGGTCAAATCTAATGGTATATGATTAGAACATATCTTGTACCTTTAACTAACTTGATCTTTGAATATCAAAATTTTTTCTATACGAATATGATGAATTTTGATCGTGATTACTCATCCATATCATTTATATATGTATTATAATATTTACAAACACAACTAACATAATATAATATAATATAATATAATTAGGAACTCATTTTTAAGATAAACATGTAAAAAATTATTAGTGTCATACAAGATACTTCGAAGTTTAATCCTGACATAAGGAATTATCTAATATTCTTTTTGAAAAATAGATATAACAATACCACTCGCCCCATCCCTTAATATCTCTTTATCTAGTCTTCATATTTTTCTCTAGATATCGATTCATCTTTCTTCTAAAACACATCCTTTTCTCTTCTTCATACATCTGCAACTCACCTTTTTTTTTACTCTCTTTCATTCTCTTGATCTGAGCCAAACAGATAGATACATAGAGACACAGGTAGTATCTTTTACAAAAAATAGAAACGTCAAGTGGCAAAGTCTTGGAAGAGCTGGATAAAGTACTCATAGCTACTTTTCAAAAATGCTAAATACTCGAAAGACTATAGTAGTTTAGTGTTAGTGATATCTAGAATGCTCGTAAGACAACAACACTTTTTTGTGTGTAAATTGTCATCATCGCAAAAAGTCAAAAATATTAAATACTAAAGAAATAAAAATTATCCATGCAGTTTAGTTTAATAGGTATTTTAGCTTTTTGGAGTTTGGACTAGAAAAGCAAAAGCTGAGTTCATCAGGACCTACTCAAACTTCTGAGGCCACAGGTGATTGTGAAGGATAAAAAACCCTCCTTATCAGCCTGATGAAGAATGGGTATCAAGATACCTGCCACAAAAGATCCTCCGCCGTGCTCTCTTGTCGTCCATGCTCCATGCCCATGTTAGCTACCGCTCGCTCGGCTCTGCAGTACCACCACCAGCCGCAAGCCCGCAACCTTCCATTGACCGCCCTCCCGCGCGCTATTAATAGCCGCGAGCCCGGCGCCATGGCCGCAACCCAGAGAAGCTGCTGCATCATCCACCAATCCTCCCCTCACCAGCAGCTCCAAACCGGCTTGTTATTACCCCAAGCAATTCCATGGCGGCCGTTCTGGTGGCGAGGCAAGGCCGTGACCTGCAGCGGTACAGCTCGAACACCGGCGGTCGCATCGTGGTGGGGTGCATCCCGTACCGCGTGCGAGATAGCGACGGCGAGCTTGAGGTGCTGGTGATCACGTCGCAGAAGGGGCACGGCATGATGTTCCCCAAGGGCGGGTGGGAGGAGGACGAGTCGATGGACGAGGCGGCCCGGCGCGAGGCCCTCGAGGAGGCCGGCGTGCTCGGCGACACCGAGCAGGTGCTCGGCTTGTGGCACTACAAGAGCCGGCGGTACGTGGACCAGACCTACGAGGGGTTCATGTTCCCGCTCCGCGTCGCAGACGAGCTCCACCAGTGGCCCGAGATGGCGTCGCGCAAGCGCACCTGGGTGAGTTACTAGCTATAGTTTGTTTCCATCACGCCATTACTAGTCTACTACGTTTCTCAGCCTCTGCAAATTGTTCCGTCGCCGCGAAAAATTTTAAAACATGGCGCCGATCTAACTGCGATTCGATTTGATTGGACAGGCAACGGTGCAGCAAGCCATGGACGGGTGCTCGCACTGGTGGATGCGGGAGGCGCTCGAGAAGCTCGTCGCGCGGCGCGCGCACGCGACGATGCTGCCGTCCGCTCTGTGACCGATTTGATTGTTCATCATCGATTCACGCGAGAAAAGATCGGGAGCACGAACGACGACGACGACGTCATGTCTTCAGTTTATCGGCCGGTGAAGCGGCAGGCCGGCGCTCAGGTTCCCCTTGAGCACACGCATGTCTGGTCGCCCTTACCGGAGAGCGAGAGAGAGAGAGAGAGACGACGACGACGAGGGTCGGTGCTGCCGATGCTTTCTTGAGGTGTCGAGCCGTCGTCGTTGCGGCAAAAATAATTCCCTGAATTTACTCGGCGGGAGTTGGGGGAACGGAAAACATGTAAACAGAAGAACAGATCGAACCGAAGAGAATGCACTGATAACATTAAATCGGCACTGAACAAACAGTTCACGCGATTCTTTGAAGTAACAGAAGGAAGTGTAAATCGTAGCGAACCTTATTCTTCGAGGTGAATGAAATTAATACAGCTGTTCAAGAAAAAGATTCACGCTTAATCGCCACTAGTACGGCGGTGAAGAGTTCTTGTTTCTGCTAATAACTGGGGCAGAAGAAATGATTCGTTCTACTACGCATTGCCCAGCCATCCACGAGTTAGTTAATCGAGCTGGCAGACGCAAACGAGAGCGTTCTAGCTCAGGCTAATCTGCTCGGCCAAGTGGTGGTGGTGGACTGGCGAGGCAGAGGCAGAGCAGAGGATCAGACAAAACGAGGCACCTCCCGTTGTTCTCATCACTACTCAACTCGCCCGCCGTGCCCCCCCCCCCCCCCCCCCCCCCCCCCCCCCCCCCCGGTCCATCCATCACGCCACGCTCGCGATTTTTCTAAAGCCTGGCGTGGTCCGCCGATAAGAACGGGCGACGCATGTGCTCCGATACGAGTAAACTAGAGTACTAGTTAGTGCAGTACCCACCCTCTGGGCGCACGGCGACGGCGACCCCCTCCCCGCCCTTCTGTCGCCGGAGCCCGTAGCTCCGGTGATGGTTGTTGCCTTGCCTTGCCCGTCGATTTTATTTTACCTGCAGGATTGACTTGAGCCGACGATCTCCAAGGAGATAAGAGTTACTACATTATTTGCTTATTATCTGGGTGGGAGGGAGGGACGGTGAAAAATTATTGCCAGAGGTCGTCAGGCTGACGAATCAAATCAAATCAAAACGTATTGATCGAATGA
Source organism: Oropetium thomaeum (assembly GCA_001182835.1). Classification (NCBI taxonomy): domain Eukaryota; kingdom Viridiplantae; phylum Streptophyta; class Magnoliopsida; order Poales; family Poaceae; genus Oropetium; species Oropetium thomaeum. The sequence goes on from LFJQ01000012.1 coordinate 83,583, forward strand.
CGACGACGACGATGATGATTAATCTAGGCGCCAGTTGCTGTGGTCCACGTGTGCGCGGGCGCCGTTTTGTCAAAGCGTTAGGTGGCGCTCGCTCGCAATGAGGGATGAATGATACGGTATGGTGATGAACTGAAACTAAAAACGGTAGATAAGTATTAGCATTAGCGTAAACAAAAAAAAATGAAACAAGTGACGATAAGTCGTCTCTTTCGTCGCTTGTCTTTATTGTTGTACGTACTGCTACGGAGTAGTAAGTAGCCTGGATCTCGATCTCGACAGAGAAAACAACAAGTTATCGCAGCGGGCGGAATTTCGGGCCGCGCGCGTCGGACGGCAGACCCAGACGCGAAGCTTTTTGGATCGGTGCGTATCTCCTCCTCCCTCCTTCCTATTCCTGGACGGCAGCTCTTGTATGGTAGCGGTTCGAGCCGTTTATTATTCTCGGCTTCTCGCGTGCGCGCCGGTGAATTCTGGCGTGCTGCTGCTGCGTCGTCGTCGTCGTCGGTGAAAAAAGGCGGGGCGTGTGCGTGTGCGGTGCAGTGCTGCACGGAAGAACGTGCGAGGTGCGTACGACGAGAATCGATGGCGTCTCGAGACGGTAAAAGGAATTTTCGGCCATCCGTGCATCATCAGGGTGGTGCTTGGCTGCTTCCTACTACTACCTCTCCTCTCACTCGGATAACCTCGACGCAACGTAGGTGGGGCAATTCCGTTGTCACTGTTCTGCAGGGCGGGGCTCTCTCCCGTTTGCCAGTCTTCAGCAGCGTGGGCAAATTAAGTTGCCTGAAACTTAGTTTTAGGGATTAATGTTAGGATGGACTGGTGGTTCCAGTTCGATTCCATTTGCATCCGTTAGTAGTTTTGAAGAATCGTCGTGGGTCCACGCGGAACGTTCTTGTTCGAGCAGAGGCAGCTCGGTCTCGTCGTGTGTTTCTGCAGATTCGGTCTGGATTCTGGAACCGGTTGGGATGGGGCGGTCCCCAGGCCCCAGCTAGTACGACTGTACGAGTTCCAATCCTCCCTCCAGTATACTACTGGCCACATGTCAGGTTCAAGCCTCCGCGACATAGGTGGTGTTTGGCGCACTGGTCAAAAGAGTAAAAGGGTAAAAACTTTAGCCGCGTTCGGCTAAGAGTTTAGCCCCCCCCCCCCCCCCCCCGGGGGACGGAGCGCCGCCCCCCCGATGGACGGAAGCGAGGCGACATGCAGAGCGAGCCGACGCGCCACCGAACCCCCGGGCCGGGGGCGGGGGGGGGGGGGGGTGGTGTGTGGTCTGAGGGGCGGCGTCGGTGGGGCGGGCCGCTCTGCGTCGTCGAGGGAGGGGTGCTGTCCGGCTCGCACCGTCGGAGGAGGAGGGGGTGGGCCGACCGACCCAGGTCGCGCCTTGTCGGCCCCCCAGTGGGGGGGTGGTTTCCTCCCTCGATTTCGCCCGCTCCCGCGCCGGACGGGGGGGGGGGGGGGGGGGGGGGCTGGCGGCGGCTCTCTCCGGCCGTCGGGGGGGGGGGGGGGGGCTGCGGCTCTCTCCAATCGGCGGGGCGGGTGGGGGGGGGCTCCTACCTTGCTCGCGCATGTGATCGAGTTTTAGCCCTTTTTCACTTGCCCGTTTGGAGAACCTTACCGCAAATCGGCTAAAGTTTTTGCCCTTTTACTCTTTTGCCCAATACGCCAAACACCACCATAATAACATGGCTAGGAGAACGTCGCCTGCGCGGCGCGGGGGGTGTGGGCGCATCAACTACAGCGGCGGCGGAACCCCCGGCTGGACCTGGCTCCTCCCTACCTGCTGCGGTTGGTCTCGATCGCTCACGTGCATTTCTTGTGGGCTCGAACAGGCTGTCGTTGGGCTTGGGCGGGCTGACTGAAGTAATGTCTCCATCTATTCGGCAGTGCACTTGGGCTTAGATATTTGGGAGATGGGCTTAAAACTAGGTGGGTCGTGGGCTCCATATCCATCTCCTCAAACCGACCACCAGGGGGACACCGCGAGAGAAAGTGATCGGTGGTGGATCACCAAACCGTGGAAAGCAGCCCCGATCAAAAAAAAAAAAAAAGAACGTGGAAAGCAGCGCGAGCCTCAGGAAGAACAAGCCACCTGGTCCAGAAGCCCAGCTGCAATAGATTTCGCCATGTTTACAAGAAAATTCCACCCTTGCTAACCACCGGTGCTGACGTGCACTGGTGTGTCTTCTCGTGTTTCGATCCTGTGTACACTAACTAGTACGAGGAGGCTACACGTACCACGCTATGTTACGTTCAAGGAATCAAGGGTGCGGGCTAACTTACCTGTACGTGAGACACGCCGCCAGCAAAACCAATTTCCAGCTATACTACCTTATTGTGCTAAAAAAAAAAAAGCTATACTACCTTATTGCCCTGCCAAGTCCGCTCCTATAAATGAGGCGCCCGCGCGTCGTCCGTGGAGACAGCCAGCAGCACAGAAACAACAGGCCAAAGAAAACGCAGCAGCCGCGTCGTCGTCGTCATCATCAGGGAGAGACCAGACCGGGCCGCGAGACGATATGGACTCTCATGGACGGCGACTGCGGCTGTCTTTTCCTCCAGGGGCGGCGGCTCCGCTCCTGCTGCTGAACCTACTCCTGCTCGTCGTCGCGTCCCTCGGTACGCCAGAAAAGATCGACACCATCAATTTTGCCTTCCTTTATACATTTCGATCTCCTCAAGAAACACGCTGACGATACGTCTATATTTGGATTTCGATCGACAGAAGGGGGCGGCCACGCGGCGGCCGAGGTCGCCGCCGCCGCCGCCGGCGGGTCCGCCGCTCCCATGACGGAGCTGCAGAAGCACGTGGCGTTCTTCGACCGCGACCACGACGGCATCATCACCTTCGACGAGACGTACCAAGGTGAGAGAACCAACAGGCGGCTCCGGCTCGGCTCTGCCGCGACGACGTTTATTGTTCGTTCCGCCGCTGTTTGCGCTCGCCACTCGCCAGCGGCAATAAGGGGGAAGAATGCATGCAGCCAGATTGCCAGCATTGATTTCATTAATTAACTCGGTTATTGTGCTTGCGTCCTTTCCTTTTTCAACCTTCTAATGCTGGCAACTGGCATCAAGTATATCCATTCATGCTATACTAGTACTACGAACTAAATTAATGATTTTGATTCTCGTACGCATCTTCTTGCATGTATGCTGATGTTATAAGGCTTGGTGGCGGTCGGAGTTGAATCCGTGAGCGCCAAAGCGAGCGCAGCACTTATCAACGCCGGCCTTGGACCCAAGACCAGACCGGTACGCCCTTCAATTCCCTCTATACTATCTCTGTGCCAACGTCGCTGTCGTCCGTGTAACGGTCTTCCTGCGTGGTGTCGTCTGCTTTTCGTGTTATGCTTGTGGCTTGGTAGGGAAACCTTGTCTTGCTTCACAGAGATGGCAAACTTGCCCATGATATTTTCATGTCCCAACAAGCAGCCCTTTGATTGAGAGTGTAGTGAACCTCAACATGTCGGAATGGCCACCATTTGCTTCACTTTTCTGCAGGAGAAATAAAGTCATAACTAAGTAACCCCTGGCCTGATCACGCGTGCGTGCACACGTACGCAGGATAATGCAAACTCATTGTCATCGAGTATGGATATCTACATAGTGAACATCCACAAAGGGATTCACGGGAGCGATACAGGCGCATACGACGCTCAAGGAAGGTAAAGCACGCATGCCCCCCCCCCCCCCCCCCCCCCCAACGCACCAGTAATTAAACCTCAAATTATTGCACCGTGTAATCTACCAGTGCATTTTCACAGTTTCGTTCCTGCAAAGCTGGATGAAATGTTCGCCAAGCACGGGAAAACCGTACCTGATGCCATGACCAAAGACGAGGTCGACGAGATGCTCAAGGCTAACCGAGACAACATGGACGTCAGAGGATGGTAATAATTTCTCGTAGCCTCGTCACAGTTTTGTTTTTCCTCAACGGCTTGCATTGTGCCAACATGCATGGATGATGCATGCAGGCTTGCAGCTTCGTCGGAGTGGAACTTGCTGTACAAGCTCGCCAAGGACAAAGATGGGTATCTGCGCAAGGGTACTGCAAGAGCCGTTTATGATGGAAGCCTCTTTTATCAGTTGGCGGCAGCAAAGGGGGGCAAGGATTGATTCATCTCGCATAACAAGGATGATCTCTAGTTGAGCTTTGTCACCAGCTGGTTATTATACAGAACAGTCATGTTTAACATCTGGGTTCGTTTAATATACTCCATCCATTTATCTCGAAAGTATTTGAGGGCGGCAGGCATATTGGCTAAGTACTAGTAAGCAATAAGCTACTTATTACTACTCGGCTTGGCGAAACTTTGTTCTGCCTCTCACTTCCGTCACGTTTTTGCTTGGATGCGACCAGTAAAAAACGGCGGTGCCACAAAAACTAAAGCGGCAGCGCCCTAGTGTTATGTCAAGCAGGAAACGACACCGGTGCCAAGCAGGAATCTTGTAGCCTCGTTACCGGTTGAAAACGAGTTTTTGCAGCTGCCGATGACCTCTCCTCCCCTGCTTCGTGACGATCCAAGGAGCCCCAAAACGAGTCTCAGCAGCGGTGCCAATGAGTGAACGACGGCGGCTCTGCGCGATTAGCCGATTACGAATGTCTTGCGGCTGCTTTCCTTGATTAACTTCTCTGCCTGCATAATAATTATCCAATCCATGTGAAGAATCAGGAGAGTCGTGTAGTCCTAAATTAGCATTTCCTCCATCCAATCCATACGAACTGACTTTTTTTTTTTTGAAAGAAACAGGAGGAGCAGCGAACTGACTTTATTGAAACAGACTCTTAAGCTGATTGCATACTTTAGTTGGGCTGCACCGAGACAGGATGTCCCGAGATGATGGTGCGTGTCGGCCTTCTGAACTATACATTTGGCCCGGCCTAGCCCAGTCAGGCTGCCACGTGAAGCAAATCCACGCGAATTTGCTATTCGTTCGGCTTTTACATGTCGTGGCTTCTCACCGGCACAGATGGATCACTACTTTCCGCTCTAATGGCATTTGAAATCTTGCTCGATAAAAAACGGTGGCAACCGGTCTTTCCAAAAAAGAAACGGTAGCCTGATTGTTTTTTTTTTTGTTTGTTTTGATCTGGTGGTAACCTGATTGTTGGTTCGATTAAATACCTACCTTTTCGCTAATGCAAGCCAGCCATTTTATTTTCGTGGTACCAGCTAATGGCTTTCCACGTATCATGAATAGGAGTATTTATCAGGAGTTTAAATTTGTAACTAAATTATACGCTTGTTGAATACATTCTAGTTACAGCTACAGTACTTACACTCTTTGTTCCCCTCTCATATTCCACAATCTTGGTTGTAGATTATGGTTTGTGAAGCAGTACGTGAAGATTGTGAAAATCTAGATATTAACATATCACGGTTACTTTCCTCGCAAAAACATCAAATTATTTTTTATTTAGATTTCACAATTAGACATTCAGTCATTTACATTGATCCATATGATAAATACGTAAAAATCTATTAGTATGTCAACCTGATAAAATTTGACTCAAACATGATTGTGAGATTGTGAAATCTGATGATAAAATAGAATCATTTATTTTCTCTGATCCCAGGAAAACAGATTTTAGGATCACCTTGTTATATGACTAAACAACAAGGTGACATACCAGCTAAAAGGGCTGACTCCGACCATGGTGTCATCATGATCATATATAGTGTCCTCTTTGACGATAACAAGTCGGTCACTACCACAATATGTGAGTAACTTTGTCTACCAACTCATAAAATATCAGTTGCACATGATATATTTAATGTCCATGTACACAAACTAATTGTAAATGATCAGATTGCATCTTGACACCTAAAATCATTAGCAGAAGGTAATAAATATATTTGAACACACCTTCTAGATTATAGTAGCTATAAAAACTGAGGAAGAGAGTTTTTCAATATTCTAAACCGTTGATGTGAGATCCTATGACCATTAATCATTTATCAACACGTGCATCAAATATATCATATGTACATAATATTTTTTCACGTAACTATTTTTTAGTCATATAACAAGTTCAAAGCTCAGAACCCCCAATGCCCACTCGGTTTTATTTATTTATTTATTTATCTATTTTTTTTCTGCAAAGCAAAGCTCACTCTTAGATTGAACAGATGAAGCGTAAGTCTTCTTTTCTTTTTTTTTCGCAAAAATGTCTTCTTTTCTTTTTTTTTTTCTTTTTTTTTCTAACTCAGATGCAGCGTAAGGCTAAGGCCACGCCACCGGCACGGCACGCTTCATTTTTCTTTCTTGCGTTTGGGTCTCGCTCTCCCCAGTACTTAACGGCCCTGAGGGGCGAGAGGGCCAGAGGGAGCCACACCACATGCAGCGCGACAGCAACTGCAAAAGGACAAGTGACAGAGAGCATACGGCGCCACCAGTCAGGGCCGAGAAGAGTTCACCGGAGATGGGCAGCGCTCTACGACGACGGGCGGCGGCGAGAGTCGCGCCTCTGTTGCTTGTTCTGCTCGCCGCCACCATGCTCTTCTGTAAGCCGATTGCCTCCTGGTGCTCTCCATCATTAATCCGATTTCCGCTTTCGCGAGCAACGTGTTCGCTTATTTGTCCCTATCACTCTGATCTCCCGCGGCGAATTAGGTCGCGCGGCGGCGTACGGCGGATACGGGGAGGCCGCCGGCATGACGGACCTGCAGAAGCACGCGGCGTTCTTCGACAGCAACGGCGACGGCGTCGTCTCCATATCAGAGACGTACGATGGTGAGCTCCTTGTTTCTCCCCCCATTTCGCCGATTCTATTGATGCCCGCGTCGCGTAGTTTGCTGTAATTCCTCCCCCCTAACCGCGTGGTCACATCCGTGCATTTCTGGCAGCGTTCCGGGCTCTCGGATTCGGAGTTGGCATGTCCAGCGTCAGTGCCGCTTTCATCAATGGCGCCCTTGCTAGCAAGACCAGACCTGTAAGATACTTTCCTCCCGCCCCACTTCATTCATTCATATATGGTGATTCATTCAGCTAGGGTTGAAATGTCTTACTACGCCTCTGATTTTAGTGTTGATCTGCACACAATCCTTTAGTTCACTAGGACGACAAAGCAGATTACACACATTTTTATGTTGTTAGTTCTGGTTAAGAAAATCGCAGGTGTCAGATAGTAAATTGATACTACTTCTGTAAGTCATATCCATAGAAAATACCAATTCTCATCAGAAATAGACGTGAGTAGTACAGCAAATTTGAATCACGAAATTTAGTAGCAAAAGGATTGTGACCGCACTGGCCTGTGATCTAGTACATGATTTGTTCAACTCATTTGGTGGCCAACTAAAATATGCTTCAGTGTCGTTCTGTACTTAGTTAGGAAACGAACCCTTTTTTTCCCATATATATATATATATATATATATATATATATATATATATAAAAGAATGGTGTTAGCTTACTAGGAATGCAACTGCAGGAAAATGCAACGTCATCGCACCTGGACATCTACATAGAGAACATCTATAAAGGGATCCATGGAAGTGATTCAGGCGCCTATGATGCTGAAGGAAGGTTCGTTCAGGAAAAATTCGATGCAATATTTGCCAAGCACGCCAAAACTGTCCCAGACGCTCTGACATCAGATGAGATCGACGAGTTGCTCCAAGCAGACAGACAGCCTGGTGACTACCAAGGATGGTAAATATACTTGTTATCACAACGTAGCCTAAATTTCTTAGTATAGTTGCCAGTAATCAGTGCTCACTCCACTTTGTGATCTTCTTCTTGTTTTGCAGGGTTGGAGCAACATCGGAGTGGAGGATACTGTACAGCCTCGGCAAGGACAAGGACGGCCTTCTTCGCAAGGACGTCGCGAGAGGCGTCTACGACGGGAGCCTGTTCCACGAATTGGTGCAGGTGAGGGGATCCGGTGATAAGTGAAAATTGACGTACTACTAGCGATTTCGATTGGGATAAGGATTCGACGCTGAAGTCTGAACAATGCAGAGGACTGGAATTGGACGCTGAAGTCTGAATCTGAACAATGAAAATGTGGCGTCAAAGCAACAAGTGGCGGTGTGAACGGGTGCGAACGGAATCTGCAGATAGGACGATTGCTTTAATGTGTCTTCTTGTCTCCATTCGTGGAGTTCGATGGTTCTGTACAGTTGCCCATGGATTATAGGATACTACTGTATTCGAGTGACTCTCGTGAATCTGTCACGTACCTTTGTCATCTTGTTGTCCTTGTCTATATGCTAATCTTCCATCGTTGCAGATTTCGTGGTTCTCTTCATCCAGTATGCTTCTGATGTTAACTGATCCACGGAGCCGAACCAAATACCCTTCTCAATTTGTTTCGTTTGTTTGTATTAGCTGGCTAATCGCAAGGATCGACGCGATGCTACTTAATCATGACAGCAATCGGGGCTTGTACTGATTGGGTATCGTTGTTTAATCTGCATGCAGTCGGCTTCTCTGTAGTCTGTTGTGTGATGTTTGATGCTGTTAATCAGATCTGGACGATTAAAAAATTAGGCGCTTTTCAAGGTCCCTCAAGTCTCGACGCCTACAACTATTTCGACCGAAGAAAAAAAAACGACGTAAAAAGCCTTCGCAAAAAAAAAAAATCGGCTGAAAACTGAACGGATTCAGCACTTGGAAGTTGAGAAAAAGATTGAGAGATTGGTTTTCCCATTGTACCTCTTATGTAATCATCTACCTAAGTACCTTTTCAATGTAATTGGCCTCATATTTTTCTTTTTTGCTTGCAATAATTGGCCTAATGTGCTATTGCGGATAACCTGGTGAGGGAATACTGAGGGCTTTTCTGGAAAATATATATTTGCAAATTTTGTTAAAATTGACATCCACCTGAGGTACTAGTAACAAAGCCAACTAGATACCGCCATCTCAGTCCAATTTTCTTTGGGGCTTCCGCCCCACGGTTTTCGGCCCCAATGTAAAATTGCTGGGCCTTTTGACGAACTCTTAGTAGAGAGGAAACACGCGGCCTAGTCCAAACGATCCAACATATAAGCCCACCCCACCATGCTGCAGGTCCTTTCAAGTCTGGGAGCTCCCAACGCACGCGCACACTGAGCAGGCGAGCCAGAGCGAGCAAGCATGGCCACGTTCGCCATCGCGACAGCAACGGCACCCGCCGTTCTACTGTCGCTGCTGCTCCTTCTTCGCACGGCCAGCTGCGACGACGACTCCTCGTCGTTCGTGTACGCCGGGTGCTCGCAGGGGCGCTACGACGCGAGCTCCCGGTACGCGTCGGGCGTGGACTCCGTGGTCACCTCCATCGCCAACAGCGCGCCGTACGCCCCCTACGCCAACTTCACCGCGCCGTCCGACCCTTCGCTGGTGGGGCTCTACCAGTGCCGGTCCGACCTCTCCGCCGCCGTCTGCACCGGCTGCGTCCGCTCCGCCGTCTCGAGGCTCTCCTCGCTGTGCGGCTGGGCGACCGGCGGCGCCGTGCAGCTGCGCGCCTGCTTCGTGCGGTACGGAAACGACTCGTTCCTCGGTAAGCAGGACACCACGGTGCTGTTCAAGAAGTGCGGCGGGGCGCCCGGGAGCGCCGGCGGCGCCGCCATGCGGGACTCGGCGCTCGGCGCGCTCGTGGCGGCCGCGGCGCCGGCCGGAGGTGGGTTCCGCGCCGGCGGGTCTGGCGGCGTGCAGGCCATGTCGCAGTGCGTGGGGGACCTGGGCGCCAAGGCGTGCTCCGACTGCGTCTCGGCGGCGGCGGTGCAGCTCAAGGCCGGCTGTGGGTACGCCAGTGCCGGGGAGGTCTACCTCGGTAAGTGTTACGCGCGCTTCTGGGGTAATGGCGGCGGAGGCTTCAGCAGCGGCGCTGCCCGGGATGGACGACTCGTGTTCGGGCTGTTCCGCCATTCGTTCGTCACCGGTTTCTTTGCTTCCGTATTGGCTTATGTCTCATTTGCCATATAGCTATAGTTGCATTTGCCATTCCTCCATGGTCTCTTTACTGTATGGTTTTACATTAAGCGTGTGTATGGATTGTGGTGCATTGTGAGTTTTGCAAGTTTGAAATGACAAAAGGTACTTACTATGTTGTATAAGCATGGTACAATGTCCTTGTAATCCTGTACAGATAGGTCTTTTTTTCTTTTGAATTCTATGGATAGGCGACGCTACCATTCGGTCAGTTTTGCTTCCATATTTATCACTGCCGCTACCAATAAAAACTCAAGCATAGACAACTGTAATAGAAGGCAATCGTGATCTTTGTCTGAAAGACTCGTCACATCAGTCAAGTTGTGCTAAAATTAAAGGCCCTGTGGCACAGCCGGCACAATCCATCCATCATCCAAAGATGTTTAATTTAATTTGTTTCCCTTTATCTTTGCTGTAGCCGCTTTTGATGTGGATTCACTTTATTGGTGTTTTAAGTATATCTCCTAGTGGATTCAAATGATTCAGCTTTTGCGTGATTGGAATTTCAAATGAATGCTGTCCTACTGTATGACTGCAGTATGCTGCTTGCTTTTCGTAAGCTTTTGGTGGCGGTAACCTTGACCCTCTTTCACTGGTTACTAGGCTTGATGCTACTTTGGGTTAATTTATACAATTAATTAATTAATTAATTCATTGTACTATGCCATACAAATTGCAGCGTTGTTTCTCGAATCTTGTATTTTTTTTTCTGTAAGACTGAACTAATTCACTTGCTCCTATGTGATTCTTATGAAAATATTGTGTTCCAAAGAAGCCCTTAAGTTCCATAATGCGCTTCCTACTGCTATTTCATTTTAAATTTCACACACTCACAATAGCAAAGCCAAAACCCATCCTCAGTCTGAAAGACTGAAACACTTGACCCTTGTGAAGTTACTGTACATGATTTCCTGTTGCAGTGTCCTAATCTTCTTTCAGAAAAGCTGGTGGCACTAGTCAGTGCGGCCGTTCGTTCGCCATGATTGGATCATCCGGTCCTCCTGCATCTTTTGCTGTAGCGCCGACTTTGCTTTTGCCTTGCCTTGCCCTGTTGTTACCGTTTGAAGTTTCTTTTTCGTCGTGCTGAAGGTCAAAAGAATGGGCACCCCAGCTCGATGCCTCACCGTGACAAGCTGAAAGATTACACGCCACGGTGCTTGAGCATGGAGACCCAGCCATGTTCAGAGGAGACTGGCGAGCTCGTGAGTGGTATGCATGGATTGGCCCGGATCCGGATGTGTGCAGTGCAGGGGCAGATCCTGCGTGGGCTGCAGCGGGCTGATAGACCGAATTATGGGCCGTAGTGCGTTTCCTGCCAGACTCTTCCGGCCCGGTACGAACTCATCCGTCCGCAATTACTGGAACGTGATGTTCGTGTTGGAAATTTGTTGGGTCACGTCAAGCTTTGATTCGATCGCGTTGGTCGTACTGCTACTGCTACCTGCTAACGAGTAACGAATCTGAGAAGCGTGAACACGCGTCGAGGATCCCTAGTGCCAGCTTTCTTAGCAGCGAAGCAAAATTCTTCTTTCTTCTTTGCTCCCTTCAAAAGCCACCTGAACTCAAGAAACAAAACAAGTGCAGAAAAAAATGTGAACAGGCATTCCTCGACGACGAGCCTTCTTCGTTCTGGAACACGCACGAGACTGGAAACCCTCCACGCGCCGTGGCTCCGGGACTGCCAAAGCAGCGAAGCCGCAGATCGGAGCCGTCCACGCGGGTTTCGACGGTTGGGCACCCCATGACTCAGCGTTTCTGGTTCCTCGAACGTGTCGTCCGTCTACGAGCCCGTCTAAACTGCCTACGCCGCGTCCACCAGGACCTCACATGACCCGGCCCGTCCTTCAAAAGCCTAACCCCGTAAACCCATTCCACGAGCAGCTCCACCGATCCACCGCCCTCCTCTCTCTCCGCTCCCCTCGCTGAAGGCAAAATCCCCCCCCTCCCCAAGCCCGACGCATCTCCATTCTCCGCCGCGCACCCGAATCCCCAATCGAGCTCTTCGCAATTCTATCTCCCAAACCCCCCCGTCTCAAACCCAACCCAGATCGAGAAGAAATCCAGGGTTTCGTTCCGGCGGCACCGAATCCCCGGCAACCATGGCGCTAGAGTGGGTGGTGCTCGGGTACGCGGCGGCCGCGGAGGCGATCATGCTGCTGCTGCTGACGCTCCCGGGCCTCGACGGCCTCCGCCGGGGCATGATCTCCGTGGTGCGGAGCGCGCTCAAGCCGATGATGTCGGTGGTCCCCTTCTGCCTCTTCCTGCTCCTGGACATCTACTGGAAGTACGAGACGCGCCCCACCTGCGGCGACGAGCACGCCTGCACCCCGTCCGAGCACCTCCGCCACCAGAAGTCCATCATGAAGTCGCAGCGCAACGCGCTTCTCATAGCCGCCGCGCTGCTGCTCTACTGGATCCTCTTCGCCGTCACCCACCTCGTCGTCAAGCTCGATGCCCTGCAGCAGCGCGTCGAGAAGCTCAAGAAGCGCGACGACTGAGCGCGGATCCCGCACGCCCCCACTCCCCCCCAGTACCGCGTCCCGTCCCCGTCTCGCCGGTGGTCTATTTGTTCTTCTCGTGATCTGTTTTATCCTAGGCCAGAAGATACTTTCATGCCCCCCTTTTTTTCGTTTTAATCTTCCTTTTTCTAGTGTGGATGTTTGAGGTTTCGATCGGAACATGAAACTTGGTCCTAGTATTTCTGCTTCAGATCTAATCTGAGTACATTCCCTTCCTGTAGTATTATGAGATAAAAAGTACCCTTGGTAAAAATGTTGTTGGAAATGCTAATGACTCATAAGGTTCTTTGAGATGGCGCGGTGTATCATGTGATTGGCTTCTTTCTGTGAAGTAGGAACTTGTACTGCTAGGGTACTGATATTGGTAGTGAACAAGATGAATTAGGGATGATCAGGGCGATACAAATACTAAGTATTACACCTGTTGTTCCCTGTTATCAGAGTGGAAATTTGGGTTGAACTGAACTCGGGCGCAGCATTGTATGTTATCATATGATTTAGCTTTTGGCTATCGAGTACAGTATCTCACACTTCCATTGCCAGTACTACTAACCGATATTGACTGAGCAAGATGTCTGAATCCAAGGATGATCAGGATTGAAGGTAGTTTATCTATCTGTTGAGAGCTTTTTACTCCGTATTAAGTAGGGCCACTTGCTACCTTTTATAAGACTGGAAGTATAGCTTGAGATGATTGTTTTCTTGAGCTTCATGCTCAAGATTGTCGATCATGGGTGCATTTCCTGCGATTTTAACCTGAGATTTTCTTACTCATTGAGATCTGAGTTTTATCGTTCGACGGTTGTGGTAGTTGGTTAATGTTGGATGATTGTTGCTTGGAATTGGAATTAACGGCGCTTTCTGGCTAATCAGCTGTTGCACTGGTGTGTTTCTTACTGTCTTGATTCTTGTTCCGGATCTGTCGAAGCTGCCCATGTCTTGGACTTCCCATGCAGTCTTTGGATCACAATTTGATAGGTTTCATGGCCTGAGTTGGAGTGTTGTTATACTATTTTTCTGAAATTTCAGCTAAATAAAACATGGATTTAAGGACGTCACCTGGTGCCGAAACTGGATCGCGGACCCTATCTCTTACAGAGCATATTTGGTGACATTTTTTTCCTTTTTGTGAGTGTACACTCGCTCAAGGTTCAGAAGCGATGCAGCAAGATAGTACTTTCGTCGTCCTAATGTAAATGACGTTTAAGCTCTAGATAGGGAGATCCTTCCGTCCTAATTTAAATGACATTTTAGCTCAAGGTAGAGAGATTAAGAATAGAATAAGGTATATGGTGTTGAAAAGTCAGAACACTAAATGATTAAAAAAACAATTCTGTGTTTATGAAAATCTGGAAGTTCAAATTTAGGGCTGTTTATTCGTCCGCGGTTCACAATCTGGTAGGATAACCAAGCTTTCCAAAATGATTTGCACGTGCAAATCCTGATCTTGGCTTCTGTCGTTCTAATCGTATACTGTAAATAATGATAAGATCATTAGATTTTGTGCTGCTCATTTCCCTCCATTGTTGCTTTTTAACTTCAGGATTAGAGAAGCTGCAATATAATTTCTTTAGATTCATCTTCGCTTCAAAAAACAATTCTTCAGATTCATGTCCCTTAATCTTTTCCTTACTGCAAGTCACTAACTAAAAAACACAGGATTAGGACTAAACATTAGCCAATTAAGTGTAGTCCAACAAACTTTTAGCTCGAACTACAAATTAGCTCTAGTCCATCCAAACTGTTCCCTTTATCTATTTACAGGATTTTCTTGTTTTGACATTATTTACAGCGAGTTAGGAGTTAGGTCCTTTACATCTTTTGTGAGTTTGAGTCATTGAGTGGGATTCATCGGAGTTTCTTGAACAAAAATTGTTGAGAGCTGCCTGGAACATGGAGGAAAACTGATAATTTTTGGGCTTATCCTGTGGGCCATCATGGGCCTTCTAAACTGTCTCAAGAATAATCTAGAGACGACCTTGACCCGTGACACGTGAGCCGGCGCCGCCGCCGCGCTCTCGCTGCTCTGCTGCGCCGCCATCTGGCGACTTCTGAAAATACGTAGCCCAAATACTCCGTGGCGATCAAAGCCGCTTCGTAAATTCCCAAAAAAGAAGTGGAAAATAAAAGACATCATGAACTGCTTGAAGAACTCGCGCTCCACCTTCTCCCGTCTCCTTCGCCACAGGACCGCCGCCGCCCCGCCGCAGCGGCCGTTAACAGCGCAGGCGCCTCCCCCTCGTTATTACTACGCCTCTCGGGTCCTCCGCGACAATCCCGCCGTCCGCGCCCCGCCGCAACCACCGCAGGCGCCGCACCCTCGCTACTTCTACACCTCCCCGCGGCGCCAGGAGGTCATCCAATTCAGCCGCCGCCGCGGCGGGTCCCGGTGGTACCACGACCAGCGGAAGCTCACCGCTGCGGTCATCCTCACCGGCGGCGGGGCCGTCGCCATCTACCTCGGCAACCTCGAGGCCGTGCCCTACACCAACCGCACCCACTTCATCATCCTCTCGCCCAAGCTCGAGCGCCAGCTCGGGGAGTCCCAGTTCGCCGAGCTCAAGAAGGAGCTAGGGCCCAAGATCCTACCCCCGCTCCACCCCGACAGCATCCGCGTCCGCCTTATCGCCTCCGAGATCGTCCGCGCCGTCCACCGTGGCGTAGCCGGCCGCCAGCTCCGCCACGCCTACTACGGAGAGGACGCCTCGTATGGGTATGGCGATATATCTACCGACCTCACCATCAAGGACCGGGATGCCGATGCGGGCGCCGTGATGCTTGGTGGATCTCCTCGCAAGAACGCGAGCGCAGCTGCGGCGGCCCAGCGAGACGACGAGGTTCTGGATGACAGGTGGGTCACCGAGAGCCGGAGCCGTGGGAAGGCACGGGGAGCACAGCCACAGACAAGTCACCTCGATGGGCTCAATTGGGAGGTGATAGTTGTCAGAGATGACATGGTCAATGCAATGTGCCTGCCTGGTGGCAAGATTATAGTCTTCACTGGATTGCTTGACAAATTCAGGGCGGATGCCGAAGTTGCCACTGTGCTTGGGCATGAGGTAGGGTTCTTGGATAGCAGGTTTATGTGTGATTTCCTTGATGATCGCAGGTGATTTTGTAGGTCGGTCATGCTATTGCAAGACATGCAGCAGAGCAGATCACGAAGAACATGTGGCTTGGAATCCTGCAGATTATCCTCTTGCAGTTCATATACATGCCAGACGTGATAAACGCAATGTCCACTTTACTTCTCAGGCTGCCTTTCTCACGAAGGTATGGATCCTTCCATTCATGTTGTTAATTCTATTATGCACTCTGTGTATCATAAGCCGCACACCTCACTGAAATGAGATGCAAACAATTTTCTTAAAGCCATTAAAATGAAATTGAAATTTGAAACCTTACTGTTTGAGTATTACAGTCATTGGTTCCAAACTCCTTCAAGTAGACAAAACCTATATTATGTCATCTTTTTGTATCTATGGTCAATGAACATCTAGGCAAAGGATACAAGCCGGATAGTTGTTTTGAGTTCTGGGGCCAATGATGCATCTTTTGCAAACAAGATTTATGCCAATTCTCTAGGTACTAACTAATAGCTGTGACAGGAATAAAAGTCATTGTGCTTGTAAGTCTTCCTGGAAATGAGATTATGACATTTTACTGCCCAACATTGGTTTAGAGATCCATTTCTCAGTTTTGTAACTTGTTTTTGTTTTGTTTTATTTTTCTATTTTCACCGAAATAAACAAATGGCTTCTACTACAACAACAGAGCCTTTTAGTCCCAAACAAAATAAATAAATAAATAAATGTGTGCCTTCCCATTTTGTGTTGAGAGATTAAGTAGATTCAATTAGCTTGGCCAGTAGCATATAAAAAGGCACTTAGAAGACTGTGGACCTTCATGGCACTTTTTTCAACATAATATAACTGACTAGAATGATGTTCTTCTTGCACAACCACAAGAGTTTGTCTCTAGTATTTATAATACGCAGGATCACAGTTTGAATTTTCATACATACTATGGCTCAATGCTTCAGATTTTTCTATACATGTATGTAATAATAGGTTATCGTGAATATGAAGTAGTTTATGTTTAAAAACCTTAGTGTTGTGATGGCTAAGGTTCTTACTAATAACAATTAAAAGCAATAGGGTTTCCCTGTTTACTTAACTAGCCCCCATGCCAAGACCCCTCTGTAAAAAAAAAGGTCTCCGGCCAACCCATGCCAAGTGATGAGGCAGGTAATATAAATACCACTACTACATGTTTCTTTTGTTGGCTCTCAGACTAACGAAAAACAGTTGTTGCTAGAACGTTAGTTCAAAATTTGACAAAAAAAGGTTGGAGTAATATTTTGGATATCTTTGTGGATCATTGATTACAGGTTTCTGGTCTGAATTCAAAAACCCTATAGCGTTGTCGCATTTTGTTACATACATTTGTTTGAATGTCAGTGATGGCCCAGTCCCAAGCTTGGCCTATGGAAATAATAATAATAATAATAATAATAATTGTCGAGCCTTGCCACCACTAGCTACAACATGAAATGCAACTTCGCTTTGTGTACCTGAAGCATGCTGTCTCCACCATTGAAGTCATATTTGACACGTCTAGGCTTGCACACTGCTGCCAAACGCAACTGTTGCATCGTATTGCTAGGCAAACTTTCAGGTTCAGTCATTGAATGCTTCTAAATACTGCTGAAATGTTGTGAAGCAACTAGTGTGTTTATTGACTCTATGAGTTATATGTATCCTGGAGCTGTTGTCAAGCAAACCTTTCTTGATTTCTTGGCAGAAATAATTTACAAGGACTGTCAACTGTGAGTGAACTGCCTGGCTACTTTCTAATTTCTCTACAATCTGTGTGGGCAAAAGCTGTCTGCTAGGCTTCATTAAAAGCTTTAGCCACTTATGTCAATCTGAAATAACTGGCCGCTCTAGCGGTTGATCGAAACCTATTACAAGAACTCTAGGAGATTACATAAACCTATTATGAGTTGTTCCTGCTTTGTTTGTTGTTCATTTCTTCATTGTCACCTGTAGAAGTTATCCTGATCTTGTTATATGTGTCCCCTCTAGGATGGAGATAGAAGCTGATCACATTGGACTCTTGCTACTTGCCGCTGCTGGTTATGATCCACGTGTAGCACCTTCTGTCTACGAGAAACTAGGAAAGATTGGAGGAGATTCAGCATTGAGTAATTACCTCTCGACTCATCCTTCAAGTAAAAAAAGAGCACAGCTTTTGTCACAAGCCCATGTGATGAACGAGGCTCTGAGATTGTACAGGGAGGTAAGCGCCGGCCAAGGCACTGAAGGTTTCCTCTAGATTCTAGGCCTTACTCGTCTCCTGGGGACACCTTATAATGCTTGACAAAAAGCGTTCCCACATGGTGTAAGTTTGATTGCCTACAAGGTGGAGGTATGTTCCCCGCCCTATTCTGAGGCTGGATGATCCCTGATTCCCCAAACAGAAGGGCGGTCGGTTTCATTTGTGATTAGGAAAAAAAAGAATGCAGATCATTGCTGTTAATAAAGCAGTATAAATTTACGTTCATCAATGCTTCTTCTGATCCCAATGCTGATGATCGTGTTGACCGATAAACTTTTGTTATTTACATCTAGAAGACTCAGTACTAAATGATTAATCTTGACAGCCTCATCATGTCAATTAATTTCCCTTGAATCTTGATGTTCCTGGAACTTGCGTCCATAAACTTCATTTGCCTATAATTTCATATGTAACATCTGACCTAGTCCGGATCCTAAATTGCTTGCACGATCATTTGTACATGACAAACGATGTGTATCCATCGTCCATCCATCTACATATATACTGGCCGCATCGGCAGCAAACGCGAGCATAGAGTCCAGGCGCACCTGTTAGCGTCATGGTTAATAATTGAATAGCATAGTATGGACCAGATTGTGCGCTGCGCACCCTGTCTCTGTCTTCTGCTGGAGTGAGCTGCAAATTACTGCCATATTCAAATGCTTTCATCGGAATCTGCGTAGCCGTAGCTTATGACAAAATTTGAGATAATCTACAAGACGGCAGCTTTTCGCAGCACGAAGTGACGCTTGCGGATTTGTTCCTTTCGTGCGGATCCATTGACCAATCAGCCCTTTCCTGCAGCTAAAGGCTGGCGACCTTAACCATGCCTCTTCTGGGTCACAGTCACACAACTCAAAAGGCAATACGCGCTGTCGTCTTTTTGAACGGCGGTGCCCAAATCTTGTTTGAGAGTTGATGCATTGAACAAACAAGGTTGAATTCTGTGGCCTGCATCGGTAGGATAAGAGTTTCCCTTGGTCGCTTGGTGTGCTGTTGAAGCTCAAGTACACTGTCCAACCTTGACCAGGGCACCAGGCAGAGATCCGAGGGAGGAAGATAATAGTGGCGTCGTTGAATTGAAGCCAGTTGCATTAGTTGGGGAAGATGCTGTGCCATCTGCGATTCCAAGTGCCCTGCAGGTCAACCTTGTGATCAACACGTAGCGAAAAGCGGCCCTATGATTCCCATTCAGAGTAGTACTACTAGTATAATACACGGTACATACTACGGTGGCTACAAGTATAATACCTAGGGGAAAGGAATGATGGATTCTTGGGATACCAGACAATGAACGTGCTGGTGTTGCAAGTTGCGATGCCAGATATGAGGCCTATCGACTGGATTGATGGTTCTTATAGGAGAAGTACTATCAATGTGTATATAGGCAGCATCGTCTGGTTGTGGCCATGCGTGGCTACCAGTACTTCACGATTCTCTTGTCTCTTGCGCAAACAGACAAATCAGCTTGGACGATGCTGAAATTTTTTTCTGGAAAACAACTCAGCTACTATCAAGGAAAGCTTTACCTAAACAAGATTTCTTTAACCATCATCATCCCTGACAGCGACATTGCGACAATAATGCTGCCACCCACTTTTTCCCGCACTCGGCGCACACAGCAAGCACATATGATTCCCCTCTTTCGTTATCGCATCATTTTTTTTTTTTTGGAAATAAGTTTATCGCATCAATCAGCAGCTGCGGCGCCGAACGAAAAAGCATTGGAGACGCGGCAGGCACTTTGGAAGGGAGCGACTGAAATCACACACCACTAAACAAAATCGTAAAATGGATGGACGAGCAGCCGTGATGCAAATTGAAGTACCACATGTGCGGTACGGGCCATTATTGGATTACACAAGAACCACCCAAACGGACAGCAAGCAACAGCAATGTCTTTGTCCTGCACACCACTTGGATTACACCTAACTAAATGTTGAAGCAATAATAGTAGCAGCAGCGGCGGCGGCGGCGTATAACCAAACAAATGGAAACAGAACAGGAAGGGAAGGAAACGAGAGATGCTTCGGGTGAATCAGAAGATGAATGTTTTCTTTTTTCCACCGGGGCAGAGCGCAAGAGCCAAATCCTGGTGAGGACTGAGGAGCGCGGGATGCGTTCAGGGCTTCCAGATGATGGTGGTCTCGGCGATCATGGAGGTCACGACGTATGGGTCCATGTTGGACGCCGGCCGGCGGTCCTCGAAGTAGCCCTTGCCGTTCTGCTCCGTCTCGCGACCGACGCGCACCGACGCGCCACGGTTCGCTACGCCCTGCACACAAACACAAAAGTCAGCACACGTACAAACGGGTCCTACTACTTGGGCCTTAGCGGTCACGCGAGCGACGTACCCAGCTGAAGGTGTTGATGTCGGCGGTCTCGTGCTTGCCGGTGAGCCGGCGCTCGTTGCCCTCGCCGTAGGCGGCGATGTGCTCCCGGTGCCGCAGCTTCAGCTTCTCGATCGCCTTCTTGATCACCTCGAAGCCGCCGTCGTTCCTCATCGACTTGGTGCTGTAGTTCGTGTGAGCGCCAGCGCCGTTCCAGTCGCCCGGGATGGGCTTGGGGTCGAACGTCACCACAACGCCGGCGATCTCAGTGATCCTCTGTTATTACAAGGTACGAACAGACGATTCAGCGCGAAAATCGTACTATTGTTCAATCATTTTACAGAACGCAAATGTTACCTCGAGGATGTAGCGAGCGACCCAGAGCTGGTCACCGGCAGAAATGCCAACAGAAGGCCCGACTTGGAACTCCCACTGAAACCATCCAGAATGTTTCCCACGGTCAGAAACGCAGCGGTTTAATTGTACAAATGAACTTGCAAGCACACAGAAGTAGAATTTCACCTGTCCTGGCATGACTTCGCCATTGATGCCGCTGATGTTGATTCCGGCATACAGGCACGCCTTGTAGTGGGAGTCAACAATGTCGCGCCCGAACGACTTGTCCGCGCCGATACTGCAGTAGTAAGGTCCCTAAACACACAAGGAAAAAAAAAATGGACATTTAGTTAGGTGGCGCACGCTTCAACACATGTACTAGCTAGGACCAAATATCTGAACCGATCAAATTAACGACGTGATGTACCTGGGGACCAGGGAAGCCACCAAGAGGCCACCCGAGGGGCCAATTGGTGTCCTTCTGCAGGAGGGTGTACTCCTGCTCAATACCATACCTGCCATTTGCCAAAACGAAGCCAGGGTCAGCCAAGAAAATTAAAGATAGTTTGGACGTAACTATCTTGTGAGGATCTCCGTACCAGGGCTCCTCAGCAGCAACCTCAGGGTTGCTGAAGATCTTGGCCGCGCTGGCCCTCTTGTTGGTGGGGATTGGCTCGCCAGCTGGGGTGTAACAATCGCACATGACCTGCAGGTCAATCGAATTCAGTGAATGCCTCAAAGCGGCATATACTACTATAGATAATAGAAGAAGGGGACTAAAACGATCGAACACTGGGAGTCCTAAACTGCAGTTAGGTGCACCGGGCAGTCACACCTAATTAGCGACCGAAAATATCGAAGCTCACAAGTCAAGTGAAAGTCATCCAAACAACCAATCGGACACAGATTCAAAGTTTCATGAATGCATCAGAAACTACAGTATCAAGATTAACACCTTATGAACAAATTTTTAACTTGGGAGATAACATTATTTTTTTCTTCCAGGGATGCATTCATCTGAGTTAGTGGATCGGTGACTACAGAAATACAAGAAACATGTGGTACTAGTCCACATCACTTGAATGATAGAGTAGGATAGGAGGGTCCACTTACAAGGATGTTGTTGCCCTTCCGGAATGGGTCCTTGAAGATAGCCTGTGGGCTGCAGGACGTCACACGCCCAAGAGAGACGAGAATTATTACATGCATACTAATATACAGATAAAACAACAAAAAAAAAACCTTATCTCAGAAAGCTTGTCCGGCCATGGCACTTACTACAGGATGACCTCACTGTCCTCGCCGGGAGCTTGGCCTGTGCTGGAGCCATCGTAGTTCCACTTGGGTAGCTTGCTGGGATCAGTCACCGGCCCGGAGAGGGTCTGCACCAACCAGATCAAAAGAAAAAAAAAAGTGAGAATGAATTACTAGCAGTGAGCTCTGATATACGTATAGTATAAGCCAAATGACAGCTCACTGGATGACTTCACGCATAATAAGTGATAAGCGAGTCATGCATGACAAACAGGATTCATGGGGTCCTAGTGCTTGGAAAAATAAAAAGTCTTCTTACCCTGGCCTTGCTCCTGAGATCCATGCCAGATCCACCAATCCTGTAACGGAAAAAAGGTCACGATGCATTCATATAAGATAAAAAATCGCCAACAAACTTCTCACCATCCATGTTCTATACTAGGTAGATGATAAAAACACACGGCATCTGAGTGAAATCATCGTCAACGAGTAAATAGATCATCCTCTGACCGTGTGGCTCGTGATACACATAATAAACACGGTCGACATATGCGGTGCGGTGAGTGAGGGACCAGGTGGCAAGCAGAGGCGGGTCACTTCAGAGATCTTCTCCCCCCACCCCCCCTCCCAAAAGGACAAACACAACCGTACAGTCCCAGTACAAGAATTTTGCATCTCTCCGTCCGTCTCTCTTGAAGCATATCCGGAACCGATTAACCGAAGCCAATATCCGTGCGCAATTTTTTTTGGGGGGGGGGGGTGGGTTGGGTCAAAAATAACAGATTAACCAGGGATAAGAACATAGAACAACAACCTCCACCCGCTTTCGCCCGTGAAAGAAGGAAACGAACCGAAATCTGCACCGATCAATCTAGTAGTATGAGATACTCGAACCCACAAACCCACTAAACCCGCAGAAGATCTCTCCCCTCCTGGCGACAGAGCAATGTTTTGGCACGCGAAAACGCCATGAACAGTACAGACCCCATCTCCTTTCCTGGCGACGACAGAGGCTGTTTTCGCACGCGGAAACGCCTTGAACAGAAGACCAAAACCCAGCAAGATCGATCCTGATTGACGAGGGGGAAAAAAAAGAAGAGAAGCGTAACCCGCAAGAGGGACGGCCAACGCGGCCGTGCATACCATATGTACTCGGCGATGATCTTCTCCGTGGAGTCGGAGAGGTTGAGGTTGATGAGGTCGGTGAGGCAGGCCATGGCAGGCAGAGTCACACACGGGTTGGGGAAGAAGAAGAAGCAGGGGAAGGACCGAAGAAGTGGTGGTGGCGTGAGAGGCGAAGAGAACGGGCGGACGAAGGCGGCTATATATTGGCGACGACGACCCAGGGAAACAAGTTGGCGTCCTCCGGCTCTCGGCTCGGGTACCCTCAACCAATAATAATACGTGTATAAATAATTTATAATCGTAACAGTACTCCATTTTTTGTTTTATTTTCAATGATTCTCTTTATTTAGAAATACGGTAAATGTTACATATATCTTCTTGTATTTGCTGTGTAACTAAAGTCTTTTACACGTAACTTATAGTACTTTTATATTAAATAATTTTTAAATAAGAAGAATAATTAAATATGACACTAAATTATAATAAGATCAAAACTTAGAGTATGCTCGTAAAACAGCTTTTCATTCGAGTTCCGCGTATTTTTTATTCGTTTAATTCAACGAAGCGGTAGGTGCGCAGAATGTGACAGGCAACGACACAGGACCATTCAGACTTGCACGATGACGTGCGGGTCCCATGGACGCGGATCACGTCGTCAGTGTCACAGTTGTCAGAGCTGAGTAGTTTGCGTGGGCAAAAAAATTATTTTATTCTTCGAGGCAGCCTTATCTCCAGGAGTAGTTGGTTTGATTATGGGGAGTTCCGGAGTTCAAAAAACAAGAAAGAAAAGATTATGAGTTCCGAGCACAGGGGACCGTAAGTAATTTGAAACTTTTCAGGAATTTCGTACTACTACTACTGCTGCTAGTCCAAAAAGATTCAGGAATTGACTTTAAAAAATGTTTTTGGATTCAATCGCGCTCCTACCGAAAAGCCACACCTCATCATCACCCACCAGCAGCACAGCCTGTTTCGTTCGCTGTACGTACTGTACCTACCAATGGGCAATGGGATTGGAGGAGATTCGAGGGATCAGGGATCTTCTACCACTGCCAGAAAGTGATTTGCTTTCTGCATGGGGTATATGGGGGGTTCATACCGCATTCATTGAACATCCCCCTACCCATAGTGTACTTACTACAGCAGTACTAATCCGGCTGGTATTTTACATTTTTACAAGCTCTGTACTCGGATATGTATAATGTGGCATATTGCTTGTGGTTTTGATATTACTAGTACCGTATTTAAAATATTAATGTTTATTAATAGCAGTATAAATTTATATTTATGGATATTAATATTTTACTATCAACTAACAGTAGTGTGGGTCAAGGCCACGGCCAGCGCATCAGATATGGCTCGTGGAGAGCACAGAAGTATATGCTGCTATTCACCACACGTTTATAGTAATAATGCTGCTGTATCTTTCCAGATTTGAGATGAATCCTGGCAGGCATATTAAAATTGCAGATTCTGTATAATCACTTGCCAATTTCACAGTTTCTCTACTGAAATACTGTAGCTATACTGTAAACTTATGACTGCAAATAGATACCCCCGGGCTTTGGATGTGTAATCTGTTTAGCAGGTTTGTACGGCTTAGCAGTAAACGCGCTTTTATTTGTGGTCCATCCGATAACCACGTGCATAAATGAACTGCTTGTTTTGCACCTTTGCGACCCATAGAGTAGAAAAACCAGAGTATATAAAGCTGGTATTAACACCAGTCTTTCGCGTCCAGCTTTTTTTTTTTTTCCTCACAATTCACACCAGTGTGAATGGTGTGCGCAGTTAATCATCCTATACCTAAAATCCTATGGCCACTGCAGTATTCAGCATCAGAACACTGTATGATTAGACTACCACCGATTTTCAAACGGATCGGAGCAGATCTAGCTCAAGTACCACGGTGTAGTAAAATTCAGCCGGAGCTATTAGGCCCGGCATCTGATTCTATTATTCGTAAATCTAGAAGTCAGGACAGACTCACGTTACATTATTCTTAGCACTTTTTAGACAAAAAAAAAATGCAGCTAATTTAGTACGAACCATGTTGTGTCGTCGTCGTCATTACCCTGCTTTCATCATGCTGATTGTACTGCAACTCTCGAATTTCCATCATCAGCTGAATCGGAATCACGCGCTAATATCGTCAGTGGTGTGGTGCGTGCACCAAATTCCCACACTACAGCAATGCGGCCTGACTAGATTAGTACTAGATGAACAATCCCGACCTGCTGGCGCGCCGGATTATTAATCAATCAGGTAATTACCGCCAAACGATGCTGCGGACTGATTCACCCTGAGTCATTAGGAAGAACAGCGACATGGTGGAAGAATCGCAACTGCATGACTTGTCATAATACTAGGATCTTTTCTTTCTTTTATTGTTTAGTTTTTTTCTTTTTTTATGCCATGGTCACGTCATGATTCAGTACAAAACTGTGTTTATAATATAATATAACAGAGCATTTGGTTGGTTGGTGCTGGCCAATGAGTCTCCGGCTTCGTGAGAGGAACAAGAAAAAGAGGCTGTTGCAGTGTTGCTTTCTCTTTGTTCTCTTCTTCTTTATTTCGTGATTGAAAATTCTTCCTAGGTTTTGGTGTCGACGAACTGAAAATCTTGTCATTCGCGAGGAGCGCGTGATGCGCGAACTAGCCAGAAGGGATGGACTCCGCCGCTTAATTTTTGTGAGCATGCATTTTGATATGCCAGACCTCGACCCATTTTTACGTAACGTACTAGGTTGTACCAAAATCAATGTGCACGTTGTCAGCTTGAGAGATTTAGATGACTCTCTCTGGTGTGCGGTACAGTACACAGGTAGTAATCCCTAAGACGTGGCAACTCAATTACAAAGACGATAATTAAGTACTAACCAACTGAGCCGTATTTGTGGCGTGGAAATAACAACTACCTTGGTTTTGCAGCGTGCAGGGAACGACGCACGCATTTGTGCAGTTGCAGGCGGAGACAAGGACAGAGCTAGGCCGAAGGCAGACGAATTGTACAGCCACACGGATCACATGACGTTCCCCTAACCACTGATTCACTGAATGAATGAATGAATGAATCGTTTGTTCGGGAATATTATTTCTGCGATACGACTTTATTTATTACAGTATTAAACAAAGCAGAAGATTCCTGGATCCAGATCCTAGTCTGCTGACCATGGATCACCAGAGATCGCAGCAGGACTTTCGGTGAGAACAGAACAGTAGGTAGTGTTCAAACTCGCAAAAACCCATGAACAGAACAAAGGGGAATTCGTATGCTAGAACCATCTGCCTTTGCGAAACAGTGTTGTAGTATGTAATAGGTCGGTCTCTCTGTGTTCGTCTGATTGCAAGCCAACTAACAGGTTTCTACTTAATGTTATCATCTGGATAGGAGTTTTCATGGATAGGAGTATAGTAGTAATATCGATCTTGGAGTCAACGGCGTAACATGTCTCTGCGAGTTGTGAGATGCTAAACCCAAACATGCATGTCTCTCCAGACATCGAAGTCTCAGGTGGCTCTCGAGACATTGAAATCTCAGGTCCATGGTATTCTCATCATCATCAGGAGCATCGTCATCGTCGTCGTCCATGTTTCTTGCCACCAGTGGTACATATAATACACTGCACGTACAGTAGTACTATATGCGTATACAGATTACAGCCTAGCTAGTATCAATTGCAGCACGCAGAAGGGTTTGTCCTGTTTCACCAGCTGGCTGGCCCAAGTAACAAACCTTATCCATGCATTGGTCACCCGCTCGTGTGGGGTTCAAAGAGCGTACACTTTTTTTTTTTTTTTGCGAAATAAAGAGCGCACACATTCGTATTCGTTAGGCAAACGTACGAGTTAAAATTAACAATGAAGACACAAGCTAAAATGTAGTAAACGAGTAACAGGTGATACGTATCAAAGATAACTTTTGAGTTTTATAAAACAGTACTAGTAACGCAACAGCTGCTACATGCCGCGTACGTACAAGTAGCTAGATTTATCCCAATCTCTCTGTCGCAGAATCCATGATGGAATTTTTCCTCCTATCCTTTAATCCTTGTTCGGTGTCGCCGTCTCGTCTCGTCTCGTCTCGTCCGCAGCACACAGTAACATAACAGCGATCGCAAGAGACGCACGCGCCCTGAAAAAGCTAGTAGTGCCAGTACGCCGTTGCATAAGGATCATCGGTTTTATTTCTGTGTCCCTTTCCTTTTTCATGGCATAAACCTGAACCAGTAAAGTACAGTAATAATTATCTAGAACCACAGGATCGGATGGCAGTACTGTACACTGGAACAAGGCTTTTTTTTTTTGACCTAGAGGCTAATACGGCGTCTAGATTTTGTCCCAATCACCTCCACCTTTTAATTTGCCTCACACTACTCTTGCCATCGATCACGCACCTAAATAAGTCACTGTCGTGGCGTCGTCTGCCACAAGTCCACAAGTCATAGATCTGTTCAGAAAAAAAATAGAGAGAAAAAACAAAAGGAGATGAAAAAAAAAAATCAGTCTCCAAATCGGCGTTACTCCAACACTTGCGTAGACCTGGAAGTCACTGCAGACCTGGAGTGGTTGGTTGCTGTTACGTTACGTACTCCCTGCGTTAATACATGCTGATGTAGAGGGGGTAGGTTTCGGTTGACTTGCTACTGCTACTACAATGCTCACCGCAGCGTGATGAATCATCCTTCTTCCTTGTAGGAGTGGCCGAGTAGGAAGGAGTTTGGTTTAGGGGCATGGTCAACAAAGGAGGATGTGTGTGTGATCTTTCTTCGAACTTGCGGCGCTTAAATCCTTCATCTCAAAGGGAAATTTTTTTTCTTTTTCTTTAAAAAAAATTCTTCTTCTAGTAGTAGTAGTATCATTGCTCCCGTCTTGTGCAACGTGGACTTTACCAGGAAGGCAGATGCCAGTATGCCACTGCCAAGTGCCCACTGGTAGTGGTCAGTGGTCAGAATGCGTGGGGAACAGGGCTGACATGATTGACGGCGCTCAAACCCCCGTACCGTACGGACCACTACTACCACGGGTGTGATGGAATAAGCCTAAAATGGCTGTTTGAGCTGCAGCTGTTTAGGCTGTAGTTTTTATAAATGTTTTTTTCTTTTACTCTCCCCTCTTTTTGTATTTATTTTTTATGCAAACAGCTGCAGCCCAAACAGTCATTTTAGGCTTATTCGATCACACCCTCCGTTGAAGATGAACCATTCCAAGTTTTTTCTTTTTTTTTTTTTTGAAAAGTTGAACCATTCCAAGTTTGCAAGCATTTATTTCCTTCCCACGCGTGGGGCGCCCTCCATCGGACGGATTCCATTCACTCGGCGGACGGAGGAGCTGGGCTGAGGCTTGGGGGACTTGCATGGCCTGTTTACCCCGTAGGTGGACCGTGTGTCTACGGAAGAAGGCCCATAATGGCCACCGTTTACTATAAGAGCAGCAAAACCCAACTGAAGATTTCCTTTTTTTTTTCCTTCTGAACTGTCAACTGAAAATTCAGATTTCAGTACCTGATGAAATGTCTTAGCTAATGGTAAAAAAGAGGAATGTTTTAGCTGATTTTTCGGGAGATTCCTGAGGGGGGTTAGCTGCAGAACGACGCTGGAATGGCACTCAGAGTCCTTTTTTCTTTTTTTGTTCCTCGAAATGCAAAGAATCAAAGTCAATCGTTTCATATAGGTGTGTTTGACGCTCCAACATGGTAGGAATGGCCGCTCCGGGAGCCACCGAAGGTAGGAATTGCTGCTCCCACCACTCCCCATTCATTTTAGCTGATTGTTTGAGAATCGCTTTTGTTAACAATGTTGCTACACTACCTGATGTCAATAGAGCGGAGATGCTAAGAGTTCAAACAAACCCACCCTTAAAATGATGCTTCCTTCGTTTCGATTCAGATGCTCTATACTAATACTATCTTTGTTTTTAAATGTTAATTTTTTATTATAAATTTAAAAACAGAGGTAGTACTAGCTTAAATCGAGCGACTAGAACACAGTTAAAAAAAAGATGAGACATACTAACAAATACACGTCGTCTCTTAAGAAATACTAAAGCAAACGCGGGTCATTTTTTTTAGGACAAAGGAAAAGTAGGAAGAGCGAACGCGCAAATCGGCATAGTCAGTGAGGGAATGCGCGTCCGACGTCCGTCCAAACCCAAAGGCTCGTTAGTGACTGTCCTTTCGGCCCGTGTCCCCGGTTCTCCTTTTGCTTTCTCGCCCCCCTTCACCACCAGTCCACCACGAAGAAAAAGAAAGAAACCGAGAAAAAAAAAAGCACAGGAATGCCAGCATCCCATCCTCCCCGGGGAGAGTCCACGCCACAGCAGCAATCAATCGGGCATCCCACCAGTAGTACAAGTGCAGACACCGCGGCGAGCGAGCGGCTAGTCGATGGATCTGCCGCCGCTCTCCCACCAGGCGCTCTTCGCCAGCGTCCGATCCGCCGACGCGGCCGCCGTGCGCGCGCTCCTCGCCGAGGCCGAGGCCGCGGGCACCACCGCGGCGCTCGTCGCGGCGCTCACGGACGCCGGGGAGACGGCGCTGTACGTCGCGGCGGAGATCGGGAGCGAGGAGGTCGTGCGCCTGCTGCTCCCGCTCTACGACTTCGAGGCCGCCACCGTCCGCTCCCGCCTCGACCTCCACGCCTTCCACGTCGCCGCTAAGCAAGGGCACGCCGGTGAGTTCACCCTCCGTTCTAGTACCTCGAATCGTCTAAGTTATAGGAGCTGATTGAAGTCTCGAATCTGTCTATTGAAGTGGGTGAGAAACTGAGAATCATAGGTATGCTTGAACAATGACCTCCGTTGCCATTTCTGGACGGATGGCCTATTGGCCGGTCCTGGTGCCTCGACCTGAAAGCCTGCAAGTAGGGGATTCGCTCTCAGCTCGATGAGGTTGATCCGGATTTTGGATGAGGCTTTAACTCTATGTACTGACTGATTTGAGCTATCCGCTCCGTGCAACGAAAAATTCATGCATTGCTGTTGTACCAGGGACACTGAACTTAGTAAAATTGCTCCTTAAAATTGAAATTAGCAGCTAATCTTCAACCTGCTGACGGCGTTAACATTCCTGGCAGTTGTTGGTTGAATGGCTTACTGCCTTCCCAATTCATATTCTTTTTCTAAAAGTTGAACTGATAAATGATCACACAGTTTCGTAACATTTTCAGCATGGTAAAATAATACTAAATAGGTTGCAGAGGCTAGTATAGATCATTTTATGATATTTTCTGTACTTCACAAATCATCATAGTTCACCCATTCACAATTCTGATGATGCACTGCGATTTTTATATGCGGTAGCCCATTATTCTACGAAATTTAGCTCATCTCTTTTCAGCTCTTCTGACCAAGAAGGCTAAAATCAAACATAACTTATGGATGACTGAAAAATGGAAACAGGGGTCGTGAAAGAGTTCTTGGAGCGATGGCCAGCTCTCTGCTCGGTGTGTGATTCTTCCAACACCAGTCCGCTGTATTCTGCTGCTGTAAAGGATCACTTGGATGTGGTTACTGCCATACTGGATACTGATGATAGCTGCATAAGGATTGTGCGGAAAAATGGGAAGACTTCTTTGCATACAGCTGCAAGAATTGGGTACCATCGTGTTGTCAAAGAACTCATAGAGAGGGATCCAGGGATAGTTCCGATCAGGGATAGGAAGGGACAAACTGCACTTCACATGGCTGTGAAAGGGAAAAATACGGATGTAGTGGAAGAGTTGCTGATGGCTGACGTGTCCATCCTCAATGTGCGTGACAAGAAGGGAAATACAGCTTTGCATATAGCAACACGAAAATGGAGGCCCCAGGTATAGTGCTTCAATTCTTCAGTTATAGGATCATTTTGAAATGATGCTCTATGATGTTTTTAGTGAAGTATAGCTTGCTTCGAGAACTATGGCAGTGTTGTTTCTGTTAGGTCGTCCTTGTTCTATTTCTCTTTGATTAGTTAATTGTTGGTTTAGTTATTTGTCCGCACTCATAAATGGTTTTTTTCCATATGGGCCTTAAAAATTGATCAATTGAAGGATGAGTTACTTAAGATATTTGCCACCTTCGCAGATAAGATAATATGCTTTTCTCAATGAATTTGTAGGCTGTAACTTTGTGTGTCAACTAGACATTTGCCACCTTCAGTGTATCTGCCCTTAAACGATGGTGATGCAAATTTGATGCTTGAGAGTTACACATATTCTTATAAGTTTATTTAATTTGTCTTGGTGTTCTCTGTAGGATTGTGATAGCATTTGTATGTTATTTTCCGTTGAACCTACTGAAACTGTTCATTCTTATCAACCTCCTGACGGCCACCTTTTTCTTTCAGATGGTACAACTTCTACTTAGCTATGAGTCTCTTGAAGTCAATGCTATCAATAATCAAAATGAAACAGCTATGGATTTAGCCGAGAAAGTTCCTTATGGTGAGTCTAAAATGGAAATAATGGAGTGGTTGTCTGAGGCTGGTGCGAAGAATGCCAGAAATGTTGGGAAAATTGATGAGACATCAGAGCTCAGGAGAACTGTGAGTGATATCAAGCACAATGTTCAAGCACAGCTTGACGAGAATCGTAAAACCAATAAGCGAGTGACAGGGATTGCCAAAGAGTTGCGTAAACTACATAGAGAAGCTGTTCAGAACACCATCAATTCAGTTACCTTGGTAGCAACACTGATTGCATCCATCGCATTTGTTTCCATATTCAATTTGCCAGGTCAATACTTCCAGGATGCAAATTCAGGGGGAGACATTGGTCAGGCTCGCATAGCGAAGCTTACCGGTTTTCGTGTTTTCTGTCTTCTGAATGCCACTGCTCTTTTCATTTCTCTTGCGGTGGTCCTAGTGCAGATCACCTTGGTTGCCTGGGAAACTGGTGCTCAGAAGCAAGTTATCAAGATTGTAAATAAGCTCATGTGGTCAGCATGCCTTAGTACATGTGCGGCTTTTATCTCGCTGGCTTATGTTGTAGTTGGCCCACAGCATGCCTGGATGGCTTTCACCATATCAGCCATTGGAGGACCAATCATGATTGGAACACTCCTGTTCCTAGCCTATTTGCTGTTGCGTCCGCGGTTCAAGTTTGGCGAAGACAGACAGCGGCGCATCAAGAAGGCAAGCGGCAGCAAGTCCTTCTCCTGGTCCCTACATGACAGGCTTTCAGACCTGGAAGCACTTTCTGATCATGAGAAGAGAATTTATGCCCTGTAGGGAGTAGAACAGACAATTGGGGGAAGATATTGTCTTTGTATATATGAACTAATCCGTTAGGTCTGCGGTGAGACTCTGCAAGCAGATGTGTCTTCGAACCATCGTGACGGTTCATGTACTTTGGTTTCTAAATCTTATAGATGTGCAGTAATTGAAAATGAAGATATGCTGTGTAGCAGTATGATGGAATCCAACTGTGATGACTTGGTCGTATTGTTATTCCATGGAGCCAAATAACCCCTTCATTGTGTGATAAATTTGTCGAATATTAAAATTGTATTTTTGAACTCATGTTCATGCGTCAATGCCGGTTGCTGCTAGCGGCACGCTGGGCTCGATCGGTCGACTGCTGGGCGTCGATTGGCTATTCGACGAGGCGGACGTCCCAAACGGGGCCGCACGGCGCTCGCTTTGCGACCCGGCCGCGTCACGGCTGCTCTTTCGACCCAAAGCAGAGTCCAAGCAGATAGATGGCTTCTTGCCTCCAACCTTATCCAGCGGAGCTCCCTCCCTCTCATGCCGCTTGCGCCTCCCACCAGCCCGCCGGCCTCAAATGGGCTCTTTGCCGCCGGCACCGGCGGTGCCGCAACCTCCGATGCGTCGCCGCCGCCGCTGCAACCTTGCAAAGGGAACTTCTTATGCTGCCCAGCCAAAGAATCGCCCCGAACCCCGGCCTGGCCAACCCGCGTAATATGCTTGACCGAATGCCGGAGAGGAGCGCTAGCGCCGCTAACCTGTTCGATGGAAAGCCTCTGCCAAGAGGCAAGGGCGTAGGTGGAGGCGACTCGCTTGACGGAGCGCCGAACAGAGGGGAGAAGAGCAGTAGCGCAACGATCGTGGCGCTGGCGCATGCTGGCAGGCACGCGGAGGTCGTCCGACTCTTCTGCAGGATGCTGACGGAGGGCATCCCGGTGAGCAGGTTCGTGCTGCCAAGCGTGTTCAGAGCCTGTAGAAGCCTCCGGGACTGCAGGATGCTCCGAGCTGTGCACGGCCTGGCTATCAAGTGCGCGCTGTGCCGGCATGTCGTCGTTGGTACTGCATTGGTTGATGGATACGTTGATTTTGGACTGGTGGATGATGCAAGAAAGGCGTTCGACGAGATTAGCGAGCCCAACGTGGTTTCTTGGAGTGTGATCATTGGCAGCTACGCCAGTTCTTCACTCTGGCATGAAGTCTGGGATGCGTTCTGTGCCATGCAGCACACCGGTGTGCTTCCAAATGTTTCTGTTATTATAATGGCAATTCAAGCATGTGGCGCGTTAGGGTCCCTGCTCCATGGGAAGCAGATGCACACGTTTGCAACTATTCTTGGATTTGAAAGGAATGCCACCGTTCGGAACTGTCTCATTGACATGTATGGGAAGTGTGGCAGCATGGAAAGTTCAAGGAGGGTGTTTGACACAACTATCTACAGGGATCAAGTGAGTTGGAACACCATTATTTCAAGTTATGTTCGGTCTGGTCTTTGCGAGGTGGCACTAGAGATGATTGTTCAAATGCAAGAGTCTGGTTTCACTGTCGACCGTTTCACCCTCGGCAGTGGAGTTGCAGCATGCGCCCGTTTGGGTGACATTGACAGTGGCCGTGCATTCCATGGCTATTTGATTAGAAGAGCGTTAGATACTGATGTCATCCGGGGCAGCGCACTTGTTGACATGTATGGTAAATGTGGCTACATGGAACTTGCTCGTTTGGTGTTTGATAGGATGGTTGAGAGGAACTATGTTTCGTGGGATGCACTCTTGTCTGGGTTTGCTGAAAATGGTCTGGTTGAGGCAGCACTCGACATTTTCAGACAGATGGAGTCCGCAAATATAAAGCCTAACCAACATACCTTCACAAACCTTCTGAGGATTTGTGGGGACAGAAGATATAAAGAATATGGAAGGCAAATTCATGGCCACGCCATTAAGGTCATAAACCAGATGAATGTAATTTTGGAAACTGAGCTTATCGACATGTATGCAAAGTGTGGCTGCACTGAGGTTTCCCAAGTACTATTTCTTAGGATGAATGAGAGGAACTTGATATCTTGGAACACGCTACTTTCAGGTTACATAAGGGATGGGCAACCACTCGCCACAATAAACATCTACCGCCAGATGGAACTGGCATGTATTAGGCCTGACCATTACACTTTGGCAGGGCTTTTAAACCTGTGCCGGTTCCACAGGCTTTTGCATTATGGAAGGCAGATCCATGGTCGTCTCATCAAGACAGGCTGTGAAATGAATGTTGTATTACAAACTTTACTTGTCCACATGTATTTCAAGTGTAGACGATGGCGTGATGCTCACAATGTTTGCACGTTGATCAGAGAGAGGAATTCCCATGTGTACGAAGCATTTTTCAAGGTTTATGGAGATGACTACTTGATCTGAGGACAATAGAATGACATATAATGTGCTTAAGTTAGAATATGTGTGAATGTTGTTGCCTTCATTGTGGATACATCTTAGATGCAGATACTGTATCGGTTGCAGTAGACATGATTAGCAATTTTCTTTTTAGTTTTCTTTACCACTAACCTCGGTGATCTGCTCTTTTTTCTTTTTTTTGAAAAAATGGGTGATTTGTATCGTTGTCTTCTATTGTACTCCCTCTATTTTTATGACAACAATTTAAGAACGAAGGGAGTATGTATTATAATAGAGGAGAGTCATCTCTAGGAAGAAGAAACAACAGAAAAGAGAAGTACTTTTAACATATATCGCTTCTCTTTTTTCTGTGTTCATACTGGTCTGCTGGCGTTTCCTGAGTATTTGTAACTTTTTTATGTGTATATGTATCTTCAGAATTTTTCATGGGTATATCTCTTTAACCTCTTAGCTGTAAATTGTATATAATAATTCAAACTAGTTGTGCCACTTGTCTAGTATAGTTTGCTTCACTCATTTCTTACCCTGGGGCTGAGTTATATATATATATATATATATATATATATATATATATATATATATATATATATATATATATATATATATATATATATATATCAAGAAGTTTGTCATCTTCAAACTGATAAGGTATATTATAAGGAATTCTTATTTTGCACTATAAGCAAGACATCAGACAAATCTGGGTTCACAAATTAGTCAGCAGCAAGCCCATAACCAGATTGGGACAAACATCCCTTCATCCAAACAAACAGCAGGCCAAAAAGGCAAGCAGAGTGTTACAAGGAAACAACAAGCAGCTGATATCCAAGCCCGGCCTCCCAAATGCCTCAATGATTCTATCGAGGTTCAAGGTACAATCTTAATCATGTAATGAGTAACTCACTCAAATCAAGTATAATGAGTAATGATCGACTAATAAATCCAAGCTAATGTAAGCATAACACTGAAATTGCCTGCTAAACAGAGGAGGTGAAGGCGCAGAGGACACTGAAGAACTCCATTTCAATTTGTCATGGTTTGATTTGAGGAACTTTCTCTGAGTAAGCAGCCGCAAGTCCAGGAAGCTTCTCCTTGTAAGGATCAAGAAATTTGTTGGCAAATCTATTTTCAGTCAAACAAACCACATTGTAAAAGTCAATGTCTTTCTTCAGCAACCCCTTCTCCTTAAGAACCTCTAGAACATAATGCCGTGGTATCAGCCGCCTCTTCATGCTATAGGTCAGCAATGCTGGCCTTTGCAGTATGTACTCAGCCTCCACACCAACCTTCATCCTTAGGAAATTGACCGAGCATCTCAGTTTGTCCTCTGAGAACTTTAGAATGTATGGCAGCTTGTGTACCGCAGCGCTCAGCTCGGCCTTAGAGCATCCAAGAGTCTTCTTCAAGAAATCGAACCTTGCACCGATCCTCTCAGGGCTGATGCTGTTTATGGCCATAAGGGCGTACTTGAACATTGCTGAATCACGTGGCACACCAAGCTTGCCCGCACAGACTACAATTTCCTTCACACGCTCTGGCGCCAATAAGACCACCCTAGGAACGATCTCAAAGATCTTGGCAATATCAAAATCAGTTAGGCCAGACTGCTGCAGGAAAGCTATATTAGGCTTTAACACGCGCTCAATGTCTCGAGTGAGGAAGTTATGGTTATGGTCCCTCTCGAGGACGGTGTGTGCCTTCTCATAGGAGCCCAAGAAGGAAATGAGGAACTCGAGGCGGGGGACCCCGGAGGGTCTCCGATAGATATCGGGGGCAATGGCGATGAGGCTCGAAATCTGGGACCGTGAGAGACCGATATCGCGGAGCATGCCAATGCGGGGTTTTAGGGTTGTGTCCACCCTGGAGCAGAGGATACGCGGCTCCCGGGCGATTGCGGCGGCCACGTCGGCTTTCGCGAGGCCGGCGTCTGCGAAGAAAGCTAGGACGGCGTCGGCATTGGAGGGCGACTTCAGGTGGGCGAGGTGTTTGGAGGATTTGAGGGCTTGGGCTGGTGTAAGACCGCAGGTGGTGACAAGGTAGTCCGAGACAACGAAGGGGGCGGGAGACGCGGCGGCGGTGGAGAGGGGGAGGAGGAGGTGGCGGTGGAGGGAGGCGGCGGCGGGGAGATGCGAAGCCGCGGGGATGGTGGAGAGGAGGTGGATTCGGAGCCGGAGCATCGTCGCGACTCCGGCGGAGGATACTGCGCCCTGGATCGCTTGCGGCGACTGTTGTATGACCAGTCATGTAACGCATTTCCTGCGGGTTATCAGATTCAGATTACACTCTCAAAGAAGAAGACAATCAAAATCAGGATAAAAATTCGTTGCATAGTATGCAACTGTTAATCAAATGTCAAAGGTAACCAGTAGAGGTCATGTTAAATTTATTTTTTTGGCAATATGGCGATAGATACACTTGAAACAAAGTTTCATGCTCGTTCGCATTTTAATACAAAATGCAAAAAAGGGCTGTTGAATTTTGAACTTGATACTAATCGATCATTTTCTTTCATGTAAATTGGAAGCCTTTCATAAGCTATGGTGCATTTTGAGTACGAACTGATACATTCAACAAATAGCATCAAGGAATGACAAACCAAATGCAGCGATTACATCCGTGTTCAAAGTCACATAACTGAGAAAATGCTCAAACATTTGTAGCTCAGATAAGTAAAAGGAAAGTTAGCTGACCATGAAACACAAACCATAAATGGAGCGAGGCAGAAACACGTACACCATATTGATTGACACACCTGAATCTTACAATTAAGCAACTAGTTGAAATCCAAAAAATATACATTCAAAAAAAAAAATCAATGATATAGATCCTCAATAGCACCCCTGAATTCTCCAATCACGTTCCAAAAGCCAGAAAAGAACGAAGCATGAGATATCATTCATGCGCACATGCCAAATAATGTGACAGGTAGATAATTTCAAGTGTTTCACCAATTTCAATTCCATCGCATGTAGAAAACAGCACAGCTTAAAACTATTTACAGATAATATTAGCAAGCCAAACTTAGTTAGGAACCATTCATTTACATGTTAGCACCACATCTAAATATGAAAACATACATCCATGTTCTCACTAGAAACAACTCTCAAATTAACAGCATACTACCAGATTCAAATCGTGATGAGATTACAGAAACTTCACTTGATCTACAAGTCGGATATTGATGCACCCATGCTTTGCGTATGCCAATTATGTCAGCATAACATGGTTATGAACTTTCACTTCCTTTGAGAATGTTGTATTTGCAAAGTGGACAGGTTGCGTGCATGCGTAACCATTTGGTAATACACGTCCAGTGGAAATGATGGTTGCAAGGAAGAGCAGATACCTCTACCCCATCATCATATGAAGAGAGACAAATACAACACTCCTGAAAACAGAAGGCTGTCAGCAAAGCATGGAAGATAACATAAAAAATGAAGGAAAGACACTAAAGTTGTAACAGAAGTTCATAATATAGTATCATCTTTTTATATTAGAGAACTGGCCATGAGATTGAGGCCAAATATATAGCTCAAAGTTTTTACTGGCATACGGTGGTCAAATTATGCCAATTAATTACTGGATAAGGAAGCAACTGGAAAGACAGTACTATGGACATTATTGGTACATACTTTAATTACTATAAAGATCACAACGAAAGGTTCCTATTTCAATATGCTTTTGTAAATAGCAAAAGGGGGCTAATAGATATAGCAAAGATCCTTACAGCATCCTCGCGAAGGAGAACACGCTCACTTGTTGATGTTCCACTATTATTCAGGACAGGGATCATCACTCCCTCATCTGTCCCCTTTTGTCCATTCTCACATGGAAAAGAGTATCTATATCTGGGAAGCATGCTAATATCTGCATCTGATGCACCCTCCTACATATTTAATATGGAACAATAAAGTTATGTTCGACAATACTGGACGTGGCATAGGAAGTAGAAACAACTACTTCTATTTCAAATTTTACCTGACCAGCCAGAGCGTACAGAATAGCTACAACACAAGGCAAGCAGCAACAGAGTGCAATACCAATGAAGCAGGCAACAACCACGCAGAAGACAGCAAAAAACACGTCAAATGCTAGAAACACTACGGCTAACCTGCAAAATGAGTTCCAAGCAAGTATGCTGTCAGTAACGCGAAGTAATGAAGAACACAAATACAGAAATGTAACAGTGTACAAGCATTGAGATTTAAACAGTGATTAAGTATTTGGCAACGTTAATATGCGAAGAAGTGCCTTGTTCTCCATGTAGGTGCATGATACTTTGTGTGACACTCCGATCCAGGCTTAATAGAATTAATAGGATACTTATATCAATAAGTTGCAACTTCTTTTTCGGTAGCCTAGTTTCGAAAAACTTCGAGGTTAAGCGTGCTTGGCCTGCAGTAATTTCAGGATGGGTGACCGACCGGGAAGTTATTCCCAGGTGCGCACGAGTGAGGATAAATGTGCGCAGAAAAGACTTGTGTTGGTCTGTGAGGCCAGCCTACGTCCTATAAAAAGCTACCTGATGTAAGCGGGCCCGACCTTAAGGAGGTGGGACGTTACATAATGGTATCAGAGCCGACTCTCGCGGTTTCACGGACGCGTGTGTCGCAGTTGCACAGGCATGGTGTGCATGGCTGGTATGGATCCAGAGTGGTCACACAGCATGACATATGCGCTGGTACTGGACACATGGACGCGGCCAAGAGAGAACGTTCCTGGCTTGGGATTGACCGACGGGGACGTCGGTGTCTTAAGGGGGTGAGTATGTGACACTCCGATCCAGGGCTTAATAGGATGAATAGGATACTCATATCAACAAGTTGTAACTTTTTTTTCGATAGCCTAGTTCCGAAAAACTCCGAGGTTAAACGTGCTTGGCCTGCAGTAATCTCAGGATGCGTGACCGACCGGGGAAGTTATTCCCAGGTGCGAACGAGTGAGGATAAATGTGCGCAGAAAAAACTTGTGTTGGTCTGTGAGGCCAGCCTACGTCCTATAAAAAGCTACCTGATATAAACGGGCCCGGCCTCAAGGAGGCGGGACGTTACACTTTGCAACCAAATTGAGTAAAGAACACTGATGACAGCTTTCATGGGAACCTTGGTTAAAAAAACATTCAAACTAACTAGGTGCACAGATTCGAGTTTTCTCGTAATGCTGAAGATAGCATACCAATACAGCCTTGGAGCACCATACTCGAGCAACTCCCCACCTGAAGCTACCCAGTAAAATCCGATGATCCACCACAGAAATGATATCATTGTATTCATTGACTCGCATCGACTAGAGAAACTGCAGGAGTAAGCCAAATAATGAAGTCAACATTCAAGCATAAGCGAGAGCGATTACGAGATAACTGTTCGCTGCACAAACCCTAATCCTAAAGAAACCCGATAAAAGCTGGGTTTTATCTACCTGCTCCTCTGTCCCACCCCTTCGCCATCTTCGTGCTCGCTATCCGAGCTGTCCACCCCTGAGTCCGCGGCGTCGGCGGCGGATTCAATGTCTGATGCAGGGCCACGCACGCGGGCGGAGAGGCGGCGGGTGCCGGAGCAGACGAGTGCGACGTGGACCAGGCACTGCACGGCGTAGCCAACAAGCCACAGGCGGAGCGGTTTGACGGGTCTCTCCTCGGCGGAGGACGCGAGCACGGCGGCCGCTGCGGCGGCGAAGGCGACGTTCCAAGCGATGTCGAGCGCGACGATGGGGCGGGAGTGCGCCCAGTCGGCGCGCCTCCGCTCCAGCTGCAGCGCCGCCGTCTCACGCACCAGCATCGAGGGCCCGCGCCGCCCTGCCGCGCGCCCGATAAGCGCCGCGAGGCGGCTCGGCCTGGCCGCGGCGGGGGCAGGCAGGGGAGACGGAGAAGGCGATCCCCCAGAGCTCGCGTCTGCGCGGGAAGGCGGTGGGGGTCGAAGCAGCGGCTGCTCCGGCGACGGCGACGAGGCGGCCGCCTCCATTTCGGTGAGGCTACTCCCCCTTTCTTCTGTACGCGTGCGGCGTCACTCTGTTTTACGACTCTGGAGTCAGGACTCTGGTGGTGGTGTTCGGTGTGTGGCCGTCCCACTCTCTTCCCCATTGGACCAAAAGACCACGCTAATGGACCAAAATGCCCTCACTTCCCCATGAACTGGCAACAACCCGAACGGGCGAACGGCGGTGTACAAGAGCGGCACACCGGCGGCGAACCTCAAAGCGGCGAACAAATCCGGTTAGTAATCATTTTGCCCCCCTTTCCCTCGGTTACGAACCCACAAAGGGAGTCCAACCCAGGCAGACAGCGGCGCACGGCGGCACGCGCGTCCTTAGTTGGCATTCCTCGTCCATCTTCGACGGAAGGTGAGAGCTGTCCTCTTATCCCCAATGGTTGGATTCTTCTCCTCCTGTATGTAGACATTTAGGCTGGAGTTAGCGGGGATGGGTCGATCCCATCGCGGGTGCGGAAGAAAGTTTTGCCCGTGGGCTGGGTTGCGGACGGGGTGACTTCGTCCTCATTGGGGATGGGGATGCGATGCCGGGCAGCCATGCCTTGCGAACGGGGTGGCCGGAGATCTGGGAGGAGACTGGATGAGGGGATCTTCTCTCCGTTGATGTTAGGTAGGGCGGCTGCCCTACGTCTCCCTATTAGTTGGTCCGCCTGCATTTTACTCGCTAGGAAAAGAGTGCAGTGAGAATTACACTGATCTGACCCTTTGATTCCTTATCTGTTAGAAATTACTAGTGTTCTTAAGTCTGGTATGCAGTGTGATGTTTCATTTGTAGGAAAATTTGCACATAATTGATATTTATAGCCAGTACGTGAAGGCATAGCTAGTAAAACACCTGCAAATCAGAAATGCCTTGTCGAGCCATTTACCTTTTTCACTGGTTCGAACATATCATTTCTACATAAATTTGTTGCCCCTGGCGTCTGGGGATGGCACGGTTGCTTACTCTGGAATCTCACATTTTGATCGCATATTAAGGTGAAGCAGCAGAATGGGTCGGAAGGCTGGTGCGTTGTACATCAATCCAAAGAAGTTTGGTGCTATTGCAAAGCCTTGCATGCCAGAAATGGTGGCGTTCCTCAACTGCCTGGCCTTAAACAAACAGAATGATGACAAGTGCCTGAGGCAGAAGGATCTCTTGGTTGCTTGCACTCAGACTCAGGTTATAATCTGCGTATCTTATTCAATTGTTTTCATATCTTTTGGTATTGTTTACTTGAGTCATTGAGACAACAATTCGTCTATTCTTAACGTTTGCTTGTGACATAATCGCAGAAAGGAAGGCCAAAGAATGCAGCAAAGACCATCAATTACCATCTCCAGCGGCTTGGGCGCGACAAGTATGTCTAGCCTTGATGTAGTAATACCAAGACCTCTTCCTTGTCATATTTACATACTGCCTTGCATCGAGAATTAAAAGACTGCTATTTTTCTTTCAAGTAGCTTTGCTAAAATGGATACAGTGATCGCATAATAATTCAATGTCAGACTGTGAAATACCAGCAGTATGTGCTTCTATTATATATCAAGTACTTTCATAGCTTAGTTTATCCGGGTACTCACATGTTCTCCTTTGTTTCTGCATACATAGTTGGATATTGTTCTGCATCCCGAGATAGAAATGCTATCTGCCGTAATAATTTGTGTTATTGTTTCATATATGTCCAGAATTCATAGTGGGAATTTAGTTTTCTGTTCCCCAGTCCCTTACAGCGGCATCTTGAAAGTTTCCATGATGATGTAACAGTGCTGAGCACGTACATTATCAACTTTTTGCTAGAAACTCTGGAGCTATATCTCAACTGACAAACCTCAGTCCTATCTGTAATAGTAGCACGCGAAGTGAGCAAGTCCCTGCTCTTGGGTGTATCAAGTACTTTCAGTCCTTTTGAGTGATGTTACCCAGTTACATTAGGTGCACCCATTATCGACAGCTGAGAACTCTATGCATAGCTCGAAACGAAATGGTATCAGCAGAATGATACGGCGGACGGCACATTGTTTCATTTCGTAAGAATATTTTTATGTGTCTACAAAGCCCTCCCATCTTTTTCTCTGTTATATAAAACATAGTACTACTACTTCTCTAGGTCTTTTAATTGTTGTCAATATTGACATGATTTTACTTGTCCGCACGTTTGGAGCGAGCGACCTGTGGACTATCAACGCGGACAAATCTTGGAAAAGAATCTTTGTTACGGAGAAGCAATTGGCCCAAAATAAAGCCCAAACTGTCACAATGCCTGTCGTGACCTTTCGAAGGCCCAATTATACGGTCCAAGCATTTTCCTCTTGTGTTCAACAGAATAAGGACAAGATTACGGACGGAACTGTCACTAGTATGGCTAGTCGCTGATCATCAAGTACTACTACCAACCTATTTTATTCCTTGGTGCATGACAGCATCAGGAAAATCATTGCTTCTCTTTCTTCTAAAAAGAAATAAGATCATTGCTGTTAAAAAAAATCTGTATATAAAAGATCTATTCAAGGCTTCGTTCTTTGAGCTTGTAAAAGATGAATAAAACCTTTTTACAGGCCCGTCGCAGCGACCCGACACTACACTACACAGCACGTCGTCATAGCATTTCCAGAATGAAAAGAAGAAGAAGAAGAAGAAGAAGAAGAAGAAGAAGTAAACAGCTTGTCGATGCCGATGGTTTCGATGGAAGCAACTACGACAGCTGATAAGCTACTCCAGTGCTAGTGCTATAGTAGTGGAGTAGAGGGCTAGATAGAGGCTGTAAGCAGCTGAGACGACGTGCTTGAAAATATTGGCACACCGCCATCATCGTCACGCGCGTTTCAAAAGAAAACGTAACAGTGTGGTAGCACCGTACTTGCGTGCACGCACGCAGCCGCGCGCGCGAGATCGAACCGCATTTTCGTCGCGATGTAATGTAATGTAGTAGCAGTACGTACTACAGTAACATGATTCATTTTCAAGAACTCCTTCCTACCGATCCGTCAAATCAGTTGGTCACCTCGACAAGCACCCCCGCCTGTACTCCGGCCGTCGGCAAGAACCAAGAACGCGGCCGGCTGGCGGCGTAGCAGCCTTGATCGCCAAGCTCTTTTCCCCTAAAGCCGAGCGCTTTTAAGGCGTTGCTGGTTGGCCGGGACGGTGACTTGGCTTGTACTACTACTGCTCCGGCCTCCGATCCGGCTAGCTACCAGTACTAGCATCTAGTCTAGCTCGGCTTCCCTGGGCACGCTTGCTTCTGCCTTCGGCCCCGGCCCAACACGGTCGCGCACCGCCCAAAACGGGAAGTTGCAGAGCAATGCGCTC
This sequence comes from Oropetium thomaeum, assembly GCA_001182835.1. Lineage (NCBI taxonomy): Eukaryota > Viridiplantae > Streptophyta > Magnoliopsida > Poales > Poaceae > Oropetium > Oropetium thomaeum. The sequence continues at coordinate 127,267 of LFJQ01000012.1, forward strand.
AGCAAGCCAGAACTTACGGTGCCTTGAAGCTACGTCGAGTCGATCTTTCCCGTTATCCGGCCATCTGTCTCTATGCCGAGACGTTGTCATGCCATTCAGCCATTGGTCGGCACGGTCGTCTCTTGGCAGTTGGCGCTGTCCACCTTTCGCGCCCCCCCTCGCTGTCTTCGGGTGCCTGATCTGATCACACCAACCCCAACCCGGCCGACTAACCGCAGCACCAACGGTGACCGGTAGGCGGCATCGGATTCTTCCCACAGGCTCCGGGGGGCCGGCTCCGCGCACTACTATCCTTTTAGGAAAGCGACGGTGGTGGCCTGGCCTGGCCTGGCCTGCACTGCACTGCACCGTAGAGGAGAGGAGAGGAGGCATGCGATGTGCATACGGCCGTCCCTGTTGCTGCTCAGGGACGAGACGACCAGCGCGGGCGGCGCCTTTGCAGCAGCAACAAGCTAAGTAGCTTGGAATCCTACACTGGAAAGCGATGATGGCAGTGGTAGACTCGAGAAGCGTGCAATTATACATCTTACTGGGTCAGAGTTAAAAAGAAATGATTGTCAGGCTTTGCACGGACTGTACATGTGCCCGGCGGGCTCAGCACACATTTACTGACTGACTGACTGACTGACGACTGACTGACTGCTGCTGGCCCTTGACTCAGTCTTGACCGCCGACATTTTACATTCTGACAGGTCGTGCGTACGGCCTTGTGATTGCGGTGGCATTGTACGCGTACAGAAGAAGGACGACATGGTAGACGAAGCATAAGTTCACATGATTTTTAGCTGCGGTAGTTGTGGCCTGAACTGTGGACAACGGTCCGGTTTTGAAAATCGACAGTTTACTCTAAGAACCGGGATGTGTAGCAAAAATGGTTTTTGATTGATCATTTTTCCGGTTTTCTCTGTTTGATTTTTGGCCGGTTTTCCGGTAAAAACCTTGGCCTGAACAATAACGTGGGTGGCTGTCTATCCTGCAGACATCGTCATATGGAGCTGGGCAGTGACGACTTACTTTTGATGCTGCACCATCGATCGCTTTTTGGCTTTGCTTCAATTCGCCCCGCCCGTTGGGAGGCATGCAGCTTTCAACAGTCTCGTGAGGGGAGCTGTACAGTAGTTTGTAAGAATATCTAATGGCTGTGGAATTAATTTTTTTTTAGCGGGGAAGAATGTGCTTTGTGCTGTCACCACTTCGCTAATTAATCATGACTGTGATTTGTGATGCCAACTGCTGTGCCCTCTTGGTTGCAACTTTTTGTGGCATACGCTGGGACCACGCAATCTAAGCAGGCCAATATTCTATCTATAATGGTGATGGGAAAAGTTGTTTTAATTTAACGACCGCTTCTTATTAATTCATTGGTGGTACTGATACAAGGGGTAATGTTAATTAGATCAGTGGATGGTGCAGTTTAAAGTGCCAAATGATGTTGGTTTCATTTATTCGTTACTGTAAGCATTGACCAGTACTACAACCAAGACAACGTACGCCTCTATCTCTCTCGTGTTGCCCGATTTCTCATCTCCATCGTCACCATGTACCACTAACATATAATAGTATAATTTAGTATTTTTTTTAGATGAAGATAATATATTGAACGTCATTTTGAAAAGGTAAAAAACAAAGAGAACGGGCCTGAATGTGTGTTGACCAAATAAGCTAACGATCTCACTTGCTTTTAATCACCAGTTCACCAGACGGCGACACCACGACGTAGATGCAACAAGTGAACTGGTGACGTGTGATTTCACATCGAGTTAGTAGTAGCACACGGCCTAGCTAGCTATGTGCCAGGTGACGTGTGAAGTTACTAGTAGTACTACTAATTCGATGCAGCGAACCAGACATATAGCTAGGCTATATATAGGCAGCGGAGCAGCAAAGACCTACAGATTAGTAAGAGCAACAACACCAATCGTATCGGCTGGCCGCAGGCATGTACGAGGGATTGGAAACCGGATAGAAAATTAGGAAAGACGTGTATTATTTCTAACACGTTATCAGTACGAGCTCTACTGACGAATCAAGCACAAGACATATATTCCAATGGAGGCCGGAGAAGAACCTTGTTTGGTTGATAGATGTGCCACAAATATAATACCTAGAGAGACGAGGTATTTTCAAACACTGCAGAAAAAGACTAAAACCCTTTTGATAATTGCTATAAGCAATGGCCGCATTGTTGGCTCCGGATAAGCTGTTGTGATCCTTCCTAATAATATTAGGATATTCATTAAGAAAGCTTTCTTATATCCGGGAGCAGAACGTACTCTTATTACTTTTAAAGATATCTGACGCAGTGGCTATCATGTTACCACTGCATGTGAAGGCAAGACTGAATTCTTGTATATCACACGGTCGGATGAAAGTAACACAAAAGTGGTTGAAAAAGCACTTGGCATAGCCTCTGAAATATACTATACAACAATTAAAGCCCCTCGAGAATATGTTGCAATGCTAACAATTTTAAGGAATCCAGAATCCTTTAAAATATGGCATGAAAGGCTAGGTCATCCAACAATTCTATCAGTTATGCGAAAGATCATAAAAATTTCTGCTGGTCATGGCATAAAAGATATTCATTTCCCACAATAAAAGGATTTTTTATGCACATCGTGTGCTAAAGGAAAACTTAATACCAAGCCGTCTTACCTGAAGATAAAGGCTGAATCCTTGGGTTTTCTGGAGAGAATCCAAGGTGATATATGTGGACCAATAAATCCTTTGTCTGGAACATTCAGATACTTCATGGTTCTTATAGATGCTTCTACTCGATGGAGTCACGTATGCCTGTTGTCTACGCGAAACCATGCTTTTTCAAAATTTATTACTCAGATTATCCGTTTGCGTGCTGGTTTTTGGGAGAACCGCATTAAGTCAATTCGGATGGATAATACTGGAGAGTTTACCTCAAAAGAATTTAATGATTACTGCCTCTCATTGGGCATTGATGTAGAGCATTTTGTACCCCATGTTCATACACAAAATGGACTAGCTAAGTCGTTAATTAAAAGAATTAAATTAATTGCCATATCACTTTTACAAGATAGCAAACTTCCCACCAGTTGTTGGGAACATGCAGTACTACATGCTGCAACACTACTCCAGTATAGACCGACTTCGTATCACTCTGTTTCCCCTCTCCAACTAGCACGTGGACAAGAACCCATGATTTCCCATCTGCGAAAATTCGGCTGCGCTGTTTATGTGCCGATATCACCACCCCAGCGTACAGTTATGGGACCTCATCGGAAGTTGGGGGTTTATGTTGGTTATAAATCTCCATCCATAATCAAATATTTGGTGACTAAAACAGGAGATCTGTTTACAGCTCGGTATGCTGATAGTGTCTCTGACGAAGACCATTTCCCGGCATTAGGGGGAGGATTGTACCTAAATCCAAAGGAATGTCGCGAAATAGAATGGTGTGCAACTGACATCATTCTCTTGACCCACGTACTAGATATTCTGAACTAGAAGTTCAAAGAATGATAAACCTGCAACATCTAGCGAATAATTCACCAGATGCTTTTACTGATATAAGAGTGTCAAAATCGCACATCCCTGCGGCTAATGCACCAGAGAGAGTAGAGATACTGCAAGATGAGAATATGTGGCGGACCGCCCCTGAAACGGGGGAGGTCCCTCCTCCCGGGATCCATTCTGGAGATACTCGATGAAGCGAGTGCTCACAGGATACGACACAGGCAGATAACAGAACGATTTATAAATAGAAGAAAGTATTACATGAGTAGTTATTACAGAGAATTCAGTTCCACACGAACAAGTTTTTGGATACAACAGCGGAAACAACATCGTCTTCAAGCGAAAGCAAAAGATGATATTACAGACTCCGACTCCACGACACTAAGCAAAAGCAAGTGCCTTGTCCAATGGCATATTGCTACTAGGTACACACAAGCCGCGGCTACTCGATCTGCTCCCGCTGGAAACTAGCCCATCCGGGGGCCGACTCCTCCCATGGAAAGCCATCGCTACCGCCAACAGATTTCGATCCACCCGTAAACCACAATCGTAAAGCGTGAGCTTCTAGGAAGCTCAGCAAGATTGACCCGTCAATGTGGCTATCTATAGCCGACTCCTAGACATGCAAGACTGACCGGGGGTAGGGTAAGAAAAGGACACGCCCTAATTAATAGCTTTCTACTTTCAAGTTTTAGCTCAGATTAAATTCGGCAAAATAAACTTTAGTAAGCACTATCACTAAATAATCATGTTGACAAACAATGAACATAATATTCATCACAACTTTAATCATCTTTCTTCTTCCTGTTCACTTATTAACATATGCGACAAAGAGGTCAAGCAAACTCTAGACTTAGAGTGACAGCGGTTCGAAACGATTTACACCGGCAGGGTTAACCTGGTCACACGACACCTGCGCGTCCCAGACCACACGTGGCAACCGTTCGCACCAGATCTGGCAAAGTTAATTCCCTCTTACGCTACCTCAACAGCACCGCATCCACCAGATCACCCGTCCCGGACGGTATTTGCGGAGTTCTCACACTGTCCACCCCAGACCATCTCCAATTAGACACCGTAAGGTAGGTTCCGCTTTACCAATCTCTAGGCTACCTAGATTTACTGGGTCCCATAGCTCCAGCATATGAATAGTACATTCAATACTTAGTCAAATTGTGCCGGATCAGACAGAGTTAACACACACAGAACCCATGTTCTGTTGCCATCCTACCATTCCCTTTTTGACCCCAGTTTCTTTCCATGAAAGTATCAACTCGCCACAAGTCCTTTAATAAGGGGTAGAAGTTTCAAACAACTCCTATCATATCGTGAGCAGTGTCCCCTCTGTTCGACTTCTACCGTATGATATTACTTTACTAAGCATAGTATCTACGTCGAGCTACCTGTACCAATATTCCATGGGAGGTACTACTGAAAACATATGCATCTAGGGTTTCATTCAACTCCTGTCAACCTAAATGCACATCACATGACTCATACACTGTTGTAAAGGAAAAACTTTAAAAACGATAGTGCACCGAGGCTTGCCTTGTGGACACTCTTCCTGATCTGCAGCGGTGGGTTCTTTCAGAAAAATTGGGCTCAACCTCGACGGATATCTCGTTCACGCCGACGTCTACATGATGCAAGTAGAGAGATGAAATCATTAATTAATAATTTCTCACTGGATTAAAGTGGTCGATAACAATTTAAAAGAATTAAAGTGGTCGAGGAAATATTTTAACCTAATACCATGCTAAACAATTTAATAGCATCTAAACAACCCTAATTACCATTTCAAACACTTCTTAACTCAAGGGTGCACTCTAGGGTCTTTACACAAATTTTTACAATTTTTAATAATTGAAATTCAATTAATTAGGTTTTTGGCCATTTATTACTAATTAAATAAAGTCTCAAAATTATTAAATCCTACCCTTGAAGTTTTATATTTTTCATAAAAACTACATTTTTCACTGGTTCCAGAACAGTTGGACTTTTATTTTTCTAATCCAATATCGATTTTATAAATTTTATTTAAGTCCTAGCCGAATTAATTAGAATTTTTAAAAACAGAAAAAGGAAACACTAGGTAGGGGTTTTGCCCTAGCCCCAGACGGCGACGATGGCAGCGCTATCGGCGACGGCAGGCCGCGGCAAGGGCACCGGCAGCACGAGCTCGACGCAGGGAGTCAATTTGACTAGGTTTCGACCGTCTGCGAGCTCCGGAATGGCGGCGCGGCCACGACGGCGCTACGGCGCTCGGCTGCCCGCCCCACCTTGCCAAACAGCCCTCACGCGATGCGACGAAGCTAGAGAGGGGGATAATGGCCAGGACCCTCACCGGAGCGTGGTCGGCGGCGAGGTACTCGAAGACGGTCGACGGCGACTCGCGTTCCCGGCGATAGAAAGCTTCCCTTGGACAAAGGCCGGCGGTGAGAGTTGCGCCGTGCTCCGAGGACCACGAATGGCAGGAAAACAGGCTTAAACGTGAAGCGATGGGGGGTCCTCACCGGTGCAGCTCCCCTGCGACAGCGGCTCCGGCGATGGCGGCGAGCGTTCCTGGCGACCCATGCTACACGGCGAAGAATTGGGGTGTCAGAGAGTTTCGCGGGGTTCCAAGGAGTATGAAAACCACCATAATGAGCTCGGGCGCGAAGGAACGAGCAAGGCTCACCGGAGCTCCCTTGTTTCCGACGAGGATAAGGCGGCGGCGCTCCCAAATTTCGGCGAACTCCGGTGGAACGCGGCGGTTGGAGCTCGAAAAGAGGGAGGGGACCCTCTGTAGCTTCAATTTTGCGAAGGAATCGCCGAGTTTTAGTGAAAAACGGGCGCGCGTCGCGGAGCGTTCGGTGGAGGAGAGCTAGAGAGATAGAGAGAGGAAATGAGAGCGGCGGCGCGAGGGAGGCAAAGACGACGGAGCAGCCGAAACGGCTTAAATCCTGTCGCGCGCGTCGCACGCGCGCTCGTCACGCACGCCCGGCGCGCTGCGAGCCGGCCGAGCGCTCGGCAGGTGGCAGCCATGCTTTGCCGAGAGCAACGCGAGTGTGCGAGAGAGAGAGAGAGAGAGAGAGAGAGAGAGAGAGAGAGCAGGGAAGAGAGAGAGCGCGGGGGGTGGGAGAAGGAGAGGTTGGCCAGTGGGGGCCTGCTGCTCAGTGGGTCCCACTAGTGATGGAAATATTTTGAGAAGGTCATAATTTCTGAAATTTCATAATCCGAAATTTGATCTACCCCCAAGTTTAATCTCAGAATTTGGAAGAAAGTTAAATTTAAAATTTTGAGAGCAGAAGTGGGAATTCTGAAATTTGAATTTTAAATTAAAAGGTTTTGGCCAAGTTCATTAATCACAAGCATGCCAGTATGATTACAATATCCTTCTGAAAATTAATAAAAGTTTTTAATGAATGCTTAATTAAAATTTTCTAGAAATAATTTACTATTTAATTGTAATTCCCTAAAGTGAATTAAGCGGAACGCTACAGAATAATGTGGTGGTGACATACAAAGCGAGGCTTGTAGCACAAGGGTTTACGCAGAAACCCGACATAGATTACGATGAAACATACTCCCCTGTGATGAGTGGTATTACGTTCCGATACTTGATATTTATGGCAGCAGGTTTAAATCTACAAATGCGGTGAATGGATGTGGTGACCGCATACTTGTATGGGTCCCTGGATTCAAACATATACATGAAAGTCCCTGATGGATTAAAAATACTGGATTCTAATGAAGCCAATCGCAACATGTATAGCGTTAAATTGCAGAGGTATTGTATGGGCTAAAACAATCTGGTCGGATGTGGTACAACCGACTTAGTGACTTCCTTCTGATGAAGGGCTATGTGAATGATGAGGATTGTCCCTGCGTATTTATAAGAAAATCTCAGAATGGATTTTGCATCATCTCAGTTTATGTTGATGATTTAAACATCATAGGATACGCAGGGAATATTAAGGAGGCAAGCACCTACCTTAAGGCAGAATTTGAGATGAAAGACTTGGATAAAACCAAGTTTCTACTTAGGCCTACAGATCGAGCACTTCCCTAAAGGTATACTTGTACACCAGTCAACTTACACGAAGAAAGTACTTGAGCGATTTAATATGATAAAAGCTCATTCGGTAAAGACACCTATGGTCGTAAGATCCCTTAATAGGAATAAAGACCCATTCCGACCTAGGAATGATGATGAAAAAAATCTTAGGACCAGAAGTTACATATCTAAGCGCAATTGGAGCTCTTACGTATTTGGCAAATTGCATTCGGCCAGATATTGCGTTTGCAGTAAATTTACTAGCAAGACATAGTGCAGCACCAACCAAAAGGCATTGGATGGGCATTAAAACAATATTGAGATACCTCAAGGGTTTTCAAGATTTTGGTCTATTCTTTAGGAGCAATTGTGATCAAACGATGGTGGGCTATGCAGATGCTGGATATCTCTAGGACCCTCATAAAGGAAAATCTTAGACTGGTTTTGTTTTTCTCAATGGTGGTACAACCATATCATGGCGGTCATGTAAACAGACCTTAATAGCAACATCTACAAACCACTCAGAGATTATTTCACTCTACGAAGCCGCACGAGAATGTGCTTGGCTATGACGGATTGTTAATCACATCCAGAAGTCATGTGGATTTAATACCATCGAAACCCCCACGATTATCTATGAAATTAATGCAGCAAGTATTGCTCAAATGCAGATAGGCTATATAAAAAGCGATATGACTAAACATATAACACCTAAATTCTTCTACCCTCACTAACTCCAGAAGCAAGGTAAGATAAAAATTTTGCAAACAAAATCATGTGACAATCTTGCAGACTTATTTACAAAGTCTCTCCCAGCGACCACTTTCAATAAATGTATTCGAGGGATCGGCATGAGACATTTGAGGGCGATACAAAGTTCAGGGGAAGAACACGCTCGTAAAATCCGTGATCTTGAAGATCATACGTAGTTATCTACTTATTTGTCCTGAAGACATTGTTGTACTCTTTTTTTCTTAGTAAGTTTTCCTGAAATTTCTCACTAAGGGTTTTAATGAGGCAGCAAGTGCAATACATCAAACGGCATCATGTACTCTTTCTCCATATTTTTTCCCACAGAGTTTTTTTTTTGGAGTTTTAATGAGACATGAATTAGTCGCGGTATTCGTCCAAGGGGGGAGTGTTATGAATTCTATCAGTTATGAAATTCTAGTGGGCTCATACCAAAAGTCATGCATTATACCAAGGGTCATGCACCATACCAAAGGTTGTGGAGACTACTATATAAAGGAACCATTTTTACACCTAAAGAGAATGAGAATTGAGTTTCATACATCACTGTGTCTCTTGTGTGTTGTTCTTATGGCTAGTATTTGAGGGAAGTAAACGGGGACGATCTACAACAACTTCTCACGCCTCATGTGCTACTAGGAGGGATGGAAACCGGATAGAAAATTAGAAACGACGTGTATTATTTCTAACACAAACATGCCCTACGATTAGATCATCAGCTGAGTAGTAGCTTCAGCTTTGCAACGTGAGGTGCCGGTTGTTTCTTAAAAATAAGCTGAAGCGACGAACACCTCCCAGGAACAACTAAAACCCACTTTGATTTATTTATTTATTTGTGAGTACTCGTCGCGAGCCAACTGAGGTTTCTACAATTGGCGCATCAAGCTAGCGTCCGTTTGTACTAGTAGTAGTAACAAGGACGCCACATCCATGAACCCGCCATGTGGTTTGGTCCTGCTACTGCCAGAGAGCAAAGCGGTAGCAACATCGTCTGCAGCATTTGCAGTTGCGTGCAGAAGCAAGGAACGGATCGGACTTTTGCGCCCTCGGCCTCTCCGCCGCTCAAGGTGGCATCGGAACGGTGGTTCGATCGTAAAGCACGCACCCACGCAGGCGCATGTGGGTAGTGTAGTGTAGCGTACCAGCGGCGGCGACAGGCGACAGCGCCGCCTATCCCTCTTCGTCACAGCCGGTTGATTCGCGTGCAGTGCCCTTTGGGCGGGCTGGCAAAGGAGACAGCAAGTCAAGATCGCATCACGCGCGGGCCAGTCCGATCCGGCACAGCGAAGTAGTACCACCCAGCGGCGGGGCGGGTGCTGGTGCTGCTGCCGATCTGCGGAAGCCAACAACAGCGTGCGCGTCACATGCGGATGGCGCTGCTGCGGCGCCGCGTGTAGCCGTGTACCGGACGGGCCCCCTCGATGATTGAGCGCCATCCGGCCAGCCGTCTGACACTCTGCACGCTCGCACGCAAGCACGCGACACCACCACCGGCTGCTCGTTAAGTTACGTTACGTTGCGACGCGGAGCCGCGCGGAGGGCCACCACGGTTTGCGTTGCTTACTTGGGTGGCCACCACCGGCGGGCGGGCGCGCGACCGGTCCCCCCCCCCCGCGCGTGATCACGGCGCCGGGGTGTGTGTTGGTGGTCCATGTCCATCCACGCGAGTACGGCAGTGTTGGCCCGCGCGCGCGAATACTACGAGAAAGCAGGATCAGTGCCGACACCTGAACCCCGTCGTCGTCGTCGTCGTCTCCAATCTCCACCCAGCGAGTTCGAGGACCGCGCATTTGCACGACTAATCAAATGGTGGCGAAACCGTGCATGTATGATGTATATCGTCGGTGCACGATATAGCCTGACTGCCAGCGACTCCCGGCGTGGTACTCCATCGTCAAGGTCTCAAGGTCGAGCATCGTTTATCAAAAAAAAAAAAAAGTCGCGCATCGTGTAGCGTGTATTACAGGCGGAGAGGGATTTCGCATTTCCGCGTCCGTGGCAACGCGGGTGGCCAAGTTTTTCGACCTAAAGCGAATCCACTTGGCCCTGGAATAACTAACACAGGAGGCCGAGCACATGTTGCACTTCTAGTAGTGTCAGCTAATAATCACTTTTCTAACCGGCCATTGCCCTGTAGAAACAGGGCACTAATAGTCAGAACTCATCGGAACAGACACTGAAGAAGTGTTGAAGAAGCACATACTAGTAGCTTTTTGTCCACGTGCTCCTGGTGGCCTAGCTTTTCGTCTCAGGCAGCGGAGACCGGCACGGACGATTCCTCTGCTGCTCCGTGTCCGTGTGGCCTCTAGCTGGAGAACTGTCTCTGAAAGGCCGCACTCGAATCATGCATGAGCGCATGCCGATGAGCAGTGGCAGCGCGCTCAGTGACGATGGAGCCGGCGTGCGAGCATCCTATGATGATTGATGATCAATCGATAGACGCCGTTTCGTCATCATTATTCTAACACCAAGATGATATTATGATTCATCCTATATGTACCGTACATACAACCACTAGTATATGCTAGCAGTAAAAAAACGTAAAATCAGTTAGTAGTTGCAGCTTAGCTTTGAGTGTCGACGCACACGGCACGGCACGAGCTCTCTTTTAGTTCTTGCATAAGTAGCCATCATGTTGATCTCATTGTCTTGAACCATCAGTGCACTAGTACACACCTCACTCCCCTCGGTTTGACGTAGCAAATCAGTCCCATCTCCTAGTCCTAGTAGGAGTAGTACGTGTCTTCACAGGCACACAACAAGATCCACAAATTTGCGTGCCTAATAAGCAGGCAAAAAACGATAGGCACAGGGAATAGCGTACGGAACAGTGCACGCCAAGGTTACGCTTCCGTCGAACTCGAACACCCTGTTCACCCCGTTGCTTTCGGTGCCGACAAACGCTCAACTCAACGGTTTCGAGGACGACAACCTTGTAGTTTTCGTACTGTATGCTTACATGCACAGCATTTGCTCTCGTGCCGCAACAAGTCTGCAAACACACACAAGGGACAAAAATGTTGCTGCTGGTTAGTAGCTCAAGCGTCCGCATCGACGACGGGGCCTGGATGGGAGACGACCGCGAAATAGCGGTTCCATTGAAGGCACAGGTAAGCAATTCATCGGAAAAACGAAAATGACAATCGCTGTAGCTACTACATCTTTTGTTTTTCCAAAAACATAGTACTACCAATATATAGATTTATTAGTTATTACAAATACGAGTACTTATTACTATAAACACACCCTACCTATAATGATTATGTCTGAAATACCGTGTTGGTGCCCGGTTGATTTTCAGATCCAAAATGTCATTATAGTCATCTTCATTACAAAAACAATTAACAAGTAAATACTAAGACTTGAATTCAAATGGAATCATTAATATAAACTACCATCACTGCATTTAAATTGTTGACGTTGTTAACTTATAACATCATCTTTGATTATTTATCTTATTTGAAAAGATAATATTATATATTTTATTATAATTTAATTTATTACTAAATATATTTAAACTACTTCTTAAATTACATATTTAAACTAATTATTTGAATTTGAATAAAATAAATGATTAAGCTGATGTAAGAAGCCAATAAAGCTAACAATAAAATACAGTACAGAGGTACGAGTACTCTAGTAGTAGAAGGAGTGTTTTGTTTGATGGGAACCACTGCTGAAAATCACGAATAAATAAGCAAATAATCCAGAAATTACTGCCCAATCAATTAGCGCCATGATTCGATGTAATCCTCCCGAAACCAGGCGCTTTTAAATAATCCGGAGGCACCCACCTCCGTCACCTTCTCTCTGCGGTCTGCACTGCACCGGGTTTAAACGCACTGTTTCGAGCAAGACAAAGAAAGGTGAAGCAAAGCAGAGCGAAGCGCTCACCGGCCCAAAGCAGCAACGAGCCCGACTAGGGTTCCCCGCCGACCAGGCATTGCGGAGGCTGCAAACCACGCCTACGAGCGGAGAGTTCCGGTCTCCGGACGGGAGCTCCGGGGCGGCCTCGGCTGATTCTGACGGCGTGTCGCGGCGCCGGGGCGCAGATCTGAGATGGCCGACGGCGGCGGCGAGGAGGGGAATGCTTCGGCGCACAAGGGCTCCGCGCGGCGCCGGGCGCCGGTGCAGGCGGGCCTGGATGCCGACGAGCTCCTCACGCTCATGCACGGGTCGGATCCCGTCAAGGTCGAGCTCAACCGGCTCGAGAATGAAGTCAGGGGTGAGCTGATTTTGTTGCGTGTTGTGCCTTCGATTTAAGCCTCGATGATTTTCTTGCTCGTATTCTAGGGCCTCATGGGACTACGTTTTGATTTTGAGTGAGGCTTCAGATAAGGATAGGGAGCTGGGCGAGGCGCACGCCGAGATAAAGGCGTTGCGGCTGTCGGAGAGGGCGCGGGAGAAGGCCGTCGAGGAGGTAATCTCCAAACGTTCTCCAGGCTTGTGTGGAACCGTCGTTTTCGTTCATCATTTCGTTTGATCTGGTGACTGCCAGATTGTTCTAGACAGTGTACAAGCGAAGTGCAAATATTTTCCTTATTTATTTGGAGGTGATTTAACAGTAGCTTCAGGAGCCAGATTTTTAAAGTTTAACTTTGGTCCTGATACGGTATTCAGTTGGGTTGATGGATTCTGATGAATTTCTAAAAGCTCCGACATGATTCAATAATTCCACATAGAGCTTCTGATTTCGTTCGAAATATATGTACCTCCTTTGATGTCTTTTAGAAGCTAGAAAAGATTCTGATTTCTCTTTTGACTGCACTAGATGAATATCGTCAAAACCGTGTATTATTTACTACTTCTGGTTTGTTTTTATTTTCCCTCGTGTTCTGACTGTTAATAGGTGTAATGAGCAGAATGTCAATATTTGGGTTTCTATGTGTCGGCTTCTAGATTCTTGTTACCGATTCTTGGGCTAGTTTACAATGTTTGAAGATTGTAATTTTCCTGAAACTGTTTACCCCCATTCTGCTAAATACAGTCATACCCGTAGCATTGTGCTTATTATAGTACCGTGTATTCAACCCTACTTCCAAGCTGTTTGATTCGCAACGTTTTAGTTTTGAAATTTATTGGTCATGCCCATTTCTCACCACAACTATATATAGAAATTATTATACCATCTTACCCACTTTTTCGAGTTTTGGGACCATTTTGTTGGAGGAATTATGAGTAAACCTTCATTTGTTTTAGCCATTTCTTAGGTGCTGCCACAAATTTGAATACCTCATCTCTCGGCCCTTATCATTCACCTTGGTTTTCTGTTTGACACTGCATTTAGTTGGAAAATGCAATTAGCTTCCGAAAAAGTAATCTACTCAACTTTTGATAGTAGCACAACTGGACCAGTTAACGAAATCAGTTGTTTTATTGAGGTTTTGTTGCTTTGATGATAAAATTGCCATGAGGTCAGTGCATCTTTCGTTGCTATTGTACTTATTTACCTCCACGAATATTTCAAATAAAAAATTGCACCATTGAGCTGATATCGGTAAAATGAAAATGCCTTGTCGGCAACTCTGTGTTGGAAGCCAAGCTGCTATCACAGGCTTGCTGAGCACTCACTGGACTTTGAGCTAGAGTAGCTTGATTTCATTCCTTTGCGATCAAGGCCTATTTATACAGTAGTATAGGTCACTTTGTATAGGAACCGACAGAGGACAAGTTGATCTGAAATGAGTGGCAAAATTTTACTCAACATTAGCTACTGCAAGTAGTAGCTAATAATTAAGCTACTAGAGGGGCTGCTGATTCAGCACTCTTTAGGTAAGACAGCCATACAGGCTGTAGATGCTGTCGTGATGCTTGATCACTATTGAAGCTGAGACTCACTCGTCACTCTGCATTGAATTTGTTCATAATGTACAATTCTTCTCCTGATTCTTGCTATTAGCCTACTACACAATTCCTCCCTGAGTGACAATTGTTGTTACTTTGAATTGAAGTCATTAGTGGATGTGTAAACTACCTACCACATATACTGAAATAAATCTGTGAAAGTCAAAGTCAGCTAGTGTTGTGGATGCATCTTTCTTTGAACAAGAAGTGGTAGATCAAAATATCAAATGATTGCAAGTGATCTCTGTTTTGTACTGATGTTTCTTTTGTGTTGTTTACATGAATTTATTTATTACACTGTGATGACAGCTCACTGCTGAATTAGAGAAGCTGGATGAGAAACTGAAGTTGACAGAGACTCTTCTTGATAGCAAAGTATGTAGCTTTTACTCTATTTTAGTATCTGCCCTGTATATTGGTTGCTTTCTGATGGAGTGAAACTACACAGAACCTAGAACTCAAGAAAACAAATGATGAGAAAAAAGCCGCCATGGCTGCTCAGTTTGCTGCAGAAGCAACGCTACGAAGAGTACATGCAGCCCAGAAAGATGATGATATGCCACCTATTGAAGCCATTCTTGCACCACTTGAAGCGGAGCTAAAGCTTGCTAGGCAAGAGGTAATACTATTATGGTATTTTATGTGGTGATGAACTTTTCATGTTATTTCTATTTGGTACATATTGATTGCCCCTATCTTTGTAGCTACTATGCTTTTCTTTTCTGTGTAGGATGCATGTTTGATATAATTGACAAAAGAATACCTGGTTATTTTCAGATTGCAAAGCTTCAGGATGACAATAGAGCATTAGACCGTTTGACAAAGCAAAAGGAGGCAGCACTGCTAGAAGCTGAAAGGACTGTACAAATTGCACTGGCGAAAGCTGCTATGGTTGATGACATGCAAAACAAAAATCAAGAGTTGATGAAGCAAATTGAAATCTGCCAGGTAGTTCACTTATGGCATTTTATCAGGATTCTAAAAGGCAATTAGTCAAGTTGAGTTAAGATATTCAATCAGTTATCTTCCTTGAATGCAGGAAGAAAATAAAATCTTGGATAGGTTGCACCGTCAAAAAGTTGCTGAAGTAGAAAAGCTTAGCCAAACTGTCAGAGAACTAGAAGAGGCCGTTCTTGCTGGTGGTGCAGCTGCCAATGCTGTTAGGGATTACCAACGGAAAGTTCAAGAGCTTATTGTAACACATTATATCTCAACTCTCTTCGTCAATTTGTTGTTTATTCTTTACAAAAGCATATAACTTGTTGTTGTCTTTTCATGACGCTTAGGATGAAAAGAAGATTCTTGAGCGTGAACTTGCTCGGACAAAGGTTAATGCAAACAGGGTTGCTGTTGTTGTTGCAAATGATTGGAAAGATGCTAATGACAAAGTAATGCCTGTTAAACAGTGGCTTGAAGAACGCAGGTTCCTGCAGGTGGGATGCAAATACCATTATTTTTAGAGCACCAGTTTGATTATCAGTGTGGCTGGAAACATATTGATACTGTATTATGTATTCAAAATCTTACAACTAAAATCGTTTCTGCAGGGTGAGATGCAGCAACTCCGTGACAAACTTTCTATTGCTGAGCGAACAGCACGGTCTGAAGCCCAACTAAAGGTAAAAGTCATGATATCAAGTTTGAGTAAATGTATGACATAACTTTGGACACGGGTTTAAGAAATTATCTTGAATTTTGGATCCAGGAAAAGTATCAGTTAAGACTGAAAGTTTTAGAAGACGGATTGAGGGCACCCCCTAGTGGTTCTGGCCGTCATCCCATGGAAGGAAAGAGTATAAGTAATGGACTGTCACGTCGGCTATCATTAGGTGGTGTTGATAATTTGTCCAAGGCCTCAGCAAATGGTGTGTTTGCAAGGAAATCTCCATCTTTCAATGCAAGGTCCTCTATCTCAACTAGCACCAGTTTGGTCCTCAAGCATGCTAAAGGAACTTCAAGATCATTTGACGGTGGTACCAGATCGTTAGACCGGGCAAAAATTCTTGGAAATGGACCTCATTCGCTCAATAGATCTACAGATGCTGTTAAAGATTGTGAAACGACTGATAACTGGAAGGCAAATGCAGATGAGAAAAGCAATGAAACCACAACTACAGATTCAACTGATATGGTCTCTGGTGTACTATATGACATGCTGCAAAAGGAGGTGGTTTCCTTGAGAAAAGCATGTCATGAGAAGGACCAAAGTCTAAAGGACAAAGATGATGCCATTGAGGTATTTTTTTTTTATGATCATACTTTAGTACATAGTACAATCTCCATTTCTGTTTCACTTATATCTTTTTGTTTAGAAAAAAATACTTTATTTTATATACCAATTTTCGGAATGTGTTCAACTTTTGACACATTGCTCGATGCTACACTATACTTTTGTAGTTTTGTGCAGTGGAGATTTTATCACACTTAAGAATGCCATAAAAAGTTTTTTGTTGACATAATAAGATTGTGTGTTTGGGGTTGAGTTGTTGATGGTGGTGATGGTGTTGCTGCTGCTTTGTTATTGTTGTTGATTTGTTGCGTTCAAAGGAACAGAAGTGTCATTATGAGTTCTCTTCTTGTCTCTTGGATACAGATGTTAGCAAAGAAAGTAGACACATTAAACAAAGCAATGGAGGTGGAGGCTAAAAAGATGAGGCGTGAGGTAGCTGCTATGGAAAAAGAAGTTGCTGCAATACGCCTTGAGAAGGAACAAGAAAACAAAGCTAAACGACTTGGTAATTCTAAAGGACCTGGAACTTCTTCCCAGATACTATCTGGAAGGTATGTACCATTTAAATTCTGTATACAAGAATTCAATTCTTTTTTTGTTTTGTTGTTGGAATGTTCAAACACGGATACCCGTGGTTGGGAAATTTATCAAAGCCTATGTATTCAGTTCTACGGTTTCATACATCAATAAGGATTCCTTTTAATTGCTGTGATGCTTAGTATGTTTATCTTTATTTGGTTGTTTTATTGGGCACCATTTGGTGTGGTAGTTTTGAATCGTTGGATTTTCCATTTCCCAATTTCTAACACTAAACTAGCCTTTTAAAATATTTCGGTTGCAAATCGATATGGGCACCTCAAGTTATTTCCAGAATTAAACACACGTTATGATTTTTTGCACCTGTTTTGGGCCGGAAGCCTTCTGTAATGTTTTGCAATCCTCTTCATGGTATATCTTCATACTTTGGCGCCTTTCTAAATCACCTTATGTAATATTATATTGTTACTACTGCAGGACAGCACCACGGGGTGGTTTGACACGCAGCACCCAATAGCATACCTCTAACATCAAGCAGCTGTTGATAGGCTTTGTGTCCCATTGTATTTGTTCCACCCTGTTCCTATTCATTTTGTGATGAGATAGCACAGATGACCCTGCGATACCTAGATTGGGGCAAGAGTAGGGTTGCATCTGACACGACTTGTGTTAATGTAGTGAAGAAGGTAATCCTTCGGTGAGGTTTAGCCTTGCGGCACGCTCTCATTTTGTCGAGACAGTGCACGTTCTGGGTGTATAGGTTGGACGATCCTGTATCTTCTTTTCTTCCATTTGTAACTTAGCTAGTGTGTTGGCTTTTCAATGTCCGGGCTGTGAATATCACTGTGTTATGCTAAGGTCTCCATGGTTGATCTGGAGTTGGTTCTTTGGACACCGTTTGTATTCCATCTTGCTCAATGTCCAACTGAATTTGAAAGGTCTAAGTGCTTAAGACGTAATCCATCTTGCTAGGGATGCATGAAGTGCGTTGAATTATCTCCAGGGTGTTGGTCTGTTAGCTAATGATGCTTTCTATTTTGCGTAATGCTACATAAAATGTAGTATGAGTATGACTCGTCACATTGTGCATCTTGAAAAAGTGCGTGCTGCAAGGTTTGTATGCGTTTTCCCCCAATTGGCCTCACCAGTGTTTGCTGCCTTGGAGGGAATCATGCGAATGATTAAGTCCTGGAAAAGGCTCGGTTTATAGCAATTCTCATGGAATCGGGAAAGCAGACATGATGAGGCATCTTTCTCCGTTTTTCCTCCTCTCCTTTTCCACTTTGATTTTTTCTGTGCTTCTTTTTTTTTTTTTTTTTTTTGCTTTGTTACTAACTATCGCGCACAGTTCCTGAAGCGAATGGGCCGTGATTGCTTCGCCTGCAAGGTGCAAGCCCGTCCGTACCCAGCACAGGTCAAGTCAATACTCCTATTTCAGCAGCGAGTGAGAATCTCTGCAGCCACAATGGAATCACGGGCACACAGCCAAAGGCTACTATAGCAGCACTTGATGTCTCTGTTTTTACTGAGGCTGTAGGGGTTAAAAACTGCTGGTTTTATTTTTTGGTGTTTTGCCTTTTGTCGTCCCTGAAATCTTGGTTCGGGATCGTCGTGGATTGCTACCCGTTGCCTTTTTGTCGTCGGACTTAGATTGGTGGAAAACTTCAATACGAGTTTGCGAAGTACTCTCTTCGGCTCGTATTATTTACTACAGTTTTAATTTTTGATATGGAAATTAAAAAAAGTAGGTGTATAGAAAGTAAGGAATAGAAAGATGTATTGGGAAGGAAAAATGTGCATTAAGCAACAAAAATAATTTAAAACAAATATAGAAGATTAGAATGACAAATAATTTAGGACAAAGAGAGTAGGAAATGATTGAGTGGTGGTTGTTTTTCTTTTTTCTTTTGAACTGGACGTTAATCTTCCATGCCATGATGAAAAAAAAAAAGGTCCAGTATGAATCCTAAATAATCTCCAAGCGAATTTCGAGGCCTGTCAATAGTGTTTGTTACTCCATTAGTTCCATTGTATCATGTAGATTTTGACTTTTGTATTTCATGTTTGACCACTTGTCTTATTAATATATATATATTACATATATTATATAAAATAAATAATATCGGATTAAAACATTGCTAGTGATAAATCATATTGAGTGTGGTCAGCTGCTTTGTTTTAGGCTGCAGGTGCGACTGTTTTCTACACAAGTAACAGTAGTTTTATGTTTCTAGCTGCAGCAGTAAAGCCCTAACAACTGATAAAGCAGTGAGCCGATCATATCCATTATGAATAATATTTTTATAAAATTTTTGAATAAAACGAAGAATGAGATGTCCAGTTCCTGCTCACTTTCTGAGTCCACTTCCTCCTGGGACCCATTTAAATGCGTGCACATTGACCTGGCTCGACTCCTGGTCTTCCCAAAATCCCACCACACTATAGTACACCGTTGTTGGCAACAAAAACCATCGACTGAACTCTCCTTCCATCGACGGAACCGAAACAAACTACACAGGGACAGGGAAGGGTGTGATCTACAGCGGCGACTCGTCTCATCCCATCACCGGCCGCCGTCAGGCGTCAGTTCACCGGTGAGTGTGCTCGGTCGCGGAATCTCGCTTCGTCCTCCTCTTTTGTGCCTGTGATCGTTGCCTTCACTGGGTCTGGATGCTGCAAAATTTAGGGTGTTGCTTTCGGTATCGGGGATTATTGATGGGTCGCCCCTTTTCCAGCCTTCTCTGGTATGGAAGGAGAGTGGTTTGCTGTCGGTGCTGTGTTTCTTCATGGAGGTTTAGTTTAGTTGGGGGAGCTGAAGGGTTTTGGGGAGTTTTTTTGGTGCGGAATCTCAGTTGGGAGAGTTGACAATAATAGATGCGATTGTCCTTGAGGCTATTTTCGAAGGAGTTTGGTGGAGGCGGAGACGTTGAGGCAGTGCATATGGCTTATTATCGTTCTATATCTGTTGATACATTCAAGGATCTGAGCAAGTTTCATCATTGCGATCAGATTATTTTTTGTACCTTAGTGTTAATTGCTACTCCAATCTGTTAATGCTTGACGAATAGGGAGTTTTACTTTGGTGTTCTGTTTATGTGCAACCACATTGCAAATTTTGGGATGAAACAAAAGATGGTTTAATTTGGGGGTTATGTCGAAATTCTTTTATATATAAAATAGCGAGGGTTGCTTGTTTTGCATGCTTATGTTTCTTCTCTTTTACGTGTATCTTGTTTGATTCCTTTACTAGATCAGTCTAATTGGGATTAGAGACAACTATATATGTGGTTGCTGAAGATAAGCCTGAGTGAACATCCATATGACTATCTTTTTTACTCGATATGTGCTGTTGCAGTTGTGATATGCACAATGGGCAGGACTATTCAGGTGCAAGGATTCGCTCTAACTGAAAGTGCTGATAATGTCAAGGATTTCTTGGAACGAATTGCTGGCACTGGGACTGTCTTTGCTCTCAAACTCAGGCACCCAAAGAAAATCTCTACAACCTCAAAAGCCTTTGCGATCGTTCAGTTCCAGACACAGGAAAGTGCTCAACTGGTAGAGAATGCCGCTCAAAGATATGCTCTCCGAAGTGGACATTTTTATCTGAAAGTCAGACCCGCAGATCGTGACATTGTTCCTAGACCAAGAACTACGATATTTTCTCTGGATGATGCAGTGGTTCATTTTGGTTCCTTGGTCAAGGAAAGAGTCCTATCTGTTCTTTGGAGTTCAGAGGAAGTCTCGGTTCAGTTCGGATTTGATATGAGAAAGATTCACTTTTACCTGTTCTACAATTTTAATAAATATAAACTTGAAGTTTCTTACGAGAGTTTATGGGAGATGCAGCTTCACTGTCCACCTGCTCATAGGTCGCTGACAAAGTTTCTTTTGATTCAGGTAGGTTTCTTTAATTTCTCAAGAAATTTAGGTTCCTTACAGCATAACTTTCTTGTATACTTTGGGCTCCTTGTTAGGTTCCACCTTTGTCATATTTTGAAAGATTCAGAACTAATGAATGAAAGCAATAATGGTTTTAAGAACGAGTTATATATGTATATATATTTTCTTGTCTTTCTAATTTCCTTTTTTTAAATTACTTACAAATGCATCCATTTGGTGAATGTTTAGAGCGTCAGAGTTTATATATACTCAAAACATTGCTATGTTTCAGGTTCAGGCAGCTCCTAAAATTTATGAGTTGGCCCCACGTTGTCCTGGTAGTATGTTTGAGGATCCTTTCTTCAACTATTTCAGGGATGACATAGATGATCTGTGGACCAGAACAACTGATTTTACTCCATCAGCTAGCATTGGACAGTCATCTATTCTCTGTCTGGAGGTACCGCGACAGTGCGATCTCCCAAACATCGGTGACTATTTTGTTTACTATAAAGAGTACGATCTTGACTTTAAATGTCAGAAGGGATACTCATATTCTTGTGGCACCAACCTTGTTCCTATTGTGGAACCTTCTAATGAAAATGTTCCTTACGAGATACTCTTCAAAATCAATCATTTGGTTCAGAATGGGACACTCAGTGGGCCAACCGTTGATGACAATTTCTTTCGTTGGGTTAACCCAAAAATTGTACCAATCGACCATATAAAGCGTGCACTTGAAAGGATGTCATATTTGAAAAGCACCTGCTTGAATCCGACAAACTGGTTGCATGCGCAATACCTAAAAATTCAGAAATTACGCAACACACTACAAAGGTCACCAAACATATCTCTTGATGATGGATTAGTGTATGTGCACAGGGTGCAAGTTACCCCTGCTAAAGTTTACTTTTTTGGACCTGAGATAAATGTCTCCAATCGTGTGGTGCGGCATTTCTCTTCTGAATTAAATAACTTCCTTCGGGTTTCATTTGTTGATGAGGACTGTGAGAAGCTCCGCTCAGCTGATTTATCACCCCGTTCTGCTTCAGGAAATGATGCAAGGAGAACTGCGCTGTACCATAGAGTTCTCTCAGTCCTTTCAAATGGTATCAGTATTGGTGACAAGCATTTTGAGTTCCTAGCCTTCTCATCAAGCCAGCTCCGAGATAACTCTGCATGGATGTTTGCTTCTAACCCTCGATTAACCGCAAGCAAAATCAGGGACTGGATGGGTGACTTCCGCAAAATTAGGAATGTTGCTAAGTATGCCGCCCGACTTGGCCAATCTTTCAGTTCCTCAACAGAAACCTTAAAAGTAGAAAAGTATGAGGTGGAAGAAATTCGAGACATAACAAATGGTACAAAGTACATATTCTCTGATGGAGTTGGAAAAATATCAGCCGAATTTGCAAGAGAGGTGGCTAGGAAATGCAAATTGAAAATTGCTCCTTCTGTTTTTCAAATAAGGTATGGTGGCAGCAAAGGTGTTGTTGCTGTCGACCCAAGATCAAATTGCAAGCTTTCTTTAAGAAGAAGCATGATGAAGTTCGAATCAGAAAACAACACACTGGATGTTCTCGCATACAGCAAGTACCAGCCATGTTTCCTGAATCGGCAGTTAATTACTCTTCTTTCAACACTTGGAGTTCAAGATATTGTATTTGAGTTAAAACAAGAGCAAGCTGTGAGACAGTTAAACAGAATGGTAACTGACCCACAGGCTGCTATTCAAGCAATTGAACTCATGCCCCTGGGAGAAATTACCAATGTTGTTAAAAAAATGTTATTATGTGGCTACCAACCTACTCATGAACCATATCTTTCCATGTTGCTACAAACATTTAGAGCAGCCAAGTTGCTCGAACTTAAAACCAAGTCAAGGGTATTCATCCCTCAGGGACGAGCAATGATGGGATGCTTGGATGAAACTGGCACACTGCTGTATGGCCAGGTATTTGTTCAAGCTACTCCTAATGCAAATGATCCTCATAGGAACATTGTGACGGGAAAAGTAGTTGTTGCAAAAAACCCTTGCCTCCATCCAGGTGATGTCCGCATTCTCCAGGCTGTAGATGTTCCTGCTCTGCATCACATGTTTGATTGTGTCGTATTTCCACAAAAGGGATCAAGGCAAGTCATTTATTTTGATCTGTTTTCTCGTACTTTTATGCAAGTTCCCTTTGTGGGGATGGGTACTTCTGTAGTTGATATGGTAGTATTAATAATATTAAATATATATTTTATTTTATTAGAATGAAACTCTACTCCCTGATGGACATTACCCTGTTTCAGTTCTGCAGTGTTATCTTTATTTGAATGAAACTTTACTCCCTGATGGACATTACCCTGTTTCAATTCTGCATGTTATCGATTTGGTGTATGCTATATTCTCTTGTTGATTGCTAATTTTTGGGTCTATTCTATATTGTTTTGTCGTTCGTCCAAGCAAATTGTAAAACCTTTGTTCAACATGCAGGCCTCACCCTAATGAATGTTCAGGGAGTGATCTTGACGGGGACATATATTTTGTTTGTTGGGATCAATCTCTTATTCCCGCTCGAATGGTGGAGCCTATGGACTATAGTCCAGCGCCAACAGAAACATTAGATCATGATGTTACGATTGAGGTAACAAAAGAACCATTCGTCTTTGTGTCATGCATGCTAGTGCTATGGTTCATCTATTGGCATCTATTATACCATTAACTTGTACATTGGTGTGAATTCTTTCTCATCGACCAGATTTGCATTCTCCTTGACACTAAAAGATTTACTCCTATCTTTGCTAATCCTATATGATTTAAACTTCTCCGTTTGCTGGACAGAAGAGAAATCACAGTGCAAACTGTAGATGTGGATTTCCTTCATTGCTACCTATTGATCTTAGCTTTTCGACTGCCTAGTTTTTCTAATTTCCTTGTGAGGAAGTATTAAATATTTGTAGAACAGGTACATCACTTCGTTGTAGGCTCATATTTTCAGAGACAAGCTAGTGCATCCTATTTTGTACTTTTGATTGGCTTCCACGTTCCTCCTATTTCTTGATGACTTATAATTTGTTGAATATTTTACATTGGCTGATCTTTCCATTTTTGTTGATGATTAATGTTACATATAAATTTCACAACATGCTTTGGAACAATGTTATCATATTATCCAGGAAATAGAAGAGTACTTTGCAAATTACATTGTCAATGAGAGTCTGGGGATTATCGCCAATGCACATGTAGTCTTTGCAGATAAGGAACATAAGAGGGCTGAAAGTCCATCGTGCATTCAACTGGCCAAGCTCTTCTCTGTAGCTGTTGATTTCCCAAAGACAGGAGTGCCAGCTCTGATTCCTCCTGAGCTATATGTCAAGGAGTATCCTGATTTCATGGAGAAGCTTGACAAAGTCACCTACGAATCAAAGGGTGTGATTGGGAAGCTCTACAGGGAAATAAAGAAGCATACACCTCACATAAAGCACTTCACAAAGGATGTGGCAAGACGGTCTTATGACACTGATTTGATCGTCAGTGGCTTTGAAGATTACATTACTGAGGCTATGGAGTTCAAGGAGGAATATGATTTCAAGCTGGGTAATCTTATGGACCACTATGGAATAAAAAGTGAAGCCGAGATAATAAGTGGGTGCATTCTAAAGATGGCAAAAAATTTCACAAAGAGTAGTGACGCTGATGCGATTAGAATGGCAGTGAGATCATTGAAGAAAGAAGCTAGGTCTTGGTTTACTGACATGGGCACAGATGGTGAAGATGCCTTAGATGCCAAGGCCTCTGCTTGGTACCACGTTACATATCACCCAGAGTACTGCCGTTGCTACAATGAAGGATTGGAGCGGCCACATCTTATTAGCTTCCCGTGGTGTGTGTATGACAGGCTTGTATCCATCAAGCAGCGGAGCAATTTGCTCAGGAGGATGGAGCCTGACCTGGCGTCCCTCCTGAATAACATGAGCCTCTTTTGATCCCTTTGCGCATGTACAATTGTTGATCGTGTGCAATAAGCATATTAACTGTGTTTGTTGAACGATCGTTGATGAATTCAAGGGAAGCTACGATCTGAATCTGATGCTGTGGGTCTTGAAACTTTGGGCGTTCACTTTGTGGATAAAACATGATTTGCTTTGGAACCTTGTGTTATTTTCAGCCATTTGTTAAACTGTATATAAAGTTTGTATGATTACTATGAGGATAAAATAAAAGTATGTGTTTAATGCTTCTAAGGTTAAGTTCTTATTATCGGTTCACAAGTTGTTTCAATCTACTATATGCTAGACAAGTAAATAGTATTTCTGTGCACTCGGTTTCTGCAGACAATGCTTATCAGCTATGCCCAATAAATCACCAAAAAGCACTGAACTGAACTGTGCGTGGAAGACTCGAATGATCAATCAGCCTTTTTTTGCAAGGGGAGTGATCAATCACAACCAGCCTGTTTCTTCTTACAAAAAGAATGATACATATGTTTTCAGTATTGGTATGCAGTATGCACACGAGCAGCAGAACACAGGGTCCGAACCAAAACCGAAATACACTTATACACATATGGCTCGGAAACAAAAAAAAGTTGAGTTAATACTAGCAACCAAATGTGTGATCTTACAGGGGTTAGTTTGAGGAGCAGAAAACAGTACAGCTCCGGTTGAGGAAACGCCATTCTCAGGAAGCCGGAGCGAGCAGGGAGAACTTGACGTGCAACGAAATCCTCCCCTTGTCTACGTTCAGCCTCGCGCCGGTGACAAGCCAGTACCCGGGGCTGTCCTGTGGCCCCATGGTCACCTGCGAGGTGTCCACGAACCTGAGCATCTTCTGAGCTCCGACGGGCACCGGCGGCCCGCAGGCGAAAACGCCGGAGTCGACGTTGACGAGCTCCGGCGAACCTGGCTTCTTTGTGCCGCCACTCCCACTCGAAGTACCCGGGGAGGAGGAGGACACGGCGGACAGGAAGCTCGACTTGCCCGACAACCTCGCCGCGCCGCGCGCCCACCTTGACTGCACGACGGCGCGGCCGGGCAGCTCGGCGTACAGGAGCCTGAGGTGCAGCACGTCGACGGCGTCGTGCGCCGCGACGTGAAGCTGCGCGCCCGTGACGACGTAGGCAGCAGCTCGCCGGTCGCTGCTGCCGCACCACCGCGGGTCGTACTTGACCGGCGCGGTGCAGACGCGCGCGAACATCCGCCAGTGGACTGGCTCGTAGTACCGGTCGTCGCAGGCCGCCTCTGTCCCTCGCCATACCGGCGGTTTGTTGGCGTGAGCCTCAGCGATGAACGCTGGAGTGGTCGACAGGTGCTGCAGGTGGATGCCTAGCCTGATGCACGAACACCAGAGAACGGGGTAATGTAAGGAGGACGTCAGAAACACACACACACACATACACACAAACAAATCAGCACGGGGAAGTTTTCTCAAAATTGGATTGTTTGTTCAGTTTCTTCTGCACAGATGTGCGCCGCTTTCCCTCTTAATTCGCCAACGCTTCACTGATTTGTCAATGGGAATCCTTCGTCATGTCAAAGACCTCTCCGGCAACGGCGACGGCGACGAAGAGAGGCGACCACCACAGGTGGGTGACCGGGTCAGAGGGGCAACGGCGATCTCTTTCTGCTCTCCAGTCTCCATGGAGAGAAGCAGCGAGGGAGACGAGGAGCACAGCGGAGGTGGGAGATGGAGGCGCAGATTGGGAGATCTGACGGAGAAGGGAAATACGATGGCCGGAGGTGAAGCACAACTCCATTCGCCGTTACGGGGGCCGCTGCCGCCGCCGTCCGGCCGGTACAGGGAGTTTTGTGCAAAACATTGGATCGCAATTAATAGTCGCGAACCAGTTTAGGGGTGTATGTATAAAAATAGGATCACGGATAATAATTACGAAACGTTTAGGGGTGTATATGTAAAATATTGGGGATGTATCTGAATAGAATTGGATCCCATTCAGGGGTGTATTGCAAAACATTGGATCATCGCGATCCAGTAGTTTTGCACATGCTCCCCTAAACGGGATCGGGGGGGAATAGCGATTTGCGGCGGCCGGCGGCCTGGAAAAAAGCCGCACGGCGTCCCCCAACCCCAAGGCGGAACCTAGGTTTCTCTCCCGCGCCGCGGTAGCCCCTTTCAGTTCCCAGCCCTTCCAATGCCCAGCTGTTCTCAGATTCGGGTCGCCCCTCCGCAGCTAGTCCGACGCCGGCGTCAACACTCAACAGTGAAGCCACCAGTCGTACTCGTACTAGTAAGGAACACAAGCTGTTCCTCCGCCGCGGCGGGCACCTACCACGATTCCTCCGTCGCCCGCGTCGCGACGAGTTGAGCGCGTCCCGCCTTCAAGGGTCGCGCCCTGTACTGCCTCACGCGAGACAAGCTGGTTCGCCATGTTCAATGGCTGTGCTGCAGTGGCAAGCACCCATTCCACAGACACAGAGTATGTATTCAGCGCATAGTTCTCGCCAATTTCGTGTCCAATTTGGTCTGATTCTAGTGTGGTGAACCATGACATCGATTTATTTTATTTTTGCAACAAAATTGAAACTAAGATGTTGAAGGATAGCGTTGCCAGTGAGATTTCGAACTTGTACTTTGCATGAGTTACTGCAGCAAATGTAGATAGGGTTGAACCTGTTTACCGGTTGTTTTTCTTGCCCTCCAGATGCAGCCGCATCCCAGTAACTGGCAACTTGGGTACAATGACCTGCATTTCTGTTTTTGTCAGTGACCATGCCATTTCTGAAGATCAGTTGAACTTTCTGAATCCGTCAAGTGAAAAATACTGGTCCGGGCAGGGATTTCTCTCACCTGACTGGAGCTGACATAGAGCTTGGAACCCAGCAGGCTGAAATGCAACGCCGGGCTGGAGCCTTGCCGGTTCGAACAGGGGCCGAGAGGCAGCTCACTGAGCACCGGAGCCCACATCTTGTGATGCTGGAAATCCAGGAAGTACTTCAGGTCAGCAATAGGAGGCTTATCTGTGTAACAATCATTCGTATGTTATTTTTCACTGATATTAGAAATTTTCATGTGTTAATTATTTTGATTTGAGTACTACTTGTGCGAAGCCTTGTGTGTATGACTGACAGAGCTTGTTCTTACATCTTAGATAGAGGTTGATGGCGTGAGAGAGGTAGCCGGCTCCAGCTACACCCTTGATGAGGGAGGTGATGGGCACGGCCTTGAAGTTGATCAGGTCAGGCGTTGCTGGCACGGTGAGAAGCCACTCCGAGTGGCTGCTCGCCGTGGTGTCGCCTCCCCTCTTGGAGTATATCACCGTCACACCCTGATCGATAAGAAAAGAAGAACAGTTCAAACCACTGTAAAATTCGCAGAGAAGCAACAGAGATGGTTCTGTAGTTACCTGTTTGGATGATACCAGGGTGGTGATCCCTGCTTGAAGCCTCTGCTGTGCAACCTGGGCATCAAACACATTGAACGCCTCCGGTATCTGCCACCATTTCAGTATTTCACCGATTTTTAGCACGGAGTTTCATTTTATTTATTGTGCAAATTATTCAAATCATTGGCTTGGCCACCTTAAATTTATCTTTGGACTTGCAGTGCAAATGAGGCACCGCGCATGCCCCGGTGAACAGCTGGTCGCCGAGCCTGTCGAGATGCGCCTTGATCTCTGCCGGAGGGAGCGGCGACGACTTGTCCTGCTTCACGAACACCACGTCCTGGCCGCCCATGCTGAGCCCAACAACCACATGCGTCCCGTACTTCTCGATGAACCTGCAGCATGCCCACAGGAGAAGGATCGGTCGTTTTGTCCAGAATTACAGACCGTGTCTGTTTGCAGCTTGGAATAATTTGCAGTAAGGTAGTGCCCAGTGTCGCTTTCAGTTTTCAGTATCGGAAAACAACGCGTCTGCCTGATAGTACAATTCAGGTTGCATCTATTATCAATGCCGACAGGCTCGGTGTTCAGACTAGTTCAGATTCAATAATGACGGACAAAAAGAAATGAAGGAGAAGGATACGGCGGGTGGGCACAGACAGATCTATTCGTTGTTCATATTCAATTGTCGAATAGTTAAATCGATCTATTCAGTCTGTTGAGACCCAACGACGTGTTCCCAGTTTATTGCAGCTGGCTTATTAGCTTCTGAGCTGCTAGATAAGATTCAGTTATACTGAGTTACTGACCCAGACCCGGCCGGCAACAAGTCAAGTCCTCCCAAGTGCTTTCGCTGTTCAGTGCCGAGCGCAACCTTGAAGGTTTCAGAAAGATGAAAGTTTTTCCTTGGCTGGGCGCCAGGAAGTCTTCATCGTTGCTCCACAGGCATCTAGCGTTTTCAATCCTTGTCCACATCACCACAGGGCACAAGCACAAGCGTGTCTAGTGGCTGGGCGTACTTGTTGTGATCACGAAGGTTTTATTAGGACAGCCCAGCCGTACCATGACAGCCGCCGCTGCCGTGCATGGCTCTGAAGACGTCGTCTGAGATAGGCCGCCTTGTGAACAGGCTTCATGTTTGGAATCTCACAGAGATGAAGTCTCGAATCAGAAAGTTTTAACTTGTTTTAGGTGTGAACTGTCGTTGCCTTGTTGCCTGCCAGGATCTCACGACCACGAGAACGTGTCATTACAGTAGTCGCGCCACCATGACTGAACCATCAGCCAGCAGTCATCCCCCATGCCACTCAAAGTGGCTAGAAGGTTTTGCCTAATTTCGATGTGATCCCTTTCCCGCTGCAATCACATGAACCATACGCTACGGCGTTTGGATCGTTCAACTGCGATCTCGAGAAAAAAAAAATCTTCAAAAATGACTGAGAATTACAGTGCAGTGTTACGAACCTTGCAATGGCCGCAGGGTCCCAGGCGGGCGGCACGTCCCTGAGGACGTGGTCGGCGAGCACGAGGGGCCGGCGGTCGAGGCGGAGGTCGAAGAGAGAGATGAAGTAGCCGTCCATGGCGAGGCACTTGGTGGCGGACGCGTCCTGAGCCCAGGAGCCGCTGTCCAGGTCGAAGGACGCGTTGAACAGCCCCGACGGGATCTTCCCCTCCACCGAGCTCCTCTGGTTGAACAGCTCCGACATCTGCGCACACACACCGTGCCTCGAGATCGGTCAAAGCTTGAGCTTACTCGATCAGGAAAGTTAGCAGCTTGAAGTACGGCTGTCCAGTCTTAATTGTCAAAGTCAAATGATGCACTGTCCAATTCGACGTGCTATATTTTACTATTTTATAGATACGGAGATCACCGATTTACACGAAATTTGATTCCAACGCACGAACAATTGAATGAATAATGCAACAGGGATTGGACCACCTCGTCAACATGTAGAGTATTGAACTAAAACACGTTTGACTTTTCTTTTTAATTTCGGTATTTAATTTCTTGTCTTTCTGGTTGGTAATGTTCCACCGAAATGGCGCACATATACTTCGACACTGACAGTGCACCGCAAATTAAGATAAATATTTATGTCTCCTCAACATCAAGAGTGCTGGGGACGTATTGGTGATGGCTTCTGTACGTGAGACCACGTATAATTGCAATAGTTTAGTCAAACATCTAACAAAACAAACAAACAAAAAAAAAAGAATCTTGCAATTAGTCCGATACCTTCTGTTATTACTGTACTTAATTTTCCTACTTTTCCTACCTATCTGCTAAGAATTTTGGAATCTGAATTCTGGAGTTGAAGTCTCATCTTCCAATCCCTTTTCGTCATCTTAAAAGAAAGAGATGAATTCAGGGGCCAAGACTGAAGATGGCTGTAGACAATGCAAACTCAACCAAAGTTCAAAAGAGCCGATTCGAACTAACTAATCTGATGATCCTGAGCATTCAAGGACAAGGAGTGTGGTACTAGTAAGTACGAAGTGCTAACTAACCTGGTTGAACTGGAGCGCGCCGGACTTGAAGCGGACGCGGTCGCCCTTGCCGCACTTCACGTCTACGGGCACGCCGGCGATGGTCCCGACACCCGGCACGGCGAGCGCCGCCGTCTCGCCGCTGCCGTTCCTCTCGACAAGGCATCCTCCGGCATCCTTGCAGTACTTGAGCCTCATGTCGCACGCCATGTCGAACCCCCGGCCGAGGCACCGCACCGCCTTCTCGGCCGCCGCAGCGGCCATTGCCTTCCCACGCCTCTCTCTGCCTGGTTGGTTTACTCTGCCTCGGCCATGAAATGCTCGTTGCTGGCACCTACGAGTTGACTATATATATAGCCATCCATTTGCTTTGCTTGCTCTGCGTCAGGGGTGCTACAAGGGTGCCAACGATTTGTTCTTGGTGTCAAACTAGCTAGAGGGGCGATGTGTGTCTTTATCTCTCCAATCAAACAAGAATTTCCTTGCTTTTTTTTTTTTATAATATATGTTTGCTGAAATGGCCCCTCTGGTTCTGGAGGTGTGAATCATGACTGAGTGGCTTTACATATGCATGGGCAGAGAGATGGGCATCGAGAGGGGACAGGAGTGGATGCTGGTGGGAACTGATGAAGGTTCTTTGTTGAGCTTTTCCGAGGGGTAAATGTTGACTGACGGCATGGGTCTCCTCGGCTGATGTTTCCTTTCGATTTTAACCCTTTTCAAAATTGACTCAGGTTCTTTTTTGACCCAATACGAACTGGCAAATTGTGAATAGCTGATGACCATTTCCGTTTAGAACCATTCGTTCGTGAAAACTACTACCAGATTATATGTACCAGATAATATCTGATGTGGACTTCATGGCAGGTTTTTCTCCGACTAGGACACCTTGTCTCTCCTAATTCTACAGATAAACAGCAGGCGTATTTTTGCAGAGTTTAGACTTAAATCTGACTTGAAGCAGAGGATATCATTTCTTCACAAACACAGTTGCTAAGACTTAGAATCTGACTTGAAACAGGACTTCAGGTCTTGCTGTGTCGAAGCTTTACCAGATCAATTTCAGATATCCCCTAGTTCAATGCCGCTAATTCAAGTTTATATGACCATACATGTCACAGGTTTAGTTGTCACAAATTACTGAACGCTGAAAACGACTCATGAACTCATGACTTGTCTACACAGCCTGAAGGCTCAAGGTTCATATCCATGTACAGATAAAAAAAAAAAAGGATTACATGCTGCTATTCTGCTGTACTTTATTTAACAAGGTGAAACATTCTACGATCTAAGTTGAAGTATAGTTGGGCAGGATGGGAGTTCCAGAGATGCATCAGTTGGACACCATGCTTTCGGTCTCCTTAACGAACCCATCACCTGTCCAGTCCTTGTCTGATTGCAGTCCCTTCCTTATGGCCTTCCTCTGCTTGATCGCTTCCTGTTGCCGCTGTACCAGATCCGTATGTGTCGTGAAGTATGGAAGTGAGGCCCTGAGATGATGAGGAATCCACGGTTAAAGCTGAAGGTCCAAATTTCGTAGAAAAGTGATGTGCTTCCAAAGAAAAAAAAAATCCAATCACAGTTAGTTAAGAAACACTCCGATAAGTGATATAGATATCTAGCACTGAGTGCTGGCACTTCTGTGAAGCTTCCTTGTGACAACAGAGTAGAATGAGGTCAAAGAGACAAGGAAATCATCATAGGTACCCAAGACTTCATTCCACATCATTCACACATGTAGGGTCAGGCGTGCAAAGCAGGACCCAATCATCTATAAGAGGTATAATTCAAGTATGACTTGCTTGTTACCGAATGCTCATTCAATGATTAACTTCAACCTATTTGCATAATATTTATTTATTTATTTAATAAGGGGCCTCGTTTTCTGATAATCATGTCAGCTACTTAGTGTTTTTTCTTTTTTTTTTTTTGGGGGGGGGGGTGTGCTTTTCAAAACTGACTATTATTTCCTATTTTGTTTTTTTATTTGATAACATATTTTTAGGATCTGTTAAAACAGAAATCACACCAGGAATGGAATATATTCCTCTAAGAATCTAGATTCCACAGCACAACAACTGCAATATTTATATATATATATATATATATATATATATATATATAGAAAAAACACACACACAACAACAACTGCATGTAGAGCCTTAGTTATATCATGTAGCACAAGTATAGGCAAGACAAAAATAAACATGTAGCTTAGTACTTTTTAGCCACTGCTCTAATGTCAATTATTTAGTGGTAAAGATTATTTTTTATGCTTAGTAACGAATTAAGTGTATCTTAGATGCTAGGACAGCCAGCTGAACTATTGAAGATAATTCCTCCGGATGATATTCAACACAAAATAAAGAAAAAAGAATAACAGTGGAAGTGGTTAGATACCCTCGGAAATCTTCAATCGATGAAAAGTTATGCTGTCTCATGAAATCCTGCAACTCTGTGCAAAGCTTCTTCACAAGGGGATAACCATGCATCATCACACCAGTACAAACCTGTGAATTGTAATGGATAGCCGGTCATGATTGT
Organism: Oropetium thomaeum; assembly: GCA_001182835.1. NCBI lineage: Eukaryota > Viridiplantae > Streptophyta > Magnoliopsida > Poales > Poaceae > Oropetium > Oropetium thomaeum. The sequence continues at coordinate 160,394 of LFJQ01000012.1, forward strand.
GCAATTCCCAAGATATGCATGGTGACAACTGAAAAAAATGTTCTAGAAAAAACTACAATATAACTCGTCACCAACTCTCTGCCAAAAGTACATAGGATGTCTAGTAAAAGGCTGGACATATCGTTCTAAATTAGTTAACACTGCAAGAGATTCACCTGTACTGTATCTGCACCAAGAAGAATAAACTCAGCAGCATCATTGCCGGTCTCAACACCACCAATGGCAGAGAGGGACTGTCCATCATCAAATTCTTCTTTCATCATCCTTGCTATCTGCATGACTTTAGCAAGTGCTATAGGATGCACAGCTCTTGCAGAATATCCCCCAGGTGTAGAGTACCTGTGGAGCACAATATAATTTCATATTGGTAACAATAAACAAAGTGATATAAAATTAAATCAGGGTGTTGAATCTGACCCCTCCACGCAAGGTTCCGGTCGTAGTGTTTTAAGATTTATTCCCATCACACTCATAATTGTGTTAATAGCAGAAACTCCTTCACATCCTGACTTCAGAGCTACTCTTGCAGGCTGCACAACATGAAGTCAAGAAATGAGCGGAAAAGAGTTCTATGGAAATGAAAATTAAAAAAAAAAATTACTTAGCAAGAAAGCAACAATAATATATGAAACAATAGGAATCCCTCAAAAATATATGAAACAACAGTGATAGTCTGCATTCAAATGAGGTCCACATTCTGCAATCCTAATAGTACTACATTTCAGGACAGCAAAGTGAAAGAAGTATGATGTTATTATTAGATTTCATTGGAGTACTGAAAATACAATTAAACTGTAAAAGTTCAAAATGACCACTACATATATGATTCCATTTACAAAACATGGATAATCCACTACTGGATATTATATAACGCAAAATGGTAAACATTAACCCAAAAAAAAAACTTCAGAAAGCACATTATTAATGGTTGTAAACTGTTTAAATCTGGAGAATCGATGATCATAAATCAGAAAATCAAGCTACTTTAAACCATTTTAAGAAACAAAAGGAAGATAGGAACTTGGTTGTCAACAAAGGTGAATAGAGACAACTCTGGAGTATATATCAGTATATGTTCAACTAACCTGTGTAATATCTGTAATGTTAGGAGTCATCTTCGCCCAAACAGGCACGGTGGCTTTCTCATTTATCCAACCACAAACCTCCTCTAACAAACCGCAGTCTTGTCCCACAGCTGCACCCATTTTTCTCTCTGGCATGCCGTGTGGACAAGAGAAATTAATCTCAAGAGCATCCTAACAATAATAATAAAAAAACATATCAGTTGCATTCCATCATGATGAAGTATTTTACGAAATCAAAATAAGAAACACTTACCACACCAGACTCTTCAACGCGTTCAATAAGCTCATGCCATGCCCCTTTGTTATATTCCTCCATAATTGAACCAATGAGTATCCTGTCAGGATACTCTTTCTTCAACTGCTTGAATTCATTCAGCATGGTTTCTAGAGGACGATCACTGATCAGTTCAATGTTCTGCCATCCAATGATTTTCCCCATGGCAGACCCATTTGATTCTGCCCGAAGTTTTGCATAACGTGGAGTTACATTGATAACTTTTTCGGCATCCAAAGAAACCTAAAAAATTAATTCAATTGCAAAGATTTAGCTACAATATCAAGAGGTACGAGGAACAGAGCAGCAGTGAAAGTGATGACACAGGTCCGATGCTGAGCAAGACCAACAGAGTTCAATTCATGATTAAGGAAGCCCTGTGCAGAACTGAACAGCAGAGTGAAAGATTCTTTCTTGTTTCTACTAATTCCTAGTGAGGATGCAGCGTTCATACGGAAAATTGGGACAGTTCCATCCAATTGAAGGTCAACAAATTATCTGAACAATGTATTTTGAGACATTTCATATTAATTCATCTGAGAAGATGAGAAGGTGGCATCCTATTACAAAAGAGGATCAACAAATTGTCTGAACAATGTTAATTGAGACATTTCATAATAATTCATTTGAGCAACTGGACCATTCTATTAAGGATCAACAAACTATCTAAATAATGTGGTTTGTCACATTTCATAAAAGTTGGCTTTTCCAACAAGGAGCTATTTAACCAGTAGGATAATGGATAAGTGATCTACATTCAACTGTTCAACAGTTTAATGAGGTTAAAATAACCAAGTAGTTGCAGCCAGCTCTCCTGTCATATGAAAAGATCAGTTCCTGAACCGCCCAGATGGCGTTCAATTATTTACTTGGAGCCACAGCACAATATCTGTCCCAAAACTAGCGTGATCGACACATACAAGGTTCCTATTTTTTTGTGGGGGTGAGAGAATCCAAGTTTTAGTTTCTCTCACCCATTCACATATCCCACTACCATAATCAGTTTGACATGAACGGAAGAGCTAACACTAGCACTTCAGCATCCTCGGAATTGGGCTACATTAAATCTCTACATGTTCCAGCCATATTGGAATTATACGGCCGAAAGGCAATGGCGTTAACTCCTCACGTAATCCTTAAAAAAGACCATAAATCCTGGCCACGGGCACCGTCACAGCGACTAATCTGACGCGAAAATAGATGCCGACTTTGCCACGCAAGCGAGCGATCAGAGCGGCTGCGTTACGAGATATAGGGAAGGGAACGCGAGAGAGGAGTGTCTCACCGTCTTGGCGATGACGCCGCCCCAGCCCTCGTCGAAGGCGCGCTTCATGACGGTGTAGTTGGTGCCCGGGGGCCCCGACCCGATCACGAACGGGTTAGGCATCTTGAGCCCGTTGACGCACACCGACAGGTCCGGCTCCCCTGCGGACGCGGAGGCGCGGACGGACGTCGCGCGGCGCCCGGGGAGTCGGCGCTGAAGCGGCGAGGCGGTCGCCGGCGAGGCGCGAAGCGTCAGCGACTCCATGGTGCTGCTGGTTTTGGTGTCCTGCGCGTGGGCGTGTGGCCGGTTCGCTTGGTTCGATAAGAATCTTGTTGGAGTATTCAAGTATCCACGGATGAGGGAGAAAGGCACGCCATTTTTATAACGTTTTCGCAAGGAACTTTATTGGGAGTACACGTCGCTTACGTTATTTAATTATGATAGTTATCTACTGGTACTCTGATCTCTACACACCTTTTTAAAAAATTGACAATTTTAGCATTCTAACTCAGCTGGCACCCCATAATTGATTGTAGTAATTCAGGGAACCCCTGAGATTTACTACACATCCAGGATCCAGGTAACTCGAGTTCAGACGAATTTTTGACGTAAATTTTTTGTGTCTATTTATTTAATGTTTATGCACATACTTTTCGTGGTCTGCTCAAGAATGTGTATGCACTGTACGAGACGTCTGGATTTGAACCGTGACTTTATATCCACCGATTCCGCGTCACCGATCAGAAAAGGTAATACGATTTGACAAGGCAAAAACGTTGTTTGAGACTTTGCGTATGAAGGAGAAACGATGTTAACAGTATCTGACATCCTAATGATTGAACAGGAAGATTCGGCATGGTGGTTATAGTTCTACTCGCCCGGAAGCTGCGAGCATGATTAGAGTAATCACGCTTGGGGATTGTTGCGAACACGAACCTGCCTCCCGAGCGATGACCTGCTGCGCTGTCGCAAGCTGCGAACAAAAAACCACCCACCGCTGCCTGCCAGCGGAATCTCCAATCTGTCGGTTGTTGATGGCAGGATCATCCAGTTGTAGGGCGTGCAAAATCGTTCCGTTAATTTTCGTTCATGAATTACTGATATTTGCGCATGCTTAGAGAACATGATCAAGATCATGCACAATCAGCTCGTCGGTGACGGTACAGGATAAGGTCGGATCCAGACAAACTTCGATAGCGTCTCATGATCCCATGACGACCCGAGTAGCAGTATTATCATTGGAGTGAGCAGATCTGTAGAGCCGTAAGGAACAGGCTTACGCAATCCAAACTGGGTGATGTTACGTGCACGGGCACTCATCCTTGCACATAGTATACTAAAAAAAAAAACACACATCTTTCTGACAGCACTTCCTAGAGATGGTCTATGCGTCTATCTGTCAATGTAAGCGTCAGGGAATCAGTACACAACTACTAGTCAACCGCCTAATGAGGGGGAAAAAAAAGGAGGGTTCCTTAGCTGGAAGCGTGTACTATATGCCGGATGATTACAAATATAGCCCATAATAGGACCCTCCGTAGCTGCAAGGCCCCATAATTCCATGAACTCTGGGCACTGCATCTCTGCCTCCCCACACGCCTACATACAGGTCAGGTTACAAACAAGTTTAGCAACTCAACTAGCCCAATTGTGAATCTCAAAAGTTCCCGAATGCAACACACTACGTAGAAGTAGTGGGATATTAGGTACCAAGTTCCAAGGGTCAGTGAAGCTAGTGAGTAATGCTTCAATCGCGCTTTATAACCTTTGAGATGTATGTTCTGCCAATGATAACCGCAACATACGACGCTGCTGTGATGCTGACCCCGGCGAGGAGAACAGCCCAGTCATAAGATGTCGATTGCACGGCATACACCCTGAGGCCAATAGTGTTCCAGTAGCTTTCAGTCCATACAGGATCTGCGGCGCTCATTGCATCTGATGAGTTTGCTGGAAGAACATGCCATACATTGCCCTCAAACTTCACCCTGGTTGAATATGCAGGGACATACCTGGAAAATAATGAGCAATACCAATCAGTAAATATTCAAGGGAAGATGATACTGAACTTAGCTTAAGCTGGGCAAACTATCACAAATAAAGTATTAAATGAGACTTCTACTTGATTCCATGAATTGTTTCTTTAGTTGCAGTTGACTACTTGACATTATACACAAAGACTAACAGCATAATCAGTAACCATAAAAGAAAGTTACCTGGTTGTAGATACAACACATCTACCTCCACCCTCCACCTCTGCCCCTATGCATACTTCACTTTTATCATCACACTTTCCAGTACATGAGCTTCTATTGCCTGCTGAAACAGAACATCTATCTGCCAGGAAGCTCCATACAAACCGGGCAGTATCATCTGCATATAAGGGGAACTGTGTGCCAGAAGGATCATCCTGATAAACACCAACATAATGACTAGGGCAGGTTTTGCTAGGGGAAATGAACTTTTTCACCAGGCCACAAGAAAGGCCTGGATCACAAGTAAGTAGGCATCCAGCAATCTCTTGGACCAACGAAACATTCACTCTTATACTGTTCAGTGCCATGAGATTGACAGGTGATTCGGCACTAGCAAGAATGTACAGTGACCTGGCAACCAAAGCAGCAGCAGCCGCTATAGATGAAGAATTGATGTTTTCTACAGAAAAAAAAAAACAGCACAAGTTGACAGATGCATTTAGAAGACATATATTGCCAAATTTATGCACTATCCCCATACCAGGGCTATCCAAATAGCTGTGATAGAATTTATTCGAAAAGTGGGAATTGAAGTCCTCCAACACAACTCCAGAAGTTGACGAATTCTGCATTGATTAGTCAACATAACAAACAAATCAAGATACAAACAATCTTCAAAGGAAAAACATAATAGAAAATGCACCCTATGATTATTTAAGAGAATAAGAAATGGTTCAGTTAAAAATCTTGAAAAATAATAACATGAACATCCAAGAGTAAAAGAACAAATGCTTCCTGAAGCTATGATCTGCAGATTCGCACATTAAGAAAGAAAAATGGCAGCAAATGATGGATATTCGGTAAACAAAAGTTGTTGTACCTTTCTCACAAATGACATTAATGAGGATGGTGGAACACCTGGATTTGATGAAGCTGCATGTTTTACTTTAACGTTATCAGAACCTAGTGAGACGCTGGCGCTTTGCAGTGCATCTAGTATTTTCTTTGAAATTGATGAGTTCTGTACAAGCAGAAGATGATAAGAAATAGGAAGGAGTGGCATCTATAAGCATTATTTAACCTCAAAATTCAAAATCTTAATCACTAATACATGAATTGCTATTATTCAGATAGTAAGTGGGCTCTAAACCTTTTATACTCAAAAAATAAAAGACGAGTCAGATAATTCACTTCAAATAAGTAGCTGTTCATATATTTGTTTATTAAATAGTTTTTCCCCCTCAAATGTGAACTACCTACCAGTAAAACACTAGGAATTTGTCTGTATACTGTCAAGAATAATGTGATCGACTACTTTGGGTCTTTTGTAGCAGTCACAATGTCACTGTCTCAATACAATAGTATGGTTGTTTAATATATACAATGTACTAGCACTTAAAAAAAATCTAAAAGAATGTATTGAAGATACGTATTAGTACACCATACAGCTAAACTATAAATTTGTCTGTATGCTGTCAAGAATAATCTGTTCGCCTACTTTGGGTCTTTTGTAGTAGTTACAATGCCACACTGTCAATAAAATAGTACGGTTGTTTAACATATACAATGTACTAGAACTTAAGAAAAATCTAAAAGAATGTATTGAAGATAACTATTAGTACACCATACAGCTAAACATTTAGGCCCTCACAGATGTACTTTACAAGACCCTTACCCCTGCAGCATGTGCATAGAATGATGGATATTCCTCACTTATGCCCTTGCCAACAGAACCGATCTCCAATACCTAATAATGTCCAAAGAAATTGTGCATAAAATTATACAGGAGAGCTAGGAAATGGTATTTAACAAAGTAAATTTTATAGCATATAAACTCTAGTGATCATGACAGAAGACCAGTCACAGAGAACAAAACTGTCCCAAAAAAATCATTCATGTGTTTGAAAATGATAATGAATAGTTTGATGCTGCAACATCACTATCAATACAAGGCATTCACTAACAAAACATTCATGTGTTTCAAAATGACACAGTAATAGTTTGATGCTGTCATTGCCAGTCAATATATAGCACACTCACCTGGTCAATTATTAAGCTGCTAAGTCCATTAACAGAATCAGCACCTTCATCTAATTCCTGTAAGAATTTCCGACTACCAAGATAACCCCAGGCTTCACCATTGAAAACAGCGAAAACAATCTGAAGGCATATGGGAAAATGTCAGAAAGAAGAGCAAGAGCAATAGAATGGCATGACTCACCACCACAGCATTACTTACAAGCATACGATTAGTTTAAACAAGAGGGACAGTGTAATCCTATAAAAAAATCATATCCCACTCTACCACTCAAATGGGTTGGGGAGGGAGGGTCAGTGACAGCCCCCATACCCCAGCATGATAATAACATGGAAACAGCTAGTAAAGGTATACCTGTTTTTTAAGATTTCTTAGATCCTCAAGGTGAGAAAGAGCATCTACAGCGGTGAGCAAGGCAATCAATCCCTGTGTAATAGATTACTTACTTTTTCATGCAAACAAGTAATACAAATAAGAGAATAAAAAATCAGTAATGCGTACAGAAATGGGAGAATCAGCTCCAAAGCTACGGTCACGAAAAAAGGATGCAGCGTCTTGAGAAGCAATAGCTAATATTATTGGTTTCTGATGCTCTGCAGATGCATTTTTTATTGGCTGTAGTGAAGCCCACACACTGCCCTTCAAACAAAAGGTAACAAGGATAATAAAAATAAAATATATGTAAAAGATAATTAAAATATGTAAAAATAAAATGAAAATATGTCACTCAAGACTAAACAGGCACAGGTAGCAAGCTAGCAACTAGCAAAGACATTAGAACTTTAGTACATACTGTACACAAACTAGCATACAAAAGAGCAACAACTGCAATATGCCTGGCAAGAAACAGCATTCACCTGTGTCCTCCTAAGGGCAGGCATGTCTGTTCTTTGAGGCATGATGCTGAATCATGTGTTTGGGCTTTAGTTGTCTGAAAGTTCATGAACATTGAATAAATCATCATAAGTCCCCAATTGATTAAGAAACACTTCTTTTATTTTATTTTTTTTTTGATAAAAATGTGGTAATGGAAAACAAAAAAATATTTCAAAAAAGAAATACAAAAACCTGCATAACGAGGTCAAATTCTGCAACATTTGGTAGATATCCATTGGTGATCTTCTCATTCTTTTCTGCAACCTTTAATTGACAGTTATCATCAATATAAGAACATAAACTTCATTTTCAGCCTGATAGAATGTTGCCGGCATTGAATTCTAGACATAAAAGATTAAACAGGAAAGTAGCAGGAAGAATACCTTTTGTAGAGTCGGTGTACTCTCCTCCGAGAGCAGAAATACAGGAAAGTCATATCTACTCCACATAATACCTGATCCCTAAATATAATAGAGTAACTATGGTATATTAAAAGCATGAATGACCTATTATATTGCAGGGAAGCAGCTTGTTTGACTCTCTATAGGGTGGTAACATTCTAATCAACACCATGACTTACAGCAGGATTCCAGTTGTGGGTGAGATTAGAGTATGGTGCAAAGGCCTCTTGAGGAAATTTTCTATCTGGTGACAATTCTACAAAATCATAACAGTACACCATCTCAGAGATGTGGTAAAATAGCATGCACAAAGAAAAATGGGGGATGAAGCATTGTAGCTACTCACCTGGTATGGTGTTTTTTGCACCATTTGACTCAACCAGTACACCAGCCACCTTATTCTGAAGTTCTGGATCATTAGATACCCTGGGTAGTAGTATTAAGAGGTTAAAAATTGATATCATCACTCAACACCTTGAGGAGATATGATTTTTTGTAAAATAGATATTATGAACAAGTACAATGATCCTCGTTTTCACAAAAAAGGCAAAGGGGCACAGAAACTTCCTAAATTCATGATTGATAGGCACACACCAAGAAACGAAGGAAATAATTATAATTGCAATCACCTGTATACCTCAGAAAGAAATCTGTCATCTGATCTAAGGGAATAAGAACAGTAGACGGCTGAACCAAGTGGCTGCTGCTGTTTCTGAACCTTACAATCGGTGCAATGATCTTTTCGCTTCCAGGATCTGACAGTGTAAAGGAGATTCCAATAATATGCAGAGAGGATGTGGTTATAATGATGACATGAGATAATAGTTGTCCCAGGAAGAAACAACGAGTAAAATGGCGAGTGGGCACTCACTTGAGCAGCCGATTTCACCAGAAAGATTCAGCAGACGCACACAAGGGAAGCTTTCAATGTTTAAGTACATTGCCTTCACAAGGTCTGGAACTGATTCCAATGAAGCAGCATCTCCTAGAAAAGGGAAAATGGACATCAATCAATGTTTTCCTAAACGGTATGTCGACGGTGACCCATTGTTTAACGTTTAAACAGTTTACACGCAGTTTAAATGGAGGAAAATATAGGCTGGTAGTACTATGAAAGAAAAAGGAAAAAAAGGAAGAAAAGTAGAAGGGTGCATTCAACTCAACCCAAATAGCAGCCGGTGCAGCCCACATGTGCTTGTTAGGTCATACCTATTACTGACCATGTGTCCTTATCCACACATCTTGTAACTTCTATCTCTTCATCACTCCTGGCCCTCTTTCGGCTGGCGGTGGTGCGGTCCATGATTGGTGGACGGCGGCGGCAGCGAGCAATGCGGGGATGGATGGCAGCGGTGGCGACAACAGCAAAGGAAGAGAGGGATCTTACACAGGCTCGATCTCTTACTCCTCGTTCCATCTCTGCACAGCCTGAACGGCGTCTAAGGCCATCTCAAATCTGTTCAGTTTCCAATGTTTATGCCGTATTATGCTGTTGTTGACTGATTAAACGGGTTAACCATATACTGGTCCGACTAGGGGCTAAATTGTGCGGTTGAACCATGTTTACTGTCTAAACCCATTTAGGCAAACACTGACATCAATCCCCAGTTTCATTACAGCAAGCATTGAGAGAAACAATAGTGGCATCTGGCATAAAAGAGGTCATGAAATCTACTTGGAAATGTATCTCCCAGGTATAGCACATTAGCACAAGCAAATGAGATGTGAGAAAAACATGAAAGCAAACATCAATTATCCCTACTAAATTCAAATTCCCATCTACACAACTCATGGTCAGTGTCAACCAACACGATCTATAATGGATCAAGATAATTCACACCAAATTCAGTTCTACAGTCAGTGGGCACTGTAATCTAGCAACAGAGACAGTGGTCAGAATGTGAGGATCAAAGCATGGAGGATGCCGAAGCTCGATATGCATAACTCAGAGCACAAATCATCAAATCAAGAGTTCATAGCTAACTAGGTCTACTACTCTTATACCTACTTCACCATAAGATCACACTGAGACCTACTAATAGCAAGGCCCCACGAAATCTAACCAAGGGACCTAGCTCGCAGACCAGATGATTCAACCGAAACAAGAGATGTCTCTATTCAACTCAATAGTGTGCACACAAACAACGGGAGAAGGCGATTAGTCTATTAGAGCACCAACTCACCGGCTGCGCGGGGAGCGAAGACGGCTAGGGCTACGCAGAAGATGGCAGCGAGGAGGTGAGCTCCGTAGCCGGCCGCCATGGCCAAACCGAGGTGTCGAGCCCAGCGAGGAGCCGGCGATCGATAGACGTCGGAGATTAGGGGAGAATGGAGGTGGACGAAGCGGAGGTGAGGCTGGTCGTTTCGACTTTACGACGACCGGGGCGTGCGGAGGGGGGCTTATGGGCCGTTCGGTCCTGGACAACGAACCGGCCCAACCAACGCTGCTTTGGATGCGCTCATCTCAACCGTCCGTCCTACACCCGCTCTCCAGACAAAACAGGGGCGGGAGCCGGCAAGCTCACCGCCGCCATCTAGCACCCAGGCGATCACCTTCGTTCCCGACGCCGAGCCGGCGAGCACGACAGGGGCGCGCTTCTACCCACGCTGACTCCTTGCGCTGTAGCCAGTGCTCCTCCCACACGCCGATTTCTCTGGGCACAGCAACAAGGTGAATTTAAGTGATACACACCTATGCTGGGTATTCCTTGTGTGCGTGAGCTTTGTTTGAGACTGCCGCCTTTTCAGCTCAAGCATGGAAGACAGCAACGCCCTGATTCTTCCCTGCAAGAGGAAGAATAAAGAGAAAGGGAAAGGCAAGGTAATTTGGGAATGCCCCTTTTGAATTAAATTGGAGCCCATGTCTTGTTCTTCAAAATAGCACGCAATGCAAGGACGTGTCTCATTGCCTCTATGAGCTCTGAAATCTCTGAATTGACAGGATGCAAAGAGAATCAAGACCGAGGACCCAAAGATTAGCAAGACTAAGCTAAAAAAACTGCAGAAACTGGAGGTGCGCTTGCTACGTCTTGTCAATTACTACCAATTTATTTATTTATTTTCGTACGTTTCATTGATTATTGCTCTGATGGTTCTCGTTGCTCCCAGGAGGAAAAGAGAAAGAAGCTGCTGCAAGCTGAAAGCATCGAGATTTTGCAGTATGCTACCCTTGATTTATTCTTTACAGTATGCTGTATGTTTACAGCGGTACTATTTTTATGGTTGTGTAAAATACTGGTCTGGTACCACAGGAAGCACAAGATCCCGGATCATGCATATTCATTACTTCATGCTTCTGGAACTATTGGTCAAGTATGTAGTTCTCAATGTAAAATTCCAAGTTTAATTATTTTTCGGTATGCAAGTTCATTTGCTCAAAGAGCCTTATGTCTCTATTACACTGCAGGCTGAGACTTTGAAAGAAAAACGAAGGCGTGCTGTGCAATTTTCTAAGGCTGGTTTGGATGTTCCTGAAGAACTCTCACTGTTCAAGAGAAGTGGCAACCAAACAGTTTCTGAAAACAGTGTTGTCACGGAACAAGTTTGCCCAGCTCAGTTTGTTGAGCCTGCAAAATTCGAAGATCCTGGCATAGGTTACAAGAATAACATGATGAAAGATTCAGCAAGAGATATACAATGTCAACCAGTGGGTGCTGCTTTAGTAAGCATGCCAGAGCCAAAAACTGAAGAATTTTGTGATGATGCTCTAGTGGTGGCAACCCAGAAGATTCAGTCATTTACTCCAAGCTGCTCTGGTGCAGATCTGGATTCGCAGGTGATTAGTCTACACAAGAAGTATTTTTAGCTTATTTTTCACATGTTTGTGCTATTTCAAGTATTTAAACCATCACTTATTTTACCTATTCCTTACATGGTGCTATGATCAAAACCTATTGTGATTTTGTAACAGTTAACTAATAGGGTCGTACATGTTCTATTGTTTTGATAGGATAAAGAAATAGGACAAGGGAAAATTGCTGTACATGAGTGCATAAATCCGCCTATAGTTGTGCCTGTGTCAAGACCACCAGAAGTTGAGAAAGCAAGGAGTGATCTCCCAATAATAATGATGGAGCAAGAAATAATGGAAGCTATATTTGAAAATTCTATAGTAATTCTTTCTGGAGAAACAGGATGTGGTAAAACTACTCAGGTTCCCCAGGTGAGTATGTGTACACACATCCTAGCTCTTGAACATGTGCAAGCTAAGAAATTGTTTAGAAGATACCAAATTTTTCATAGCTCCTTATTGCTTTTCTGTTCTCCAGTTCCTATATGAGGCTGGCTTTGGTACTAGTGATCGAGCTGATAGAAAAGGGAAGATTGGTATCACACAACCACGGCGTGTTGCTGTTCTTGCCACAGCTAGGCGGGTGTCATATGAGTTAGGACTTAAGCTGGGAAGAGAAGTAGGTTTTCAAGTCAGGCATGACAAAATGATAGGAAGTAAATGCAAAATCAAGTTCATGACAGATGGTATCTTGCTGCGAGAAGTCCAGGTCACATATCTGTCCTAATATCTTGGCTGCTTTTATCAATCTTACTATTTAAAGACATACTTTCTTATTATCTTGGCTGCTTTTATCAATCTTGTTGATCCTGAGAACCTGTGCCAGAAAAGATACTTGATAATAGGCAATACTGCTGATACTGTATTAGTTGTTCAACACTGTCACTGTCATTGATCCACATAAATAAATTAGTAAGGCATCGTAATGCCGTCAGGTCAGTAGCATCTGATCACTAAATGAGTTGCTCTATAATTGTGTCATAATTGAATCAGCTATCTTCCATAATTGAGTTCGTGCTTTACATATTTAAAGTCCTTCTTCGTCATGTCATGATTTATTTTTCTTCTGCAGAGTGATTTTCTGTTGAAGGACTATTCAGTGATCATCTTGGATGAGGCACATGAAAGGAGTTTGAACACTGATATACTTATCGGGATGCTGTCTAGAATTATAAAGCTTCGCAAGGTTGAAACTTAAGATTCACTTCAATTTCATTTAAATGAAAGGAAAAGTATACATTGCTAACTTTCATGCACATGGCAGACTTTATATGCAGACCAGCAGGGAAAAGTACGCTCAGGGTTGAATATTGAACAAAAGGATATTATTAGTCCACTGAAAGTGGTGCTCATGAGTGCTACTCTGCAGTTGAAGGACTTCATTTCAAATAGGCAATTATTTGATGTGATCCCACCAGCTGTTAAGGTACCTGTTCGCCAATTTCCTGTGACAGTTCACTTCTCAAAAAGGACACATGATGATTATCTAGGACAAGCTTATAAAAAGGTTCTATCAATCCACAAGAGGCTTCCGCCAGGTGGAATCCTTGTATTTGTCACTGGACAACGTGAAGTGGACTACTTATGCCAGAAATTACGAAGAGCGTCCAAGGAGCAAACTCCAAAGAAGCCTCAAAAAATTGATCTTGATAGTAATGGTCAATGCCCAGAAGCAGACGAGAAGGAAATATTTGAAGCATACGATATTGATAGGAATAAGTATGAGGAGCGTGATGACATGTTCTCGTCATATGATGAGGATGATATGAATGCTGAATCAAATTTCAGCTCTTCTGACAATGAAAATGAAAGTGAGATGGATACTGATACTGATGATGAAGATTCCGTCACATTTGAAACCATTGAAGAGGATGCTCCAGTATTAGCATTTTTGAAAGATATTGGAAGCTCCGCTGTGCTGAAGGCGTCATTTGGAGCCTTATCAGAAACATCCGAAGTACCGGGAAGTGTTGAAAATCCAGGTGATGCTTCAAGTGAAGAAAAGTCCAGTCTTTCAGAGAGTTGTTCCGGTCAAAGGACAGAACAGAAGCCTCTTTCACTTGGTAGACTCCATGTCCTGCCACTTTATGCAATGTTGCCAGCTTCACAGCAGCTTCAAGTGTTTAAAGATATCCCTGAGGGGGAAAGATTAGTTGTGGTAGCAACAAATGTTGCAGAAACATCTTTAACAATTCCTGGCATAAAGTATGTAGTCGACACTGGGAAAGAAAAGGTTAAGAATTATGATCCTGCTACTGGGATGTCAAGCTATGAAGTACGGTGGATAAGCAAGGCATCAGCTTCCCAGCGTGCTGGGAGAGCAGGAAGAACAGGGCCTGGCCACTGTTACCGTCTCTACTCAGCTGCAGCATATGGTAAAGATGATTTATTTCCTGAATTTGCTGAACCTGAGATAAAGAAAACACCTGTTGAAGGCATTGTGCTTATGCTCAAGTTTATGGCTATTGATAAGGTAAAGAGCTTAAAAGTTACTCACATCTGTCATATAGTCCTCCTTTTGATGTATTTCCTTTCTTGTTGCTAACATGCAACATGTGCACTTCAGGTTGCGAACTTTCCTTTCCCTACGCCACCTAACAAGGAAAGTTTGATTGAAGCTGAGCGTTGCTTAAGGACATTGGAAGCACTTGATAACCAGGACAGTCTGACACCAATGGGAAAGGCTATGGCTCAGTACCCCATGAGCCCACGACATTCCCGTCTACTTCTGACAGTGATTAAGATTTTGAAGAGCCAACCAGGGTTTGCTAGATGTAACTTTGTATTGGGATATGCTGCTGCTGCTGCATCAGCTCTGAGTTTTACAAATCCTTTTCTCAAACAATTGGATGAACATGATGCTAACGGTGAATCAAAAGAACATAACACTGATCTAGAGGTTAATGGTCTAGAAGGAAGGAAGAGACAGAAAAAGATCAAGGCCATGGTCAAAGAGGCACATGGGAAGTTTTCTAACCCTAACAGTGATGCTTTGACCATTGCCCGTGCCCTACAGTTATTCGAACTGTCAGAAAACCCGGGGGAATTCTGCAGAACCAATTCGCTACATCTTAAAACAATGGAAGAGATGTCAAAATTGAGAAAGCAGCTTCTCCGGTTAATATTTCACCAAAGCAAATTCTGTGAGGAATTTTCTTGGAATCTTGGAGACTCTGAAGCTGTTGAGCAGGCTTGGAGGACTGAGGCCAGTAAAAGACCATTGCAAATGCATGAAGAGGAACTTCTAGGGCAAGGAATTTGTGCTGGGTGGGCTGATAGAGTTGCAAGGAAGAATCACACATATTACAGGTTTTCAGATGAAGACCGAAAGATTCGAGCTGCTCGTTATCAATCTTGTGTGCTGGATGATACGATATATCTCCACCGATCATCTTCTGTTGCTCAAATTGCCCCAGAACTTGTAGTTTACTCAGAACTAGTGAATACAAAGAGGTCATACATGCATGGTGTAACAGCAGTAAAGCCAGGATGGCTTTTAAAGTATGCCAGTTCTCTCTGCACCTTCTCTGCACCATTGGAAGATCCAAAACCCTACTATGATTCCCTCCATGACCAAGTATATTGTTATGTTAGACCAGTCTTTTCTCAACATAATTGGGAGCTTCCTGTGCATAGCTTACCTATTAAAGACGAGAACAGGAGGCTCAAGGTATTTGCATATGCTTTGCTTGATGGGGATGTGTTGCCATGCCTAAGGGACGCTAAGGATATGCTGGCATTGTCACCATCTATTATCTTGGGGTTGGGGCCTTCCAGCCAAATAAGAGTTGGAGATCTTCTTGACAAGATGCAAAAATGTCGTAGGTTACTTCACGACAAGATGCAGAAATGTCCTAAGTTGATCGACAGCCGGGCAGCACTGAGAGACGTTTGGAATGCTGACCCAAATTTTCTCTATCCTGAGATCAAGGCTTGGTTCCAGGTTAAATTTCATGGCCAGTTTAGTGTGATATGGCAGAAGATGCACCAAGAGGTTCTTCGTGACGCGCACGAGCTTTTTCCAAAACCAAAAAAGCTCAAGAAAGTTAAGGGTTAGTCAAGAAGATTTTAGTGTGTTTGCTTTTTAACTGACATAGGCTTTTTTTGTGGTGGATACATCTATCAAAGTGGAACCGTATGCATCACCCTTTACTTGTAGCAGAATAGATACAAGAAATGGAATTCAGGAATATGGACAAAGAAACATTTTTTTACATGATAATATTCAGTATGATTGAGATCACTTATCAAGAGGATACAACTTAGGATAATTCAGAGTGGTTGAGATGGCTCATGCAGCGCGTATACATTTTTCTGATTCTACTTTATTGCACCACCACTACTAATGTAGTTAGTTATCATTTGTGCTATGGTCTGCACGCGGGGCTCATAGATGCTTCGACCTGTGTTGCCTAGAAATCCTTGGAGCTTCAATTTTTAATAATAATGGAGGAGCTCAGTGTTTGGCAGTAACTAATCTGGTAAGGTTAGTTAAGTTGGCTGTAAATTAAGTAACAGAACTTGAAATCAGCGAACAGTAGTAGATTATACCTGCTCAATTGCCTTAAATCTTCTGCGTAAACAAATGACAACGCAAGCAAATAGTGGATGACTGATCAGGAGGATAGAAGCACCAAAAATCACAGTAGTAAAGAGAACAGCTGCAGCGACGCAACAAATGCAAACACTACATAACACTGGGGAGCACAAGCAAATGCAAGAGGAACGTGAACGAACGGCCCAGATAAAAGATCGAGCCGCCATAACCTGATCGGCACCGTAGAGAGCAGTCCCACCTACTTCCCCTGCTCCGCCGCGGCATCACCTTCACCTCCTCCTGCGCCTGCCGGTTCAGGGCGCACGCGGCGGCCGCTGCCGGAATTGGCTGGTCCGCCGATCGGCGGGGAGATGAGGAGGAAGCCGCGGAGCATGCTGCGTACGATCCCCTTCAGCACCGCCCCTCTCTTGGGAACGTAGCGAGGGTGGACACCAGCACCCGCCGGGGGCAGTTGCTGGGACTGCTTCTTGCCGTCGCCATCGCCGCCGCCCCCCGCTCGCCCACTGCCGCACCGCATGGCTTTGGCTGCCTCGGAGAGTGGCGAGGCGAGCAAACAGAAGATGTCTGAGCAAGCAGGTCGTGTCGTGTGGGGAGCGCGAGAGAACACAACTACTACTCTGAATTTATAGCACACTGCACCCACTGCCGCTGCTGGTCACTTGGCTAGGTGGCGTACTGAGAATGTGCACGTCGAGTGAAGCAGCAGGGAAAGGTGGGGGAAGAAGGCCGGTACTGCTGCCGAAATGGCTTGCGACGGGGAGGCCGGGATCGTACGGCGGATGATGCAACGGTTAAGCTCAAGTGAATGAAATGAAGTACCCTAGTGAAACTGTGAAAGTGAGGAGTGCAACTGGAAGCTTCTTTTTTTTTTTTCTTCCCGCCGCGCGTGTGCACGCCACGGTGACGCCACCGGTTCGTTGGTTGGCCGATCGTGATTGGGTCGGTCGAGATCGAGACTAGGAGAGACTTTCATGGAAGGAGCTGCTGCGGCCGGCCAGGTGATGCGCCGTGGGAAAAGCTCCGGCGAAAAGGAGCGCCGCTCTCCTGCCGTCCACCAGATCCCTTTGCCCTTTTGCTTTGATTCCTTCGCTTTTCTAGGAATAACCTGCAGATGCGAGCGAAAAGTGCACAGCACAGACAATTTTTTTGCCACTCGCGGCGTCACCTCCTCCTCCGCATCGTCAGTAGTAGTACGTACAAGGTCGATAGACTCGGTAGGTGGGCAGGTGGCACTTGTGGATTCGTTGCGTCACTATGATGGTGCGTTGCAGCACTGTTGTCCATTCTTCATGCCAAGCAGACTCCAACTGGCTCGACGTGGACGCGGTCCTGTGGTGGAATGGCCAGGGTCCTGACTCCTGCCCGGTCGTCTTCAACCTTTCCCAAGGGCAAACAGGCAAGCTACATCAGCAATGGGGAATCGATCTCCATTCCACAGGACCACATCTGTCCAGGACCGGCCAGACAACAATGGCCCGCAAGGATTCCTCAAAAGGAATAAGAAAATGGTCCGCGAGGACAAGGAGCTATGAATAGAACGGCTGGCAGGACAACAAAAGGAAGGACGATGGGTAGATGACAGATCCGACCACCAATGCAGCAGAGAGAAAGACAGATAAGAATGTTGTTGATTACGGACATAGACTTGAAAAACAACAACGCAAGTTTTTGTCTAAACAAAAACGACAACTAAAGTTAAAAGAAATGGAATAATCCAAGGTTGTGTGCACTGTAAGAGTGCCAGCTGCGCAAATAGTGATGAGCTGTTTCTACCATGTGTGAATGCGTGCCGTGGACTTTGGGGTCAACTTGGGAAGAAAAAGGTAACTCTCGGGTTCAGACAATGGAGCCATACTACTCAACCGATCCGATGCCAGCTAATCTGTCCAAGGGAGTGCTGAAAACATGGAACAAAACTGATTTCGACCGGTGCAGATCTGATCGATTTAACAACCACTGCCATTGGATTATTATCCTTTTATCTCTGGATAAGAGAATTAAAAAGAGGTGAAAAAGGTACTCCCTCAATTTATATAAAGAGTTGATGTTGTTGATTTTTATTCAAGAGTATGGTAAAATAACGTATATTTTATTATGATTTACTTAACTACTACAATAAATATTTATACAAGATTTATAATTTTACACATTTAAACTTTGAATAAAAAAATTCTCAAGTTGACGTTGCATCAGGTTTATGAGTGAAGGAAGTATGTCAGATAGAAAACAAAGAGGTATGTCTGATAGAAAACAAAGAGGAGAGAGCCTCGTAGGCACTATGATGGTAATATGAAATAATTGTTTCGGGAAACAATCATCTCATGCGCTAATATTTGCAGTAAGGGACAATTATTACAACATTGTCGGGGTTGCGGTTATCATTCAGCTCATAAGTTTAAAACTTTTCATTAATTGCGAAATTACAACGGGATAACTTAAAAGATCATCCATTATACAAAGCAGTGTGATAGACCAGCTCAAGATTGTGTCTCGTGTATGAGATGATCAACCAGACAACATCATTGTATTTGCAAGTTGGTGGACTTTTGGAACAGTTTGTGCAGGAAAAAAGAACTGTCGGATTCAGATGGGACCATGCTTCAAAATTGATCCGACACCGGCTTAATCCGTCCAAGGAAATGCAGGTCCGATCCGATCGATCAACACCCCTGCATCCTGCAGTAGTGGGGCAATCAACTACTAGTCCAAAGAAGTCTCAAAAGCCAAGTCTAAAAGCTGACTTTTTCTCTTCTGTTCTTTTGTCCTGAACAGTAGCCCTTTTATCATCTCTGAACAATTTAGATAAAAAATAAACAAAAAATCTCTGAACAATTGATAGACGAGCTGACCGTTTCTCTCCTTCACGTTCATTCAGGTTAATAGAGACGCGGCCGCGATAGACCAACAACAGTCTTTTGCAGCCAAATTGTGTTTGCTCATCCATTAATAAAATTAAGAATCTGAAACTAAGACTTCAGCGTTCAGCAAGCATCCATGAATGCAAGAACCGCACTTTGCTCAAAACATAGAACAGAACAAACGCTTACTCTGAGGCGAACTAATTGTCCCCAGATTTTTATACAAACAATCGGGTAATCAACCACAAAAACAAGGACTCACGCAACAGAAAAAGGAACTTTGGATTACAAACGTTACTTCCAATGGCCCGAAAAAGCAGTCATACGGCAACATGGCTTCAGTTTCGGGTCCGTCGCTGGCCTCCAGCTGGGCAGGAACTGTGCTGTCCTGTCCATGCCCTTCATCGGCCGATTGCGGCGGCGAGCGAGCTCGTCGCCTTACCGCGCCGGCAGTGGCCTGGTCCGCACCGGGCGGAAGCAGCAGAACACCGCTCCCAGCACGTCCCTCAGCACCTGGCCCCTCTCCGGCACGTACCGCGGGTGCACGCCGCGTGCCACCGCGGCGCGGCCGCCGTCGTCCCTCTGCTCGCCGAGGCAGCCAGGCATTCTCGCGGACTCGTTCCTCTGAGACGACAGAGGATCAAGAGAAGCTTCGCCCACCACCGCTGTTGCCTTGCTCGCAAGGCACCAGGAGCTGGTCGATCGCTTCGAGCGTGAGCTAGTGGTGTGTCTGTCGGAATGGCTGCTGCTGAGTGCTGAGCTGCTTGCGATTTGTGTTTGTGTTGTGCTTGGTGGGCGGGCACTGAGCTGGTATTTAAACGGCGAGCGAGCGGCGACCGGGTCTTGTCCGTACAGTTTCTCCTTGGACTGCGATGGTCGTTGGCGCCTCAGGATCGGCGGGCCGGGCTGCGGTGGCCACCGTGGCAGTGGCGCACCGGGTCCAACTAGCTGAGACGCGGGCGGGAATTCACCGTTGGGTGAGTCGTTAAACAAGGCCGCGTTTGGAAAGGTAAAAGTAAAAGGCCCGATTCGGTGGTGATTTGAGTGGATCAACGCATACCACGGCGCGGCGACTCTCGGAAGCCACAGTCGCGTGTCGGGCTTGCTCTTCTCTTCGCTCCTGATGATCGGAAGCGATTGGACACAGCTTTTCCGGTTTTAGTTATTGGAGATGATGTTTATTTCTCCTGTTCGCTTATTCAATTACTAGTAAAATATTTATTTTGGACGATATCTACATCAGGATACAATGATTTATGAAAAAATTTACTGTAAGACATCACTCATATACGAATTTTGCTCCTGTATATCATTTGTTTCAAAATTAAATATAGGACACTATGACTCCATATTCTTTGTCTTAGGACAATTAAATGCGTGAAAAAGATTCTTATAAACATTTTTATCTCAATCCATAAGATATATGATGACTTAAAATTTTGTATAAAGGTTCGTAACTACACTTCTTATCAATGTGATTTTTTACCCAAAAAATTTGATTGTTTCTATGACTTTTTAACTTGAAGAATATTTATTTTTTAATTCAATAATTCAATAAATTAATTTTTTTCGAAGTAAAAAAATCATATAAATAGATAATGTAGTTTTAAATCTTCATGTAAAATTTTAAATTATTATGTATCTTATACATTAAGACAAAATATTTATAAGAACCGTTTCTGACGCATTTTAGTCGTTGGCGCCTCAGGATTGCCGGGCCGGGCTGCGGTGGCCACCGTGGCAGTGGCGCACCGGGTCCAGCTAGCTGAGACGCGAGCGGGAATTCACCGTTGGGTGAGTCGTTAAACAAGGCCACGTTTCGGACGATATCTACAATGGCCCCCTCACGACGGATCAAAATAATTATACTTCAACTATTAGGCCTTAGGCCTCTAATTAGTGCTAATTGATTTGCTTACTTGGTGACTTTATAATGTGACTTTTAGAAAGACTTCCAAAATTTAACTAAGTGGAAGGTTGATTTGATTCGACACACCTCCTGCAGTTTTAGTCACTGCTCGTCAGGTGGTGATGTTTATTTCTCATGTTCGCTTATTCAACTAAGATCTTAAATTGTTGATTCTGGAAGAAATATTCTATAAAATTCACTGAGTTTGCGATTGTTTTGGCTCTCACTCCAGCTTTGCTAGAACGCTTAATCACAAGTTTGTAAGTACTTGGAACGTATTCCCCAGAAGATGTGTATGGATAGACGATGAAGAACGGTGCAAGCCGATGCTCACTGTCCCTGCTTCATCAATTCATTCACGAAAAGGAAGGGGAAAAAAGGTGAACTAGTAGTAAACATCTGAAGACACAGTACAGGGGATGGTATTAGGAGAAGCAGGCCTCTGTCACATTTCTTTATTACTATATTACCGTTTTGTTTAGTTTTGTCATCGTCATTGTTGGAAGATGTGGTAAGATTTCTTGACAAAGCTACTCTGCATCCACTGGCGAACTCACAAGAACTTGTACGGCTTATACTACTTTTTTGCCAGTAGTGGTGGTGCAGAAAACTGAGAACATTAAGCCTGTTGCACTAATTAAATGATGATTGTGGGACAAGGTGAGTGTTGGTAGTTGATTCTGTTGCAAGGCACAAGATAAGTCAAATCTGAAGGAAAAAATAGTGTCGATTAGGTGGTGCCTGTATTTGTGCTGCATAATTTTTCGTTCTGAAGTATAAATGACAAAGGCTGACGACTTATATGCAAACGCTAAATCAGCGCTTTGCCAAGATTGAAATACATGTATATTAGTGCTAACAGCAACCGAAGTCAATGTACTTCAACCAAACTTATGACCTGGGTGTTTGGGGAATCCAATACAAAAGTTTTCTTTCAATAATTCTTAGTGCTAACAGCAACCGAAGTCAATGTACTTCAACCAAACTTATGACCTGGGTGTTTGGGAAATCCAATACAAAAGTTTTCTTTCAATAATTCTTAGTGACCAAAATTTGGAACATGTAGTGATGTTCAACCGCTGCGCCTTAATTAATGAAGATCTTTCCCAACTGAGCTTGGTGACTACTACATAAAAATGCTATTAGTAGTATGATGTTTAGGCCAACCACAATGGAGAAATAAAGTCGGCATTAGGCAATAAATGCACCATAGAAGTCGGTAGTACACATTGTGTGGGTCGGTAGCAAGTAAAACCGGGTAGCATGCGTACTGCCGGCATCAAGACACATATTTTATTGTATCTATACAGTGTTTGAATAATTCAGCTGAGTAACCGCTGCCCGCCAGCTTTCTTTCCATCCCCATCCTCTGCGCCGCTCGTGACCTTTGTAGCCGTTGCTGGTCAAGTACCTACAAAAACAGATAGACACGTATCAGACCATCTCTACACTCAGCACAAATGGATTCAAACAACAAACATTTTCAGAGCCAATCCTACCAAAACCAAAGCTCTCCCGGATCTGGCCAAAGCTCCCCTCCTATGCAAATCCCCACTAATTTCTCTCAGCCTCAGTTCTCCCAATACTTAGCACCTAATTTTCAAAACTTCCACCCTTTTGGTGCCACAGGTAGTTTTCATCCCTATGGTCATTCTCCCCCAGCATTTTTCATGGTGTTCAACAGCAAGGGAATTGGATGCAATCAGCACCAATCAGATTTCAAGGTTTTGGATCCCAGGATAGTTGGATGCACTCATCAAAATCAACAATTCCTCTCATGGATCAGGTTCAGGGACCCATACCCTGCAACACAGCAACAAGAGGAACCAATTAGTGTTCAAGATTCAAGCAATAGTAGTGAGGACGAAGGAAGGAAAGGTACATGCCGCAATTGGACTGAAGATGAAAACAAAGATCTAGTTGATGCTTGGGTTCGCAACTCTGTTGATCCCATCAAAGGAATAGATCAGAAGTCTAAATACTATTGGAAGGCTGTAGCTGCGGACTTCAATAGCGATAGGCCAAGTAACAACAAAAGGACTGCATTGCAATGCAAGACACATTGGAGTGGTATTAAGAGGGATGTTTCAAAGTTCATTGGACTTTATTCCAAAGTTAAAAGTACCTATTGCAGTGGACAATCAGATGATATGGTGATGGAGAAAGATCACAAGTGGTACAAAGAACAAAACAAGAAGAAGCCTTTCACTTTTGAGTACTTGTGGAGGGTCCTCAAGGATCAGCCTAAATGGCGCAGACTCATTCAAGAGGAAGAAAGCAAGAATAAGAGGACCAAAATTTCTGAATCAGGAGCTTATACTTCATCATCGAACCAAGATACGAAGGAGGAAAATCTGAGTGAAGAAAAGCGCCCTGAGGGGCAGAAAGCAAAAGCAAGGCTAAAAGAGAAAGAAAAAGGTACTACCTCATCACCTTTGGGGGACCAGACTTCACAGAATATGGTTCTTTATCGTGAGGCCACTTCAATCAAAGCAGCAGCAAATAGTTGAGGATGTTATGTATGCATGTGTGATTCTACACAGTATGATAATTGAGGATGAGAGAGACTCTTATGGCATACCAGATGGAAACATATATGTACAATGAAAAAATTCACCACAAATGATAGGACTAGACAAAGGCCCAGTCCATGGATTTACAGAAGTGTTAGAAAAAGACATGGAAATTCGTGATCGAGGTACCCATCGCCGTCTCAAGCAAGATCTAATAGAGCATGTGTGGCAAAAGTTTGGTCCTCCACAGGCTACAAATTAATTAGTGTGCCTTGTTCTCAAATTAATTAGTATGCTTTGTTCATAGCAAGTTTACCTTGCAGTTTCTGTATAACTACCCATGTCATAGATCTACGCAGTGCAGCAAAAATTAGTATGTCTTGCCCTCATATTCGGAAACAAAAATCAAGTATACCGTCAAATAGGAGCAAATAAAATCATGTACAAGGTGGCCGGCCTTACCATCTACATCCGAAAGCAGGGGAAGCCAACCAACCCTGTTGTGGTCCGCCACTCGGTGTCCATGGCCGAGGCTGTGGCTGGCGAGCTGGTCCGGCCCCTCCAGCGCGGATATGTCCCGGACGAGCTCGACGGCGCGCACCTCCTCAAGTTGCGCTCCCCTACGAGCTCATGAACGCCGTCGACGTGGACGCCAGGCGGCCGAGCTCGCGCGCAGTGTGCACGCCGCCGTCTACCTCCAGCGCGGTGGGCTGATGGTCTACATCGACGACCTACGGCGCTCGACCTTCTCTGGTGCTCGGGATTGGAAGGAATCGGAGGATTTGTGGGTGGCGACGAAGAGAACAATGGAGAGGATTGGGGATCTCGCGGGAGGAACAGAGGTGGTTGGGAGCTGATATTTTTTACTCGTGTGGGCCAGGCCTTATATCTAGGAACCCTTGTGAGGTTCGTAATAGTTGCTGCCGACTGACGCTGGAGCCCACAGCTAAGACCGAAGTTTATAGTACTACACATTGCGGTTGCTCTTATGACGGTTACTCAATAAATATGTGTCACGTCACCTAGACACTGAACGTGAAAATATGTTAGAGCAGATATATTGACGCGGACCCGCCCAGAAAACCACGTCTCGGAACGGATCCGGTCTGTTGTTAAGCCAGGATCCTGTTGGGCAACGTTCGGCGAAGCGAGCGTACACACGATACAACACAGACAAGGGATAAACAGCAATAATTTAAGGAGGAAGAAATTAATACAACATTAGTTCCTGGATTGTAGCTTAAGTCTTACAAAAGTTCAGAGCGCACAATAAAGTTTGAAAATCGTAGCAGCGGAAGACTCGATTAATACAGACTCCGACACTCAAATACTAAGCAAAAGCATGCGCCCTGCCCGCAGGCGTCATGCTGCTGGCCACTTCAAGGCTACTGCGGCGACTCGCACAGTTCCCACTGGAGGTTCCCTACCTCGGAGTGAGACTCCTCCCAGTGGAAGCTATCGTCTTGGTTCTGGGTGTCGGTTCCTGAAAACCACATATCGCTAACGCGTGAGCTTCTAAGAAGCTCAACAAGACTGACCCGTCAAAAGGCTGACACAGCCGACTTCTAGACATGAAGGCTGATGGGGGTGGGTTTATTTGCCAAACGAACCCGCAACCTGTACTACTCTTGGTCAATTTTAGCACAGGTTAAGTAGTTAGGATATAACTTTAATTAGCACTAGTCTAATCAAACATAATAAAAGTGACAAGTAAATAGTAATCATCATAATGTCAATCTCATTGCATCTCATCTTATTGCAGAAATGTGGTGCGTTTCACGAGCATGCTCACCAACTGGGAGCGACAGCGGTTCGAAACAATTTTTATACCCTGCAGGGGGAAACCTAATCGTACGACACGTGCGTGTCCCAGACTCGCACGTGGCAACCGTTCACACCAGCTCCTGCAACGTCAATTCCCTCCTACGTCTGCCTTAGCAGCGCCGCATCCCACCAGACAACACGTCCCAGACGGTTTCTGTGGAGTTCCCACGCTGCCCACCCCAGATCTCCTCCTAGTCAGACACCGTAGGGCAGGTTCGACGTTGCAATCACTAGGCTACATAGGTTTACTGGGGCCCATTACACCCAGCATACGACCAGTACGTTCAACACTCGATCAGTCTCGGACCACACGGATCAGACAGGTCTACGATCACCCTGGACCCGGTCCAGTCGCCGACCTAATTGGTATCCTGTCTGACCCTCAAACTTTTATCCTTCTTTAATTATCTCATCATCAGGTGTCATAATGTATCAAGTGGTAGTTTCATCCAAGATCCTACCTTTCGCGAGCAGCGTCCACTCTGCTCGACTTCTACCGGTAATAACTTGCTAAGCATAGCAACTATTTGGTCATCTATACCAACTACCGATAGGGTTTCCTATGGAAACAAATGCAACTAAGGTTGCAATCAACTCCTAACAACTTAATGCACAAACATGACATGACCCACTGAGTTGTAAAAAGAAAATTTTAAACAGAGGTGGTGCACCGGGGCTTGCCTGGCTCTTCGGCTTCGCGGTTGATCTCTTCTGCTGGAGTGGAGGAGTCGGGCTCTGCAGCTACCTCGCGTGCTTCGGAATCTACATGATGCATTATGATTATGTGACGTTCAAAGGAATGATAATATAATGCTTTTGCTAAGGAGTATTTTAGGGTTTCAATCTGCGACGTTTAGAATTAGGGTTAACCCTAATTCCTTGACGCCGTTGGTTTAAAATATTTGACTTAATGAATGGGGTTCCCAGTCACTTATTCAATTTCTCATCATGTGATGTGTAAATGGGTCATATTCTCTAAATTAGTCTAAACTCAAATTTTTGGTTGAGATTTACCGACATCTTTCTTCGGAGAATAGTTATTTAATTAAACTACGGTTCTTAATCTTAGGGTTGAAAATGAAAATTTTAGTTGCACTAAAATTTTATTTTTACTGGATAGTGCTCTCTGAATTATGAATTTTGAAATTTGGTTGAGGCTTAGATTAATTTTCTAGATTTTATCAAAATTCAACAAAGTTTCTGTTATTTAAAATGGTAAAATCAGAAATAATTATTAAACCTTGGAATAAAATTATGAAATTTTATGTAACCACCCATGAGCATAAAAACTAAAGTTGTGTTTTTGGGTTCAACATTTTGGAGTACTTTCATAATGTATTTTAGAAAAATGTAATTTTGTTAGGCAGAATGGAGTATCTTGAATAGGTTACATGTAATTCTGTGGTCCTAAAATCCTGGTAAAATTCCAGAGGATGCCTACTGTCATGCCACACTTGTAGATCAAATTTTAGCCCTAGCATTGCTCTACAATTTGAATTAGAATTCAGAAACAGAACAGATTGTTTTAATTATCCTTAAAAATTCCAGGTCATTTAGGAAAAAGTGTTTTAACAGAAAATTAGTGCATTTCATGAGGGTTCTAACAAATTTTAGTTTGGGATTTTTGGAGGTTCCTGTGATTTGTTTGGCATTTCACAAGACAGGACAATATTGAAGGAAAATAGAATTGAAACAGTGATTAGGGCAGAACAGGGGAGCTGAGCTCCGATGAGCTCCGGCGACTGATTCGGTCAAAATGGTTGATCGGCTGCGCTCAATCCTTGGCCCTACACCATCTACAAGCTATGACGAAGCTCGGCAGCACGACAATGGTGAGGTCCCATCACCGGAGAGGGGTGCTCACCGTGGGGGTCGGCGGTGGCGGCGGTGAGGAAGGGTTCCCGACGAGATGAGCTAAATTCCGGAGAGAGGAGAGCGCCGTGAGCTGCACAATGACTTGACAAGTGAGTTGAGCAAGGGGAGGAGCACTGAAATAGGCCGGAGCATGGCCGGCGGCGAGGGGTGGCGGCTCTGCCCGAAGCTCGATGAAGGAATCACCGGAGGAACGGCGGAGGGAGAAGATTGGTTGGTCTAGCAGACTCACCGTGGTGCAGTGAACCTGTTTGACGGGGTTAGGGGTCGCGGGGATGGCTGGAATACCAAGGTCGACGGTGAGCTCAATTGGCGGCAGAAGGGGGAACTGGCGGCGGTGCAGGCGTTCTGTCGTCGCCGGTGAGTTTCTGCGGCCGAGCACTTGTCAAAATCGATCACCGGGATGAGATGAAGCAGCCGGATGAAGGAATTGCAAAATGAGTGTACCGTGAAGATGAAT
Source organism: Oropetium thomaeum (assembly GCA_001182835.1). Taxonomy (NCBI): domain Eukaryota; kingdom Viridiplantae; phylum Streptophyta; class Magnoliopsida; order Poales; family Poaceae; genus Oropetium; species Oropetium thomaeum. The sequence continues at coordinate 188,311 of LFJQ01000012.1, forward strand.
TCGATGGTTGAGGGTCGGGGCGGTGCTCCTGTTGCCGGTGAGGACGACTGCAGTGTTCCGGGCGGAGGGAGCGACGGGAGCGCAATTCGATCAACTGAAAGCTGCACCGGGGCGAGGGGAGTCGTTTAGGCAAGGTTGGATCAGTGGAGAAGGGTCGGAGGTGTGGTCTCACCGTGAGCTCCCCTTCGGCGGCAATGGCGACGGTGGCACCCGAGTGAGGGAAAACGGCAAGGCTTGCGTAGGAGCGAAATTGGGCGCGGGGAAAGTGGGAGGAGGGTTCAGCGCACTCCTTTAAAGTGAGGGAAAACTGCAGATTGTGTTAGCCAGAAGGTTTTCTTGGCTAATACCACTGACAGGATCATTGGTTCAAAATGCGAGCAGTCCGCATTTCACATTTGGGCCTGACACCATCATCGAAAACTACTCGTGCTTAGGCCCCCTTTGGCAGAGATCCACGGAGCTGATTCTCAGAGAGAATCTAAAGAGCTCTGCCAAACGCTGTGTTGCAGAAGAAGTGATTCTTGGTTGATTCTATAAAGTGATTCTTTGAAATGAGCTAAGAGAGTATATAATAAAGAATAAAAAAGAATCAATTTTAGCCACAGAATCACTTCTGACTCAGAGAATCACTTCTCACTGAGAATCACTCCCCGAGAATCTCTATCAAAGGGGGCCTTATTAACATCACACAGGAATCAACAACATGTTTCGTTGAGAAAATCAAATGTTTATTTTGGGTGAAAAAGTTCTCACTATCATCGGCGACTTGGCATTCGACCCTTCAACTATTGTCAAACGCACGCGCCATGTCACCCAGGCAACGAGCAAGCAACTTCCGCGAAGATGCTTTCCTCTACCCAGCTCGAGCTCTCTGTATATATTAGCGCTTTCTTCACATCCAGTCTGCACACATTGCAAAGTTCACTAATACTAGCTCAGAAGTGAGACATTCTGAACAAAGGGAAGAGAGAGGCTTTTTTTTGGAGAAGCAACAAGAGAGAAACTAGAGATCATGGCCCTGATGAGAAAGCTTGTCCTGCTGGTGATCATGGTGGTCATGGTTTTGTCGGTAGCAGCGGTCGCGGCAACAAGGCCCTTGGCGGGAGAGGAATGGGCCGGAGAAGTCACCGGTAGCGAATCCTTCGTGAGCTTTCTCCGCCAGCTATATCAGCAACGGCTTAGCGGGCCAGGTCATTCCTGCTCAACTTGGAATCCAAATGGTGGATGCTGATAAGTCGGAAGTTGGCTTTGCAGAAGGCAGGTTCTACTCGAAGCGCGGGGTGCATACTACTGATAAGTGATACTAATACACAGTTAACAGAGTTTTTTTTACTGTAATCGTAAAGGAGGTTGTTGTTTGTTTTTGGCTTACTCCTAATGCTGTAATTCTTCATGTGTGTTTTTTATGGGATAGAATTTCCCGTGTCCAAATTAGGACCTCAAAATTATCTTCCGAAGATAAGAAATTTAGCTAACGAAATTTGTCTTATATAAAGAGAAATTAAGACAGTGGTCAGTACAGATTTGTTTCGATGATCCAGAGGCAAGAAAACGACTTATGTGTGAAAATCTTAAATTCAAGTGACATACAGGTGTTTTCTGCAATTATCCTCAAAATATAAGATAGCACATATTTTAAAAGAAAAAAGTTCAATTTACTCCCCTCAAATATAAGTATAGTCTAAATAACCCCTAACTACTTTTTAGTTCAGTTTACTCTCAAACTTATGTCATTTGGTTTAATTTACCCCCTACTATAATTTTTTCTTTTTGTTTCTCGTACACAAGTTAAATTTTAATTTACAATTTTATATGTTTAAAAAAATATAATTAAAATTTTCAACATTATTTTAAATAAATTTGTATCCCAATGATTATTTACTATTAAATGTCCTTCTCTACTAAAATAATTATAAAAATTATTTTGAATTATTTTAAAAATATTTTATGATGTCAACAACCGTCAAGTAAAATTTTGACTTATGAAACCATTTATACATAGAGAAACAAAAAAGACAAATTTTATTAGAAGGTAAATTGAACCAAATAACATTATTTTGAGAGTAAGGTGAATCAAATAATACCTTAAGGGGTTATCTAGACTTTGCTAATACTCGAGAGGAGTAAATTTAACTTTTTCCTTTTAAAAATATAATGATATTATTTTTAATTATGATTGTGAAATCTAAAAAATAGATCACCCTTCGTTAACATCTAAAATGTACTGCCACAAAGTTTGATTTCTTTTTTCTATGTTACGAGTTGTACATGTAACAGTCAATTGAGATATTGCAGCTAGCTGGTGGTTTATCATGTCATCAACTTGTGTGCACAGTGCAGCATAAAATCTGTCATTGTATTGTGTGCCCTGATAAAACATATCAAATAAAGTTCGATCATCCAACTAAGTATAAGATTCTAGTGGCTCGCTGAGCTGTAGGAAAATGAAGCTTGAATACCCGTCACTCTGAGCTGTGTGCTCATACCTTCATTTAAGGAAAGAATATCTGTGGGACATTTTCTAGGAAATTTGGTACTAATTTGACTCCGATAGAAAGGACTTGAGGTTGCGCCTGCTCTGACCAAGTAGCAAGAGAAGAACATGCACATTGTCGTCCTCAATACGAACACCGTGTTTTGACCCGACAAAACGAGTTGTTGAATAAATTCCTACATAACAATGCATTGCATGGGCCAGGGCATTGACCAACAGCGACGACGTGTACGTGTATCCCATGGCATTCGAAAGTCGCGCGCAAGACGCAAAAGATGGTCTATCGCTGACAGCAACTCAACCTAACAATGTAGGACACTTCCGTTGATATGTTGTAAAATATTGCATTTAGTTTCAGAAGGTTTTATTGACTGCAAGGATAGATGGCAAATTAAGTTATAAAATGTGCCTGCAGTAAGCATTTTTTTTCTTCACATTGCTTCGTGTTAGAGCTTGCACTAACGCTGTCTGAAGCTACTGCATCTCATTAAAATTACTGACAGAAAAATGAACGGTCGTATCGGTACATACCACCGCATTTCGGTGTAAACTCCGCGCTATTTCGACGACTTGCGTCCTCCTGGTCGTATACTAATTTTTTTAAAAAATGTCCGCGCCGGGTCGTCGACTTAACGAGCAAGCAACTTGCCGCGGCCCGCGGGCAAGACCTTCCTCTACCTCCGGCTCTCTGCTATATAACGCTTCGTCATACAGAGCTTAACGAGTCAAAAAGTCTCTATAGCTTTTGCCATTGCGAAGCTCCATAGCCATCTAGCTAGTTCCGGAAGCGAGGGAGGGAGGGAAGCAGATCGAAAAAGGGAAGAGAGAAGCGCGGAGAGCAAGAAGACTGCGACGACCATGGCTGCGATGATGAGAAAGTTTGCCGTGCCGGTGGTCATGCTGGTCCTGGTGCTCTCGGTGGCTGCCGTCGGCGCAGCGCGGCCTTTGGACGGCGAGGAATGGGCCGGAGCCGGAGAAGCCACAGCCGCCAGTGAGTCCGTCAGCAGATGGCTCCGGCAACGACGACTAAGCGGGCCAGGCCACTCGTGTAAAACTTGGAACCCAAACGGCGGATGCCGATGATGAGTTGCAGAAGTAGCGTGTATGGCGACCCAACCATGCATACGGTAAATTTCGTGGGTTGGTTGTTGGGTGTTATAACTGTACAGTGTATGCCAGATTTGTTATGTTCTTTCTTTTTTTTTTCTTTATTGTGGTATACTTAGTTTTTTTGGGGGGGTGGGGGTGGTGTAAAGTCCCATGTCATGGATGTGGTGAAATCGCCGCAGATACAACTAGAATTTAAGTGAAACATTGCATGCAGATCTTGTATAGCCGCAGTATATATTATTGAATGAAGAAGAAGAAGAGACAGTGATTAGTGCACTTTTTCTTGCTCTTCCGTGCCTGCATTCCTGTTGCCATGTGTGCTTGTTTACATGTTCCTTCTATCAATTCTTGTTTTGAAGGCAGCATTCGTTCCGGTCTCCGGCAGGCTTTGACTTTCGTGGGTGCTTTATCTTGTCCTCTCAGAAATTTAAGTACAGAGAGATACGAATGAATAGACGATATTCTTGGTAGCTAGGGAATATTAGCAATTTGAACGGTTCAATTAACAGTAGTCCGGGGCGACCAAGACCGCGTTCCCTATACGGAGACGGACCATATCATGTAATCGTTTTGGTTCAAATTTTTTTTTACAAAAACTGACTACATGTAATGTCTGCAACTACAAGCATAGTTTGACGAACATGCTCGTGTGTAGAAGACGACAGCAGCTAGCAGCCATCGTTTGCTTCTCTCCTTCTCCCTCTCCATAGACGATCGAGAGATCTTAGAATCCAACAACTCCAGACCTTTAGTTCGGCAGCAGTTGACCCCACGGGCCAGCCACGCCCCGCGTCGCGTGGCGTGGAACGCCGGCCGGACGTTTTGCTCGTCATGCCGACGCAAGTGTCGGAAAGTCCACGACCGAACACAGCGTTTCTTGCATTCGCCTTTCCCTTCTTCCTGGTGCTGATCGAACTCAGCTCCACTCCCATGCATGCTGTGCATGCACCACATATCGCAAACACTGTTTCTTCTTCTTCTTGGATTCGCTACGAAACCAAACGCTAGGCCTGATGGATCTCGTCGTCGTACGCATACGCACGTCGGTGTCGCCGCACACGCCAGCACCCCGGTGACGACGACGACGAATAATGTTGCTGCTAGTGCGCGACCCGGTCTCATCTCATGTGGGCGGGACCGCCAAGTTACCTGCCTGCTCCCTGCCCTTGCCGCGAGCCCGCGACGAGGTCGTGTGGGTATGTCTCACGCCCCACGGAAGAGGGCACCGGCGGTCTCGCGAGCTGTTGCCAGGCTACCGTGTGTGTAGCTCAGTAGCGATACTCCTGTACTTACCAGCTCCGAATGACCATCTTTCCACTCACCATTTGCCAAAACAAATCTGCTTGTTGACTTCGAATCAGCGTAGACGAAGCACAACCGTCCGTCCGCGCGGACTTACTCTATTGAGCTGTGTTCCGTGGCTGGCAACTCATCACCTGCATTCCCAGTCTCGGAACGTTACGCGCGTGCGCGTGGAATTTTCAGAGACTTCTCACCGCAGCACAGAACAGATACTACATCCCACCGCTGAATGACGACGACGTCGGCGGACTGCGTTGCCTTAATTTGAGTTACTACTCCGTAGTTGTTTGTCTCAACAACCGAACGTTCGTTCCTACTTTGGACTTGGTAGTGTGTTATTGTGTTGGGCTGTCGGCCCACTGATTTCTACGGTGGTGACAATCCTCGCTCGCCAGTCGATCGCTCACTGGACCTGGTCGGCCTCAGAAAGACGGTAGTAGGAGCAAACAACAGAATCTCTGAGCGTCGTTTGGTAAAGGAGTTTCATGACTCCCACATTTGTGATTTCTGGACGGCTCATTTTGTGAATGGCTGAGGCAGACATTTTTGACTGTGTCAGTAAATCTTTACTAATCTCGGTAGGTTGCACGAGGACGTTTTGGAAGGTCTTCCTGCTCTAGGAAGAGTTTCGTGGGCGTCGACCGTCGACGGGCGGACGGGGTCACGGGCATGTACCATGATATATATATATAGATGGAGGAAGCCCGGGGCGTATGCCCGGCGTACATGGAGGAAGCTAATTCAAGTAGTGCTCTAGCTCTCAACGGGTGATTAGAAGGTCGGCAGCAAAAACCTGCTGGGGGCGCTAGCTGGCTCTCATCGGTTTCTACCTTTGTGACCGCAGGCGCAGACGTACTGCAGTAGTCTTCCCTTCTGAACCAGATCACCCGCGTGGGATTAACAAGCAGCAGGTAATTAATCAGCTCGCCACGCATCTCATCTCTCAGTCCACGGCACTCTGCAAGTCTTGTGTCGTCCGCACATATTACATGAACTTTTACTGACACAGGTTTATAGCGCAAACATGCATGCTGCGCGTTGAGTTCGAATTTCACAAAGCTTTAATAAGCTCCTATATATATACCTGTGCCGCCGATTATTATGATTGGCATTCATCATGCACAGAAAAACCTCGGCCTAACATTTGATCTCATGATTATTACTGCACTTATTGGCTTTTCTCTGAGCCGGTAGAGATTGTTGCAGGCAGGCCTGCACACAGCATGTCTACGATGAGCAAGTTCGTTGTGCCCTTGATGAAGATGATGGCAGTTTTCATGCTGCTGGCAGCGTCGGGGTCGGGCCGGCTGCTCGGAGCTGATCAGTGGAGCGGCGGCGGCGATGAACATCCTATGGCACAGTTTGTCAAACACCGGTACCTGGAGCAGGTGATGTCTGGCGGTGCTGGCAGCTCTTGCAGGTCCAATGACGACAACAACCCAACATGCCGTCATCACGGCTGATAACAAAGTTGTTGCATGCAGAGACGGCCGTAACATACATGAGCATTTTACGCTGCTGGGCCCAAATTAATATGGGCTGGAGTCCATGTTAATTGGACGTGTGTGCAAATAAGTACTACAGTTTGGCTTGCGGTATTTCTCCATCGAGTGACGATCGACGATTAAACAGCAGTGTGATATTATGAGTATAATGTGTGTATAATGAGTAATGTGAGATATGAGTATAGTATGTGTATATATGAGTTTAATGTGTGTATATATGAGTATAATGTGTGTATATATGAGTGTAACGTGAGATATGAGTATATAATGTGTGTATACATGAGTGCAAAGTGAGATATGAGTATAATGTGTGTATATATGAGTTTAATGTGTGTATATATTTTTGTGCTTCCTAAAAAAAAAGCATATAATTCATTTCCACGGTTTTTAATAGTTTTAAGTGTTGATGAATTTCGGTGGATTTGTTTTGATGAATGGAAACGTGTGTAACAGTGAAGCATTAATTGTCCCTGATTCTAAAACAAGAGAGCACTCATCTATGATCCCCTTTTGTGTTTTAGGATATCTAGTATGTCATACGATTACACTGGAATAATTAAATTAAAATTATTGTTCTAATTGCATAAAAAAGTGGAAATAATAGTTTGAATGACTATTAATATATATTACATCCTACTACAGATAAATCCAATTACCTCTTCAAGATGGCAGATACGACGATGATTTTAATTACTGTTTCTGACAAAGAACCTAATTCATGTTCAGATCGACTCTCACCGTACAGCAACAAAAACTCAAACTTGGATTATGTATTTGCGGCAAAATTGAGATGTAGTACAATGTATAATCTGAATCTTATTTGTGCAATTCAGATTGTGAAACAAGCGTGCCGATTTGGCAGCTCTTGATGACCATAGGGCCACCGGGTGGTCGGGTGCGTGGAACGCCGGCATTTTGCTCTCGTGCGGGCGCAAAGTGTCCATTGTGGCATGTTGTTTCCGCAAAAGCCGACGACCAAAAGAGCGTTTCGGCGTTCCGCTTCCCTTTGTGCCCAATTTTCCGAACACTGTTTCTTCACACGACCGTACCAGCACCTTGCATTGGCATACTGACCCGGCCGTGGACTCGGGATCGCTAGCCTGCCCTGCCCTGCGCCCTCGCACTGGCAGCGACGCGGTCGTGTGGTGTGGGTGATGTGTCTCGGTCTCACGCCCCGCGGCAGAGCGCACGGCCGCGCTTGCCTACATGGCAGCCGAGGACGATCTTTCCACCTGCCAAGGCACATTTGAACCCGGCCGCGTAGTAGATGAAGCATCGCAAGTCTTGCTGGATTTTCAGAGTTTTCCCAACGTGGCAGCAGAGAGATGCCGGACTGTTGCATTTGCATCTGAGCTTTGTCTGAACATCCTAGCTACTATACCGTGGACTCGGTCTCGGTAGTGGTGCTGGGCTGGCGGTTCACTTCAGTCTACTCTACGGTGCCAAGCCTGTCTGTCCCCCCTGATCGCACACTGGAGTGCAGGACTGGGCATCTCGTGTCGTGTGGCTCCTGCGTTTCCTAGACGCAGTCCATCTTTGTGATTTCTGAACGGAAGTGTCATTAGGTAGCGACTGACTTGGACTTTGACTGTAACAGTAAAATTAAATTTGCATCGACTCCGCCTCAAATTGCAACACAAGTGAAACTTGACTAGGTAGAGAACGCTTTGTAAAGCTTTTCCCTGGGATGATTTTGGGTGGTCTGAACACCACTGCTGTGAGTGGAATGGCTGTCGGCAACACGCACGCCATTGCTTCCACGTAGAGGAAACGAATATCCCACGTACAAAAACGTCAGTTGCTCAGCACTGGCCGTGCAATCTTATATGTAAGTCGCTGATGGCTGACGCCACAACTCGCAAGCACCGGAAAGATCTTAAAAAATAATGTTTAATTGGAAATACTGACCACCCAGAAATATAAATTTATAATGGGGATACTGTCTTTATTTATAAATAGCAGCACTCTTATATCACTGATGAACAACGAGTGAATTAACTCCAGGATTCTCATTAGGGCCCCATCATGTATGGGTCTTGCTGTGTGTTTGAATCTTCAACAATGGAGATATTTTTGCATAAAATGGCTGGTTGTTTAGTAATAGAATTGGCTTTTGTTAGTTTGTCAGACTTTATGTTTGTTTTTTCCACGCATGTGTGGTCTTTTAAGGATACTTTTGTAATAATGAACAGCTATATGCATTGGTCGATACTGAGGTTCGAATATTGAAATATATTTTTTTAAAAAAAATAAATAAATAAATCATGCATGGGTCTTTGTCCTTTTTTTCATATGGGTGGGTCCTTGTCCTTTTGGACCGACAGTGGTAGACATTTGACTCGAACGGAGAACGACTCTGAACGGGCTGGTCACGTACAAAACGTTATTTTGACTGCCATCACGACGCTGATCATCATGCATCACTTCAGTTTCATTCTTTTCCAGCTGTAAAGCGTTCCTTACTTTTGAGCACCGCGTTTCAGGAACCGTTCATCCTTCGTCTTCTATGTTCGCGTAGACGCACATTGCTCACAGCAAAGACGCCGCGATGGAAAGCTACGTGTGGTTCAGACGAGAAAAGAACTCCAGCGCTCTTATGTACTTCGGCTATTTAATTTTCTCTCAGTCGCAGCAAAAGTTCGCTCGTGCGTAGAACGAACTGTCCAATAACCGGACCGAATTTTTTTCAGCGTGAGACTGGTCAAGTTGGCAGAGCTCCAAAACCGCGTAGTAGACGTATTTGTGTAATACAATCTACAGTGTATCGGTCGAATTAGTCAGACGATTAACCGACCAGTCACACACGTAAAACTACCTAGAGTTTTCAGCGAAAGACGACCTACAACTTGGCGGCATGCAAGAAGAGGCTAAATATATATATACGACCGGTCAAGGTGATCACATATTCGAAGCAGGCTCATACCATTTGTCAGCTCCAACGTGTATATAGCATCCCACAAATTGTAGGATTAAAATGAAAAATAAATTAATATCCTAAATGGACAAGTAAATTAGGACCGAATGAGTAGTTGTAGTACTTATACTCTCTTTCGATGACTAATTAATGTCTGGTACCAGGTATTTTGGTTCTGGTGGTCAGATATGAATGTCATTCATACTAGTAGTGTCATTCTTTGTTAGGAGCTTCTCAGAGCTTTCTCCCTCTTGAACGCTTTTCAAATTAAAGGAACGGTCAAATCAATCCACAGCATTTGCCTACACCGTGTTCAGTAGGCAACTAGTAACAAATCTGAAGCGTCAGTACAGTCCTTTCAAATTTTCTTAGCTGGTTCAAGTCTTAACTCTTGAGAGAAGCTGCATGCTCTTGAAGTCAGTATCTTTTGTCGGACGTAGACGCCTAGAACCGAAAACTACAACAAACAATACGTAGTATACGGGATTGCCTGACTGACCGATCGACCCACTGTATCCGCAAAACATTCTTGACATTGGCTAAGCGGTAGAAAACCGCGTCCGTAGCAGTAGATGTGTTTACTATGCAAAGAGCATGCATGGACAACGGCCGAGACTCGTCTACCGACTCTGCTAAGGTATGTGACTCATGTAATTCCGCTCCCTTCGGAGTTCGGGAAGACCAGACCGCGTGCGTGGAAGGCTTGCTAGCGCATTCGGTCGTTCTCGAGCGAGTCACACACGCTATAGCACGGAATTTTCACAGAGATAGCCCGGCCTTTGCCCTTCGCCTATGCCGATATGTCTATATATAACCATGCAGAACACAATCGCCATTCATCATGCAAAAGAACAGCTCACGAGAGATTATACATATACTAGTACCTGTCGGCTCAGCTCATATCGGGCAGAGAACAACAGAAGAAAGAGATCGAAGCTCACTTTCACTTATAGACACAAACCACTAGCAAATTGTAAGTACCTGCAGGAAAAGTTTGTACGGTCGTCATGGCCATGAAGAGCAAGTTCGTTTGGCCTCTGTTGATGGTGGCGCTGATGCTGCTGGCGGCATCGGCGTCGGCGCGGCGGCTGGAAGGCGATAAACCGCAGCAAGCTGGCGGCGTGGCTACCGCCGAAGACGCTGGCGGCAGCGGCCATTCTATTATAGTACAATACCTCAAACACCTGTACCTCCAGCAACTGGGACATCACCCATGTCCCTCAGAAACGACCTGGGACCCAAACCGTAACGCATGCGTTTCAGCATAGGAACTGCTGATACTTCCGCGGTGGTACACTAGTATCTAGTATCTGTCCATTAATTATATGTTTTTTATTAATTTGCATGTAAGGAAATAAAACATTGTAATAAGTTCATTCCATTGTATGTTTTTTTATTAATTTACAGTACTTGCTTGGAATAAAGTGATAACTTTTCTAGTTGAGCAAAAATAGTCGCCTTACTTCTCTCATGCTGTTGTGGAGCACCTAGCCTTGTGGTCAAGCTGGGGCTAGCTATTTTTGTAACCCTGATGTGATCTAATATATTTTGATTAATTTACCCCTCGCAAAAAAAAAGAAGAAACATTTGCAGGTGCTGAGCTAGCTAGGTGTATGTATCATATGGGATTTTCACAGAGTTTTTACCACTTATATACAACCCTACAAGGCTACAAATCAGTCATCATGCAGAAAATCTTGCGTTTAGCCATAGAAAACTCCTTATAAAAGGTTCTCAAAACTTGTAACGAAATTCAAAAAAATTTAAAAAACAAACATCTGGCGTCCAATGAAATAATTGGTGACATAACCATTGAATCTAATCAGGAACATTATACCAGCACGGTATGAATATCAGCGGGGTCTTTGTAAAAAAAAAAAAAGAAAGGCATAACGGACTTCATTGTGCACTGCAGTTCTATTTCCAACCCAGTTTGGAACTACATAAACGAACGGCGAAAGCACAGCCCAATCAACAAAAGGCCAGAACAAACAAGGCCTACCCTCCCTGTACAGGGGTTAACTGATTGACTTGTCGTGGTCCAAGTCAACTATACCGTCCAACTGTACCGATGTTGGCATTTGCATCTGCATCTGCAATCACTTCGAGCATGGCAGAGGACCCTCACGTCCAATTCCGAATTTTTGATATAGTATAAAACTCTAGTATATCCCTTTTTTTTTCTCTTTTAGCTTATTCGATAGTCCTTACATCTGCATATTAATGTCGTCTTCTTGTCTTGTTCCAATAGTTCCAATTCTCCTTGAAGCAGGCAGGTCAATGAAAACTCATTTATGATGTTTCACCTAAATGCTTAGTTAGTTCCTTTCTTTTTATTTAGCATACCGCAAAAACTTCCGTTTACTCTCAGCAGATCATGGTCTTCAGGACCCCTTGTGCAAAGAGCATCCTGCGCCTTTCTTCCTAACTCCGGTATGCCGAATTGCCGCGATATGCTATCCTGCCGAATTCATGGATCCGACAAACAATTGGCCAAATCTCGAATTTCTACGCCGCAGTGATTTCCAGATCAGTATCGACCCCTCATCCAGAGACAATCGGTAGTGCGAAGGGGATAACAAGCATAAGCACGTACGTCTGCCGCGTGAACGAGTCCACTGCTGCTTGGGATTTGGGGGGAGACCTGGACGAATTACTTGGGGACGATGGCAGTATATGGCAGGCCGCAACAATCTACTGCTACTAGTAGCTGCTGGTGCGCCAAAATCATCAATCAGCATCAGAACTAGCTTAGCTTGGTGTCCGGAGAATCGGTAAATGAAAGCGCCGATCGAGCCGAACAGCAAACGACGACGATCGATGACCCTATAGTATTTGGCAAGGATCGGAGGAGGAGCGAAATCTATACCACGACACGGCCGGGTTGCCGAGCAGAATAATGGTATGCGAAGCGATCGATGTGAGCGTGACACTGACAAAGCAAGCCGCGACCGGGTCTCTGTCTCTCTCCGGTGTTGGATCGACGACACTCTCGAACAGTCGATCCAAGACGACGACTCCATCAACGGTCGACGACGTAGCTGTCTGTGATTTTGATAGATGAATGAGCTCATTATTCCGTGCCGGACGGAGGCCACTGTTTTGGTGCCGAACGGGGTGGAATGGAATTTCGCCGCGCGCCGTTGGAGTGAGTGAAGTGGCTGGTGGAACTTCTTGTCTTTCTTTTTCGTTCGCCCGCCGTAAGCTTTGGTTTCTACGTGCTTACGAACTGGCGGTAATAACAACGATTATTCGGATATGGCCAGTCGTCGTCGATCAGTCGAGAGGGAGATTGATAACAAGTACTACTACGAGATGGAGACTGCTAGCCCTTCTCTCTGTTCAACCGGTGCCGTGACAGTTCAACTGGGGCCCAGGTCGCACGACGTGAATTTCTTTGCTCTTTCAGTCACTGTTCTCTGCCCTTTTATTCTTTTTTTAATTATTTTTTTTCGGTATCGTTTTAATCGACGAGGAATGGAGACAAGCTACTGGTAGCACGCATCAAATGTTGATCGAGTCATGAGTGAGTACATTGCAAGGTGTCACGTACAAGCCTTGAACTCTATCTTCTGACCGTGTGCTAGTCTTGTCTACACACGTACGTTCTGATATGTTGTGATGCGTTTATTATTCATCTAACAAGACTTGCAAACAGAGCGAAATGATATATAAGAGGATCTATTGTCGTGTTAGCTGGGAAACAAGACTCAGCTCAGTGCAGTTGGTCAGTAAGTCAGTCTTCGTTACTGTACCTATATAGCCTTGTACTTCCTCCATATTTTTTTTTTGACGTTCTAGTTCAAATCGAAATGTGTTTATTTTGTTGTCACCGTAGTATAAGGAGGAAAACAGATTCCGTGTCTGCCCCTCGTCTATTCGAAGACGAACATCTCTGCGCCGCCGGCAGCGGCTGAGCTCGGTGACCGCCGCATGCCTGCCTCCACTACCTCACCACCCCGGTCCCGTCAATGCGTGATGGAGAGCCTCAACGACCAGCACAACGCTGTGGCAGCTGCGGCACGGCCGGCGGAAGCGCGGGAGGCGTGGCAGGGTGCGGCCTTTGCCGACGGCCGCGCGGGAGGGTGTGGCAGCTGAGGTGTGGCCGTCCGGGATGTGTGGAGGCGTGACGGCGTGCGGCCCCGGCCGGCTGCCACGCGGAAGGCGGCGGCTGCGAGGCGAGGCCGGCTGGGATCTGTGGCGGCGTGCTCGTGCTGGCTGCAGCGACAGCAGCGCGATGTGTCGTGACTCTAAGGGTATAATGGTCTTTTTGTTGGTTTCTTAATTTTTCTAAAGTGTCGGAAACGTTATAAAAAAAATGTGGAGGGAGTAGTAGGATAAACTTGTGCTGCTTGAAGCTTTGACGGTGAAAACTAGCGGCTCAAGCTAGTGAAAGTGACATGCAGCGCTGGCTAACGTGTGTGCCAGTGTACCGCCGCCACCCATAAGCTTGGATCGGATTGCTCATGAGTCATGAATCACGAATCCTCCTTTTCCTTGTCTCCTGAACTTTATGCTCGTCAGCTCTTTTATTAACAAGTGGAGATCCTTATAGGTTGGCACCACAAAAAGTTTTGTGATGTCCGCCTAATAAGATTAAAGCGGGTCTCAAAAAAGAAAGAATCTCTTTTTCATCGTCGTCAATGTTTGGGGAGCCAGTAGAATAGTGCACATGGGTAACGTTTGTTCCTGGGATACTGGGATCGAAACCAGAACCAGACGCGCGTGGAGCGCGCGCGCGCACACACACAGGCACTGAGACACGGTACTATAGCAGTATACTACTACTATGGCGTCGTCCACTGGAACAGAAGAAGGCCGGCCGGTGACCTACGACGTCAAAATCAAACTTGGGTTTGTGCGCCTCCTTTCTCGACCGACGACCTACGTGCATGAATCACGGCTTGCGCCACAAGGTTCCTTTATCACTAGTGGCAGTCTAAAAGAGAAACACTGACTGAACTGCACCTAGATGGCATACGGCAGCAACGGAACTAACTGCTCTCGCTCGACCGTGTCTCTTGCCGTTTGTTCTTTCCTTGCTTTTTGCCGATTCTGTGTGATCCATATCGGTGTGCAGTTTTCAAATGCGGTGCGCGCAACTGCTTCTCACCTGTCCACTGTGTGTACTTCATTGTCTTGCATCTCGAGTCAAAAACTGTGTTCTCAGCTTTGAATTTTCTGTCGCATGGTATAGACGGACGAAGGGGATATGTCATCCATTAGCATACTTGAAGAAACAGCCAAGACGATTCTTCAGAACCGGCCTTCAGATATTAGATTGCCAGAACCCCAGAAGCTTGCAATCTTGCGAGTAGTAGTAATTTCTTTTTACTTTCGTCGTCGTACACAGAATGTATCACTGCAATCGTTGGTCACGAACAACGGAGCAAGAGCCATTATTCCAGAGACGAGTTCCTGTATGCACATCTTAATTGACCTACTACTAGCTAGCTACAGCATCTGCGCAGAAACAGAGCAATGACGAGTCAGAATGGCCTCTTGAGCCCCTTGAAATCCACCGTCTCGATGCACTCAACGCTGCCTCTGGACCCGTTGAGCATCCGGAGCAGGTCGCTGGCCCTGTCCTTGGTGACGCCCGCGCATCCGACCTGCAGGAGCAGCAGCAGCTTCTGGAACGCGCCGGCCTGCAGTGCCTCCTCCTCGGCCGCCTTGCAGCAGCACCGTCGTCCTCCCTCCCCCTCTCCGGACAAGTCCTTGCACAGCAGGCGCCACAGCGCGGACACGGCGAACTCGGTGGCCATGTCGGACACGTGCTGCAGCCTCCTCACGAGCACCGGCACGGCCAGCACGTGCGCGCGCGCCGCGCCGCGGCCACGTTCGGTGCGCAGCAGGCCGTCCAGCGCCGCGAGCGCCTTCTCCGTGGTGCCCCTGTCGGAGTCCACCAGCAGCTCGACGAGGAGCCGCACCGCGCCGAGCTCGACGAAGCGGTGGCATGCCGCGGTGGTGGTGTCGGAGGAGTTCGCGGTGACGAGGTAGTAGGCGGTGACCAGCGCGGCCTTGGTGGCCTGCGGCGACACGGGATGTCTCAGGAGCGTGACGAGCGCGTCGTACGTGCCCTCGGTCTTGTGCATCGCGTCGAGGCATTCGGTGTCCGACGACGAGGCGACCTCGCGGAGCACGACGGCGGCGCTTACCCGCGCGGCCGCAGCGTCGCCGCGGGACGACAGGATCGAGACGATGGCGCGTAGCGACGCCGGGGACGCAATGCGGCGCCTGGACTCCTCGTTGAGAGGGAAGAACACGACCAGCGCGGTCAGCAGCTCGTCCAACGCACCGGATGCGGTTCCGGTCAATGCTGTGGCTGTAGGGTGGTCAACGACGAGGTGGGCGAATGCTGAGGAGAGCGCGCGGGCGGCGCCGCCACCGGCCAGGCACCGGCGGTTGCGCTCGCTCTCCTTCCCGAGCGCCCTAGCCTTCGCCGCGAGCCGGCGGCACGCGGCCGCATCCCCGCGCCGGGCCGCCGCGGCCACGCCCGCGAGGAGCTCGGCCGCGTCAGCGGCGGACACGGGCGCGCGGGGTGTGGGCACGCGCTCCTCCGCGCCGCGGTTGGCGACGCACCAGTCCTGGATCGCCCTCCGCGCTGCGTGGTTCGGGACGAGCTCCTCCGCCCGCATCGGCCGGGCCGTGACGGGGCACGTGGCGCGGCCATGGTCCACCAGCCACCCCTCCACGCTGCTCCGGTCGTAGGTGATCCCCGTGGGGCCCGTCACCGGGTCGCGCATCATCTCCAGCGAGATCGGGCACAGGAAGTGGCTCGGCACGGCCGGCTCCTCCTCCGCGACGACGGGGTCCGCAGCCGGCCGCTGCAGCAACCTCGCGCGCCGCGGGGCTAGCGGTATCTCCGAGACCGCCGCCCGCGAGTGAGGGCGGGACAACGGGGCCATCGTCCAACTTGCTGCGTTTGCAAGACCGCCGCCCTCAGTCTTTCGCTACGCTCGTCATCTGCGCCGGTGTACAGGTTAAAACTAGTAAAACCGGTTCATATATAGGTTGCGGACGGCAGGCAACGTTGAACGTGGGCCCTGGACTGTGGTGGACTGTGGAGTTCGAAGGGAGGCGCGGAAGGGATGAAGAGAAAAAAAAACTTCAAGTGGGGACGGGCGAAGGCTGGCTCGTTGGGATCGGGTATTGAATGTTGACCGTTGAACGTTTGAATTGTACACGCTACGGACGGAGAACGGCGAATCGTTTTTTTTTTTTTTTTTTGGCAAGGGCCTGCTTGTACTCTTGTTTTAGTTCTGGACGATGCCTTTTATAAGTCCTCTTTACCTTTCTCGTTCAATTCAATATACATTATGATGCACGAGACAGACAACAATCAGCGTGCGGATCATTTCAGTCATCCTATTGTTATACGTAGCTTTATTAGTTTTCAGCTAAAGAAAAGACAAATATTTTTTTAAAAAAAATGTTATACTTCTTTTTGAATAATATAGTTTGATTATATGCTTGAATATACTGTTACACTCTATTTGCTATAAGATATGAGTTTTGTTAAGGTGTTTTGAAAGGTAACTTTTGGTATCTCTCCTTTTGAATTAATCTTAACCGTTGATATTAAAATTTTGGTATCCGGTGCACACATTTTGGTACCGTTCCATCACTTTAAGTACCTTTTAGTAGGTACCTTCATATTCTTAAACATTAGATCTGATCAAATAAACAGTTGATATTAATTTCAAGCATCATAACAAACCTCATAAGATATATATTGTGCACTATATAATATATGTATCGAAGTATTGGTGAAGACAAATAATGAAATACACATAAAACATAAACGCAAAATTCTATTCCCTCTGATATTATATATATAAGGTGTTGTATTTTAAAGGGGTTACCATCGTCTTATCTAAATTCCAGTGCCCTCCTTGCATCACCCATGGTGAGAGACCCTTCTGTATTCCTAATGTGGTCAGTACCCTTATGTCACGGCAGATCATATTGATCTCTTCTGTCATTGTCGCTTCAGCCAAATTTTCAGTCACCCCCCACAATCATGACAAGCACAGAAGATGAGAAATAAGACTGAGAAGAAGATTAAACTATTTAACATGGTTCAAAAAATGAACATAAAATTAAATTTTTGTATTCCAGATTGCTCTTGGAAAATACTAGTATTAGAATATCAGAATTGCAAATAAATTTAGTAACGACAAAAATCTTACCAACAGTTTAGCTTTAATTTTGAACCATGATCCATCCCTTTACAAACATTTGACAGCGTCACACAAGGATTGCTGAAACTATTTAACATGGTTCAAAAATGAACATAAAATTAAATTTTGTATTCCAGATTGCTCTTGGAAAATACTAGTATTAGAATATCAGAATTGCAAATAAATTTAGTAACGACAAAAATCTTACCAACAGTTTAGCTTTAATTTTGAACCATGATCCATCCCTTTACAAACATTTGACAGCGTCACACAAGGATTGCTGAAACTATTTAACATGGTTCAAAGAATGAACATAAAATTAAATTTTGTATTCCAGATTGCTCTTGGAAAATACTAGTATTAGAATATCAGAATTGCAAATAAATTTAGTAACGACAAAAATCTTACCAACAGTTTAGCTTTAATTTTGAACCATGATGTGTCTTGGGCAAAACAAAGCCGGTCGCAGTCCTAGTCAAAATGCAGTATCGATTCGATGTTTCAAATCCTTTGTAGAGGCTCCCGCGGTTGTCGAACGCTTTCATATCTAACCTGATTAATTTCAGGTGGTGATTAATCAACAGGTAGCGTTAATTGCTAATTAACCTGACTCTGGCGTGGATGAGATATAAAAAAATTAAGTCAAGTCTTATTATCACATCATGGATGGATGGAGTTGCTCGTGCCGACGACTTGCGACTTTGACGGCCGGTCCATGTGCGTCGGTCGGCGAGTGAGAGTCATCAGTATATACTTTGTCTCCCGACTCCATCGAACCACCAGGCCAATCGAGCAGCAGAGACCGGCCACTAGCTCCCTCCCCAAGTCACGAGTCACAGCTAAGCAGCCAGCAGAGAAAGACGTTTGATTAGCATAATAGTGTTCGTATATCATCTAGTAGGTTAAGAAAATATTCGCTCTTGTCATCACGCAGATTTCTTAATCTCTTGCGCCGTTTTCCAAAGTTTTTATTGGACTTCGCAGCGCCAACACGCCATGTTACAGGAGGGTATGCAAAATCGGTTTGGTTTGGAGACGCGAAATAAATAAAGCGCCTTGACGGTGGACGCCGAGACTTGATCGATCGATGCCTGCTTGCGAGACTTGATCGGAGAAAATTGAAGTCCCTGATGCCACATTTCTTAAGCATATACTCAGGTCGTTTTAATTTTCTTTTTTTTTTTTGTTTTGTAATAAGGACAAAAATTACAGTACTAGTTTATAAAAACTAATTCTAGAATAGAGTCAATGCCAACCAAATAATATACTCCCTCCGTCCTCAAATAAGTGGCGATCTGCAATTTCAAATTCTAAAATCATCTCCAGTGACAAAAGACATCAAAACCCCTATTGATTGCAGTAGACGGGAATCAAAAGCCAGGTGGAACGAGCGTGGGTGACCCCGTCTACCGTCGCCACCGAGCAGTGGTGTGCTGCGGCCATGGCAGCAGACGATGCCTCGCGCACCACCTGGATCTCGTGGATGAAGGGAAACGGGAGACTGACTGCGCCACACCTCGCTACCAGCCTCAGAGAGTCCGTCCGCGCGCCACCGGAACCCGGCTTGCTGTGGATGTGGTCATGACGCCTCCAGCTCGACGGGGAAGGGCAAGTCTCCAACGCCGGTCACGAACAGGAGCACGACATCACGACCGGCATGGATGTGAGGAAGAATCGTGATGGGATAGGGAAGGGGAGGACAGAGAGCAAGACAACGTGTTTACTCTGGTCATTGTGCTTGACTGCCTTGCCGTCGTCACCTTCATCAGCTCTCTGGACGCGGAGGATGCGAGCAAGAGGAAGATAATCCCCGAGCTGGAGCCAGAGCTGCTCGTGTGAGTGAAGTTGGGAGAGAGAAGCGTTGGAGCTAGGAGGAAGGAATCAATGCAAGCGGGTTCCATCTCTATTCCTACAGATGGCCACTTATTTAGAGACAAAATTTGAAACGTAGATAACCACTTGAATAAGGACGGAGGGAGTAGGGTATGAACAGCGACGAAGAATTTTTTTTTTTTACAGCACGTCTTTAAGACTGAGCATAATAATTACAAGATCCAACCGGTAGTAGCCATGTCAGACAACGTGTGCATGGCTCCATCATCAAGTCAACATCACGTGTCCACTACGCAGGACTAGGTGCAAAAGTGGGTCGTCCCTTGCCGGCTTGCCGTGTGGGTTGACCGAGTGCCATTACTACTTACTAGTATAGGAGTACTTGATAAAGGTACTTCTACATCTTCGTGGATCCAAAAATTTGGGTCCCATTTGAGGAATGCTAGACTTCTCTTTTAGTACAGATGAACACAATAGACGAGTTCATTTGAACTACCTCTTGTGTCATTAAAGGATAGAAAAGTACAACTCATAGACAAGCTAGCTGCCACTCGCACTAGAACTTTTGTATTTCTGGTACTTATGCGCCTTCTTTAATGTATAGGCAGAACTCTTTCTGAAAAAACTAAAATTCATAGACGAGACGACGTAGAGGGGCCAAATTTTCTTTTTGTCTTTTATTATCTTCTCAAAATGTGTGTGGATTCATCTATCGTCACCACTACTATCCAATACGTACACGCAAATGAGCAAAGATATTACAAGTTCCTTCGCCGTCGTGTTACTGCGCACATTGGGATTGGGTCAAATACGCAACGACGCCCATCTCGTGTTCCTCCTCCACCGTTCCTTTGGTTTGAACGGACGTGCACCACAAGTTAGCACTGCTACTGTGCTACAACCACTCTACTATAAGGGATTCCAAGGAGCAAGCATGGTGCGATAATTGGTTCCTTGTCTGCCAATTTTGCATGGTGATCTTCGAAAGACTTATCCCCATCCATCCACTGGCAATCATTACAGCCTTTTTGCTGACGTGACTCATAATGTCATTGTAGTGGCGCGTATTTGCGGCAAAAGCTAAGGAAAATCCGAAAATGGCAAAGTTATGGCCCAACCCACTACTTGAGGCCTGCTTAGCCTGAGAAAGGTGGGCTGGCCTGAGTAACAGAAGGACACTGGGTAGTGGGTTGGCTAACCCCTAACCTGAATTTGTCTTGATATTGCTGAGCATTTTCTTTCTGAATGTTTGGAGAATTCAACAACGGAACAACCAATCTTATTTATGTATTTTTATTAGTTTTCTCTTCTATAAAAAGTAGGTTTAATTTTTTGAAGCATAAAAGTTTTTTTAAAAAATCGAGAATTAGAAAGACTTAACTTCCATCGCAACAGGCGATTAGGCTGAGGGCAACTATGCCCAAATTCACCAAAGTGACAAATATTTTTTTTTAAAAAAAAGAAAAATCGGCCTGGCCCTTCGTATAGCATGTAGACGGTATATTGGGCCGTCCTTGTACGCGTCGGCCGCGTGGATCGTCGACGGAGTGAATAGAAACTTATCCAGAAAGAAGGTCCAACCCATAAACTCCGGCCCTCCACTGCCCAATCGTCTCGCTCCTCGGGCACGCCACACTGTCATGACGGCAGCGTCAAATGTGACCAGTTGGGTAGCTGTGGTAGGCGTAGGCCTGGCGCTAGTAGTCAATGCATGCAGCGTGCAGTCGCGTCGTCTGCAGCATGTGACTCTACCACCCGACCGGGTAATCTCACGTAGCAGCTGCGGCCGCGGGTACCCGCTGCGAGATGCCACGGGCACGGCACCACAAACAAATTGTCCGTGCCTCGTTCTACTGCTCGAATCAGCCGGTTTGGGCTGTGCTGGCTGATTCACTGATTGTTGCCCAGAAACGAGTCGTGTAGTGCCAGTAAAACAGTCCAGCTTAGCACAGACGCAGCTGCTTATTCGATCAGAGCTAAAGTCACGAACGAACTCCATTGATCCATTCTCGCTGCCACGACGATAAATGCTTGACGAGAGATCACATTGCTCGGGGCGGTACGCTGTGTATCTAGTATGGCCTTGATGACACATGTGGAAGGAAAATCTTCTTTGGACAAGTACAGACGTGTGGGCACCGCATGGCGCCCGGCTGGCCTCTTTCTTGCGTCGCAACAGCTCCTCCTCCTGTGTCCTCTTCCTTCCGCACCCCGGCGAGCTTGAAATAAGGTCAATGCGAAAAAAAATTGCCGCAGCACTGTGCATGGTCCTGCTGCTGCCTCTGTATACTGTACGTCGGAGTACTCCCACGAAATGCTGCGGTTAATTTATGACACGGCAATGAATGCTACTACGTGCAAAATTAGGACGCCGGTGATCCAGTAGTAAACCTGTTTGTAGTGATACTGCTGATCCTCTCTGGCTTGTGGCAATTGGCAGGGCTGACAAAAAAGAAATGAACAAAAAAAAAAGTTAAATTGTGAGAACGTACTGTGAGGGGATGGCATGAGAGACCAAGCAAGCAGAGAGCAGCCTTGTGAGTGGCAGACTGGCAGCAGCTAGCTCCAGTACCCGGTATCAGAAATGGAGCGAGGGCGTAGCCCGAACCGGAAGGAGCTTTTGCGCCGATGGAGAAAAGGGCCGCGTCGCCACTCCTCTCTTCTCCGTGTCCGAGTCGTGCTCATGCGTTGCCGTCTGCATGCGCAGGAGCAGGCGCGGGAGCCTTTTTTAATCATGACATCTCCGCCTTTTCTGTTCTGTTGCGCTCATCATCTTTTTATTATCTCCGGCTGGCTCATGTCGTTCCTGGAACAAAAGCAGAGAGAGGGAGGCCGCCCAACTGTCCAGGTCCAACAGATGGGAGAAACTGAAATCAAATGGAAGCGGAAAGATTCACTTTTTTTATTTCTTTTATAGAAAGAAACAAGGCGGAGCTGAGCTGAGCCGAGCTGATGATAAAAGGCTGAGGGAAAGGAGAGATTCTTGTGTAGCATGGGGGCCGGATCATCAGAAATAATACTACTTTCTATGTCCGTAAATGTAATTATTTAATTTTTTTTAAAACTATCTATATTTATTATATATTCTATAACTCTAGACATATATAATATCTAATAAATGACTTCATATATTTATATTTATGAACGAATGAAGTACTACTGTAATGCTATCCTATAGGATACGTGCACAGAACACTTTGCTTCTGTTGATGTGAATTTACTACAAAAATGCAGCATCACGGCAGAGTGTCAGGCGGCTTAGTACCACTGTATTTTCTTTATTATGCTACTCCGGGTACTACTAGTACGTACTCTATACTGTACACCTTGCATCCATGTGCCGAATTTCCAAAGACTTTTACTGCTTTCGTTCATGATTTGGATTACGTCTCCAAGTAGTACTAGTAGAGTACAATTTTTGAGATAAAAAATCACCTGCCGTACACACTGTATTTCTAATAAAAAGTACTGTGACCACCACCACGCACTGCATTACTAGTTCAGACTTCAGAGTTGACACTGTGTCTTGCGCACAAACGCAAGCGGGAAAAAAGTACTATACTACTGTACTACCAGGACACCTTTGACTCCGAGAGCCAAGGTAGCCAGCCATTCTGTATGATGCAGCAGCACTGATCTCTGAAGCAGGAGCGCAGGACAGGGTACTCTGCGCGAGACACAACCCCCCCCCACCCCCCCCCCCCACCCCCCCCCTCAGCTCTGATCTTCAACAGTAGCGGTAGTGCGTGGTTTAGGACTTGTTGCGAGTACTTCCAATGTTCTATACAGTACTACTACAGCAACAGTTTTTTTGTTTTTAAAATACTACTTACTGTACTAGAGCGCAGGAGTACGTGAACCGAATTCTGCCGGAGCACGTACCGCAAAATGAATCCCAAAATCGCGTCTGTTTCCAGGAAGGAACGGGTACTGCAACTACTGCACGTTGCTCGTGTCGCCTTGTGTGGTTCGTATGCGTCGCCGCGCGTATGGTTTTCGTAAAGGGTGGATGAGGATGGGCTCGTTATTTTTCTTCCCGGGACGGTGCTGTGCTTGTTCGTGGTACCGGTGGCCGATTTCAACCTCCGTTTAAAATGTGTGGAAGATTTCATAAAACCTTTCGAACCGAACGCTTTTCTTATTGCATTGTGCCCATGTAGAATACCCCGCCCGAAATGGACCTCCAGTAGTGCACTACTATTACTTTTTTTTTTTTGAGAAATGCACTACTACTACTTCGTTCTTCTTCAGAGAAGAGAAGCGAGTTTGACCGATTTCAATTTTTTAAACCGACCGGTGACGTGGCGCTGGGTGTCGTGGGCCGGGCGCAGAAGCCGGGTCCCAAACAGCGACGGAGGTCCCCCCGCCCACTCTACGGAACAGCGAGCGGCGGACCACTCGCAATTCCCAGATGCCCCCTGCTGCTGTACTTGTGTCGAATCCCTAATCCCGGAAACACCCCTCGTCGTATTAACTAACCGCTCAGAGCTCTCGCCCTAAACAGCCGCAACAGAACAAAAAGAGGAGCTATCCCCACCCGAGGGCAGACGTGGTAATTCCGCGCCGGCTGGGCACCGAGGCGCACATGGCTTTAAACGCTTCCGGCTCCGTTCACCCTTCTCTGCTGTCTACTTCCCCCCCACCACCGTCGCTTGTCTCCCGCCGCCGCCGCCGCGTACTAGTAGTATACTGCGATCTCCCCACTTCCGTCCGCCGCCCTAGCTCCGGCGCGCCATTCCGATTAGCGAGGGCTCCACTGTTTTGGGAGGGTTTAATTTCGCTCGCGCGCCACGGTCGCTTGTCCCGAGCACCGCCTGCAAAAAGCGGGGATTCCTCCCGTCGCCTTTGATTAACGGCCGCGGGCGGTGTGGATCAACAGCGAGGCCGAGCAATAAAAGCAAAGCTGCGGCCATTGCTCGGGTCCCGTCGAAAGGATTAATTTAAGGTGGTGGCTTTAGTCATTGCTTTACTAGTAGTACAAGTAGTGCTCGAGCGAGCTTAAGCAGGGGTTGATTTTTTTAAGGCAGCTGTCGCCGTTGGGAAGTCGCGAAAGCTTCGCCTCTTTTGAGGGCTCCAGCCCACGCTGCGCTCCCACCACCACCCGCCTTGCCTTGTTTGTAGTACTAGCGTCCCCTCCCGCGCCGCGCCGCGCCGCTTTGTTGCGTTCGGGTGGTGTGGTGGAGTGGAGCCTGCAGCTGGCTAGGCTAGAGCGGCGCGTTTGCGGGAGCACATGGTGCGCATTGGGCGGGAGGAGGAAGAGGTGGAGCGGGAGAGGCTGTAGATTCGGCTCTGGGGGATGGAGGGGAAGTACGGCGGCGAGGCGAGGAGGGGGTGGAGGCGCCTGGCCGCGGCGGCGTGGGTCTTTCTGGCCGTCGCGTGCTCCGCGGCCATGCACTGGCACCTGCGCCGGGAGAGCATGGACCGCGCCGAGGTGCGGCTCGTCAGCATGTGCGAGGAGCGCGCCAGGATGCTGCAGGAGCAGTTCGGGGTCACCGTCAACCACGTCCACGCGCTCGCCATACTCATCTCCATCTTCCATTACGAGAAGAGCCCCTCCGCCGTCGACCAGGTTTGCCATTTGCATTTCCTCTTCCTTTCCGGCGTTGTTCTTCCGTTAGGCTTATCGATAGTGGACCAATCATGAGATCCTACTCATTTCTGCGCTTCTATTCGTTTTTTTTATTATAGAAAAAAATGGAGTAGTACTAGATAATATGCTCCGTGGTTTGTTGACGATGCTTATGGTTCATCTGTTGCGGAGCTTGGAGTTGTCTTACGCGACATTATTGTCTGTGGTCGGTTGGGAAGAGGTGGTGTTCATCGTCTTGAAAATGTGGTATTCCTGCGTCGGTTGGGCTTTCTTTAACCTTAGATAGAACTCCGCTGAAATGTTAGGTTGGTAGCACATTGTTTAGTGGTGTTCGTTAGGCAACCATTTCATACCATCATTGCCTTGGTTGTCCTGGAATGTCACTTTCGTCGAGCTGATGGGAGTTGTGCATTGGTGTGCTCTTGTGTTTTTGTAACGAACGGATTATTGACGTTTAAAGGTATCTTTTCTGCATTTAAAGTTGTCATGTGCCCTTCTTTTGGTTGATTTATTATGGTTTCGATTGTACCCATACTTGGCATTTGAGACACGTTATTGAAGTCGCTGCTAAGATAATGAACTACTATTTTGATTCCTCATGATATTGCTGATGATTATTAAACGGTCACTTTTATGAGAAAAAAAAACAGAATTATGGCTCTCTCGTTTCATATGAGCTTAATTGTATTAGTGAGCTGCTGTGACGGTATAGAAGCATACCCAAGTGAACTGCGTGTTAACATTTAGTACTATTTTCAATTGTGTGAAGCAATATTGTTTTTCTCTTTCCTTAAAAAAAATTGTTTTTCTCTTCCTTGGACGCCTTGGTTATCCTGCTTTGATTCTTATTAGATTGGAACGCATCTGCTGCATATCTTATTGAGTTTTTTATTTGCAGGATACATTTGCAAGATACACAGCACTGACATCATTTGAGCGTCCACTTCTTAATGGGGTGGCATATGCACATCGTCTCTTCCATCATGAGAGGGAAATGTTTGAAAGACAACAGGGATGGAAGATGAATACAATGAAGCAGGAGGTTGCCCCGCCCCAAGATGAATATGCCCCAGTGGTTTTCTCTCAGGATACTCTTTCCTACCTGGCACGCATTGACATGATGTCTGGGGAGGTGTGATAATTCAACTTTACGTTTTTTTAAATGGATCATAGTCCATTAGGAGGGGAAGGAGGGGATCCCTTTGACTGTCTACTTAGTGAAACTAATGCTTTGTTTCCAATGTAGGAGGACCGGGAAAACATTATGCGTGCCAGGGCTACTGGCAAAGCTGTATTGACGAATCCATTTCGGTTGCTTGGGTCCAACCACTTGGGAGTGGTTCTCACGTTTGCTGTGTACTATCCTCATTTACCAGATGATGCATCAGTCGAAGAACGCGTGAAAGCAACCATCGGGTGAGTTGATATGATTAGTATTCTTCAAATATTGTCATCTATAAGATCTATACTTTTTTAGTATGGCTACAACACGCAGACATTTGAATCACACAATGTACATGATTTGATTGCGTAATACAATTCCTCATCAGGCAATACGAATCTGTTATTCATTATTATGAAAATATGATTTTGATGTATTTAGCAACTATGGTATGGAGTCTCGAACATGGAGTATATGCATGCTTGTGTGTTAATGGATGCCTCTGGTCATAGGAAGGTAGCTTTAAAAGCATATGTTGTGTCTTCTTGATATATTTTGCAATGTAGGGCTGTGTTGGTAGTTGAATTTTTTCAATGTTCCTCTCAGACAAAATTATATATTAGTGTCTTGTAACAATCTTTTGATTTGTTTGTTACTGCTGGCCAATCTAACAATAGTCCACACTAACAGATATCTTGGTGGAGCCTTTGATGTGGAGTCTCTTGTGGAGAATTTGTTAAGCCAACTTGCTGGTAATCAGGATATTGTTGTGAATGTATATGATGTCACAAATGCTTCAGAAGCTATGGTTTTATATGGCCCTCCAAGTTCGGATGGTAAGGTGCCCCTGTTGCATGTAAGCACACTTGATTTTGGAGATCCGTTTAGAAGACATGAAATGAGGTGCAGGTTAGTAGCTTCCGTTTATGATTCTTAGGTTCGATGGCTACTATGGTCGTCATCTAAGCTACTATGGTCGTCATCTAATGTTGGCAAATCATGCAGTTATAGGCAAAAACCTCCTGTGCCGTGGTCAGCCATAACTAATCCTTTGGGCATGTTTGTCATATGGATGCTTCTGGGATATATCATTTGTGCTGCATGGTCTCGATATGACAAGGTTTCAGAAGATTGCCGAAAGATGGAAGAGCTCAAAACCCAGGCCGAAGCTGCTGATGTTGCTAAGTCTCAGGTTCGGCACATGATTTAATGGTTTATTTTATCGAATGTGTAGGAGAGCTGTAGGTACTGAACTCATTAGTGCTCTATTTTGCTAGGCATTTTAGCATATTTATCATTTATGGACTATATGTTCATGTTTGTATTTTCACTTGCAGTTCCTGGCGACTGTATCACATGAGATCAGAACACCTATGAATGGCGTTCTTGGTACTTATTGCCTTCTTTTGATGTCTACACAATATCCAAATTCATGGTTTGGTAGTCTAAAGTTCATCTTCTGATTGCAGGAATGCTTGATATGCTTTTGGCAACAGATCTGACAATGACTCAGAAGGATTATGCTCAGACTGCTCAGATGTGTGGCAAAGCATTGATAACGCTGATAAATGACGTTCTTGACCGAGCAAAGATTGAAGCTGGGAAGTTGGAGCTTGAAGTGGTTCCTTTTGACCTGCGTTCTCTCATGGATGACATTATTTCCTTGTTTTCTTCGAAATCAAGGGAGAAAAGTATCGAGGTATCTTGCCTTTAATATTTCTTTTTTTTCAGCTCGAATCTTTTTGTTAATGCTTGAAGTATGCAACAATTGATATGGATTGCTTTTGATTCTAGTTCAGGCTGAGCAATTGACAAATTATGCACTCCTGCACATAGTAACATCTCCCAATATTTTCTTTCGTGTAGCAGATTCACTCATAATATTTATTTCTTGCTACAGCTTGCAGTATTTGTATGTGATGATGTTCCAAAGGTAGTTCTGGGAGATCCTTGGAGGTTTCGACAGATACTGACAAATTTGGTGGGTAATGCTGTCAAGGTAAGCAGCCAGCTTTTGTTAATGAAGTATTCTTCCTAAAGTACTATGCCATTAACACTTTTGGAAAATTTATTTATTTATTGTTCCAGTTCACAAGTCGGGGTCATGTATTTGTCCGGGTCAGTTTGGCAGATGGGTCAAATGTGGAAGGTAATCAAGTCCTACATGGAACCATGAATGGGAACGATGGTAACGTTGACCCAGCAGACAATGGTGCGTTCAATACTCTGAGTGGGTTCGAAGCAGCAGACAGACGGAATAGCTGGCAATATTTTAAGCTGCTTCTCTCTGACAAGAAGTCTATAGTCGATGAACCTGATGATGAAAAATCTTATAAAATTGATTCTGAACCTGTCACCTTGGTGATAAGCATTGAAGACACAGGTGTTGGGATACCATTGCAAGCACAAGATCGTGTTTTCACTCCTTTCATGCAGGCTGATAGTTCTACTTCTAGAACTTATGGTGGTACTGGCATTGGTTTAAGCATTAGCAAGTGCCTAGCTGAACTTATGGGTGGGCAGATAAGTTTCACTAGCCGTCCTTCTGTTGGCAGTACATTCACATTCTCAGCTTCACTGAGGCGCTCAACCAAAGATAATACTGTTGATTCAAGTAGGAGCTTGTCTGAGGCACTACCGACTGCCTTTAAGGGAATGAAAGCCATTTTGATTGATGGGAGGCCCGTACGTAGTGCTGTCACAACATATCATCTTAAGAGGTTAGGAATAGTTGTGCAAATAATGGACAGTGTGAGTGAGGGACTAAAAGCTTTTTCTGGACAAAATGGAGCGACCCTTTCCAGGTGAGCCTTCTTTCAGTTGTTTCAAATTCTGAAAAATAGGGCCATCCACTAAAACCAAAGATGTACTATGCTATAATGTCAAACAGGCCTCTTGTAAAGCATGGGCCATGGTTAGAAGCAAATTTACTCAATAAATTGGCAAGATGTTAACTTTATAGAAAACTTAAAATTCTTGTGGACTAGGACTAAATGTGGTAAGTTAATTTGTGCCAGGAATAACATATGCCCCTCTTGAAGCACTTGAATAGATGAATTGATATCTGAAGTCTCAGTTTACATCCTAGTACGAACATTATTCTGTATTGCCAGCTAATTAACCATCTTTATTTCATGTAGGGAAAAGGTATCTATGCTTTTTATTGAGATTGATGCCTGGAGGCCCAAGACAGACATTCATTTATTGAGTCGTCTACGTGAGCACAAGAATGGTCAATTACATGATATGCCCAAATTTATTCTTTTGGTCACTTCTGAAGCTGACAAGGACAAATATGGATCGATATTTGATGTTGTAATGTGTAAGCCTATAAGGGCAAGCACAATTGCATCATGTATTCAACAGTTGCTCAAAGTGGAGGTGCCCGAAACAGCAGAAAATCAAAACCGACCCTCATTTATTCGTAGCTTGCTGGTTGGGAAGAACATATTGGTTGTAGATGATAACAGGGTCAATCTCAGAGTTGCTGCAGCTGCACTCAAGAACTATGGTGCTAATGTTCGCTGTGTTGAAAGCGGCAAGGATGCTATCAGCTTACTTCAACCGCCACATTGCTTCGATGCATGTTTTATGGATGTTCAGATGCCTGAGATGGATGGGTATGAATTCAATAAAAGTCTTCTTTATTTGCTATTTGAACCTGCTGCTTCTAGTATTGATGATATGGTTGTTGATAATTCTATTAATTGAGTTTCATATGCAAATGCATTGAATCTTGCAACTACTGACTAAAAAAGTTGCCAACGATTGCTTTCGGCAGGTTTGAGGCAACCAGACGAATAAGGCAAATGGAGACAAAAGCTAATGAGGAAAGGAAGAGCAAGTTGAACTCAAGTGAAGGTTCAGCATATGTTGAGTGCCATCTGCCTGTTCTGGCCATGACTGCTGACGTCATCCAAGCTACTTTTGAAGAGTGTATAAAATCGGGAATGGATGGATATGTGTCGAAGCCTTTGGATGAGGAGCAGCTATATCAAGCACTCTCCAGATTAGTGGTGGGAACAACTGATTCGGCCGTTTGATGTTGGATCAACGAACGGTTCCCACGTGTCACTAGTTGAAGTGAGGCATCGGCATCCTGCTTCTCTACTAACTTTTAACTCTTAGGAGCACCTGACATGACATCTCACAACATTAGATTAAATTCCTTGAAAGCACTATGTGCTAGCTAGTTATATTCGTTCATCCACGGTAAATGCATCCCACCTGAAGTTTCGTAACGTAGCCCAGGGTATTATTATGTAGGTTTCCTCTCTTCAATGTTTATAGGCTGTTGCATCTTCTAACAGTTCATTGAAAGTACAGCAGTATCTTGTTGGGCTGTGTTCTCAAGTGTCCCCTGGAAACTGATGAGTGACTAGCATCCCTGTTGTCTCCTTCACATGTTCCATGGAATTGCTTATATTCTTTGGTTGTGAAGGAAAGCTGGACTTGCAACATGTCATTTAGCAAATGCCAATTTTATTGGTTCTTTGCAATCAGTACCTGTGTCACTGATGCCTGGCTCACCTGTTATTGTTACTGGTGAAGTGATTTTCTGGCCAGTGCCGTGCTACTGTAAGCAACTATCAAAAGATACAATTCTTTCTACTCAACTAATTATCAAAAGAAGTTTTGACTTTCACCAAATGCTGTGAGGACTTTTTTTCTGGTGAAACTGTGTGGACTGTTCTAGTCGGAGGATTTATACGGTCTTCCATTCACTGTTCAAAATGCTGTGTGGACTGCTCCTGCAGGCTGCGTTACCCCTGTTGATATAAGGTTTGATCATTAAGGAAAATTAAGCTTTCAAAAATTAAGTAGAATTAATAGGTAGTAGAGTATTAACGGTAGCGTTCCAGATTCATTCCCAGTCATCCGGCTAGATTGGACTCGTCAATTGCTTTGATCTTGAGAGTGAGTAAGGTTACTAGTATTGTGTTACTCGGCCCCTACAGCACCAAATATGCTGCTCCTGTACTACTAGCGCAGAGTACTTCTTTTCTTGTACTACTAGCGTACGTGTTTCTTTTCGTGTACAAGCGTACTACTAGCGTACTTCTGTATCTACTGCAACTGGGGCTTGCAAATGGAGCGCCATTTTTGGCTGTATAATTTGGTCCGGCACTTCACGCCATCTGTCGATACCTGTCGGTGCACCAAAAACGACCAGATGCAATGCCAGGTCAACTGTATTTTATTTAATCTTTGTTTGTGAATGGTTACTGTTGAGTCAGGATAGATAATCAGTCAGGTACCAACCACATGCACGGTCGTTTTGTCAAAAAAAAAGAAGAAGGGGAAAACCACATGTATGGCTGTCATGATGGTTCTGAAAAAAACAAAAGCGTGGTCACATGATTTGGGATATTTAAGTTGCTGATTAGAGCAAAAATAAGAATGTTAACAGGCCCCTCCTCGTTTCTGTGCCGCAAGGAACAAGGTACCGACAGTCCCCAACAACATGAGAGCGTGTTTGGATCTGTTAGTACACGCATCGGAGGCCATTTGCTGGATTCACGGGAACCAGTATAGTAGTACTGGTATAGCATGGAATGTATCAGGCGGTAATGATCAGCCGCGGACTGTAGGCAGAGTGGCAGACGCATGACGTGCCAGACTGCAGAAGTCTGGAACGCCAGGTCAGTGTTGTGTACTACTAGGGGGCAGCAGCAGCAGCACGTCGCACGAGAAACGTCGGTCAGTTTTAGGCCGATACACAGAACAGCCGACCGTTGAAGTGCTGATTCGTGCGTGGAGCCGCAGCCAGCTGTGCGTCTGTGACGATCAAGAATCCGGTCTTATTACCCTGGCTGGGGGCGTGTAACGTCCACAGGCCAGACAGAAGCCCAATGACCGTTCAAAAAAGATACAGTAGAAGCCCAATCCGTGCGAATCCCACAACGGTGCCTACCTGCCGATTCGAGCGGCCCGCCATAGCACCGATCCCCTCTCCTGCAATGGCAATGGCCCGCCTGAGCGCCATCGGCGGTCCAATCCGTGCGAATCCCGCAACGGTGCCTGCCTGCAATGGCAATCCGTTGTGGGATTCGCACCGGTCTTCAGGAGGACAGAAGTGCAATGGCAGTGGCCCGCCTGAGCGCGATCGGCGGCCCAAACGCGCAAGCCGCCTGTCCGGCGGCGGTGGTGTGGTACGTGCGTGAGCCGTGTCGTACCGGCAACCCCGTGCGGAACGGCTGCCGTGCTGCCCGCCGGCCACACGCTGCACCGGTGGAGGTGGTGACGTTTGAGGAATGCGCGCGAGTCAATGCATACCGCATACGGAGAGTCAGGTTCTCTGTGGACTCTGAGTATGGAGATCGAGAATGTCACCAGCACCGCCCGGGCCCAGGTTGGTTGGAATTCTTTGGCGAAACTCTCGATCGATCGTGTTCTCTCGCTCGTGCCGTGGATGGTCGACCGGCGACGTAAGACTAAACTGCACCACACGCGCGTGCTGGCCGAGACCGTTTTCGTACACGTGTACTGCTACTATTTGGTAACATTACTATTTGTGTCACTTTCGCTGGTTTTTTTCGTCATTCATGTGCATGCAAACCAAGAACCAAGGGCTCGTTACGTTACTTTCGGTATAAAAGCTTACAGTACGTCAAGAACAGTCTCGTGGAATACTGACGGCTGGCGCGCCTAATCAAACTCTTTCGTTTTCCACACATTTCACTGTTCACAGTCCTGTTTTGGCCAGGATATTTTTATTTGCCCTCCAGAAGAAACTCCATCGTCATCACAAAAGACGACGCCGAAGACGCCATCCAACCACACAAAAAAATTAATGACCCAGAGTACTTGTGTAGTAGATAAATTCCTGGTACTTGTGTATTCAAACATTCCACCGGCGGATGAGGAGCGCACACGATCATCGACGATAACAGCACCACTACTGTTTCTCTCCAAGAACGACGTCAATTTGATAACATACCACTACTATACTAATAAACTAAGTAAGAAAATATCTAACTATCAATCATCTGAAATCCGACAAGATTTCACCGCCGGATCACTTCTAAACCCACCGACAATAGACCCACGCTGCCAGCTCGTAGCCCGGCTCCGCCGGCCGCCACGGCACGCGGCCCGGCGACTGAAAAATAAGATTCTCAGGCGACTGAAAAATAAGATTCTCAGTAAACTAACGCCAACGTTGTAAGTACAAGTACTACGCTCACTCAGAAAACGGTTGGCATGCGTCCTCGAGGGAGCACCAAACCCACGCCTTGATGAATCCTCCTCGATCCGCGTGCTGTGCTAATTGCCAACCAACAGCGGGCTGGGCCTCATCACGAAATGATTAGCACGAAGCTCCAGTTAAGATCTCCTAATCAAGGGAGCAGGGGGGACGTCACCTACTGGTACCAGTAGCACTACTACGCAAAAAGCCTGCTTCCTCTCCTCCTCCCAGTGGCCGGAACGATCGAGAGAAAAAGGCGACGTGCATCCGGTGGTCGGTGGTGGGATGGGATAGCAGCTGCTGCGACTACTCACCACACCCCCCGCTATCGTGCGGCCTACGCCAATATGGCAACAATGTGTGGACTGGGAACGGGAGCAGAGCAGAGCAGAAGCAGAGCGCCATGCGATGCGATGCGATGCGAGAACAGGTGCGACGACGACGCTGGCCGGGACCGGAACCTCGCGTACGTATCTCGTCGTACCCGAAGCACCTTGCTTTTTTCCCACCCGGCTTGGGACGAGAAGAAGCGTATTCGGGCCTCTGTTCGTAATGGAATAGGTCTCGTTTACACTACTGATGCTAGATACTATTTCCATACTACTAGTAGTTATCAGCAGACAGAATATATGCTACTAGTAAGTTTCCGAAGTAGCAAAGATGTACTCATATACGTTGCTGGGTTCCTCAGATATAGTGGAAGAGCTTCATTCAGGTCAGAAGCACCCAGCACACTTTCAGTCCGATAAAACTAAAAGGAGCTTCACCATTCAGAACGAAATTGCAACCACCTTCCAGTGACGACGTTGACTTTTTTTTTCTTTCTGTTTTGAAGATAGGTCCAAGTTTAGTAAAACCTCTACTACTGTCTAGTACTGCAGTTCACGTTCTATTGGAAGAAGTCCTTTGTTTTCTTGTCGAAGCGGTCAACTTCTACGGGAAACAAGACCCTCCATTAAACATTTTCTTGGTGTCGGTGTGCTGTGTCTATTGCGGACTCAGCGATTTAGGGCCCCTTTGGCAGGACTCCTGGCTCCAGATTCTTGACGTGAATCCGAGGAGCTGTGCCAAAGGGCTGTTTTGTGGAGGTGATTCACGGGTGAATCCAGGGAATCGATTCTCTCTTTTACGAAGGAACTGTGAATCCATAAAAACCTGCTCCCCGACGCCCTGAAAACAGCTTCTCAACCAACCATTTTTGAACCTCCCCACAAACTTGCCACCTATTTACCCGCAAATGCCATCGTATATAACAGCCAGCACCACCCATCGAACGCACCCTGCCCTGGCGAAACACACAGCCGCCAGTTCTCATCCCCTGCTCCCATGGCGACTCGGGCGCGCGACTAGGGTTTCGGCCGCGCCCCGCCTCCAATCTCGTCTCCCACTAGTCGCCTCCAGTCCCAGCCGCCCGTGCCCGTCTTCAACCTTCAATCCCCTCCCTTTTCTTGCCATCTCAGGCCACCGGAACCTAGATCTCGCTGCCCCTTTGCCGGTCATTGAAGGTACGGGTTGCTGTTCGGCCACTGCCTGTCGACCCGAAGCTGGCGAAGAAGGAAGCTGCCGAGGTGACGCTGCAGGTGTAGGGGCACATCCCGGCCGCCAATCTATACTGAAGGTAATGCTCCATTCCTGTCCCGTTACCTCGTGACAGAACTGCATGCTGTTATCTTTTTTTTTGGGCGCAAGTCACATGCTTCTCAATTAGATTCGATTCATTTGGATGGAAAGCT
This sequence comes from Oropetium thomaeum, assembly GCA_001182835.1. Lineage (NCBI taxonomy): Eukaryota > Viridiplantae > Streptophyta > Magnoliopsida > Poales > Poaceae > Oropetium > Oropetium thomaeum. Next base: position 223,326 of record LFJQ01000012.1, read on the forward strand.
AAGCTATGTTAGGTGCAATTTTGTTTTACTTGTCAATAGAAATTATTTTTTTGGACAGCAAGATGGGTGATAGTGCAGACTGGAACGAGGAAAACACTAGGCTTGTGTGTGTATTGTTTGCTGAACAAGTGAAGGCCTGCAATCGATCTGGTACCCACCTGAATAGGACTGGGTTTCAAAACGTGATCGAGAAATTCAAGGAGAAGACAGGGCTCTCGTATTCTAAACTGCAATTTAAAAATAAATGGGATAAGATGAGGGCCGAGTACGGGAACTGGAAACGATTGGCGAAGGAAACGGGTATAGGATGGGACTCTACGAAACAGACCTACCAAGCACCAGATGACTGGTGGAAGAAGGCAAACAAGGTAATTGTATATGCGGATTTTGATTGCCATTTTGCTTTATATTTTTTCTCCCTCAAAGTGTAACACGTCATTTCTTATATGCTTGCAGCAATACAAAGGCATTGCAAAGTTTAAAGATAGACCAATTCAGAATGAAGAACAATTGACAATCATGTTTGAAGACATTCGGAACACGGGAGATGACCACTGGGCTCCTTCAAGTGGTGTTGCACCTCAGTCTTCAGAACATGACGATGTGGACAAGGACAAAGACTATGAAGGTCATGCCTCAAGCGATGACTGTGACGAACTGACACCACCAAGTGCCAATGCGAAAGGAAAGCGGCCTGCTCATGTTGTACCAACCGGCAAGGGTAAGAGACCAAAGTCTGAGAGAGGTAATTGGGTTCAAGATCAACTGAGCAAAATTATATCCCTGAGTGAGAAGAGCACTGCATCCTGTGACTCATTAGCAAGAAAGGAGGAGAATTCTGGTTGTTCAATCAAAGAAGTAATGGCCTTGGTAAAAGAGTGTGGGGCTGTTCCAGGAAAAAAAGAGCACTTCATAGCATCTCAAATATTTCTCAAGAAGGCTGAGAGAGAGATGTTCATGACTTTGGAAACTCCAGACGAACGGTTCAAGTGGTTGACAATGAAGCACGATTGGGTTACCAGGAACGATGTGTCCAAGTAATGTGTGAAACATGCATGTTGCATGACTGCAGTATCCTTTTTTTTTTCCATGTACTCCCTATGGTTTTTATTTGTGAAGAGAGCTAGAGATGTTGGTTCCATGTTTGAACAATATATTGCCTATGTTTTTTTTCCATGTATGAACAATAATTTCCCATGTACTTGAGATGCTTTGAACAATATTTCTGTTTCCCATGTTTCTTGTTTCATGTACTCTGTATGGACTGTGCAAAATATTTACATATACGCTTGTATTCTACAGATGTCATCTTCTGATAGCGATAGAGATGGCAGTAACTCAGAAGACTCAGACGTGGATGACTTGAGACTCATGGAAATGATCAAACAGACCCAAACTAATCTTCATCTTGCTGCAGCTTTTTTGGCATCCTATTATGCAAGATATGTGGATAAAAGTGTGCCAAGAACAGTATCATATCCTGGTTTGGCTTGGGTGACGGATGGACTGAACGATCCGGTTCAGTGTTACAACATGTTCAGGATGGATGCATCTCTTTTTTACAAATTGCATGCTGTGTTGGTGAGTGACTTTTGGCTTACTTCTTCCATTCACATAAGCTCTATTGAATCACTAGGATTATTTCTTGTGATCTGTGGTCATTCTTGGTCAAATAGTGCTATTCAGAAGGATTTTAAGCATTCGAGTGAGACAATCAGTAGAAAATTCAATGATGTGTTACATTGCATGGTGGCAATGGCAAAGGAGTATATACAACCCAGGGATCCTAATTTTCACACAGTTCATAGTAGGATTACCAATGACCAAAGGTTGTGGCCGCACTTTAAGGATTGCATTGGTGCCATTGATGGCACTCATATTGAAGCAACTCCACCAAAGAAAGATTACATCAGATATATTGGTAGATCTGGGAAAGCAACACAAAATGTCATGGCAGTTGTTGATTTCGACCTACGTTTTACCTATGCATCTATTGGACAACCAGGTTCTATGCATGATACTAATGTGTTGTTCCATGCTGTTGAAGCTGACGAGGATATTCCCCCACCCACCTATAGGAAAATACTATCTTGTTGATGCTGGATACCCAAATAGAGACGGCTACTTGGCACCATATAAAGGTCAAAGGTATCATGTTCCAGAATGGAGAAATGGCCCTGCACCAAGAAATGTGGAAGAGGAATTTAACCATCAGCACTCAAGGTTACGTAATCATGTAGAGCGTACATTAGGTGTATGGAAGATGAAATGGAGGATTAATCTCAAGATGCCAGCGTATCCATTTGACAAACAAAAAATGATTGTGGCGGCTACAATGTGCCTTCACAACTTCATCCGTCAGGAGAGTGCACTTGATGCAGATTTTCAAAGATGTGATCGTGACCCAGATTATGTACCTATCATTCCAAGCCGATATAGGACGCGTCTCCCTAATGCATCAGACACAGCCACCACGGCATCTAGTGATAGGAACATGAACGTGTTTCGCGATGATCTAGCGAGAGCAATTTCACAGTCTAGATGAATGCGGTAATAGTGGCTTGTAATATTTTATGAATTATTGTCGGCCAAACTTTATATTGTGAGCTCACCGTGAGACCATTTTGTTATTATATTTTGATCGTTTGTAAACGAACCTATAATAGTTATCTATTGTCTGTATTGTTTTGTAAGACATTACAAACCTTCAAAAATCAAGAATCAATTTTCATGCCAAACGATTTTACAAACAGATTCTGATTCTTTAAGAGAATCTGTAGAATCACTCCACCATGAGAATCAGGGAGTGGAGCTGGAGAATCAGGGAGTGGAGTCCTGCCAAAGGAGCCCTTATACTCGGTCGGTCGTCGTCACAGGCTGCAGTTGGCTCTCTATGTTCTGGTTCGATTGCGGTGATTGCCCATTGGCGCACAAGGGTACGTACACAAGATGACAAGAATCACGTAACCAAAAAAAAAGGTACGTACACAAGTCAACTGCACAGAGCAAGTAGCCATCCATAACCTTCTGGTAGTATCTCTGCTCCGTTGCGCGCGCCCTGTTGTGTCTTCGAGTCCGAGATTAACCATTTGGCGACATCCCATCGCGCGTTGCTGCTAGGTCGCTTTTGGACACACGCACGGGGGCGTCGCACCGACTACGCTTTTGTTAGATCGAACTCGCCTTTCTTAACCCTGCTTAATTTCTCCCTCGTTATTTAAGGACAGTCACGGTCAGAGGTTACCGTCGTCCATGCATCATATGGCTACCTTTTCGCGTGGACCGTGGTGATACCGACCGGATCCCTGCATCCTACGCAACTGAAACTTCAGAGTAGGATGAGCAGTATATTAGTTTTTTTTTTTTAAAGCAGTTCTCTTTCCATTCCAACATGTGTGTTAGGATTAGGAGGCATCGGCAGGCAACAGGTACAGCATTTTCTGCATAACAATGGAGCCCACAGTGTGGAATTTACGTCATCTTGTCGTCAGCCGGGCATCAACCTGCAGCTTCACGCATCTCCAGGCTGGTTGGCCATGGTGGTCTCTGCAGCCTTGCACATGACGGAATGCGCTGGGCGGCCGGAGAGTCAGAGACAGTTGCAACTGACATGGTGGTACGTAGTAGACCGTTGTCTTGGTCCTGCTGTACAGACACAGCTTTCTACACTACAGTTCATTCGAATAATATACGCCCGCAGATATACTGCTAGTACTATACAAAGCTTTTTTTTCCCTATAAAAGCATTATCACTTTATGCTTGGATATCTTTTTGACAAAATTCCTTGTGTGCCACTGAATAATGACTTTATTTCTTATTTAATATTGGACATTGTGAAGTTCTCTACATAATATCATTTTTATTATTTTTTTCCCTCACGTGCCATTCCGTCCATTTGCCATAATATCATTTTTATTATTTTTTTCCCTCACGTGCCATTCCGTCCATTTGCCGTCGAAATCTTTGGTCCCTGCCTCCCCCGTGACTTCAACAGACTATCGTGCCTCACCTTAGTTCGCATCCCCCACATCTATCTCCTTGTCTCCAGTCTGCTTCACCCGTCTCTCTCTCTCTCTCATCCTCTCATCTATTTCTCCCTGGAACCCTAGATCAGCAGTGGGGGAGCAGGGGAAACGACGGTGGCAGCGTAGAGAGAAACGCCCCACGCGGCCGGCTGTGGATGGCTTGGGCCGGGGACGAGGCAGGGCTCGTCGATTGAGTGCAATGCGGTGCCGGGGCGGCATGCTGACAGCGGCGCGGCGACCGAGCTCGTTGGGGCATAGCGTGGCTTGTCGCAGCGAGAGCGAGGCATGGACCACGTGGCTCACAACACAGCTGCAGCAAAGGGCGTACCAGCTTGGCTCCCTGACCCGTAAATGCGCCACTGCTATTACTTTATTTTGGTTAATCCATGCCGTACCAATGTGGTAGCAGTAGAATGTTGGCTATTACTTGTAGTAATATTCGACATTTTTCTGTTGTTTTGATTCATAGAATGGATCCAAAATCGAGCTACTATCTTGATGTCAAACTTATTGGCAATCCTAAAACTCGTAGGAAGGATTTCTGTTGTTTTCCTTTCGACATGGTCGTAGATTCTAACACAACTAATTTTAAGGACCTCGTGCAGTCAATCGTGGATAAGTTTCCTCCTGGTCATGAGGAACTTGTCACCGTTCAATATTACAATGAGGAATTAAACTGCTTTCCATGAGTTGAAACTGACAACCAACTTCTGTCAATGTTTAAGAGGTGCATGGAGATCAAAGTTGTACCCATGTTTGTTCTGTATTCTGATCCATCAGAACTATGACCTATTCTCACTGAATGGCCTATTACGGCACCTGAAAACCAATCTTGTCATAGCCAACCTAGCAGTACTGTGGAACAACAATCTAATACAAATGAGGATAACTATTTAACAAATCCTTACCAGAGAATGAACATGTGGGTGTTGATGAGGAGTGTATGTATTTGGGCAAAGACAAAGCTCCAGAGAAGGATGATAAGTCTGAGTCTGAGGCTGAGTCTGAGCACGAGCCTAACTTTGAGAAGAGTTGGCAGTAAAAGACTATGAGCCTGATAGTATTGCAAATGTTGACTACAATAGAGATGACCCACCAATGGATGTGGACAGCATCTATTCTAACATTGATGAATTTAAGTTGGCATTATCTCAGCATGCAATCAAAAAAGGATTTGAATATAACATTGAAAAGAGTGACACAGGGAGATATAGGGTTTATTGTTCAGGAAAAATTGAGGAGACTTGTTATTGGAGGATTCATGCGTCTACCTTACCTGACAAAGTTACTATAAAGGTAAGAGTGTGCTACACTGTTTAACGCTAAGCATTGAATATAGTATTGTCGTAAATTCATTTATAAGATTTATTTTTCAGGTAAAAAAAATCGTTCATGTCATAACTGCACCCTAGTCGAAGAAGAAGCGAGAAGGTGTAGAATACTACCAAATTTTGGGTGTGTGACAAGGTGAAGGACTTGTTGATCGAAGATCCTTCTGTAGGACCAAAGGCGCTGCAGAAAAAGATTAGGGAACATCACAAGGTGAAGGTTCGCTACAAAAGAGTCTACATGGGTAGGAAACTTGCTCGTCAATAATTATTTGGAGATTGGGACAACAATTTTGACAATCTATATGGTTCAAAGCTGAAATTGAGAACTCATCTCCTGGTAGCTCGGTAATAATTGACCATCATACAGTAAATGACAAGATCAGATTTAGGAGGTTATTCTTTGCTATGAAACCTTGTGTAGAAGGATTCCTTCAGGGTTGTAGACCTTATTTGGCAATCGACAGTATTTTTTTGACTGGCAAGTTTAGGGGACAACTAGCTACAGCTGTTGCTGTTGATGGGCATAATTGGATGTATCCGGTAGCTTTTGGAGTGATGGATTCTGAGACTAATGACAACTGGGTCTGATTCATGCAAAGGCTTAGAGAATACATAGGATCACCAATTGGCTTAGTCATACCCACTGATGCTGACAACCTATCATGTAAGCAGTAAAAGAGGTGTTCCCGAATGCTGAACATAGAGAATGCATGTGGCATTTGGTACAGAATTTTAAGAAAAGGTTTCATGGCAAGATGTTTGACGACCACTTGTGGGCAGCGGCTTACTCATGGAATAACCACTTCTTCGAAAAGCATTGGGCTGAGTTGGAGAAAGCAAAACCAGATGCAACAGACTATCTAAAGGCTTGTCATAAAAGATTATGGACTAGAAGCCAGTTTTCAACTCTTAGCAAGGTTGATTATGTAACCAATAACCTAGCTGAGAGCTTTAATAATTGGATAAAGCCTTTCAAGGACTTGAATCTAGATGACTTCATGGACAAGATTAGACGGATGCTTATGATTAAGTGGGAACAAAGGAGAAAGATTTCAAGGAAGCTTGAAGGTCTTATCCTACCACTGAAAGTTGCCTGAAGCGGGGGGGGGGGGGGGGGTGAATAGGCAATTTATAATTTTCCTGCGAAACAGCACTCAACAACCTGAATCAGTCCCCTGGTTGTCCGACAAAACGCCGGATATCCGGAGCGGCGGAGTTCCGGTAAAGCACCAGAGCTCCGACAAAACCTGGTAAATGCAGAATTCACAAATTGAACATGTTATAAGCAAGTATATGTGTAGATCGAAGAAAATAACTAGAGGAAATGAAGAACAAGCACAAGTTAGCTAAAAGAGAGAAAAGCACACAGAGACACAAGATTTGTTTCCCGAAGTTCAGCTCCACAAAGAAGCCTACGTCTCCGTTGAGAGGTTCACAAAGAACCGGGTCTCTTTCAACCCTTTTTCTCTCCAAGCAACCACGAAGGTCAAACTTGGTTCTTCACTAGCAAATTTCTCTTATGAGGAGGGGCAATACAAACTTCCCAGGGCGTCACCACACAAGTTTGGGAGCTCCCGGGTGACCTCTAGTTGTCTAGAGCATGAATCCCCAAGAGTAATAGTTTCAAGACCAAGCTTCGAAGACTCCTCAAATGTTCATGAGTAGAAATGGAGTGCTCTTAACCTTTCAATCTCTCTCACTAGCAAACCCTAGCTCAAATCTTTGCTTGGAAGCCTTAGTAGGGTGTGGGAGAGGAGGAGAGAGCTCAGGAGGGTGTTTTTCGTGTGTAGGCAAGAAAGGTTAAGTGTTGGAGACGAAGGGGTATTTATACCCGAAACCCACAGCAACTAACCGTTAGGGTATGGTTACAGAATCCCCGGAGTTCCGGCCATTGATCGGACCTCCGGCAGTCTACCGGACATTTGACAAGTGGTTTCAAGTAGTCGGCACTATTCGAATAGTCTGGAGGTCCGGCAATGTGCCGGACTTCCGATTCGTCGGAGTTCCGGCCTGAAGTTTCAGGTCCGAAAGTTAGATTTTGATTATTTTGAGCATTCGATTCGTCCATCCACTTGTTTTTGCACCCCCCCTTGACAGTACAACATGCCTAGAAGATAAAAACAGAGATTGGACTCGATTTTCTTCACATTTCTCCCTTATTTTGATGTCCTTTTGAACGTTCAACTTTTTAACAAATTGAGGGGCATCCTTTCTAGGTCATGTGCCATATTTTCTCCGTATGCATACAAATTTGCTGCACAGTTACTCAAGATATGATTAGCTCTTTAATTTTATTATCATTAACCACCAAAACCCACTTAGGGGGTCTAGATGCACTTTCAACCACACATCGTCAAGAAGTTGAAGGAAAAGAGCTGGACCTTGGACATGAAGTGACTAAATGCTCCAATGAGGTTGCTGAAGTCACAGTATGTGGTAGTAGTGGATTTTGGTTTGCATTGAGGTTGCATGAGAGGACATGTACATGTAGAGAATGACAGGTCCTGTGCACGGAAGGGAATCAGAAGCGGTTGATGAAAGCAAAGGTACGGCTCCTAAAGCAATGAAACAAATGTCATTGAACGGTGCGCCCCGGGCAAAGCATGCAGTTCTCCCCGTCAATCCTCCAGGACCTAAACAACTCACTTTTCGCCCATGAACCGTTTGTGTCAATGGATTGGTTTGGTCAAAAACTTGAGATAAGGGGCGATCTGGAAAACAAGAAAGGAATTGTGTACAATGGCATTGTACAACAATTTGGAAAAGGGATGTAGCGCAGCTTGGTAGCGCGACTTTTCTTGGTCATCAATACGACGACCTATTCTTAATAGAACCGATCTGATTTTCACTACAAGAGGAATTTCGTGCTTCTGTGCAAGGAAAAACGGCAAAGCCAGAAAAGTTCTCCACAGGGACTTCCTACTACTCCGCCGAATCTCTCATCTGAGAAAGTAGGTCACCTGGGTCGGGTAAAGCAGCGTAGATAAGGCTAGTCACCCTTACTGTCCCTCTACAGAACCGTACATGAGATTTTCACCTCATACGGCTCCTCGTTCAATTCTTTTCTTTCGAAGGGATCCTTTTCCTCGTTCGAGAGTCTCCGCCCTTCTTCCACTCCGTCCCGAAGACTAACTAAGACCAATTGAGTCACGTTTTCATGTTCTAATTGAACACTTTCCCCCTTCGGGGGTGTATGAAAGGTATGGAAGTGTTTATTTTTGCAGCATAGCTTGGAAAGGTGAGTAGGGAAAAACCCTAAAAAGGTTTTCCCTCGGACTCCCTTTCCAAAAAGCGGAGGAAAGGATGGTTCGGGCTTAACTTGATTATTATAAAAAGACGGTCCGCTTACCGAGGAAGAGATGCGGGAGGACCCAGGGCCAGAGCAAGTTGGGTTGGGGTATAGAGCCGTAAGCGCGGTGGGGGTGACAGAGGATGTGCTCGTACGGTTCATAGTTGGGTATGATATTCTCGTGGATTGTTTTGCCCTTGGCTGGACTACAAACTTGAATCTTGAAAGTAGTTCCCGCTAGGTAAATAAAGATTTATTGGTTTTGCCCCAAGCAAGAAAACGGATGTGCGAAGGAAAGTAGGACTTTTGACTACGGCTGGCATAAAAAGTTCACTTTGATCGTACACTCTACTAGGCAAAACTGGTGTGAGTGGTTTTTACTATGGAGGGCCTAAACTGTTGAGGGGAGGTAGTTTATTGACCAACTGTATAGGGTAGGAAGGCACAGTCCCAGAAAAAGGCTCAGGGGCGGGACAGTTTCAGTTGAAGATGAAGGAGCTGCAAGGACAGAAACTAAACGCAAAGTAGGAGTTACAGTTTCGGGTGCGGTAGTTGTAGTTGAAGAATAACAAATAGGGTACAGTAGTAACAGTTGTTCGATTTCTCTTCTTCTTCTCGGAACTCGCTGATAGGAAAGGAGAGAAAAACAAAGCAATGCCAAGAGTTCCGTCAATCTGCTGTTCATCGATAGACGAAGCTCCCAGGTTGATGCGATGTATTCCACCAGTTGACTGGAGACTTTATTATTGGTATATCGATCGGTCCAGCACGGATTGAAATAGGAGCCGGTTCGACAGGAAGCTTTTGAAAACGCAGTGCACCCAGGTCTAACCCTAAATTAGCCTATCTTCCATCAACAGGAATCCTAAAGTTAATGATCAATAGGTTTGGATAAAGAATTTAGGAAGGTTTCGGGTATTCCTTGCATGCATGCTATAGCATTTATAACATCACTAGACGATGCACGTTTAGAGAACTATGTGGACTTGTCTTATTCCGTAGAGAAGTTTAGAGCTGCATATGAACAGTTAATCCTAGCTTTGCCAGACAAGTCTCAGTGGCCAAAGTCCAATCATGGATTCTTCATGCATCCACCATTTCTGAAATCCACAGCTGGAAGGAGGAAGAATGAGAGGTTCAAAGCCAGTAGTAAGGGCAAGGGCAGCGCCACGGGGAGGAAAGGTTAACACCAATGCCCCATTTGCAAAGGATATGGTCATCACTGGCATAATTCTAAGGATGGTGATCCAGATGATATTGCAGCTATGTTGGCTATGAGGTAATTGTAATATGATTTTATTTCTTTCATTTCAATTGTAGTTGTAATATGTGTAACTAATTTGTTTTCAATTATACAGAGGTCCACCAAAGAAGAAGAAAAGAACAACAAAACTGTCAACTCCGATGGTTCCTATTAGTGAGGAAACGTCAGCCCTTTCAATGACTTATCCACCAAGGTTTGCACTTGCACAATACATGCAATTCCATGCCATTCCATGAAATTGTCTTCAATGTCTCTTACTTTGGTTGAAATCCTTTTTCTGTCATAGTCAAAGCATTGAATCCACAACTAAGCAAAGGCCAAAAGGTGCAACAACTCATTTATCTACATCAAACAGGTACTGTAAATGTTTAAATAATATCATGAATATGTGATACAATTGCATATTGTGCTGGAATGATTCAATAAGAGTTTATTTAGGTCCAAGTCTACCAGTGGCTCAAATGATCCTAAATTCCTCGCTCTTCAATACAGTGGTGAAGCATTGGAAGAAGTTGTTGCTACTACCAAGGTGAGACGCAAGAGAGGAGCTGCTGCTATCAAGACGAGAGGCGAAAAAGGAGCTGCTGCCAAGGCAAAAGGAAAGAAATGTGCTGGTGATGCTGCAAAAGAGGAAAGGTAAAGGAGGGGACACTTGACAGTCCGGCAATGTGTACAAGAAGCAAACTTAAAGTGTGGGAACCTAGTAGTCCTGCATTTGCTACAATGAGCAAAAGGCGTCTTAGTCTCTGAATTTATTTGCAGCTATTTATTTTGAATCTGATGTAACATTTATGCATGCTTGGACATGAACATGTGGCAGTACGGCTCTCTAAGTTTGCCTAGGTCAGATTGTGATTCGGTATATGAACATGTATACCTTACTGATCTCTTTTGGTTATGTATGATATGGATTAACTTTATGAATGTGTGCTATTTTTTTGGCCGAATGATTCTCTCTCTCTTTTGTGTGTGTATGTGTTGGTCTTATCATCTCACGTCAAAGGTTGTTTGTGCCATTCATATTATTTTCAATAACAGAAATTAAAGTAAATATCCACGTGTTGTTCAAAGGCATAAATCAGTTTTATATTTCAAAATAAAAAAAAATCTGTTTTTCTATAATATATAAATTAAAGTAGAAATAAACTTGTACTGTTAGTAAGGGTAAATCTGTCTTTCCACGAGTTACTTAACGCCGTTACATGCTTAACTAACGGTGTACAGAAATGGACGGAATGACATGTGAAGGAAGAAAAATAAAAATGATTGCGTGTAGGAAACTTCACAATTTTTAGTGTTAAATAAGAAATAAAGTCATTATTCGATGACACACAAGGAATTTTCTCTATCTTTTTTTTCGCACGAAGATTTATGCTTGGATATCTACATAAAGTATAAATAGTGTCCTTGCCAAAAAAGAAAAAAAGAAAAAGAAAATCTCAGCATGCGGTTCATGATGATCATCCATTGGACAGATTCATTTGATTAGCTGAAACGGCAGCCGGAAAATGGGATGAGTTCGTGTGTTCCTATTCCTAGCGAAACAGAGATGGGTTTTCTGATGATTAAACGTGGTTCGGTCTTGTCAATTGTGATATATATGCCGCCGTACGAATCCACGGCTGTTGAGTGAGCGGGGCTATATATATCGATATCTGCAAAAGTACGTGCAGCACACGATGGTCCATCAAATTTTACTTTTCTGGGCACATATTTTGCAGCTTTTGTGTTTTACTATGAAATCCTGGTCTGGATAATGTGATATCCCGGCCCAGGGCTTAATAGGATTAATAGAATACTCATACCAACAAGTTGTAACTTCTTTTCCGGTAGCTTAGCTCCAGAAAACTCCAAGGTTAAGCGTGCTTGGCCTGGAGCAATTTCAGGATGGGTGACCGATCGGGAAGTGACTCCCGGGTGCGCACGAGTGAGGACAAATGTGCGTAGAAAAGACTTGTGTTGGTCTGTGAGGTCAGTCTATATCCTATAAAAGCTATCTAATGTAAGCGGGCCCGGCCTCGGGGAGGCGGGACGTTACAGATAAGTGTAGCGTTATACATGTAGTAGTACGTATTCTAGTACAACATGCGTATCTTTCTACTCTTAGATACAGCTTGATCGAGATACAGTACACAGTGAATAAGACGACGTTCCAAAATTCACACATTATTAAGTCACACTAAATGAGTCCAAACACACTACGCTGAACTTTTGACAAATCGCACATACATGTGGCTCGCGTCTCTCATCACCGACGACCGACCCTACATATACCCAGTGACGATGAATATCTATATCTATCTAAACAAAAATGTAGTAGAATTAATAAGGAAACGAAGAAGCTTCAAGGAGCTCTCTTCTCTCATCCACGAGAAAGAGAAGAAACAGCGAAGACTTGGGAAATATATAAAACGTGTCTCTCTTCTCTGGAGTTGTCAATGTCAACCTCTGGGTCGTTGATAATGCATGCCTAACCTGTACTGTTGTTAGCTATAGTGCCATCCAACTACTATCTCCCAAATTTGACTTCCGTTCCATTTTCTCCGCGCGGCGCATGAACAAAGACGAAATTCCAGATTTTTTAATGAACAAAAGACAAATATTCCATTCGCCCCCCACCGATCGGCACGGATCGTCGTCAGCGGCATTGATGACGTCGCCGATCACCTTTCCAAGCCCTAACCTCAAATTTTTCATAACCTTTGCCTTGATTCCATTCCTTTCCTTCTCCTGCCCCTGCCTTTGCTTTCTTCCGGAAGTCCACCCCTTCTAACCATCATCAGCCAAGCGAGCAGCTAGCATAGCATGGGCAGGGTCAAGGCAAAGGCATCGTCAGGTTCAGGGCACCGCGCGCGAGACGCGGACGGACGCTACCCGACCGATAGATGATGAGCCGTACCCAACCAAGTTCAGGTTCGGCACCAACAGAATGAGAATCGAATAAACAAGGCCAGCCACGTCGCCGCCGCCGCCGCCTTTCTCCGGCGCTAACGCGCTTTGAACTAATCGGCTCCTGGTTTCCTGCTTTCACATCGCACAGACACAGACGACACGAGGCAGTAGCTACTAGCTAGGGAGCAAGGCCATGGGATGCATCGCTCCATTTGTCTAGGCCAGGCAGGCCATTAGGTGGACGCCACAACGAGAAGCTGGGAAATCGATGTGGACGTCTGCATCCCTACTCCTTGCTCTACTCTACATCGAGTACAGCTTAAATGCGATCCAACTCACTGTATTTTGGCATACAGCAGCATATGTATTTTGTCACTCTCTCATGCTAATCTGCCATGCCAACAAATACCTCCAGATAATGGAATGACGACCGAGTATGTGTCTATGATACTGGTAAGTAATTATGACGTTCTGGGGTTGATCATCAAACGTGGCGACACCGTGGTAGTACAGGCACTGGCTTCACGCCGGGTTCAAACTGTGTAATCATGTTGAGTTAGTTGAAGAATACTGCTCCTGCATTCTTTAGATCAGAATGTTCTAAAATACGTAATAAGGATGCTGGGCAGGTGCAGTGGACAATTAAGATTCAGAAATTTTAAAAATAAAAAACGTTTTCTAAAAAAATAAATATTATAAAGACCCAGTGCCAGTTTATTATACGGAATTAAATTAGTACGCCACCACAATTACTTTTCTCACAAGCCTTTCACAACAATAACTTATTCATCGAAATAAGATATGCAAAAAAAAAAGTTTGGTAAGTCAGTACGATCAACCTGACCATCAGTATCACCGGAATTTAAAATGCGCCAATGGAGCATGAACCCTGGACATCTTAGTTGGAAAAAAAAGATGAAAATACGAATAATTAATAAACGCTAAAGAAGATTCATGCACACACAGCTGAGGTGGACCTGTGTCATGTTAAACACGAGAGGAAGGGAACAGGTCCGTCTCAACTCTCATGAAAAAGTATACGTGCATAAGAAAAAAGGAGCGGACACTCATCATCAACGTTGTTACTTCAACGAGAGTTAGTTCATTGGTTCAATCAAGCCTACGTCGACACTGCAGAAAGAGAAAAAAACAGAGTTGGCTAGTAATAAACTTAAATAAATTTCCTAAAAAAAAACCATAAATAAATTTAATCAAGCCTACGACACAGCAGAAAGAGAAACAGGGTTAGCTAGTAATAAACTTACTCATCAATATAAAAGTTTTGAAACAACCAGTGTTTATTCATTCATTCGGAAAATATGGTTGCGAATGCATCAACGTCATTAGCAAAAGAAACCATTAATTAGCTAGTGATTTGACCACGTACAGAGAAAAAGGGGGCGATGAGGTGGTGCGCTTCCATTTAATTTCCTTTTCCACCTTGCTTCATAAACCAGTTAACAGGAGATAGAAGGACGTCCCAACCGCACGAGAGGGAGCAAAACTAGACCACGAGCGTGCTCAATCTTTTGGCGCAAGCAGCGTTAACCTACTGAGAGTACAAAGCATCTACTAAATAGATACAAACAAAACAGGAAAATTGCTATCAAATCGTCGATCCAAGCAAGAATAAAAGAGGGACGGAGAGGCCGGAGCTGTACTAGATTATTCGTACTAATTAAAACACCGTCAAAATGTGGTTAAATTGGACACGCGCGAAGGTACTACCAAAGCAGGGAGATCCGCCAAGAGCCAGAGAAGTTTTGCAAGGGGATAAATAATAATTTGGTGCGAGCGGGAACAAGTCACCGTTTGGTGTGGCCTACCTACCAGCTGCTGATGCCTACCAAATTCGCGCTAACGACGGGGGGATAGGAGAGGTACGTACGTTCTCTACAATGCAATGGCGCTGCGATGGATCGTCCAGTCCAATGGGATGGATGGATGGATGGATGGAGCAGCCGATGGCGAAAGCGACGGTGGAAGGCGAGGAAAGCAAAGAAGGAAGGGAGGAAGGAGGCGGTCCAAATCATTACAGCCGGGGAGTCACTGTCCGTCCAGGGAAAAGATCACCAGCTTTCCTTGTTTTCGTAGGCACGCACAAATTAATCGGGTATTACTACTAGTCGATGGCTCGGTGAAAAAGATGGAGAGAGGTTTCCTTGTAGCTAGCGCGGCAGAGATAACGAGATGCAGGTCCGTTCCGTGTATCCGGTTCTTGTGCCAGAAAAGACAGAGCGGAAGCTGATCTCTCTATTATGTGTTGAATCTACGCTGGCTCCTGCTGCTACGACCTACGATCGAGTTGTTTTATTCTCCTCTGATTGATATTTACTATTTAGTTGATGATGCTAATGATCAGCTTGCTAGCAATCTGGCACTAGATGCATGTATTATTTGTCGTCGGAAAGTCGTGATGCTGCAGCCATCAACGCGCCCGGCCGACGATTGACCGAGAAGAACTGGCTGTGCGTGTTGCCAACTAACTAACTAATGCTGCCGAAACATGCTCGTTACCGACAAAATCTGCCAGAATCAATCTCGCAAATTCAAACCCTCGCCAATACTTAAACGGAAGAAGACCTCATACCCAGTGCATTATACTACTACTATTCAGTTCTATATTAAAACTGCGTAGACAAATCCATTGTCATCGTCTGAGCTAGATAGGTTACCTGTCGGGAAGAATGGCACGGTGCAGTAAAAACCTGTTCACCGAACAATTAAGACTCGGGTTGGGTTAAGAGTGTTTGTTACGTGCAACATCACCGACCGGGCCAACGACTCGGCTCGGCTTTGCTCGAGTCGTACGCGTGCTGCTTTCACCAGGCAGGCGGCCGTTGGTAGCCCGTCGCGTGGTACGTGTCCGGCCCCCAACCGCTTCACGAACCCAAACAAACCCCTCCTCCCTTGCTGGGTTGGCTTCTGGCTGCGCGGCGCGCGCCCGGTCAAAATCCGCCCCGTTCTCTTACTTGCGCGCGTCGCCAAACCAACTCCCCCTTCCTTACCTCACCGAACCCGAACAAGTCCACCCCTTACCTCACCGAACCCGAACAAGTCCACCCCTCCAACCCCACGCCAACGGAAGGCGTTAAGTGAGTCTCGTGTGCAGCAGCCTTCGTCGCGCCCGCCCGGCCCGGCGCCCAACTCACCCATCCAATCCTTCCGGCTTCCCCCTGCACGAGTATCTATTCTATTCTATTCTATTCTATTCTCCCGCGCCGAACCAATTCAACACGCTGCTGGCTGCTGCCTGCTGCTCGTGTGTCGGGCGGGGTTGGAGTTGGACGCTTCCCCTGCCCCTGCCCCTGCCCCGCCCCGCAGAGAGATATAAGCCGCGCCGTGAGGTTCAACAGCCCGACACACAGGAGACGGCGGGCGGGCAGAGGCAGACGCGCGCGAGATCAGATCATCACACACCCAAACCCCCTGCCATACAAACAGAGGAGGAGGAGGAGGAGCTGCGGCACACGAAGGAAGCAGCAGCAGCACATACATGCGCGCAGGCGCGGCGGCGCCGGGGCACCTGCCGCGGGCACATGCGAAGGAGGAGGAGGAGGAGGCGAGCGGCGGCGGCGCGTGTCGACGCGCAATGAGCTGCCTGTCGCGCCGGCTGCTCGGGGTGATGCTACTGGCGCTTGTCCTCGCCGCGGTGGCTGCCGCGCCAGCGGCCGCCGAGATCAGCAGGAAGCCGCACGACTACGAGGACGCGCTGCAGAAGAGCCTGCTCTACTTCGAGGCGCAGCGGTCGGGGCGGCTGCCGCACAGCCAGCGCGTCGCCTGGCGCCACCACTCCGGCCTCACCGACGGACTCGAGCAAGGGGTACGTGGAGTACACATGTTCAAGCGCCTGGTGCCCAAATGGACGACGATGATATATCAATTCGGAGCTAATTAACATGGCTTCTCTTCCGTGCATGATCAGGTGGATTTAGTGGGCGGCTACTACGACGCCGGTGACCACGTCAAGTTCGGGCTGCCCATGGCTTTTACGGTGACGATGCTGTCGTGGAGCTTGATCGAGTACGGCGACGACGTCGCAGCGGCCGGCGAGCTCGGACACGCGCTCGAGGCGATCAAGTGGGGCACGGACTACTTCATCAAGGCGCACACCAACCCTGACGAACTCTGGGCTGAGGTACGCAATACTACTACCATTTCTTTTCTTCACCTGCTCTCTTTCTCGACCCGTTCAAGCCAGAGTTCTTCCTTCTCCGGCAGCCGCAGTAGTGACTTGGCCTCCTCGTGCGAACGCTAGCTGTTTTCTTCGTAGTAGCAGCAGCAAGCGGGACAGACCGATTCAATCATCACCTGTATACTCTTAATTTAACCAGTTTCTGCTCTACTTTTTCCTAACGCCCCAAACACCTCAATTATACTAGTACTACTACTCTGCTGGCTGGCTGCCTTTGCCCGAGAATATTTCTTTCTGTTGAATAGAAACAAGGTCGTTAGGTGGCCCGCTCATGGAACCAACGTACGAATTATCTGGTAGCTTTAGTTAAAAAAACTACGCGTACCACATGGCATGTATGCTGGTCGATCTTCTTGTGATCCAAAGTGTTGACGATTTCTCGTGCGCGCGCTTATGCAGGTGGGCGACGGCGACACGGACCACTACTGCTGGCAGCGGCCGGAGGACATGACGACGTCGCGCCAGGCGTACAAGGTCGACCGCGAGCACCCAGGGTCCGACGTCGCCGGCGAGACCGCGGCGGCCATGGCCGCCGCGTCCATGGTCTTCCGCAAGTCCAACCCGCACTACGCCAGCCTCCTCCTGCACCACGCTTTGCAGGTACCGTCAACCTCTGATCTCTGAACGCGTAGCAAAATTGAAGTCTCGCAAATACATTTCAATTCTGCGCCCCAAAAAGAAAAGAAAGAGAAAAAAGGGAGATGAAAACACGGTGGACCGGCACAGCAGTACGCGTACCGAACTTTGGCCTGTTGTGTCTACCTGCAGCTGCTGCTTTAGTCAAGATGTGCCGGACATACATCTTCGTGTGTGCTTTCTCTCTCGTGCCTGCCTTGTGCGGCACATGCCAACTTGTGAACACGACGTTTTTCAGATGGCAAGTTTCTGTCGGTTCGTAGGGGAGGATGATGCCATGAGGAGCCGGCGCGCAACGTTCCTAATAACGATAAAAGAATGGTTGGGGGAAAAAAAAAAGTGGAGGGGGTCTACCCATTTGGTGGACGGGAAAAAGGCTCTCTATTTTTCCATGATTAGGTCGCCAGTTCAATCGCATGAACGAACTGCTTAGAAACTAAGGAATGTAAACGTCATCATGTGCACTTATCCAATTGAAGCAGTCCATGTTGTTAACATCTGCTACTAATAATTAATAGTAGTTCACTTTTCCCCGCCGGTGGTGGCGTGAGTCAATTATTAGAACATTACACGGATTAATTAAACATTAAACAATGGTTGTGCACGTTATAGCTAAATAAACTATTTTCTGTATCTGGTTGCAGCTGTTCGAGTTCGCCGACAAGTACAGGGGAAAATACGACAGCAGCATCGCGGAGGTGAAGAGCTACTACGCGTCGGTGAGCGGGTACAAGGACGAGCTCCTGTGGGCCGCCCTGTGGCTCCACCGCGCCACCGGCAGGGCGGAGTACCTCGAGTACGTCGTCGAGAACGCGCACAGCTTCGGCGGCACCGGCTGGGCCATCAACGAGTTCAGCTGGGACGTCAAGTACGCCGGCGTCCAGATCCTAGCGGCAAGGGTGAGTTACGAGCTAGTAGTACGTTTTGAGAGCTCTGATGAACTCGAACAACAGATCAATCAATCAGTGAGCGAGAGTAAATTAAACTGACAAGGAAATATATTTGTGTTTTTCAGCTGCTGCTACGGGGCGAGCACGCGACGCATCACAGGAGCACGCTGGAGCAGTACAAGGCGAAGGCGGAGCACTACGTGTGCGCGTGTCTGGGCCGGAACGCGGCCGGCGGCGCGGACGCGAACGTGGAGCGCAGCCCCGGCGGGATGCTCTACATCCGACAGTGGAACAACATGCAGTACGTGACGAGCGCCGCGTTCCTGCTCTCCGCCTACTCCGACTACCTTGCCGAGGCCGGCGTCGGGGCGGTGGAGTGCGCGGGCGGTGAGACCGTGGCGGCAAGCGAGGTGTTCGCGCTCGCCAGGGTGCAGGTGGACTACGTGTTGGGCACCAACCCAAGGGGCGTCAGCTACCTGGTCGGGTACGGACCCAAGTACCCCAACCGGGTGCACCACCGCGCCGCGTCCATCGTGCCGTACAAGCACAGCAGGGAGTTCATCGGGTGCACGCAGGGGTTCGACCACTGGTTCGGCCGACGCAGCTCCAACCCGAACGTACTCGTCGGCGCCATCGTCGGCGGACCGGACCGTCGTGACCGGTTCAGGGACAACCGGGACAACTACATGCAGACGGAGGCGTGCACGTACAACACCGCGCCCATGGTCGGCATGTTCGCCAAGATGCACCGGATGGCGCGGCAGGAGAGGGAACAGGGGTCGTCGACGACAGCGGCTGATGTGTAAATAGATAGATGTAGAGGGGGGCTGTACAATTTTCCCCATTCTTTGGTTCAATTTTTTTGAACTTAAATTTTCAATTTACACGGATCGAGATGATTGTATACACGCTCACACACACACACAAAAAAAAAGTGAAGAAAAAAAAAGAAATGTTTATTTATTGATGATTTCTTGTCTATACTTTCTCTTGAAGGTAGTAATTGACAGTGAGACAAAGTTTATAGCATGAATTATTAAAAGCATTGTCACCAATTGTCCAATCTTGATTTAATAAAGCATTTTCTTGTCGAAATAATCTATCAGCTTCCGGGAGGTGACCAACCGAACCGGGGCAACAAAATCCCAAGGCGAGGAATGAGCGAGCATTCACTTCGTGTCTTCGTCAGCTCGCATCCCCAGGGCAAGGCAGCTCGTGTGTGTGTGTGTGTGTTTTTTTTAAATTTATTTATTTAGCATAGCTCACCTATGCATATAGCACGACAACGTGGAGCAAGAGCAAGAGCAACAGCGCCGGTGCCCGGTGGGCACGAATCGCCGACAGCCGTCAGAGTGTAACACGGGCCTCATCTGTTCGCCGTATAGGGCTGTTTTGCTCCGGACTCCGGAGGGCCCATTCCAACCCAGATCCCTCGGTCTTCCCGTGATTCGCATCGCAGTAAGAAGGTTAGAGGCACCGGCGCCGGCGCGATTTCGTCCCAGCGCGCCTTTTGGTAGCTTCAAATACAGATTCAGAGATCTCTTTTCCGTCACGCCTCGTAGAGTCCAATCCCAAATAGAAATCTCTCATCTGGAGGCAGGGACAGGAGAGGACCAGAGCGCGGAGAAACAGACTGGATATCAACCTTGAATCCCCAGGCGATCCACATCGTCGCGTCATGCGGTTGCCGCGGTTGAACCTTGTGTCCATGAAGCTGAAGCGCCGCCGTCGTCGTCACCGGATCCAGTCCCGCAGTAAGCTGCCCCTTATCATCTCGCCATCTCTGTTCTGATATTGGCATGTACAGTATAGATGGTGCCTGTATAACATAGTTGTGCGCCATGTGTGGCAGAAGGATCCATTGCTTATAGGGTTGAATCGGGGTGCTCCCCCTGTCAAAAAGCTGAACCTTCTATGGGTGGTCAAATGAACGAACATCCAGGGCCAAACCTTCCAGAGGTAAGGGCTAAACTTTGTTGATGCAAAATAATACTTCTGGTGCTTGTAGACTATCATTACCATTGCTTTGAACCAGTGAAATTTGTGGACCTAGGCATCAGTACTATTGTTCCAACTGTTGCAGATTTACCCCTCCTGCAGAAACTCTTTCCTATCTTAGGTCTCCTGGTCTCTTGTTTAGCTGGTTTTCAAGAGCTGTCTCTTGCCAAAAAGTTTTCATTGTTACGGTCTATTTGTATTTTATCCTGCTTGCTTGTGACTGAAAAAACACTCATGCTCTAGCACTTATCCCTAGCCACTTGTACACCTAGCACAAGCCAAACTGGTTAGGTTCAGATGTAACTTTTACAAAGATACCTGCTTAGTACACCATTATAATGAAGGGTACCTCAAATCACTTAAATATCGTGTGGCTGCTGCTCTTGCTACTGTTCCTAGTCTAATTGTTTATGCCTGGCAATAATATGGTTCAAGCTCTACTGGAATTGTCTGAACTCTGAAGGTTAAGATAAAGTGCATCATCTCCCACCTCATGAACAGTCCACTCACGCGACTTGTAGATGATTTTAATGTTTACAGGCATATGCAAGTGGACTAGTTTCTTGACATTCCCTAGTTTAATTATAATATTGTTATGGATCGTCTTTAACCCTCAAATTTGTGCTTTCTTAAACCCAATTATAATATTGTTATGTTGGAAATTTTCTCTTGCCTATGTGTGTAGGATATCTGGTGTCAGATACATTCCCTGGTGCCAATGCGTGATGCTGCCAGAGTTGCATGCGTGTCTCGTGCCTTTGCACAGTCCTGGAGATACCATTCCAACCTTGTATTCAGCGAGGAAACATTGGGCATCAACTTAAACTCATGCAGAAAGGATGAAAAGTTGAGAGATTTCACCAGAAAAGTTGACTGTATTCTGAAGAAACACTCTGGCATTGGTATCAAGACAGTCAGGTTTCATGTTGCGCAGTGGGGTCGTCTTTATCATCTTGATAGCTGGCTTCACATTGCTGTTAAGCCAGGGATTGAAGAACTAAACCTTGATTTGTCTTCAACATACGATGTCCCTTGCTTGCTTTTATCTGGGGGTGTTGGAGATTCCCTTCGGTATCTTGCACTTGCCTCATGTCAGTTCCGTCCCACAAAATTTGTCTTCTTAAAAAGCTTGAGAAGATTACATCTTAGTAACGTGGAGATATCAGAAGATGAGCTAGAGTGCCTGCTTTCAAATTCCTTTTCTTTGGAGCAGTTGAAACTTAGGAGTTGCAATGAGATAGTTTGCCTGAAGATTCCTTGCTTACAGCAGCTGAACTCCCTTGAGGTGTTCACTTGCCACGGGCTGCAAGCAATAGAGAACAAATCTCCCAACCTCTCCAGTTTGAGCGTTGTAGGTAACTGCCACGTACAAGTACAACTCTTGCTTGGACGAAAACTGCCAGTTAAGAAATTATGGTTATCCCATGGTATTACTCTCTTTTATGCTCGTACTGAGTTTCCATACAGCCTTCCAGATCTTGAAGATGTTACTATATCTTCTTACACTGAGGTATGCACTCTTAAAGTTCAAGTGACTATATACCAGTGATATGTATGGTACAAGCAGTCACATGTTCAAATATAAATTATTCTTGCATCTGTTGGCAGGTGGTTGATACACCAATGGTGAATAGCAAATTCCACCATCTCAAAGTCTTGAAAATTAATCTTGGTGGACATGGCTACGATTTTCTGTCTCTGGTTTCCTTTTTTGATGCTTCTCCTTCCCTGGAGACTTTCAGATTGACTGTAAGTCACTGCTCGTCCTGCAATGCATAGTAACTGAGTGGAATTTATAATCCAAGTTTTGTTTTTCATCCTTAGGTAATCTCACCGCGTGAAGGGTATCTCTCCATTTTTGCAAACCCCTTGGATATGAGGATGATACCAGAGCACCGTCATGACAAACTGAAGAATGTGGAGATCACCAATTTCTCTTCTGCCAAGAGCTTGATTGAGTTAACATTTCACATTGTTCAGTCTTCAAGGTCACTCGAACGCCTTACATTGGATACCACCCAAGGTTTTCTGACATGCTCTGTTAACAAAATTGACAGATGTTTGTCGATGCCCAATGATGTACTAATTGAAGCCCGTAGAGCACTCTTGGCTTTCCAAACGTACATCAAGCCGAATGTTCCCCCCACGGTTGAGTTAAACTTTGCGGAGCCTTGCAGCCGGTGCCATGCCGAATTTTTTACATTATCAGAACTATAGGTTGTTTAGTCTTGTTTTCCCCCTAGTTATGCTTTTGTTTATTTGAAGAAATGTATTATTAAAAATTGTATTACATTCTTAATACTATATATTATTGTGATTCATTAGCGCATGTTTGCCATTTATATTGTATATTTAGCTTATTATTTCTTGTTATACTCTAATTGCACGAATAACTTATTCTACGAAATGAAACAAAGAATTGTACGAATAACATTGTTGATTCTAAATGACGTCAGAGGTACCAATCTGCAACGAAAACAATGTGCAACTAGTGCTGATTATGTATTGCGATTGTCGTGCTTTCACAAATACCCAGTAAACATTTAGTAAATCTGGAAATCATTGTAGCGTAGGCATCACGTACCAAGGAAAAAAAAAAAGCATAGGACCAAAAGATGCGAACAGATACTCTTTTGTTTCCTTTTCCTTCTCCACATCTACATTCACACACTAAAATACATGAATCAAGTGAAAGCCTACTTCAAATACTTGCAAATATATAGTTCGACCTTTCAAAAGGTTGTGTACAACAATTTGTGGGAATAGTCTCAACAGGTTGTAAGCAGATAAAAATCACAGGAACGCTCAATGCCTGCACATCCATTAGTCAATTGAATGGCTGTTTAAGTTAAAAAGAATAGGACAAAATTATACATCAACAGATGGAAGCAAATACATTGCCAGTTTGACGGCACGACTTACGACAGAAGCATACAAAACCGACGAACTGGGGTAACAAAATCCCAAGGCGATGAGCATCCACCAGTTCAATACACTAAATGACCGGGAAATGACAATCACAGATAACCTATATATTTCTAATTTTCTATAAACAACTGTGAGGTTCTCATGATACACGCTGTCGATTAATTCTTCCAGTGAACTCTCATTTGATCCCAGATGTTTTCTTTCAACCAATTACGATGGGATGAGAGCCTGGAAAGATGAATATTGTCGATTGTTCACAGATGATCAATCAACATACTCAGTATCTCCCGCCACTCTGTGGCGGTGCCGGTGGCAACCGGTTTGGTGTCCGTCGGCTGCCCAGGTTGGCATCCCCATTTTCATAACGCCGACCACGACTGTCAGCACTCCTTGATCTTGTTTCATGTTGTGAACTGGATCGGTCAACAGAGCCATTTGATGCAGAAGCAAAGGCAGACTTCCAGTCCTCACCAGCATGGCCAGGAGACTGTGGGCTACTCTCTGCAGGTGAATTTTTGTATGCTTAACATCAGATGCTGGATTTTACTTCTTCCAGAAAGTGAAAACAAAACCAATAGTTAACTACAAATTGATCCACCATGTCAATTTAACTACTTGGCTGAACTAATCTAAATTGTTACTAGATCATTATTGCGCAATCCAATATTCCCAACATAACACAAAATGAGTATTCCTTTACCTTATCCATTCATGAACTACTAGGGTTAAGAACAAAGATATTCATGCACATGTTGTGGTAGAATGGGTCTGGAAATGAGTGCCTTTAATTGTAATCAGCTAACCAGGATGCCCTAGAGGCCTGTACACCTAGTGTGGTGGTGCCTGACAACAAAAACAATAACCAAGCCTTTGGCAGTGCCTAACAGTTTTATTAATAGTATCCTAGACTTCATGCAGCCAACAGTTTTAATTGGAATGACCATAGAAGCATAACACTTTGCTTCATAATATAACCTCCACAAACTTAATAAGTCAGATAAGGCTTTGAACTGATAGCCATTCACTAGATCTTTTATAACTCTATTGGCTGAATAGCAGTAAAGTTTTTACTCCGCTGATGCGAACTTGATAGTGCTACTAAACCTCAGGAGATTTCAATACAAAACAGTGCTCAGAGTTAGGTCTAAGAGAGTATGTCAATTTCCCATAGAGAATTATCAGTATTGCAGCGCTTAATTTTTGCAGTTCAAATGACCAAATAATAACAATTAGAGTGTAATTATAGAACTAATGAATGCATTAATTGCAAGGAGACAAAATCATACTCCCTATGAAAAGATGCTAAAATTTAGGGGATAAGAATCACATTTTCTGAGTATCATGCAAACATTTAAAGTATAACCAGCTTACCAGATTCAGAAGGATCGTTTGAATATGAAGATGCTCTATTATCATGGATGCTAAGCTGGCGAGTAAGCTTTGACAAAAGGGATGATTGTTTTTGGTACTTTTCCCGCCTACGTTTAGCATTGTGGTCCTCTTGGAGAAGTTCTTCGATCTTTGCATTGCTTTGTGCGCTAGTAGTGAAATGAAACAGGGTTAGCAACAGATAAATTTTAAATAATACAGTATAGATTTGTGGTTCCATCTAGATGGTACTACATTCCAATTTGCAATGACTTGACAGAAAAAAGGGGTAACTCATGCTACTAAGAGTTTCAGCAGAATCACAGCTAACCTTATTGAGCTGTACAACTGGTTTAGCATATCTTCCTTTGATTTCTCCACTTGGCAAAGAACGATAGCCTGGTCATGCAAAAAGCCACATGTTACACCAAAATTGTGCAATGCCAGAATTAAAATTAAGCTACAAGCATCACCTTTGGAACATTTGCGGCCAAACTGTTCAGAACAGCCTCAACATAACCACGGACTTCTTGAGACATCCATCGAAGTTCTTCTTCAGGGTCAGCAGGTCTACGGGCCATAGTATCCTAAAGAAGAAGCGACTTGGAGTAAAAGTGGTGATTTTGTGTTCGAAATGTCCAAATTACAACATAGTAAAAGGGAGATCTTAGAATGAATGACAGTCAAGGACGGTAACTAACAATGCAAAAGCACCACGATGAATACAGATAAAAGAACAAAAATCAAGCATAGGGTACTAGGGTAGAACTTACAAGGGAACCATCTGAATGGCTTTGCCTCATAGACCCACCCTCAGGGGTATTTGGACCCTTAACAGAACCCCCTTTGCTTACAATAACACCTCTTATCTTCTTCATCCACTCATTCTTATCAGCAATACTCTCAGCCTTTAATATTACAGCACTGTGAGCTGCAACACGAACAATTTAGAGCAAAGAACACAATTAGACCCAAGGTACAGTGTTTAGGGTGTCACCTTTTAGGACCGTTTTGTAGGCAACCTTGTTGGTAATCTTAAAAACAAGACTTGGGCCTTTCTCTGGACCATTTGCTTTCTTTGAGTCCTTAGAACTCTTTGAAGTGACTTCTTCCTCCTCTATTTCTTCAAGGTTACATTCCTAAATCAGACAGTAGAAAATGTCATTAAAACAGATCATTTCAAGATCCTCAGAAGTGTTTACATTATGTTTTTCAGTTCACAAAAGAATCATCAATAATAGTTGAAAGTATGGGTCAGAACTCAGATACTAAACAATAATGTAAAGGTCACCAAAACATGGGGCCTTTTCTCAGTAAACTATATATTAAATATAAACTATGTTTGCCAAAAATGTCAAAGGTTAAAATGTGGATTATTTCAATGTTCAAAAAGTCTATCTTGAAACTCAGATAGTATTGCAAGTTAAGCAGACCTCAAGAACAATGACCCCTCGAAAATGCCTCTCCTCTTGTTTCTTCGTGTATCCAAGCTGGACAGGAAAAATTTTCATAGTAAATCTCAAATACGAAA
Organism: Oropetium thomaeum; assembly: GCA_001182835.1. Lineage (NCBI taxonomy): Eukaryota > Viridiplantae > Streptophyta > Magnoliopsida > Poales > Poaceae > Oropetium > Oropetium thomaeum. Next base: position 249,674 of record LFJQ01000012.1, read on the forward strand.
AGGCAATGTAATCGGTAAATGTTCAGACAATTATCGAAGCTTAGCATTCAAAGATGAGCATCATTATGGAGATTTGTTAACCTTTCCACTCTTTTCATTAAGGACAAACCACCTTCTACTCCATTCATTGTTTTTTGCACTTTTCTTCAAAAGGTAACCTGGTGAGAAAAGAACGATGGGTATCTTAGTAAAATTATAAAGCCACAACAATTGGACAAGACAATCCAAACCCTGACAGGTTATTTGTTACGTCTGAATGTTTATATTCATATATTGTACACAAGAAAAATAGTAAATCTCTGCATAAACATACATCTCGCTTAACAATTGGATGAACAAAGTGATTCCTATGTTGTCTCATTCTAAGGGGCCAAAACTGATAAAGGGCATACCCAAGGGAATTTCTAAGCAGCCTTCCCCTTGCTTATTTTGCAAGGAGGCTGATTCCAACTAAGGGACCATGCATGATGGTTACAATTTTTTAAAAACCAGTGATGATGCAATCACATCTGCATGGAAGCTGTGCTGCCAAACTTTAACATGGAAACTAGTTATACCTGCGGTTATTTCGCCGCCTGGTCCAGCAACCTGCAAATTTGGTCCTTCTTTAGTATCTTTATCTTGCTGACTGGATTTGTCTTTCATTGATTTCATACTACCTCCAGTTTCATCAGAACCTGTTTGGGGGCTTGAAGCCTAACATGAACAGGAAACAAGGTTAGTAGCCACAACAGAACAGTACTGAACTCTGAAAGCCTAGCAGTAATTACTATCAAGAATATAGTTCTTAAGCGTGCAGATCTCGAGCAAAGATGCAGAAGTCATACCCTATTCATCATGGATTTTTCTGCATCTTGACCTTTCTTAGATGATCTATTTTTCAGCTCATCCTCACGTCGCTGCCTTTCCATTCTGCAAATATCACAGAGACAAAAAATGTTCACTTGATCTTGAAAACATTTAAAAGTTGGGAAAATCAATATCTATTTCAGCTAAATTATAGACGGTTAGCTGTAGAAGTCAAATGAAGACTGTATTCACTGGTGCACCTCCTGACAACTGAAGTTGATGTTCATGTTGCTATTTAAATGTTTTCATGATTATTTTCTAATGGAAATGAAATTGAGAATGTATAAAAAAGATTCTAGACCAATTTACCCTGTTTTGAATAGATTATTTGCTAATTTTAGGACAGATTGAATGAAATAGTCAAGATATTCGGTAACAGACTAACTGACCTTCTCTGTACCAGTCGGATGAAGTGTTGTGGAGGAACAAAAGCTCTTTCCATATCAACAAGTGCAACTACCATATTTTTTGCTTGACTTTTGAAAGTATCCAATGCATTAGAAGCAATTGCAATGACCTTTGAGAAAGGAAAGAAGGTGAATCCAAATGCAGTAATGAAAGAAAAGCTGATTACGACATAGAGCAAAGTTGTACCTCACGCTTAAATGGAGGGTACCTTCCTAATCCAGGTGTCGCATTTGCTGCAGCGTTCACTATGTCTAACAGAACACGGTGTACCTTGTTGTTGATAGGACAAACAATTAGTGGGCATGCCAGAGAATACATAGAAAACTGAATACAACCTCCATTCTTAAATTGTTGTCATTAGAATTAGGACAACAAATTTAGTTCGTTTGGAACTAGAATTATTGTCCTAATGACGACAATTTAAAAACAGAGGGAGTATCTGTGGAAGTGCTCTAATCCGGATCCATGATATAATCAATTACTAGGCAAGGAATAGTTTTTTTTTTCAACATAAATACAGCAAGGGAAGCCCTGCTGTTTTAAATATTTATTAAAATGAGCGAACAAGAAAGGTTCAGTACATCCGGGCAGGCATGGAATAGTAACATGACCCTATTAGAATGATCTCCAACAAAAGATATCATGAGTATTCATGGCTAAGTATGTAGAAACTTTCAACAGCAATTGTCATTTGTATACCAATAAATGCATGCATACCTCTTCAACACATAATCGTGATGGCTCCTTCGCCATTTCAAGAACCCCTCTTATGAGTGACCTTAAACCTTTCTCAGGTGATATCAAATATGGTTGGTAGCCATCCGCTTCCAAGACAATCTACAATACGAAGTGAGTATATTCACCATACTCAGTCATAGTACAATCGCATGACACACTTCATGATCATATACTAGTACAGTGCAGCTTTCGAATTTACCCTTTTCACATTGTTCATATCAAAATGCCTATCCAGCGGAAGTTGTTTGATCCTATCTGGAAACTTGCCCTCAAAACTTGCAACAATTTTCCAACCAGCTCCCTTTTGAGTGGAAATAATCAAATAATACAGTATTGTAAAGTTATTTTGTTTTCCAATGAATTGATATCAACGAAGAACTAACAATGTAGCTCATCACTAACCTCACCAGAAGCAATATGAGCAAGAAATTTATCCTCAAATTCTCGGCACAACTCCAGAGCAACTGCTCTGGTTCCTTCAACACTTTGTACCATCTGTTCTCCTAGCTTTGCGAGTTCATCTTGCACAATCTGAGATTTACCCTGAAGCCTGCAATTTGGGCAGAGAGTAGCAATTTAACCACTATATGCTAAGATTCAATGATAAAACAAAATGGGTCATTGGTGCATTTGAATAGTTCAGTGTCTAGCTGTCTAATACTTCCTTCATTTCTTTCTTGATTAGATGTGGCTTCTGCCTTTGGCTTTATGTAAGTCAAGGCAAAAGCCACATCTGCATATTTTTTAGATGACATTTTTCCTTAACATTTGAATGCTGGTCAGAACTCCAAGTACAGAATGCAAAATAACTATGAATTTGACCAGGAGTTCAATGAAAACATTCCATACATAATTGTGCAATGACATTTTCTGGTGAGAAATACCTAGATCCCAAAAAACTTTTATGGCCATGTAATAAGAAGATAAATTGAGAATATAGGCCAAATGTTGCAAGGTACTTTTATTTGAGCTAGCTGAATTGCTAACATTACTGTGTAAATGAGTACAAAGAAGCGAAGAACACACAAGCATATACTCCTGTGATTAATCTATGCCGTCAAGACTTGATCCCATCAAAACTAGAGATATCGGTCCTTCTCTTTTCTGTTAAATAATGAGACAAACATCCATTTTTTTCTATTCAAGAATTGATATTGCCATTTTAAATTAATTACGAATTTCCTTTAATTAGTCTGTTCATTTTGATCGGGGTTGGGCCCTTGGGGGCTACAAGTTATTACAATTTTCTAATTAGGAAAAAAAACACAGGACAATAAGCATAGAACACAAGGCATACCCAGTCAACAAGTTAGGCAGCCGCACTTTCATCCTTTTACGTATTTGCTTAGCAATGGTATCCACAAGTGCAATTCTCCCCAGCTTACTCTGAGGAGCACCAGTTAGAATTGATTTAAGGGTTTCTGCCTCAGCTCGCCAGGCTGTTTCCAATGAGTTATCAGACCCAACTGATCCTGATTGAGCAGATGCAATTGCGACAGACTGCCCTATTAAAGCAACCCACTCAATCTCAGCTGCTGCTCGTGGGGCACCCTTGTTAGTCAAAATGGCCTGAACACAAGAAACAGTTTTCGCGTCTGCAGATGCTTGATCGATTTTGCTTAAGACACCTATTGTTCTGGTACCTACAAGTGAACATGAAGAACATCAATTGAAATTCACATACTGGCGTGCCGTTGTGGTGGATACTATCAAATTAGAAAACAGACCATCTGGATCAATATCCTTGGCCAATCTGAGAGCTCGAGATGATGCGACATCAGCAGCTTGCATTGCAGGTATCACAACAATCAATATTGCATCATTGTGCCCAGCATACTCACTAATCTGAAAAATTTGAAAAAAAATAGTTACCATCATACATTAACAAAGATGGTATGATCAAGAGTGAGTAAATTTCACAAAATACAACTTTTTGAAAACCGGATACTCTTGTTTTTGTGTCATTCAATTTGCAGTTCAAACTCATGCCATGATTATAGTGCTCTTTAGGTTTAAAAAATACAAAATTCGTTGCTGAATTAGATAGCATATGTGGGCCAAGCAAAAACAGGGGAAAGACTGTCTAGAAATAACCTTTCCCCAGAAACCACGATTTTTGGCAGCCCTCAGCACTGGGTACGTCCTTCTTATATGTGTCAAGCTCAAGCAAGTTCATAGTTTTGAAGAAGAAAAAGGAAAGGTTTTATTGTTTCTACATAGCAATCACTGGAATCTTCTCTGAATCCATCACTGCCGATACTTTATTCCAAATGACAATTTGTCTAATGATTTTCAAACCGTCCTGACTAAGTGGACGAGTTAATGGCAAGTGCAGCAAGAACTACTCACCGTTGAATCATCCATCACTCTTTGGTCTATGCCAGGTAAATCAACCAATTTCAGCGGAGGAGCTGTAAGAGCCAAAATAAGATTAGTGTGATGTGAGAAGAAGAAACAGAATGGAGTAGCAGAAGCAATTACTAGCTGATTATAGGGTACCAGTTCATAGATCACTGAAAGAAACAATGGGCGTATATTTGAGCAATTATATTAATTAATTAAAGATCAAAAGACACCCGTTCACAGTGACTCTCTTGTAATCAGCCTCGAACGAAAAATACAAAGCACAAAGCACGAAAGCTCTTTAACTAAAGGTTTTCTAAAAAAATATAGAACTAAAGGGGGTTAACAACAGTACAACATTACATTACCCAACTATACAGCTTGCTGCTGGATTAGCAACATTGCCCCAGGATACCACATAAAATATATGATTCGGCAACGAACCTGTACTTGTCCGCAGCTTAAGGTAGATCTCATTGCTCCGGCTTTTCCCGGATCCACTAGATGCCCCCTTGCTAAGCCTGTCTTGCAGCGAATGCCGAAGAGAACCTGCAGGCCACACCCAATACAAAAAACCGGCACCAAACTCAGCAGACCGACCAACCGTGCCCATTATCAGATCCAGCTACGCAAGTCGAGATCTCACTCACTTGCCGACACCTGCTGAGACTTGCTGTCGATCTGCAGGACGATGGACTTGCTGCTGAGGCCCGGATCCCTCTGCAGGTCGACCACTATCGGCGCCCGCGTCGCCCCATTCTCTCCTGTGGGCTGCACCACAGAAACCACCAGCTTAACCTCACATGTACGAATGCCCGCAGCAGAGGCGAATGAGCTTAGAGTTGTGCACTCACCAGCACGGGGTGCCCGATGAGGCTGTTCAGCACGGCCGACTTGCCGGCTCCCTGCACGAAAACAGAACAAACCGGATCGAGTCAGATCGGGCGGCATAAGCGGCGAGGGGGATGGAGCACCCAGGGAGAGCACTTACGACGTTGCCGAGCACCACGGCGTTGAGGAAAGTGGAAGGACGGCGCGTGGCGGTCTCGTCGGAGGGGTCATCGTCGGCCAGGAGCGAGGCGGCCTGGCGCATGGATTCAGAGAGCTCGACGAGCTCATCAACGGCCTCCATGGCCGCCGCCGACGACATGGGCACAGGGATCTCGAGGCCGGTCGGGAGATCTCGGGGTGGTGGGCTGGGGCTGGGGATTGAGAGCGAGGAATTTGGAGGCGGACTCGTTGAATCCGCGTGGCTGAGTCGGGTGATTTTGAGAACCGAGACAGGGGAAGGGTAGTCGTTGCCTGCCTGCTTTTCAAGTGCGGGACCGGACACGGCTGCAGTGGTGTGTGTGGTGCGGTGTGGGCGTTTGCGTTAGTTCGCTCGGGCGCGTCCGATGTGGTTGTGTAGATCTGCCTCCGCGTTTCCGTTTGATTACCTTTTTAAGGATGCGTTTGGTTTGGAGTCAAGAGGGATGGGACAAAGTCATTCTTGGACAGAAAGGATAGAGTCAACCCCTATAATGTTTGGTTAGAATGATGAGTGTTAGGGACAGACTCATCTCCAATAATGTTTGGTTGGGTGGATGAAGAAGGACAAGGGCGAGGATCAAAGGGTGACGGCGTGCGCCGGCACGCGGGCGAGGGTCAAGTGGTGACGGAGTCGCACGGGCAAGGACGGCAGGCGGGCGCGCGCGCGGGCGACGGCGACGGCTACGCGCGCGAGGGCGGTGACGGTCATGGGTGAGGGCGGCGAGCGAGGGTCGGGCGAGTGGCGAGGGCGGGCACGGGCGACGGCGACGGCGGTCGTAGGCGAGGGAGGCGGGCCGCGTGAGGACGGCGCGGGGCGCGCGAGGGCGGCGACTGGCGGCGGGCATAGGTGAGGGCGAGGGCGGGTGTGGGCGAGGACGGCGGCGGGCATAGGTGAGGGCGAGGGCGGGTGTGGGCGCGGGCGACGGCGGCGGGCCACACGAGGACGGCGGCGGCGCGCGTGAGGGCGGCAGCGGCGGCGGTCGCGGGCGAGGGCAGCGGCGGGCGTGGGCGACGGCGGCGGGGTGCGCGAGGGTAGTAGTGGCCGCGCTCGCGTGGGCGAGGGACGAGGCTGTCCGCCCGTTTTTGGAGGATGAGTCTATCCCGCATCTGTGAAGAATATTCCTTTGACGCCGTCCCTCGTCCCCGAACCAAACACTATAACGAAGGATACGTCTATCCCTATCCCTCTTCGTCCTCTCCTATCCCTCCAACCAAACACACCCTAAGTGAAGTGGGCTCACTTGGCTAAGTACTCGGATTTCTTCGAAAGAGATTAGAAGCACTTCAAATAGAAACAGAGATACTGATCATGAGATCAAGCAGTGAAGCAGTACTGTAGATGGTACAGGAGTAAGTATCGACCCATGTTTAAAGTAGCAAAATACTTCATTCATAAATAATTGATACGTTGAGTTTTTACATAATTTTCATCAATTGTCCTATTTAAAAGTGTAATAAATATCATTTATTTTGTTATTATAATTTAGTTTATCTTTAAAATTATTTGAAACACAACTAATGCTTTTACGTAATTGAACAATCGTAAGACTGAATTATCAAAATTAATGTAAAAAATCAACAACGTTAATTTTGTATGAACATGTGGCAGACCGTCCCTGAAACCGGGGAGATCCTCCTCCCGGGATGTAGACCATGTTCGTCGAAGCGAACATTCACAGGGTACAACACAGACAGTAAAAAACAATTCAGAGACAGAAGAAAAATATTACATGAGTGTTATTACAAGGGTTTCAGTTCCACACGAACCAGTTTTCATAAACAGCGAAAAACGATACAGTCCTCGAGCGGAAGCAAAAGATAGGGTTACACACTCCGACTCCGACACTAAGCCAAAACAAGGGCCTTGTCCAACGGCACCTTGCTACTAGCCACACACAAGCAGCGGCTACTCGATCTGCTCCCACTAGAAGCTACCCCAAGCGGGGGCCGACTCCTCCCAAAACTGCCCATCGCTACCACCGGTCGCAACAAACCCACCTGAAAGCCACAAGTTGCAAAGCGTGAGCTTCTAAGAAGCTCAGCAAGATTAACCCGTCAACATGACTGTCTACAGCCGACACCTAGACATGTACGATTGACTCTGGGTAGGATAGTTACAAAAGCATACGCCTTACTAAGTTACTTCCTACTTTCAAGTTTTAGCTCAATTTAAGTTCGAGAAAAGTAAACTTTTAGTATGCACTATGACTAAACAATCATGTTGGCAAACAATGATTAGTATAAACATCACAACCATAAACATCACTTTTCTTCTGTTCATTTCTTAACTATGCGACAGAGAGATTGAGTAGACTCTAGACTGAGAGTGTCAGCGGTTCGAAACATTTTACGCCTGCAGGGTTAACCTAGTCACACGACAGGTGCGTGTCCCGGACCGCACGTGGCAACCGTTCGCACCAGATCTGGTAAAGCTAATTCCCTCTTACGCTACCTCAACAGTGCCGCATCCCACCAGATCATCCGTCCCAGATGGTATCTGTGGAGTTCACACACTGTCCACCCCAGCCCGTTACCAATCAGACACCATAAGGTAGATTCAGCTTTGCCGTCTCTAGGCTACCTAGATTTACTGGATCCCATAGCTCCAGCATGTGAGCAGTACATTCAATACCCAACCAACTGTGACACACGGGTCAGACAGCGCTACCGCACACCGAACCCCTGTTGGTTGCCTCCCTATCGTTCCCTGTCTGACCCCGGTTTCTTTCCATGAAATCTAAACCCGCTACAAATTCTTTAACAAGAGGGGAAAGTTTCAATCAACGCCTCTCATGTCGTGAGCAGGATCCGATCTGCTCGACTTCTACCGTATGGTATAGCTAAACATAGCAGCTACATCGAGCTACCTGTATCAATATTCCAAAATAGGTACTACTGGAAACATATGCATCTAGGGTTTCATACAATTCCTGTCGACCTAAATGCACATCACATGACACACATTTCATTGTGGTAAAAGGAAAAACTTTTAAAATAGTAGTGCACCGGGGCTTGCCTTGTGGATGGTCTTCCTGGTCTGTCGCGGCGGTGTCTTCTGAAAACTCGGGGTCCACCTCGATGGCTACCTCGTTCACGTCGGCGTCTACATGATGCAATGAGAGAGGTGAAACCATTAATTAATAATTTCCCAAATGAATTCAAGTGATCGCTCACAAGTTGAAATAAAAATAATTTCCGAGGTCGAAAAGGGTTTTGACCTAAATCAAGTTATTTAACCTAGTAGCGCCAAATCAAACCCTAATGGAGCTGTCGAAACACCATTTAGTAGCAGGGGTAAATCTAGGGTTCACACAAATTTTCCAAAATTTAATAGTTCAAATTTAATTAAATATTGTTTTTGACCATTTATGGTTAATTAAATAAATCCCAAAAATTATTAATTGTAAACAATGAAGTTTTATATTTTTCTTAAAAATTATACTTTTCCCTGGTTCCAGAACAATTGGGTTTATATTTTTCTGAGTAATACTTGATTTTATATGAATTAATTAATTCCCAGCCGATTTAATGGATTTTTACCACAACAAAAAAGTAAAAGCCCTAGCTAGGGCCTTGCCCTAGCCGGCCGGCGGTGGTCGGCGGTGCTACCGGCGATGGCGGTCGGCGGTGAGGCAACCGACGGCAAGAGCTCGGCGCGGGGAACCCGTTTGTCTTCAGCTCGACCGCTGGCGAGCTCGGGAACCGGGGCCGCGATGGGCGGCGGCTACGGCGCGGGGGCGCTGCGGCGCCCGTCAGTGTGCTTGGCCTTGCTGAGAACACTCCTCGTGGCACGACGGAGCTAGGGGAGGGGGAAAACGATTTGAATCCTCACCGGAAGGCGGTGTTCACCGCTTGGCTCCCCTCGACGGCGAGTACCGGCGGCGGTTAAAAATTCCGGCGAGCCTTGACGAAACACGGCGGTTGCGAGCTCGGGGACGGAGAGACAAGCTTCGGACGCGCCGGTTTGTGAAGGAAAACGGCGAATTGGGTGGGAGGGGGGGCGCGAGGCACGGCGGTACGGCGCGGTGCTCGGCGGAGAGAGAGAAAAAGGAGAGAGGGAGGGAGCGGCGAACGAAGAAGAGTGGCGACCGAGGCGCCCCTTTTTAACGCGCCGGGCGAGCGCGCGCACTTGCCGCGCGTGCTCAGCACAGGGCGCGCGCGGCAGGTGGCGGCTGCACCCTGCCCCAGGCGCCATGCGTGAAATGGCGCGCCTGCGCGGGAAGGGAGGAGGAAGCAGAGAGAGAAAGAAGAAGAGAGAAAGGGGGTTGCCCAGTGGGGCCCACTGGACAGTGGGCCCCACTGGTGAAATATTTTTAAAGAAAAGCCCAAAAATTCCACAGAAATTTGACAAGAGCCCAAAATCCTTGATTCTAAGAATAAAGTAAAATTTGAATTTGAATTCAAAGGTTTAAACTTGGAGTTTAAATTTTACTAGCCTTTAATTCACGAGAATTCTTTGCAAGCTTTATAATATTTCTTGGACCAATGAAAATAATTCCTTTTTAGCAATTAACAGAAATTTATTAATTACTTTAATCCTCAAATTTTAGTACTTTCTTGCAATTGATTTAATTTCCTTCTCGAACCCGATGAATAAGGCGAAGCGTTACAACCCTCCCCCCTAAAAGAAATCTCGTGCCGAGATTTAGAAGCAAGGGTGGAAAAAAAGTGATGGTACGACTTCGGGGTAATGTGCACGAAGGAACTCTTCCGATTCCCACATGGCTTCCTCCTCAGAGTGATTGCTCCACTGCACCTTATAAAATTTGATGGTCCGGATTCTGGTAACTCGTTCTTTCTCGTCGAGTACCCTGACAGGCTTCTCGGAATAAGTCAGATCCGGTTGTAACCCTTCCACCTCTGGTGCAGTTTTGTCCGATGGGGCTTTTAGGCACTTCTTCAATTGCGACACGTGAAAGACATCGTCTAACCCTGACAAGTGAGTTGGCAATTCTAGCTTGTACGCTATCGGCCCACATTTCTCAAGGATCGGAAAAGGACCAATGTACCTCGAAGCCAGCTTGCCTTTCACCCCAAGTCGATGTACTCCCTTGGTAGGCGAGACTCGTAGATACACAGAATCACCCACATCGAAGCTCAAGGGTCGTCGTCTTTTGTCTGCATAACTTTTCTGTCGGGATTGGGCGGCCTTCAAGTTAGACCGGATGGACCTCACTTTCTCTTCTGCCTGTTGAATTACGTCCAGTCTAGTATTACCCTCTCACCCGACTCAGACCAGTTTAACGGGGTCCTACAACTCCGACCATACAACGCCTCGAAAGGTGACATTTGAATACTACCCTGGTAACTGTTGTTGTAAGCAAACTCGGTCAGGGGTAAGTATTCGTCCCAATTCCCACCATAATTTAGCACGGAGGCTCGCAACATGTCCTCCAAAATTTGATTAACCCTTTCGGTCTATCCGTCAGTTTGGGGATGGTACGCGGAGCTTCTTATTAGCTTGGTACCCAATGCCGCATGTAGTTGCTCCCAAAACCTAGCAACAAACTGGGCTCCCCAATCGGAGATTATGGTCTTTGGTACCCTGTGTTAACTGACGACTCGAGCGATGTACAATTCTACATACTTCTTCATTCGATAATTGGTGTTCGATGGTATGAAATGAGCGGACTTTGTGAGACGATCCATGACTACCCAGATGGAATTATGGTGTCGAGCGGTCATGGGTAGCCCAACTATAAAGTCCATACTCAGATACTCCCATTTTCAAGCGGGAACACTCAAGGATTGCAAGAGTCCGGGCTTTTTCAAATGATCTGCCTTGACCCGCCTGTATGTGTCACACTCGACCACATATTTTGCAATTTCTCTCTTCATCCTTTTCCACCAGAATCTCTTTCTCAAATCTTGATACATCTTATTGCTGCCGGGATGAATGGAATATTTTGACAGATGACCCTCGTCCATAATCTTCTTTCGGAGCGCAAGACTCTTTGGCACGACTAACCTGTCCTTGAACCATAACACCCCGTCCTTATCCTCTCGAAAACACTGCATCTTTTTATCTTTTAATCTGAGCCTGATGTTCTCCATACCCTTGTCCTCTCGTTGAGCACTAGCTACCTCATCCTTAATGGTTGGGATTAGAGCGAGATTATACAATGATCCATGAGGTAGAACTCGTAGGGCCGCTTCTTCTTCTTCTGTGGAAATCCCCTGGTCTAAATAGTGACAATGAGCATGCCTACTCAAGGCATCTGCAATGACATTAGCCTTGCCAGGGTGATAATGAATCTCTAACTCATAGTCTTTAATCAGCTCAAGCCACCTTCTTTGTCTCATGTTGAGCACGCTCTGGGTGAAGATATACTTCAAGCTCTTATGATCGGTATACAGATGCACGAGATTCCCCAACAAGTAGTGTCTCCACACTTTTAGTGCTAGTACGACCGCTGCTAGCTCCAGGTCATGAGTCGGATAATTTTGCTCGTGCTTACGGAGTTGTCTGGAAGCATAAGCGATCACTCGACCCTCCTGCATTAGCACACATCCGAGACCAACACTAGACGCGTCACAATGTACATCAAATGGCTTGCTCAGATCAGGCTGCACTAGCACTGGGGCTATCGTCAAATGCTTTTTCAGGATCTGGAAAGCTTTTTCACAGTTATCGGTCCACCTGAACTAGTTGCCCTTCTTAAGCAGCTCAGTTATTGGTTTAGCCACCTTAGAGAAGCTTGGAATGTACCGACGGTAATACCCTGCCATCCCGAGGAAACTGCGTACTTTATGGACCGAGGTCGGTGCTTCCCATTCAAGAATGATCTGTACCTTTCCTGGGTCAACCCCAATGCCTTCTGAGGATACCACATGGCCCAAGAATTGGACACGATCAATCCAGAATTCACACTTGCTGAATTTGGCATACAGCTTGTGATCCCTCAACCTCTGCAAGACTGTTCGAAGATGTTCGGAGTGGTCTTCCGTGGTCTTGGAATAGATTAGAATGTCATCAATGAACACGACAACAAATTTGTCTAGCTCCAGCATGAAGATAGAGTTCATGAGATACATAAAGTGAGCTGGTGCGTTGGTGAGTCCGAAAGACATCACCAAATACTCATACAGGTCATATCTCGTGGAGAATGCCGTTTTCGGAACATCCTCTGGTCGAATTTTGATCTGATGATAGCCAGACTGAAGGTCTATTTTGGAGAAGACCTTAGCTCCAGCCAACTGATCAAATAAGATGTCGATGCGGGGTAGTGGATATTTATTTTTGATTGTGACCGCATTCAAAGGGCGGTAGTCAACACACAACCTTAGGGATTGGTCCTTCTTTTTCACAAATAATGCTGGACAACCCCAAGGAGAAGAGCTGGGTTGTATAAAACCCTTGTCCAACAGCTCCTTCAACTGCACTTTCATCTCAGCCAGCTCTTTCGGCGCCATCTTATATGGTCTGTGAGAAATCGGAGCCGTGTCTAGCTGTAGATCAATTCTGAATTCCACATCTCGATCTGGGGGTAACCCCGGTAGATCTTCTGGAAACACATCTGGAAACTCTCTCTCCACCGGTATCTCCTCCAAACTCTTTCCGACAGTATGACAGATTTGTGTGGAAGTGGATCTGGGGTGATCTAACTTTAAAGATACAGACCCACCAAGTGGCGAGGTTAGGCGGACTACACGGTGAGCTATATCGAGAAGGGCCTTGTGGTGTTTCATCCACATCATACCAATAATGATATCGATACCCTACCCGTCAAGGATTATGAAAGAAGTAGGGTAGGTGTGCCCGCCTGATTTAGTGGTGTATCCTTTAACCCATGCCGTGACAAGATACATCCCCCTGACGATTTTATGATAAATGGTGGATCTAGGAGAACTGTATTGAAGTATTTACCCTCAACAAAACTTCGACTGATGAAATTGTGAGAGGCACCAGAATCAAACAGAACGAAAGCAGAGTGACAAGAGAGTGAGAACATACCCGCCAGCACCGGTTCACCCTCTGCAATGTCTTCGGTCGTGGTATAGTTTACCCGACCCGATCTGGTGGCCTTCTGCCCCCTGGACTGGTTCTGCCCCGAGCTCTGCTGGCGACCCGGGTTACCCTGCCTGGGGTAGAACATTCACGAGCGAAGTGCCCCGGGAGCCCACAAGAGAAACATGGAGCTCCGGGTCCCGGTCGGTTGCCCTGTTGAAGTGGACGGGCATCCTGGTTCTGCTGCTGTGGGGGTGGCGGCGCGCGGTTCCCGCCCTGCTGCTGGTGTTGCGGGGGCCGATACTGCTGCTGCGGCGGGCGGAAGGATGGCCCCAGCTGAGGAACCGATCCGAACCTCCTCCCGTCAGGCGCAGTGTAGACCAAGCGATACTTTGGGGGTGGCGCGCTGGAGGAGCCACCACTGCTTCGCTTCTTATCGCGCTGCTCTTTCTCAAGATACTCCTCAGTGATAAGGGTGCTGTTCACAATCTCGTTAAGGGTACCGCCTTGGTTCAAAGCCATGCGGGACTGAAGTGTAGTATTCAGCCCTTCCATAAAACGACTCTTACGTTTTCCGTCCGTGTCGACTTGCACCGGAGCATAGAGTGACAGCTGATTGAACGCTCTGGAGTACTCATGGACGGAGCGGTTTTCCTGAGTTAAAGCCATGAATTCCTTGGCCTTTTGCTGCATCAGCCCGGCGGGTATATGATGGGCACGGAAAGCTTCCTTGAACTGCTCCCACGGCACTTCAGTACCAGGTGGAAAGGTGGCAATGTAATTGGCCCACCATGCGCCGGCATGCCCATATAGCATGTGGGCTGCGAATAGAGTCTTCTGGTGATCAGTGCACCGGATAAGCCCAAACTTAGCCTTGATGGTACGAAGCCAATGATCTGCGTCCAGCGGCTCCCTAGCATCCCTGAACTCAGGAGGGTGTGTCGTCATGAAGTCCGAGTAAGTGCTGTTCTCTCGCGGACTACGGCGTTCTCGGTTCTGATTGCTGTTCTTCAGGAGGACCCGCAGCATCTCCCCTTGCTGTATGGAGTTGTGCATCATAGCCGCCATAGCTTCTGCAAGAGTGGGAGCACCTGGTGGGGGTGGTGGGTTTTGCTCCTCCCCTCCATGCCAACTTCCTGCCTCGCTTCGTACCATGCTGAAATTCACAGATCAATGGTTCTGTTAGTGTGGTCGTCCAACATACTCTCACCATGGTACAAGAAAAGAATGTACATATGTAACACACATAGTATGCACATAGAAAATAAACTACATTCACTCCCAAAATCATGAAAATACATCGGTACCAGTTACAACCCGCATTGTCATGCAACTCCTGTCTTACATCAGCCTACAACACAGTGCTACCATGGTAAACCACACCTAGAGGCTACAATTGGAACACACTACTACTAACCAGGCACCATTCATTTTGCAACTAATACACTTTGCCAACTAGCGAGCCTACAAAGTCACAACCCTAAGGCTGGCGTCACCTCCACTGCCCTGCTCCTTATCGGACTCATGGCCTGACGCATTTGGGTCAGACACCTCTGACTCGGGTGCGTCCTCGCCGGCTGGTGGCGGAAGCTGCTGTTGCTGTGCCTCTAAGAGCCCAGCAATCTGGTGCTGCATGTGGTGATTCTCATGGACGAGGTTCTCAACCGCCTGTAGGGCCTCACCCCGAGTAGTCTCCAACTGGTGGATCTGCTCCAGCATGGCGTTGCAGTCGGCATTCCTGGTATGCACCAGGGCAAGCCTAGCTGTCGCAAGATGCTCTAGCACGGTAATGCGTTGCGCCCGGGCATCACAACTAGCACGTAGCCCATTGTTCCTGCTCTCCAGGGCTCGAATCTTCTCCTAAGCAAATGCTAGCTTCTTGTGTGTGCGCCCCAGGGCCCGACGATCAAAGATGGCCGTGGCTGCTGTGTCCTGATACAGGTTGAGCATCGCCACACTCTGCAGGATTAGCGGTGTCACAAAATCTCCTCGCCCCTTGATGGTCTCGTCCCTAGCTGCCGTGACATTCTGGCGCCAAGTACTGTCAAGCTGGTCCCGTATCGAAAATAACACTACCGGCTGGTCTGCCAAATCCTCCGTGTACTTCTCACAGAGCCCAAGCAGCGCCTCATGAGCGGCGGCCTCGATTGCCTCGGTTTTATCCGAACCAACACAGGTGGTGGTCCAGACCTCCCACTCCGTTCTGTGAGGGTGCGCGGGAATCGTGACCGAGGCAAAACAGCAGTGTTGTCCATATCGGGTATATTCCCGAATCTGGAACCACGGGGCCTCCGCACAACCTAAGGAATACAATGTCTGATGGAGCAACTCGGGAAAACCCCTACGCCCTGACTTTTGAGTCATCCGAGTGGGGGTGCAGTGCTCGACCCCAAAGTCCTCCGAACCACTCTCAACCGAGTTGCTCGACATCTGCAGGTACAAAGACAGATCATGATTTATTTTACGGAAGTCACATGTCGACACCTAATTCAAGTATGCATGCGACTTCTGTTAAAAAGGAAGGTTGACACCTCGGGTGCAAAAGAGATCTACACTTTGGAATCAAGGTTGCAACGGCTAAAACTGTTACTGATGGGAGTGTTTGCTCTTGGATGGTTTTGACATAAGTTTGCAGGATTTTAACGTTCTTAGGTTTGAAATTTAGAGGTTTTAATTTTCATGTGATCTTTCGATTTTTACAATGCAATGCAGTCCTTTATCGGCCTATACGTCCTCACAAAAATAAAACCTAATACGTCAAGTCGGTGACAGAATCGATCTCTCAAGTCAGTTGCGTTTACATGTTCTTACGCAAACAGGTTAGCATACCTGCAGAAAACCACACCACAGGCAGTTGAATAGCTATATCAAAAGTAAAAACAACAACCCATACCATTGCCATATGGGTCGCCCCGAGTAGGCCACGTACGGGGATCACGTGTCCGACCTTCACTGCGCGGCGACAAACTGCACTTCACCTCAGGCAGCGGAGGTATGGGAAGGTTCCACGAGACCTAAGTCGCGAAGAACAAACTCATCTCTTGTGTGCCGCAGACACAAGACGCCACTGTTGCGAAGGTCTGCATTCGCAACGTGTGACACCTCAAAAATTTAAACCCGATCAGTCCGCTTAATAAACAAGTTTATGGTGTTAAATCAAAGAATTACAAAGTTCTTCGTCGTTTAAGGTAGTAGAGAGAATTAAATAAATAGCTATTAACTCGCCAAATAAAATAAGCTACCCCGCAACCACTTTCATCGAAACCCTAATCGTCGGGATGATTGAATAGTTGGGTATTGAGACATAGGGCATCAAATTCGAAAGTTGATCAAACCTTGAATTAAATTCCGAAGCGACTCAAAAATCGAAACCCTAATTAGGTTGGAAGTTCAAACAATAGACAAACGAATTCAAGTAATGCAAATGGCCAATTCAAAAGAAATTAATTCTAATTTCCTTCACATGTTTATCCATTCAACCATTTTTGCGAGACTTCAAAATTGCAATTGGAATTTAAAAATTTCAAACCCCTACCCTAATATTTTTTCTCTTCTTCTTCCCTTCCTCCTGTACTGCCGCTTCTTTCTTTTCTCCCTATTGTCGGATGCGTACAGTACTCTGGCTGCAGAAAACAGAGTCGCCATACCGTCTTCTCCCGCCGAAGCGCCACCCTACGCCGTAGCCAAGGCTAGCCCGTCGTGCGCCATTACTCCCTTCCGCGAGCGCCGCTGCTCTATCAGTCCGGCGAGCTACCCACGTACGGGAATGATCGACCGCCCTCGTCCTCGCCGCGGCGCCAATTGAATTCCCCGAGCGCGCTGTTCTCTGCCGCCCGCCCAACTGCCCGTGTACGGGAAGCCGTCGGCCATCATCACCGTGCTGCACGCGCACGCTCAATCGTCCCAGTGCGCTGCCATATTCCCTCCGTTGCTCTACTAGTCTCTCTCCCCGCCCATTCTCTCTTCTTCCTCTGCCCTGCCGCCATTGCCGCCACAGAGCTCCCACGCCGACCGAGCACCCCACTGCAATCCGACACCAACCGAGCTCCTCCAACGCGCACGAGATCGCTCACTACACCCTCCCACATCCAATTAACCGTTCCCGAGCCGAAACCCTAGCCAACTCCGGCAATTCACTCTCGGAGCACCGCCGTACCGCCATTATCGCCGCTCTGTCAAAATTCTTCATCACCGGTGAGATACTTTCCAATTCCTTCCGTCGGCGAGACTCTCGGGTAGCCCTCGTTCCGTTTCAATTGATTGCAACGGTTTTGGTGAAGCAGCGGTGACGGAATCGCCGCGACATCGCCGGAGCACCCGCCGAGCCGCCACCTCACCGTCGACGACCATCTTCCGGCCACTTTCACTCATCCTCGCTGTGCCCCGCGACATCCCCGACCTCTGCTTCAGCTCACGGTGCTCGCCCCCGACTCTCACTGACCGCCGAGCCGTCGGAACACCGCCGCCGCCATTGCCGAAACCGGTCCACCGTCGCCGGCGTACCTCCAGTGAGCCCCGACCCTACTCCGTGATCAAATGGAACCCGCGAGCTGTGCTGAGCGTGCTGGGCACCACGAAAGTCGCCGCCGACTCCCCCTCCGACGAGAACCGCCGGTGGTGCACCGTCGGGCGCTGCCCTAGCGCCGTTCCCCTGTCTAGTGTGTCTGACCAGCGGGCCCGGCCTCCTTTCAATTATTCAAATCTCAGGAAAATCTACAGAGTTGTAAAATTCATAGAAAATAGAATACTACTCCAAAAATAGCGAACCAAACCTTTTTAGAAACTTCATGACTAGGACTAAATTTCCGTTAAAACACTTTTTATGAAATGACCACACATTTTCAGGAATAATTAAAATACTCCTTGCTGGTTTTGAATTTTAATTCAAATTTTAGAGCAGTGATAAGGCTGAAATTTGATCTACAAGTTCCTCATGGCAGAACCCACCTACTGAAATCTTATGGGGATTTTAGGGCCACGAAATTGTATATAATACTTTCACAATACGCCAAATCTGCCTATTAAAATACCATTTTCTAAAATACATTGTAGAAGTCAGTAAAAAGATTAGACCCCAAAAACAAAGTTGTATATTTGGTTCCCCTGAGTGACACCATAAAATATCATAATTTTATTCCAAGACTTACATATTGTTTCTGATTTTATAAAATCTAATAACAGAAACTTTGTTGAATTTTTATAAAATCTAGAAAATTCACCTAGGCCTCAACCAAATCTTAAAATTCATATTTCAGAGAGTACCATCAATTAAAAATAATCTTAAGGGGTAATTAAAAATTTCATTTTCTAACCTAGATAAATAGTCGTAGTTATTAAAACGATTAATACTCGAAGCAAAGTGTCGGTCTAACCCTAATTCCCAACAATGACACCCTAGTTAATCTTTAATAAAAGCATTGTGACTACTGTCAATAAACAATTCATTGCATTTCGTCATATAGGGACCGACCAGGAACTTCCACCGGTAAACGAGAGTCCAGAAGAGGCACCCGCAGGAACTAACTCCTTGTTTGAGTGCTCTGACTATTCTGCAAACCAAGACAAGCCCCGGTGCACACCTATGTTTTATAAATTTTCTGTTTACCACTATGTGTGTAGAAATTGTTTGTGCATTAAGTTTCGAGGATATCGCCGTGAAAACCTAGATGCATGACTTGATAGGTTTCCTGTGGATTATTTTGGTAGAGCCCTCGATAGTATGCAATGCTTAAAAAGATAGGGATCCGGTAGTATCTGAGTAGTACGGAGACTACTCGTGTTTATTCAAAAGAGGAAAAGTCGAACAATATGTTGATCTTAATTGTGATTAAAATTTGGGAACCCTATCGGGTGCGGTTGCATTGGTCAAGTTTGAGGTGTGTACCGAGTGCATACTGGTATATGGGACCAGGAAACCGATGTAGCTCACCGTGCTTTGTTGGACAATTGGCCATCCCTTTTTCTGGGTGAACGGACTAGCAAGGTGGATGAATTTGCTTTTGTCTTCTTGGGCTTGTGCTAGTGGGAAAGGCTTGGGGCCGTACAGGGATGCAGGGCATCGCCTGGAGGACCATGTCCTTGGAGGGATGGATGTTGAGCCAACACTGTCACGATGTTGCGAAAGGTAGCCACGTGTGACTCAAGTTGAGTGTGCACGTGTCGTGTCATTCGGGTTTCTCCTGCAGGATGTAAATCAATTATAATTGCCACTCCTCGCGGTTAAGAGTAGCACTTGCTCCTTTCTGCCGCAACGATATGAGAATAGTGGATTATGTTGAAAGTGGCTAATTTCACTCTGCTTTGTTGCAATGAATTCTTGATTGTTAGAATAGCGGCACATTTAGTAACGTCACAGTGACTACTGTTAATTTGGCTAAAATTAGAATAGAATATTAGCGCCGTTTCCACAATACCCGATCAACCTCCACCAATACCCCTGCATTCTAGGAGTTGGTCATTAGATGGCCACGTTGACGGGTAAGTCTTGCTGAGTATTAGTTGATCAGGCTTTGTGGACTAATATTTTTGCAGATGATTCTTCTAACCTTGCTTCGTGTGGTTATGGTGGTTGGGAAGGGGAGGCACCCTCGGAGTGGACCTTCGAGTGGGTTCCCGCTTCTCCGACCTATGAAAATTAAGCACCCGTGGGCTGGCGTGCTTAATTGTATCGTCGAGTTGTAATTAGTAACTTCCGCTGACTTTCGCTTGTTTTCGAACTACGTTTCCGCACTTAAATTATCTGAACCAATGTTGTAATATTAAGAATTCATGTACCCTTTAAATCATGTTTTGCGTGTCCTTGTTAATTATTGTACTGTATGGTCGCTTGCTTCGCCAAGTGGCACCCCGAATGATCCTGGATGAGCAACCGTACGATTTTATCGGACGGGGTTGCGACACAACGGGTCCGTAACTGACACCTCGTACGGAGGTCCGTTTCTCTCCCTAAACGGCAAGGGGGGTGTACTAGGTTACAATTGAACCTAATACCTCCTTCCATACCACCAGGGTACGGAACGCTACTGTCGCTTACGCCACAGGGGTTTGTCGACATTTTTACCATAGTCGAGCGGCGTTCCTTACCTCGCTTACCTGAGCGTAGGTGCGTTATTACAGAAAAATAAATCTAACTGGGTTTTGTTAGACCCAACACTAGGTTAGCTTGCCACCTGATACAACCTAGCTCTACTAAGGGCACGCTACTCACTCGCACGCGAGTTTTTGAAAATATCCTCTGGAAAAGGTCGTACCCATCCTAGAATGGCTCTGATACCAGCTGTGGCAGACCGCCCTTGAAACCGGGGAGGTCCGCCTCCCGGGATCCATTCTGGACGATGTTCGTTGAAGCGAACATTCACAGGGTACAACACAGGAAATAAAAAGCACAGTTTATAGACAGAAGAAAAATATTACATGAGTGTTATTACAGAGATTTCAGTTCCACACGAACCAGTTTTCATAAACAGCAAAAACGATACAGTTCACAAGCGGAAGCGAAAGATAGGGTTACAAACTCCGACTTCGACACTAAGCCAAAGCAAGGGCCTCTTGCTACTAGCCACACACAAGCAGCGGCTACTCGATCTGCTCCCACTGGAAGCTACCCAAGCGGGGGCTGACTCCTCCCAAAACTACCCATCGCTACCACCGATCGCAACAAACCCACCTGAAAGCCACCAGTCGTCTTGCTGAGCTTCTTCAGCAAGACTGACCCGTCAACATGGCTGTCTACAGCCGAGACCTAGACATGCACGGCTGACTCTGGGTAGGATAGTTGCAAAAGCACACGCCTTACTAAGTTGCTTCCTACTTTCAAGTTTTAGCTCAATTTAAGTTCGAGAAAAGTAAACTTTAGTATGCACTATGACTAAACAATCATGTTGGCAAACAATGATTAGTATAAACATCACAACCGTAAACATCATTCTTCTTCTGTTTACTTCTTAACGTATGCGATAGAGAGATTGAGAAGACTCTAGACTGAGAGTGTCAGCGGTTCAAAACGTTTTACACCTGCAGGGTTAACCTGGTCACACGACACGTGCGCGTCCCGGACCGCATGTGGCAACCGTTCGCACCAGATCTGGCAAAGCTAATTCCCTCTTACGCTACCTCAACAGTGCCGCATCCCACCAGATCACCCGTCCCGGACGGTATCTGTGGAGTTCACACACTGTCCACCCCAGCCCGCCGCCAATCAGACACCATAAGGTAGGTTCAGCTTTGCCGTCTCTAGGCTACCTAGGTTTACTGGGTCCCATAGCTCCAGCATGTGAGCAATACATTCAATACCCAACCAACTGTGCCACACGGGTCAGACAGCGCTACAGCACACCGGACCCCCGTCGGTTGCCTCTCTATCGTTTCCTGTCTGACCCCGGTTTCTTTCCATGAAATCTAAACCCGCTACAAATTCTTTAACAAGAGGAGAAAGTTTCAATCAACGCCTATCATGTCGCGAGCAGGACCCGATCTGCTCGACTTCTACCATATGGTATAGCTAAGCATAGCAGATACATCGGGCTACCTGTACCAATATTCTAAAATAGGTACTACTGGAAACATATGCATCTAGGGTTTCATACAACTCCTGTCAACCTAAATGCACATCACATGACACACATTCATTGTGGTAAAAGGAAAAACTTTAAAAATAGTAGTGCACCGGGGCGAGATTCCTTTTAGGGGGGAGGATTGTAGCACTCCGTTCCGTCATCGGGTAAAAGAGGGGTTTAATCAAATTAAGCCAAAATTTCAAAAGAAAATGTAAAGATTAAATAAAATAACTAACAAAAGTTTGGGTAAATTGCTAAAAAGAAAAATTAGCTCCTTGGCCCAAGAAAACTAGTTAAACTTTTGCAAAAAGAATCCTCGCGAATTAAAAAACCATCCAAATTCGAATTGGTTAGCTTAAAAACTTTGATTTGCAAATCCAAATTTATTTAATCCTTGAAACCAAATTTTATGGGCTCCTGTCAAATTTCTGAATTTTCTGTGGTTTTTCTGAAAAATTTGATCGCCAGTGGGACCCACTCATCAGTGGGCCCCACCAGGCAGCCGCTTCCTTCTTCTCTCTTCTCTCTCTGTTTTTCCTCTTCCCGCGCGCGTGCACGCCGATCCACGGACTCCCGACCGGGGGCAGGCCGCTTGCGCCACCTGCCGCGCGCTGCCTGCGCCGCGCGCGTGCGTGGCGAGCGCGGGCGTGAGCACCCCGGCGCACCAGGCGCGTCGACCGCCTCCTCTTTACTCGCACTGCCTCTTCCTTCCTTCCTTCTTCGTTCTCCTCGCCTTCTCTGTTTCCCCCACCGAGCTGCCGCGCCGCATCGCCACACCTCGAGCTCGCCGAAGCCCGACCTCTTTCCTCGTAAAATCGGTACACCGCAGCCCCTTCTTCCCTCCCAAACACCCCGCACCGCCATTTGTCACCAAAGCTCACCGGATTTGCGCCGCCGTCGCCATTGTCTTTGGCCGAGGTAACGTCTCCGGTGAGCACCGTTTTCCGGGTGAGGACCGACCCCCTTTTTCCCTCCCCTAGCTTCGCCGTGCTGCGAGGAAGCTAATCGGCAAGGTACATCCGCCGGGCGCGGGCCGTAGCGCCGCCGCGCCGTGGCCGCTGCCGTGCGTGCGCCGCCGCTCGCCGCTGTCCCGTTCCGGAGCTCGCCGGCGACCAAGGTGTAGTCCATCGGGTTCCCCACGCGACGCCCGAGCCACTGGTAGGCTCGCCGCCGGCCACCCTCGCCGGTAGCGCCGGCGCACGCCGCCGGCCGGGTTAGGGCAGAAGCCCTGATTAGGGTTACTGTTCCATTGCTTTTAAAAATCAATTTATAGCGGCTGGTAAATCAATAATTCACAGAAAATTGATCCTAGCTCCAAAAATTATAAGTCCAAATGTTTTGGAACCAGGAGAAATTGTAGTTTTTAATAAAAATATAAAACTTCATTGTATAAAATTATTAATTTTGGGGATTTATTTAATTAGTCATAAAAGGCCCAAAACACTAATTAATTAACTTGCAACTATAAAAATTTGGAAAAATTTGATAGAACCCTAGGTTTAAACCTGGCTACTCATTTGTGCTGCGATAGCATTGGTTAGGGTATTTTAGGTACCTTGTGCGAGCAGTAATTTGGTTTAGGTCAAAATCGCCCCTCGACAAAACCCTAATTTTCCTAATTCGCTAGCGATTCCTTCAGTCTGCAGAAAATTGTGAACTACTGTTGACACCTTTGTAATTGCATCATGTAGACGCCGACGTGAACGAAGTAGCCGTCGAGGCGGACCCCGCTTTTTCTGAAGACACCGCCGTCGCCGACCCAGAAGACTATCCACAAGGCAAGCCCCGGTGCACTACTGTTTTAAAATCCTTCTTTTTGCAACGGTATATGTGATGTCATGTAATGTGCATTTAGGTCAATAGGAGTTGAATGAAACCCTAGATGCATATGTTTCCAGTAGTACCTACATGGAATATTGGTACAGGTAGCCCGATGTAGCTGCTATGCTTAGGATTTCTCTTCGGTAGAAGTCGAGCAGATTGGACCCTGCTCGCGATATGCTAGGAGTTGATTGAAACTTCCACCTTACTAGAGGATTATTTAGCAGGTTCAGGTTTAATGAAAAGAAAATCGGGGTCAGACAGAGAATGGTAGGAAGGCAACAGACCGGGGTTCTGTGTGCGGTAGCTCTGTCTGATCCGTGGGGCACAGTTGGTTGAGTATTGAATGTACTGCTCACATGCTGGGACTATGGGAACCAGTAAACCTAGGTAGCCTAGAGAAGGCAAAGCTGAACCTACCTTACGGTGTCTGATTGGCGGCGGTCTGGGGTGGACAGTGTGTGAACTCCACAGACACCGTCCGGGACGGGTGATCTGGTGGGACGCGGCACTGTTAAGGTAGCGTAAGAGGGAATTAGCTTTGCCAGATCTGGAGCGAACGGTTGCCACGTGCGGTCCGGGACGCGCACGTGACGTGTGACCAGGTTAACCCTGCAGGTGTAAATCGTTTCGAACCGCTGACACTCTCAGTCTAGAGTTTACTCAATTTCTCTGTCGCATATGTTAAGAAGTGAAACAAGAGAAGAATGATATTCATGATGTGATGCTTATGCTAATCATTGTTTGTCAACATGATTGTTTAGTTACCGTGCCTACTAAAGTTTATCTTTCTCGAACTTAATTTGAGCTAAAACTTGAAAGTAGGAATTACTTAGTAAAGCGTGTCCTTTTGCAATTATCCTACCCAAGGTCAGCCGTGCATGTCTAGGCGTCGGCTGTAGGCAGCCTGTTGACGGGTTAGTCTTGCTGAGCTTCTTAGAAGCTCACGCTTTGCGACTTGTGGTTTTCAGGAGGGTTCGATGCGACCGGTGGTAGTGGTGGTCAGTTCTGGGAAGAGTCGTCTCCGGGCTGGGGTAGTTTCCAGTGGGAGCCGCTTGAGTAGCCGCTGCCTGTGTGTGGCTAGTAGCAGGGAGCCGTTAGGCAAGGCTCTTGCTTTTGCTTAGAGTCAGAGTCGGAGTCTGTATCTTTATTTTCCGTTTCCGCTTGTAGACTTAATCGTTTCCGCTGTTTAAGAAAACTGTTCCTGTGGAACCAGACTCTGTATTATCACTCATGCAATACTTTTCTTCTGTCTGTAATCCGTGCTTTTTAATGCCTGTGTTGTACCCTGTGAACGTTCGCTTCGACGAACGTCGCCCAGAATGGATCCCGGGAGGAGGATCTCCCCCGTTTTCAGGGGTGGTCCGCCACATAAACAATGAAGTTTTATATTTTTCTTAAAAACTATATTTTTCCCTGATTCCAGAACAATTGGGTTTATATTTTTCTGAGCAATACTTGATTTTATATGAATTAATTAATTCTCAGCCGATTTAATGGATTTTTGCCACAACAGAAAAATAAAAGCCCTAGCCGGCCGGCGGTGGTCGGCGGCGCTACCGACGATGGCGGTCGGTGGCGAGGCCACCGACGGCAAGAGCTCGGTGTGGGGAACTCTTTTGTCTTCACCTCGACCGCCGGCGAGCTCGAGAACCAGGGCGGCGACGCGAGCACGGCGGCGGCTACAGCGGAGCTAGAGGAGGGGGAGAATGATTTGAATCCAGGCGGTGTTCACTGCTTGGCTCCCCTCGGCGGTGAGTACCGGCGGCGGCGCTTAAAAATTCTGGCGAGCCTTGACGAAACTCGGCGGTTGCGAGCTCGGGGACGAAGAGACAAGCTTCGGACGCGCCAGTTTGTGAAGGAAAACGTCGAATTAGGGGGGAGGGGGGCGAGGCACGGTGGTACGACGTGGTGCTCGGCGGAGAGACAGAGAAGAAGGAGGGAGGGAGGGAGCGGCGAACGAAGAAGTGTGGCGACCGAGGCGCCCCTTTTTAACGTGCCGGGCGGGTGTGCGCGCTTGCCACGCGCGGTCAGCGCAGGTGGCGCGCGGTAGGTGTCGGCTGCACCCTGTCCCGGGCGCCATTCGTGAAATGCCGCACCTGCGCGGGAAGGGAGGAGGAAGCAGAGAGAGAAAGAAGAAGAGAGAAAGGGGGCTGCCCGATGGGGCCCACTGTCCAATGGGTCCCACTAGTGGAAAATATTTTTCAGAAAAGCCCAAAAATTCCACAGAAATTTGACAAGAGCCCAAAATCCTTTGATTCTAAGATTAAAGTAAAATTTGAATTTGAATTCAAAGGTTTAAACTTGGAGTTTAAATTTTTACTAGCCTTTAATTCACGAGAATTCTTTGCAAGCTTTATAATATTTCTTGGACCAATGAAAATAATTCCTTTTTAGCAATTACCAGAAATTTTATTAATTACTTTAATCCTCAAATTTTTAGTACTTTCTTGCAATTGATTTAATTTCCTTTTTGAACCCGATGAATTAGGTGAAGCGCTACAGAACAAAGGAAATATAAATAAGTAATATTAGTATACATAAATACTTAAATGTTGATATTTATCTATTCCCCGTGCATATTGTTGTAAACAGTAACGGAGGCAGCACAATAGTTTGGTATGGCACCATGGCTATAGCCATACCTTGATTTTTCAGAATCCTCTACTATCACCATTTTATCTTAGCACCGTTGGTCATTGTTGGGGGCCGAGGCCCATCTACGGCCCCTTTCCGAAGGATGGTGCAAAGCCCATTTAAACCTGCGACCGAGAGAACTCCTGAACCGCTTAAGAGACAAAAGTCACCGAGACCAAAGAGTCCTTTGGTCTCGGCAACCTTCTGCACCGAAGGAAGCTCTGAAGGAGAAGATAAGGCTGATGATGTGTAGAATACGGAGGTCCAGCTATACATGTACTGGAAAGGATTAAGTTAACAAATGCCCTGTAGTAAAGCAGAAAGGACGAGGGTATTTATATAATAAGGCTAGTAAAAGTCTAATGACTGTAACCTATAAATAGCCCCTCCAGGGCTACTATAACAGGCACTGAACATTTGAGATTCACTAATACTTCCCGCTCTGAAGAAAATCCAAATCCAACAGCTGACGCCGTCCGTATTGTTCGGACAAAAAGTCTATTAGGATCACCGGAGCTCAAGGGAAAGCAAAGAAACCGAAACGAGATGGTGAGGGATCTTATCCAGAAGATGGAACAGAAGCCTCCGTTGAGGAACCAGCGGTCACTACGGCAAACGGAGGCGGGAACGAAGACCTTGGTTCCGGTGCCCCCAGCGGACTCCACCGAAGCCGATAATCAAGACCTTCCACCTCAACAAGTTGAAGCCCTTGTGCGCCTCCAGCAAGAGAAAGAAGCGGTGGCGGTGGAAGAACGGAGAGCTGTGGAGCTTATGGTAGAGCTCGAGAAAGCTCAGGCAGCGGCAGAAGAGGAACAGCTCTGACGGTGGGCTCTGGAAAGCATGTCCAAGGAAGAGTCTGGGTACAAGCTGCGAGCAGAAGACGCCCGGAGACAGCAGGAGTTGCTCCGGAAGAAGATAAAGGCCTTGAAGAGTGTTGGTATCCCGGAAGCTGAAGCTCCAGGCTATGCCTCTTTTGACGAAGCTTCTCCTCCGCCTTTGTCGCTAGTGGCACCTTATGACAAGAATTCGCCGTTAGCCCCAGAACTTCAGCAAGCACTTTGGCCGTCGCGCTTGCAGCGGTCAAGCTTCCAATATATGCAGGCATCTCTGATCCCAGAGAATTCTTCATGAGTTACGAAGCAGCCATTGAATCCATTGGTGGGGGAGATGCTGTCAAGGCGAAGGCCTTCGTGCTGGCCGTCGAGGGAATCACTCGAACTTGGTACACCAGGTTGCATCCACTAAGTATCTTCTCTTGGGGTCAGCTGAGACACGAAGTATCAGTGCACTTCCAGGGTACTCATGCCCGTCCTATAAGCTATGGAGATCTACACGCTTGCATTCAACGCGATGGCGAAAGCCTAGCGGCATATATTCGGCGATTCATCCACCTGAAATGTCAAGTCGAAGACATTAATGACGCCACCATTATTGACTCCGTTAGGAAGGGGCTTCGCCTCGGTCCTGTCAGCTCTGAGCTGCGCAAAGTGCAATCCAAAACTCTGGATCACATGCTGAGCATCTTGGAAGCTCAGGTCAGGGTGGAGGATGACATCAGGCGAGAGAAAGAGCACCACTTGGTACAGAGAGGCAATCACCTTGAGAGGCGTTGATCTTCCCTTCATCGACACTATGGCAAACCTTATGAGGCACCTCGCCACGAAGTGTTGCCCATTCAGAAAGACCCTGAACTACTCCGAGCCAGGTCCCTGCCGTGCAATCATCAATCGGAGCCGCGGCGGCAGCACAGGCAGCGTATGGGTAAAGACCAGGGGGGTGGTCCGCCGGTCCTCAGCACCATCCTCCGAGGGACACCAGCAAACTCTATTGTCTCTACCATGGTGTTGGGCAGCGACATACTTCAAAGTATGGCCCTGATCTTCTGGCCCTTCGGGAGGCAAGCTTCGAGTTGAGACATTGGAAGCAGCCAAGCAAGTTTCACACACTTTCAGGCAACAAAAGGGGGCTTCGTCATCATACCAACTAACCCAGCAACTTACATTACCCACACCACCAACATGCCCTGCTCTCGCTTGGGCTCCCCTCTCGCAGAATACACATCAAGAATACTTGCCACCGCCGCCTCCTCTCCTGCAGCAGTCCTTTGATCAGGCCCCGTCTTCGACGCAACAAACCCAAGCACGCAAAGTCATCTTTGCTATCACAGGGGGCTCGGGTCAGGACTTCCCCTCCAAATGCCAATGCCGGGAGTATAGCAGATGAGTCAATCATGTGGCAGCTCACCCCCCTTTGTCTCAGTGTCGATGATCTCATGTTGCCATAAGATTTACTCAGGAAGACCTCAAACCAATAGAATAGCCACACAAGGATACATTGTTACATCAGTGGATATAAATGGAGATGGAGTCTGTAGGGTCCTTATAGACGGAGGCAGTACTGCCGACGTCATCTTCCTTAGCGCACTCCGACAGATGAAAAATCTCCTATGAAGACCTCAAAGCCACACTCATACCCCTGCAAGGATTCGGGGGACAACCTCTGTATGCAATTGGCAGCGTCAGGCTCAACGTGTCATTTTTAGACACAGGAGGTCATCATACTGAAGAGGTTGTGTTTGATGTCATGGACTTTCGCTACCCTTACAATGCTATTTTTGGCAGAGGGGCGATCAATGCGTTCAGCACTGTAGTACACCATGGTTATCTATGCATGAAGATGACAGCACCAAATGGAGTTATCGCAGTCTATGGTGATCAGGCAGAAGACCGCCGTCTCGAATTGGGTATTGCTCCAGGCCAGAAGGAAGTTCACTCGCTAGCCTTAGGGCTTACAAATCAGGGTCCTGCCAAAACACATGTTGCAGCGCTGCCCAAGTCCCCAACCAAAGTGAAAACAGAGGTTGCTTCCAAAGAAGTCCTCCTCAGCCAGAGCGCCTCGGATCAGCTCATGCGCATAGGCACGGAGTTGTCCCCAGACCAGAAACAGGAGCTCTTGTCCTTCTTGTGATCCAATGCGGATATCTTCACTTGGTCACCCAAAGAACTCCCCGGCATTCGTCGGGACATAATGGAGCATCGACTGGACATAAATCCGCACTACCCCCCAGTGAAGCAGAAGATACGTCAGTGGACAGCCGAAAAGGCTGCTGTGCTCAAGGAAGAGGTCCAAAAGTTGCTCGACACTGGAGTCATTCGGCCAATAGATCATACAACTTGGCTAGCTAACCCCGTCCTAGCCAAGAAACATAACGGTCAGTGGAGACTGTGCATTGACTTCACCTCCCTAAACAAGGCCTGTCCGTAGGATGACTTCCCGCTGGCCCGTATTGATCAGTTAGTTGACGACACAGCTGGGTGCGAGCTGCTGAGTTTCCTGGATGGGTATTCTGGCATTCATCAAGTCTGGTTGGCTCCATCGGATCAGCCACTGGCATCGTTCCAAACTCCGGAAGGAACTTTTTGCTACAATAGAATGTCTTTTGGCCTCAAGAACGCCGGAGCTACTTTCTCTCGGGTGGTTAGAGAAATGCTGAAGCAACAAATCAGGCACAACGTAGCAGCCTACATTGATGATATCATGGTCAATAGCACAGTTCAGGCAAGCCACGTCGCGGATCTCAATAAGACATTTGCAAGTCTCTGTAGAGTGGGTATGAAGCTGAATCCTTCAAAATGTGTCTTCGGGGTGCACTCAGGCAAGCTTCTGGGTTACATATCTCGAAGAATGGTATTGATCCAAACCCCACCAAGATATAAGCGATACTTTGTATGAACCCCCCCCCCCCTAAGACGATAAGGGAACTGCAGAAGTTTACAGGACGGTTGGCGGCTTTGAATCGATTCATTGCCAAGTCAGCTGAAAGGAGCCTACCCTTCTGTCACATCCCAAAAGTTTCAATCTTTTGTCCTGTTGATAATGAGCTAACTGATTCAATCCTTTGATTTCAACCATTTCCTGTTTTGATTTTGGGTCAGGGTTTTTGAAATTCGTCGTTTTCAGAAACCCTAGTCGTGCTTTCAAGAGGTCCTTTGTTTTCTTAATAAAACTACCCAAGTGTTTCTACATAACAATTTACTACACATTAAAATAGAATTTTGGAAATTTTATCAAAATTTTTGGGAAATGTTTAAACCCTTTTAAAATTCCAACAAAATTGAACTAAGTTGAAAATTCACAGACTTTTAGGTGCTGAACCAGGGAATCTTCCTATAGTAAAAGTTGTTCCAAATAATTCTTTTAGATTGCAAAAAAAGTTTCAAAATTCTTGAGCTCGGGAGCTAGAGTTTTCAATCGAATCTTGAAGGAGGAATTGAATTAATTAAAAACCAAAACTGAAAACAGCCTGACCGTGAACAGTACTCACCGCCCGCAGTGGTCATTGCCGTGGCTTGCAGCCCGAGCGCAGCGCCGGCCGCCCCAGCCTTCCGGCGCCTCCTTTACTCGCCCAAGACCGAATCTCGCCTAAAGATCTCGCGCTCTCTCTCTTCCCTCTCTCTCCTCCCTCTCTCTCTACCCGACGCGCCCTGCTTTCCTCTCTGCCGCACGGCACCGCCCAGCAGAGCATCGCCCCTAGCGCCTAACGCCGCCCGCCGTTCCTCTGCCCAATCCACGGCGTGCCACCTCTCCTTCTTCTCTCACCCTTCCCCCTGGGCTCCCTTGCACGCGTATAAAACTGTGGGCACTGCAAAGCACCATTTCCCCCTCCCCC
The DNA here is from genome assembly GCA_001182835.1 of Oropetium thomaeum. NCBI lineage: Eukaryota > Viridiplantae > Streptophyta > Magnoliopsida > Poales > Poaceae > Oropetium > Oropetium thomaeum. The sequence continues at coordinate 280,671 of LFJQ01000012.1, forward strand.
TGTTTCTTCCCCGCGCGCGCGCCACACAGAACACCGCCTCCATTGCCGCCCTCGCGTCGACAGAGCACTCCGGCCACTCCCGAGCCTTGCCACCGTGCCAAGCAAGCTTCCCTCGACCCCCTAAAGCTCTCCAACCACCGAGCTCACCGGCCATGCCCTATTTTCACCGGAACATTTCTGTCGTCTCCTCGGCCGAAGGACAGAGCCGGCGGCCACCTCTTTCCAAAATTCGTCGCCACGGTAGCTCGATTCTTCAATTCCTTTCACCGGCTAGATCCTCTCACCATGGTACACCAATTTGACAAGCTAACGGCCGCAGATCATCACCGGTGAGGAAGTTTTCTCCCGCGCCACCGTCGGTCTTCGCTGGAACTGCCGCCATTGCCATCATCGCCGACCACCTTACCCTCTTCCCCGTGGACTTAATCCTCTTCAAATCAGTGCATTGACTCACGGTGATGCTCCACGAGTACCCCCTTCCTGCCCTAACCTTCTTCTCCGGCGAGATTCCCACCGGAGCACCGTCGCCCTCTGTTTTACCCTGTTCTGCTCGCTGTTACATCTATTTTTCTATTTTTCCTTTAATTAGCCAGAAGTTATAAAATGTATAGAAAACAGTAGAAAAATCTAAAAATGCCAAAACTAATTTTATTTGAATCCTTGAACAATAAGTTAATTTTCTGTTAAAGCATGTTTTCAAAAATGTCCCTGTAATTTCTTTAATAATTCAATGAATTATTTCTGTTGTTGATTTTTATTTGAAGTTTCAGAAGGTTTCTAGGGTTGATTTTTGTACCATAATTGTATCCTGGCATGATGCATTTCGAACATTTTACCAGAATTTTTCATGAACATTTGTGCATGCATGTCATTGATAATATCCCCAAAACCCTAGATTATTTACCGTTGTCTAAAGTACAATAGGCAAGTCATCCAAAAGCCCAAGACCTTTAACAAAAACTTTATTTTAGATGTTCAATAGTAGATCTATAAAGTTTCATGATTTTTGTATAAGTTTTAGTGCATGTTTCCGATTTTTTAAGTTTGGAAATCAGAACATTGTTTGATTTTTAGTAAATTCATAGAAGCTCAACTTGACTTCAGCCCAGAGCCAAAAGTCTTAGTTTAGAGCTTACTTTAAACTAAAAATATTCCCATGACTGTAACTTAAATTTGAATTTCACTGGAAAATCGTTACGACTTTTACAGCACCTTTACGGTATTCCCCGATGTCGTAAACGGGCAACGACAGTCGGAGAGCTCGTGTTCCTGTTAACGCGAGTCAAAACTACTCAAACTTAGTCTCAATAGTAACCCAAACCACTTAGTAAAGCCAGTACATGAGATGTGTTTTGGGATTTTTCCCGGAAACGACATCCGTGTGCCACCCGATATCGGAACCAGAAACCAGGGAACCGGGAAACCCGTAACTGGAATTGGTAAAACTGTTTTGAGCATAATTTAAGCCATAGAACCCCGATTGACTTGGTTCTTTTTGCATTGTGTTTGTAGACTCTGTAGCTACCTCTCTGCACCATATCGCATCATTTGTGCATCATGGCATCTTGACATACATCTTATCGACGCGTTTTTACTTTATAGTTTACGAACCGCCAGAGAGTGACGCGGGTGCTGCTACAGGAGAAGCACCAGAGGTTGATCCAGCTACTGAGGAAGACAACACCGACGCTGTTGAAGGCAAGCACCTCATATTGCTACCCTAAGTAATTTACTTAATGATTAATATGAATGCTTACGTATAGGACTGCATTAAAGTCGGGCATAGCGATAAAGTCGGGAACACCTATTATTGTTGCATGTACCCCTCCTTGGTATTGAATACGTCACCTTGTCAACCTGGGTAGAGTGTCTTTGTTCGAGTCACGAAATGCTTAGCCATGCTTAGATAACACGGTAGAAGTCGAGTGGTAAGTCCCACTCGCACGTATAGGATTTATCCTGGTTGCTTATGAGCTTGTGGCAAGTTCATATGATAATAAAAGATGGAAAGTGTTAAACTAAAATCCGGACGGTGGGATAGGAGTGCAGCAAGACATGGAGGTCTTGTGTGCCGTAGGCCCCGTCTGGGTTGACCTAGGACCCGGCCGTGTTATTCTTGGCCTGAGCACTTTCCGTTCATACCACAAGTCCGATATAATGGTAAGACAAGCTGAGTATCTCACTGCGTACCAACGTTTGGCCGATGACTGCACGGTGTGTGGAACGAGGGAGTCATGGGTGCCTGCGAGGCCGTGATACTCGACGAGGGACTCACGTGTGCCTGCGAGGCCGTGGTACTCGGCACCGTGTGGATTTTCCAACCGTGTGGGCACGAGTGTGAAAAAGGTTGACATGAGTACCCCCTTGTGTAACTTTAGCGGGTTGCATGAGCCGTATGGTCCTCAGTCGTGTGGTACAGTTGGACTCCCCTGCAGGGTGTAAAATCGGTTCGAATCCGCCGCGATCTCGGTTATGATCAAGCTCAGTGTCCTTTGGATAATATCGTAGAGTTGTCACATAACATGTTGGGAATTGGAATATGGGTATTGGTATCTGTGGTTCGGATGGAACATAGATGATGGTATGTACATGGTTTATGGTTACAGGATACTTAGGGATTGGGTTTAATAGAAGTTCATGTCCGCAAGAGTCCCTTTTACTTTATGCTTATTCACATATGCTTAGTTCCTGCTTTAAGCAATTGAGTCCATTCCTATACCTTATACCTTGCTACAGCCTCATTGCATTATCCTTGGAGTCAGGAACTAATTCCCACAACAGGGTAAAACTTGCGAGTACCTTCTTACTCAACGTTTGTTGTTTAAATTTTTACAGGTGAGGATGAGTTGGTCTTCGGCTACTTTGTCCCCGCCGATGCCGGTGAGGGCGAGGCGTAGTCAAGACTTTCGAGCGACCGTGATTCGCGATGTTCGTGGGCTGGGCATCGCAATCTTTTGCTGTTTCTTGCTGCAACCGCTGCGACTATCGTCTTCCTTAGAATCGCTTCCGCTCTTTAATTTATTAGTTTTAAGACTTATGATGAACCTTGGTATGTAAGAATATTTAAATTTAATGTTATTAATTAATGTGACCTATGTGATGTATCACCTGTGACGTTGCCGACGTGCTTGGATCTTGGGCGTTGCTTGAGAAGCATGTCGAGGGACTGCCGAGTTTATATTCTCTTTTATCGGGTTGAGTTCTCGCATACCATGCGTGGGCCGCGAGTCAACTTGGTAAACTTGAATGTAAATTGGTCGGGTCTCTCACACCTTCTACGAAATTCTCAGAGGCTCTTGACCTTTTGTATGGACTCTGCAGCATAAGAGAGCATTTGAGGAACTCAAGGCCTACTTTATTCAGATGATCACCCTGCATCCACCACCACCAAAAGTCCCATGATGCTGTATATAGCCGTCGTCAGTGCGCCGTGAGCGTAGTAATGGTACACGAGCTTAAGTTGGGCGACAAGCTCACCCAACAGCGAATCTATTATACCTCGGAGGTACTATCAAGAGCTAAGTGCAATTACCTTTTGGGGAAGCAATTTCTAGGGTTTGAGGTTCGGGTGATTCGGCGCAGTGAGAATGAGGAATCGGACATGTTAGCTAAGGCCGCAGCTTATCAGAAGGAAAAACCAGCTGATATCTTTTATGAGGTGCTCAGATCCCCATCTACTGCACACTTTAAGCTTGTGGCCGTCGTAAGCCCTGTTGTGGCAGAAGATTGGCGCGCCCCTATCAGAGCTTATATCAAAGGACGGCTCTCACCTGATGACCATATGGAGGAAACAACGTCTCCGCATCGTGCGAGGGGTTACGTCATAATTGAAGGAGTTCTTTACAAAGCTGGTGTCTACTCGCCATTGCTTCGTTGCTGGTCTCCAAACAAAGGCCGTAGCCTTCTGTCCGACATACACCAGGGGCTATGCTCTTAACATCTCGCACCTCGTGCTCTCGTCTCTAAGGCATTCCAGGAAGGTTTCTACTGGCCTACAGCTTTTGCCAACGTGGAATCTTTGGTACGCACATGCTCAGGGTGTCAATGGATGGGGCGATAGTCACACCGACCTGCCACTCCTCTGCAACCAATTCTTCCGGTCTGGGCCCTGGCTCGATGGGGCATCGATATTGTTGGGCCACTGCCAACCGCTCCTAGCGGTTTTCGCTTTGTGGTGGTTACCATTGACTACTTCATAAAATGGGTCGAGGCTGAACCGCTAGTCAAAATCACAGCGCTCGCGATTCGTAAATAGTTCTGGAAAAATGTTATCTACCGGTTTGGAGTAACTCTCGACCTTACGGTTGACAGTGGGAAGTAATTCGAAGCCGAGCTATTTCGAGAATACTGTGTCAACATTGGTGTCAAAAAGTGCAACATCTCCGTGGACAATCCCAGAGCCAATGAGGCTTGTGAACGCGCCAATGGCAACATTTTTCCGAAAGGAAAGTGGGTAGAAACCTTGCCCCATATTTTATGGTCTCTACATACCATGAAGACAAGGGCAACAGGGTTCACTCCATTCAAGCTTATGTATGGCAGTGAAGCTATGACCCAGAAGAAATCAAACATGATTCTCTTCGAGCAAATCACCCATCCCTGGGTGCAGAAGACCTTACCAAGGACACAATCGAGGAAATACGTTTAAAGGCCATTTCGAACTTGAATCGCTACATTGAGTCAATGGAGAAGACCTATAACAAGAAGGTTCACCCTCGATCCTTCGAGCCAGGTGACCTTGTCCTCAAGCTCAACCCCAATCCTACTTCAGCAGAAAAACATCAAAGCAAATGGACAGATGGACAGGCCCATTCATTGTACACCGTTCGTTCAGACCCGGGGCTTATCACCTGCTGCAGCTGGATGGCTCACCTATCTCGCACACTTGGAACGCGGATGTGCTCAAGCGCTTCTATGCTTAGGCTGCTGCCACTGTTTGTGTTGAGCTATGTCTCGCGCGAAGTTCTTTGGATCATTTTGCTTTCTTTTCCCCTTTGGTGCCAAGCTGCGTCTTGTGCGGAGCCCTGTAGGTTTCTTCTTTTTGTACCGAGCTACGTCTCGTGCGAAGTCCTGTAAGTCATTTTGTTTTCTCATCACTTTTGTGCCGAGCTACGCCTCGAGCAAGGTTGTTCAAACCATCTAGTTGCTAACCTACTAAGCCGAGTTGCGTCGAGCAATGTAAATCGAATGGCGTTCGAAGGACGCCCCCGCAAACGTCCTATGCACCCCTCGTGCCTTCGATGCATTGAGATGCCGGCTTATGACCGAAGCAAGGCTGTGCCTCATGTGATTCCTCGTGCCTTTGATGCATTGAGATGTCGGCTTATGACCGAAGCGAGGTTATGCCTCATATGATTCCTCGTTCCTTTGATGCATTGAGATGTCGGCTTATGACTGAAGCGAGGTTGTGCCTCATGTGATTCCTTGTGCCTTTGATGCATTGAGATGTCGGCTTGTGACCGAAGTGAGGTTGTGCCTCATGTGATTCCTCGTGCCTTTGATGCATTGAGATGTCAGCTTATGACCGAAGGGAGGTTGTGCCTCATGTGATTCCTCGTGCCTTCGATGCATTGAGATGCCGCCTTATGACCGAAGCAAGGCTGTGCCTCATGTGATTCCTCGTGTCTTCGATGCATCGAGATGTCGGCTTACGACCGAAGGCGAGGCCATGCCTCACGTAATCTTTCGTCCTTCGGTGCACCTAAAGGCCAGTTGCGGCTGAAAGCAAGGCTGTACCTCCCATGATCCTGGATGCCTTTCGTTGCATTGAGATACCGGTTTTCGATAGAGGGCGAACCCGTATCTGGCGACTACTCGTATCTTCGGCGTGCTAGAGCCCTCACGAGTGGGAGCAAATCCATACTTGCCGCAGAGACCTCGCACATTACGTGGCTACGAGTATCGAATTCATAGTTTTAATCACGCAAGCCGAAGGCATCTTTTATTCATGTGTCGAATGCAGAATAGAACCGGACGATGCTCGGCTCTTTACAACATCAAATACATTTCTTCGTCTTTACAACACGAAATACATTTCTTCATCATTACAAGATGAAACACATCTCTTCGTTACACATACAGCTTTACAACAGTAATGTCATGGCGCTTTGCGATCTAAATGTCCTATGCTAGGGAGTTGTTCCTCTAGCTCTTCTATTTCACGCCGAAGGCGCGTTATATAGCTCATCACCCCACTGGGACCGTTCACTGCGCGAGCTAACTCCTGCGTTACGTCCGGACTAGGCTCTACTAGAGACGGTGTTCCACTAGAGACTTCAATAGTCTCTACTTCCGGCTCCACTTTCGGCTCGCACAGCAGAGGGCCGGACTCTGATGGCCCCGAAGAGCTCTTCGGTTGTCCCATTTGACGCATGGCCCTAACCTTTCTTCTGAGCTCACCTTATTACTTGCCTCCTTTATCGATGCGTTATGCTTTTCTATGAACGCCCGGAACTGTTCGATGATTCCAGAGGGGTTCTTCCGGAACCATTTGAGCCATTGGTGTTTGCTTGCGAAGTCAACTCTCCTAGTGGTGGTGCTTCCCAAAGGGACATACGATATAGGCATCACGTCAAGAATCAGTCCAGCCTGAACATAGAGAGGAATCTAAGTTACCTTCCAATTTAATATTTAGATTACATTGCTCCCAAAAAACGTTTCGTTCTGAAGCTCTAAAAAAAAACCTAAGTACAATCTATGGCAGAAACTATGCAGCAGCTCACACCTGCGGATGTGTCCCTCCGGCAGCTTCCGATGCGTCGCCCCCAGCCGCCTGGCCTTCGCCCGCCCGAGAAGTGCTTGCTTCGCCAGCTTCTTGGGTCGAAGGAGCCCTCGCCACAGCAGCAGGCCTTCCGCCCCCCCGCCGAATGAAGCACGGATTCGCGACTCAGCTCGCTCCCGCCTCGAAGCCAGAACCCTTGGGTGAAGGACTTCCCAACATCGTGGATCGATTCCCGGAGCTCGGCATATGCTTCAAAGCTGTTTGCGCAAGCTTCTAGCACCCCGCTTATGGCCTTTTTTATTGGCATGAAATCGGTGATGCCACTTGCGCAAACGGCAGCGAAAGCACCAGTCCAGATAACCTGGACACAGTGGTTCCCGAACGTGCGTAGCGCTTTGCGAGCCGCTTCGATCCCTCGTCGGGTCCGAGAAATGCTTGCCATGGGATCCTCCGATGCATCCGGCGGCGGTGCTACCACGTTTACCCAGCAGGCCAAGGAGATCGTCCACATCCCCCATCAGCTGCCCTACCCCTTTGGTAAGTCACTCAATGACTATCAGCTGACCTTCGGCGGCCTTCAAAGCTTTGCGGAAAGTGTCACGCTCGCCAGTCATGTCGGTCAGCTCTTTAGCCAGGCTGTTTCTCTCTTCTTGCAAAGGGGTAAGTGCTTGCTCCAGCTCCACAATTCGGAGCTCCGCCTCGCACCGCAGCTCCGAAGACTTCTTTGCTTCGGCCTCCAGAGCTCGAAGCCGGTTCTGCAGCCTCTCCTTGCTCTTCTGGGCCAAGGACGCCACATGTCGCGCCAGCATCGCACTTTGGGAGAAATGTGAAGACTATGTTAGCACCTCCAGACGAGACACTAGTGCAAAGCTCGAATATATATGATGTTCCTGTATAGCCATTCCGGAGAGTGTTCGGACGCTTCGGTTGGGCTTAGCTCACCGAGCAGCCCATCAACCCCGGCCATGTCCGGAAGTCGTCTGGCCAGGTTCAGGGACTGACGCGCACCTTTGCGCGGCAAAAAATCCTGCTTTTGGAGCCCAGCGGCTATATCTCCGAGTGACAACCCCGAAGGCAGGTAGCTGTACAGGCTCTTCCCGTGATCGTAAGTGCGAAGGCTCTCGAAGATTTTGCTCTTGGCGGCACCCTCGTCGCCCTCAGAGCCTCTGCTTCGACCCACCCCTTCTTCCGAAGGCTGGGCCTCTGTGGATGGCTCGCTCCTCCTTACAGGCTCTGCAGAAAGCCGCCACAAGAAAGTTAGTTGTATGTCACTAACCCTACACAGCAAATTCCCAGTACATACCCTCTTCAAAGCCAAAATCCACATCCCCCGACTATAAAGTACTCGGGGGCTTCGGGCGATGCAACCCCTTTCAAGGTCCCCTCCGGTGCGATCGAGCAGCCGGGGTCCGTCCTTTCGGTGACGGAGTCCGCTTCGACATCAGCCTCACCGCGTGAGGAGCTCGAAGCACTCGTCGAGCTTCGGCCCTACAGTGCGGTTATGGCCCTCGTAGCGGCCCTCTTTGCCGGCCGAGCATCCTTGTGAGATGAGGATGCCTCGTTGACAGCCTTGCGCTTTTTCGAGCCCGAAGCCTCCCCCGCCGTCACTTTTCCCTTCCCCTTCCTCTTCTCTTCACTCTCCTCCTTGTCGGACAGCTTCCGCTCCAGAAGCTGCACCTGCAGGTCCTTTAGTAGCAGAACTCGATTGAGACGCGGCCCACATTGGGCATGCTCTCGGTGGCGCAATTCCATTTCTCGGAACTTTCCGAGATAGTGTTCAGCCCGCGCTTCGATCTCTTCCAGAGTCAACTCTGCACAATACTCGCATAAGCACGCGACATGAAGGTTTAGTGGCCTGCAACTGAAAAATAAGGCATCGCGCGTCTCACCAGGAAATTTCTTCGGCTGCAGTACCAGCCTTTTTCGGCTGTCGGGCTGCTCAACAAGAAATTCACGGCACCAGTCCTTGAGCAGAGGGCTGATACCTGCGGTCACAAACTCTTCGCAGAGGTCCCGTATGGTTAGTTTGCGGGACGCTTCCTCCAAAGCCTTCATCTGTAGCTTTGATTTATTGTTCAGCTGGATCACAGGGCGACGCCATTGAAGAGTCTCCGAAACTGGACCGGAGAGGGCTTCCTTCCCCCACGCGATAGTAGAACCAACCGAAAGTCCATCCCCGTCCCCAGTGCTCACGGTACGCCTTCGCCGGAAGCTTGCTCTCGTCAACAGGCATGAAGCTCACGGTAGCATAGGGCATCATGTACCCTTCCCCCATGGGCTATCGTGCTTCCGATACGTAGTTCGGTGCATCAGGGCAAATACTTCGGCGTCCGGCATAACCCCTTCCATGCGGAAAGCCCACTCCATTATGCTCAGCCTCATGATGGCGTTGACGGTTATCTGCTGAATCTCTAACTCGTAGAGTTGCAGCACCTTGCCAACAAATGGCGAGCACGGCATCCGGAGCCCCCCATCGAAGAAGCGGAGGAATAATACGGCGCGGTCTCCGCACGCTTCTGGCTGCGTTGCTCCCTTCGGAGGCACTGAGGCCAAATGCCTCTCTAGCCACCCCCGCTCGGCCAGCTCGTCAAGCTGACTCTCCGTCACTGTACTCAGCCCTAGCACGGAACTAGTGCGTAGGGTGTTTGAGACACGGCGCCAACCCTTCGAGCTCGATGGTCCACCCGCCTTCGGCATGGTCATGTCGCTAAGTTCTAAAGCTTTCGGAAGTGAGCTTCGGCTTCGGTGAGGTAAATAGAAAAACCCGAAATACAAGGCGATGTTAAGCGTCTTTTTGGCGTGAGGGCTCGGCGGCGTGGTAAGCATGAATGAACCGCACCGCCTCCTCCCCCCCCCCCCCCATCTTTTATAGGCGGGCGCGCCCGCCGTCACCCTGCCGCGAAAACCCTCAACGGACGCAACGCGTGGCTCCCTCGGGACCTGAGCGGCAGTGCGCCCCATCAGAAACCGTGTCCCAAGCGCGCCTTCCGTCAAAGCGTGCGGTCGTAGCTTCATACTTGAGCAGTGCGTGTCTAACATTTTTTCTCTCAGCATATACTCTTTCGCAGGCCTTTCGAAGAACCGAAAAGGGGGGGGGGCAATGGGCCTGACCTTTCGGTCATGGTTTCGGTCCTTCCGAAGGCAGGTCTCACCCATGAGGGGCTGTTGTTGGGGGCCGAGGTCCATCTACGGCCTCTTTCCGAATGATGGGGCAAAGCCTACTTAGGTCTGCGACCGAGAGAACTCCTGAGCCACTTAAGAGACAAAAGTCACCGAGACCAAAGAGTCCTTTGGTCTCGGCAACCTTCTGCAGCGAAGGAAGCGCTCAATGAGAAGATAAAGCTGATGACGTGTAGAATACGGAGGTCCAGCTATACACATACTGGAAAGGATTAAATTACAAAACGCCCTATAGTAAAGCAGAAAGGACGAGGGTATTTCTGTAATAAGGCTAGTAAAAGTGTAATGGCTGTAACCTATAAATAGCCCCCAGGACTACTGTAACGGGCACTGAACATTTAAGATTCACTAATACTTCCCGCTCCGAAGAAAATACAAATCCAACAGTCATAAAAGCAAACAACAAATCGGTTTATTTCATTATCTGAGATTTTATTTAGATTGTTTTATATGCTTGCTAATTTTTGCTAAACATTCACAACTTTTATATGAATTTGGTCATATATTAGATTTTCTCCATCCTCCGTTAATGGTTATAGACATTAAATACATCTTACGTAAGATAAAATATTGATATGTTATGAGAATAAAAGAAGAAAAATAATAGTGTCATTCGAGGAAAAAAAAATGGAAGGAATGCATTCAACACTTTGATATGCGGTCGCACTCACAAAAATTTGAAAATTAATGATGTTGTTCAAATTTTCACCATATGTGTCCCTATGTTAAAAATCTTCGTACCCACGAGGCAGCCGCACCCCTCGATAGCTCGGGCCAGCTGGAATGGATTATGGTGGAGAAAAGAACTACAAAGATTCTTATGCAAGAAAATCAAGAAGGCAAATCAGATCGGCCATTCGACCCATCGTGGCTTGCGCAAAAGAACTTGAATTGGGCCCATTTGTTGGGAAATATTTCTACGAACACACGTTATCAGCGGTGATCCGCAGAACAGACTCGCCAGATCGCGCATAAAAACCCGCCGCGACGCACCCTCCGCCTCCTCGCATCTTCTTGTTCTCTAATCCAAAGGCGCGCAAACGCGAAAGGCAGGCAATGGCGGCCGCGGCGAACGGTCCATCGCCGGGGAGGTTGGCATCTGTGTACAGGGAGGTGCAGACGAGCCGCCTCCACCACGCTCTCCCACTCCCCTCCGTCCTCTGCTCACCCTTCTCCCTCGTCGACGGGCCACCCACCTCTGCTACCGGAAACCCCGATGAGGACCCGCAGGCCGGTTCCCCGCTGATCTCGCTCCACTCTTTTGTCCTTTCGATCGGTTCGTTTTTCCTTATGATCGGTTTCGACTATGACCCGTACAGACGAGATTGCGAAGCTGTTCCCGAATCTGTTCGGGCAGCCGTCGGCGGCGCTGGTGCCGGCCAATGAGGCGGCTGAGGGGAAGCCGCTGAAGGTCGGAGTGGTGCTTTCCGGCGGCCAGGCACCCGGTAGGCACAATGTGATCTGCGGCATCTTCGGTGAGGACTCTTTCGATCCATTTTTAGTGTCATGAATCAGAATTGTCGCAATCTGTAGCAGTATGAAATCATAATTTTAGCCGCCAAATGTTGTTGGAGATTAAGATTTTAGAATATAAGTACATTTCTATCCTTTACTCGCAAAAGTACATGCATATATCAACAGGTATTTCGGGTGATCATCGAGGTTGTTAATGCAATTTTTTATTCAACCCATGTATCTCTGGAGCTGATATTAGATGATAATTATGTTATTACCATCTGATAGGCAAGTAATCATAAACAGATTAGGATCTCTGATGGGTGATTGATCTGTTTGTATAGATTTCTTGCAGGATCGTGCAAAGGGTAGCACAATGTACGGATTCAAGGGAGGCCCAGCAAGTTTGATGAAGTGCAAGTTTGTTGAATTCAGCACAGATTTTGTCTACCCCTACAGAAACCAGGTTATCCATGCGTTTCCTTGCTCAACTCAATGATATAAGCTTGTAGCAGTGCTGGTTTGGAACGGTAGCTCAGTCGTAGTACTAGCTTGTATTTACTCGAAAATGAAATTTGGAGCTTGTACTTAGCTATCTCTCGTAATATTTTACTATCCGAATCTAATAATCGAATCTTTAGTTAGCTATATCGAATCGATGCAACGCTCTTGACCATATGGTTGATTGAACTTCCTTGGGGTAGCACTTAAAAGCTGTTATTTATTTCGTGATTCCAACAGGGTGGATTTGATATGATCTGCAGTGGAAGGGATAAGATTGAAACACCAGAGCAGGTACTTCCGTATGCTTGCTAAATACCTTCTGCTATCGATTGCTGAAGAACTCTCAACTGTGTATAAACCATCTCGGATTTTTGCAGTTTAAGCAAGCTGAAGAAACAGCCAATCAACTTGAATTGAATGGACTTGTTGTCATTGGAGGTGACGATTCAAATACCAATGCGTGCCTTATTGCAGAATACTTCAGGTTGGTTGTCAAGAATGCAATTAATTTCGTGCTCCTCCCTTCATAGTTTTTTCCGTTCATCACTTTATTATTGTGAAATGAGAGCAGTTTTTTGTCCATTTTTTCTTATACAATTATATTGTTACTCCCTCCATTCTCAAATTGATGTATTTAGGATAACGATTTAGGAATGGAGGGAATATTGTTACTTAAATATATATACTGCCGTGCGTTCAGTAATATTTCTTTAGACAATTGCCTGCTTCTTTGAAGTACATTTTATGAATGTGGCCTTGCTTAATGAAAGCACGTATTTGCAGGTCGAGGAACCTGAAGACTCGTGTTATTGGGTGTCCAAAGACTATTGATGGAGATCTAAAATGCAAGGAGGTTCCAACAAGTTTTGGATTTGACACTGCTTGTAAGGTATAGCTCCTAACTCATAGAATCAGTCTTTTTTTTGTTAGTCATAGAATGACTCAAACAACCTTTGTACCGTACTGTTATGTGATATGGATAATTAACAGTTAACACGTACTTATTGTGGAAGACTTATTCATGTAGAACAAGCTGTGTCATGAGAATAACATTTTTCTGCTGCAGATCTACTCTGAAATGATTGGAAACGTGATGACTGATGCACGATCATCAGGAAAATACTATCACTGTAAGTTTACTCTTATCTCTTTCATTATAATTAATTCCACATGGTTGTCTATTTTTCCACTATAGAAATTAAATTATACAAGGAGAAATAAACCAAACAAATTGTTCCTGTCTTACTTACTACCTCATGAAATAGCTACGAACAAATAACCCTCTTGATTCATATTTTGTTAGTCCAAAATTTATCAACCGTAACTTAAAGCTTCATCATTAGGATGTTAATTGGGGCCAAAGAAATTTTTAAAATCATCACAGAGGTCATTGAAGTAGAAAAAGATCAGACTCTTGACCGTCTTGATTATTGGCCAAATATATTATTACAGTTGTAAGGCTTATGGGACGTGCTGCTTCTCACATCACGCTAGAGTGTGCACTGCAAACACATCCGAATATTGCTCTTGTTGGTGAAGAGGTCAGAGCTATGTTCTTGATGTTGCACTTCTTTGTTAGTCTGCTATTTGTGTAGAATGTTTTTGGCATAACTAGTGTATCTACATTCAGGTAGCTGTGAAGAAGCAAACCCTAAAAAATGTTACAGACTACATTACTGATGTCATCTGCAGCCGTTCTGAACTTGGTTACAATTACGGTGTCATCCTTATACCAGAGGGCCTTATTGATTTCATTCCAGAGGTAAAACTCAACATCCATCTTTCATCAAACACCTCTGTATTTAGTTCAGTAAGACCTAGATTCTCAACTATCCTTGCTCTGTATTTCCTTAACTATTTGATTTTTTCTCCCTTTTTTTCAGGTTCAAAAACTGATTGCGAAGTTAAATGAAATATTGGCCCATGATACTGTTGATGAAGCAGTTGTTTGGAAAAACAAACTTGAACCGAAATCTAAGGAACTGTTTGAATTCTTACCCCCAGCCATTCAGGAGCAACTTATGTTGGAGAGAGCCCGCATGGCAACGTCCAGGTGAGACACTTATGTGTTGCTAACTGACGATGTATGTTTATTAACTTTCCATAACAAGCTAATCACACGCTTGATTATCCTTCAAACTGTCCGTAACCTCCATATTTTTTCTTAGGTTGCAAAAATTGAAACCGAAAAAATGCTTATTGATCTGGTCGAAACAGAACTAAGGAAAAGGAAATCCGAAGGGAGATACAAGGGCAATTTCATTGGCCAATCACATTTCTTCGGGTGAGTGTATATGCTTTCGTAAGTATAGCAGGTACTTTATGCACCATATATACCAAAAGAAAGGAAACATATCGCCCTTGCTTTTTTATGTCAACTTCAGGTACGAAGGAAGATGCGGCCTTCCAACTAATTTTGACGCTATCTATCGCTACGCATTAGGTTATGGCGCTGGAGCTCTTGTTCAGTTTGGGAAGATAGGCCTTATTTCTTCGGAGTGTTAATTGAGCCTTCATAAGAACTTGCTTGATCAATTGCCTGTTCTATGTTAGTTTTGCTAATAGTGTCAAATCCCTCACGAATGCACCGCACTGTTGAATTAATATGTTTTCACCTCACCTGCAATGAAATGTGCTAACTCTTTCATAATTTTCGTAACGACATTTTTACTCAGGTTGGTAACTTGCTGCCCCTGTGGCAGAATGGACCGTTGGAGGTACAGCATTGACATCATTGATGGATGTTGAGAGAAGGCACGGTAATTTTCTTTAGCCATCAGAATTATGTTAGATCGTATTCACTAAGTTGTTTCTACTTTTAGGTTTGCATGACATGCCATGATTGGAAAATTTGAAAAATGCAACAGTAATTGTTTGGAATATATGATTTGGTCACGTCATATTGATTATTTTTTACTCGAAATTGCTTATTATGGTTGTTTTGATATTTGATTTTCGAAACTTACTTTGCCCGGTGTTTCATTTTGCAACTAAAAAGGTAAATTCAAGCCAGTGATCAAGAAGGCTATGGTCGAACTCGATGGTATGTAACATTTTACTTCTATACTCTATCTCTAATAAAGTGCGTGAGGTATGTCCTATCACACATCATTTGCTAAATTTCATGACATTGGATTCAGGAGAGCCAGTTAAGAAGTTCGCTTCTTCGCGAGATGAATGGGCTATCAAGAACCAATATATCAGTCCAGGTAGGCAACCAATGTTTGTAGGCAGTGACAAATATTTCAGTAGCAATAAGCTGACAATGTTACCATTCTCAAACACAGGACCGATCCAATTTATTGGCTCCGGATCAGATGCTGTCAACTACACCTTGCTGCTGGAACTTGGCGTTCAGGCATAATTGGAAAATGTTCCTAGTTCACTCTTCTTCTACAACTTTGGTATAGAAGGCTGGAGTTCAGAGCTTAGCTTAAAATTTTGTCAGAGATCGCAAAACGGTGAATAAGTCATGACGCTGTTCTTTGGGCGTGATCGAATAAGCTGGCCGTGGCTGTCGGTAGCTGCGGCTGCTGCAGCATCTTCCAATCCAACGGTCCAAGTTACAGCTACAGTAGATTTGACGATGCACATTATTTTTAGTAGTAACAGCAACAGCCCAACAGCTGATTTGATCACACCCTTAGTTTTCTTAGTCCTATAGTCCAGCTGTTTAAATGTGCATCGATATTGATTCGCAGTCCAAAATATCTCGCTGACATAAGATCAGAACATGAATGTTACATTGATTGGACCATCACTCTTCGTTACATCTTTTTGCTTCACGTTAATAATGTAATCGACACATTCTCTTGTTACTATGCTACTGCAGCATGCCGTTGTTCAATACTCTTGATGGCACCTTCGCTTCATTAGCGTAAACGCAAGTAGTAGGCGTATTACGTTATTACCGTGTTCTCGGCAAATTCCGAAAACCATCCGATCATTATCCCGTCTTCTCCGCGCCTCTTCCGGCCCGAACCACCTCACCCTCCCGCCATGCACTCCCTCGCCGCACACTTCCTCCTCCTGCCACTCCCCACTGCCTCGCGCCACGCGCTCCCTCAAACCCAAACCCCGTCGTTTCCTCTGCTCTTCCCGTCTCGCGCCGCTCCGCTCTACCTCGCCTCCGCGCGCTCGCCATCCCGCGCTGCCGCGTCGGTCTCCGACGACGATGAGGACGAGGAGATCGATGACGATGAGGAGGGTGACGACGAGGTAGGAATTCTTGACGTGGATGATGAGGATTATGATGAATATGAGGAGGGGGAAGAAGGTGACGAGGAGGGAGAAGATGAGAGCGGCGCTGAGGACGAGGAACAGGCAGCGGAGGAGGATGAGCGGGAAGATACCGCGGCGCGGAGGCGGGAGTCGGAGGAGTACAAGTCGCGGCGGGTGGCCAAGCTGGTCGCCGAGGTGCGAGAGTTCGGGGAGGACATCATAGATTACAACGAGCTCGCCGGGATTTACGACTTCCCCATCGATAAGTTTCAGGTTAGTATCTGCGCCCAATGGCGTAGTTGGTTCCATTCTGTGAAGCATGTGGATGATTTAGTGAGAATATGAATGCGTTGGATTATTGTAACGATTGGGAATGCAGGAGACGTGAACTAGCAGCGATGCCAATGCCATTCTGAAATCGGTCAATTTACATCTTTGAGTGGTGGGGGCTTTGGCATTTGAGGATGTCATCATAAAGTAGTCGTTTCATGTGCCCCATTACACTTAATAAAAATTTTAGCCTTGCAAATTTGGAGCTCAAAGATTCTCAAATGTTTTTAGGATGTGGATTATTTGGTGTTTTAAGGGTTAAAATCACGTTCAGTTTTATTTTTAGATACTAACAAATTGTCACTTATTCAACTTGAGGGTCTTGTCTGCCAGTAGGTACCTCTTTTTTTTTTTTGTGCACGCGCGCGTCTGCAGCACCCTTATAGACCATGAAAGGTGCCATGCCTTGGCAGTATTAGTTTATTCTGGAAAGGTGAAAAAAAAAGCTGTTGGAAGTTGTATGCTATTTGTTTACCTGCATTTTAGTCTTGTACTACTCTATAGAAAATTTTGAATTTAACCATTCGAAGCATTATCTAATGCACCACAAGACTTTGTTTTAATTGATCTTACCCTGTTTGATATCTTATTTTAGCGATTGGCTATTCAAGCATTTCTGAGAGGTTCATCTGTCGTAGTTTCTGCACCTACAAGTAGTGGGAAGACACTAATTGCAGAAGCTGCAGCTGTTGCAACAGTTGCTAGAGGAAGGCGTCTCTTCTACACGACACCATTGAAGGCCTTGTCAAATCAGAAATTCCGTGACTTCAGGTAAACCAATACTTCTGAGTTTCTGCTTATTTTTGCAAGCGTACGGTAAAAATTGGCAAAAATAGCATGCATCCCTTTTGGAAACGCATAGGATTCTCATCATATGGTGTCAAGTTGAGGTCAACTACACCTTTTGTTAACAAACTTTAAGGTTGATACTGATACTGAACTTACTTAACGATGTTATAACCCCTAGCTTGAACGGAACAAAATTTGATTGATGGGATAACTAACTTTTAAGACATCATTTGAGGTGTTTCTTTGTTTCAAAATGCTATTCTACTGTAGTATCTTCCTGATTGATTTCCCGTTGAACTTCTGCAATGAAACTCACATCAGGGCTTTTTAAAAGTGCTGAAGAGTTTTCTTAGATAGGTTTTGAGTGGTACAAACATTTTTGACATGTTATTGTGCACTATTACAGGAATACCTTTGGTGATCATAATGTTGGTCTTCTTACAGGAGATTCCGCCATCAACAAAGATGCTCAGATCCTAATTATGACGACTGAAATTTTGCGTAATATGCTTTACCAAAGGTACTCTATGAATGGTACATAGTGATCTATATGGACTGCTACATTTATTTGCTCTGTATGCTAGCAGTTTTCCAGTCTGCCATTATATGGTTGCAAACGTACATTACAGAAGCACTGCTGCACTGTTTACAGTATGTAAATTTTAATTCAAAATTGCATAGATTTTTGGTCATTCGCGAATTGTATGTCTCCACTTCAAAGTATCTGTAGTTTCTTTAAATCGGTTTGTTTTTTTGGATTTTTAGCTTTTTCATATAGGCATTTCTAGTTTGCAACAGATGTTGCACGTCCTATTTCTGAGGCATTCTGACATCTTATTTTTGTACTGCAGTGTCGGCATGACAACATCTGAAGGTAGATTGTTTCAAGTTGATGTCATTGTTTTGGATGAAGTCCACTATCTGAGTGATATCTCACGTGGCACTGTTTGGGAAGAAACTGTATACTACTGCATTTTTACTCATATTCATCATATGTCATGCGTGTTCATGTTGTTCGACTTAGCTGCTTTCATCTTCTCCTTTAGGTTATATATTGTCCAAAGGATGTCCAGCTTATCTGCTTATCTGCTACTGTTGCAAATCCTGACGAGTTAGCTGGCTGGATAAGTCAGGTAATTTCACCTTCAGTAACATGAGCTAGTTTCGTTTTCAGTGATGTTTATACAACAATGTAAAAATGTTGTTTTGAACTCTACGATTATTTCATGAATTTCATATTATTAGTCTAGGGAAGAATATATTTAAGTGATTGGGTGCACCAAAAGGATGTTTACATGCTCATACATGCACAATTGTCTCAGATTTTCACATGCAATGGTTTTGTTTCATTTTCTAGCACCTCCGGATATTTTCTATTTTCTGACCATACTTATCTCTATTATTTGTAGATTCACGGTAAGACAGAGCTGGTAACATCGAACAAACGACCGGTTCCACTTACTTGGCACTTCTCAAAGAAATTTGCGTTACTACCGCTTCTTGATGGAAAGGGAAAGAAAATGAATAGGTTTTGTTCTTGGCACCATATGTCAACCTATTAAAGATAGAGATTGTGGTTTTGATGCCTGAGTTCATGCGCCCCCATTAGCAAAAATTAGTTCTGCTTTTTTAAAAAACATAAATTTCTGTATACATGTCTATCAAATGCTTCAATGGTATTCAGAAACTTGTGCATATAAAAATTACATGACGCGTTACAGTACAACAATGAGAACTTTCAAACTGAAATTCATACTTAAAAAGAAAGAAATAGTTATGGTTGTCCCTTTTGTTCTATATCCATACAGGAAACTGCGGATGTCTCACTTCCAAAACTTATCATCTGCAAAGAGTGAATTCTACTATGTGAAAGGAAAAAGGAAGCTTAGAACAAACAGAAACGAGCAAGGTGATAGAAGCCCTTTGGACATATCAAAACAGGTTCAGTTGTCAAAGCATGAGCTCAGCAATATGCGTCGCTCCCAAGTATGTATTACAAACCCTTTTAAACTCCAGTGACTTTCATTCTCACATAATAACTTTAGATTGTCGTTCTGCTCATGAGGTCGAACATGTGACATGACAAATCTATTTATCATCTCAGGTTCCACTAATACGTGACACTCTATCACAGCTTTGGGAAAATGACATGCTCCCAGCTATTTGGTTTATTTTCAGTAGAAGAGGATGTGATGCAGCTGTTGAATATCTTGAGGATTGCAGACTTTTGCATGACTTTGAGGCTACTGAAGTTGAACTGGAACTCAGGAGATTCAAGATGCAATATCCGGATGCTGTCCGTGAAAGTGCTGTGAAAGGACTGTTGCGAGGAGTTGCTGCCCATCACGCCGGTTGCTTGCCTCTGTGGAAATCATTCATTGAGGAATTATTTCAGCGTGGCCTTGTTAAAGTAGTCTTCGCGACAGAAACCCTTGCAGCTGGGATTAACATGCCTGCTAGAACGGCTGTTATTTCTTCTCTCAGCAAAAGAATTGATGCTGGACGGCAGCTATTAACCCCAAATGAACTATTCCAGATGGCAGGTCGTGCTGGAAGGAGAGGGATTGATACAGTTGGGCATTCTGTTCTTGTTCAGACTCCGTATGAGGGGCCAGAAGAATGTTGTGACATTATTTTCGCTGGTCTTGAGCCACTTGTCTCACAATTTACTGCCTCATATGGGATGGTTTTAAACCTGCTTGCTGTATGTACCCTTTCTGTAATGCTGCACATGCTTTGTGTATTAAACTGCCTTTTTCTGGTCTGATCAATTGAAATGTATTGCTCAGGGTTCAAAAGTTACTCATACTCAGAAAGAATCTGATGACGTTAAGGTCAAGCGTTCTGGAAGAACTTTAGAAGAAGCTCGAAAACTAGTGGAACAAAGCTTTGGGAACTATGTTGGAAGCAACGTTATGTTTGCTGCTAAAGAAGAGCTTGAAAGAATAGAGCAAGAAATAAAGTACCTCTCTTCAGAAATTACAGATGAATCTATTGACCGAAAGTGTAGGGAAGAATTATCAGAGGAAGATTATTCTGAGATTTCCCTTCTTCAAAAGAGATTAAAGGTAATATTCATTGATCTTAATAATTGATAACACACCATTCCATTTCATGTATCTGAAATGGTCAACAATGCTCATACAAATTTATGCCCCTATATTTCAGGTCTATGTTACCCTTATATACTTATGTTTTTAAAAACGTGCTCCCTGTAGGATATTGCATTTCTATCCTTATTTTATATGTACAAAAGAGATGTCCTAGTGGGAATGAATTGTAATACCTGGGATAAACTAGTTATCTTCATTGCACAAAGGATAATGGTCTTTCAAATTTGAGCCTGAGGACTGTAACTTAGATGGTGGAGAATCTTTCATTGGGATTCATACCCTTTGTTCCAGTCATGATTTCAAGTTAAACATTTTTCTTCTGAGGAATTTCAAATTAGCAGATACGCCTACATTTTACCTTCAAGGTCTTCTGGGCTGGTGCTTTGCTCAATGCACTAGTATATTATAGCATCTCTAGTTTTATTCCTTCTTTGTTCAGCTGCTGACCTGGTTTAGGTCATGTACAGTTTCTGTTCTGTTTGGATTATGTGGATGTGGTCCTAGCAATCTTGCTTTTTTTATTTTTAATATATACACCAAGTTAGGGGCTTCCCCTACTTTACTTACTTCCCTAAAAAATTATAGTTTAAACCAAATTAATGTCAGGATTTAATTGGATGAAAAGCACGTGTAAGTGAAATTACTTCTTTTTTATTCGACTACCTTATTCTTCAGGAAGAGAAGCAGATCAGAAATGAACTGAAAAGGAAGATGGAACTGGAGCGAATGGCTGCTTGGAAAAACCGGTTGGAAGAATTTGAAAGTGGCCATCTTCCTTTTGTGTGCTTGCAGTATAAAGACAAGGATTCAGTTCAACATACCATCCTTGCTGTACTTATTGGAAAGCTCGACTCGTTAGCTGATAAAAAAATTGCAGGCATGGTGCGTGAATATTTCAGGGAAATATATTAATATTATTTTTCATGTGAACTTTGCAGAGTAGAAAAGTTATATATTATTATTGCAGGTGGAAGATTGTTCACTTGGAACTGGATGGGAGAAATTTGATAGCAGCGAACAAAACTATTACCCATCTTACTATGTTGCTTTAAGTTCAGATAATTCATGGTATCTGTTCACAGAAAAATGGATAAAAACTGTGTACAAGACAGGTCTTCCTGCAGTCCCATCTGTCAAAGGTGGCCCGCTTCCAAGAGAAAGCCTGAAGGAGCTCCTTTTGCGTGAAGAAATGATGTGGGATAAAGTTGCAAAATCAGAGTATGGATCATTGTTAAGCATGGATGGATCTCTAGACACATGGTCATGGAGTCTCAATGTTCCTGTGCTAAATAGCCTTTCAGAAGATGATGAGGTGCTAAATATTCCTTGCCCTCCTGTTAGATTAGTTGACTTACGTGTATTAGTTTTGATGATATAATAGGATTTATCATCTTATATCTTCTGGAAGAATTTATTCATATTTTTTTGCTAAAATAAGATCCATGTTCCCTTTAAGCTTATAGGTTGTTCAGGTACCTTACCATTAGCACTCCTATGTAACAGTATTATTTAGGGCCTGTTTGGCATGGCTCTGCTCCACCACAGAGCAGCTCTGCTCCAAAACTCTAGGTGGAGCTGCTCTACGGTGGAGCTAGAGCAGATTTTGAAGGTGTTTGGCTGAAAGGCTCTATACAGCTCCATAAACTTTGATTTTGACTAGGAAAAGACTTTGTTGCCCTTGCTAACTATGAATATGTATTGTTGAGGATAATATAACATTTTATGTTGCTTATAATAATGTAATGAACTTCTGCCAATTGTCATTCAATCCGTTAAAAAAAAAGAATCAATATGCGTGAGGTGCTGTGTGTGTTGTTGACATACGGCAAGGGATCGAAGGGCTAGTTCCACATGAGTGAATAGAGAACTAGGCAGAAATCTGATGCGATTGATGCTAGCGGACAAGCAACAAGAAGTGTATCCAATCGATGCCTCGTCTATTTGTGATGGTGCCTTTGAAGCTGTCCTGTTTCCATCATCAAATCACTGGATCAAATGGGGTGACGCGAACTGGAGGCCCGTCAGGTGCAGGGAGGCTTCTAGAATGAGCAGTGTGTGTCTATGGCGGCTAGTATGTCCTCCAGCGATCGGAGCCAACGCCGCACCTCGTTGGGCCCTGCCACCAAGATTCCACTGCTGTGTGTGTGCCTCCCCGAATGTAGCATCCCCAGATTGACAGAAGACGAGGGACAGGTTGCAGGACGCTTCCAGATTCCTGGCGGCTTCGGTAGCGACATGTGGCGTGAGCGGCGCGTGGGTAATTTCACCCCAACTCCACGAGTACATATAACTCCACCATCTTTGGAGCTGAAAAAGAGGTACTCCACCAAATTGAACTACAGCTCCATCGGCTCCAAGTGGAGCTGCTGCTCCATGGAGTTTTGGAGTTTGGAGTTTGGCTGGCTGAAGCTAGCTCCCCCCTGTAGTTTTGGAGTGGAACCGTGCCAAACAGGCCCTTAAACTAGTCAACAAATCTCTGTTCATAATATCAATAAAGCCTTGTTTCGTAACAACTTAATAGCTAGTCTCCAACATCAGTCCCTCTCCCTCTTAAGAATTTCAGGCATTCTAGGAGGCAGTCTATACATTAGCTCCCTAGAAAAATAGAAAACATTTCCTTCTTCCAGATGCCATCATTTGGTTGTCCACAGAATAATATTTGATTTCTGTCAGAACTTGACTCAATTCCTTCCCCTTTGTATTGTTGCCTAATGCTGTCTGCATTAACAATGACTGAAGCTATGAAGTACCTTCTCCAACTTACATTCCTTTGAAGTTCAGTTAGCTGCTGTTAAAACTTTGATTAACCGTTGCAGGTAGAAAGATTCTCACAGGAACATCAATATGCTGTAGAATGTTACAAGCAACAGAGGCGGAAGGTTTCACAGCTGAAGAAAACAATCAAGGGTACAAAGGGTTTCAAAGAATTTCAAAAGATAATTGACATGAGAAACTTTACAAAAGAAAAGATTGAGCGCTTGGAAGCTAGATCCCGTCGTTTAACCAGACGGTTGAAACAAATTGAACCAACTGGCTGGAAGGAATTCCTCCAGGTTACCACACATGTTTTTACATACTTCATACTTATTCCAAGTACCTTAATGTGGAATCAATGTGGTAGTTTTCACAGATTGGTGTTCCAATTGTTGTTTTTTATTTCCTTTCTTTTTCTAAAAAAAACTCAGCAATTAAGGGAAAACTAGGTGCCATTGCAGGTAAAAAATACTGTAGGCACCAAAATTCATGTCAGAGTATTTGAACTTCAGTTGTGTAGGCATACATCCACACCCTCAACCAATTGGTCGATCCAGTAGGATGTTTTTTTAGGAATTTCCAGTAGTGCATATTGTTGGTCTGTAGGACCAAATTGGCATTTTAATCTTTTATGCACGTCAATTCACTTAGTTTTCTTATCTCTCATCTACTTAGAAAATAACTCCTGCCTCCATAGATGTCTATGATCCCTTTCCTCTATCTCAAATCATAGGAAAGAGGCAGCTGATGAACCGTAGGACATCTAGTATACATCTCATAGCAATGAAATAATGTTTCATTAGATTTAAGCTGCTTAGAGGTATCTGATTCAAGCATTAATTGTATTTCTTTATGAATGTTTACCAGATTAGCAAAGTCATACAAGAGGCCAGAGCACTTGATATGAATACTCAGGTAATCTATCCTTTGGGTGAGACGGCAGCGGCTATACGTGGGGAAAATGAGCTCTGGCTTGCTATGGTTCTTAGGAACAAGGTCCTTTTGGGTCTAAAACCATCTCAGCTGGCAGCAGTCTGTGGAAGTTTAGTGTCAGAAGGGATCAAACTTCGTCCTTGGAAAAATAGCAGGTGCAAACATGTGCAGGATATTATGTTGTTTTTATTGTTTACAACTATATTCGCTTGCTCTAGCATCCTGTTGAGATCTGCATTCATGATTCATGAGTTACCTATCCCTATAATTGACACCCAAGCTGCAAACGCACCTGCATTTAATAAATACAGATCAATGGAGCAAGTATTTGTCACTCAAGGTGCTCTAAAATGTGAACCAGCACGCTGCCCATCTCCGATCCATAACAACTATTGTAATATTCCCTCTCATGCAAAATATAAGTTCCTTAGGACAAAAACACGATCATCAAGATGAAAGTTTGATTAGAAGTTTCTATGAACGTATGATATCCAAGTAAAAAGGACAATATTATAGAGCAAATTTGCATAATCAATGTAACAACAGCAATCTTACATATCAATGTTATCAAATTTTATCACTTGAGGCACTCGTCCAAATTATGACTTGCCATGTCGGAAATATCAATCATAGCCTTTTTCCCTTTCATTTAATGAAAATTTTCCTTAAAAGTGTCAATTGGTAAATTGTTCGATCTCTTTTGAGAGACGTTCAGCTGACTGTTTTACATTTTACAGTTATGTATATGAACCTTCTTCAGTTGTTACTGGTGTTATAAGCTATTTAGAAGAGCAGAGAAACTCCCTCCTTGATCTCCAAGAGAGACATAGTGTGAAGGTCTGGCATCGGGGTTCCTGTTTTCTTGTTTTGTTTGGTTAATTGTTATCCTTGTTACTGATTTCTCACTCTCTCCCCCTAATCCTCCTTCCTGTTCTTATTTGTTTGTTCCTTTTTGTATAGATACCCTGTGAAATAGATGCCCAGTTTGCTGGAATGGTTGAAGCCTGGGCTTCAGGGTTGACTTGGAGAGAGATAATGATGGACTCTGCAATGGATGATGGAGATTTAGCCCGTCTGCTTAGGCGCACCATAGATTTACTAGCTCAGGTATATTATTATGCCTACAGATTCAGGATAACTGATGTTTCCTGCGTATCTTATATTTTTGGAGTAGATATTATATTATCACTACCACTTACGCTTTGTGATTATGTTCCAGATTCCAAAATTACCAGACATTGATCCTGTTCTCCAGAAGAACGCACAAATTGCTTGCAGTGTCATGGACAGAGTACCAATTAGCGAGCTTGCAGGCTAAAAGCCTGATACACGTAAGTAGTACTGACGCAGGGTTTGGCTGGCTGCTTATGTTACATTTATATTATATAGGTAGGCGATTCTTTGATGTACCCTGACATGATTACCAGTATCGTAGCTATTCATTGCTCCGTTCTCAATATTGATCTTGTTTAGAGAAAATGGATAAAAAGAACCAATGCAAATATTGCTTTTATGTACAGGCTGCAGCTAACCTACACCTCCACAACAACCAATTAAAGAAAATGCAAACAATAATAATGTATAACCTCCCATATATTCTATCTATTCTTCGTCACTACTTGAATCAGAATCTGCACTATCCTTCATAAAGTGAGCTGGCAGGTTTGGAAATCTTGGCATGACCCTCCTCCTGCTATCTGCCTCTTCCGGTGGTTTCTGAGCCGGTGTCGCTTGACCACTGGTTGCTTCCTTTGGCTCTGGGGCTGCCGGGGCAACAGCAGCTGCAGGAGGAGGAGCTGTAGTTGGTTGTGTTGATGAGGGCGGTGGTTTCTTCTGCTGCTGTAATTTCCTCTTGATGTCCACACATGCCTGATCAACCATTCCCAGGAAATCCCTGACTACGATGAACAGCTGGAGGGGGTGCGCATTCCTGTCCTTGGTGGCACCGGCATGGTAGTACTCGGTTGTCCGTTGGACCAGGTCAATTACTTTCTCCTGCTCTCCTCTTAGTGAACTGAGCTCCTGTTCTGCAGCTTTGACAAATCCTCGCAACCCTCTAGCAAATCCATCGTCGCCGCAGGTCTCCAAAAGGCTCTTGATGTCCGCGAGTCGGCTGCCTAGGATTGCACACTCACTGACAACTGAGTCATAGTCCACCACTGCCGCCTTCTTCACGTTCGCAAACTCAGTGCTGAGACCTCCAACGATTGGCAGTCCAAGGTTCATGTATTCGTTTTGCCTCTCCTCCCGTGATGGTCCCTGACTTGTGGAAGAACCGCCGCCTTCGTGCCCAGATTTTGCAAGGCTGCCAGAGCGGCGGAGACTGTAGTTGCGGTTGATAGCAAGCCGCTTACCCTCTGAACGCACAACCTCCTCAACAACGAAGTGCAGCAGCGTGGTGCTCCCGTCAGTACTCTTCACGTCGGAGAGCTTCCGCAGCGCCGTAAGGTTGAAGGCTTGCGCGTTGCCCCGAGCTGTTCCAGCATTCATCCTGTTTCCTGCCTTGAGCACAGCTTCCAGTAGTTTGAAGAACAGCCCCTTTGTCCTCAGCTCCTGGCTTGCCATTTCCAAGGTCCGGAGTGACTGCTTGAGCTGCGTGACCTCGGCGCTGTAGTTTACCTTGAAGAGCAATGCATTGACGCGCGCAAACGGGTTGGGGACGTCAAGTAGGAGTCGCAGGAGGAAGGCTTCTGCCGGGGCAAGCCTGTCAGGATTCCCAGAGAACTTCAGGATGGTGGACGACTCTTCCTTGGAGATGCTGAGCCGAGACAGTTTCTCCAGGACCTCCGTGCTGAGCTCCGTATGACCATCACGAAGGGCGTCGATGATTTCGTCCCGCCCCACAGTGAGGGACTTCAAGATGATGGAAATGTTGTGTGACTTGCGAGGCTCCAGCAGGAATATTTGTTCCGGCGTGTTTGAGCGTCCAAGGCCGGCCGAAGATTCACCGGAGTCCTTGGACTCTGTAGATTTCGGCTTGCGGTTTGCAGCCGCGGTGCCGAACAAGGCCTCGATGATGCCTTCATCCAAACTGGAAAAACATTTCAAAAAATTACACAGTTAGGAACGTGTGCTGCATATCGAACAGAGAAAGGTAGTACCACTTTTTCAAACGCTTAAGATCATCGTTAATCCAAGTAAATTGATCATATCAGTGACTGGTTATGTAATGGGATGCCGACAAGTTATTGGCGCAAACGGACAGCACATTTTTCAAGCACAGAGAATTGTTCTGGAACAATTTAAAATACTTCTATATAAACAAGCATACGTATCATCAAAGAATTTTTAAGAGTAGCACTTGTCTATAAAGTGATAATGAAACCATAATTCCTGTCCATTCAAAGAAAAGCACGCTACATCAACTCCTATACTCGCTCCACGGGATCCCGAATACCTATTCCAGTAATAATAATAATAATTTCTTAATCGACAAGTTCATAAAAATATAGAACGCGCTTTGGATAAAAGAATCGCCGACGTCTGTCTTTGTCGCAGCTTGTATGTAAAGTACCCTCCCTACTCCAGATACTAGAACAAACGCGCACAAAAAGGCATCATGATTTAGGCATCCTCTCAAGGATCCAGCTACTCACTCCAAAAAAAGGCATCATCATGGTTTGTGATCCCATCGAGGAATCAGGAATGTGCTCCTAGCATCCTACTCCTGAAATTTTATTTTTACTACTAGTAACTATCCTGGGGTGGTCCTGTTTCATGGCAAACTATAATGCTAGGACGAACTACTAATTGAAGTAGTATGAGATTATGCGTTTTCAGAATTGGCAGTGCCTAATTGATTGCATGGTCCCTGCTTTCACGGTTGTACTGTTCATGCTCTATCATATCCCATTCCTATGGTTTCAGTACTCTGTTCTTAGTGACATTAAAACAGTACAGTTCCCGTAGTAGTGTTACGCTGAATATCAATGGAAATGAGAATCGGAGTTAAATTCAGGAGGGACTTACTTGAATGATCCGCCTGTGATCTTGTCCCACACCATGGAATGGTCCGTTGCCTGTACATTGACCTTGTCCCAGTGCAGGGGCTTCAGCTTGGCCTGCTGCTCCCCGGCTCCGGACGGCACGCCCGGCGCCGTCGGCGGCCTCGAGGAGGACGCTGCGCCTCCCTTTGGAGGCGGCGGAGGTGGCCCTCCTTTCTTTCCTCCTGGCGGCGGCGGAGGTGGCGGGGACTTGCCTTTTGGCGGCGGCGGTGGAGGCGCGCCGCCCCTGGGCTGTGGCGGCGCTGGTGGTCCCTTTGGTGGTGGTGGCGGAGGTGGACCACCCTTGGGCGGTGGTGGAGGTGGTGGCGACGCGGCTGCTGGTTTCGGAGGTGGTGGTGGAGGCGGTGCCGATGAGGCAGCGGTGACGAATGGATTAGTTGGTGGGCTTGCTCTTCCTGGCGGTGCTGGCAGCGGCGGCGATGCACTTGATGGAGCGGCAGGGGCGGGCGGCGGAGAAGGGCGAGGCACGGAGCTGACGGCGATCGCCTGGTGCGGTGGACGCGCGTACGCCTCGGCGGCGTCCACGGGAAAGGACGAGGTGGTGCTGGCGCTAGGCGGGCGCGGCGACTCGTCGAACATGGCGGACGCGGAGTCCAGAGAGCCCCTCGGGATAAGCGGCTCCTGATCTATCCTGTTCTTCCTAGACCTCCGCGGCGGGGACGGTGACGCCGACTGCTGGGGCTCGGGCCACGCGTCTGCTTGCTGCTGCCGAGGCGGCTGCGGCGGCGGCGGCTGCGGCGGGCGCCAGCTTTTCCTCCCCCTGCCGGCACCGTCGCCGTCCCTCTCAAACTCCCGCCAGTATATCGCGTCGAGCCCGTTCTCGTCCACCATGCCGACGCCGGCTCCCCCTCCCGTTCCGCGCGGCGGCCGCTTGGGCGACCTCTCCGGCCGCTTCCCTGCGAAGGCGCCTTCCAGCGGCCTGTTTGAGTACCCATTAGCGTCCCCGGCGGCCGTCAGGTCCTTCTTCTTCGCGTGGCGGAGGAAGACGAAGAAGGCGAGTCCGGAGACCGCGAAGCTGCTCAGCGCCGTGCTCACCACGGCCACGGCGATGTCGCTGCGCTTCACGGACGACGACGACGACGACGACGGCAGGGACCCCGTGGAGGAAGGCGGCGCCGTGGCGGGAGGCGCCGCGGGGGCCACGATCGTCGGCGGCGGCGGAGTAGCGAAGACGAACGTTCGGGTCGGCGGGAACCGCGTCTGGATGTTCCGCTGCTGCGCGGCGGCGTGCGGGGTGAGGAGGGCGAACACGGTGGTGAGGAGGAGGAGGATGAGGAGCGGGCGCGGAGACATCGCCGTGATGATGGATGGGGAGCGGGGGGCGGGGACGGAAGGACGGAAAATGTTTTGCGGAGGGCGGAGGTGTGGGATTGACTTGGAGGTGCGCTCCCCGGCTGCCGGCGGCTGCGTCTCTAGATTGGGTTGAGTCGGGTTTGGTTTGGTTGCGTGCGGTGTGTGCGTTGACTCCGTCGGGTCCAATGGTCGGATGAGGGTGAGGTGCGTGTTTTGTTTACTCGGTCCAGCCGCGCCGCGCCGCGCCGGACGACGAGGAGACACGAGCGCGGGACGGTGGCAAGTGCAAGTTCGTGGTGGCTGGGTCTGGGTTGGGGCCTGGGGTGGAACGGAAAAGGGAGACGCGTTGCGCGACGGGGGATGTGGTCCCTCTAAAGGAAAGGAAAGGAGCCGAGGAAGAAGGGAGGAGCCGAGGCGGAAACCGCGCGGGCGCTGCCGCCGCCGCGGGAGGCTGACGTGCTGTTGCATGCCAGGTGTTGTTCTGGTCACTCGCTTTCTTCTCGTTGGCTGATGGGAGCCTGGACGCGGGGTTGACTGCTTGACGCGGCAGGCTCCGGTCCCCCCTTCCGTTTCAGATCGAGCGGGTCGAAACTCGAAACAGGTAGTAGTACTACGGGTTTGACGGGAATCGTTGGCTCGCAGCTCGCGTCGAATTCAAGTGGAGAAACCGAAATGACGCGCCCGCCGGGCGGGGCCTCTGGTGGAAAGACGGACGCGCCGAACGAAAAAAGCGACGGCACCACTCCGCGCGCGGCGGCGTCTGCTTCTGCAGGACTGCAGGAGGAGCCAGCACTCGTGGCGTGGGTGGATTTGGTTTGGGCGCACTTCTCACATGCCTGATGGAATGGAACGGCGGTGGGACGGGACCAGGGCGGGAGTTCCCAACTCGTCCCGTGTTATTGCACTAGCTATGGAATGGATTCGGCCTCGGCTGGCAACCACGATGAGCTGGTACAACAGAGAGAGCCGGCCAGGCGGCCACGGACTCAACGCGCACAAAACTCACGGACCCTAGTGAAAGCTGTAGCCTGTAGCAACAGGACGTGAACATTCGTTGCCGTAATTCGCATCTCCTGTTGCCGGATAGGGATATGCATCGTCTTGAGAGCGGCACGCCGAGAGGCTGGCCGTCGCGGCGCGGCGGCAGTTCAATGGTGTGCCGCGCTTGCGAGCGAGTTGTCAAAGTCGGTGTCTGATGGTGCGAACCGCATGCAACGGCAGCGGCAGCATCCTTTCCGTCCGCGTGCGTACCCGTCTCGTGGGAGTGGGATCATCAAAAATGGTTTATTACTAGTAGTAGTACATTTTTGTCGATGCGATGACGCGATCTGCATTAAGGCAGATGCTACGAAATCATCGATTAGATCACGTTCTTTTATAGCAAAGTGGGGAAAAAAACTTGAGTACGTACTAGCTCGGTCAAGCTTCCCTTGTTCGTTCGCTTCCTTCGACAGTCTACGAAACAGTCTTTCCACAATAACTGATGATTCACGTAGCGGATTGGTTTGCATCATCAAGCACGGTGTTTTCACTACCTGCAATTAAATCGGTTGGTGTCTGCTCTGGGAGTACAACTATGTACGTACTACTAAATCAGAGTATCAGATTACTGATGATCTCTCTCTTTAATTTGGCAGTGCCTTAAATTGGTGCCTATGAATATCTGACATGCTAAACACCTTGCACAATGTTTTGAGAAATTAAATCTTACACCCTGTGTCTCATAATACTTGGTATTTTAATCATCCCTATTGCTATCCTAAAATATTTGACATCCTCACTTCCTCTATCTCTATCTTACACATTTCTGTGCGTCTAATTTTTTTAGTTCTCATGCCACGTTCAGAAGGTACAATTTTGAAGCGGAGTACTTATCACAGACAAGTTTAAGTTTCTGCAAAAACAATTTTGGGTTAACTTTGTATCTTGACTAGATTTTGTCCTATGTACTTTATGACGCCATGTGAATCCAGCCACATTTATAAGAATGTTATTCTTCGATAGTGACAGAATACCGAATCATAACTGAGCGCACAAACAAGTCGAATAAAATGAGAGAGAAATATGTAGTAGTTACTCTTCCTTCTGTCAACAAATAAATAAAATGAGTAAACAGTAGTACTAGTACTTTCCAACGTTCGAAATTCTCGCCTCCAAACCCCGTGTTTTCATCTCTCCCATTGTCTGGTGCTTGTAACCTTTCTGAATTTTTCTGTTGACCACGACTAAGAGCAAGATATTTAAAATGCTTACCCTTCAACCGATCGTCGCCAAACGTGTTTGGTTGACCACGTCAGGAACAACATTATTTTTTGGCCCTGTAAACCATGTTAAGACTTTCTCACGCCTTGTCACGTTAGGTAATCAGTCATTAGCAAATGGTAAGATTGTGACACGGCGTCGTAAGATTGGTCAGTCTTACAAGTGCAAACTATTGGTCAGAAAGAAAGATAATAAGAAGGCATAGGCCAGCTTTTTACTTTCCTGTCTTCGCCATGCCAGTTAAAGTTCAGGGTTAAGTGAATGACATGGACTTCCTTTTCACAACAAACCGTAAAGAAAGTTGATCTGGATTACTGGATTAGTAGTCTCAAAAGGCAGAAGCACGCTTCTGCATGGGAGTGGCGTAACAAGCTAAAGATTGCAAAAGCTGCATCCTCTATCTGGCCTCCATGCTACCAGTCTTCAATAGCTGTAACCGCATTTTAATTAGATAATGGAAAAGGTTTCAGCCTGTACATCCTACGGGTGATGTGCACAGCAGTTCGAAACATAACACGACCACCAAGTCTCACCACATGCAGAGTACACACATTGGAGGGAACGAAATCAAGATCACCAAATAGAACCAAATTCGAAGCTTCAATTAGCGAAGACTTTCATGATCACCGCCTCCAAAAGTCCACAACCATTTTTCAGATTTGCTCTCGCGCTCTTAGAAGAGCTGTAACCGTATGCCTTGGGTTTTCAGGTCCTTCCACGATGGAAGTTTCACTAGACCAGTTGTCAGAGTAGTCTGTACTACTCTGACCAGGTATTATTTGAGCAGTAGCAGATTACTCTCATCCAATGAGCTGCTAGACGGATCGCGAGCTAATGCCTTGATTGCTAATATGTCCATACCAACCTCAAGAGAGAAGAACCATTTTTTGATCTGATAGGTGGTTGAATCCCATTTCCACACACCACTACTACATGTTAAGCTTCAAGCACGGGATCAGATTCAGGATCTTCAGTTGAGTTTTTGTGAAGGTCGGGTTTCCAACAGTCAATCCATCTCTGAATGAAGGCAGCTCATTGTCATTGGCCCATCTCTGAATTTGTATGTAAATGGGCTTCAGTCAGCTGGTGAAAAATTATGCACGATTTCATGGTGCAGAACAAATAAATAGTGAAGCATTGAAACCTGTCCTTTGAACAGCGAATGGGTCTCTAACCAGTTCGACAGATATTGTGCAATGGGCAGGGGAAGTCTTGGGAAGTCTTGAGGAATAGTGAGGCTGTGAGAATCAGTCTTCTTCACCTTCTCAGACGAGCCTTTGTCGTTTGTGAAATAGCCAGGCCGGCAAGACGGCGGCAGCGGAGACCCCGCCGCAACTGACGAACTTTGCGGCCGACGAGGCTGCGCCGCCATGAATCTATCGAGCCAACGGATGTTACAAGGAAAGCAAGAAGCGTAGCAAGCAGAGAACGAAGCGCAGCACTTCAGAACACGCGCAACAGATGTGTTCGACGGAATCCCGCAAAGAGAAAACTCACCAATCACCGAGGTTGAGCAGCAGAAGGCTCACCCGTTCCATTTCGCCCCCTCGCCTGATTCTACGCGTAGGAGACGGGCAGCAGCCACCGCCCAAGCCTCCAATGCCTCCTGTTGGCCTTGAGCGCTCTCACCAGTTCGAGCAGGAGCAGAGCAGCCATGCCGCGGCACGCTCATCCCGGGGCGCCGGGACCGCCACGGCGTCTCGGTGACCTTGACGACGAGGTGAGGTGACACAGCAGGGACACGTTCCCCGAGACGGAGGCGCACGCGCACGCAGCAGCTCGGAGGCGCCCACCTTGGCGATCTCCGATTCTCCGCCTCCGCGGTGGCCTCAGCACGTCGAGACAGGCGACAGTTGGCGGGGGCCTTTTTTATGAGGGAATGTGGGCTTCTTGTATGATCCGGATTCGGCCCCACGCTGCATGAAGCCATCAAGTAATGGGGCAACATGCGCATTTCTCACACGTCGTTGCTGGATCAGCGTTAGAAAAGGGAAATGGGCCACTTTGTTCACAGCATTGGGTTTCACCGAGATAGGCAAAGCCCAGTACGAACGAAAAACAAAAGGTAAAAGGCCAGTACGAACGGTGCTTCGCTTATCAGCCATGACCATGACCCATGACAACGAACGAGATCAGGTGTACACATTAAAAGGGCGTGACACCAGTGCCCCGGTGCCCTGCCTTGCTCTGCTGCTTTCGTGGATGAAGATGCTTTTCTTCCGTTTGGGTTTCACCCTCCATGCAAAACATAACATCCATTCGTTAACTTATGCAATACTGAAATCTACCTGAGACTTTATTCCTCGAATTGTGCAGGCTGATCGATTGTTCTGTTCTGACCAGGACCAGTCTTGGAGCGTGAGGCTTGCATCGGTGCCGATTCCACAAACTTTGGAGTCGGAGCCAAGCAAGGGTGCCCTGGCCTCCACACCAAGTATCCTATGCCTTGGAGTGGACTGCTGGACTGTACTTTGCTCTCGCCCTAGTCGTTATCCTCTGTTTCTCTGATTTCCTTCTTTCATTTTCACCTGGAATTAGGTAGCACCGTTTGTTGAGCCGCCACCGATTGTTTCACATCTCAAGTTCTCAACCCACTTTCAGATGCTGTATCTCTGTATCTAAGAAGACTGAACGTTTCTTACAAGCACAAGCAATTCCGTTTCGCTTTTTATTTCTTTGTTTAGTGCTGCTGAACTGCATGATTTGGGATTTATTCCATCTCTTTCTCATGCAGTGAGTTTTCCACAAGAAAATCAGGTATCACAGCCAGGCCACTATTACCTCACCAAACCCGAGCTGTAACATGGAAGACTGAAGACTAGTTTTCTGCACTGCCTTTGTCCTTTACAACAAAAGGCCTTTGGTGCACCGAATGCAAAGCAAAGGACAGCCTCTGCCCTCTGAATTCTGATATTCGTTCCTTTCGCGGGAGCAAGTAATACCTACACGCATTTAGGTGACCTACCGAGCTGTGAGATTCCTGTGTGTTCGTTCGTTGCTTAACCGAACCGAACCCCTGCTATTCAATGGCGGACAGCGCAAGTGACGCACATAAATCATTGCGACATATATATATTCCCCAAAGCTCTTTACACTTGGTTGCATTTTAGCCCCACTCTTTTGTTCCATCATGTGCCCTTTTAATTATTGACGACGAGAACAGGTCGTCGAGAGCTGTTAGAAGCGAGCACGATGGCTTTGGCCGTGTAATGCCGAGAGGATAAAGCTCGGGAGCAAGCTTCCACCCGCACCCGCCCCGTATCGGATGCAAAAACTGTTACTGGTACTGGGGTTCGTGCAGAACTAGCTGTGAACCTATCGGAGTTTTGAACCGTTTTTTGATACAGTAATCCTCTGAAGTTCTCGCGTTCCACGTGCAAAACCTGGAACGAAGCCTCACTGTAGAACTAGCTGAACCTTCTGATGATGATGAGGTCATTGTCGTTGATGCTTGCCTTTACCGCGTTCTTATACTTGATGCCGCCATTAGAATAAATAATGATTGGTGGCTGGCGGTGGTTGGTTCCTTCGTCGTAGTAGTAGCAGTAGTAGTAGGTGCCTGTGTTTGTTATGCTCGTAGTATTACTTACTACTAGTACACTCGAGTGCTGCTGTACTGCACTCTTCAGCAAAGAAATACTACCTTATTGAGTACTTCCCCATCCCGTCCCCGTCCCTATAATTTGGCGCCATTTGCTGCTGCCGTCCGCCCCCATCTCTCTCTCTCTCTCCGCACGTTCGATCATCTTCTAACCACGCCTTGAAACCTAAACACTTTTCTGTTTGGCACGAGTGCTCCACTCTGAACGAACGAGCACCACATGCCCACCGTTTCCCAGCACGCTGACCACCCGGGCCGTTTCCAGCACTGGCCATAGCATCGTCTCGTGAATCCTGAAAGAGCTCGCGCCCGAATGGCTGTCTCGCTGTCGTTCCGCGAACTGCCACTCCGAAACTTCCAACGTGTTCGGTGTTCTTCGTTTTCCCGCTGACTGACAGGGCCCCGGAAATCGGTGGCCGGCCGGCGGCACCAACCTGACCTGCCAAATAATGGTGGCGGAGGGAAACCGGTACTGCTGGCCGCCGGATGTGCATGAACCACAGCGATCTTCCGAGGATCACAGGACGATCGTTGGGCAGTGCCCATCATCGGCGTGGCACTGGCACTGACCTATATATATATATATAAAAAAAAAAAACCTCGTGCTCGCGTTGGGCTGCGCATACGGGTGTATGAACCATGTGAAAGGAATTGAATACTGTGGCGTAGGGTGGTTGACGACCATTTGGGTGGAGGAGTTCATCTCACTCCCTCCCTCCCTCGCAAGGATGGGTGGGATGGGATAGAGAAATGTTAGAGGGACCCAAGTTGGAATGAATACAGACTATCATTAGCTGCACTTGCCTTGCGTTTCTTTCTGGTTCTCCAGCTGGTCGTCGCCCGCCTTCCAGCCTGGGTGGCCTTTCCACCCTTGCCACGCAATCTGGGGAGCAGATACCGTGCCCTCGAACCGTTCGATAGCAATCTAACGCCTCCAGTAACTTACAACCCGTTGTCGGTTTGAGGGTGTGATATCACGGATTATTGTTCTTCTCCAATCTCCATGCTACTCCGATATGTTTTAAAAGTGATGGATGATTCAGTTTTCAAATCCTAGACATCTCGGTTATTGTTTTGCGTAACATGAGGTTCCCAGCTGCTTCAGAAGTTATCATTTTTTAGATAATGTTCAGAAATGGCATTGAACATGAAAGATGCATGATCCTTCTACAGCCCCATTTTCAGTCTCAGTCATCATCAAAGAACATAACTGAGATGCTGTTGCTGCTACAAATTCAGCAAACGCCCTTTAGCACTCCGATCCGATGTTTATGTCTGGTTTGAAACTTGAAATGAGCCTGCATGCCTGCCAATATATGCTTTTAAAAAAGATTCCCTCGTCCGTGAGTATTTTTATAGAGAGAGGTAATCTGGTCCTCTGGTTTTGTGGAGATTTAGGTGGCGTTAGTTGGAGGATTGGAAGTATTAATTAACACTGTAGTATGTTATTAGTACCAGTTCGTTAAGAAGTCCCCATCTTAGCACTTTAATAACTTTCTGATTTTTGATATCAGAAGCTCATCTTAACTAACTACAATATTATTAGTCTCTGTCCTTTGCAGCTATATGTATTTATGCAACAGCGCGATCCATCTGTAAAAGACCCTTGTATAGTCTAATGCTCTTGACTCCAAATGCCTTCCTGCTAATGTGTAACGGAAGAAACACAAACGACTACAGCTAAGAAGTTAGAACAAACAAGTCATCGCCACTTGGGAGCGGTAGCAACTTCCAGAACACAGGAAACAATTGATGGATAATGAAGATGCCTTGTAACTGTAGAAAAAAATGACGGAGCCAAAGAGTTACTGGATGAATATTGAGGAAGATACAACAATGAATCAGGCCATTATCGAACCGCGTCATAAGAAAAAAAAAACAGAAACATCAGGATATTATGCTACCTTGATGAATTCAGCAGAGAAATTAGCAATAGCTGGAAATTAAGCCGATCTGGGTGATGAAGGGAGTCCCAAGCAATTTACAACATAATTACAACAGGCACAAGAGCAGGACTCACTCAATTTGATTCAAAATAATTCAATTGATATTATAAGAGTGTACTGAAGAGACATGTAAACGAAACAATTCTAATAGACAAAACTGAAAACCTTTATCCTATCCAAGAATTGTACACCACCAATCAAGTAATTCCATCCCCTCATCGTCACCACCTCTGATCAAAGCCTAAAGAATCAATCTGAATCGTATCGCAAATAAACAAGAATCTGCATCCTATATTCACTGTCTCCTTCCTCTTCCTGCCACAGCAATGTGCCGCCCCTCCCCTCACTGTTCTGTACAGCCGAAGGCGGCAGGCTTGCGGTGGCAGCTTGGTGGCAGTGGCAATGCATTGCTAAGGCAATTCATTCACTGGCCAACAACCACCATGTCCCCGAACGAGGAATTATTGTGTATGTATGCCATCAGCCAGCTTCTACCAGGAAAACACCGCTGCGGGCAATGCTGACGACGATAATGCGGACCGGGTCGGAGGTGATGCTGAATCGTTCTCGCCAATGTAGAGGTCGTAGGACTTCCATGTGTGGTCGAGCGGGCAAGGCCGGCCAGCGTCGAGGCGGTCCCACGGCTTGCCCTTCCCCGACCAGTGCATCAGGCTGACGGGACCCTTGTGGAGGGGGCGGCAGCTGCCGAGCACGTTGTCACCGCCCAAGCCGTGCTGATTCCACCGGTGGTCGACGGCCTCGACCTCGCCGGCGAAGACGAGCAGGAACGGGGGCAGCGAGCCGAGCTCGTAGATTCTCTTTTCCTTCTGCATCTCCATCCACCGCTCGATGCGGCGGCGGTAGTTGCCAACGCGCCATCTCCGGAGGTCGATGACCATAACGCCGGTGTTGAAGTAGCACGGGGCGCGGCGGCGGCCGTTGAAGACGCGGTCGCCGAGCTCGGGGTCCGACCAGAACGCCTCCGTAAAGTATCGCGAGAAGTTGGCGTGGCAGTACTCGGGCGCGGCCACGACCGCGGCGGCGGGCAGGCGCGTCTCCCAGAGGCGGCGCACGTCGTCGACGGCGAGCACGTCGGAGTCAAGGTATATCGTCCTCGGTACGCAGCGCGGGAGGAGGTCGGCGAGGAAGTTTCTGGCGTAGTTGAGCGGCGCCTCGAGCGCGGCGCGCACGGACGCGGAGATGAGCCCGGCGACCGCGTCGGCGCGGAATGGGTAGATCTCGAACCGCAGCGACGGGAAGGAGGCCGCTACGGCGGCCCTGAGCTCGGCGACCGGCGGCGCGGCGCCGCCCTCCGCGGCGACGAAGTGGAAGAAGAGCGACTCCGGGCAGGACGCGTGCTTGAGCAGCGAATAGATGGCCGCCATGGAGCCCCGGAGGTAGTGCGCGTCGAGCGTCATGGCGATGTGTACCAGGCTCGGGTCGCAAACGCCCGCGCGGGCCACGCGCGCCGGGCATCCGTCACCGTTTCTGTATTCCGGCGCCTCGGCGAACCTAGGTAACGCCGCCGCGGAAGCCGCGGCCCCAGATGCGGCGACCAATAAGAAGGCCGCCGCCAACAGGACCATCGCGGCCCTCACCGCCGCGGAGGCGCCCATGGACGCCGCCGGCGAGGGCTCCCCCCCTCGGTCGCCCGGAGATGCCCTCCCGGCTCGCCCGCGGCCTTTGGGGTGAGTCGGATTGTGTGGCTTGGTCGTTCCTGCCTGGAAGTGGTCGGCGTCGTTGGTGGGTGTGCGCCTGTGCGGGCGGGTGGCGGTCGCTCGCTGGCTAGCTGGCTGGCTCAATCGATCGATCGATCGATCCCTCATCGGCCGCTTCGTTCGTTTTTATCGGGGACATTTATATATGTGGCGTTACCAATGAAGCCCGCGTGGGGAGGTGGGGCCCACGTGCGTTTACATTACAGGTGCGCTGGCTGGGCTGGCTAGCTGGCTCCCTTTCCCTTCGCTTTGCTTTGCCTACGCGTTTCGCGAGCTCGGAAGAAGAGAAGATCCGGGCCCAGCCTCCCGGGGTTAATTACGGCGTGGTTAGCGACCGGGGCCCACCTTGTTTAATTAAGGCTAACTAAATTAGCCGGGATTAGCAACAGGCGGGCCAGCTAGCTGTACGTACGCGTGTGTATTTTATTATTACGATGATGCTGACGTATGCAAAAATCCTGCTTCACGTCGGCTGCTATCCACGTACACACAGTGTACGTACGTCTTTCCTGCGTAATTTTTTTCCGTATTTATTTGCTCTCTCTCGGGCCAGACGGCCAGTAGTAGGGTTTATTCTACTGTTCGTCACGGCCACGGATTCGATTAGCTGCAGCGCCCGTGACATACTGACATTACATGTATGGCAAATTGCCATGTGGATCAGTGGATTGCCATCGACGGAGCTACTCGATCTATTTCGTATGTCATTGTTGACTTTAATCAAAATTTTAATTATTTATTTTATTTAAAAAATTAGTTTAAATATATAAAATTAAAATTTAAGATTTAAAAATTTTTATTAATAAATTAAATTATAATAAAATATTTGATATTTTTTATATTTTTAAATAAGACGATTGATCAAAATTATTGATTAAAGTTAACAGTAACATAAAAAAAATTGAAAGGAGTACATGTTTGTATCCATCTGACAAAGAAAAGGAAAGTTTCACATTCGGAGATGGGTTAATGCGAAATGTTCGTGAGAGACCCCAAGCCAACGGCACATGCGTACAATTGATTTGCTCCGCTTCGCTTGTTCGGGTCACGGGAATAATGGAGAGTCACCGGAGAGAAGTGTTCTAACTAGCCACTATACTTATGTTTCATAAAATTAGATTCAAATCTCAAACTAAGGTCGATCTACGTCTGGGTTGGACGCTCGTGTTATTTTTGTCTCAGGGACCATGCTACCTGTATTTATTTGGTTACAAGTCAAGCTGATATTTATTCGACTGCTACTCTCTATATTTTTTAAATATAATCACAGTTGATTTTAACCATTCATCTTATTGAAAAAGACATAAGAAATATTATATATTTATATTATGATATGATTTATTATTAAATATTTTTAAATTTAGTTTTTTATTTGACAAAATTAAATAAAATTTTTGAATAAATAAATAATTAAAGTTATTGATCAAAATCAACTATGATCATATTTTAAAAATAGAAATAGTATTTATAATGCAACGGAATTATCGTACATTGTCGTAATGTGCTAGTATACTTTAACACCGCGTCTTAGCACAATAGTCACCACTTGCATGATTTTTTCTTAGTTTAGGTGACTTTACTCTTGGGTATATCCTTCATCAACATAATCTAGGTTCTCTTGTACGCGAAAAATTAATAGTAAGCCATATTTCCATTTTAGAAAACGAATAACTCTGACAAGCCTATGGACACAATTGTAGTCAACCGATGGAACTGTACAATTTATTCTGCGGAGCTGGTGTATTTGATTGAGGTCCAGTCCAGCGCTGACCTAAACGTGTCACCATGTGCGCACCCCCGCCACCGCGTCCACTTGCGCAACTAATCTGACATTCACAATTTTTCTCGAAGGAATTACGGACCGATACTACACTACATCGACCGATCAAAGTAAATCAAACTCTAGGTGATTTATTGCCCATGTTTCGTCGAGGGTTCATTTGGGTTTCCGCGTTGGACAGCCGTGCGCTTATAGCCAATTTGCTATACTAGTAATGCTCGAAATTCAGGGACCATGCGACAGCACACACTCATGCAGAGGATTCGAGAACACGGCGATGGTTTCCCGCTGTTCAGGTCCCATACGTACTTTCCGTTCAAAAAGGACGCATGGTTATAACGAAAATGCTTATTAATGTGTCACACAAGCAGTGCAAGTAGATAATACCAGTACTAGTTGGTCGCAAGGAAAAACTACTACTTCTACTACAAGCTTGCAGTCGCAGCGGTCTACGTGAACTGTACGACGACAGCACAGCTCCATGATTCCAATGTTAGCAAATCCCTTGTTGTGTCTTCAAGTCTTACAGCTGCCTTATTAAGGTCATTATTTTCGGTGACACGCAACGGTAATTTCCAGACGGCTGCACTGCACAAACACGTTTCTGCGTTCTTCGTTTCAGAAACAAAAAGCTAGCGTCGGTTGAGACGACACCATCAACGACTCATCACTCAGACGGCAAACGTGGTCTTCGCTTCTGGTTGCTGTACCTGCACACACTGACACACACGCACCTTCTTGGTATTTTTTTAAAAATAATAATAATAAGAACCCTTGTTATTGGTTTGCGACGCCGACAAGTTTGCACGTTTTCTATTCCACAGTATTCGGGTTGTTGAGGAACAGTGCTTCCTGGTCAGCTAACTCACACTGCACGTTGCCCCTAATTCGTTTTGCATTTCCCTTCTGTAATACTAGAAAACAGAAAATGAAAAGAACGGTTCATGCTGTCTCCACTGAGTACGTCCTCTACTTTAGCCCCGCTTTGACAGAGATTCTTGGGAGTGATTCTCAGTGAGAAATAATTTCTTAAGTTAGAAGTGATTATGTGACTGAAATTAATTTTTTTTGATTTTTTACGATATACTCTCACAGTCAGTACATGGAATCACTTTACAGAATCAAAAAAAGCTACCTTTTTCAATTCCCAACCCCTTAGTTCATTTTAGAGAATCACTTCACAGAATCAACAAAAACCACTTCTCCTACAATACAGCATTTGACAGAGCTTCCTAGATTTGTGGAGCTATGCCAAAGAGGATCTTAATATTCTATGCTTGTGGCGGCATTTTTATTTCGTCGGTAGAAAAATGCCATAGCGGCATCCACGTTCACCATAAAATAGTACTGTATAAATCAATAAATAAGGCCTTGATAGTCTTTTGTGAGATCAAAACAGATGTGGCGAGTATTGTTTTTGTTACTACTATTATATTTAAATTACTGTTATTAGTGCCCGACATGAAAAACTTGCACTTGGTTCTCAACGCTGCTAACAAGTTGCCGGGTAATCCACGTCGTTTTCACATACTACGCATACGTACAGTACGTTGGTAAAACTGGAAGCACCTTGTCACCGCTCACCCTGGAATATAATTCGTGTCACTGTCACGAGCTTACCGTGTGCTTGCTTCCTTCTTCCAGTACTAACTACTACGTGGCGGCTCTCTGACAACAGACAGACTAATGATACCATTGTTAACTTTAAATCCATCTGCTTTATTCTTTACTTGCATGATCTGCCATGTCACTTCGTCCTGAAAACGGAAAAAAAAAATAAAGATCCTTCTTCCCGCCACGCACCGCTGTACTGTACAGTGTGAGTTGCGATAAGAGTCACGCGGACAAAACAACAGTGAAAGAACGTCCTCGTCATTGGTGGTGTTTGATTGCTTTTGCGTGTGGTGTGCTCTCCTCCCCTGATTTTGATGGATTAAATATAAATCGTTTCTAATTACTGGTGCCGGTCTTTCTTATAGTAGTATAATTATTGGTGACACCGTGACAGTGTATTCTGATGATCATGTTTGATGCATGGAAAATAAAATACATTATGGTGCTTTCAGGAACATAGTAATTTCCCGGTGCTTGAAACACACGTACAATTTGCTGATATATATACTGCCATTCTGTAGCCCTCGGTAAGGTATAAAGTTGTCACACGCGATCTGGACGGTCTCCATCGCGAAGGCACGAACCAGTCGTTTGTCGCCAGTTGATTGATCCCGTCCATCTCGTACATCTACAGGCTACACTACACCATCGTTACACGCCAGTTTATTACTGAATCAGCTCACTGCCAAAAGTATGTTTACTGAATCAAAGTTTACGATAGTGGCGGTTCAGCCAGTACTAAATCAATCGGTCGCGGCGTCGCTGTCTCACGGATCGACCCGTGCGTTGTTTTTCAGTTGCAATTCGCCACTTGAAAAGCGATGCACGGCACGGATGATCGCAGGAAGCTCTGGAAAACCGGACAGCTCTTGGATGTTTTTTTTGAGACGTCGACGTCGTCGTGAACTGAACACCAAGCCAACAGTAACAAAAAACGGCCATTATGAACACGAGAGATTTTGATCGCCAGCGCGCGGCGCCCCTCGTTTACTAA
The DNA here is from genome assembly GCA_001182835.1 of Oropetium thomaeum. Lineage (NCBI taxonomy): Eukaryota > Viridiplantae > Streptophyta > Magnoliopsida > Poales > Poaceae > Oropetium > Oropetium thomaeum. Next base: position 323,883 of record LFJQ01000012.1, read on the forward strand.
CGGCTGATTAGTCTAAGCCTTAACGAGAAAGCAAGCGAAAATATATATATTGTTTTTTTAATGGTAATATATATATATATATATATATATATATATATTTTCGAAACCGGAACTAATGGAAGAATATCCTTCTGGACCAGAAGACATGTCTCTGTCGATCGAGGTACGCGGAACTTGCTCTTTGACCTCAAAAAAACGACGGTTTCGGTCGGTGAATATTGGAAAGCTTTCTGTAAACGGGATGCACCGCATACCATCGTCTTCCAGAACCCTGGGCCGCGACTGCGTCTTCAACAAAGAATTCAACACGTTCGTAGAGCAATCAAAGACGATGGTCGCGCCGATCGAACGAACTAAGCCGGGTCTACAACCCAAACAGAAAGACAGAGAACAAGGCCAAATCGAACCGGAGCAGCTTAGCTTAGCCAGCCATTCCGCGAAACGGGACGGTTCTCGGTCCTGCTCTATTATGCCTACATGTGTGGCCACATTACAACATGGTGCGGCGGACGCCCCGTTTTCAGAAGCATCTCGCATTCGGTCGATCAAACACCCAAAACTAGAAAACACGATCGGATCGGTGTGGTGGCGCCATCCATGAACAGGGGTTCCAATTATGGAGCGCGTGCCGGTGTGCGCGCGTGCGTACGACCGCGTAGTGTATCATCGCGTCGCGTCACTGATTATTTTTTTTTTTTTGAAAGAAAAAATTGCGTGCGGACTACAGGTTGCACGACAAGAGTGTTTTGGGTGGACCTTCAGCAAAATATACTAATAAAGGAATTTCGTGGTTGCGAGATGGAGAGGAGGAGGACGGCGATTGGAGACATTTCTCTCCGTATATTATTTGATTTCGGCTCACGTATCAGATTCGCTGGTGGCGGCGTGGCGTCTAGCCCTGGAGGCTGGACATGAAGGCGCTTTTCAGAATATGCTGTCCCAAAAGCTTCGATGCGGCTTCGTTGCACCGACACCGCTCGTTAAACGTGATTGATTGGTAGTAGGCACGAGTGGCCGCCACGCGGCTCTCTAGCAGACTTGCAGTGACGTCGATGTAGCGTCATTGCTGGCTGGCCCGAAACGAATACGTGGTCATAATGCTGTCTGCAGAAGCCTACTGCGGGTGCGAGGCGGCTCTGCTTTTCCAGCATCGGATGGACAGTCTGAATAATCTGGCGGTATCGCTTCACCACCTATGGACTTGGAGTTTTCTTCGTGCCGACCCAACGGGGAACCGACGCGTGGACCTGGACTTCCGTTCCATACGCGTCGCCCGCCCGGACGCACCAACACAGAACAGAACGGGGACCGGGCAACGGTAAGTACAAGTCTCGCCGCTGACGTCTTGTCTCGCGAGGGCGCGCGCGGTCGTGCGTACGCGGTGAACCGCGGGAGGGGCGAACGACTACAGCGACGGGCACGTACCGACGGCGTACGTACGTGCGCGCCACGCACTTTCCCCTTCGTTCGTCAAGCGCGGTCACGATCGACCGCGACGTTTGATGACGCCGCCCCGCCACCGCCACCCGTATAGGCGTATACACAACACAAACAGGGTTGATCCGGTCGATCTCCTCCTCCTCCTCCACAGCAACGGGTGGCGGCGTGTCCGTGACAAGTTTGAAGGGGTCTGTATCGATCGAGTTTGACTGACTTCAGCCAACTGCGCGACGAAGAAGACGACGACCTGCAACTTGAATAATCAGGTTGGTCGAGGAGGCTCGGTAACGTTATTCTGACGCGCAAGCTGCATGGAGCTAACGGATACTTTAATTCCGACGTGTGCGTAGAGCCACCGGTTCGTATTTTGTATCTCAAAACTCTGTCCATATGTGATCTGCGACTGGCGTGCAACCATGTGAAGGCTTGGGCGTATTACTCGATTCTTGTGCACGATTCTGGCTCGTACTATTTTGTATCTGCACGATCGAAAATTGAATGCTTCAGATTCGGCCCACGGCCCACAGAGAAGGGGCACCGAAACACGCGAGCGCACATACAGGTACCGTTGGGCCTCCAGAGCGCACCACTTCAACATGATGAAGCTCCAGCCCTGATTGAACATGCACGATCCAACGTCTCAAATTAAAAATTTTCACGAGTACATTTCCAGCGGATATGACAACCGAGGTTAGTATGATCCATCAAATACATCGTGCACAAGAATCGAGTAATACACGATAAATCCATCAAATACATCGTGCACAAGAATCGAGAGCAGAGCAAGCAAATACGTTCCCACCTACGTGTTTTTCTTCCCAAGAATGACCAATTTTGCGGCCTAAATCAAGCTTCAATAAGAAGCCAGCCACCCAGCAGCTGTTTCAATTGAATTGCAGAAAAAGAAAAAGCAAAACCAATATGAAGCTGATCCTCCAGACAACGCATCTCTATACATATTCATGGTGCAAAGAAATTTCCAGCAATGTCCGAGGCCACCTTCAACAATACTTATTTCTCCTTGTTATCATCATATTAGGAGGAATGTCCATCCTGTTGCCATCCTAAGGAAGCGTAGCTCTCATCTCCTTCCTGTCTGGTCCAAATGACTGCATAATAAGAGCATGAGTCAGGATTGGTCCATTCCCATATAAAATGATAATTACAGCGAGCAAGTATGATCATATCAATAGCTGAAACCACATCTGCTCTTTCAGGCGCCTCTGACATGTAGCATGTTCCAGTCACAAATTTTGGGGCATACTTTCAACCAAAGATTTAAAATTATGGATACATATTCCTGAAAGTCAAACTCGTGAACACTAATCACTAGTATATTGGCATAGCATAAAAGGAGGCATGGTGAAATAGGTTTAAAACTTCATAAAATTACGCTATCTCATACACAGAAATGTACACCAGATTTTTATGCATCTCAGACAAGTTTAACTTGAGAAAAAGGAGGCGTGGTGAAAGTGAAACAGGTTTAGCACCAACATACCTCCACACCAAAGCCCTTCTTGTAAACATTTGTGAAGAGCTCAGAAGGATCAGGCATAGAACTTTCCTGCAAATATTGAAAAGTGCATATGTAAGCGTAACTAACTAAGCAAAAAATAGAGAAACACACACAATATGCATATATAAATGCAAATGGCACCTTTGCTTTAGCAATGGCAGCATCAACGTCTTTCCTGATTTCTTTCTCCATATCCTGAGAAAACAATAAGTGTATCGAGAATTAGAATATATAATGTAACTAATGATATTTCACTATCTAATCCCAAAGACGTTGGTACCTTGAGCTCAGCGGGAGTTGCTAGGTCATGAGCCAATATCAACTTTCTAACTCTCTCAATGGGATCACGCTCCTGAAGATATTATGACACAATTAATTGAAATACACATGATGACTTAAATTTCAAACTGAAAAATAAAGAAATCCTTACCTGTCTCACACCTGAAATCTCATCCCTGGTGCGGTATGTGCTCCCAGGATCTGACATAGAGTGGCCATGGTACCGGTACGTGTCCATCTCAAGAACCTGAATACATTGCAGAAAATTAGTACCCAACATCCAGAATGTAACTTGAAACAACTATTAGCACACCAATAAGGTTGTGCCAGTTGCTGACATATAACCACGGATGCAGCTGCTATTGAGCAGGAATCACAACTAGAACGATAGACAACCATTTGTGGAAGGTTAAAATGCAATTTTTGCTTGGAATATATCTTAAAACGAAATTAAATGTTTCCAATATAATTGCCCGAATGCTGGCTCATTGACATAAAAAAGAATAGGGTATACTCAATAAATAGTACAACCAGAGCCACTACTCTAGGAATATTAGAAGTAATGCACATCAAAAGTAATGCAGCAAATTGAAATTTCTCCAATATACTCTAGGAATATTGCATTGCAAAATAGAAATTGTGGCAAGCTTTTTAGGTAATATGGATTCACTGGGAAAAATCCAGAATCTCATATCATGTCAGGGTGAATGTGTGCTTTCACAGCATTAAAAGCAGAGTGCAGCACCATGGAGTTAAATTCTGGTCTAATGCATTTTTTTTATCGTACAAATGTAAGAACGAAATATGAAGCAAGGAGCAAAACCAGAACAGCCAAGCCAAAACTACCAGCCCCTAAGGCATAACAATAATTCTTCAACATGGGACCAAACACTCCAAACAGGTAACAAAGGTTCATGTACTCACAATTGGCCCATTTGCAACAGCGTGATCCTTAGCAAATTTGCACGCTTGCTTCACAGCAAGAACATCCATTCCATCGACCTATACAGGGTACTGAATAATGTCAATATAGAAAACATTAAGCAGCATCAACATGGAACTCAAGCTTGAGTGAGCACGAGGAAACATGTGGAAAAAGAAGGAAGCATATATGAACATCCTCATAATGTCCAAAGTAATAGCTGAAGATATCACAAAATGGAATCAACAATTAAAAATTCCAAAATTACTCTTAGCTGGTTACACTGAATAGAGACTACCTTCCCTTGCTCTTAGCTGGTTGCGAATGACCACATTGCCTTATAAGTAAATGAGGAACAGCTTAGCACCTAGTGTGCAGAAACCATACTGAATCAGTGACATGTGCTTTTATTAAGGAATACTCCCATCTTTGGAAAACTAAATAAAAACATATATTTCCTTATATGTAAACCTCCATAAAAATAGCACGTATAAGCAATCAAAACAAACCACGTATATGCACGATGACAAGTAAAGCCAACAACAAGAATTCAACATTACCTTCAATCCAGGCACATAATCACCACGCTTGTAGTAGGCAGGGCTCTTTGCTGCCCTCCACTCAGCAGTCCCCATTCCATCTATACAACAGGAATCCAAATCCCAACCATGTCAATTCAGATGAAAATTAAGATATCTAAGTTGTAACCCTATAAACAAAAGTGATGCATGAACGCACAATGGTTGTTTTCGCAGACCAGTATAGCAGGCAACTTCCAAAGGGCCGAAATGTTCAGCGCCTCAAAGAGCTGCCCCTGGTTAGCAGCACCGTCACCATAGAGAGCGAAAGTGGCGGTGCCCTCCTTCTTGTACTTCTGCGCGAAGGCAAGTCCGCATCCGAGAGGCACCTGCGCGCCGACGATACCGTGCCCGCCGTAGAAATTGGCGTCCTTCTTGTAGAAATGCATGGATCCGCCCTTCCCGTGGGAGCACCCGGCCTCGCGACCCATGAGCTCGGCGAAGGCAGAGACGAGGTCCCCTCCGCGGGCGAGGTAGGTGCAGTGGTCGCGGTAGGCGGTGATGATGGAATCAGATCGCGTGATGGCGGCCTCCATGCCGACGGCGACGGCCTCCTGTCCGTCGTAGAGATGGCAGAAACCACGGATGAGCTTGGCCTTGTATAGGGAATCGGCGGCGATCTCCATGCGGCGCATCACGGACATGTCGCGGAAGAAGGTCATGAGCTCGGCGGGGGTGGTGGTGACGTCGCGAGACGGCGGGTCGACGAGGTGGGCGGTGAAGGGGACGGATGTCTCGATGGTGAGCGCCGCCGTGGAGTCGGAGATCGGGCGCGCCGCCATGAAGGCCGTGGCCGGGGCCCGAGCGGCTGGGAGGCGGCGGAGGAGGGCTGCCGCGGCCATGGCGGCGACTTGCTAGGGTTGCGGAGGAGAGATGGGAAGGAAGATGAAATGGAGAGAGGTTGGAATGAGATAGACGAGAGATTTTTATTCGCAGCGTTGTTGCCTTTCTTAAGAAGGGGATTGGTTGGTGATTTGCTCGGCATAACGACGGGTTGGCTTGGCGGGCTGGCGGCGCAGACCGAAGATTGCTCTCGTGCGGACGGGCGCATTGCTGCAATTTAATTGGCTGAGCTACTAGTTTGACCGATACACTGATTTGCAAGTAGCAGTAGTAATCTAAAAACAAATAGTAGACGACAAGTGACAACAGCATTTTGTTTGATTTTCTTTGCATTTTGTTATAAAATTTTTCTTGGCTGGCAGATTTCTGATTGGAGGCAGACACATACGTAGAGTACTTTTTTTGTCTTAATATATTTTTATATTATTTTCTCCACAAACTAATAAGCAAGTAGAGCAAAACTTTCTTATTGTCACCAAGATCTGAATCCATGTCAATATGATATACTACCGAACGGTATGTACCACATTAGTTACATTATTCAATAGCCAAGAGACTTGCACTTGGGATGCTCCCCTTAATCCAAGCAACAATTATGTGGTTGGTGGATATTTGTTGTTGTCCAGAGAAAGCGAAACCAGCTAAATATCTTAATTCAAAAGAACCCAAGCAACGTCGAGGGGGCAATCACGGAGCGAATGTCTCGATCAGCCATCCTACTCATGCATTATTTTGGGAGGGGCAAACCGATGCCGGCTTCTGAGTGCATGATAGCGATCGAACAATATACTCTGGTCAAATGCATCTGTGCGGACTGCACACACAGAATAAAACTTTTGGAATCGACTGGGTTCCATCGACTTTGAGGTATACAATGGATAGAGATTTCAAGTGCATTGCCAGTCTTTATACGAGTATCCCAATACAATGCAGGCAAGACCTGAATAATGTATTGGTTTGATTGTATCTGAATTCTAAAAATGTGAAAAATGGCCAGGCCAAGACAGTTACAATTGGGTTCATACAAGTTCGATTTAGAACAGGATATTACTGAATATTTGCTTCCATGCTCCTGAATCTAGCTTGAATACAGTCGAACCTGTCAGAAAATGATACAGACAAGAGAAAAAGGATAGAAACAATAGACTACTGAGAGAATGATGTCAGGAAGCTTTACAAGCAACTGAGATAAAGATCAAGAATGAAGTTACATGGTAGCAATGAAATCTGCACTGCTCTCTTTTCAGACTGAAATGGCCCAAAGGCATCCTGCATTGAGTAAATACAATGAACCCTAGGCAAAGTCATATATTTTCCACCTTTTGACAAATTGTACAGTTAAACTCCCAAGCATGCACAAAGAACTGCATTGTTTGAACATACTGTTAGCCTACACAAATTGGTTAACAGCAGACTGGCCCAAGTGTTGCTGCATAATGTTGCTGCCTTGCACCAAATCCGAATACCATGACTTCCATGCTTCACAGTAGTGAGCAAAAAGATCACCAAGGGCTGTATTAAGAAAAATATGGATTAATTTTTAAACATCTTAATAACTACTTCAGAGAATCTTCAAATGTTCCTATACTGTTCAAACAAAGATTTGATTTAAACTAGGAACCAAAGCAAGAATTGAGAAGTTTCAAATCTACCTTCGTTCTGGTACTGCGGCAGAAATGAAGCAGAAAGGCTTTCCCAGTCCTCAGCCCTCTCCCTTTTTACTGACTTATTAGCACCATCAGTCTCCTGCTTCCTAGCACTAGCAGGGTGGAAAGGTCCATAAACAAAACTACTCCTGCTACCCTGCCGGAGATGACTCTGCACAGACGATTTGCAGCTCCTCAAAATGTCACTGCCACTCTGTGCCAGTTTTGCTTTCTTCTGGACTGTGGAGTCCAGATTCCTTCTATGCGTGTCAATGTTAGTGAGTTCAGTCCCAAATGTTCTTTTATTGGTTACAGTCGTCACAGATGGTGGCAGAGCAACGGTGACACCATTTTCTGTTTTTGGTTTCCCCGCCTTGGCCAACCATCGGAATGCAGGCTTTTTTGTATTTTCTTGATGTATCTGAAAACCACAGGTCAATAGTGGATAAGAAGCAGATATCAAATTGGGTTGCAATTCTACCATCAGTGAGCTTTCAACAGTTTACCTTCTCGATTAGATTCAAGGAGGACAGCACATTGGCAATATCATATAACCTCCGGACTTTAGCTGAATGACCAAAACTCAAGATTAGATTATGTTAATCCTGTTACTACTACAGCTGCACGATTAGGAAGAGAAAGTGCAAGTACTAACTTCTCATATTGGTCTCCTCGTGGGCCTCTCCAAGTAGCAGCTTGGAAGCTTCGTCAAGAGAGACCGTGTCGACCTGTCCCAAGTGCATATTTCAGCTCAATGGCTTAATCACACATGAAGTTCTAGGGAGAACTACAAACATAAGCAGTTGCTCACCTCCATGGTCAGGAAAAGCTTCACGAAATTCTGTGTGAGCAGCCCAAGTGACTTCTCCTTCCTGTGATCTGAAAAGTAAATTAAATTCTGAGCCTGACAACACTAATGTAACACAACCATTTGAAATCATAATGAACTAAATAGCAATGTACCAGATCTAAGACGGCATTGTGGAGCACCAGGCTTGTCCGCAGTCTGACTCAGTTTCTCACTGTCGGTATCGCCATCTGGATCACCCAACTTATCGTCTTCATCATCAGACATCTTCAAGGCAAGAAACACTTGTTAGGAACTACAAACAGATGCATACATTCGAAGTTTGAATGAAGAGAAAGATAAGAGGGCCAAACATTAGCTGCCGATTGCTGCTCCTTTTTCACAAGAGTCGAGCCGGACATCTCTCTTAATGCCCTGTCCTGAAAACACCAAGGCAAAAGAAATCACAAGTTGGACGGACGGACGAAACCTACACAGTTCTTGGTCGAATCATAACGCAGTGGACTGACGCAGCAAACCTTGAGTTCTCGCAGAGCGTTCGGGATTCCGTCGAAGCCTATCCAAGTGTACCGATTCTTGGCCTTCCTCACGAGGATCTTCTCGTAGGGGGATTCAAAAAGAATTCAGAACCAAGCGAAGGTAGCGAACAAGAAAGAATTCCATCCAAGAAAAGCAAAAAGAACTAACCCCGACGCTCTCGAGCACGTTGACAATGTCGTAGATCCGGCGCCGCTCCACGCCTAGGCTCCGGGCCGCTTCGTCCAGCCCGATAGGCTCGACGTTGTCGCGGTCGTACAAAGCCACGAAGCTGAAGAAAATTCAGAAAGAATTCTGGTAAGAACAGCAAAGGCGAACCAGAGATTGCAAATCCCGAAGCGAGACGAGGCTGCAAGAAGCTCGCTCACTTGGAGCAGAGGAGGCCGAGCGACTTCTGCTTGCGGCTGTACGTGTGGTGGCGGGACTTCGGGCCCCCGCCCTCCCTCAGCGGCGGCTCCTGCTGCGACAAGAAAGCAGACTCCATCGCCGCCGCCGCCGCAGCAGCAGCCGCGGCCTGGGCAACGGAAGAGGAGGCCGCTGCCATCGCCGGCGCAGGCGCCATCGATTCGCGCGAGAAGCCTGCTGCGAGGATTCCGCAGGATTCGTGTTCGCAAGGAGGTGCGCGTCTCGGAGCGTAGGGAATTCGGCGTATATAGATATGTGGTCAGATCTGGGCGGGCGGGAGGAGGGAGAAGGCGCGGCGACGGCCGTCGAACCGAATCTGGAGGGGCTTGGTTTGGCGCCGGTGCGGCGGACTCTCCTCCCGCCTTTCAAATTTTTATCCCGTGCGGCGGCTCGCGTGTAGTGTAGGGTCTCGTCGGCTCGGCGTGGCTCGCTATAAGGGACGTGCGGGGCGGGGTTAGGCGTTTGAAATTTAAGCGGCAGACGCGCGCGGCTTGCTTAGCCGAGGAGCGGGGGGGCACGTGGGACGCGGAAGCCGGCTCGTCGCCTACGGATTTCGGTATGTATTTTTCTTTGCGCCCGCGACCGCGATGATATATGTGATCACCGGGAGTTCTCGCCATTTTCCGTGACTGGATGGATGGAGCGCGGCTGGCGCGCGTCCCGAGGGAATCTGTGCCTATGAATGGCACGTGGAGTCGGATCCATGGCGCGGCACGTGGGATAGTACGAGACGGTTGCCCGAGCCGCGAAATCGCGGAAGAGCTAGCTTTTCCCTGTTTGGCCGTCGCGGCGCGAGTTGCATCATCCTTCAGATCACCATGGTCCATGGGCGTGGGGCTGTTCGATCCGTTAAAATGGATCTGATGGGTACCCGCTCCAGCACTCTGAGAACGATCACTGCGCGTTCACCGCCGCGAATTCTTGCTACCGTCAGCCAGCCGCGAATGAAGTGGTAATGCGGAGGCCTGGCAGCAGCTATCGCGATCACAATGAAACCAGTGGACCAGAGATCTGATCCATATGCGTTTATGGGTCGATCCATGTATAGCTTCATTATTGGGCTGATCAAGGGGCCAGGTTCTCCCTGCTGCAAAGCCCACTTGGCATGTGGTAGCAAAAGCAGCTTCCGTTTCCACAATTGAACAGAACTCATATGTGTAGCAACCTGTGCTCCAAAAAGAAAAGAAAAAAAAAAAAGGCAGCAACCAAGATGCGTACTGAGCACTACAAATAGTACCGAGTATTGAGGTTGAAGTATTATGTCATCACACTGGCACATACTCCAAATATGGTGAAGAAGCTCGCGAGTAAAGAAACATTTTACATCCGAAATATTTACAAGACACATCCATATCTCCATAGGATGATACAATGTGACTACGCTCCACGCTAACTAAATTCTCGAGTAGTATGACGGGACAAAAGAAAGTGATTGATCTTGTGCCAAATTGGGCGTACTCCTTGGGCCTGTGCACTGTTCTTCAGTCTCATGTGAGGAGGCTATATGATCCAGAAGACGATCAAGTTCAAGACTCAAGAAGACTGGGCAGCTTAAAATTTAGACTAGAATCCAGTAGTTTTATGCTTTTGAGTAACTTCCACTAGAACTCCAGAATTCATGTTCACGACAAGCTTTCAGCTCCGGTGAGAGTGAAAAGGTTCCAAAACACTCTTCGGTAAAAAGGTTGCTCGCTTCATCCATGCTCATAAGAAACAAGAGTTGTCACACTTCAAACAGAATGTTTTCTTCATGCTTAACCCATCCTGAATAAATTATAAGTGAGAAAAAATAATTAGGTGTTGTCAAGTAGAGTAGTTGAGCAACATAATTATGTAAGGCATTTTTAAAGGGAAAAAACAGAATAAATAAATGTGGGTTGGTGGCAAATGAGAGGGAAGCTCTACCTATCCCAAAAATGAGATATTTATCTGCACTTTTGTATGTGTTACCCTATGCTATATCTAAATAATTACATTAGGTATGAAAAGTACAGCTTTTCATGCTGCATAATCATGGTCAGATTCAAACTTCACTATTTTGTTATTTAGCAATATCTGATTGGCACAACAACTTATACCCACTGCAACAATTGAAGTATACAGAGCTTGGTCTTTAGAGCTTTAATTGACAGAACGGGAGAATTACCTTGACTTTTGTAGAGTTGTATCCTTCCTCCTGCCTTCTTCAGTAACCACTGTGTTCCCTATAGATGATATATTTGGCTCGGCTAATGGGTTGGTGGTGACAAATCCACCCTGAAGACCAAACTTCTTTCTTTCCCATTTGTAAGAAGTTCTGCTCACCTCTGAGCTGTTTGCTGTGTCAGACGCAGAAAATCTGGAGGAATATAGGCTTCCACCCCTCCTCCAGAATTTAGGACTCAGAATGCAGCAGGTGTTTACAGCAGGTTCCCTGTTTGACATCCCTCCTGAAGACAAGGCCAAGTCACGAGAGATCTCGTCCAGTGCCATCTCCAGCCCGTGCACCCTTATCTCCAAAGAACTCATGCCATTCTCAGATTTCCCCATAAATTTCTGATAAAAGAAATGGATGACAGATTCAGACAAGATTCCAGAAGAAGTGGATAAACTCATTTCAATTTTCAGGAGTTAGTGTTCATAAGGTAGCTAATGACCTTATGTCTTATGATATGAAATGTTAATTGTCATGGGACAAATGCAGATATCAGCAGGATGATAAATGTGTCTTCATCATACCACTCAATGAGTGTATGGTGAAGTTTTGACCATGCCATGTAATGTTGGAAACATGGACGGCAACGTGACACCTGACATGTGCTGTTACATGTATGTCTGAATCTGCACTTATCATGTTACTTCGACTCCAACATTACAAGCAACTGATACACAAAAGTCAACATAGAATGTTGATTCGCATTTTTCAGTCGCAGTTCTTGTCCAGCAACGCACATTTGTACCTCAAGACCAATCCTTTCTCTCTTCTTGCAACTAACATATAAGTTGTAACTAAATATCTAGATCATATATAGTTCTCAGTATGGTATGACTAGCCTGAATCGCTTCCTCTGGCACAATTGACAGACTAATGGTCACAAGCCTTACTTTTCTTGATATAAAATCCCCCTCGTTTTATTAAAATAAAATCCACAAGCTTTATAAGTCTCATAGATAAATTGTAAAATAGAATATCCAACTTAAGAAAGAAAAGTTACCTGGAGAAGATCTAGTAAACTGCTTTGCTGTTTTTCAATCTGAAGCAGCTGGGACCTGATCTCTGACAAGCTCTCCTCTTTGTGAGCTGACTGAAACCTCAGTGATCCACCATCAACTTCTGAAATCTCTTCCAAACTACCACCATCCTCACATGGAACAACTCGTGAACTCGTTTTCAGTCCAGCAACCTCGCTACCCTGGAAGAGTGCCCTCCTTGCTTCCAGTCTCTCTTTCACATTGCTTCCTTTCAGAAGTTTCTCCTCTGTCACCATTTTGATAGGGGTAGCATCCGGTGCAACAACAACGTCAACCTTGTAGTCACAATTCTTGGCTCGGCCCACTTTGCCATGTGAAGGAGGCGAGAGCTTCTTGTTTCTGATGGATGAAGGGCGAGTGGCGACGCTGGGTGACACATCAAGCGGAGGTGATTTGGTCGCTGGTAATCTCCCCCTCCTTGAAGCCGTTGGAGTTGAGTTTGAGCCTAAGGAAGCAGCTGGATATCGCCCATCACTTGCACTCCCTGTGTAATTAAAGCATCATTCGTATCAACAATAATAAAAAAAAATATATAATGATGCAGCATGCTCCAACAAGTAAATGCTACTAGCAAATTAGAACATTCTGCTCAATAGCAACAGCTCCTTTTATGTGTTTTTTTTGCAACTTGCAAAACAAGAGTATCTGCGATTCTTTATTGCTTGCAGCGCATAAACAAAATTTTACCAGATCTGTACAAGCAGAAATAGTAGCATCTAACTGTGAAGGGAATAGTCCTAAATAACCTGTAAAAGAAGATTTTCGTTGTGCCTGCGACGCCGCTGGCGTCTCAGAGGAGCATTCATCCTCTTCAAGATCGGGGATCTCCTTCCATACCTCGATCATCCTGTTCATTGACTCTCGCACAATCTTCACCTACATTGCCAAAACTCCACATTGAAAATCTGCGTAACCGTATTCAGATCCGAAAAAATATCACTCCCCTTCATGAAGACGTCATCACCAACATCCAAAGAACGAAATTGAAGAAAAACAAATTGAAGACTAACCTTGTCAAACCTCCTGGCCTCAAACAAAGTTATGCAAGATGATTTGTAGGTCACAAGAAGATCCGTGTGTTCCAAAGCCAATGCGGCAAGCGCCTCCGCCGCGGCTTTCCTTGCTGCCCAGTCGTCACTGGCGATTGCATCGCGCAGGCACGGGATGGAGGCGGTAACTTCAGCAGCGCCACCCATGGCCGCGGAGGCGCCGATGAGGGTGATGAGCGCGGGCTTGGCCTTGAAGGCATTGCTGCGGAGGAGTTTGAGGAGGCGCGGCTGGAGCTTGTGGATGTAGGAAGCGAGGTCGGCCGTTACGGCTGACGCCTGGACGGCGGCGGCCGTGGCGAGCGCGGCCGCAAGCTGCGCGCACTGGTCCTGCTCGTGCAGGAGCGCGTCTGTGAGGGGCCGGAGCGCGGCGGACGCGGAGGCCGAGGCCGCCGCCGCCGCGCGGGCGGTGTCGACGAGCGCGGCGCGGACGGAGGAGTCCTGGTCCCTGACGCGGCGGAGCGCGGCAGCGAGGATGCGCGGGACGAGCGGCGCGACGGCGTCGCGCGGGTGGGAGGCGGCGACGAGCGCGAGCGCGCGGAGCGAGTGGCGGCGGAGCGGGGTCTTGTCGGTGGGGCGCGCGTCCGAGACCGCGGAGACGAAGGCCGGGAGCTCGTCCGCGTCCAGCGCGCGCGCGATGGCCTCGAGCTCGGCGGCCGCCATGGCCTCGGTGTCGCGGTCGGCGAGTTTGAAGAGGCATCGATTGACGCGCTGCTTCAGCGGCTCGCGCCGCGCGGCGGCGGTGTCCATGGCTGGAGCGCGGCGCGGGGGAGCCACGACCACGAGCGGTGCCCGGTTTGGTGTAGAACGGCAAGTTTTATTGGCTTGCCCCGGGGCAGCGCAGGGGTGGAGTAGTGGCGACGTGGAGTACTGGCCGAGTGCCATTGGAAGCCTGGCTACGGCGACGGTACATCGCGCTTTTCTTTTCTTCTTTTTTTTCTTTTCTTTTTCACTCTCTTTTCCTTTATCTGACATGGATTGAAGAGCTCAATAGCTGCTTTTTTAGACATGCTAAATGAGAGTACCAAAGTCAATAAACTACCGGTTCATACACATAGGATCAGTATTGGTCAGCTTACATATTTTAGAAGAAACTTACGTACGTGACACTACGGCGTGCAGATCATTCGAGTAACGATGACATCTTGTGTTATTGTTTTTTCAAGGGAAAGCACACATGCACACACGGACGATATGTTTAGTCTCATTATTTTCAAATTTTTATCATTGTAATCAACCTAGTTATTCTTGGAGAAAGAGAAGGAAAAAATCCCTACTGTTAAGGCATTTTTTTTCAATGATACTGGTAAGGCATTTTATATACGGGCAGAGCCAAAATGCGAAATGATACCACAGCCTGGCCCTATTGATGTTTGCCATTTTTTTTTTTTGAATCCGGGAGAACAGGAGTTGCTACTGGTCGTATTATTGAGTAGTGGTATTACCTATGGCTGGGCACACATGACCTTAAAATGGACTAGTATATTATCTTGCTAATGTCACGATTTTTTAAAATATATATATAATAATCAAAATAATAAAATTTTATGTAGAAAATAAATTACTATATAATAATCAAGCTTATTAAATACAGTATATGGTATAAGTAGTTTAAATTTTAGGCCTAAAAATATGTATTTATGAAAGTAATTATAAATGATTTGTGTAATAAGATTGTAATTAACCATTCAAGCCGATTGATTAATGAGACGGAAAAGATATGCAAACTTGTGACCGTCCGCACGGAGAACAGGCCTAATGCGCGAACAATGACACGACAAGACGGAAAACGGCGACCCCGACGAGAAAGTGGCGCGGACTCGGTGGCGCGGCAGGAAGATGCGGCGGCACGGAGTTGCGGCAACAAGAGACACGGCGGCGGGCACGGCGGGGAGGTGGCCAGGGTGAGGAAGAGGCAGGTGCGGAGGCAGCGGCGTGGGCGCGACAGTGACTGGGCAAGACAGTCGTGAGCGGCGGCTCATGAGGGAGGCAGGTGCGGTGGTGACGGCGTGGGCGGTGGTGGCCGGAAAGCCACAGCGGCGGCGGGTCATGGGTGCTCGCGAAGGCGCGGCCGTGGTGGCTCGTGGTGTTAGATTTGTACATTATAGAAGTAGAGATATTGTTAGTTCTAATTAAAACGAAGCGTATTAATGGAACAAATAATTCCCACTAATGACGTTATTCCGATGAGCCAGATGGTTTACGACGCTTCAAAATAATCCATTCGGGTTAGGAAGAAAACAAAGGAGGAACAGAAGAAGCTGCCAACTAGTAGCTTATGATGATCGATCTGGACGCCGCAACATCAGCAGCGGCGCAGCGCTTAGACGGATTCGCGGAGTTGATTTTTGGTGTTTCCATGGGAGTAATTAACAACCCACAGATGTGCGGGCGTACGTATTGCTTGGTATTTTGTCTGCTACATGTAGTAGTAGAACCTACTACAAAATGATCCCATGCTATGGTCCGACATTCCGAAGAAGGAAAAGTAGGGGAGCTAGTGGCCAGCGCAGCCTGGTCCCTGCTAATGCTTCACGTCAGATTTGTTCACTGAATTTTCCATGTCAAAACACTGGTAAACACAATACCGGTGCTATGGACCCGTACGCATGCTGGTTGAGCGGGACCACCTGTCAGCTTCGCTGGCCCGTCAGTGTTCTACGGACCTCAGGTCTGGCCGTCTGGGACTGTGCAGTAGTAGTACTACATGCTGCACCAGCCAAGTTATACCGCGTATAAATGACACGCAACAATCTGACGCAGCAATCTGCTGGGAGCAATTCGTGTTGGCCCATGCACGCAATGAAAGCCACGCAACAACCGACCGGGCGGAGGGACGCACGGCACGGCGCGGCGCGCCTGCTCTCGGCAGCAGCTAGCTTCGCGGGCGCAGGCCTGGCCAGCACCAGCAGCTAGCGGAAGGCTGGAAGCACGCGGCGCAGCGGGCAGCGGCGCTGTGGGGGAAACAAGGCCTCCGCTTCGGCCGCTGTGGAGTGGAGCGCCGCGCGCGGCGGGCAGGTCGGGTCCTTGGAATGCCGTGGCCGAGCTGCAACGTGCAATGGCAGGGAGGGTGCGGGTGCGAGTGCGGGTGAGGGCGAGAGAAACACGCGGGGCAGGTGAGTAGCCGAGCTGGCCGATCCGAGCGACCGGCACGTGATGCCACGCTGCCCCTGGCAGTGCTGGGTGCCAGCTTTGGCTTTGCGCAAAGCCGGAGCTGGCCTTCTTCAAAGCGGCTGAGCGGAAAAAGGGACAGGAAACACCACGGATTTGTGTACGTAGTTCTACTAGTAGTATACTCTACCACTGTGCGGCAACAAAAGCTATAGTACTAGCATCTATCCGAAATCGTCTTTTAACGCTCGCTTTAAAGTTAAGTATATTATAGAAAACCGTAGTGAATATATACCGTGCATGTGAGGCCTTATCTCATCATGTGAATCCGGAAAAGGTTATCCTGAAGCCGTGAAAAGACCATCTGTTCTTCCAGGCACAGGAGTATCAAACCAACAACATCGTCTACCGTCTGGTATGAGCGGCAATGGCATGTCATCATGTGAACCGCAGGACAGTGCATCTGGTTTGACCTCCACCAGGAACCAGCACAACAATAATGGGTTACGTACGAAACCATACGCAGTGGAGCAAAGAGCTGACATTTACCAATATTTCCTTGCAGCCTGGCACACCACCATGGATAGAGGCCAGACCGCCAGAGGGCAGAGATAATGATTAAGCCGGATAACTGCTACCGCGAAATCTGTTTTGGCACTACTCCGATCCATGGCAATGTTTTGGGACTGCCATCTTCACATGGCGATGTACTAGTACAGGTATACTGGTTCAGCACAACCTGACGCGCGTGTGACGACGACTTTTCAGAATCGTGCCATTCCACGTACGGAATATTTGTCTACGACCTGATGAATTTAATTTGGCCATAACTTCGAAATCACTACTTGGACAATACATTGTACCTTGTGATACAGATACGCAGCAACGCATTGAATTAGTGATTTTGTAGTTGTGGCCAAATTAAACTGAGACTAGGGGTAGTGTGTGCCGGAGACTGAGAGTAGAGGAGGAAGGAGGAGAGCTGGTGAACGCAACGACGACAGTGATTGGCTCTGACCGAGAACGCTTTGTTTGGTGGCACTCCCTGTCCGCCACAGCGACCGATCGAGTGCCATGTGGCTGTGATGGTTGTGGTGCCCCTGGAATGCAACACCACGCCAGTGCCACATGTCGCAGGGGACGGGAGCCGTTCGTTGTCCAGTCACAGAGAGAGGTAGAGCCGCAGAGGGTTGGTTAGGTTAGATTAAGCGTACTACTACGCCCAATGATCTCCGATTCCACATGCGCCTCGGCACAATCATAGGTGCCTGCCTGCTTCCCTCCCCATCACGCCGGCCATGTGCTGGTGGCTTTCTTGGTTGGACCCCGGCAGAAAAATCCCACAGCGATCATCACCCCCTCGCCGCACCACTGGTCAATGGGGAACACTGACTATCGTTTCTAGCAGTACTACATCTTTTGCTGTGAATTTCTTCAAGAAATCTCAGTCCTTGTACAACTCGACAAAATTTCATCGAATTTCTACACGGGGCTGCACGGACGGAGGTAGCCAACAAGCGGCAGGTTGGTAATGTTGGTACGTAAATAAATTCCATTTTGTCCATCTTCGCACGCACCATGATAGTATCCGTAATGCCTGGTGGACCACCAGGACCTTGGGGAGCTTTATCTCCCACTCGTCGGCGCCCGTGATCCTGTAGCACCTATGGACCTTAGAGAATTACTACTTTTTTTTCAGCTTGTGAATTAGTACTAGCAGTCCAAAGCAGCTCCATAGAGGTGGCACAAGGAGAAGGAAAGAGAGAGAGAGAGAGAGAGAGAGAGAGAGAGAGAGAGTTGCTAATGATTGTGAATTATTGAGATTTGGAGCCGATGTCCTACTACGTCGTGACAACACCTGCTAGTCGATCGACACGCTTAGGAGCAAAGCAATTACCTGTCGGTCACAGATGTTACAGCCTCCGTGCGGTAGTATAGGACACCGTGTGTCGAACCATAGATTCGCGTCATATTTTCTTCTCTTCTGTACTGCTCGTCACCGTAGCATTCAAGGTGCAGCAAGCCCATAGTCTATGCCCATGAGGCGTAGTAGTAGTAGAGTTGTACTGCTGCTAGAGGATCAAACGTTGATGCGTGTACATTTCTATTGCCCTGCTATGTCGTATGATAGCCTCCTCTGAACCGATCGAAGCTACTGGGCTGAAGGCACTGTGAGCGCTCGCTCTCTGCGTCGAATTAGCTGAGTGATTACTATTAGCATACTGTTCGTTAGTAGGTGTGTGTTGCGTTGACGAATGACGACGAAGACAGCTCTTTGCTCTGCATGTGTGTAGGTTGAAGGTAGTAGTAATAGGTAGCCGTGCGTGCAGTGCACCCCAACCCACCTTGTGTGTCTAGGACGATATTTTTTTCATTTTTTGGGGTTTGATAAGAAGCGTTGATTTAGCATTACTCTTCTGCTAAACGCGAAAGATGAGGGATCCCTAGCTACCAGAAAAAAAGGCTGAGAAGTCTCTGTTTCTTAAGCACCCCGGCGGGAAACTTTACCTACCTGACCGGCGGCAGAGATGTTGTGTTTAGAAGAGACAGGCTAGTGCAGAGTAAACGTGCGACCTTTGCTTGTTATTGACTCAACGGGAGGGTACGAATACCTTATTTTCCACTCTTTATTTACTGCATCGGTCCGTGAAAGACAGCTTAACCAACTTTTTATTTTATGATGTCGTTGTGCCACATAGTACAGCTGAAACCAACTTTTAGTTTACACAAGTGCTTGCGTTGCGTCTCTTATATGCTGTAGATCCTGTGTTCATCAATGAAAAGTGTCAGTCGTTATGTATGCTCATCATCAGCATGTATCTGTGGTTTTGGTAAATAGTTGGGCGACGGTAACGTAAAGATCCCGTATTTACCACGGCAAGGATCATTTTCATATTCTGAAGATAAAGACAGAACACCGGCGTCTCGGTTTAAATATGCTCTCTTCGCCTTTCTTACCAATGTCCTGTAGTACAGTACTACATACTTCCACACATACAGTAAGCTCGACCTTTTACAGGCAGGCAGACCTTGGTGACCATCCTACTGGAGCCAAACACTATTCCTCCGTTAAAATACTCGTATTAAATACTATACTTTCAGGTATCAGGATGCAGGAGCGCACTTATTGCGTTGCATACGACGCTCCTTCACCACGCCATGACAAAGGCGTGACGGGTTTGAAGGCCGCTAGCTTTGCTGTCACGAGCCGTGACCACTCTGTCGTGAGCGATCAACGACGCTTGATTAATTACGCGAGCTCGGCCGGACGGGTTGTGGACCGTGGGCGGCGCACTGATCGACTCGACCAGCACGCGAGCAAAGATCGCCACGTATCTGGGGCCGTCCGTCGCGGCACTGTGGTCTGGGGGGGTTCACCGTAGTACGAATCGAGTCCATTTCGGTGCGTGGGCGCCACCACCGGCGGTGTAGCCTGCAGCGGTGGTGGGGCTCCAAAGAAGCGTCGACCCGCTGCAGCGCTGCTCCAGAGACATAGACAACGAACGAAGCCTAATACGGACAGACGTCCGGTGCTTGTGCAGACGCGGCGGCCTCGCACGGGTGGCCATTGCCATTTGCGCGCGGCTGGACACGTACGTGTCATTGGATTCTTTCCCGCTCTTGGCGCCGATCATGTGCCGAGCCGGGGACCGATTGGGTTGAAGGCTGGTTCGTGCGGACAGAACCGTCGCCGTCGCCTGTTATGGGCTTATGGCACGTAGCAGACCATTGCCATCGTCTTTGTCCGTTCCGGCCGGGCAGCGCCGATGGCGTTTTCTGCTAGGAGGCGGTAACACTCGTGCACACACTACTTACCATTTAAAGAGCAGATGCACTGGCACTGCTACTGAGTCGCAAGGAAGTGTGGGTTCAACAGGAATAGTGCAGGTTCATTCTGATTGCGCGTCGGTCACCTAATCTGGTGTTTAAATTCGATGTTTGGTAGACGATAGCTTTCTGGTGGTCGGTGTGGGGCGCTGCATCGCTGTCTTCCTTCTCCCGTCCCGTGGCACAGGGTCATCGGATCTGTTGAATATATCGTGTCTGTCTTATGTTCAGAAGAAAACGTCCCAATAATTCCGTAGGGAATCCGAGTCCTTCAGAATTCACAAGTCTTGAGCAGTGCCTATTTTTCATGATCAGAGATCACGCATCAACGGTCCACGATGAAGTATACTGTATAACACATTACCTCACATAGCCAAAAGTAAACGGTGCAACAGTTCCTACCACGACTGCAACTGCAAGCATCAGATAGTTGTTCAGACAGCAACAGCTCCTACCAAATTTTTGTTAAAGAGGTGTCTCGCAAATGTGCTTACTATATCTGGAAGCCTGAAAAGTTCAGTGAGGAGCAACTATGGCAAAAACATATTCATCATCTTATCAAAGTGTTTTTGCAGAGTTTCACATGCTCCCCTCCCCACCCCCCCCCCCCCCCCCACCTTTTTTTTTTGTTATATACCCCAAGAGAGGTCAGGTGCAAGGTGGTGAAAAATGAAGTTCTGAGCAAAGACTTTTGTTTGATACTATCTACAGTACGGGACTACGTATTTCAAGACATGTAGAATCCTCAGGCTAACTTCAGTGCAGTGGACTTTGATGTCTGCCTTGTTCTATCTGGCAAAGACTTCCTTCTCTGATCAGCACAAGAAATGTACTCGTCAATTGGAGGAAGGCTTGGTCCCCCATTCTCATTTTTAGGAACTTGCCCCCTTATCAGCTAACAAAATTAAAACATTTAATAGGTGAAAACATGATTAAAAAAATGCAGATTACTATTCTGCAAGCAAGTTTACAAACCTTTGACGCCCAATGTCTTTCTGCTTGCTGGCAAACGTCCCTAATATCTCTCCCTGACATCCTGCATCAGCCACAACTCGTATATAAACAGCTGCACACAGCTCAGTTGTTTGAAATGATATTTGATAAGTAGCCATCCATATTCAGAAAAGAGAAGATTTCTCATTTGACCATAGCTTACGGATGTCAGCAATAAAAGACCAAAACTGTTCACCTTACTATCAGAGCCAGTAATCACAGGTGAGACCTAATCTCTGGTTCATGCCCAAAGCATTTTACATATTTGCAAAGGGAGCAGTGAGCAGGGTGCACTATAAATGTACAATGTGTATCCCGGGTTCCATCCTGCCCTAATACGGACTAGAAATACTGGAAAATAATTACTGCTTCCAAGAAAAAAAGTTTAACCAAATTCTAACTGAAGTTTGAATTAGAAATGGGGATACTAATACTACATACCTACTATCATCATCAAAGTTACAAAATCATCTATACCGTCACTTTTGGTGCATTCTTCATCTGTACCACCATCTAGTGTCAATGACATGTCATTTGACTAGCTTGATGGTATAGATGAAAACTCCCTCCGAAGTGGTAGTATGGATGCAAATAATTCATACAAAATATGTGTTAAGTATTTGTATAGCCCTACTCAACCATTCAAGATTTAGATGTCACCAACTAACGAGTGAGGCTTCAACAGAGCAGGTAACATAAGCCTATGCTAAAAACATTGTAGTACTTACTTGTCAGTGGCACATGAAAACTGATTCAATTCAGATTTAGTCAAGTGCTTGGCATACTGGGAAGCTATTTCAACACGAGTTTCCAGATCCGGTAAATCAAAACATATTATTGAATCAAAACGGCTGCAAATAAGCAACAGAATAAGCAATAAGTATTGTTCAATTATTTTTATTTAATATGTATATAAATAATAGAATCAAGCATAGCAGCACATCTAAATGGACAAAAATATACAAGGCTATGTAGCTAAATTCAATGTTGAACCATTTGTTTGACAGTTGTTTAGGTGTTCTTTGAGACTCATGTAAAGATGAAACATACTTCTTATTCTTCTTCCCTTATTTTTTTGAAACAAACTTGACCTAGGCAGATGGGGCCAAAATCAATAGGGATTTCCTGAAGGAAAGTAAAACACAAAATACAAAACTACACCTGATGAGAGCAGGATCAAGATCTTCCTTTCTATTTGTAGCAGCAATAACCACCACACGCTTATCCTGTTCAAATCCATCGATCTTCAAAGAAGAAATTTATTTAGTACCATATAGAACCAGTAGCCAGTGGCAATAATAAGGAATCAATAATACAACATATGCAGGTCTCCGGAGAACTGAAGAATATGGCTTGGCAAACCACACGTATTCCAGTGCAATTCATACAAAGATGCTTGCGTGGCTACTGATGGGTTAGAGCTGGATGTACTTTGGTGGCAAAGAGAATGAAATTCTCTCAAAATGGCTTCCGGGTAGGTGGTAATAGACACAGGAACTTGTGGAGATAATTGACAGTGACTCTGGTTTACAGGGCTTCTTGTATCTTTCCTAGATCAATGCATGTGTGGTAAAAATCAGACAAGATCCTTAAACTAAAACAACAAATCCTACCTGTCGCAGAATTACTGATAAGATCCTTCGTGTAGCTTCATGCATTTCACTATCTCGAGCACTGGCAAAGGAATCTACCTATAAAGTACATCCCAGTAAGAAAAAGAGAAATTGTGAATATCACAGTATAAGCAGAAATTTGAAGAGTTGTGAATTACTCAACAAAGGAATTTTCTTTATCGGGAAAACAGCAGTTTTTGTTATCGGGAAATTTGAATTATTATGAATTACTCAATAGTTTGTTGAGAATTCCCAACCCACAAGTTTATTATAATATATGATACATCTTAATGGCCGGTTTAATTGTGTTAGTTTTTCAGCAAGCTATTAAGTAGGACAACGATTTAGATTTCAAGGTGCAACTTGATACACTATAGTGGACTAGGTAACAGCTATGAAGCACAAAATTTCACATGACATGAAAATAAAATATATCATATAAAATCAAGAAATGCAGGAAAATGGAAGAACAGTTTTTTTTTTGACAACAAATATACAAGAGTAAAACCCACAAAAAAGTGTCACACCGATCTCAGCGTGCTAAAGGCATATGGCACAGCAGGCAGCTTGATTATTCTTAAAACTTTTTATGCCAAAAAGACAAATATGCATACCTCATCTAGGAAGATAATACCTCCATCAGGAAGATCATTTGCAAGTGAGAAAACAGATCCTAAAAGGCGCTCACTTTCACCATAATATTTTGACATAACAACTTCAAGTGGCACATACAGTAGTGGAACTCCCTAGCATAAGAGAATAGCAAATAGTCAACTTAATGCTGCTACGAGGATAACTGAGCATAATCCATAACTTGGGAAAGGAATTCAGTGTTAACATTCGACTCAAAATGCAGGGGATTACTTGGGAAGTGGGGACAATCCCAAAAATCTAGGATTACTTACTGCTTGCTTGGCGATAACTCGAGCTGAAGATGTCTTTCCAGTCCCTAAGATGATGAGGCAACAGTAACAGGTAAGCACATGAACACAAGCAATGATGATATTGGCACGTAAAAAAGAAACCAATATTCCAAAAGAAAGGAGCTTTTTACAAGTTCCATTGGTAATAAAAAGCATTGTATTTTTATTGTGAAATAGTATCTGCCATCAAGCTACTGTAATAATATAGTAGCACAAATAGACTCATGAAAAAAAAAATGGTTTCCCGTGTAGTGAGTACAAGTGATTCACCAGGTGGGCCTTCAAACAGAACAGCTCGAGGTCGATTTGTCTCAAATTTGCAACGTGTGCCTCGGGCAATGTCATCATACACTTCAGGGCTCTGTAAAGCTAAGAGTATAGTATCCTCTATTTCCCTACAGACAAAAGGAGAAACGTGTCAGGATCCTTCAAACATAGTATATGAAATCCCCTGCCTGTGCCAAGAAAATATTTGACTGACAAACAAATATAGAAAAATGTCCCATTTTTTTAGTGCTCTTCATTATTGAAAAATAAGGCTACTGAATGTGCCTGTTATTACCTTAAGTAGCTCAAACAATGTTCTTTTTTCAGAAAGGATAAAATGGTGAAACTGGCACTTACCTTTTCTGAGGTTCATATCCTGCAAGGTTCTCCCAGATCATTGTGCCATCCATTGGAACACTAGATGTATCATCAAACCCATAGACTCTGACTCCCATACCCTCTAAATCAGATATAGTTTTATCTATAGAGGGTACAGGCTTAGATCTCTGACCATTTCCTTTTCGTGGTGTGTACTTACTTCCCATTCCTGATGCACCCTTCAAATCTTTCTCTCCAGCTATTTTTAAAGCACTGATCAAGGCTTCAAGTTCTTTCAAACTAAAACTCCCAGGCTTGATGAACTCCACTTCCTATAGTAATTGGAAATGACATTAAATACAATGTAGCAGAAAACAGCAGTATAATGACCATACAGAAACATTGAATTAGTGTAGAAAATCACATACAGAAACTTCTGAGCCAATAAGTGGCTCAAATATCAAAACAAAGAGACATTCATTGTGATCTTCTACGCTAATCTTCTTCGTAGGGTTCAATGTGATTTGACGTGCAGCTGCACTGGAACAAAAGCAGTTGATTAAACACTGTACTAAAGAGATGAAAAATTACTAGTCATTTGCATGAATACGACTCAATTAGAGACACTGATAGGACAAGCTGAGGTATGGAGGTTAGGCTTTGGATGAATGGAATACGAGTCCATCAACAAAGAAGAATCACATGACTTTTACCAAACATACTTCAATTTTCCAATGACGATATGCCAGTATAAGTAGAGAGAAATAATGTTACAGAATCAGAGATGTGATATATCAGACGCAGAAACCGATATACATAGAGCACAGGTAACCTGTGTCCACAAGAGTTCCATTCAGATAAAAGCTGCGACCACACTCTGTGATTTGTGATTTACATGAATAGGCAATTGCAATCACAAAAAATATTTCTGACTAACTAAAACATTCTACCAGCATACTTAGCTTACCTGCCCCAAACACGCACTAGCACCTCGGAACCACCACCAAGTTGTTCTGCCTCTTGCCCGATATTTGTTACAAGATCAACAATGAGGTGTAACACGTTACATGTCGAAGGCATGTTGAATTTAACAACCACCTGATGGGAAAACGGACCAATAAGACCAAATAGTTATTAATCAAAATAGTTACTAAAAGTGAAAAAAACTAGCATCAGTTGTGCTCTAATAGCACTCATGCCTATTTTTGAGACTTCCTTCTTCATAGTATCTTTTGTGTACTCAATAACAACAACCAAGCCTTTTAAGTACTCACACTTGAATATTTTCTACAAATAATTTACCTGACCCACTGAAAAACTTACTTCAAAAATTACAGCCTAATCATCACAGATCAGACAACAAAGAACCTAGTTCTAATATGTATTCCTACAATAAAGAACAAACCCTAGTTCTAATATGCATTTACAGATACAAAACAAGTGGCTTACTCAAAATTATGAAAATAGGCGCACAATAGGGGAGAAAAAACATATTATTATGACTACAAATTTGATAAAAACCTTTTGCCCCCTCACTGCAACGTCAAACTGTGGGTACGACCCGCGCTGCATCCCTTGCTTTTGGATGAGCTCCATAATCCTCTTCCTCTCTTTGAGAGCCAAATCCTCCCCGTCCGTGGCATCGACCCTCGCCTCTTTGTCGACCGCCCCCGTGCCCTGGGAAGACCAAGCCAAGCTCAAGCCATCCCAATCTCGCTTCAAATGTGATAAAAGAATGTTCAGACATAGAAAAGGCCAAATTAAACCAGACCTGGTCGTTGGCGTCGGCGTAGGCCACTGGTATCGACGCGAGCGCAGCAGCCGCGCCGATTGCGAGGTAGGCGGCAGTGGAGTAGGAGGAGGACGAGGCCGAATCCCCTCGCGCCGAAGCGAGCGGCGCGGCATTGAGAAACCCTGTGCGTGCAACCGAAGACGAGGCGGTGATAGGAGCCTTCTGAAGAGGAGCGAGAGGACGGGAGACGGAGGAGGTGGAGGTGTAAGGCGCGGATGCGGCTTGCAGAAGGGGAATGAGCCGCTTCAGCGGGAGGCGGCGGCGGAGAAGCATCGCCATGCCGATCTCCAGGCGGTGAGGAGCGGCTCGGGGTCACGAAGTGCGAAGCTCCGAGTCCGTCTGTAGACAGCAGCAGCAGCTCACGAGAATCGATAGAACGGAGACGCCACCGGAGTCCGGAGAGTTCGCAGCGGTGGGGTTTAGTTCCGCTGGACTTGGGCTTTCTCCCCTGCCCACGAAAGAACAAAGCGATCTACGTCTGGTTACGCTTTCACTCGGCGTTTACGTATATTCTGAACACGCTATGGACAGGATCGGCTGGGCTGGGTCGAGATTTTCTGGGCTGAAGTCTGAATGCAGCGTAATTACATTAGCTTGGGCTGCATACTTAAAAGGCCGGATGGAATTAAGACGTGAGAAATGAAACAGAATTCCAGTTCCAGCGGAATGGGCAGCAGTTTTCTTATTCCCAACCTTTTCTGTTTATTTATAAGTGACTGAGGGTGTATAACAGGGAGGCAATTTGCCCCAGTGAACTTATACATGATCCAGCTCGCATCTCTATTCTCTTCATGCCTGTGTAAAGAATCAAAAGCTACTAGCTAGCACTTAATATCGCCGTTGGAAAGCAAGCTGATGCACCAATACAGCAAGTAATTCACCAGCACGCAAGATCGTGGTGCTGGTAGCTCAAAGACGACCATGGACGCGAGCATCTGTCAAGAAGAAACCAGCTGCTTGAAAGTTATGGGCGTGGCAAAGCCCATCTTCAACGGGGCGTAGAAGATGGCCGCGGCGCCCTTCCTGGACGTGGCCTGCGTGCCGTGCACCCCGTCCCAGAACAGGTGCCCGTTCCGGTCCGCGCAGTAGGTGGCGTTGGGCGTGCACCCGGTCTGCGCGTTGAGCCGCCCGCCGCCGCAGCACGCGCTGGCCACGTCCCGGAACCCCGTGGTCGCCGGGTGCGCCGTGAAAAAGGACACGACGTTGTACGAGCTGCCGACGGAGTACCTCAGCCCCGGCAGAGAGCTGGTGAGGTTGGCCAGCAGCGACCTGAGCGCGCCGTTGAACCCATTGGCGAGCGCGTTGGCCGCCTCGACGCACCTGACCTCGCCGTCCGGGGAGGTGGCCCGCACCGACGGCACGCACCCGAGGGGCGCCACGTCGACGATCCCGAGCCGCCGCGCACCGAGCTCGTAGAGCGCGTGGATGTGCCGCGTGTAGTTGGACAGCATGTCGGCGTACAGGGACGGCGCCTCGCTCGCCGACCGGTTCTGCGTCAGGAACGCGAACAGATCGTTGCCGCCGTCGCTGAGGAGGAACAGGGACTTTGACAGGAGCTCGTCGATCGCGTGCGAGCTCTGACCGCTGTTAGTCAGCATCTTCGACTTGGTGGCAGCGAAGTACTCTATCTGCTTGGTCAATGTGATGGTGTTACCCTGTGATACGTAATCGATCTGCCATGGTTAGAACACGAAGATACTAGAGACAAACGTGTGGCTTAGCGCTTCAAATTTCGTCTGTACTACTTACAGTGGTGTCGAGGATGCCGGACCCGCCAGACGCGTAGTTGGCGCCGCGGAAACCTCTCACGATCTGACGTCTCGTTCTCGGCGTCAGCGACAGGTACGCCGGCGGACTCCGCTTGAACCCCAACAGTTGCGCTGCATTTCAGGTTTGCTAACAGGAGGCGTTAAAATTCTCGAATAATGATACAAGAACAAACGGTAAATCACTTGAACTTTTGAGACAACTAATGAAGTTGGCGCACTGACCAACGCAGTCCGCAACATTGTATCCGTTGCTGAACCTTCCAGTTGGCCTCGAGTGCGGGAAGTCGATGCCGTAGGGGAGCTGCAGCGCGGAGTTCCCGGGCAGGTACTGGTTGTTCCCGACGTCCACCGTCGAGTCGCCGAACACGTACACCGCCGGCACCAAGTGCACCTCCTGTCGTCCACGAGCCGCGGCGGCCGCGGCCGGCGAGGCGAGCAGGCCGGTGCAGAGAAGAAGCACCACTGGTCTCATGATCACCAGAAACTTATTATGACAGGCCATCCTGCTTAACCTAACCATGGCGACGCCTGCACTCCTGCAGCTATACGAGAATCTAGCTACTAATCATATGAACTGTTCGGTGGCCACCTATATGTCTCTCTGCATGCCGAGGCGAATTGCAGCAAGACGATGAATTGCAGTACAAGGAAGTTGGTGAGTTGCAGGGAATATGTGCTTGGAATGGGTTCGGGGCAAACTGCTTGTGCCTGCAGCAAAAGGCAATGCTCCATATGCTTTCATATATAGGAAGTAACACTACGCACGCATGATGCGCATAGGGTATGGGCCTTATTAACAGCCCTGATCGATTTGTTTGTGGCTTGACCTGCAAGCGATGGATCCGTTAGATAAAAGCTAACCGACCGGACCCGTATATATGCGTCATGATCTGATCTACTGTATTTATTTGCATCACCTATTCTATCCACTGAATTTATTTTGTTAACGGTCTCTGAAGAAAGTTCAATTTGTATGAATGGGTGTGGATTTGGATATTCGCTTGATGGAAGATGTTCCTTGTCAACCGCTCCCACTATAGAAGTGGCGATGGCAACAATTGCATAAAACTGGGGCCACGACCCTTTTGTCCCCGATTGATAGGCGCTACCGATAGAAAGAAGAAGCAGTATTTTAGTGGCAAACACGTGCACGCGCATTCCCACATTGGCTAACAAGTACTAGTAACAACCAGAGCCGAATGCCATATCCAGGAGCTCAATGTTGAACACAAGATGTCGCCGATGGTCCCGAAGACCCGAACGTCTGACTTTGATCTTGACGCGGATCGATTGCTTGTTCTTCATAGTACTAGTCAACGATTATTACGGGTTGACCGCCGGAAGATTCACAAACATGCATGCTCATTTAGCCGCCGTTTTGACTGTCCAGGGACAGAAACAAGAGAAAATACCTGTGAACGAAGTGTCCTTTCTCTTCTTTTGGACTAAATATTTGAGAAAAATTTAAAGAGAAAAAATGCGGAGAAAGACTGCCAGTGTGAATCGGCAAGGATAACTGGTGGAAGGGAATCGAGGTACCGATAGCGTAGAGCCGTAAGATCGCATCACAGTTGCTGAAAAATAGGTAGAAGGATCGAGGCAGCGATGAAAGTGAAAGGTTAGGAACGACCCATACGCTGCCTTCAGTGCCATCCCTTTCCGCAACAACTAACGATGGCTGGCAACGCATGAGGAGGCCGGAAAAGCCTATACACATGTTTTCTGTTAAAAAGTGCTGTAAGTGCCCGAGTGGTCGCGCGGCCCTGCACGACATGTTGCTCTCTGTTCCGTAGGATTCAATCGGATCGAGAGACCATGATTGACTGGATCGTTGGGTTGGTTGGCCGCGACGTTACCACTCCCCTCCCCCCCCCCCCCCCCCCACCCCCCCCCGCGGCGACGCACAAAAGTTGCGGTGCGGTCGTGCCGGCCGGAGGGGGTTGCACCTGCACCTGGCGAGCACTGACGGACGCACTCGCGTTCCGTCGTTCGTGCCCCACGCGCGTGTCGTCGTATCCCCTGATCAGTAGTCCCTCTCCACTCCAGCTTCCATGAGAGGAGAGGAGCCTCGTTCTGTTGTCTGTTCGTTGCAGTCCCAATTCGCTCTTTTTCGTAAAGACACGGTCGGCGAGCCGTGTGTGCCGGCCTGCCGGGCGAGCGAATGACAAACCGATATTCCTATTGCAGCCTTGTCAGCCACGAGGATTCAGCCCACGGACGGCACAAGGACTCCGGTAAATTCAGCCCAAATGCACACGCCACGACCCCCCGCGCCGGCCCGTGCCACCTCTCCAGATTCCCACTCGAGCTGTGCCGCGGCCAACCGCATTTCAGCAGGGGTCGGTCCAGCACCGCTTCCTTCGTCCCACCGGTGTGCACGTGCACGCCACCGTGTTGGGGTGGCAGACACCACGTCTCCACTCCCCCCTCCCTCGTCATCGTTCCCACAGTAAAGTAATGGCGACACTCATTACACATCCCAACAGGTAGGCGTACAGATCGCAGTAGCCGGGGCCGCCTGGCGCGGCATCGCATGCGCGCCGGGCTACGTGCTGCAGCGCTTCGGCGCCACGTCGCTGGAGGGATAGAACCGGCTCGATCAGCACCCCGGGAGCCTCCTTTACACGCCTCCTGACTTCCGTTCTTATAGCGCAAAAGACGGCGGCTGTTGATGAGAACGACTCCCGTCCCGTCCCTATCGGATTGCTTCGAGGCCCTTGAGCAGTTTAAGAGCATTGGATAACTGTGCTTTCCTGTGACCAGCCGTCAGCGAGTTGAGAGAGGGATCCAGAGGCTTTCTCGAGGGAGGCAAGATGAAGAGGCTGCTGCTTGCTCGCGGGCAGTTCGGTTCCTCCTACGCCGGGAGCTGCTTGGCGAGCAGAGCCCCGCCGGCTCTTCCTGCGCTCTACAGCAGCGAGGTTCCAAGGGTGAGTGAACCAATAATCTCCACACCAAACTCTCTCATCTCATCCTATTTTACTCCCCTGCTTTTCTACTAATAAATCTCACTGCATGTCAACATTGCATATCGTCAGTATTATTCGGCCGAGAAGCATCACGATGACACGCACACGCTGGGCGAGATCGGGGAGAAGGCGAGGTCGACTGCGGAAGAATTCCTGAGGGTGGCCAAGGAGAAGACCGACGACGTCAGCGAGAGCGCCAAGGAAACCTTGCACGAGACCAAGGAAGCGGTGACGGGGGAGTCTCGAGACGACAAGGAGACGTTCAAAAGGAGGGTGGAGGAGGGGAGGTACGATCACCGCAAGTAAAAAGTGTTCGCTTGTTGACGCTGCTGTGTACGCAGCCATGGCTTGTTGAGCTTTCAGACACTGTAGTTTGTGTATCATCATCAGGATGCCTGATGTGTTTCTCGATCACTTCCCCTTTAGTAATGTGACCTTTAGGTTTACTCATGTTCTGTGTACAGAATGAATAAGATTCGCTTTTGTAGCTTGACAAACTTTGGTACTGGTATGGTACATGCCATGCCCCATTTCCCACTCCCTTGGATAAGTTTGGTCTTCTGAAAACTGTTCTCACTGGAACTTCTGCATGCTGACTGAACTTGGGCATGGAGAATTTTATTGGAAATCCAGTAGTAAAAGCGTCTCATGGCAAGCCACCAAACAGTTTTTTTTATCACCCAAACAATTTTTATTTTTATTTTTTTGGAATGGCCTTCTCAAGGCAACGTGCTGTTAGAACGAATCAACTTGATCAGAGACGTGATCGATGGTCCAAAGATATTTAGTAATTGAGCACTTAGTGTTTCTGATGCAGACTTTCAGGATTGGTTATTTCCTCTGCTTCGATATATCTATCGGCCACATCTGAGGACTCATTAAAGAATTCAAAAATGTAACAACATGTCAGTTTGGAGAATTCAACTGCGGTTGATGCTCACACACTACACACTAGTAAGGAACTGCGGTTGATGGATTTCACACATCAATAAGCACTTTCGTCAAAAAAAAACTGTTCAAGGGTTAAAATCTGCTACATGGAGGCATGCCGTCAGGATGACATTACTGGCTACTCGTTACCAAGTTCATTCTTCCTTTCTGAACTTTCCAGCGAAAGTGCGAAATTCTCTGTCTGCTACAGAGGGTGGTGCTTTGTCTCTTCTGTTTCAGAACTCTGCACCGTACTACCTTTTACCAGATAAATTTTCTTCCTCTTGAGTGAGGCATTCCGGAGATCAGTGGCCCTCATGGATTCTGAGTTTACAGAAATCGTTAGCACCGAACAGGTGAACAAGCCGTTGTTCTCAACATATTTGTTTTCTTTTATATGCAGAATCGCATTGTGGTGCCGTATACTACCACCGGTAGCAGAGGCTCATGAACATCCAATCCAAGAGCCTACTTTGGATTAACAGCGACCGCAAAGTTGCAACGTTTCTTAGGTTGTACTGCCGCCGATACAGACAGATATCAGTATCGTCTTCTCTACCGCTGTCATCAGCATGTAGTGGCAGCGATTGAGGAGAAGAGTGACAGAATTTTGCACGGGCATGAACTAAAAGTGCATGAGATCATCCGTGGGAAAGAGGGAAAAAAAAAAACACGAACCAATCGAATATAAAAACAATCATTTACAGGGAGGAACTGCGATCTAAAAATAAGATGTCCACACACGAATGACTCGGCGCATCGAACGTCGCCGACGGCCTAATGACAAACATGGGTCAGAAAACTGAGCCTACTATGACTAGTACCCAACAATCCCCGATCCCTCCTGCTTCTTGCCGCCGCCGTTCTTCTTCTGGTACTTGTCCTTGATCCAGCGGAACCCGCTGGATGTGCCCTCCTTGACCTTCCTCAGCCCCGTAGCCGCGGCCGCCTTGGTCTTCTCCACGCCGCCCTGCTTCTTGCCGGCCGCGTCCTGCCGCGCGCGGGGGCTCGGGTCACCGCCGTAGTCCCACTGGTCCGCCCACGACGTGCCGAACGAGTTGCTCCGCTGCATGTTTGGTTTGCAACCCTTGACCACCGCTCTGAATTCTTAACGGAGACGAAGAGGATGGATGGATGGACGGCCGGCCTCAAGATTTCAACAAGCCCGAGCCGTGTGTCTCTCTGCTTTTCTTTCTTGCGATTAAATGTAAACAAGCCTTCCGGAGGCGAAGATCGAGGATGCGGTGGCTCCGCGTTTTATAGGAACGACACGGTTTGCTTGGTTGGTCAGCAGATTTGTCGACCGAGAATTTGTTAATCTGGTGAAGGCAAGAAAGCATCGCCGCCCATGCACGCGTGGAACGTAAGGTGGAGGGGCCAGCGAGTTCTTCGAATGTCCGGAACGCGGTGGTTGGTTCTTCTTGTTCCTTTTGTTTGCGCGGTGCGGCTGCATGCCAGTTTTGACCGGTCCTCCTCTCAGTCTCAGGGTTCGGAAGCTTCACCCGCGACTGGTGGTGGGTCCAATGCGACCAATGGCCCCGTGTGTCTGTGTATGTGGTCGGCAAAATGTTTGCCTGAAAACAGAATGGTTTCCAGAATTGAGATGTTCCTCTTTTTTCTGAAAGAAAAAAAAGTAAACCAGATGTTCTACGCGGGAACAGGTCGCCATTTCTTTCGCGACGAAGTCTAATTTGACTTGTTTAGATAGATAGAGGCGGCTTATAACGTTATACGTACGCCAGCAGTGATGGATAAACAGGTCCGAACAAAAGCAACGCGTGACTGGTTCATCGACAAAATTACGTTTACGTAGGAGCTTACATAGGCAACGTATGCTACGAAAATCAGCCTACTGTGCAAACTATAAAAACTATAATCAAGACTACTGGAGTCTAATTCGATGGCTAGAGATAAAAGTAGATTATTTTAACACTTAACATCCCCCTCGCAACGTGGGTTCGTAATCCCCCGCACGGCTCCTCACGATCGTTTACAGCGCCGCCGCCCCACGGAGACCCTCGCTGCCACAGAAGAGGGCAATGCAGGAGAAGGAGCATGGCTCCATGATCCCCACGCGCGACCCTATGACAGCCCCATCATGGAGACCGGCATGGAGACCCCTGCTGCAACCATGGAGACCGTCGTTGCCGCTGCCACCATGTCTCACGTCGCCGTTGATCCCGTCGTTGCCGATGATCATGCCATCATCACGGTCATGGAGATTTTTTAGTTAATCTATTTCAGGGCGACACGAAGCATAGAAGCTTCCCTCTTGTGCACTGCACAGGTGTCAACTCGCAATAACAGTGTTATTTCACATCGGGCTTTCGTCTATAACAGTATATATCCATATGTGATGGTGATCTAGATGATGGAATTTATGACTCATTCGACCTCACCGATGATGATGATGTATTGTGCTTTAGATGACTTATTACTTGTATAGTATACTTTAGTTTTCCATCATTTATCTTATAATAAGAGATGTACTATACTAAGCTAGTAAGCTTTAAGATCGATGACATACATTATAAATTCGACATAAAAATTTAAAATTAGAAATGTGTAAGAAGGCAGTGCGCTGTGCCCTATCTGATATGATATCACATACTCCTATCATCGTAGTGCCGGATTTGCTTCTCTCTTTTGGGATTGAGATGAGACCAAGTTATTATTAGTTTCTTCTTCTGAGAATTGAGTGAAGCCAAGTCGTTCCACGGTGTCGTCCGCATCCACAATCAAACCTTCGAGGTATCAGAAAAGAGAGTTGGCCGTTCACACACATAAACAAATGTAAACTATAATACTATAGTCTATAAAGTATAATGAATCTATACTGACATCAATTCTGTAATAGTCATATTATGTACACAAATAATCTGTCCACGAAGAATCAATCAACTAATCAGACAAAATAGAAACGACGAAGGGCGTGGTGACGGCACGGTGTGGAAAAAAAAAATGTGGACTAGAGCTACAGCACTAGGAGGAGCAGGCCAACTGCCCCAACTGTCCCCGCAACGAACCCACTCCCCGGGCGGCGGAAATCCGCGGCCGCGCCGCTGTCCATCTCCCGGCTACTCGTAGCAGGCGACGTCGGCGTGACGCCCTTGAAGTCAGGGTTGGTCCCGTACAGGCTCTGTATCCCCTGCACGTCGTCGTCGGCCAGCTCGACCTTCCTCGTGCCTGTCCGGATGGTCGGGTACATGATAGCGTGCTGCACGGACGAGTGGCCGAGCCCCAGGAGGTGGCCGATCTCGTGCACCGCCACGGACTCCAGGTCCACCGCTGCCGGGGACGAGGAGCTCGACGACGTCTCGCCGTCCGCCACCCACGCCTCCGCCGCGTCCAGGTGGAACCGCCCGTCGGTCGGCGAGAAGGCGTGCGCGAGCGTGCCCAGCGGCCCGTCAAACGGCTCGCCATCGCCGTGCGCGCCGGAGTGGAACCCGATGGTGATGTCAGCGTCGGACTCGGACTGCGTCTCCGTGAAACGCAGGTTCGTGGCAGCGGCCCACCGCGCGAAGGCGCGCGCGAAGACGGCGCTCAGCGTGGCCCGGTCGATGGACGGCCCCTCGGAGGTGGCGACGAGCAAGTACTTGAGGTCCCGCCGGAACGGCGGCCACATCGGCCCGCCGGGGAAGGTGGAGTACAGGTGCCTGCCGTGGGAGGCGTTCCTCGCCATGGTGGAGGTCCCGTTGATGACGTCCGCCACGCCGCAGCGCGGGGCGACCATCTGCGCGACGGTGTCCGGGTCCAGGTCGCCCGTGGCGTTGAGGCCGAAGTGGCGCTGGTACGTCGCCACGGCCGCCTCCAGGTCCCGGTCGAACGCGTCGCTGAACGGGGACGACGCCGGCGGCGGAGGGAGGTAGCCGAAGCGGGAGAGGTAGTCCTTGAGCCTCGCCAGGCCCTCCCGCTCCTCGCCCATGTGGCAGCCGGAGAGGTTCTGGAACGCCGCCCACGGGTTCGGGAACGGAGGAGGCGCCGGCAGGCCGGACGGAAAGCCCGACGCCGGCGAGACGGCTGTCACCAGCACCACCATAGTCGCCGCGACGGCGGCAGCTTGTTGCCATGGAAGAAGAGGAGACCCCCCCATTGTCCAAGTCATCAGCGAACAGAGGAATTTCTTCTCCGCGATGATTTGCGACGGTACGTACCGTGGGTTCAGAGCTGTCACGTACTACTAGTAGTAACCTTTAAAGGCTCTGGTACTGGTACGAGTACCAAGGCCGCCAGTGGTCAAGCCGGCGGACGCACGCGGAGTCGACTAAGAGGAAGCGGGAACGGAAGAGCTGTGTCGTTTGGTCAAAGAAGAAGAGCTGATGTGGCATTGAGTTTGTTGAACGTTGTTGTCAAGCTTCGTCTACGATCTCAATGATGGGACGGGTTGATACCTTTTACTTTGGGAACATTCACCGCCAAAGAAGCTTCTGCGTTCTGTCTGATAAACGCTGAGTTGCAGTCGGAATTACCAAAGGGCTAAATTAAAAGGAACTATGTTACCAAACATTTTTATAACTTTAAGTCTATTTAGTTAGTGGTAGCTACATTAAAAATATAACTATCATTTTAGACTCATCTCATATTCGAATAGATAATAGATACATTTGTTTTTTAAGTTTGCTCTCCTTAATTAATTCAGATTTTATAAATCGATTAGTCAACTAAATTTGAACTAGAATTTAAAGAAATTTGAGTTTGGGATCAAAATTACCTTATGTCGGCGGCCTTAGAAAAAGTTTGGTGTGTGGATACTACAAAAATAGCTTAGTGGCTGTTTTTAATTATAATACTGTAAGTTTAAGGACAAATTGAAACGGTGGGAGCAATGGATGTCACTTTTCGCTACTCCTGCGTTTTACACTTTTTTCTTTAGCACCAAGGAAGAGTAGGAGCAATACAAGGGACTTTTGGTTTTGGATTTTATAGCACCTCTCAGGTTTTGGATTCTATAGCATCTCTCGGGCTTTTAGAGCTGAATCTAAAATAAACATTAATTTTGAGGACTGATTTTGGGTCGGAAGAGTTGAGAACAGTTTTTAAAAAAAGGGGTGATTTGTTGTAAGTCATTATAAACTGGCATAATATTATCTGTCATCACAAAAAAATTATCTATGTCATTGTTTTAAGTAAACTCTAATGTTTTATGCCATTATCAAGATGTTGTCATTAGAGAGGATGTAACGGCCATATGGAAGGACCCCTGCACCCGAATCAGTGTTCAGATTTCAAAGTATTATGTATACCAATTATATGTATAAATTTTTCATATTTTTCACATGTAAATTAATATTATAGCATATGTAATATGTAAAAATATTAAGGGTAATGTTTGTGTATATGTGAAAAATATAAAAATATTTTCCATGCAAGTGGAATACTGAATACTCCCTTGGTCCCTTTTTATTTATTCATCTAGGTTTCTATAGTTGTCCCTTTTTATTTGTTCACCTCTCTTCTCAACACAACTTTCTCTCTTTCCGATACACCTCTATCTTTATTTCTCTCCTTCTCGTTTTTTTGCACCTATCTTATTTCCTTTTCTTAAAACTTCGTGCCAGAGCTAAACGAACAAGTAAAAAGGGCTGGAGGGAGTATTACAAAATCTGAACACTGATTCAACTATGTTGGTGGGCTATCACGTTCTACGCAACGATCAATTCACGATAATGGTACAAAAAATTAAGGTTTGTAAAGATGATGGTGTGTATCTTTTTTTTTTCGATGACATATCACATTTTATGATTTTGTAGTGACACATAAAAAATTGACCCCTTTAAAATTTAAATAGAGGGGCCGTTTTAGTTAGAGTTGAAAATTGTAACTTCTCCCAACTCTAACCCTTACATGAGACTGATTCTAAGCACAAGTGATTGTGTGACTCAAATTGATTCTTGTTATTCTTTATAATATACTCTTAAAATTAGAGAATCACACAAAATCATGAGAAGCTAATGTTTTTACCTTCGAGCCCGTTAGTTCATTTGAAAGAGTCACTCCACACAATGAACACAAATCACTTCTTACGTCAGCGTTAGTGTTGCGTTTCACACAGCTCCTCAGTGTCTGGTGAAGGATAAACGTGTGGTCGGAACCTGTAAGAAGGGTAGTAGTGTATGACATTACGAGAGACGACGTCATTTCGTGCAACTGCAACCGAAAGTCACACAAGGACAAGAACATGCTGCGTCTCTGAATCAACAACCGCCAGTCATCAGAAGATACGATTAGAACTTCTCGTGACGCGTCACAGAGCAAAGGAGCTGAAGAAAACTGTGCACAACTGCAGGTGAGAACGCAGGGCGTACTCGTTGCTTAGAAAGGGAGATGCTAGAGGCTGAAAAAAATTCTAGAACGTTCATGAAAACAAACAATTACACAACTTGTGATTGCATGACGCAACTGCTGAGCCCTGTGGACGCGTGAGAAAAAGTACTCTCTCTATGAAGGACGAAGGACATTTCATCCGTTGAACCTATGGTACTTCAATTTCCATTTCCAACTTGAGCTGCACGCATCTCCTCTGTACCATTCGTGAAATGATCAAGCAGTTGACTTTCCTTATTAGACTTTGATATCTTAATTCTGAAATATTGTATTTGCA
The DNA here is from genome assembly GCA_001182835.1 of Oropetium thomaeum. Lineage (NCBI taxonomy): Eukaryota > Viridiplantae > Streptophyta > Magnoliopsida > Poales > Poaceae > Oropetium > Oropetium thomaeum. Next base: position 362,248 of record LFJQ01000012.1, read on the forward strand.
CATCAAAGCACAAAGTCCCATGGCAATAAAGGCCTTATTGGGCCACGAAGTGATACTTTGTCGGCCTTCTGGATACGGCACGCTGGGCTTCGTCCTTTCTCAGGCCTCCATTAACGCATACACCTGTCAGATATCGTCGCGCTATTCAAACTTCCCTTGCACTCGCGCACCGGCGAAAATTTACTACTCTAGTCTAGTAGAAAAAAGTATGGTCGTCTCTAACCCCCAGCAAAATTACAAGTGCAAGGACAAGTTCTTGACCAAGTGAGTGGCGGCCTGCCTCATCGCGGCTAGAATCTGCTAGCTGCGCTACGGTGGAAAGGACATATCTCCGGGCGTCAGGAAGAGATACTTTGCTAATTATGTGAGCAAAACCATTGTCTGAAACTGAATCAACGAACACATGACATGAGACACACACCAGGAAACAAACACCTTTAACTTATCTCTCGATCAACTCCAGCGCTTCACAATAATGCATAGAGAGACTCCAACTCTAATCACAGTTACAATGACCACAAAAGCTGGCTTGTCCTGTACCCTTGCTAAACGTTCTCTTGTCTCGTCATGCTCCACAAGTTGCATGGTTTCCGATTCATTCATTGGCCAGCAAGGGCGGAGAACACGGACCGCGCGCGACTCCAGCCGCGCGTGGCGTTGCTGTTGATTGGATCGCATGATGCCTGAGTCAATAATAATTAATTGCACCCACCGCTCTGAAGAATGTGTGCTTCCAAATCGACCCGAATTGTTGTTGTCGAGTGCAGTCACAACATCTCAGTACACATCTGATGGCCAATGCCTCTTCTCTTCCAGTCCGGCCCGGATAAAACAACAACATTAGTACGGGTTGTGTTCAATAGCTTTGCTGCACCCGGAGCAAGAATCTCAACACAGCAATTATTAGTGTACGGTGAGAATGACAGGGAAATTGGACGACAATTTGGGGACAAGTATTGCTTTTGAGTCGAGGGATAGCATACAGATGCATATCACAGGCGAGAAAACTACTTGCACTGTTCAGCACTGCATGCCTGAAATGAGAGAGCAGCAAGGGATGGACAACGGCTAGCTTGAAATATGAGTCGACATTTGATTTCAGGAGTTAATTTCAGTTATATGTGTATATACACACACGAGCAGTTCCTTTTTTATATATAATACAGATGCTTTTGTAGTGAGCAGCAAATGACCTGGATAAGGTGGCAACGAGATGGAAGTCATGGTATTTCGTAAAAAAAGAGAGATGGAAGTCATGGAAAGGCCAAACTTTCATTACTAGATCACCTTTGTGAAGAAGAGAATGCATATATGCTTTGCTGGAAAGTAGGCAAAAAGGGAACCTGCTTTGGACTCCAAAAATGGTAGGGGCAAATGCTGGTGTCCCTACTATACTTCCATATGGATATGCACGCGGCAAGTACTAGTGGTCACTGCTGGGCCTCAGCCAATCCGACCATCTTCTCGCTTCTGGTACTTTTATCCTGAATTTTTCCAGTGAAGATAGCCAGCGAATAAGGGTCAAAGCGGAGACATGATTTCCCTTTTGATTATTCCCGGCTAAGTTCTCTTTACCTGATACAGACGCTTTACCAAGAAATCTTGTTGTCACAATCTGGAGCACTCTCATCTGTCACTTGCCCCCCTTTAAAAACGAGATAAGCTGCCATTTTGGATTTTGTTACAGACTACAGTGCGTGTTATTACGCATAGAAACAAGCAGCAAGCGGCGAGTGTGAGAATTAAAACGGAAAACGATATGCAGCTTTCTAAATCAGAATTACTACTACGCTTCTGATTGCAGCCACCCAGTCATCATCATCTCGTTATGTCTCTTGCAGAGAGAGACAGAGATCTTTTCGGCATGCGTTCGCGTCAGCCGGTTGGTTGTATGAATTCGTCCGGTGAGTGGTGAGCAAGAGGAAGAAAGCCAGCAAACCCAACATGAGCCCGCAATGCTTTCTCAAGCCGCGTCGCTCTCCTCGCAACCAAGCCTTCCTTCTCTGCCGTCGTTAGGCATCCGTGACGCGAACGTAAGCCCTTCCTTCCACCGATGCGTCGATACTCTCAGAGCCGGTCACTCCACCTACTACGTCTCCGCCCTGGCCGTCGACGGCGACTCGCTGTACAGCGCCTCGTCGGACGGCCGCATCATGGTGTGGCCACTGCCACTGGAAGAAGAGAGCAGAAGAAGGCAGGAGCAGGACCTACATCTGCACAAGGAACCTTGCGGCGGCAGCGCTATGGTTGTCGTTGCCACGAGCGACTGCCCCGTGAAGTGTCTGCTGGCCACGGGCGACGGCGCCGTCCTCAGCGCTCACCAGGACGGCAAGATCAGGGCGTGGCGGGCCGGGAGCCGGAAGGACGGTACCCGCCGGCTCGTCCTGCGCGCCGTGCTGCCGACCGCGTGCGACCGCTTCCGGACGTGCCTCCTTCCTTGGAGCTACGTGGAGGTCCGGCGCCACCGGAGGCACACGTGGGTGCACCACGCGGACGCGGTCACCGCGCTCGCCGTGTCCCCCGACGGCGCGCTCCTCTACTCCGCGTCGTGGGACCGGAGCCTCAAGGTGTGGCGCATGCCGGACTTCCGGTGCCTCGAGTCCGTCGCGGCCGCACACGACGACGCCATCAACGCCCTCGTTGCATCTGCCGACGGCCACGTGTACACGGGCTCCGCCGACAAGAAGATCAAGGCGTGGAGGCGCCAGCCTGACCCGAGGCGGAAAAACAAGCAGCACGCAGTCCTCGTCGCAACGTTCGAACGGCACAGGTCGGCCGTGAACGCGCTCGCTCTGGGACTCGAGGGGAACGTGCTCTACTCCGGCGCGTGCGACCGGTCGGTGGTGGTGTGGGAGCGCCGCGGCGGACGCATGGAGGCCACCGGTACGCTCAGGGGCCACGCCAAGGCGGTACTGTGCCTGGCGGCGGCCGGAGAGGTGGTGTGCAGCGGATCGACGGACAGGACGGTCAGGGTGTGGAGGAGGGGTGCGGAGAACGACGCGGGCTACGCTTGCCTCGCGGTCCTGGAAGGCCACGGCGCGGCCGTGAAGAACTTGGCGTTGGTGGTGCGCCGCAGTGGTGATGTTGAGGATGAGGAGAGCTCCTCGGGCAGCGGCGGTTCCGCGCTTGTTTGCAGCGGCGCGTTGGATGGCGAGGTGAAGATTTGGGGCGTGCTTGTTCCTGCTTGAAAGATGCGATCGATGCGAGTAATCAAAATTCAAAGAGCGGCTGTGTCGACAACATGCTACTACTTGCGTGAGTGCTTAATCCTTAGAACGTGGACTTTAACAGACACAGAGACACTGAAATGTAAAGTAGCACTACCATACCTTGATTGTTTCGACACTTGCTGCTCGATCTTATGGACAATCAGTATCAAACGAAGCTCCACCGGCCGAACAAATTCTTTAGATTGCATTTACGGCCCACGAAAATCCCAACTTGAGCCTGGGTCAGCCCATTCATTAGCTCTAGATTTTTTTTTGAGGGAATGCCATTCACCAACAAATAAAAAAGGATTAAAAAATATCATTTGTGTCAACTTTCGAACTATAATGTACAATTTTGAGAAGCTCTAGTTTGTTGTGGCTAATAAATAGATTTTAGCAGTGAATGTCTATATCTGTACTGTGTAAAAAAAAAGAACTTTAGTAGGTGTACTACTGTTATGGTGTAACGAAGCTAATGACACACTTTTGAAATACCAGTAACCAATTTTTCTTTTTTCTATTGCTATGTGATATCTTACAGAGTTAAAATGATTTGGGCTTTGATATTCCAACTCCAAAATGGCGGTTTATTATTTGCGTGAGACATGAGACTTCAAGTCAGGGAACTTTGTATTCTTACTGATTTCGTAGCTATGGTACTCTGACTGCTTTGTGAGAAATGTGAATTCAGGTGCAGTCGTCACAATCCGTACTCCCTACTCCCCACAATGTCGTGGCACAGGAAGCTCTAGCTATATAAGAACTAATGTTATCGGTTTATGCATGCAAACTCATTTCTCATCATGTAACCCAATAACGCTGAGAACTGGGCTGACCTGGTAAAGATGCATGTTTGCATCGGCACCCGCAGGAGTTTGAGTGCTGCTAAACAAAAAAGGTGCTCACCCTCCTTTCTTAATGTATTGGGAGTTCCTCCCTATGACTTCCATGTCATAAATTTAATTATTTTTAATGATTTGCTCCATTTCAGGTGACTGAGATTGAGCGAATCTCTCTCAGTCACCGAGATTTGATACGGATTAGGGATGGTAGGGCTCGTCGGAGTCGTCTCCAACCTTAAAGGAGGACTTCGAGGTTGGCAAGTCAGCCCAATGGTGGTCGCGAGAGAGATGATGGGGGGGGGGGAGCAGGTTGGCTAGGTCGGGGCATGGGGAAGTCCGATGTCGATGAGTTAGGGGAGCGCGATATCGGCGAGTTAGCGCGCCTGTGCGCCGGGGGGGGGGGGGGGCTTGCGGGCGGCAGGAGACGACGGTTAGGCTAGGTCGGGGTGCAAGGGGAGCGCGACATCGACGAGTTAGCGCGCGTGCGCGGGGAGGGGGGGAAGGTGCGACTGCAGACTTGATGGCGGCAGGAGGCAGGGGCAAACGTCGGGAGTTAGAAGAAGAATGACGTTCATCTGACGGTCGGAACTGGTGGCTGAGAAAAAAATAAAACAAAATCTTAAGTAGCTAAGATGCCGATATACCCTTTTTTTAACATAATACCATCCAAAAAGAAAAAGTGAGCCAATTTTTATTTTGACGGCAATAGAAAAACTTCATTCAAGTTTAATGAAGAGACAACGTGAATTGCTAATTCGAAATGCTTTTTATCGCTTTGGGTGTTTTCAGTGATTCTCAGTCACACTCTATTCCACAGTTTCACCGTATGCCCCCTTCGACTCTGCGGCTGTCACTGCCAAGTGGCTGCCAACCACCACCTGAGATGCGCTGCGCCGCCATTTGCCTAAAATGAAGATCAATCTGCCTAGCTGTTGTCATATGTAAGCCTAGTCATATGCCAGCCAATCATTCACAATTTGTTCATGTTCAGTCTATTTTGCTTGTAACATGATAATTCGACAGGTGAGCAATGGGCCCCTGGATCCTGCACGAAGATAAGCAACGGCTGGATCTCGGGGGGTTTGGACAGCCTTATCTTCTTAAAAGTATATCAATGGAAAGATGTTTGTTCATCACAAAAAAATTGCATTTTGTCAGTGGCAGCATTTTCCGCTTGACGTCCTTCTCCGGGAGTTAAACACCCTTTGTAAGACATCTTTGCTTGGATTGCTTGTGTTGTTTAGCATGGTATCACTGAAAGAGCTCGAGCTTGCAGATCAAATCCAGACGCTTTAACTTTTAGAAAATGGTAAGTGCCGCTTGTTTGATTTCTCCAACACCTTTATCGCCTCCTGTGGAGACTGTGGGAGTCCACACGATGGCGCGCGGCCGTGCGTTTGAGACTTTTGAGCGGAAATGTCGTTTTTTTTTTTTTGGGAGATTGGGAGCGCGGAGAGGGTAAACAAATTTGAAGATTTGGAGAACGCATTTCAGATGTGCGAAAAAAAAACTGGAGTAGATTAAGGAGCTGTTGGCCCCCGCTTTGCTAACGACTCAAAATTCGTAAGGTGTATATAATATAAGGACTTTTTTGTGAACATTGTTGAGGCCACCAGTAAAAAAGTTGTGCATATTCTGACTTGCAGTATGATGAGTCTTTTCCTGATCTGTGGGCCACTATATCAATCAGCTAGCTAATGACCGCCCACTCATTTCATCACTAGTTTAACGGTTAAACCTCGAGGGCGGCAGGATAGGACAGGGTACCCGGCCCTGTGCTCGAGCTGAGCACCGCACCGCACCGCACCGCACCGCAGCTCTCCAACGAGGTAAGCTGGTAAGGACTCTCACTGCCCACTGGATCCCACGTGTCGGCAAGCTAAAATTAATTCGTCTGTGTCTCTCTCCCTCTCTCTCGGTCGCGTCTCCCTCCCTCCTCGTGTCCCCCCACCAATTTCGTCGGGCTCGCCCCGCTTCTCTTCGAGCCTTCTCTCCTCCTCCTCACTCCTCACCCGAATTTGCAGGCGCTGCGGATAGCTACCCGACTGACCTTCTTGAAGCCGAAGCTCTTGCGTCAGCTGTCGCACTGTTGAGTGGGGTCGGCTCTTCCCCCGCCGGCTGCGGCGGGTGGGCGTCACCCGAGCTCCCCGCTGCCTCCGTAAGATCTGACCGGCGTCTAGGCTGTGGTGGTTGGGGGTGGCCGATTTTTGGGGGTGCTGCGCCGGCGGAGGCGACCATGGCTGGCTCCAAGTTTGGGTCGTTTAAAGCGGAGAAGGGGGACTCGGCAGCGGCTGCCGGCCCGGCGGCGCAGAGGAGGGACCCGTACGAGGTGCTCGGGGTGGGGCGAAACGCTACCGAGCAGGAGATTAAGAGTGCCTTCCGTCGCATGGCTCTCAAGTAAGCAATGCTCTTGGATTGGACACTTCTCTTGGACTTGGATTCTGACACTGAATGTCGGAAGTTTTGTGTGTAATTTTGTGCGGTGGTATAATTCGTGTTTTCTTTACTACGAGTACGCCATTTATCGTTGCTTATTTTGAAATTTGAATAAACATCCTCTTTTTTCTGCAACGTAGGGGGAAGAGCAGTTAGCAATTAGTCTAGATAATCTAGCAATAATTTGTTGGAGGAAGAAATGCAGCTATTGAATGTTTTCTGGTAAAAACTGACCTACAGGTACCATCCAGATAAGAATGCAGATGACCCTGTTGCTTCAGAGAAGTTCCAAGAAGCTACATTCTCTTACAACATCCTTTCAGATCCAGAGAAGAGACGCCAGTACGATTCATCAGGATTCGAGGTGATTAATGGCCTGATTTGATTCGAGTATTTTGATCTGATTTTCTCTCTCATGTGACTATAGTGCTTCTGCTACTGTGTCAGGCCATTGAAGCAGATAGTCAGGAACTGGAGCTGGACCTATCAAGTTTGAATACTGTAAATACAGTATTTGCCGCTCTTTTTAGGTATGTATATTATCGGCACTATGACTTCATTGTTCAATATTTGTTGCCTCATTATGTGATGATTATATGTTTTTGCAGCAAGCTAGGTGTACCTATAAAGACCACTGTCTCAGCAACAATTTTAGAGGAAGCATTAAACGGCTCAGTAGAGGTTTCTCAGCTTGAGCTGGGCAAATGTGTTTGTCGAAAGGTTGGCAAGTTTGTTCTTCACTTGTTCTTCTTGCAATTCCTTCTGACCATTTTCTACGCATGTTGGCAGGTGGAAAAGCAGTCAGCTCACTTTTATTCTGTGGACATAACAGACAAAGAAGCCAAAATGGGCTTAGTGTGTAGAGTTCATTCAACTTCTAAAAGCAAATTTAAGGTAGTTGCCAACATACACTAGCATCCATCTTCCATGTAGCTATCTACCAGCCGCTCCATTACATTAGCATGTCCTGTATATGGACTATTGCCTCGCACTCGCTACTTGCAGAATTGACAATGTAACTACTCAATACATCAGTTAACTGATAAGCATTGTATTCTCAGTTGTAATGTTCCACAGGTAAACTGTTTTTTTATTTAAATAATTAATTATTCACTATTTTCAACCCATATTTCTTGAGGAAAAAGATAACTAAACATTCACAAAATTTTGATGATTGATCTATGATAAGCATATTCTCTTCAGTAACTGTTGTTTTACTCTTACCACAACTATTTGATTAATTCAACTACTGGATTATTGAAATTTATGGTGTAATTTCACTATGGAAACTGAAAGTTTCCTTGACATATCCCCTTTTGAGACTAAGGCATATTATTTTCTTTTTTCCAGTTGCTGTATTTTGAGCCAGAGGAAAATGGTGGATTGAGCCTTGCTTTGCAGGTATGTCTGTTTTTGTAACCAACTTGCCATTTTCTAAGTGCAGGTGAAAAAGAAAGTTACATTTATTACTAGTTTGTCACTTGCCATGCATGCCGTGTCAAACATGTGAGAGATAAATACTTTAACCAGATTTGGATCTTCTAGTTTGCTGTAACCTTGTGGAGTAAGGTTAATAGATAATAGTAGTGAATTGTGCTGCCATGTTTTTGTAAATATGTGAATGTATTATCCCTGTGGATGTTTTAAGGAAGTTTTTTTTTTCTCTAAAAGCTGGAGTTAGTAATAACTAACTTTCTGAAACTATGCAATGTCTCGTTTAAAAGATCTAAGCGCGACAAGCTTCATTCTATTCAACAAGAAAGAGGTTGTTTGAATACAATTTCTGTTAACATATTTTAGCTTTTTGCAGGAAGACAGTGCAAAGACTGGGAAAGTTACTTCTGCGGGGATGTTTTTTCTTGGCTTTCCTGTGTATAGATTTGAACAAAATACTTCGGTGGGTACACGAATTAGTGCCTTTGTGACTCTCCTTGTTTTCTTTTGGGGGTTCTCTCAATCTCTTACTAGCTTCAATTACTTACAGGCTGCTACCGCAAAGGATCCTGATAGTGCATTCTTTAAAAGATTGGATGGTTTTCAGCCATGTGAAGTAAATGAAGTGAAAGGAGGAACACACTATTTTGCCGTCTATGGTAAACTATTTTCTATCGTACAAAATTCAGCTTTCCAGTGGAACATACAATCATTTTGATTTTCTATCATTTTTAGGTGATAATTTCTTCAAAAGTGCGAGCTATACAATTGAGGTTGTATGTGCTGAACCATTTTCTGCTGAAAAAGAGAGGCTACGAACTGTGGAGTCGAAGATACTAGCCAAACGCTCTGAACTATCTAAATTTGAGTCTGAATATAGGGAGGTATGCCCTCACCTTATAAAAAATGTTTTTGCAGTTTCTTAATGTGCATTTAACGTTAATTTCAAGAGTAGATTTCACATACCCACCAACATTTTGAACTATCATTTCACAAACATACCAATACTTATAGCTCCATAGCTGGTGGATTTTCAATGATATGCCCAAAATTTTGGTGGGCATGTGAATTTACTCTAATTTCAAACACATCATTTTAAGAAATATTTTTTGCAGGTTTTAGCAAAATTCACTGAAATGACCAGCAGATATGCTCAAGAAATGGAAACGGTATGTGCATTAATGCAACTATCATTTGTGCTTCTCACTGTGGCCTGAAACTTTCATGTTTCCCTCCATAGATCGATGAGCTTCTAAAGGAAAGAAATGCAGTTCATGCATCCTATACCAACAACCCTGCTCTGCAGCGGAGTTCCAGTAGCAACAAAGGGAAATCATCCTTCAAAGGGTCCAAAAGTGATGATGACCAAACTGCAAAGAAGGAAAAGAAATCGAAGAGCCAGCCCATGGAAGGATCCCAAAGCGGTGATGAGGCTCCCAAGAATAAAAAGGAAAAGAAACCTAAAGATCGGCTTCGAAGGAAGAAATGGTTCAACATTCCTTTGAAAGTGGACAAAAGGAGGCCATGCTGAGAATTGGAACATGCTGCTGATTGATATGGATCCCAGTGAACAGAAAAGGACCATTTGATTGTGGGAAGGGTGCCGGATTTTCTTGTATCTTTTGTTCCTGTAACTGTACCATTTTGTTTCCTGAAAAGTCAGGAACCTTGTCAGTTTGAGAAATGATGTAAAGAAATGTACAACGTAGTTTTTGGTACCCGTGCTAGTACTATGATGCCATTCTCTTTGCAATCTGGAGTTAGGTAGTTACTGTTGAATGTTGTAGATGTAGAGGTATTAGTAGTGTGGAACGTTGTATACTGCAGGCAGAATCCAATTAACATTCTTTTGATTTGTTTGACAATTTCTGTGATGATATTACTATCTAGTGCAGCTGATCCAGTGTAGTTGTTTCCTCTTAGTAATTGAGATGCAGTTTCGCTTCAATTGTTTCCTTTCCGAAGATTTGCCGCACGCAATGGCTCAAACCGACACCATGTGGAGGCTGGCTGTTACTAGCTAAATGTAGTAAAGACCAGGAGGATAGACACGTACGTGTAACCCCGCAAACCATTCCCCGCCATTCCAGCGCTTCCGTTCGCTCTCCTCCAAGAACAGCCACTCCGACTCCTCGTCGCATTTCTTGGACCCTGACGCCTCGACGCCAGGAGGGTAAGAACCACCATACAGCACAGCGACGTGCCGGCACAAGAGAAAGGATATCATCAGCCATGCGCCTCACCGTCTTCCTCCTCGTGGCCGCCCTCTGGGCCGGCGCGGCGCGTGCACAGTTGCCTCCCGCGGGAGGGAACAAGCTGACGCCGGATTTCTACAAGGAGACGTGCCCGCGTGCGGAGAAGATCATCGCGGAGGTGATGGGGGCGAAGCAGCAGACGAACCCGACGACCGCGGCGGCGGTTCTGCGCGTCTTCTTCCACGACTGCTTCGTGGGCGGGTGCGACGCGTCGGTTCTGATCGCGTCGAACCAGTTCGCCAAGTCGGAGCACGACGCGGAGATCAACCTGTCGCTGCCAGGGGACGGGTTCGACGCGGTGGTGCGCGCGAAGCTGGCCCTGGAGATGGAGTGCCCCGGGGTGGTGTCGTGCTCCGACATCCTGTCGGTGGCGTCGGCCGTGCTGGTGACCATGACGGGCGGGCCGCGGTACCCTGTCCCGCTGGGCCGCAGGGACTCGCTGTCGTCGTCGCCCGCGGTGGCCGATGCGCAGCTCCCGCACACCAACTTCACCGTGGACCGCCTGATCCAGATGTTCGGGGCCAAGGGGTTCTCGGTGCAGGAGCTGGTGGCGCTATCGGGCGCCCACACGCTCGGCTTCTCCCACTGCAAGGAGTTCGCGGACCGGATCTTCAACTACCGCGACAAGGCCTCCGGCAAGCCCGAGCCGTTCGACCCGACCATGAACCCGGCCTTCGCCAGGGGGCTGCAGACCGCGTGCAAGGACTACCTCAAGGACCCCACCATCGCCGCCTTCAACGACATCATCACGCCCGGCAAGTTCGACAACATGTACTTCATCAACCTGGAGCGCGGCCTCGGCCTGCTCAGCACCGACGAGGAGCTCTGGACGGACCCGCGCACCAAGCCCTTCGTCCAACTCTACGCCTCCAACTCCACCCAGTTCTTCGAAGACTTCGGACGCGCCATGGAGAAGCTCAGCTTGCTCGGCGTCTTGACCGGCAACGACGGCGAGGTCAGGCGGCGCTGCGACGCCTACAACCACGGGCCCATGCCCAAGTGATCAATGCGGGCGATCCGAGCTGTGTGATACCACGATATGCACACAATGAAGTTGAAATTCCTACGAGAATATGTTTCCTGTTTGATCGCTCAAATTAATCCTAGTCTGTGTGTTTTGAAAAAGAAATACTCCCAACTGACTGTTGTTATCTTATCTGTACGAACTACTATTTTGCTTCGGCCTTTGATTCATCCATGAAGTCGATTTGTCGTCAATTCTTGATGGGCCAGGGTCGTGGGCCGCTTAAGCATGTCAGCGCGTTTCTGATTGATTGGTTCTGCTGCTGTGCACGTCATTCGTGTGGACTCAAGCAGGCACATTTCCTGTCATGTTTATTGCGACGTGCACACAGGATCTTGTATACTGCTTTCTCGAAGCAGCATCCGTCCAAGGCTCTAGCAAATTACATAATTCAAGAACGATTATTACTCCTTCCAAGTATTTTCCTGGGACATTGGCAAACTCAAAATTAAGTAAACTTATAAAGATACAAAAATAACGAGACACAACTAACATGAATCGATCTAGAGTTGTCATGTTGTACCATCCAACTCAACTAGATTAACCATGACATCCAACTCAGTGTTATTAGCTGCTTGCATGATTCATGACCCAGTTTTATCTCACAAATCAAAACTTGTGACCGAATCAAGCAATTTACAAGTTGTATGAATAAAATGCATGCATCCACCTCACCTAGTAATGTCTATACAATTAATTTATTTACCATCTAACTTCTTTGCTAAGGTGTGAGATAAAAACCTTCATCTAAACAATTTAAATTACTAAAATATATTTCAAGTTCCTCAATATCTTCAAACACGGTAAACATATCTTATTCTTATTTTAATATATAATTTTCTTTTTCAAATATATTTTTAACATTATCTTATTAGGATCATGTTGAAAAAAAAATACAAACTAAGCATTGTAAACATAGGAATATATCAATGTTTCTTCTCAACCGAGTGAGTGGCCTGAATTTTATAAGTGCATTGTATAATTTTTTGCAAACTAAGCATAGATTTGAAAGCATGGGCAGCATAACATTTTAGGTACAACAGCTGGGGCCTTCTACCAAAATCCTGGACTCAGCGAACAAACTATCCACCACTCTCGATCGGACCCGTAACTCGATCCAGAGTTTCCCCACGGAGGCACGGACCCATTCCCCACCCAACCGAGCCGACCGTCGCACCACGAAGCTGCCATGCGATCGCCTCGGCCACCCGGCTACCCCGCGCCGGTGCGGCTCGTCGTTGCCGCGCTTCTCCTCGCTGCCCTCACAACCGGCGCTGGCGCCATAAGAGGTGACGGGTACGGGCACGCAAGGAGGCATTATATGAAGAACAAGGTCCTGAAAATGTGAGTAGAGCCTCTCTTCGTTATTCGCCGTTTACAATCATCCATATCTTAGGTTGAGCTGGAACTATGAAGAGATTGAGCTTGTTGTGGATGGTGTAGTGCAGAGTCTGCATTTTAGATCTTTTGTATGCTCTGTCTCGCATAAACCCGTGAGTTCTAATCTGAGGCCTAAAGCAGCAAATTGGATAGAAAGGACGCAAATGTTGTTCAATGTATTGCCATAAATTCCCATATTTTTAATGCTATTCGGTGATTTGGAATCGTTTGGAATCGTGAATCGGTTATTGCTATGGTAGACAAGGCATCAAAACGTTCATACCCAAGTGCTTACTGAAATCCAACAGACCTTGATTTGTGGTACAACTGATGTTTGTTGTTGTTTTATCCTTTCATTGTTGCATATCTTCTGATGAAATTAAATGCATTTTCCGAAAAATCTTGCCAGTGATTCACGAATATTAGCAAGGAGAGTGATCGTTGATGCCCTGATCTTTTGACAAGGATGTTTTTCACTTGGATCAAATTTAGTGCTCTAAATTAGTACCACTAGAGCATCACATGAGCTTGCTAAAGAGTTCAAGGCATATAATCTCCTTATTCTCTTTGGTAGTGGTTTTAAGGCTAGTAGTAACCCATTTAGGTACGTAAAGGTGGAGTGGTCATTTGTAACCACTAAATACTAGTACTATTTAGATTTAGAACAATTTGAAAAATGTTTGCTGTTTTGTTGAGGATGATCTGGTACTGATGTGCTTCAATTCTTTTCAGGTTTTACCATGCTTATGACAATTACATGGCTCATGCATTCCCTGTATGTCCATTAACCATGTTACATTTTTTTATTAACAAAGTCTAGTTCCATTGCTCATCGAATGGTACAAGCTGACACTTGTTTTAATGCTTTTCAGCATGACGAACTGAAGCCACTTACTAAAAGTTTCACCAACTCTCTTAGTGAGCTTGGCAATCTAAATGTATTAAAGTACTGACAACTTACAGGTTTCTGTTGAGATTGTAAAAGTTCTAATATACAAGAAATTAATGTCACACTCTGTTCCTGTTTTGTAGCTTGAGCACTTGCCACGGGATTATAACGGATCGGCATTAACATTGGTCGAGTCTTTATCAAGGTACAATTTATGAGCTGTTTCTCTGTTCCTGTTTCTGAATGTAGCTTGAACACTTTCTTATCAATTATATTGTACTATCTTCTATTTCTGAATGTGAACTGTTGTACTACTTCAAAGGACACCTTTTATTTGTAAGATTGATAGGTAATGCCTCTCTGTTTTGCTCATGCAGTCTTGTTGTCTTAGGTAACCTCACAGAGTTTGAGAGAGGAGTTCTCTGGGTTTCAGAGAATCTTGTGTTTGATGTTGATGCTCGCATTAATCTTTTTGAGGTAAATGCTTTTTGATTATTGTAACAGTTACCATGTAACAAAAACGGCACTAAAAGCATCACCACCTTTTCTGTTCGTTTTTTATTTTTTTATGTAGTGTAACATAAGACTTCTGGGGGGTCTTATTTCTGCCCATCTTCTTGCAAAAGACTACAAGCTTAAGGATGGACTATATCATGATCAATTACTGCATCTTGCTATAAGTTTAGGCGAACGTTTTCTACCAGCATTCGAGACGCCTACTGGGTTGCCATATGCATGGATCAATCTTAAGGTCGGTATACAAATCTCTGGATTTTTTTTTTCAAACCTCAACATTCTGATTAGTTTAGACTTGCTTTGCAACTGTATCTTGCTTGATAAATAGTTAAGATAACAAATCAGATTTGACAATGATATTTTTTTTCCTATTCGTCGTTGTATGGCCACTTGATACAACCTCATTGGATTGTGTGTGCAATACCATTGGTACATTCAGCAGATCAAATGAAAAAGGAACTTCTGCAAAGGGTTGCTACATTTATCTGAAATCAAGCTGTGTAGTCTTATTTGTAATGCTATGATTCATAAAAACATATGCGGAGTTTATACTCTAAAGATATCAGGGAAGGACTTGTTTTTACTTCAGACAGACATGCTCATCATGAATAGTTTTATGGTATGGTATAACAATTTGTTCTTTAAGACGACCAGGAAATCGCATGATAACAGCTGTGAATGAAGGTTGTAAGTGACAACTGTTGGCATGTGAATAAAGTTTGTAAGTCGGCAACTGTGGGCGCCAAATCCACTCTCAAAACTTATAATCACATATGTTGAAGATAAAAAAAGGGTAAAACATTTCTAAATGGTGTTTTGTAGAATCGTTCAGTTATCTTTTTTTGTCCAATTCTGTTAAAAAGCATAAATCTTTTGGGATTATATATATTTTTTTTAAAAAAAGATATCTGATGATGCAGTATTTTGTTTTTTCAGTATGGAGTGATGGAGAATGAGACAACTGAAACAAGCACATCAGGGTGTGGTGGGTGTCAGATGCATGTTCTTGGCAGATGCATGATCCTGTTGAATAATCTGGATTTTATTAAATAACCTAAACCTTTTCAGGGTCCCTTATCCTTGAAATGGGTGCATTATCACGTCTGTCGGGTGATTCTAGATATGAAGCTGCAGCTCTTCGCGCTCTTCGCAAGTTATGGAGTATGAGAAGTTCACTGAATCTAGTAGGGACAACACTTGATGTATTAACTGGCAAGTGGATTGAATTCTCCTCAGGCATTGGTGCTGGTAATACAATCTTACTTATTTAATGTGTGCATGTTAGCCTTATGTGAGTTTTTTTTATTGCCTGCACTGTCATGTGATTTAATGTAATTATTTGCTCACAATATTAATTTTGGGCATCTCATAGAATTTTGTCTGATCAGACAATATACTTGTTTGAGACATACTAACTTCTACTAACATGGTTGCAGGAGTGGATTCATTTTATGAGTATTTGATTAAAGCATATATAATTTTTGGAAATGATGAGTACTGGGATATGTTTCATTCAGCTTATCTTGCAGTGCAAAAGTATTTACGACATGGCCCGTGGTAAGCCAATTTTCATGGCCATTTCACTGACTTTACCTGTCTCTGAAGTATGCATGTATAATGTATTGTGCTGTAATGATATGAGCTGGCAGGTATCATGAGGCTGACATGAGGACTGGCGAAGCAACATACTGGCAACTAACTAGTCTTCAGGCCTTTTGGCCTGGTCTTCAGGTTTGCTGAGCTCATCTCCATATATTGGATGAAGTCATACCATATTGTGAAATGTTTATTTATTTGTTGTGTCTGTTATCATGAACAGACACTTATTGGAGATGTTGCTGCTGCAAATCTATCACACCGTGAATTTTACAATGTATGGCAAAGATTTGGTGTACTACCTGAAAGGTACTATCAATCATTTTCTTAATCCAAAAGTGTCCAAAACTAATACAGTTGACTTCATTTTTGAACAGGCATATGGTAGATGCGTGCTATAAAAAATGGGCAAAAAGTTGTTTCTACATTTACTCAGTTGCATTGGCGTATTGTATTTTGCAGATATCTTCTGGACTATGGAATGTTGCATCCTACAGAGAAGTACTATCCGTTGCGTCCTGAGTTTGCTGAGTCTACATTTTATCTTTATCAAGCTACCAAAGGTGCGCCCGAAATGATTCTGGAAAACGATCTATGTTCACTAATGTTATATGGATAGGATTTTTCAGTCATCCAGAGGTCACCACAATTTTTTTTTTTTTGGTCTCTTCCCTGATTGCTGAAACATTACTTTTGTATAGATCCCTGGTACCTAGAAGTAGGTGAAGCTATTGTGGGATCACTCAACTACTACACTAAAGTGGATGGAGGTTTTGCTAGCATCAGAGATGTTTCAACAATGAAACTTGAAGACCATCAACACAGCTTCTTTCTTTCTGAAATGTAAGATGTCAATCTCTCTTTTTTCTGTTGATTAGTTAGCAAAATTTTCCATGCAGATTGAGGAACTCAATAAGTTTTTACACAACGACTTCAGGTGCAAGTATCTTTTCCTTCTGTATGACGATTCATTCTTGAAGAACCAAAACTACATATTTACTACAGAAGGTCACCCTCTTCCAATAAGAAGCACCTGGCATGAGAGATCTCCTGCGACTCATATCCCTAGCAATTGGACTATCGTCAAGGTGAGTTTTATTCTTTCTGGCTCACATGAGTTTTGCTGTTCAGATGACTTGATTGGGGAAATATTGGCCTCATTTATGACACCAAGAACTTCTCTGCAGGATGACAACCAAATAACTCGTGTTAGTGCGTTATCATCTCAAGTTTGTCCGGAGACAATTTTCCAGAAAAATGTTGCCTCCCAATGGGAGAGTGCTTGCCACGTACCAGATGTATACCTTAGCCACAGATGCAGTACTGATGACGACTGCGGTGTAGAATCAGTAACATGCAGGAAGAGGACCTGTAGTTTGGCTGGCTATTGTGGTTTGTGGCTGGTGTTTTTTTAGAATCCGAGGGCCTACTGTTTTGTGTTCAATGGAGGATGAAAAATGCTGTTACGAGCTTTGAATGAGAACCTCACATAGTACATATACATTAGAATAGTGGGATGCCATGAAACTACAGTGTTTAGATAATTCAACATTTTATTTATTGCCTTCTCGGTGTTGTTGTCAATTAATAATTAGGCTGATTTGCTGTGTCATTGCAAATGCATGTAATATGATATCTGCCAACACAAAACATAAAACACAGTGCATGCATGTGCATATATTAGTGGGATGCCATTTTTTTTTACGGTAAATACAGCAGGGGAAGCCCCCACTTTGGGGTAACACTTACTAGCCGCACCATTAGCTTTTAATACTCAAAACAAAACTTGGGCGATTTCTGGAATTAACATTACAGCCTCAAGATAGCTTATTTCAAAACATGACAATTAGTGAAACAATTAGGCTTATCAGGCGACGTATGCAAAGTCGGGACACAAACTAAATGTCAACTCGGCCACAAAAGAACAAGCAGAACGATATGGTAACCATGTTATACTATGTTAATGCACAAATTGAATGGGCATCATATCAGCATATCCGTGTACAAAAATATCTGTTCTCTGAGTTAATTAGCAAAATCCTACTAGTTCTCTAGCTCTGACCACGCCCCCCACGACCCCGTGGTCCACGGCCAGTAGCACCTTTCTGCAAAAACAAAGACATTCCTCATAGTCAGCGTAATGCATCACCCTAAATTAACACGAATGATGAACAAATCATACCCTTTGTGGAGATTGCTGGCCACGACCCCTGGCAGGCTGTTGCGTGCGCATCCTAGCTTGCCTGTTAAGTATGGCTCTCTGTTGCAAGTTTATAGTTGTAGAACGACTTTCAGCACCATCTGCGACAGTGCTGGTACTCTGCTGTTCAGATGATCCACCAGCCTGGGGTTGGTTAGGGGTAGGTTGACGTCCCCCAGTTACCGTGCTGGTATTCTGAGGTTCCGATGATGCACCAGTTTGGGTTAGATTTGGGGAAGGTTCACGTATAGGAGATGCATCTGTGGCTCGGCTTGGTGAAGCATCTGTCCCTCCTGATGTTGGTAGTGAACTTTGGTCTGATTCTACTGCAGCACGTTCAGAATTGGTGTCACCTTCCCCAATCTCTGACATATCAAGATCATTCTTTTCTATTGCCTCTCCTGGAGATAAAACATTACCAGCTTGCTCACCAATATCCGAAGATTCCCTTTGGACTTCATCTAAAACAGTAATTTCTAGAGGTTGTTCAGGTTCCTCAGGCAACTCTCCCTCCTCCATTTCATCATCAACATCTGTTGCTGCAGTAACCTGAGCTTCATCCTTCAAATCATCGATCTTCTGGTTCTCATCAAATAATTGCACTGCTGCCTCTGACTTTGCCAGTGCATCTTCTATCAGAGTTGCATTATTAGGAATGTCAACATCAGTATCTTGGCTTTTGAGATGCATTGATGCATCCACATGTGAATCAGTGTCATCCTTATCACCACCTACATCATCTTCCTTTGCAGCCTCAGCCTCTTCAATTGGCACAGAAGCCTGATCCGTATCCATCTCTTCTGTGGGCTGTTGTCCTTCCTGGTCATCAGTCGACGGAGTCTGTGCCACTGCAACATCTCCTACAGGTTGTTCACCACTTTTGAGTTCACTAGTCTCTTGTGCAGATTCTTCTTCCTTGGACCTCTTTAAAGGAGGGTTGGCTTCATTAGCCTCACCTGATGATGTATTGTCTATCATCAGTGAAGATGAGAAACGTTTACGACTCGAAGGCTGTAACCCGGCTAAACTGCCAGAAATATCACGCTCTAATGATGGGCCACCTTTGTCCTGACCAATCATGGAACCCTCAACAGCTGATGTATCTGTATTGGCCTGTGGTTCTTCAGTTCGTTCAAGTGTTGGCCGAACAAGAGTTCTTCTTCCTCCTGGTCTACGTACTTCTGTACTTGGTTTGGGCAGAGTAGAAACTGATCTCTCTTCAGTCACTTTAGCTTTAGCTGGCCTTTGTAGTGTATCTACCAGTTGTTCTGCAATGATACGATTTAGTAAGCTACCCCATTGATCACAAAAGGTGCAAAGGAAAATACTGGTTTAAGAGAGCATGCGTTATAAACAAAATACCATCACATTGAAAAATCAACCCCCTTGTAACAAATAAAATTCACTCGAGCTCATTGTCACTAGTAAGTAGAATACTGATGATGAGCTAATTGTCAATAGGTAGGATGATGAGAATGATATATTTCACAAATGGATATTGAAGCACCTGCAGCTGTCGAAGGTGCATCCCCAGTGGCAGTTTCAACACTTGGGGTCTGAGTTGCGGCACCATCATTCAACTGGGACTCTTCCACAACTTTAGCGGCACGGAAGTATATAAGGAAATTCTTTTCCAGTGAAGATACAGGTGGCACCTGAGATGATATTCCAGGGTAACGCTGCACAGTACCAATAACTTTGAATTATGACACAAGAACAGATTTAATGTTAACTGTTTGATTTGATCTTTTTTTAAGGATATCAGAGCTCCAACTTAAAACATTTAAAGGATGAAAAATATGCCAGAAATCATGGAACCAAAAAGCAATGGAAGAAATGGAATACAAAAGCTCAAGAATACCTCAATCACTTCTTTCACAGCCTGTTTATGCTTCTCTATAGATTCTTCTACTTCTTTCTTCCCCTGTAACCAGCATTGGCAACCAGTACTTTGGTTAGAAGGGACCAGGGATAAGGAACCAACTAGTAACTACAATTTGAAACTACATGGCATTCTGGACAAAGTTATAGTCAATTCTTTCACACAAAAAGCCAATGATATTAAGCTCATATGACCAGTCAAAATAGTTCACAAACAATGATTGAATTGATTTGACTGCAAACTACGGACACTTAAACAGGAAGAGAATAACTGTCAAAGATTGCATGCAATATTTTTAACAAAAAATCATTTCAAGCCCCCTGGTCCAAACAGCCATCAAAACAAATCATAATAAAAAACAGTAAGGATTCAAACATTTACAGAGCAAGAAAATGAGAACCCATACTGAAATGCCCCCCATCCACAAACCCCAACGCACATACAAAACAAAAGGAACCAAGGAATATACCTCTTTTGCACTTTGAAGAGCGGTCAGAAATGCATTCTCAGTTTTTTTGCGGAACGCCTTTTCTTTCTTGTTATCGTCTCGCTCCTTCTCCAGGGTTCTTTCTAGTGTCTGTTAACAGTGGTTATATCAAAAAAGAAAAGAAAAACAAAACCTGCTGGTATTACCATGTAAGAAGCTCAAAGAAGTCATTTATGCATAACTTCCTAACCTGTATCCTGAAATCCTTTTCTTTTATAGCTTGCTCTAGTGTAGTTTCCGAAGTTGTCTTCTGACCTGTTAAGTATATCATGTTTGAACTTTGAAATGATAGCTTTATAACTTGTTACCTCAATCAACAGAATTAAGATGCATATTGCAACAAGAATATGGAAATACTTGATTTAAGATCCTCCATCTGCTTCAAAAGGCTCTGATTTTCTTTGATGACATCATCCTTTTCTTTCCTCAACGCGTCATGCTTTCTCTGGATCATTTACATGGAGAAACATAAAACGGCTTACATTAATTAAAAATATGCATCCATATCATAACTCAAAACGTGGAAATAGTTCCAACCTTAATGGTGAAATGAGCCTTCTTTAGTCTGTCAATTTCAGATTTAAGGGAAGCCTACAAAAGGAATTGAACTATTATTGCCACCGAGAATACATCAATGAGATGGTATATGAGTCTCAATATTCTAACCTCAATATCATTCAGCTTCTTTTCCCTAGAATCCAATTCCGATCGACATCTGGCAAGCTCCTCCTCTAAATTGTTTATGATTACTTCTTTCTCCGAAAGAAGGCTTTTTGCGTTTTCAAGCTCAACTGAATTATCTTTCAAAGTTGACTGTTTCAGACAAACAATAATGCATGAGATAATCAAGGAACCGAAATACAGAAACAAAAAAAAAAAATACCAGAAAATAAACATAAGCATGCTTGTCTGATACTGGATCTATATGATACACCATGGTCCGAACTAACCTTCATTTCAAACAATTAAAGCAACCAACGAATAAAAAAAAATTAAAAAGTGACACCAAAAGGCAAAGCACATAAAAACAGGAAAAAAACTATACTTTAGTTACAGACATCAAACAGATTCAGCAATAGACTGAATTCCACTGAAAAGCATCAACTGGGAGAAATCCAAATACAATGCTACAAAACATCAGATTTAAAGTTAAGAGCAGATAAAAGTTAAAAACTAACTTTAAGATTTTGAAGTTCTTCCTTCATGGCCTCATAAGCATTCAAATCAATGCCTTTGCTGTTTTCAACCATCTGCATAGAACATTAATGTTGAGAGCAGAACTGACAATGAGAAGAATACAACAACAAATGACAGACATGTAAAGGAAGACAAACGAAAAAGGAGAGGAAAAAAGCAATAAACCAAAAAGAGAAGAATTGAATGTCCTAAACATAATATCTTGTCCTCATAGTTTTAGGAAATGTGATAAACATACCTCAGATATCCTTTGGTTGAGATTTGATATTTCAATCTTCTGTGTCTCTAATTCCTTTTGACACATTTCAGCATCTACCTGCTTCTCCAGTAAAACATTATGCAACCTTTCAGACTCCATTTTAGCCTTTTGAGCTTCGTCACGAAATTTCTGCAGGCATAATAAATATATGATTGAAGTTATTCCAGATGTTACCCATAAAGGAATATCGTTCAGAAGAATTTGGCCATATATTACCTGACATTCTTCAAAGTTGTGTTTATTCTCCTCTCTAAGCTGTATGTTGCTTTCACGAAGCAAATTAATTTCTCTTACCTGAGGGCAACAATTTCAAAGAGAACAATAATAAGCTAATCAACAGGAGAAAACCAAAAATAACTATAAATAAGGTATGCAGCATAGCAAAAGAAGTGGATTATCACAATCCAACCGACAGCAGATTCGCACCTGGAGCTGCAGTGACTTGAACTCATCATCCTTGAACATTAATGTTCTTGCATTATCAGCCTGACTGCGCAACAAGTCCTGTGCCTCTTTAGCCGACTTCAATGCACTTTCCAGCTATTTTAACATCATAAACATAACAATTAAAAACAAATGAAGTGCTACAACAAATTTCTAGAACAGGCTATACATGTTCCAACAAATACAATCATGTATACACCAAAAGTAGCTGCCACAGATGAGTTTAGTCTAGAAAAGCCAACGTGATTAACACTAAAAAATATAAAGTGCATTATATTGCTTCCAGAATGTGACAAAAACATGCACTTCTCTAAAGAGTTGATTTAAGGTCATGGATTGTCAATTTTACTACCAATGAAGCATCATAACAGCATAAACTGATAAATATAAGTGACAGTAATAATGATGTTATGCAAATCAAGATGGATTCTTGTTTCTTTTGGGAAAACAAGATGGATATTACATAGATAAGTGGACATGTAATTCGAACTGGATGGCTACATAATGCACAGCAAATATCCTTGTTAGCAGCAACAAAAAAGACTTAAAAGGTACTTCAGTTAAGTATCAATACTCATTGTCCAGACTCCAGATGGCATGTTAAAAGTACAAATGCATGACTGGTGCAAAATATGACATACTTCTATTTGAAGCCGTGACTTCTCCTGCTTAAGCAATGATATCTCCGTTTCGGCCTGAAATAGTCAACAAGCTGAATAACCAAATAATGTAAACTACAAAGGAAAAGCACCAAACTGAATACTTACTATTTCTTTTGATCTGCGCAGGTAGCTTATGACACTATGTAAATCACCTTCTGTATGTGAATCAGTTTGTTGTGGAGAAAGCCCAGCAATACTACGCTCTTTCTCAGCTAGTCGAATGTGCAAAGCTTCTAATTGATTGTGTAGAATTTTATTCTGCACTCGTCACGAAAATAATAAGAAAGCATGCCAAGAGTACAACTAAGATATTTTCACTGATACAAATAGATACATTTCAAGACAGGGCTAGAAACAGGCACTTGTCCAAGACTATAACTCTAACAGTCTAGCTAATTAGCATATAAATTAAAAATGCCCAATTCTTTGACTATTGGCATACTAAGATTCCAAAATAAAACACACACAAGCAGAAAAATAGTATTTTTTTCATGATATGCCAGTAACTTGTTCCAAAATATGTCCACCAACATAGGGATAACATGTTATCTGCTGCACAGCTGGTATATAACTATGTGGCCAGAAATACTTTAGATTTGGCGCCTTTTAGAATATATATATACTCCCTATGTTAAATTGTTGTTGCATATATACAGTATACAGCAGAAAATATATTCACCTTCAGAACTGAAATGAAAGTAATGTTCTAATTCGTTTCTAATAGAAGTATATAGTACATTATATTATTCCTCGCATGGAATACCTTGTGACAATGAATAGCGCGCCAGTCTTACAAGCAAAATTCATCACTCTTACTATCTAAACCTCCAACAGCCTTACTATATTCACTAGATTAAAATAAATGCTTGCCGTATAAGTTCTATATGCAGTTTTAAACATCTATCAGTTCCACCCATTGTGCAGCTAACTATTCAACGCAGTATGTTATCCAAAGAAGTAACTAAAAATCTAAATGTGAGTAGCTCTTGGCAGGAAATGTTGGATAGGACAAGAGACAAAAGCTTAGGTACCTGATCATTCAGCTCATTATACTTCTGCAGGGCCTCATCCTTTTCTTTCAATATTCCTAGCTTTTCTTGCTCTCCAAATGTTCTTAGAGCATCCTAAAACAATGGTGGAGCAATCAACGACAATTGAAACACTTCATGCAGCGCGTTAAAGGTGTAACAAGGCATGCATAAAGATAAGCTAAAATCTAATAGAAGAAACTTAATAGGTATGAATTAAAGCACCAGATTCAAATGCCCTTCCTGACTGTTTTGCACCAATCCCATAAAAAGGTACAAAATATAAAGGGCGTGATACCAAATATTACTTACAATTACAGTTAAAGCTTAGTCAAACCAGCAAAACATGCAGTGCAAAGGGTTATTTTAAAAATGTAACTTAGAGCATTCAAGCTTGCTATACAACTACGAGAATACCTTTTAAGATTTGGTCCAATTCAAAATAAGAAATACAGTCGATCAGGTAATTCAGTTATCCAACTACTGTGCAAGAACACAATGTTTCTATATACGAATATGTATACCATATTCCCCAGAACTAGGATTAACAATTTGGTAGAATTTATAAGAAACCAGTTTGCCAGGTAGCAATACAAATGCAAAAAGGCCTAGGCCAGTGGACACTAGTAGGTAAAACATGAGAAACTTCAACAGGAAGTTCAGTTTTTCATCACCACTTTTCCATGCCAAATCAGAAATCTCGTTTCGATAAGGTGTACTAATATATGACAGGAAATTTTAAGTGTTAGTGTAACACATATAGCAATGCTGGGGATAAAACTAATGCCTTGACATAAAAGGAATAGTTGGCTAAGACAAATAGAAGAGGAAATATAGTTGACATTATCAAACATTTCAGCAAAAAGTTAGAAGAAATTTCTGCGACAGTGGCAGTGCTATTTACATTTTCGGCCTTCTGCTCATCTGTAGTCTGGCGAAGGATAGTGATTTCATGCTGCAATGCAGACAGCTGCTTAGAAGTATTTGTCAGCTCCTGTATTGTCTCAGATTGCAGAATAACCTACAGAAGACAGATACACATAGTTCATATAGTGTATCATACAGTGATCATTAAAGCAAAATACAAATTAATTCTGGTAGCTCACTTGTGAATTTCAATATAGACATGAATGTATTATCATTATCAAGACATGAATGAATGAATATCAATCATACTGATTTCATCCGTTTTATTTGACAGCAAATAAACAATTTAGCAGGCAATACTACGTAACTGGGTAGAAAGGCTTAGCAGCTTAAGATGAATATTAAGTGATACAACTGAAACTATTATGCACCCCATGACTTCCTTGTAAGTTTAAGCCATGATCCAGCACCACAAGATGTACTCCCTCAATTTCTGTACATCAAAATAAAATCAACAGACCCCGACAAAACATGAAGCTGTTAAGCACAGTCATCTGCCAATTCTGAGCCAATGTGGTACTGTAGCAACATCCTACCGCAGTGACAGCTAGGGTTAAGGTTTTTGAGTTAGTCTCTATTATATAAAGAGGGCAAGTGAGTACTTTAGGGTTAGGCAGAAATAAATCATTGGTGTAGGTCAGGGCATTGTAAGAAGATACCCGGCCTACATTAGGCCCTCCTAACGCAGTGTCACCACAAAACATGACGCACCTAGAATGGGGATTGTCAGAAGATACCTGGCGTTCATAGTTGTCCTGGGCGGTTCGCCAACGCTTATACTGCTCATCAATAGCATTCTTTGAGGAAGCCAATTCAATCTTCAAACATTCTATCTGAGATCTGTAAAGAGAATTAAAGCAACAAAAGATAATGTCAATCAACTGTAGAACACTAATAAAAATATTACATGCCTTTTAGAGTATCAAATGCATACGCTTTCTGAGAAATTTCAGTTCGTAGAACTGAAACATCATTCATGAGTGAAGTTATTTGCATCTCTTTAGATTCAACAAGACTGGAAGCTTCTTCACACTTGATCACATAGCTCTTCTCCATTTCAAATAACTTGTCCCGCAATTTAGCAATCTCATCTTCCATGGCTTTCTTGGCAACCTCCGACTAAAATGGAGAACACGGAAGTTCAAGTGCACGATAAGGAAAGGTACAAATCCGTCATTAGAATCAAACAAATTTGTTACCTCAGCTTTGTAGTCGCTGTAAGCAGATTCCAATTGTTTCATTGCAACTTCATTTGAGTGTGCAATTTCTTTGTACTGCACAAGAATTTATGATGCATATTCAGAAGACTAAGGAAATAAATGGCAATATGAATAAGCAACTTTCCAGTAAAGCCGCTTTGGGGAGGGGGGGGGGGTGGTGGTTAGGAATTAAGGAGAATTGCTGTTGTTATCCCACTATCTTAACTCAATGTAATAGCTTTTTCTATAGTATAAAACACTAAAGAACAGGGCACACAAGCACTGCAGCCCCCATGGATATGTCGGTAGTTGGAAAAATAAGGAAGTGGGGACTGGTAATATCATTCCACGATAGTTCCAAGATATAATGAAGCGCAGCTCTCCTGCGTTTTCGAGAAGAAAAAACCTAGGTCTACAAACTATATGGAAACTAACGAACACTTAATCTTTTTTTTTTCCTGAGAATACTTGATCCCCATTAGGAGACGCAGATTAATAGAAACTTTCAGATAATGGCAGCAGAAATGGGGAGGCACCTGAACCATGTAGTTCTTATTTGCCTGTGCTTCCTCTTTGTATTTCTCCAACTCCTCTTTCAACTGGAAGAGTTCATCATTCTCCTACAGGTGACCAAAAAGTTTTTATCACTTATGAACAAGTGATTACATACGGAGCTGTAACATAGCAAGGTGAGAAAACATAATCTGCGTGTAAAGTAGATATAAACAGTTACGTTGTTATAATCCCTAAAAAAACATTTACGTAGTTATTTATTCACCTGAACATTTACATTGTTATAACTGGGGTAAATGACAAAATAACCTCATAGGTGCATAATTATAAGTAACAAAATAATAAAACTCACCTCAATTGTGGCTGTGGTGTCATGATCACCATCTTTTAGAATGACCTAACAGAACAACAGCACAGTTAGGCATATGATATCATAACCGTGTAATACAACAGACAAGTCCCAGAAAAAAAAATATGTATGATGTTCGATTAAAAGCCATTTTCAAAATTTGCCCATTTGTACAACCTGATGTCCCTTTATGGCTTATGCATTACATTATATGAAAAGGAAAGAAAACATATTGTGGAAAAATTGCTACTACATATTCTTTTGCTTGAAACATTCAAAAAAAAGATGAAACTCAGAAATTTAAACAGTCATTACATCATGGAGCAGAGCAGCATAATGGTTTGAGGGGAATACAGTAGGGGTCTCCCCTACTGTGGTAATATGAGCAGCATATTGTAATATTGTTGCGTACCGCTTGTCTAATATTTCTCTATCACTACAGATTTGCGCTTCCATTCTCATGTGCTTCTTTTGGATACACACTTAACATTCTCTCAAAGGCATGCACGTGGTCACTACAAACAAACTATCCTTTCATAGTCTAGCGTACTGTGGTCTATAGATAATAAGTTCAGAAAGGCTGAAACTGACAAATACAATTCGGCGTCAAAATGTATAATCAAAATTTGATATTCTGATAGCTTGCAAATCATGGCTTCGGATTAGTATTATTTACCTTTCTTGATTTCAACTTTGCTTCCAAAACTGAACACCTCGCCTGTATAGAAGTTTAAAGTAAAATTTATCATCACAATCAGACATCCGATGGCCCTCAAAATCTTAGGTACAACAAGACTTTTGACACACCTCAGCAACAGCAGCCCTTGTTTCCGCATCTGAAGCAGCTTTCAATGAGTTTTGTAGCTCCTTTCGCATATCCTCCACCTGCTTCATGCAGCTGTCAAAAGCATTTTTCTTATCAAGAGTTAGAACACGAACATGGTCCCTCTGCTCTTGAAGCTCCTTTTTAACCTCAGCCCAATCTCTCTGTACAAAATATTCAGACCATGAATAAGAGGAAAATGTATAGCTACACGAGTACAGAAAGGGATAAAAAGACAAAGCAAGAAAACTCCAGATGAGCTTTGAGCAGCTAAAATCACGATAGAACACAAGATTAGTGAGGAAAAAATTGTTTGGTACTGAAAGCAAGAACACGTAGGAAAGATATCAGTTTGTGGAGATCATGCATAGTTAATCTATAATGGTTCAATTCAGGAGACTTACTTCTAGTCGCTTAATGTTCTCCTCATAATTTTTCCTTTCTGCAGACCTTGCATTCTGAATTATACAAGTTAAAAGAAAGGCACAGAACTTCAATCTTTACATGACTCATCTAAATACCGCCTACCTCTTGGATTTCCTTGGTTGTATGCACTGTGTCAATTGTAGCCTGCGATGCAAGATATCAGTGTCAAATATAGCAGAACAGAATCAATGGCCTCCATTCATTAAAACAAATAAATCAATAGCCTCCGTTCCTATTTCCTTTTAAGAAAGAAACAACAACAGCCCCCATAGGATTCGAATACGTGGAAATAAGAAAAACCTGCAGACGATGAACTCTCTCGGTCAAATCATGGAGTTCATCCAACGCTCTTTTCTCTGATTTCACTAGAATTTCTTTTTCATGCTTCAAAATCGACACCTGGAACATCGGGGAGATGCTTCAGGATATATGATAGTAAAATCATTGGATGTTTGCCGTAATAACTAAATATACCTCCATCAACATCTTTCTTGAGTTCTCTTCTAAAGCTTGCTTAGAATCTGAATCTTCACGAAGTCTTCTTTGGTAATCAGTTATCAAGTGCATCAACTCCGCATTTCTCAGCGAGACAGAATTAGCTTCCTTCCTCTGTGTGTACAGAAGTATAACTAAGTAAGATGATGCATATAATAGAAGAGTTCTCAATCACCATTCGACTAAGAAACAAAGAACTCCAAAATTAACTTGGTGAAACAAATTTTGAAAAGATAAAAATAAGACACAAAAGGAACCTGATGCTCAAGCTCCGCTGCAAATCCATTAAGCCTATCACGAGCAAACTCAGCTTCAAGGATCGCCTTATCTCGCTCAGACCGTAGAGACACAAGTTCAGTCCTAAATTGATGGTGAAGCAATGATATGGTTTAAAAATCAAATCATATATTCAAACTTTGATGTAGGCAATCTATAACTAAACAAAATTGAAAAAGGCCCATGCGACTAAACATCTCATTTTCTTGTAGATGAGGTATATTGGAAGTTCCTTCAACATTATTATCAGGAACAGACCACAGCAGAGTTTAGTGAATATTCCAATCCAAAACAGCAAATCTTCTAATTCAAAGACAAATAGATGCCTCATAAGCTGTCAACCAAATTTCTGAAACATTTTAGGAAGACAATGGGTAACCCATTTGGTTGCCTCTGACCCCCCTAATACAACGAGAACTGATCTAAACAGCTGTGAGCCCCAGCAGTGCCAACTAACCAGGAAGTGGCAACCATAAGGACAGGATCCGGAGAAAAAGGAATGGAAACTAGATTGATATCCTTCTTGCTTGATTGGCATAGCATAATGCAGCTGCCTTTGTATCTAAACCAACTTATTCGCTTACAGGCTGATATTATTAGCTGTGGATCCAAGCGGCTGGCTGGCCTTTATGCCTGTACGTACAAATGCACTTGCACGTGATACCTAAGCTTTACTATTTAGTTTTTACTGCCAATCCTTGTTGTACAATGAAAAGAAAACAAAATAGCAAACCCTTGAGCTATCAGATACAGCATTTAAAACAAATGAGAAAAAGGAAAATGAAAAAGAAAAAGAGACAACCTCAACTTAGTCAGCTCTTCGTCAAGGTTTCTGGCTCGCTCAGAAACTTGTTCATAAGCTTTCTTCGATACTTCCTATGAATAGGACAAAATACAAGATGGGATGTCACAACATTACAATACTGTAAGCATTACTGAATGTTTCAATCAAACAATTACCTGAGATCCTTCAAACAGAACCATCAGATCTGTTCTGCCACTATCTATTGTACAAAAGGTACCAATAGGTTAGATTTAGAGCAAAAACACAAAAATTGAAGAGCCATGACAGTAGACACCACTTACACCACTGCAACATGCTGTATTCCACACAAGTATGACAAGTATTAACTAACTATAGTACAAGTATGATTGAAGAGATCAATACAGACCCTGAGAATTAATTGGTACCGATTCCATATTTGAACGAGTCTTCTGCTGTTCCTCACAAAGCTTTCTATACATAGCCACCTGCCGGTAAAGAGCCATTTTAGGATTCATATGGTGTGTAGATCCAAATTAAATGTAGTTTTTTACATAACGATTTGATTTTGGAAAGTAGTCATACAGATCGATGGAGAGATTCAATCATTATTGCTTGTTCTTCAGATTTCTTCATCACTTTTTCAACTCTGGATGCAGCATCATCCACAACTTTCTTCAACTCAATTTGAAAACTCTCCTAAATAAAAAGATAATGTATAAAGTTATATATGCGATGATACATTTGAAAAAAAAAATGATATACAAGAATGGAAAAGTGAAATTGTTGCAAATATGAAACAGTTATCTCATATTTACCCTGAGTTCCATGTCCTTTTTATCGAGATCAGCAGAGAGCATGTGAACTTGACTTCGAAGTTGAACATTTTGCTGAACTAGCTCACTGATATCTCTAAATGCCATCTGAAAAACAGAACCATATAATTACACAATGGCAGTCTGATTCAAATTAATACTGGTATGAATAGCCCCAAGAAGAGTAGCATGAAAGTATGAGACTTACAGAGTCCT
Organism: Oropetium thomaeum; assembly: GCA_001182835.1. Classification (NCBI taxonomy): domain Eukaryota; kingdom Viridiplantae; phylum Streptophyta; class Magnoliopsida; order Poales; family Poaceae; genus Oropetium; species Oropetium thomaeum. The sequence continues at coordinate 392,790 of LFJQ01000012.1, forward strand.
TGAGATCATTGTCTGCATTGGAAAGGCCACTGGCTAAACCTGCAGAAAGAGCACCAGGACCAGCATTTGGAAGACTAGAACCACAACGAAGCTGTATATCTTGACACTCTTTTAGAAGAATAGCAACCTAAAAATTAATTAGAAAGTACACAATAGAATTAAAACCAGGATATGATTGGGACATTTACTACAAAATGATGGATAACGAAACAAAAATATTTTTTCTCACTGTGCACATGCACCTTTTGATTGATTAGAGATAATCATTTGGTGCAACTTCAGCACAACATGGAAGGATAACCACATCATACATGGAGATTATGAAGGCAACCAAAACTGGAAGTTAATCTAAACAAACAGAACAAGATGGTAGAGTCGAAATACTCACTTCTTTCTGCAGGTCATCTATTTCCTTTTGTGCAACACTATGATCACGTTCCCTCCTTTTCAGCTCCGACTGAAACATACATCAATGTCAAGATCTTATTATATGAAACTTAACAGCATACAATTCATTTATACCTTTAAATTTCTGATAGTACTTTCAAAATTATCATGCTCCAGCAATGCTTGCTGCAATTTCTGGTCCATTAGAGCATAAGCTTCAACCATCCTCTCGTGTTCAGCTGGCATCAGAAGAATAAAATACATAAAAATAATCCTGAAGCTGCATCACAAATAAGCACTACCGCAGTGCTTTGGCATTTTTGAGTAATACTATTTCACTTGTGCAGTATTTCTAAATGCCTAGTATATTCACTAAAGGCTTACCTCGTTCATCCAGGATAAGTTCAGCCTTCTCTTCAATTTCATGCAACACCTGTTGTCAAAGATTGTCAAAATAGTAAAACAAATGATCTTGAAATAGATATAGATAACAGAAGCACAGCATGGCATGAATAAAACAATGATTGGTTCGATGCCAGTGAAATTTTTTTGGAAATTTTCCACTTTGCACAGCACATAATGTTCATATTTTTTCTGTTGGAAATAAATGCAAACAAATTCAAAAATAAGATTCAAAACACAAGTGATGATATTTTTTCTGTTGCATGACATAGTTACACTAAAGATGTGGTATGCACGTTTGCGCATTATGAACATTGCACACATGTCAACACCACCACCACCACCACCAGGACTGATCCCGACAAAAGGACCGGGGGTGAAGTGTAAATTAAAGCACAGATATGAAGAACATTATTTAAACATTTAATACACTACTATTTCCTAGCTTTGTAAAGTATGGAAAGGCTAAAAATTCAAAGAAACAAACAATGATTTTTACCCTTTCCAGAACTGCTTCTGCGTGTCTTCTTCCCTGCCTCTCATGACGAAAAGCATCAGTAGCTTCTTGGTATTTCTCATATATCTTCGCAAGCTGACGATGCAATGAAAGTTTTCAATGACTAGAGGTGAGAACAATTCTAAACAACGAAGAAAATAGAAGAGATAGGACATACACTCCAACCATCACGAAGAAGCGAAGCAGCTAATGCAGTACCAGAAACACCACTGGGCACTTTTGGAACAATCATTAGGTCATTCTGATTCATTGTGTCAGAAACGGGCCTGCAAAATAGGAGAAGAATGAGGTATAACAAAGACCATGAAGCAAGTATATTCATTTTAATTCACTCAAATTCGGGTCAACTTTCCTTTCCAATTGTTATATCTATTATGTGCTCACCGTCCACAAACAGGACATTTTAGAAAGCGCCCAGTCAAACTTATCTAATCCTGGCATGTAATGTATAATTTTTCCAAAAAAAAAACAGCACAGCTTATTTTTTCCATGGGGCATGTGGAAATGCATCAATATCATGAAAACATTATTCTTTTGAATAATTGCTATGTTGTTGATGACAATTCGAACTATAAAGAAAGACCGGACACTCTAAAAGCTTGATGGTTGCATGTTTTTCTTTCATTCTTCAGCCTTTTCACAGCAACCTCTATAAGAATCATCATGAAAAAAAAACATACCTATAGGCACATTCAATAATACATTCCCCTTCTCCTAGAGATCTTAAATGGGCAAAAATACATAACATCAGAAAAAACAACACTAAGAAATTTCTGATTCCAGCAATCAACTACTAGTTAGTAATTACTTTTCATAGCTAATTTTACAGCTACAACCACCAACCAATGTTGTAGCAAACAGCCACCAAAAATTCTAAACTTTGTCACAAGCGATCAATACATATCCTAATTGAGGGCACGGCCGGGCAATCAGCAGTGCAGGTGTGATGTGGGTTGCGCATTGCAGAGAGCAACAGCTGAAATGAAAGCCCATAGACAACTTCACAAATGTGGATTAATATGCTAGGAAGATTAAAATTTTAATATTAGGAAACGTAACGCATCAAATGGTGATTCGACAAGATTCCACACAATTTTGTGGTAATGGTATAACCCGTTTATTGCCAACATTCAAAAAAGGGGTTGCTGCGTTCCCAATGCTTAAAAATATTCATTAAAGAAACAGGTATGTAGAATACATGAAGTTAAGCAGTTTTCGAAAAATTCAGCAACAGATTCATCCTAGATATCAAGAAACAAAATAGAAAAGAATCGATATGGCCTTGCTCATCATGACCATGTGTGTGTTTCGAATCTTAGAGCAGTAAATATTATTGGTGTTATTCTAGATTTCCAGATAACCAGTGCACCATGAGGGATTTTTGCATTAGACACAGTGACAGACAGAAGATAACTCATCCAACATAAATTAAGGATAATAAATGCACTCCTTAATTGAATCAATACAACCAAAAGAAGTACAACAAGTTATACAAATCATTATGATTCTTACATTGCTGTATCTATTAAATCAGCAGAGTCCAGAGAAACACTGCTTAATGGAATAAGGCTTAATTCACTGGACTTTCTTGCATTCTCCAAATCAAATTCACATTTTTCAAGCTTCTGCTTTAAGTTGGCAGCTTCCTACAGAAAAATCACATCACATAATGGAGTGAGAAACACTAAAGCCTTGGTGAGGAGACCACTTTAGATCTACTAAGCTTGACCAAGATCTTGTAGGACTATTAGAGGATAAAAGGTGTACATACCTTTTCAAGATCTATCCTAGACAATGTCTCCTTCTCAAGCTTTTCCTTGTATTCATCTTCAACTTGGGTCAGATGTGTCTAGTTTTAGGAGAAAGAGAAGCTTATTTAATGCCAGAACCAAGGAACCAGTGCAAGAGGAGCTGCAATTGTTAAGAGAAAAGGCTAACCTCCAGTGCTTTAATAACACCCTCAAGCTCCCCAGCCTTTTTGGACCATTCCTCAGAACTTTCTTTGTGAAGCTCGGCAAGTTTCATGACCTGAGTACCAAAAGGAATAGTAAATATCATCTCACTCAAAGAGAAATATAGTGTTATTGGCAGTATATCTTTTAAGAGCACTGTAAGCACACAAAAGGGAAGGATCACAGCACACTGTCAGCTATCCATGATGAGTCAATCCAGAAATATGTCCAGCTATTAGCACTCCAACGTCTAACCCAAACAATAGCAGGCATAGCAAACACATTTAGCTAGAGTGAACACCACCAAGGGTTTAAAAGAATGTAAGGCAGCAGAAATTCCTTTTATGAGGAGAAAAAGGTAAAAGACGCAACTTTACTGGTTAACACTCATGTTCTGTTTGATACACAAAATGAGAGCACAGCAAGAATAAACGGGTGTGATAAATGAGAGAAAAAATATTACCGTTGAAAGCTCAGCACCAAGACGTTGTTCATTAGCAGCTGCAGCGTCTTTTGTTGAGCACAACTCCTTCAATCATGAAAATATGGAACAGCGGTATATTAGTTATGAAACAGTGATACCACATTCACTTGTTTGAAAGTTTACCTTTTCCATAAAGGATACCCTTTGCTCCAGTTCAGAAATCCGTTCTTTGCTTCGCCTCAAGGACGTAGAGGATTCGGACAACTCTCTTTCAAGCTGAGATGTAAAATTCATAGTGAGGTTTTTAAATCTCATCTATCACATCATGAACTAATTAACAAATACCCACCTCTGCAATCTTTGCTGTCAATCTAGCCTCCTCGTCCATAGTTACTTTCTTTAGTTCAGCTAAGTTATGAATTTTTGCATTCAGTTGTTCCTCAAGCCAGAGATTATGCTTTTCCAGCAGCTCTTTCTCCTGATAAGCAAAATAAACCAATTAAGAACCAATAGTGATCACATTCAGATCTATGGGTAAGCCTAGGCAGCTTTAAGTAGCCAAAGATTATTTAAACTGCAGTATCTGCCCTAACATCAAACATTTCAGTCGAATGGAATGTGACTTCAATGAGAACTTGACATCTCATCTTTAATTTCCGTATGTCCATACCTCGGTGATACGATTGCAAGTAGCTTCACAGTGGGCTAGCTTAGCTTCAACATCTTGTATCCTAGCCTCTTTACCAGCAGAAGTGTCTGCCAAATTTACCTGAAATAACCAGGTGAATCCAGGTCTGCATTAGTGTGCATATGCATATGATCCCTATCGAAAAATAGAAGTGTCTGTAACGACAATTGCATGTTCACACTCCAAATAATGTAGAGCCTTCACCTAAGAAAGGTGCAATAGTATTAAAAACATTGACCATAAATAATATATCAGACCGTCGCAACAGTCAAAGATTAATTGTTCAGGAGAAAGAGAGAGAAACAATAGCGACATATAGAAATTAGAAAATTTACAGTTCGTCAGTCAACATGCATTCCATAAGGTATAGCATAAGTTACAACCATAGGCCATTTAGGACAGATACCAGTTTATGAATTGTAACAATAACAACAAATTTGTTAATTTCATTCATCCAGTGTTTAAAGAAGTGTCACCTTGCAGAGCAACATTGTTTAAGGCATTTCTTCAAGGAATATTTTCTCTATGCTTTTTATTCCTCTGTGTTTCTTTTGTACAAAACAGTAAGGATGTACTCCCTCCAGTTTCATTCAGATGTTGTTCATTAATTCAATTATATAAAAAGAAAAGGTTGAAGGAGAATTGGGCCTAGTGCTTATTGCAACATAGCGATTTAGCTTAGCAATATAGCATCACAACATACACAAACCAAATAGTTTTATTTATCATCACGTCTTAATTAACCATAATAAAAAAATCCTCGAAAGCACAAATACACTTGCACCAATCATTTTATGGGGAAATAAAAAAAAAGAACAGAAGTGGAAGCATATTCATTATACAACCTGTCAGTTTTCCAAATATCAGCATGTCATAGATGAATCTAAGCTACAGTCCTTAAGCAAAAATGGCGACTGACACGATTCAGTAACTATGCAAGAAAAAAAAAATGCATCATTTTAATAATTTAAGAAGCATTCAACAGCAGCATCCCAAAACCCCTTTAAACTATTCTAAAGTTCAATATGGTTACCCAAACTCTTCCAGTGTCCCACCATCCTAGTATATAAAGCTATAAACTACATAATAATACTATAATCACCTCAATTCTATACATGAATAATAACATATAATTTGTTAGGACAATCATATTCATTTGCACAGAGAATAAAAAAAAAATGTTCATTTCATTCTGTAACCTAAATTCGCGATGCATTTGGCTTCCAAATGAACTGGTTACTGTAAATGCACAATATAAATGAGGAGCTCACTATCTTATCATAGTAGCTCCGAATGATGCCATCCTTCTCTTTAATCTCGATATCCCTGTGCTCAATCAACTCCAGTGACTGACATTTGGACTTGTGCAGCTCCGATATTTCCACCTTCAGCCTCTCGACCTCGCCATCCTTAGCAATCTACAACACCAGCAGTATCTAGTGAATAGTGATCAATGCACCGAGCTCAAGCAAACTAAGCGATCAGGACAGAAAACCGAGAGTTCCGAATTCGTACCGCTTGGATGCGAAGCTGATGTATCTCCGCCTGGGAAGAGGCAAGCTCCGCGGCGCGGCGCTCGGAGGCTGCAGTGAGCTCTGCGACCTCGGCCTGGGAACGATCGAACTCGGCGGAGAGGGAGGCGTAGCGCTGCTCGAGGAGAGCGCAGGTCTGCTCGGCGGCGATCGCTGCGGCATCCGCCTCGGCGCGAACGGTATCCACCTGGCGTCGGAGCTCGCGGATGGCCGCGTCAGCCCGCTCGGCGACGGCAGCCGTATCGCCGCCGAGGAGACGGAGCTCCTCGTCGGACATGAACAGCGGCATCGCCGCGGGACGGGAACGCCGGGCCCTAGCCCGGCCGGTATCACAGGATGGCTCTGCACGCTTCTAGGGTTTGGCGACCGCCGCGGGGAGGGATGGCAGTGGAGGGCTTGAGCGGAGGGAGTCGAATGGAACGGGAGAATGGAGAAGGGCGAGAGACGGACGCGAGGCGGCGTGAGTGAGCTGATGCGCTAGGCAATGTGGTGCGGAAGAGTGAATGGGACATGGAGCAGTGGGCCTCGGAGCAGCAGCCAGACCAACGTGGGCTGCAAAAAGACCTGTTCACATAGGGCTATAGTGGGTGGATTGATTGGGCTTCTATCACGTTTATTATTATTATTCTTAAATACTCCTCTTGCCACAAAATATAAGTATTTCCTTGTTTATGAAAGTCAAACTTTCTAAATTTAATTAATAATATATATAACTAATGATATACTTATAATATAAAATATTTCAAGTAGGGATTCACAATTAATCAAATAAGATAGACTATTTTTGGGAGATTTTTGCTATATAACATAATTGGCATTTACTGTAGGACACAAAACTGAAATTTTTTGCCTGTAGGACACGATATCGAAGTTCATTTTTTGTGCCCTACAACCAAAGATTTTTAATTTGACGTCCTACAACAAATTTCACATTCCAATGGTGTTCCACAACCACCATTTTGCTTCTATCACGTAAGGACCGAAACATTTTGCTTCTGAGCAACGATGATTTTTACTCAAAGTTCAAACATCAACGATCCGATACATTCATCAGACTTTGTTCAGAGCAACGGTGGACCGTTTGATGTTGTGAGTAGAGTAGTGACCATCACCGCTGTGGTTACGGTCTGAGACGCACGCAGTCAGGAAAGTGCACGTGCCGAGGGAGTTTTCACTCACACCTGATAATTCCTGAAGATGACAAGTGAAGAGAGATTGTCTGGGAGGTAACGGTAGAGCAACATGCCAAGACTAGTTCGTCACTCACTTTACTGGCCTGGCCGCTGCCCTCGTCCTTTCCATTCCCTGTGAAATGCCCGCAGGAATATCTCGGTTAACGGAGTCTCTTCTCGCTGGTCTCGGGTCAGATAGAGGGGCCAATGCGGCGAGGGCAGCTCCTTTCGACCGAAAGGGATGAGATGAGTTGAACCGAAAGCATGGTGGCTCCAAAGCTGGCATCACGTGCATGCAAATTACAGTGAATCACATCATTCTTTTTTACAGTAAATTATCTGACTGTTTGCAAGCGGACATGGAAGATGCCTGCGGCAGTTCAGCTACCTGCAAAGCAGGAGCTTATGCTTATTGTTCACTGAACTCAACTTGGATGCTGGGGCGAAGGGAGGGCGGGCGAGGACCAGGCACTGAATTCAAGCTGGAGCCTGGAGCTGACTGCATGCCCAAATCAACAAGTGGGAGCAGACAGGGTCGATTCCTTATTAATTAGTGACGAGTTGCGGTTAGCGCAGTGGCTGCCAACACTAACAAGTTGGCTACCATTAATCTGCAGCCGAACAGATAGCTTCTGCGTTGTTTAGTCAGGAGCAAATTGCAGGCTTACAGGCTCGTGTAAACAAGTGTTTCACAAGTATGACTATCACGCCTACTTCAGACTTCAGCTTAAGCACGTTTGTCCTGTTCTGTATCATCAGTAACAGCAACAGCTTAAAGAAACGTGCGTTCCGCCAATGATATCGCCGACGCGAACTACATGATGAGCGTCCAACCCATTAGGTTCCGATGATTCCACCAGAAGCAATGGCATCATTGGCACTTAGCCTGTGATTTGCTTATTTAAGTTGGGCATGAAGGACAACATAAGTTCTACTAAAGAAACATAGCAATATCTTCAAGAGATATGCGCTTGATGATTGTCAATTGCGAGTGAGTACCAAGTAGTTGGCGTCTCTTGTTTTAAATCTAAAGCTACTTTGTTCACATTCAAGGTCCAAACTGTATCGAGAAAGCAAATAGCAGTCTCACCAATTAACAAATGCCGGCTGAGGAAGGCCTGAAAATTTACACGGATTCCTTCAGGCTACTAGCACTTCACAACGAGTCATGTGTCGTCCCAAAGGGTGTGAAACTCAGTCACAGCGTGCAATGCAGCAACACCTGTGAACTACTAATTGAGGCCAAGGTGAACGCCGAAAATACAGGTTCACCAGTCAATGATGATTATGGCCCTACAAGTGTGTGGTATGAGAGCGTGTGACTGCACGCACATCCTGAGTCCTGACCGTCAGTCAGCTCCCAGCTTCGTCGATGCTTTGCAGCGACGGCCGCCATTGCCGGTGCCGCGCGCTTGAGCTCCGGGTGCTGTTGTCCTGGCGCGCCAACTGCAGTCAGATGAGAGTAATCAGGAAAACAGAACCTTTGCATGTTGCCATGTTGTTAAAAAACTATCTATAGAAACAAAAGGAAGAAGATTCTTTCTCCTGACATCAGGATGAAACTCAATTAATCTATCCCTTAATCTAGCGCCGTACTTCCTTCTGGATGCGCCCGTTAGTTATTATCTACATACTGTCCTTCTGCTTAAGGAAAAGTATAACATTCCTGTATGCATGTTACCTGGAATGTGGTGTAATATATGTTTATTTAGGTAAGTTATCCTGATTCTTACAGCAAAAAAAAAAAAGAAGCTAAACTGTTGAAGTGCCAGTCACGATTTCACAATATTTTGGGCAGATCTTTTACACAGTTGCAAAAAGTTGCAGTGTGCCAAGACGAGATGCGGATGGTCACGAGGACAGGAACAACCAACTACTCACTCATAGAGAAGCCATTAAAGGCGTACTCCGTATGGATCATGGCGAGAACGTGCATGCGGGCATCGAAAAAGTAGTTGGACTTGGAAGAAGGAGGAGGCAAGTCTAGTCGCCCGGGCCGGGCGTAAACTCTTACCTGATCGAGACTGGCGTCCAAGGCCTCCTCGTCGTCGTCGAGTTCCTCTGCCGCCTGGCGCCTCGCCTTGCTCTGCTGCTTCGACTCCAGCAGCTGCTGGTGCGCCTTCCGCAGCTTCTCCTCCTTCCTCGCCTGCATCGCCTTGGTCACCTCTGCAGCAACGAAAGGAACGGAGGAGGATGTCGAGTCAGTTCGCTGCGCTGCGTGTGCGTTTCACCGCCGGCAACAGGGCGGAGCAATCATCGCGATCCGGCGGAGGAGGTCGGAGAGGGAGCGAGAGAGAAAGGGCGAGCGTATGTACCATGTGTGGTGATGAGTCGGTATGCGTGTCCGAGGATGAGCGTCTCCTTGGGCTTGAGCAGCTTGACGCGCGTGAGTCGCACGGTGCGGCGCTCGCCGTCCGCGGTGGCGTCGTGGCGCTCCTCGGCGACGCGGAGCGTGACGAGCGCGACGTAGTGGCCCGGGTTGGCGCGCATGACCTCGGCGGCGGTGGTGGACCAGTAGAGCCGCTCCACCCGCCCGCCCGGGTGCTGGATCACTACCGTCGCCACCTCCGCCGCCTGGCAGTTCCCCATGGTGCCGGTGCCGCGCAAGCTGAAGCTGGAGAGGCGCGGGCAGAGTTCAGCAGGTGGTGGCGAACAGAGCAACCAGCTGAAAGCCAAGCAGCGCCCAGGTGGTATATATGCCTGATGCCGAGGAGATGAGCTAAGCCAGAGCCAGCCACGGTGTAGTGACCGTCACACTCACACCTACCGTTTCTTTCCTTCGTGTGTGTTTCCCCGTCCGTGTGCCGTTGCGGCTCCGCTCCACCTGCCAAGTACTGTACGCCGCGCGCTCGGATGCTCGGGCCTCCCTCGCGCACGCAGTCGCTCACGCTCTGGCGCACGGGAGTCTGGGTGAGCGGCACCGTGAAACTGGTGGTTGACTTGTTTCGTTAGCCACCACTCGGGCACTCGGTAAAAGGAAAAGATCTTTGCGGCGACCGGATCGACGCTGTATCTGGCCGCCGGGGAAGGGGAAACCCGACCCGCGCGCCGCAGATCGTTTTCGCTGCCTTTTTCCCCCGGCGTCGCACGTGAACGGTCTGGACGGTAGAACGTACGTGTTGAGTGTGAGGTGAGGTCGGGGAGTTGTTTGTACTTGTCGGGAAGTTCGCAGCGTGACCGACCTCAGCGAGAGGAAACCTGCGCGCCATCAATTGGTCGTTTTCGCGGTGCGCCGTGCGGATCAGGGAGGTCGTCGAACCGTACGTCTTGCTTGCGTCCCCCTGCTGCGTACGTTCGGCACCCACCGGCCTCTATCGTGTAGCCCAGCAGCCTACTATTTCTGCAGCCTCTAGCAGTTGAGTCCACCATGCCATGCCCAACCATTCATTCCTTGGCCATATATATGCTTTCAAAGTTTCATCTGTACTCTACTACTATCATATTTCAACCTCCACGGTTTGTTGTATTGAGAATTCTGGAATCGGAACAAGGCATGAACAGACAACAAAATCTTGTCCGCATTCTTTATTTTCTTTTGGAGGATCATGGATCGGTATACTCTTATGTATTCTCAAGTCGCTGTCGCCCCGTATAGCCCCTAGGTGATTAGTATCAAATTTCCACGCCTCTGGTTCTGGTTCCACCTACTGGTCCATAGTCAACCTATTCTCGACGACGGACCTACACCTTGCAGACATCCGCCACGTAGCTGTGCTGTGCAGTTTGTATTGTGATGATAGAGCAACAAACACGACACAAACCATATTGTACTATACGTACGTATATTCGTCTATATGCCGTTGTTGATGACTGAGTGTTGCTCAGCTTGGTACTCTTCGTGTGTGTTTGGGAGGAAATCTTGGGCGTTTGTGCCACAGAGACACTGCTTGCTTCAAAACGAATGTCGCTAATGCCTTGCGTTGCGCTTGCGCCGTCAGAACTACATATCCCCACCACTGAGCTTGTGGGCCTCAACGATCATGTTGATACCGGAAGAGTTGGTTGAGCACGTAGTACACAATAAAGAGAAAAAGCATTTGCCAGATCAACTTGTGTGCTACTTGTACAGTATAAAAACCGCACCTCAAAGATCGAAACAGTTTTGTCAGATTGACAGAGGCAAATGCACTATCACTTGCACGAAATCTGTTTTGCAGTACGGTTGCATATTATTACAAATGCCACAACTTATATATTAAAAAAATAGCAGCAGCGGATGCGCGCGCCGCATAGCATGGCTCGATGCTGCTCCAAACTTGCACATGAATTTAATTGTTCTAAGCACACCAGTTGCTTGCTTCCTGGTTAATAAAAATCGTGGTGGAGTTTTAAAAACAGGGGACGACCATTCCGCTGCTTGCCTTCCAACCAGCCGCTTCCTGAAAACAGGCCAGCTGTGTCAAAATTGCGCCAAGCAAACAAATACACAAAAACACATATGAAAAATCGTGTCAGGCAAACATGTAGTATACACTTCACCAGGATTGAAAAATAAAATAAAATCTCTTGTAGGTTAGTGGTGCTCGTGAAACATTATAAATGGTCGTATGTATGTGGCATGCTTGTAGTCTGCCCAGAACCGATCGAGACTTTGCAGAAACGTGTCTCCTCATTGCCAGGGCAACAAGTTGGCAAATGACAACGAGTACGTGTGTGTGGTTCGTGCATTTATGTTGTCTATTTTTTTAAAAAAAAATCGCAGCAATTTAGTAGTATGCTTAATTGCGGATGACGGTGGCAGTTGGCTCGAGCTTCCGTATGCAGGTTTTCCGCGCTACCGTAGCATTTCAGGAGATCAATAATCTCCTCCGTGCTCTACTACTGATGGTGGTGATGATCAGGTTTCCTCGTCACCAATGGCACCTCAATTGTCGTCTCATCGCCGGTACACTGATACTACCATCACTTAAGCATCTGTATGACTGTGTCACCCGACCGTGCCTGAGATGTCGAGATCATGGTCACGTAATCGCACAGGGGGGATATAGTATCATATATGGCGATGCCGCATTGATGAGACCATGTGCACCGGGCTTGTTGGCTGCCTTGCACGAGTTGGCGTGTCTATCGCGCGCACCTCTCCTCCCTCCTCTCGGTTGCCAATTGCCATTTCTTCTCTACTGACCAGTGACCACCAGGAGACAACAGGGGGCCGCGGCGCGGCTAAACTGGGCCAAACCTTTCAGTTTCAGTGACCAGCAAGCAGTTAAATGCCGGTACGGTCAATGACGACGCAGATGGAGCTCTCCTATCTGCTTGCTGGCCATATCTTTCAACAGAAACGGCGGGTAGGAAATATGGGGTGGTGATGATGTCTTGCCGCTCGATAAAAAAAAAGTCTTTGGTGCAATAGAGACATTGCGCAGCGTTTGTGATGCCGATGCGTGAGAGGTAGTACGGTGAGGTGAGGTCAGTATCATTATTTCATCAAGGGTGACCATCCCTAGAGTCCTCGATTTTTGACATGCTGCTTGCTTCGAAGTACGTTTACACTATTTAGTATAGATAGTACGGTATACTCCTGTTCCTACTAGAAGAAACTACTACTGTACAATACTGTCTATTTTTTTTGCGTCACCAGTAGAGATGGCAAAGTATTTCTGTTGCCTTACTTTGCGGCCAAATAAATTTTCGTGACTCTTCTGCTGTTACAACAAGTCCTCGCTGCGCCAAGTGACAAGTGGGCGATTGTGTTTAGTTGGCCATGCATATGCGATTATTCCATGCAATGGGATGGCCCAACTGAAACAGGCCCACTCTAACCGCTTTTTTCCCCAATAATGCGCGAGCTTGCCATGCACATACCTGATTGATTGACCCATGGATGAATGATTATCAGATCGTTCAGGCTTCAGGGACCATGCCAAATTGACAAATACAATTTTATTTGTACGTGCCTTATTATCATCGATGTCGCCTTTTTTCTCTGCTTGATGTTCTGTTTGACATACTCGTGTCCGTACAGTGACAATCGTGTGGTGTGGCAGCATATCTCTCGTGGAATTCTTTGTCAGGCCTCTCAGGAAGGATCATGTGAGGTGAGGACACCTCACCGAGCTGTCGATCGGTGGACGGAAGCGCAATGATCCTCCTGCGGTGGTCCTCGGTTTCAAATGGGCCGGTACCCCAGGTTCTCAAATTTCAGCCGTTTTGTGCGTCGCTTCGATCCCCATTTTTGGTTTTGATCTAAAGGAAAGATCTCTGGTTCCCAACTCCCATTTTGTGCTTCTTTGCAATTTCTAAGAACATAGTTACTTGTTGGGCAATGATGATCAGCATTCGAATTGCAAGCATGAAACAAATTTTGAGTTGAGCGAACTCGACCAGCCATGCACCGACTGACGATACATAAGAGAGATGTCTTTTCATAATTGTGGATCGCAAGATGCCACAAAGATTTGGCACCACCAATTTCTAGCTAGTAGCCTAGTACATCAGTATGTTCTTTGCTCCCTCGTTCTAAAGCAGCTGATGCGTTAACGTCTTAACTTTATCTTTAATCATTTATTTTATTTCAAAATATATGATAAACATAATATACTTTATCATTAAATAAACTTAAAACATAAAATAAATGCTAAAGATAATCTTCATATTTTACTGTTTTTTAATAAGACGGATGCGAAAAGGATGCTAAAAGTCATCACCAATGTCAAATATATTTTAGAACTGAGTAGCATATACTAACACAAATACATATGATTTCACATGGGAAATACTGTATAATAAATGGATCCCCATATTTATATCTGCTGAGCTATTCCAATGACAACATACACCAATTATTTGAGAAATCCATACAAAAAATTCGGAGTATCTCAAGACCCTACCTGCAACAGTTCACTTCATGGTGGATTCTTAAAAAAAGAAAAAAGAACAGTTCACTTCATGGCAGCACATGTTATAAGCGAGAATATTTTTTCATGAACAGAATCACAAACGCCGACCTTCAACGACCGGAAGAATGTTCAGATTCCAATATTTTACTCATTCAAAGATGCAATCATCCACCAGCATATGCAAAAAGTAGTCACGGGTGCAATAATAAGATACTCACCTTGTTCTTTTTCAGTTGTCACCAACTTTATCTATCAACTAAAAAAGAACAGAGGGAGCACATGAAAATGTATATTTCTTATTTTCCTGTCTCCGTCTAGTTTAACCAATAACTTTAATCATTTATCTTATTTAAAAAATATATTTTATTATAATTTAATTTATTATTAAAAGTTTTTAAACATAATTTTTAGATTTACTAATTTTTTAATAAAACCAATGTTCAAAGTTGATAATCAAAATCCCAACAGCAACAGATCACATTCCTCGAAAAAAACTGACAGAAGTTGGTCCGAAAGGAAGAGAATAAAAGGAATCCACAATCAAAGCCTGTTGAATGCCTGCGATAGTTCCAAAGTTAACATCTCACTCTTCTGCTGAAGTCTACCATGGCATCGTCAATCCATTAACCTTGTCCTTCAATGCTCAATGGGATTGACTACAATGACGTACGGAATTTGAACTAACATGCCATTGTCATCCCCGTATGCAAAAGCATAACCAAAATTTCCTACTTCTGACCCTGTAGAGTATAAAATATACAAAATTAATCTAGCATAATGAAGACAATTGCAGTGTGCCACCAGAACCTTTTGTTTGTTCAATAGGATTTCCATCTTTCATGGGCATAGTAGTATAGCATATACCAAAATCAGAACGATGGTCTGCCACTGCCAGAGTACAGGGATAAAGGTTTGGGGTATCACGGCATCTTGGTTAATCGCACTGCTCAAACCGATGGGAAGAACTTGTTTAGGTTGAATGGCAGGGAATAGAACTCCTCACTCCTTGTGTCAGTCCGGTATGACCGGAACTTATCCCACCAATGGTAACCACGGTCTTTTTTGACAGAATTTTCATGCCTGTGAAGAGTGTTGTCCAGCAGATATGCAACAAAGCCAGCAACAAATGCCTTTGACGAGAATAGCACATTAACAATGTCGTTGAACTGTTAAATTTGAGACAAATGATCAGTAAAACACCAAATAAGATATTAGAAAGACCATAGTATTTTCTTTTGCATACCCATCTTGAACGTGTGTGCACAGGTCCAAACCCGGCAACAGATGTGTACTCATTGAAGTATTGAGGAACTGAAAGGCCCATAAAAACTGCAAACCCAAGGATGAATTTAGTCCTAAAACTGTTCAGATTACAGAACTGAAGGAAGCCAAGACCAGCAGAACCTGTTGACAAATTAAAATGTAGGTCATCAGAAATACACATTTGTCTGATGTGTCAAAAACACATAAGAGAAAAGAAAAAGGTTCAGAACAAGTCAATATGCATTAGTTAGAAGATTTCAACCCACCAGCATAAGCAAAGAAGATACAATACAGAGCTGCAAAGATGGGCGCAGGTATTGCTGCGAAAACAGCTCCAAATTTGCCTGGGTAGTCATAACGGTGTATGATTAGTACATTCTAAAATGATCAGATTAAGCAAAATAGTAATGGTGATTACTGACTTCATGGAACATCCATTTGCAGCAAGTAACAAGAAAGTACTGCAAAGACCATTGTTTTTTATATTACTAAATGAACCATGACACAGACTGGGACACACATACAGATTCACCAAGTAACAAGAAAGTACTGCGAATACAATTGTTTTTTATATTACTAAATGAACCATGCCACAGGCTGGCAAACACACCTACAGATTCACAGCTGTATCAACTAACCATCATATTCCCACAACCAAAGTAGAATCACAAATTTTTCTTTGAAAATAAGAAACCATGAGGGCCTCTGAGGCACATTTTTGTGCACCCATTGGCAGACTCAAGGCAGTACTCTGCAGTTATAATGCATCATAATTCATAATGAGCATCTAAGCAACCAACACTACAAAACTATCAATTCACTTATGACAGTAAACAAAAGAAAAAAAGATATTTTTGCAATTAATTATCCTAATAGTTCCCAAAAATATTTAAGCAGGGTCAGTTTATACTTTCTGTCTGCACAAGTATGTACTGTATTCAAAAAATTGCTCTAACATATCTACTACACTGACTGCCTCATGGGAGTTTCAGGCTTCACTTGAAAAGTTGGAGTTTACAAATGAACAGTTAATCTGTATCAAAGGTATGCACCACCAATGTCTGAATGCTATTGGCTTTTCAGGTATTTTCTTAGAATTTTAATGTAAACAACAGCCTCGTGGGATAAAAGGGGAGGGCCCCAATCGAAGGATTATTATTATAGAAAGCTTGAGGGACAAATAAACCTGACTGATTTGAGATTTCTACTATATATTTTGATTAACTGAACTAAAACAACATTTCCTAAATTTATTGTCTCAAATGATCTGGTAAATAATCAAATACTGGTTTCATGTCAAGCAATGTTACCCAATATTGAGAAGAATATCATGAAACCAGCTGATATTTGCACCACTCTTCGGCTACCAACGCGTGTCAAAGCTAGTAAGCCAGCATTTTCACTGTAGATAGGAAAAAGTTCTTGCATCAAGATTGGATTAAATGCATTCCATGAAAATAAATACTTGTATGAGAATGAAAATGAGAAGCAATCATTAAAAAATGTTCGGCCTTAATGCTTACACTGATACAGAAGATCCATTTCCAGTCCCAAACAGTCCATCCAGGAGAATACCAATGCCCTGAAGCAAAAACAATCACATGTACAGAAAGTGAGTTGATTTCCAACCTACAATCATGTGAAGGTTCGAGAATGCGGAGGATTAGAGTAGAAGGAAGCATGAACCTGCCAGCCGATACCACGACTAAGTACTGAGGGTGGGATAGGTGTTGCACTGGCATACCTAGAAACAGCAATGAAAGCACCAGTAGACTACAGATAGAAGAGATAGCTCGTTAGTTCTACATTACATTTACATTATATAATCTCACATATTGCAATGAAGCGCTCAAAATAATATAACAAACCTCCACAAGAGCTACAAATGATGCAGCCATCATTGCAAAAGCTTCACCGGCATCAAAAGTTGGAGCGCCCCATTGAAAGGGATATGGCACTCTTATCCTATCATTTTAGTTGTGAAAGGTTGTAAGAAATCATATTTTTATAGCAAAGGCAGTTACAAACAAACACTTATATCTTCAGAACAGTAGAATAATACCAGGGTGCGCCTCCAATCAATCCAGAACGGTCAGTTCGGCAGTGAAATTGGGTCTTTGGTGGTGCATTTCTGTATGCTCCTCCAACAGTGAGAAGATATGCATATAGCCACACTATTGGGATAGTGAAGAGAACAGCAAATCGGTCGAAGATGGACTTCATCATGTGAACAGTGTGCGGGAGGTACTGCAAATTTGGAAAGGAAGGGAAAAGAAAAACAGTTTGGAGGACACAGATAAGTACCACGTAACAAAGTGGGTGCAACCAATATATGCATCAAAATTAAGGCGTACCATTGCAAAGACCAGTAGTAGAATGAGTTCTGGGAGACCAATCTCAACACATTTGGCAACCTGGATATCCGTAGTTCAAGATAAATCAATATCCTAGAAGAAATTGCATGTATAATAGAACTACTAAAACTTACTGAGGGAAAGCCTAGCTCATAAAGTCCAAATCCAACTAGCGCAACCAAAGGGGCTGCCGAGAGTGGACTCAGATACCTGAGACAAAACCAGAACATAAGGTGCAAAACTTCAGGCAATAAACAGAATTGCAAAAAAAAAAAAAAATGACATAGTAACACACATTGTTTCTGCAATATTTTTTTCCCCTCAAGCATCATTACTCACCTGGCAACATTACGCCAAAGGCCACTGAAGCCAACAATAATCTGTAAGGCTGAAGCAACAATCAATGCACCTTGTGTTCCACGCATGATGCGGAGAAATTTCTACACAGTAACAGACAATTCATCAGATCTAATTATACAAAACAGATCAGAAAGCATTTAGTTGTTGCACTCCAAACATACAGTGTGTGGGTTTGGCTCATTGGCATAACGTCCAGCAAGTATGATGGAGATGGTGGGAACAACAAAGGTGTATGAGCCACCAATCACTGCAGGCAATCTGGTACCAAAGAAGCTCTGAAGGAGGGTGTTGATCCCCGCCACGAACAACAGTGTCTGGATTACGACTGCTTTGTCCTCCTAACATAAAAGGAACCATTAGTATTTGATTGAATGCTTAAGACAAAGGAAACTGAATTAATATAGTTAAAGTCTCACATTGTTTCCTCCCATTTGTGGAACCAGTGCAGTTGGGATGATCACAGTGGTACCAAGCATTACCAGATAATGCTGGAACCCAAGAAGAATGGCCTCAGCTGCATCACAGACAATCAAGTACATCATATAGGAGTTCGACCAAAATGTATATACTTTATATAGAACACAGTTAAGTAAAGACGCTAGAGAAATAATATTTATTCATATTTTTGTTCCAACAAAGTTTTCCAAGCTTGCAAAATACATACCATCACATCCTCCAAATAAATTTCACTTTTGGTGCACATGGATTATGTGGCTAGCTGAATTTCAACAAACAGAAAGGAAAAAAAATCCCGGTGTCTGCCATGTCCTTTGGCCATGGAGCAAACCAAAGTCATCAAGAGGTAAAAAAACCTGAAATCTATTTGTGGCCAAATGCAATAAAGCACTGCATATACTCAGTAGCAATAGCAGGGTTTGCCATAATGGCAACAGCTGGGTTTTACACCGATACAGCTCAAGGTAGCGTAACATCATAACATGTCCGTTAGCATACTACATAAACCACTGTATTACATTCAAGACGTAGAAGGTTCCAGTTTAATAATACCAAGAGTCAATGCAACTCAAAGTGACAACGACATTTAAATATTGCAGTCAGGTTTGGAGCGAGTAGTTAGTACTAGTAGCCACCAATAGAGTCGCATACCAATGCAAAGCTGCACTTCATTTTGGCATGGATTAGCCATCGTATACTACTAGTAAACCAAAAAGACATGCAGCATGTGACTAAGACTGAAAAGAGTCAAGTCAACGCTGGAGTTATTAACAAAGTTACCCCACATAACTCTAGAACAGCACCAGATTTTCTGAATATTCCATCAGGACAACTGAGAAGTCTCAATCCTGCGGATATACTATGCCGTGAATCAAGGTGACAGCGAAAGAGGATAAAGATTCGATGACTCTGGAACTTGAGCATGAATAGCACGACTAAAAAGTCACTTGCAGTTGCAGGAAGTCCTCCGAGAATCGATTTGGGGAATATACGGCAGTAGCACTAACATGAGTCAAAGAGGTGCAGGATCATGAGCATGAGCTTCCCATTATAATAAACAACTAAAAAAAGCGGAACGGAAAGGCAAACTGCTTTTGGGAAGTACAAGTAGTATATCTGGGGTTGAGACAAGGAAAGCTCGGGCAGATCTGGCAAGTCCGCCGGAAAATCCACTCGTCGGAAGCGAAGCTAAGTGCGCGGCCAGGAGTAATCACTAGTCCACTACGTCGCACCGACTCCACTGAGGCTTGAGAACGACGCGAGGAACTGCGATGTTCGTCGCAGTCGCAGCAGCGCATCGCTTTCGCAACCAACCAACCAACCAACCACAGGGGGACCAAAACGAAACCCCTGAAATTTTGCACCGCGCCACGGAGGTTGCGCCAACAACGACGTGGAGAATGAAGGCCGAAACCGGCCGGAGCCGAGGAGGGAAGCGGGAGGGGATGGGGGAGGAGGAGACTCACGCCACGGCGGAGGGCTGGTGATGCAGTAGGAGACCCCCGGGAGCTGGTCCTTGACGGGGTGCGGCGTCAGGTCGTCCTGCTTCGCTCCACCCCCGCCGCCGCCGCCTCCACCCCCACCGCCCGCCATCTCGTCGCGCCTCCGAGATCACTCCTCCCTACGATCCTCTCTCTCTCTCTCTCTCTCTCTCCGTCGCACCCAAGTCGCAATGCGAGTGCGGAGCGAGAGGGAGGAGCGGCGGTGGCGTGGTGCGCGAGTGGTGGCCGCTGACGCTGAGTGCGCGCTGGCGGTAGCAGTAGAGTACTAGTAACTAAGTAGTACCAGTATGGCACTGGATCAGAGGACGGGAAGTGAGGCAGGGGTGGAGGGGAAGCAAGCCGACGCGGTCAAAAAGAGGAAAGGCAGCGCCCGAGCGCTCAGCGCTGCCGTGTGCAGTGCAGGGCAGGCAGGGAGGGGGACGCCCGGTACAAAATGGGGTTGGCGCGGTTGTTTCGTGGTGCGTCGTCTCTTCGTTAGTTGCCGCTTTGCGCCCTGCAGGGACAGTTCACGCCCCCCGCACGGCTCCAAAACCGCATTTAAGCGGGTGTTGTTTTGCGTGTGTGCGTGAGCGAACCGTGGGAATCTCGCCTGCTCTGCAAAGCCCTCCTCCTTCCCTCGCGACGCGCGGTGGGGCTAGCTGGGCTGCCTCACCACCGGCACCGCGCTGCCGCTCAGTGGCAGCAGTACATGCCAGGCATTTGTTCTGTAACGGATATTGGCGATGAAACGGATTTAGGTTCGACTCTTGACGAAACGGGCCGTTTCGCATGCTAGATTAGACCGAAAGTTTTAACGGGAACTTCAAAAATAAAGTTTGGAGGGGGCGGGCTCTCTTCCCGGCTTCCACGGCTTTGGGTTTGGCCCGTTTACCGCGCGTTTACTGCGTGTTTTGGGTTCTGGGCGTCGAGAACGTGGCTTCCCCTGCAACTGCGATGGATTGTGCGTGAAGAAAGAGGCTTCACTTCACTGGCCGAGCTAAGCTGGACTACTGGCTGGGACAGCGTAGTACATTTGGCTGGGGAAGGGAAGGAGGGAGCGCTGTGGAGAGCGATGGGGTAAAAGTAAAACTGGCAGGGGAGTAGGAACTGACAGCAGTGTGGTTATTTTCGCTTTTCTCGCGTCTCGTTCCGAGGGAGAGGGTGAAGAAGAGAACAGGCAAGGATGCTTTTCACCTGTACGCAAAGTTGTCTCGTCGTACTATTCCCTATCATTGTGTTCCTCCCTCCCTTTCGTTTTGCTCGTCGACGATAAGCACAGCATGGTGTCCTTTTTGAGCTAGTAGTACCATCTTGGTGAGAGTAATTACTCGCGGCAGTGCGAATCTCACGGGATGACCAAGCATAGATCACTCGGCAGCACTGTCGCATAGCTTATTTACGCAAAGTAAACACTGTTGCAGGCTTGCAGCCTTCACGTCCAGGAAGGATACTTCATCATAATGATCCAAGTCATACTACTCCTACTTCGCGATAGTTTATTGCAGGGCCTTTCTAGCAGAGCAACTGCAACTGTGTGGTGGTACTTGCATGATAAGCATTAAATTAGAAAAGGGACTCGTGGTCATGGAGATATCGACTATCGAGTTCTCGGCCACGAGGAAATGCATGTTGATTGCTCTTATTTCAAGCGATGAAATGCAGCTGGCATGTGTGCGTGTGCAAATCTGTGAGAGAGAGAAGCTTTCGAGTGAGCACACGTGGCAGAGTGCAAGAGCATGGAATTTCCAGGAATGAAGTGAATCCGCCTGTCGCTCATGCTAGGCTTTGTGACATTAATCATGAATTCGAGGTGGCAACCCACTGGATTTTTTAGACACGGGTTGAGACAAAAATGTGCAAAGGGCCAAAACCTGACGCATCTTACATTTTCTACTGCCGTCCGACATGATTCTGTATATCCTATTAGTAATAAAGATTGATCAACAGTTCAGCATCCTACATGAGACGAAACACCGGAGTAAAAGCAGTGCCACTGGATTCCTCTATATAACTTTTTTTAAAAGTCTACGGATATCGTTACGTCGCGGTGCGTCTTACATGTACCTCCGTTTGGATTTAATTGACACTGGCTAGCGAAACATCGTTGTTCAGTCAGTCAGATACAGAAACGAAAGTAATCATGCCCGAGGCTTAAAACATATGTGTATTTACGTGGACTCAGCATTCCTTCCGAGCGAAGTCTAAATGATTCTTATACTATAGCACCTTCAAAAGAAAATACGACCTTGCATGAGAAAGTAAATCACCATTATATATGCTCGCTAATGGACCTTGATTCCTTTCCTCCAGCATTCTATCCAAGAACAGACCAATACACCGAAAGTTCAAAGCGTATATAAGATTGCTACGAATCGTAAAATCATAACCACACCGCCAATAGGCAAGCGGTCGGAATAAAAATGAATCAGATCAAACACTAAACTGATGGCAAAGGTATCTTTCTGATAAAATCATATGAGCGCAACTACAGTAATTAATTGGTTCCCAGCCAGAAATGAAAATGTCAATAAAGTATGTAATTAGAAGCACCTAGTGGATGAATATCAACAGTGCCCTTTTCATAGCTACAATGCATTGCTCGAATCTAACCCTCCCATCCACTAGCCATTGAACATTACATTCAAAATGTGTTATACCAATTCAAATGGTAGATAACATTTATCCAGCAGTACAGAATGAACTAGTTAATGTGATAATTATGAAATAGCATTTCAGAAACTGATCGAATCAAAATAAACAGGGGAGAGGGGGGGGAGGGGGGCGATGCGATGTAAAACAACCAGTTAACATAAGATTAGTAAGCCAAAGTTAAGAGAATTGGCCAGGTACAAACAAGTGAATTAGCCAGGTACACGCGCATGTAGTCTTTTCCTCTCAAAGTCAACCTGCCAGAAACAAAAACACCCCCAAAACAAAAGGGTGGTAAAAACCGTTAGTCATTTATTACTCGTTTTACAAAACCATGAACATTGACTTAAGGTATCAGTTATTACCACTTTCTTAACCCGTTCATTCGCAGCAGATGTTCCTCCGCTAACATTTTCAGGAAGGTATGGACTGCATACACGAACCTCCTTCATGACAATAATGTCAGTCTTATCCCACTGAACTGGAAGCCTGATGAAATGGAACCATACAATGTGTTATCACTTTTCCCTATATTAAAACTGGAGGTGATAGGGCAAACCCCTCACAAAAAAAAAAGAAAGAAAAGAAAAGAACTGGAAGCAAAGAAAAGTTTTTATATTTGCACTTGCGACCTGAGGTAACTAACTGTTACAGAAAAGCTAGTTACAAATATAGCATATTCAACATAGATAGCAAAATATGCACTAACATTTTACCAAATTTTATCTATGTAGGTAAAATTACTGTGCACAAATTAGAGCAATGCATGCCAGCTGAAAAATAATTGCTGCAAAGTAACCTGAGAAGGACACATAAAAAAGAATTGCTATGAGAAAGTAGAACACACTATAATCTGCTAATGTAATAAAATGCTACATTTCAAAGCCTTACATAAACAGCACACTTGCCCCAGCGGACTATGTAACAAGGGTCTTGACCGATGCCGATCTAATGATCATAGAATAAACTCATTCCACGAAAGTTCCATACTCTATGATTTTTTTTTTCACTCGAATACGCAGGAGAGTTACGTATCATTGCATTAATGGAAGAAAGAAGTACAAAGCTCACACCCACACCACACACACACATTACTCAGTGAAGTTTCCAAGTATCAAAATTGTCTTGGAATATATACCATATAAATCTAGAAAATTATCATTATGTTCATTATCAGTTTTGTATGCGAGACACAAAGACAAAAAAAGATGCTGTAATAAACATTGATCAAGACAAACTGACAAAAGCAGAGACCAGATTATAATTTGTAGCCTGAAATTCAGATGTAGAATGCCCTCATTAGGCTAGACTGATAAGTAAAAGTAAACATACGTCTTAGACAATGCATCAAATATGCTTTGAGCTTCAGGGGTGACACCAACACCAATTCTCTCGGCTTCAATCTCTGCTTGTCTGCAAATTATCACATATGGTGTGAGAACCGAGAAGTAAAGTTGCGTAGAAGATAACGATGTGAAAGCTATTTCACATAATAGGAGTAATAATGAATAATGAATCTTATGCATCAGCATATGCACTCTTGAAATTGATGCGAGACATCGCCATAAAATCTCGAATAAGTTGTTGGAACTGCAAACATGAAGGTTAAGGGAAATAAAATAAGTGACCAGACAAATTAAAACATCCACAATCCACATAGATTGTTCTTTTTTTTCTTTTTCAGTTAAGTTGCAGCAGAAGAAACTCAAGCCTAAAGCTCTTGAGGATCCAAGCATCCGCTAAACTATATACTTCAGGTTAATATAGCTGAAGGGAATAACACCAAAAAGAATATTCCAAATTATCATAGTTCTGAATTTGATTGTATGGGGGAAAGGATGACAGCAGACCAAATTTTCTCCAGAATGGCAAAACAGAAGGCCTAATTAACCTCAAATAATGCAAGCAATATGGCTACTTTGTTGACATGCCTGTAATTCCATTGAGGACACTACCGGAATCAGATCATAAAAGAAAACAACAAACATTGACAACTCAAATGTTACTAGCATGAGAAATGGCCACCACACACACCAGGATAAAAAAAACCCCTCTAATAAGTTCTAAATACTGTATTCACCATGATCAAATCACCAATTCTCCACTGTTTTACTTCTGATATAATATAAGCAATACAACTGTATAGGAAAACTACAATAATCAGAGCTTTGACATGTTTCCTTATGTGCTTAGTTGACACAACTGGATACAACCTTTGTCATAATGATGTAATGACATGATGTGCAGAAGCATACAAACAATCAGAACCAGCCCATTATAGCTGAGAACCTTGTTTATAGCAGCAACACATGGTTTTCCTTCACTTGCTACAACTCCATGTGAACACTATCACTTCACATTACGATAGAACTGAAACAAGGATATTATGATGGATTCCACAGGAACCATTTATCACTTGTACCGACTAAAATGGACCGTTTCAAAGAAGAAAAAGCGAAAAGGACTGGTCCAACAGCGAAGGTACTTCAATAATTATCAGCATAGGTCACAGGGAGAACTTTCGCTTGACGGCATTGTTTTGCTTTGACACGACTTCGCAAAAACACTAGGTAGTATTGGAAAAAAAGACCGATTGTATGATCCACTCATTCGAGCATCTCAATCACAAGCAACCAACCGAAGCCAACAGCTCTTAAACCTAAATAAACAGTGGTTCACGCACCTGAGTGCAGCATCCTCCCGGGCATGGATAGCGGCGAGGTCGAGCACGCAGCCAGCAGGATCGAGCGGGTCTTCACCCTTGCTAACCACGGAGAACTCCTGGATGTAGTTCGCCTTCAGCACCCTCACGTTTCGCCGCTCCCCTCTGCCAGCCCTCCCCACACCCTCCTGTGATCTACCTCGTCATGGAAACAAAACAACCACACAGGTGCATACCAGCAGCGGGATAGTAAAGATCATGGAGATCGGGAAGAGAGAGAGAGGGGTTGAGCGATTTGAGAAGGATATGGATGACGAGAAGGTTAGAGGGGCGGTCGAAGGAGACGATCTGGCCCTCGAACTCGTCCCCGAGGGTGGTCTTCGCGGAGATCACGACGCCGATCGCAAACTCCTCGCCGCCGGCCTCCATGTCGCCGCCGCTTGGTAGTGGATTGAGTGGAGGGGGGAAAGCGGTGTGGGGGCTTTTGGGAATTCTGGGAGAACCCTGCGGACCGCGGTGCTGTCGACGTCCGTGCCAGTAAAAAAGGAATACCGGTGGGCAAAACAACTCAGGGCCCGTTCAATCATCATGCGGTCGGGGTGCTGCTTGCGCAATCTCCGTGTTCGTACTCTCGCAGCCCGTTTAGCAGCCCAGTCCGACGCGTGGAAAATGGATCCTCGATTTCTGTCTCGGCCCGTGCTGCTCATTTGTCCCCGAAAAGGAAGAAATGGAAGCAGGGAAGAGCGCCGGCTTCGGTAGTAGATTAACGTGGCGGCTCATCGGCCGTTGGCTCGGTCCTGACCCGCGCCGTCCACGGCGACTCGCCATCGTGCCATACAACAAAGCACCACCACCGCTCATCCAAACTGCCATCCACCACTCCTATTCCACGGGCCCACAGTTCCGTAGGATCAAGACGTCAGTGACATATCAGCGGGCGCGGGTAGCGATGTCCCGAACGCGCGTTCCTTTCGGACCACTTGTCAAATCCCTCCACGAGCGTCCACATCAGCGCCCGAGGAAATCACTGGAGGCACCACCCACCTGCCCACTGAGAGTCAACACTGGCCCACAGGCAGTGACATACCCGGTGAGAGCCGACCCGCGGGTTAGCAACTGACCCTCGGCCCAGCAGCGCGAGCCCGCACGAAGGCTTCTATGCGCACGAAATGACGCAAATGCCCTCGCTTTCCTCTCCCGAGGACGCTCGCATCCCTTCTTCCCAATCTCGCTCGTCGTCTCTGCCGTGCTCCATATAACCATCTCTCTCCTCGCAATCCCCTTCTCTCTCTTCCAAATCGCCAATTTTTTTCTTCCCTTCTCCTTCGCCCCACCTCAGATCGAGACCAAACCCCACGCTGAGCCCCCGTCTCTGACCCGACCCTCGAATCCCCAAATTTTCCAATCGAATCCCCCCGCGTTTGGCCGTTTGGACTCGATTCGGCCGAATTCGAGCTCCGATCTGCGGCTTCCGGGAGAGACGTTCCGCCCGAATCGGCGAATTCGGGCGATCCGGAGGTGTATGGAAGAAAGCCCCTCGGATCCAGGGTTCCGGAGCTAGGGTTACCGTCGGTGGATTCAGCGGCGTCGGTGGCCGCGATCTGGTGATGGTGCAGCGCGGCGCCGGGACTCGGCGAGGAGGGATCGGTGGCAGGGAAGATGCAAGGCTATGCATGGGCGGTGCGAAGGCGGTGGTGAGGGGTGCGGCAAGAGGCGGCTTCTCGTTCGGCACATGTGGCCAGCAACTCGCGTAGAGGCAGCTCCACCACCGGCACAGGGACCAGCTTCTCCTCCTTCCAGCTCTTCTGTTCCTCCACACTCAGCAACCTCTTATCCACCTGCGCCGACGACTCCCCCAGCACCAGCGCATAAGCAGGGGCGCCTTGATTCTCCTCTCCCGGTTTCACAAGATTCCTTCGTAAAGGTGCCTCCTTCAGTGAGAATCACTTGGGAATTTACTTAGTCTGACGGAATTTAGACAAAATTTTCAGCATGCTCATGTCATGATGTTGTTGCTGTGTTTCTTGTTGGGTTATGCCAGCTTACGTCTAATTAGATCACTGGTTGGGAGATTGGAGATGCCATTTTGAAACTTGTCAGGACCTTTTTTATTGTGCTGAGTGTGTTGATGCGAATGTGTTGACATTGAAATAGCAGAGTGGACTTCCCAATCCAATGGGCTTTAGACGCCTCATCTTGATATTTTTGGCGCACTGCATGAATTTGTCCATAGACATACAAATGTTTTTGCATTAAATGTTGTGTGGAGCATATTTTGCCTTTTAGTTACAGAAATCATGGAAATGAGCCGGTGGGCAAGCAGCATCTGCTAAGCTTTCCTAATTTGTGACTTAGTTATGCATCCACCGCTGATGGCCAAAGCAGTTTGTATTGTTCGACAACATACACATTAATGGCAGTTCTTTAATGTTTTTTTTACATCATTAAACGTTTGTTTCCTCTCGCTGAAATAATGGGTGGAAGTTGGCTGTGATTTGTGAACATCTATTTGGAACCAGAAGTTTAAGAGGGAAATTCAAACCAGAATAATCTTGTGTCCGTTCTGAATTCCGATTAATCAATTCATTCACTGGCTAGTTTTTGCGCCCTAGGAATTTTTCATGGTGTATATCTGACATATGCCTGTTTTACGTTCAGGATCATTGTACAGAGCTAACTTAAATACTACTAGTTGGCAAGCACTGCTGTTGCCTTATGAGTAAAGACAGCCTTTTGTTACATGATTTGCTCCACAAAAAATGAAAAGTAACAAACTTCCTTTTTTGTGCTTTTGTAATTTGGCAGTCAATTAAGCTATTTAGTTCGTATGGCACTATGCTTTGCAGTGCATCTTAGAACAATCTTGCTGTATAAAAAAAAACAGTTTTCTTCCTCAAAAGTAACTAATTTTTTCATTTATTTCCAGGACGGACGTGAAATTCGAGTTGGCGATTGTGCTCTTTTTCAGGCAAATAACGCCCCTCCTTTCGTTGGTTTGATACGTTGGATTGAGAAAAAAGAAGAAGGATATCCCAAGTTACGTGTAAGTTGGCTTTATAGGCCTGCAGACGTTAAGCTCAACAAGGGCATACAGCTAAACGCTGCACCAAACGAGATATTCTATTCATTTCATCAGGACGAGACATCTTCTGTCTCACTGCTGCATCCTTGTAAGGTTGCCTTTTTACGTAAAGGTGTTGAGCTGCCAGCTGGAATTTCATCCTTTGTATGTCGTCGCGTGTACGACATTGACCTTAAGTGTTTGTGGTGGCTTACTGACAAGGATTATATTAGTGTAAGTTCTCTATTTGTCTTATTAGATTTTTTCTGATTCATTGGCTTCCTAATTTGTGTAACTCGTAACCAGGAACGACAGGAAGAAGTAAATCGGCTTCTACACAGAACAAGGCAAGAAATGCATGCTGCGGTGCAGTCTGGTGGACGTTCACCAAAGCGGATCAATGGTGCATCAGTTGCCCAGCAGAAGTCCAGTTCAGATGGCACCCAAAACTGTGGCCCATCTAAAGGAAAGAAGAGGGACAGAGCTGAACAAGGAAATGATCCAGCTAAACGGGACCGTGATCGCCCTGTTAAGGTTGAGGAAAGCGAGCCTGGAAACCTCAAGGTGGAGAATATGAAGTCTGAAATTGCAAAGATTACAGAAAAAGGTGGTCTTCCGCATGCTGAAGCTGTTGAGAAGCTAGTTCATCTGATGCAACTTGATCGAACTGAACGGAAGATAGACTTTGCTGGTCGGGTAATGCTTGCAGATATTATTGCAGCCACGGAAAATCCTGATTGCCTTGTCAGATTTGTGCAATTAAGGGGTCTTCCTGTGTTGGATGATTGGCTTCAAGAGGTTCACAAAGGGAAGTCTGGTGAGGGAAGTAGTCCTAAAGAAACTGATAAGCCTATTGAAGAATTTATTTTTGCTCTGCTTCGTGCACTGGCCAAGTTGCCTATTAATCTCAATGCATTGCAAAGCTGTAGCATTGGGAAATCTGTCAACCATCTGCGCAGCCATAAAAATCTGGAGATCCAAAAGAAGGCTAAATGTCTTGTCGAGAACTGGAAGAAGCGCGTCGATGCTGAAATGAAGTCGAATGATGTGAAAGCAGCCGTATCAAGCCCAGCTGCGCCCTGGCCAGGTAAAGCAGGTTTTTCAGAAATTTCTAATGCTGGAAATAAACGAAGTGGCTCTAGTGAGTCCAGTATGAAAAACCAAGTGTCCCAGATTTCTTCGTCAAAGGTTTTGACTGCAAAATCTGGTGCCGGTGATGCTG
This sequence comes from Oropetium thomaeum, assembly GCA_001182835.1. Taxonomy (NCBI): domain Eukaryota; kingdom Viridiplantae; phylum Streptophyta; class Magnoliopsida; order Poales; family Poaceae; genus Oropetium; species Oropetium thomaeum. The sequence goes on from LFJQ01000012.1 coordinate 422,211, forward strand.
TTGTGAAGTCTACTCCTGCATTATCTGGTTCTTCTAAATCACAACATATGCAACCAGCAAATGTTGCAGGCAACTCAAAGGACCAACCCTGCAAATCAACTGGTGGAACCGAGTTACCTACTGTGAAAGAGGAGAGAAGCAGCAGTTCTAGCCAGTCACTGAACAATAGCCAGTCATGTTCTAGTGATCATGCGAGAAGTTCTACTGCTGCTTCTGGGAACGCTTGTAAATCTTCTGGAGGCACTTCACGTGGCCATCGGAGGGGGAACAATGGGCGCCTTGGTTCTGGAATCCAGAAGGAAGCTGCCACTGGAGGATCTGGGTCACTGGATCGATCATCTTTGCCAGAAAAATCTGTACAATCTGGAATGGCATGTGAGAAAGGAGGTGATACACCATCAGATCATGCCAATGGCCATAGATTGATTGTTCGGTTTCCAAATCCAGGCCGTAGCCCAGCTAGAAGTGCAAGTGGGGGCTCATTTGAAGATGCATCTGTTACTGGGAGTAGAGTTTCATCTCCTGTGCTTGCCGATAAACATGAACATAATGATCGCAGGGTGAAAATGAAGACAGAACATTCTCGTCCTCATTTAGCAGAGGCTAATGCTGAGTCATGGCATAGCAATGATATTAAAGGGACTGCAGGTTCTGATGAAGGTGATAAATCACCTTGTGCTACTTTGGAGGATGACCGTAGCAGGACAGCTGAAGAAGCGGGTAAAGATGTATGTGCATCCCGAGTTGGAAGCTCATCATATATGAATGAGAAAGGCACCTGCTCAAGTGAAACCAGGGCAAAAAACTCATTCAACCCAATGAGTGCATTGATTGAAATAAAGTATTCGGATGCCGGTCCTTCGTTGCCAGTTGGAGATGACACGGCGATGAATCTTCTTGCAAGTGTGGCTGGGGAGATATCTAAATCTGAATTGGTTTCGCCATCTGCTTCACCAAGCAATGTGGCAGCAAACGAAGAGGATTCTGGACGTGAGAGGAAGTTAAAGGTAGAAAGCATTGTGGACCAATCCCAGCATACCGGGACTGTTGATGTTGATAAAATCATCACCGGGAAGCAGGAGAAAAATGATGCTTGTTTGGTTGCAAAGGAGGAACAACCCCAGACAGCTACTGGGCCATCTCCTACATCAGCATTTGAGTCTTCAGCACCAACTGCGAACCATGAAGAGGGACACACAAACAAATCCTCTCTTCCTGCTTCAGTTGATTCACAAGGTGATAGGCATCAAAACTCACAAACAAAAAGAACTAATGTTAAAGTTAATATGAGGCCTAATGTGAATTCTTCTGCAGGTGAACATAAGAATGCTTGTACTACCCATGAAAAAGTCGAAGATGGCTGTTCAAGCAGTCCTGATGCTACCTTAGATGGAAAATGTAATGCTACGGTGACCAAAAAAGTATCAGAATTGCTCCATGCTGAGGAATCTTCAATGTCTGCTGGTAAACAATCACAAGGTCTCAAGACAATCGATCAAAATCAGCTTGTGGGTATATCTGGTCACACGCAAGTCATTGATAGATGTGGTGAAAGCACTAGTAATTTGGATTCGAAGTCTTCTGTTCCATTAGAGGCTACTGAGGCAAAAAAGGATGATGGCTTGGCGGCTTGTAACGTATTGTTGAAAGAGGAAGAGAAAAAGGAACAGTGTTCGTCAACTTCAGCTGATATCACCAAATCTGTTGCATCACCAGCACCACCACTTGGTGCAGTGAAGGGGACCAACAAGACTAAAGAATCAAAAGACAGTTCTAGCGAGTCAAGTAGTCATGTAAATCCTCATGGCACTGCATCTCTGGAGACTGGACATACTACAAGACACAGTTCAGATAAATCTAGCAGTGATGATGGTGGAAAAGAAGACCTTGTCTCCTCAAATGAGGGTTCTTCTTTTTCGGCTAAAGGCAAGTCAAGTACTGGAGCCAAGCTTGATTTTGACTTAAATGAAGGAATACCTGGAGATGAGGGTCATCAGCCTGAGCCAGCTAGCTCTCCTTTGATGACTTCAGTTCACGTGCCCAGTATTTCTCCATTTGTGTCGCCTATCTCAAGTGGGCTGACTGCTCCAATAACAGTTGCTGCTCCAGCTAAAGGACCTTTTGTTCCGCCTGAGAACCTTCTTAGAGTGAGGTCTGAGACTGGGTGGAAAGGCTCAGCAGCTACAAGTGCTTTCCGTCCTGCAGAACCGAGGAAAGTTTTGGAGATGCCTATTGCAGCAAATGAGACACCAGTATCTGGTGCTGCAAAGAAGCAGTCTCGTCCAGCACTTGACATTGATTTGAATATTGCAGACGACCAAGCTCTCGAGGAAGATGTCCCACAGAGTTCTGCACAGACAACTGGTTCAGAATCTGGAAATACTAGAAGTCGAGATGGGCATGTAGGCATTGAGCTTGACTTGAATAGAGCTGCCGAAGTTGCAGAGAATGGCCAAGTTTTATCTATGTTTCCAGCAAGACCGTTGCATGGTATTTTCCCTAACTCTGATAGAAACAGCTCGATGGACTTCGATCTCAATAATGGGCCAAACCTGGATGAAGCTGGAACCGAACCTGCACCAAGGAGCACATCCAAAAATTCCAGCAGTATACCATTCCTACCTCAAGTTGCTGGCATTAGAATGAATAATGCTGAAATGGGTAACATGTCACCATGGTTTCCGTCTGGGACACATGGTGGTCCTGTAGCGATACAATCTTTTTTACCTACTAGAGGAGAGCAGCCATACCCAATTGAGGCAGCACCTGGAACCCAGAGGATTATCACATCTGCAGCAGACAGTGGGCAGTTTGGAAATGATTCTTCCAGAACTCCTGTTATTTCGACATCACCAACTATGGTGTTTCATCCGCCTGCATATCAATATGCTGGGTTCCCTTTCCCTCCCAATGTTCACCTTCAAGCACCGGGGTTTTCTTTAGGATCAACACCTTTTGTGAATTCTGCACCTGCAGGAGTTCCATATTTTCCGGCCATTACTCCATCACTTGTTGGGCCGGCAGCCGTATTACCTGGCCAGCATGCAAGGCAATATGCAATAAACCTTCCTGAAGGCAGCAGTGGCGGTGGACATGATAGTAGCCGGAAATGGGGAAGGCAAGGACTTGATCTCAATTCAGGCCCGGGAGTTATTGAAGTAGAAGGAAAGGATGAACGGATGACTTTACCAGTTAGGCAAAATTTTCTAACACCTCCACATGCACCTGTGGAGGATCAAGCTAGAAGTTACCAATTGCCAGGTGTAGGAATAAAGCGGAAGGAGCCAGAAGGCAGCTGGGATGCCGATAGATCACAATACAAGCAATTATCGTGGCAGTGATAGCTCCTTAGATCACTTTGGCAGCGAGTGGAGTGTCCAGTGAGCTTGTATGTATTTTATTCTGTTTCTAAAGACCTGTCTGATTCCTTACTTGTTGTTTTGTAGTGTAATTACAGAATGATGTTTTCCTTTGCAGAGTCCCAACTGTTTCTGGAACTCGGGCTGTTTATTGCGCCCTTTGCTGGAATATACAACATCCATCCCTGCGATGTTCATTGTGGTGGGAAAGAGAACTTTGTTGTAATTGGCTATGCTTTTGTTTGCAGAGTCCCAACTGCATCTGGAACTATGTTGTGGTTTCTGTAAACGTTCGTCATATTCCATGCTTTTCTTGGAAAAAAAAAATTCTAGGCATCGGCAGTTGCTCTGCTTGGTTTTGTCAGCTGTCTGCATGCTTGTAATTTACCGAGGTTTTAGGCATGCTTCTAATTGACTCGGCAGGGTATGGCTTTGGTGATTCGATGGTAGTGGTCCCGAGCCTCTTCAACATTTGAAGCCGCTGTAATTAGGTTCACTTGGCTTGTTACTGTCACACCTTGTTGAGCACACCCTGTACTTCAACATAAAGGATTAGATGTATCAGTTGATCTTGTAACAGTATCAGTTGATGAAGTATTGCAGTGCAAATGCTTTGTTATATACTATATAGTAAGTAGGGTTTTTGATGTACCATGCGCTGTTATTGCTGAGCCATAAAATGGGGTTATGTTTTAGGGATTTCTTTCTCGCAAGCTAAGATTCCTAATTTACGACTATTGACGCCACAATACCATACGTGCACGTACTACTAGCACCGAAATTGTCGTTAGTCGTGGAGCAGCACTGACTGCACATGTTTCTTTCTGCTGCCTGAAGCGACCGAGCCAGGAGGAGGAGCAGGAGCTGAACGGAAACAAAAGCTAGGACTAGGTGCAGGACGAAGAGCAGCGTCGCATCCGAGCGCGTCCCCACACGGACGGGTTGTCTCAATCCGTCCCACCGCGCATTCACGAGCTGACACCGCCGCAGCGGGGCGTGATGCCGACAGCAGGGAGGGACAGATAGCACCCTCACCTCTCCTCGTAGTCTAAACAGCAGCCGCACGCGGGGTAGCGGGCGGGGCGGGGCGGGGCGGGGCGGAAAAGGCAGCAAGCAAAGCAAAGCAGCCGCGGAACGCGACGTGCGGGGACAGTCGCGGTCAGTGCGGTGGTGGCCCGTGACGCGACGTCGCTGTCCCCGCCTGTTCTGTTCTGCTCTCCATGTTTCGTTCTGCTCGCTCGCTTCCCCGCCTCTGTTTCCGCGCCTCCGGTAGAGTATTTATTCCCGCCCCTGCCCCGGTCGCGGTCCGGCCGGCGGTCCGGTGCGGGCGGATCCGCAAACCGGGACGTTTTTGTCCCGTCAGGCAGGTAGGCAGGCCGCAGGCGTGAGGAGGAGGAGCCGTCTGCGCCTTTGCCTTCCTGTCTATCCAAGTGCCCTCGCTTTCTCTTCTTTCACCTCCACGGTGTCCCTTTCATCAGCTGCCGGACTCGCCGTGACGCTTGGATTCGACCAGACTCGTTTCACGTCCTCCGCTTTGCTTGCTTTCTCACGTTTTAATGCAACTTTGTTTTTTGTTGATGCAACAAGGGCCCGCGCAGCGGCTTGATAGTTACATGCGCAATGATTGGACCTGCTAACTAACATCGGAGATCGTTTAATTTCCTGGAATGGATGAAACCGTGCTCCATGTCTTGTTGTTCTTGCTCGCTTAAAGCGAAGTACTACAATAGTAGTATAACTACGTTGTGGGATTGATAGGCTATTAGGGGATTTAGGGCCCCAAAACATTTCTTTATCTCCATCCATTCATCCCCTCGAGGGTAGTAGCAGTAGAAAGGGCGGTTTTGTTTTCTTGGTCCGGTCACTATAGTTGGTGGTGGTGGGGAAATCTCACTTGGGTTACCGACACGTACTACTACACTGGTGGGAGAGACAGATGGAGCCGAGGTAACGTGGCCTCGGCCTGATCGAACCAGAAAGAAAAGAATTCCCGGTGCGTAGTTGTTCGTGTTTGGACTGGCTCTCTGCGTCTGCAGATTATTATGCTTTCGTTCAGCGTGCGTGACGAGAAGATGCCCTGCTTGTTGCCCGCGTTGAATATATCGTATGGCCATGTGCCGTAATTTTCTTTGCAATACAACAGTGTCATAATTTATTCTTTCTGACTAACTGAGTACACGTACTTCGAGTGATTGGCTGATTTGCTAGTATAGTACTACGACTGAACAAATGATTATCCATGTAGCAACACGAAATCCAGTGACGACTTGCGAACCCCGATCTGAAGGTTGGTGGGCATGGATGGCAGACAAGGATGGGTAGCCATCCATACCATATACTACTATGGCCGCCACCAAACGCCGAGCAGAAACCCCGTCGCACATAAGATCGCGGCGGAGTGGAGACAACTGGACAGCACCCACCCACACCCACCCGGGCAGCAGGAAGCATGCAAACAAATCGAGCGGGATCCACTGCGGCTGCCCCGCCACATGCGGGAGAAGGGAGATCTACCCGAGCGGGGGGAATAATGTTGGCCCCCTTCCGCGTAAGTTGCATAAAATATAGCGGAACGGGATTGGAAAGGGAGGCGAAAGAGGAGCAAGACTCTTCTCTCTCTCTCTCTCTCTCTCTCTGAAGAGGGAGGAGAGCGACGAGCGAGAGAGAGCAAAGGAGGAGGAGGTCGCCTTCCTAGGACCCGGGGCCCTCGGGCACATGCCGGCCATGATTGCCTCCCCTGCTTTTTCCTCTTTCTCGCGGGAGGAGAGGACACAGGGGACTCGGCTGGGGGCTGCTGCTGCTGGTGGTGGTGGTTCCGTCTTCCGTGGTTGTTGTGTGTATGGTACTGTGCGACTCGCAGCGTGTGGCTGTGGATGCAGAGCAGAGCAACTGCGAGCTCGGAGGTTAGAGTGGTAATTGTACTTCTTAGAAACTTGGCAGGCCGTGCCACTGCCGGCCCGGACCTCACAATCACAACGAGTGGTACTATCGCCTTCCGGGGCCTGTTTCAGAACCGAGAAGGATGCTTGCGGGGCCTGAGACTGCTCGCGCAGCTCGTGCGAAGGATTTGGGCCGATTGGATTTTGGGGCGCGTTCCACGGGATGCACCTCTCTCTGGAGGCCCTTGAACAACGTAGTACTACGTCAAGTATTCTGTCAGGGTGATCGCGTCGTTGCGTCCGTGCCCTTTGTCCACCTCAGCACATCACGGACGTCGTCACGGAGAAGCAGGTGCGAGCCAGCGAGCGGCTGCCGGCTGCTGCTGTGGACTTTGTGTGATAGCGATCGAGGCTGTAACGTTTCATTGACCCACAAGGGCGTAGAAGAAATTCAACAACCCACCACCAGATTGCAGGCTGACGTCAGTAGCCAAATGAAAGCTACCTGCACGAAAATACTATGATTAAATAGCGCCAGCATGCTCATCTCCAGTTCTTACAACAGAGGGAAATCAATTAATTAGACTATGCAATCTAGCCATCGAGGTAAACAATCACGCATGCACTTGAACGGTCAGCTTCAAAAAGTATCACCGGATTCCTTTACCAACAATTCTGCTCAGGACAAAAGTAAAGGCTCATTCTACATCACAATGTTGCAACGGATTGACATTCCACCACGGAACCATCGAATAGAGCAGCAGGTAACACGACGCGGTCAGATTCAACTCACATAAGCTGTGACTTTGCCATGAAAGAACAAAATCTCATTGTCTCCGTCCAACCGCCTAACTGATCAGAGCTAATTAACCACACGAGCAGTGCACAACGCATAAGCAGACTAGTTTAAATGATCTACCCCTAGCGATTAATAACCAAAGATGCAAGTATACACATGTGCGATAAGCACATCAAGATTTCAAGCTTTCTGCAGAGCAGTGCAACCTATCGGCGCTGGTTCATGTGAGACCTCTTAAGCCTTTCAAGATTTGAAGCATAGCATTTTCCTTCCACAGAAGACGTTCCTGCAGTTATAGAACAATAAAATGTTGATTCAGAAATCAGAAGTCACAAAGCAAAACAATTAAGAATCTAGAAGGTCCTATATCACATCCTGTATGTAAATTTCAAACCAATTTTGATAGCCAAGAAATTTCCTAGTAGACACATTCAGGCACAGTCAGACCTTTTAAAGCAGTCCCAACCAAGAAATTTCCTAGTGGACAATAGCTCTCAAACATTACAAGGATCCTCGTAATTTAGATTGAATCATTTTTCTGTACTAGACATCGTATGGTACCACAACGGGATTACATGGGGGTGCATGTGTCTGTAGGTTTAACGGGGAATGCATGAATCAACTAATTCTCAACACTTTAAACCGCAAGATTGCATTGCCGACAACAGAGTTGCACTAGTTTTATTACGTTAAAGAAAGAAATGAAAACCAAGATGTGTTCAGATAAGTGATCACAACTAATCAGACCATGCAATCTAGGTATAGTATCTCAACAAATGCCAATACAAAAGACGCAAAGTGGTCGGACACTTCCCGCGACACGCACTAGGCTGCCCTTTTTAATTAAGTTTTCTAGTAAAGGATCTCGTGATAGTGTCAGGAATTCTAAGAACAAATAGAAAATGCTTAACTTACAGTTTCGTATAGAGGGATAGTTATATTTACTTACAGCGCAGAACACCCTCGTTGTGACTTCTTTTTCTTCTTTTCCCTGAGTTTAGTTGGAGGCTGGATTACAACCTTGATGGCAGCATCAAAAACAGCTTTGACATTCTGCACATTAGTCCAATATTCCAAAGTAAGGTAATTAACCATGTGAAATAACACTTACGAAACAAAGTGGACTCAAGTTCCCTTACAGAAAATATACCTGCTGTGTCTTTGAACTGCACTCGATGTAATACATTGCGCCAATTTGTCTTCGAAGTTCCTCCCCCTGAAAGGTGTAAATATAAAGGTCAAAAAGATTTCCAGAAGCCAGATTTAGATCATTTCTAACAGACACTAACCTGTGCTGTGGTTACAGGAACCAAACCCGGATGGTCCATTAAGTAGTGCTTGTCTTCACGAAGATCTGTAAGTAACATCAAAATTTGCAGATATTGAATCAACTATCAATTTAGGTAAGATTAAAATGAACCACAGGTGACAAGATAGATCTTTTAGGGTATGTCTTCCAAGCAGTAGTTAGATGATCGCTGAAAGGAGTAAAAACAGCTAAATGAAGCTAATTCATGGATGGATGATAATTAGAGCTTTCAACTTTGCTACATTAAAAGTCTGTATTCAATCATACCAAATGTGTACTTATTACATATAAATACAACATTTCATGCATTCAAAAAATAGTCTAAATCTTTCCACATTTACTAAGTTGCAGTACAGATGAAAATTCACGGTCATGTCCTTGTTGACATCTGATCACCAACTACACAAAATGATAACATCTCTTTTAACCCAAAAATACAAGTCTGCAAGTATCGCTATCAGCGGAGTCAAACCCAAAATTAATCCCAACAGTACAGAGAAAATGAGATGCTAACAACTTAACAGGATTGATTAAATTCCCAATAGGATTACCAAAACCTCTGCCAACAAGCAAATGCAATAAGTGAAATAAGTATGTTCTAGTACTGCAGTTGTCATTACAACTCACCCAATTTTGTGCCAACCAAGACAATTGGTATTCCTGGTGCATAGTGTTGAAGCTCTGGTATCCACTGCAGAGAAAAGTGCAAACACTAACATTTTCAAATTCCTAGGAAATTCAAAAAAAAAAGGAGCCACGAAACAAAAAGTGCATTTCAGCACCTTCTTCATGATATTCTCATAGCTAGCTCGGCTCACAAGGGAGAAGGCAAGCACAAAAACGTCAGCGCCACGGTAGCTTAGAGGCCTCAGCCGATTGTAATCTTCCTGCCCTGCAAATGACATAATTTTGTAAGCTTTAAGTTGAACAAAGAATCCTAAAAAAGTAACCTTTTAACTACAACTAGCAATTGAGTAATGAACTTAGAGTTCACAAGTATATGTGAAACAAATAAAGCAATGAAATAAATAAATCGCGTTACCCGCAGTGTCCCAAAGACCCAAGTTCACCGTGGTGCCATCAACAACTACGTTTGCGCTGAAATTGTCGAACACCGTAGGTATGTAGTCCTGCGCATAAAAAGTTTGATGAATCAACAACAAGTAATCGAAATTCTCTTAGAGACGAACAAAACGATCCACACGAATAAGACAGGAGAGAACTCAAAATTTAAACAGAAAAAGTCGAGCTATTGCACATCAAACAGTATCTACGAAAAGAAAATCAGCAAATATACTTAAAATCACTCCTTCAAACGAAACTCCTATCTTCACAAGAAATCAGACACGTAGTCACAAGGCCGTCGCATATGAAGTCGAGAGGGATAGATGTGCTCACAGTGGGGAACTTGTTGCTGGTGTAGCAGATGAGCATGCAGGTCTTCCCCACGGCGCCGTCGCCGACCGTGACGCACTTGATGAACCGGGAGGCGCTGGACGCCATGGCCGCGCGCCCCTCCTCGATTCCTCCGAGCCAAGTGGAAGGGGGAAGCGGAAGAGGAGGGTGCGAGCGGGGAGAGAAGGGCGGCAGGGAGGGAAGGGATGGAATGTGTTCTCTGCCTTCTTGGTGTTTGGTGCGTGACTTCTCGGCGAAGAGAGTGAAGAGGGTCACATGCTTCTCACCCCACTGCCTAGAGAAGCACTCCCTCCGCTCTTCATTTCACTCCCTCTTTTCAAAATTAGAAAAATTCCAGATTTAATTAGTACCATTTTTTAAAACATAATTAACTGGTACTTCCTCTTTCCATAAATATTCAATACATTTAACTTTAATTGTCATCTAATAGTATCACTAATATCATCTAAAAGGATCAGTAAAAGTATTTGCAACACCCCAACTATACTATCCATATAAAAACATAGTTTATACTTTGTAATTATTGTTTTATCATAAACAATATTTGAAACACAAGTTATAATTTTTTAAAACTGGGCTAATCTTATGAAAGAGGTTAATGGTCAAAGGTGATGTTAAAAGTCAACAATATCAAATACTACCATGCATGTTGCATGTATATAATTAAGAAACATTATTTTTCATAAATGGTGATGTTGGCATATCTGTATCTTGGGAGATACTGTACTGTATATCTGTGAGCCGAGCAATCTTTCTTGAAGAAGGTACAACGGACGATTCTATTACAAGGAGCCCAATATTAAAAGCATTGAATAGCAACGTTACTCCAGCTGTTTTATCAACAACAAAAAAAAAGAACCGTTACTCCAGCTGCTGCCAAGGAGTCGTCGAGAATAGCTTGTGCTCAAATCTGTACTCATTTCACCAAATGGAGGGTGCATGTAATGTATCCCTTGTACTAGATGTTGGGGGGTGGTTGCTGCTGCCGCCGCAGCCACCTCTTTCACCTTTCAACTAATGTTTCACATTTAAATAACGAAAAGTTGAACTAAACCACTACAAGCCCTACTATGTTTGGTGATCTTTTGTAGTACGATTGGCTGTTTTTTTTCTTAAAGAATTGGTCGTAGAAAGTAGATTTTGGCGAGAATGCTGTGTTTTGTAATTCAAGTAAAGAAGCTCACACCTTGTTCCCACATCAATACAACCTCTGTTCTCTCACCAAATCATCTGTACATGGAGCCTTCATAACTACTGCTAGTAGTTAATTACTACAGGAAAAAGCCGTTGATGAATCATGACGTTTTGTTCATTCCCTCTTCGTTTCCAGCGCATCTCTCCCGCAAAAAGGAAAGACCCCGATTTTCCTCTTCATGAACGCCAACCATTCTCCCGAGGTCGTCATGCCATGACAAAAGCGTTCACACTAATTTACAAAGTCAAATCATGACAAAAAGTTAGAAGTACTCAGAAATTTACAAGGTCGATCTAATCATGACAAAAGCCTTAAGTTTTTACTGGCTTCGCACGAGACGATTGCGTGTCCCTTACGATGAGCACAAATTAACAGTGTTAAACAACATACTACTAGTACTAATGAATGAGGTGTGGACAAGCACAGGTACAGCCCACATCACAAAGGAAATTGAAAATCCAGATGACACAGCGCGATGTGGTAGCCTGTCTGTGGTGCTCCATTTGCAGTGTCTTTTGCTGACACAAACATTTAACTTGCAGCGTGTTTATCCGGAGAGCAAATCCAAGAGAGCTTTCTTTAATTTCCGCAGTATATGATCGCATACTACTTGTGTTTTGTGTGTGTAAAGCATCTTTTCAGCAGTGCTGGTGTTGCACGGAGACGAAGCATCAAACAGTGACTCGAATGAATGGGAACGTGGGGGCTTCGATTTCCTTAATGGCGAACACTGTCACAGCGCATGGTCTCTTGTTCGTTCTTTGCTTTTACCTGCTTCATAAAAGATGAACGAAAAGGTCTCTTGGCTTTACTTGATCTCCTTGCCCAGGTGGTCGGCAGAGCTTGCTAGTATTTTTTTTCTTTTTCTTGATCGGCTCGTGTATCCCCAAAACGCTAACAGTCATATATATGTACGTGCCGATCGTTACTCATTTGTAAGTAAAGCATTCTACTTATCCTACACTCACTGGGATCAAAATATCGTAACCATGCATGGCAGTGTATACGTATATATAAGGTGGTGTTTACAAAGAAACGAGGACTAGTCCATGGCAAAAAAGAACAAGATAATGCCGCTAATTGCCCGGGCTAACTTTCTCTTGATTCTAGTTCACTGTCTTTTTTAGCGGGAGCATCATTGGAACAGCTCAGAGGCAATCATCGCGCTTCGTAAGTTGGCGGCTCGCTCAAATGGGTATTACTACTTGGGGAGGTGCCTCATCTCTCGGCAGCAGAGCCAGAAGACGAGTATAGAGTGGAAAAGTGATGTACAACAGATACAGAGGCGGGGCAGCTGAGCTGAGCTTAATAGTTAGTTATCGAGTTGCGTGTAAGGCTTTACCTACAAGGCAAGCATGATGAACAGTGAAAGACACCTACCAGAGGGCAGTGCCCACCGCCACCGCCCCCGCCTTCATTGACAGAAGAAGAGAGCAGCAGCCCATCGTGATCTGATGTCACCGTCGTGCTCTCCCGAAGCCTTCCTCGCAGTTTCAGACGTTCATCAGTGCCTGCCTGGCCAGTGGCCCTGGGCCCCCGGCTGGCAACCGTGCATAGAGAGAGCCGCAGAGGCATCGATCATGCGCATGTGTCCATGTTCGTATCGTATCGATCATGCGTCGCGCATGGGTCGCAGTAAATCAACGAGCCGCGGGGGCACCGGAGCGCGGAGGAAGGACTACGTGACAGCATCGATCACATGGCCTGCACGGCCGCGCGCGGAGGGCGCCGTGCGGTGCGTGCCGAATTAAACGGAACCGACGCCGGTGCGGGACTGCTCCGCCTCCGCGTAGCCGTGCTGTCCTGCCACGCCCGTGCGTCGAGGGAATGTTACGATTGGGGGCAGAGGCAGCTCGGCGTGCCGTACCATACATACCCCCCCATGTGGCGTTTGTTTCCTTCTTCCTCTTTGTCTGCTCCGGAGCTCCGTCTGCTGTGGACTGTGGCGTACAGTGCACTGGTGCCTCGCTACGCTAGCTGCTCCCTCGTCAATGGTTCCACGGACGGTCCCCGTATCCAAATTTCCTCATCGCTTGGGCTGGAAGATAGCTCCTCGTAACTACGGCTTGACCGAAACTAGGCCGACGTACTGAACCAAACAAAACGGAATAGTGCATAGGCTTTAAATATTTGTAGTACGATCTTGACGCAAACCACCTTTACTCCACACACTGATACTGATAGCAAGATTGAAATGCAAAAGTATGGCGAACTTTGCTGCTGTCTGCGACCAGCTACGATTTCTCTTCTCATTGCTATATATAATAATGTAATCAAATCATGTAACGGAAGACTGCTTCTTCTTACTAAGTCTAGACTATCTACCATCGTTTTCATGATGACTCTGCTGGTGATGTGATGTGATGCTTCCCTGGATGGGAGCCTGCGACGCAGCCAACCTGGCGTTGAAAGGAATCCACAGAATGGGTTTCTGACGGACTACTCCTGCCAACCAATTCAACCAAAAATGTGGCCCGGCCCAACCTGAGGCACCACCTTCTACGGCTGAATCGCATTCCTGTTAGTAGCCCATTACGTCTTCAGGTCATCCGACATTGCGCAATGTATACAGTGCGTCGTCAGAATGTCCCTAGTAGCAGCCTTTGCAGTTTTTGTCTCCAGGACAACAATCTGTCAAATCATATTATTAGTTCAGATAACTAAGCAATCGCACTAAAAAAAGATCGTGACTGTTACATCTCATGTGATAGCTCACACTATTTGATTGAATTATCCATAGGTAAGACAACAGTCCAATTTGGCAAAATATATTATTATCCATGAGTAATCAACTAATCATAACGATCAAGAACATCAGATGTACATAACCCAATGAAAACTGTACTAGCCCATATCAGCAATAGAGGGTGCCATTAGAAGTGTTTATAGAAGGAAATGATGAATGAAGAACTAAAAGAAGGAATCCGAGATACCTGGTCATACTCGAGATCAAACTTCAAAAATTCTTCCTTGCAATTTTCCACCATACTCACTAAGTTCTTCAAGTTTTTTACTGGCTGACCATTGAAAGCAAGAACCTACCGACAGTGTGACAGTAAAGAGTTCTATAGTAAACACACTATAAAAGAGAAGGCAAGAACCAAGTGAGACTTGCCTTAAACACACTCACCATATAAAATCCAATCGTTGTCATTATTTTAAATTTGGAGGGAATAGTATATCTGTCTAAGCAGGGAATTGCAAATGAAAATAATGCAAGTAACAACAGAAGAGAACCTCATTACCTGTGTATTCACAATGTCTTCATAACCTATATTGATATCAGCCACAAGCACCTTTAAGGGTACAATACAGCACATAAAAATTAGAAGCCGAAAGAATATAGCAGATAGACGTGACAGTAACGACTAGCTAAATCATACTCCTACAGGAGTGATCAATACTTAACATTGGAAGAACTTCAAACCTGTGATACCACTACAAGTTGTTCATCAGGTGATTCTGCCATTGCATGCAAATGCTTCACCAACAACTTCACAGGTGCATCATATTCATAGTCTTTTCCATACTGATACATAAGCAACATCAATTGGATTAATAGGTGAAAAAGAAAGATTATCATATCACATCTTTGGAAGGATAAGCACATCGAGATGTATGTAGTAGTTGCAGCAACATGATTGGTTATGATTATCTAACATTTTTATAAGAAACAACAAAAGCAGTGTTTAGGGCTGGTCTGGATGTAGGAGATTGGGCAGTTAAGGAATTAAGGTTGAAATAAGCTTGAACTGGCGATTTAATGAAGCATGCAAGAACTTGGTCACAATTTATAACCCTAACACTGGCAGCTTGACAGTACAGGAAGCGTGGGGACATGGTTATCATCAAAATGTTAATATACAAACTAAAAGTTTATTAAGAATATGAAACAAAGATATGTGAACACCTCAGATCGAAGATATGGAACAGAGACAGCTGCAAAAACAAAGCCAGCAACTATGTAATACGATGGTGGTCTACCCTTCACATGAGCTGCAACAAGTCGCTTGTGGGTTGCAAGCCTAATGTTAAATTTATGGACTTTTGAATCCCGCAAAACTTTAACAAGAGCTTTCTCGCCAGTATATTTCTGAGAAACAAGGTAACTGAAGCCAATACGCTCACCATGCCTGAAAGGAACTGTTTTAAAGAAAATAGAAAACAGTAAGAAACAATTTTCTACTAGAATAACATGCCAAATAAACCAATATGATTACTTCAATTCACATGTAATGTGTAGAACTAGTGATTAGTACCAGCAAAATCACACAAGTATACAACCAGTCCAACTAAAGGTACAACATATATAATTATGGGTTGCACTACTACACAGCAAATATGTTCATTGAATGCTAACAGCTCAGTTGACAAAAAAGTTGAAATGATTTTCATCAAGTATGAAGCTACTATATGACTAACCTGTTCCATCATTAGCAATGTCAACACCATCAAAGCTCAGAATAATATCAGACGGTTGTAGGCATCCAGATTCAGGAGCAGTAGGCTCCACCCTCCTAACACGAACACCCTTTTGATCTGGCTTCATCCCCATTGCTTTCCGCAGATCAGGGTTTTCCATTTTCTGCCATTCTATACCAAGTATAGGGAAGCCTAGAATAATACCAAAAATAACTATGGTAAAATACTGTCATGGCAAAAAAATGAAGATCCAAGAGATAGAACATCATGGAAAGAGTTATAAAGAGTTACTAACAACCAACAATTGTCTGATACATGAACGCATAATCTAAAGATCACCAATGAGAACAGATACATGAACCGGATAAATGATTGGTGGCACAGTCTATGAATCCTCATATGGCAGAAATTAACAGTAGAGGTGAGTCAATCAGTTGTTTCTCTATTGGGAAAAAATTGACTCTACTTCTATGTTTCTTGATGTTGTTCATGGTAATCAACATAAACAAAAGCAATATCAATCATCAGATAGTAGGATATAAATCATTAGATTGGCGAACAAGCATTATGTGAGACCCAATGGTAATAAATAATAATTCTTGCAAGGCCGTAAGGTGACTAACATAAAATTTAACATATCCATAGAGCACAGATGCCGAATCATTCGACAAGTTCTAAATTCACTATACTTTTGTGATTCTTGATGAAGTTCACAGCAATCATATAAACATCAAACAGCTGAAGAACATAATATCATCATAATAACGCCCAATGATCTACTCCCACCGTTTCAAATTGTCATCCTAGCATTCAAGTTTTGTTTCACAATAAATTTCATCCTCACTTCCCAATGCACCTTCCAATACACCTCACTTTCTATTTCTCTCCCCGTTTTCTACACCACACCTTGTCCACTTCTCCTTAATTCCCATGTCCAGAACTAGAATTTTTATAACACTTATTTCTGAACGGAGAGAGTAATAATTATGCTTTTGAGATGATGCATATACAATATGACTTACATACACTGGCATATAGAACTACAGGGTACACATGTGTATATCATGCAATAAGTTATATTTGAACATGGAGGGAGTAAGAAGAAGACAATGTTCATTACGCTTGAGACAACTAGTAAACCCAAATGAATTTATTTTTCATGTAACGGAAATAAGTGCATCTTCCATAAAGTAATGAAAAAAGGGCAAGTAACCTGTATATTCTCCAGATTTCTCAAAATCTTGAATGAAGTGCTCGATAACAGGGGTGGGTATCACGTAACCTATATTTTCTGCATCTTCATGTTTGAGAGATTGAAAAGCTATACCGACACATTTACCCCTATCATTAAAAGCTGGGCCACCTGAGTTCCCTGAATTAATAGCCGCATCTATCTATAAATAAGACAGGTCTCATATTAGAAAAGTATATACATCATGATTTCTCAGAACGTTAGCATCATATACAATCTTTTTAGAAACGTTTATTTTCAAGGGACAATGACATTAGGATGAAAAAGGTACCTGTAAGCCAAGAAGTTCGGTGGAACCATGAACATATGAGAGTATTTCGATCCTAGAGACCACTCCACTTGTCACAGATATGGTATCTCCTCCGATTGGATAGCCAACAACAGTGACTGCATCCTGGAGGGCAGGTAATGTTCCGAACTTGACAGGTGAAACTCCTTCCCAGAACTCATCATCGCTGACAGTTAAGAGAGCTGAGAAGGACAGAACAGTATCAATAACTAGATCACACTAAAACAGAAACAACGTGAAATTAAATTATGCACCTAACGTAGGCACATATATTTGAAAAATGATACGATCTATAACATCCACAAAAATAAAAGCAATAGTAGTTACGCATTTTATTTCAATTCACAATTTAATTGGACAAACATTACAGGAATTGGCATGGAAGGAGAGAGGATTCGGACCAATGTCACACTCCGTGCCAATGGCCAGAACGGTGGCAAGGTACTTGGTGTCCGACCCGCGCTTCTTAAGCTTAACCTGGGTGTAGTGCTCAACCGAGTGGGCATTGGTGAGGACACGACGACCGCCAATGATAAACCCACTGCTGCTGGAACTGTACTGCCGCTTGCGCTGCCACGGCAGCGAGAAGTTGGGCTCCGTGTGCACGCAGAACACTTTCACCACCGCGTCCATGCACGGTACCACCCGCACGACCTCGCCCCAGCTTGCGGGCCCCGCATCCACCACCGCCATCGCGTCGCTTACATTAGTCACAGGCTTCACCTCCCCACGGCGAGACGGGGACACCGGTCGAGACGCATCCGCGTCAGGGGGGGCTTCGTTGCGGCGTGACTTTCGGCCGCGGCGAGCGCCGATAGCAGGGACAGGGTCGGAGGCCGGCGGCAGAGAAGGGGTGGAGCGGTCGGGCGATGCGTTGGGCTTGCGGCCTCGCTTGCGCTTGTCGCGCTTGGAGGCAGAGGAGGGGTCGTCCATGGAGGTGGGCTAGGGTTTCGCGACGGCGGGAGAGGGCCGAGCCGGGCTGTCCGGGAAGAGGAAAGCAGGAATATGAAGGTGTATTTTTCTAAACATGTTTGGAACTTTCAGAAGAGAATATTTTTAAGAAGATATAGTACTTTATTTGCCAATATTCAAAGATTTTTAACTTTTACAGTAGCAAACTAAGTTTTATAGATTTTTCCTATTTTCAAAATCTTACATGTTGATGAAACAATAAGACAGTTAAATAAAAGGTTATAGTTGTTGTCGGCGTTCGTTGTGGCCGACGAGTAATTAGTATCGTGGAGTGCGTGTTTTGGTTCGGATGGTTCGCGAGAGGACACAAGGATTTATACTGGTTCGGGCAACGTGCCCTACGTCCAGTTCGATGAGGCTGCTCGTGTTACTCGCGACAGTTTGTAATAGGGGGTTACAAACGGGCGAGAGAGGGACGAACTCCCAAGTCTCTGTGAGGTGTTCTACGTGGGATGAGATGTCGTGTGTCTTGGACTTGTATCCCCCCTCGTCGTTCTCCCGCCTCCCCCCTTTTATACTGCAAGGAGGGAGGTGGGCGTACAAAGAGTTGGCGCAAAGGTGTGGGCGGCGGCATGGCCGGGTGTCCTGTAGGCCGCGCTGTTGATGCTTCAGATTCCGTGCCGGTCGCTGTGGATGACGTCGCAGGCATGGCGGTGCTTCTTCGGTCGATGGCGCCACAGGGATGGCCGTCAACGAGGGACGTCCCTTCGGTATGGTCGGTCACCCTCCGACGAGGGGTCGGAGGAGAGGAGGACTGGTCATCGTTAGCTCCGTACCCGGTCGAAATGTCGATCGTAGCCGTCCCGTCTTGTCAGAAGGGATGGGCTTTGACGGGGGTCGTTCGCATAGTGACGGCCTCGCTGTCACTGCGCGACGTGGGCGGTAAACGCCCACTTGCGCGGGGGGCTTTGGTAGCCACGAGAGTAGTTAAGCTTTTATTACTCAACTACTCAGTACCAACCGCCTTCGTCGCGCTAGGTGGCGCTCCCGACCCCTGAGGGTCGGGAGGGAGCGATTCGCCCGACCCCTGGGGTCGGGCGAGGCGGACTTTGGCACGAGCTCCCGACCCCGTCATGGTGAGGTCGGGAGCCTGAGTCGAGCGGCGGGTGATCCGACCCCGGTCGATGGGGTCGGGCGAGGCGGACCTGTCTGTGGGCCCGAGCCACTGTACGCGGTGCGGCATAGAGGTCGGGCGAGACGGAGGTCGCTTATTGCTTTATACGTAAAGCAGTCGGAGGACCGCTAATACCGGTCATCACCGGTATCGGCCCTCAACAGTTGTAAAGTCTTACATATATATAAAAGTATTTGTTTTTTATTTTCAACGACAAATTGCCGTTGTGATATTCTTCAGATTCGATCTCGTGAATTCTATGGTTAATAAATTTTTTACAGGTCATTTTTGAATTTTAAGTTATATTTTATATTTTTCAGATAACACAAATAACTCTGATAATCGTCTTCGTTTACATGATAGACCGTGTAGCAGACAGTAAAACATTTTTTCATGTTGTAGGAGTCTCTACCGCACAGATAATTGTTAACATTCTGTGAATTTATAAGGATTGTTCTATCTAAATATTTGAATATTTCATGAAAATCAAATGAAATTTCTAAGGTTATATATATTTATTTCTCCGTTCAGTTTTTATGTGTCGTTTTTGACATAAAAACAACTACACTCTGGTCGAAACAACAAATAAAAAAAATTGAGGAGTATTAAGCAAGAGGGAGCAAAAGAGATAGCAAAATATCTAATATATCTAAACATTCAGCTTAAATTCCTTTAAAATATGAAGAAAATGTTCCTAACCGTTAGCACTGCGCGTGCCGGTCAGCGGTGACTGAAGTAGTAGTACGTTTTGGTTCTGAGTTCACGTAGAGTTAACGGAATTTCAATCTCTCATCCTCTCCAGTCAATTTTGAGTAGGATATGAGTTCAAAAAAATATGGAGCAAATTATTATTTGGTCTAAAAAGGTTTTTCTTTATTTCTTAGCATTCTTGCACTAAAACTTTGACTATTCAACCTCAAAATTTTTCATGATTACTTGTCCTTTCCGTCAGTGTTGAAGTTAACGGTGTTAATAGGAGGCTAAATAAAGAAGTGTTTCATTTCGAAGCAAATGTTTGAGTATGTTCTCAATTGCAAATAAGAAAATAAATATTTCATCAACAAACGAGATATAATATTTTTAGTTAAAAATATATTCTTACTTTGTAATTGAAAACAAACTCAAACAATAGCTTCGAATTTAAAAAGATTCTTATTTGATCTTTAACTAATATCGTCAGCTTCAACACTAGTAGAAGGTTGAAAATAAATGATAAAAATTTTGAAAGCTAAATTTTATTTAGAAGGGGGTCAAGAAAGAAAAAAGAAACTTTTTAAATATTAAATAAGTAATTTTCTCAAAAATACGATGAGTATATCCACGCCATTCCCGTCTCTCACCTCTCTCCAATCAAACACACCGGCTGTAGAGCGAGGGGAAACAGGACACTTGAGCTCAAAAGGAGAAAAAAAAAAAAAAAGGACGCCTGAAACCAAGCGAGGGGAAACAGGACACTGGAGCTCAAAAGAGAAAAAAAAAAGACGCCTGAAACCAAACCAGAGCGCGCGGGGGGCACAAGAGCGCTGAAGCATCTCGAAACCCAAGACCGCTCCTTCCCTCGTCTCGCCATCGGGTGTTCCAGCCCGATCCGATCCAAGATGGTCAGCGCCTCCCCTAATCCTCATCGCAAGGGCCGATGATCCACAACTTTTCTAGAGTTTTATCTATTCTGTTTTTGAAGGCCTTCGATTGGTTCGGCCTTGAAATGGCGCTGTTTATGCCTTTTTCTCGTTTGATTCGTCATTTGTAACTCTTTTCTGTACTCTCAACGAGGCTGCATGCGTATGGCTTTAACGGATGTTTATTTCTTGTTCGCGCAGCATAAGCTGGGCAGAGGAAGCCGCGACAAGGTACAGCAGTTCATGGCCATAACCGGCGCGAGGTATATAATGTTTAAACGCATTATTAGGAATCGTTCGTGGCTTACGAGGAATTTGAATTTAGTGACGATGCTTTAATGTTGTTGGCATTGTTCGTAGCATTTGAGGAATACAAATTTATCGTCGAATCATGATTTGAGTAGTGAGTGAGTGGCGATGATGTGTCTTGACCTGGCATATTGAGAGACTTTGTCTGTAATAATGCTGCGTTAAACCGTGACATTTAATAATTGAACACTAGCAAGAACAAAATGCCTGATCTTGACTTGCATTTTTGCAATACAATGCAGTTTTTCAGTGACCCCGTCCCGTGTGGCCCCTTTTGCAATTCGATTCATCTATTTTCTAAAGAATATCAAATACAAGGGTGTCCCTTTGTATCCTGGAAAAGTGTTACTGTTTCACCATACACTGTGCCATGGAATCAACTGAACCTGTGGACTACTCTGTGCTTGTAAACACTATTTTTTTTCTGTATAATATTGTGACATTCTGCTGTTTTTATACCTTGATCAATCATCAAGCTCTTGAGATGGTGTCACCCTTAAATTTATTGTGAAGACATCTAACGGACTATTTTTTGTTTCTTCTTTGTCCTCTACAAACTTATTTCATCTGTTAAAAATAAACATCACATTGTTTCCACAGTGAAAAGGTCGCGCTTCAGGCTCTTAAAGCTAGTGATTGGCACTTGGAAGGAGCTTTTGATGTTTCTATAGCCAACCACAAGTTGCAGTTGCTAATACTCAGCATCTGGAAGAGCTATTCAATAGATATAAAGGTTAATCATTTAAAGTCTGCTGCACCTGTGTACTTAACTCATACTGTTTCAGTTTTTTGCATCTATGAAATCTTTCTTTGACCTGTACCATCTTTTCATGTTTTTCTCAGAAATGGATGCTGATATGATAATGGTGGATGACATATCACGTCTTTGCAATGATTGCAGGTAATTGATGGTAATTTCTTCTTGCCCTCTAATGGTCTGCTAGTGTTTTGGTCAACAACCATATGTAATGAATGAGTCTATCTGGTATCATTAGTTGAAAACAGTGCTTTTAAAAAACATATTCTGTATTTTTCCATAGTGCTTTTGTAATGGAACTTTGAAATATTCATTTGGCAGTCGCTATCCTATGTTTTTCCTTATGTTATGATCACGTATGGCAATTCATATAGATTCAGAATGTCTGCAACAATCTACTTGTCTACTGTGGTTATTAGAGCATAAATATGACATATATACTGTAATCTGTCGTCTATGATGCTATTTGCGACAGAAGATCTTTGCTCTGCTTTTTCCTTGGCTTTATGGCCTACTTGTCTGTGTCCTGTCTTATGATTGTAATTGCCTTTTTCAGGTGGATCCTCAGGATATTGTTATGGTACTTTTTTTTTCCTTCGCTCCAAACAATAACTTGGTTTGGTTTCGAGTTCCTAAGACATGATAGGGGGATACAGCTGTTTTGTGATAGTTTCATTATATGAGCATTTTTTTTCTTACCTTTAAGCTCTCAACAGCTTGTCATATCATGGCACATGAAAGCTTCCACGATGTGTGAATTTACACGCCAGGAGTTCATCAGTGGACTGCAGTCAATGGCGTGAGACTGCTCTATGCAATCTGTATCATCATGTGCACTTCTTATTGGATTGAATAGTTTGAAAGATTTGTGTGTTTATTTGCAGGGCGGATTCAATAGAGAAACTTCATGAAAAGTTACCTTCATTACAAGCTGAGCTTAAAGATGATCGTAAGCTTTCCTTCCAGTTTCGGTTCAGCTTTGTGCTGCTAGTTTTCTCAGCTAGGGTTAACTAATAATGCAAATGGTTTCACTTTTTTACCTATTCAATTTTCCCTCGTCTAGAGAAGTTCCATGAAATCTACAACTTCGCATTCTCTTGGGCAAGGGAAAAGGTATAGCATTTGTTGTGCGCATATCCACACTTTTCTTCAATGCGTAATGTTGTATTGTTGTCATATTTTAGGGACAGAAATCTCTCGCATTGGAGACTGCTATTGGTATGTGGATGTTGCTATTTGCTGAAAGGAACTGGCTTCTTATTGACCAATGGTGCCAATTTTTACAGGTACATTTAAAATATCCGCTATTCTCTTACCTAAAAAAGTCGGCTGTCTTGTTTTTTCAACCATCTGTTTCCAGGTAAGGCATAATAAAGCAATTTCCAGAGATACATGGTCGCAGCTACTAGAATTTGTAAAGGTAAACCACCCGACACCTAACATGGTCTGGCATTCTAAGAATCATGTCATGCTTTGACTTTATATTTCGTTGCTGCAGACGATTGATACTCAACTAACCAACTACGACAAGGAAGGTGCTTGGCCCTATCTAATTGAGTGGATCACCTGAAGGAGAATGGAGCTGTCCAGCACAGGAAGTGAATGAACAAGGCTAGTCGTTTTAAATGTGATCGGGCTGTAGGGACAGAATTCAACACCACCATATTTTTAAAACTTAATGGTTGGATGTTTGTATTCATTTCACCATTTGCTGCTGCTGAGGCATCACTAGGACCTTTGGAGTAAAACATGTATTGCCATGTGGGAGATGCTTCAGTGAAGTTCTCTTTATCTGTACTCAAACTAACACTGTTAACTTCAAAATTACCGAAGGCCATATAAGGCGTCCTCAAAATTTTAAACATCAAATAGATAAGTTTCGTTGGGAGAGGGTCAAGGAAGAAAGAGGAAGTTTCTTGACGAATAAGTAATTTGCTATATTTTTAATAATTTAATAGATTTTAATTTTTTATTCAACAAACAAATTATTTATTATAAGACCATTAAAATATTTATTAAATTTTAAATCCACTAGAACATTTGATTTTTATGAGGCAATTCAAAATATTCAAATTCAAATATGAAATTCTTCTAAAAAGTATTCTGATTTTATTGAAACACAAAAATTATTTTTTTAATAAAAATACCCAATAAATCTTCAAAGTTGAAGCATTTAGTTTCATGGAACATTTACAAAATTTGTTGTACCACAAAATCATGTTCCAATATATTTGAAAATAAGTAAGCATTTTGAATATATATTTTGAATTATCCATAAAACTTAAAATCTACTGAATTATTAGAAAAAAAAAATACAATTTGTGGCATGTGGGATGGGTAACTAAGGCGTTAGGGGTGTATTTTGCCTAAACGTTTTGGGCATGTTTTTTTTAATCAAAAATCATCTTATTAGAAAAATATCAAACTAGAGTGAACTTATGAATGGATTTATACGATTAAGTTTAGAAAAGCCTTCTTAAACATGTGAGCAACTCTAGGTCCTGTTGTCCACATTTAGGGTCTGTTTGATAGAGATTATGAAATTGATTATGCAAAAGTATTATAGTACATAAAATAATTTTATCTGTCCAAACACCTAAAACCTATAACTGATTATAGTCACATTCATCCATAAGTTGTTTTTAAATCGTATAACTTTTAGTTGTTTAATAATTATAATCATTTATGGACTATAATATATCTATTTGCATAATCAGCTTCACAATCCATACCAAACTGCCCCTTATGAAAAACAAATAATTTTTAACCACTAGACTTTTTTAACGAACAACTGAGCCGGTTGCTCTTGAAATTTAACGAAGTCATTACATGTGCCTCACTGTTGATGGAAACGTCATCTGACACTGAATGAATATTAGTCGTAAATATAACATCTATGTCAAATCTAGTTTTGAACCCAAATAGGTTAATTCCACCTTAAGATGCCTAACCATCTAAATTAGGCTCAGTTTGCATTTAGCCACTAAATCTTGATATAAGATCTATGAAATGTTGAGTGAAAAAAAAAACTTATGACAAGGTTTGAAAACGAAAAAGAAGTATTCAAGAATTATAAATCATCGGGGGCTTTTACAACCATCAGAATATTAGCAAAACAAATACTCCTATCAAGTTTTGAGCATCAAATTAATAAGGCATGCTTTAACATTCAGCTGCCGTAGCATCGGACTAGTCTGGTTAATGGTGTCTGGTGGTTGATAAGCGAGAAGCTAAACAAAGAAAAAAGACTGCCAGAGCCAGACTCATCCAAAAGCACCAAATGCTACTGCAATGGGGATGCATTTGGCATATTCTACAAGATTGACATAACTTAAAAATAACTTTGTTCAGCGCATCGTCATACAAGATGTTGCACTCCATTCGAAGCAGTCCAGCATGGCCCACACAGACAAGGCGAGAGGTCCCGCCCCTTCTGTGTTCTGACACCCAGCCAGCTCCTTCGATGGATGCCGAGGCAGCATCAGTGCATCACACTAACTGGGCAGTTACGGATCTGCATCCGCACCCCACCACATCCACCCACTCATTCTCAGATGACTTCAGCACAACACAGAGCATGTCAGCAACCAAATTATTGCAATTGATTCTCCTTCTCGGTGGCAGCGTTCCTTCTTAGTTGAGACGGTGGTGGCCTCGTGGCAGCGACGCCTGTGCCCTCTTTATTGATGCTGCTCAAAGGTTCTTCAGGCTTCGCAGCGTTGCGGTCCGTGAGGGGAGGAGGGTTGGTCTCGGCGGCCGCCGAGGACATGGCTCTTGGTAGCCTCAATAGGATGTCACTTCTGTCTCGTGGAGCAGCTTCAGTGTTCTCTGGCGCGGAGGGTGGAAGAGGGTCTGGCGGAACAGTCTGAACTGTTGCTATGCGCCAGTTCTTCCTGCGTTTCACCTTTGCCTCTGCATTTTGCTCTGCCTGAGAGGATAAAACAAAAGGCAGTGTGAGCCAATACCATATGGAACTTACTAGACAATTCTTCAGTCATAGCATGGGATGATACCACTCTGCTGTAGTATCCAGTTATTATAAGCCATACTGGAATCACAGTACTTACAGGAGTATTGCCGATATCTGCAAGTGGTTTTCTTGATTTCACATTTTGAACTTTCATTTCAGAAAAAGCATTATCAAGAAGCATGACTCCTTGCTTCACCATTTCAGTATCATCTGAAGACTCCCTATTGGAACATTTGGAGTTCTTACAACCACATGCTTCACCACATTGTGCACCTGAGCCCCTGCACTCGCACTTATTGGTTTTGCATGATGAATATTTTGAACACGAGCAGCCATGACAAGCATGATCTTCTGATAAAGTAGATTTTGCATCTTGAAGTGGTTCTGAAATTTCTTTAATACGTTGACCACCCAAATTAAGACTGGATACTGTTCGCCGGCGTCTTCTGATTTTCCTGGCTGATGGTTCCAAATCTGAATCAGATTCCTCAGTCATACCTTCCTTCCTCGTTGATTGTACCCAGTCTGAATCAGATTCCTCATTTATCTTTTCTAATTCTTCTGAGTGTTCAGAGTCTGATATGTCCATATCATCTGACCAATTAATGTTGTTCTTACTACAAAAGAATGGGGAAGTTCGAGCATCCTACATGTAAGAGGGAGGATCAAGCACATTTAACAAAAAAACAGTAAGCTGTATGAGGTAGACAGTAAGATGTCACCAGATGTGCTCTGGATGAACTTAAAGACAGACAACTACCTTGTGCAATGCAACAGTTTGATCATCATCTGAAATGCCAGTACCATTCTTTGTAGAGTTAACAAGTTTCTTAGTATTGTTCAATGCAGTAAAAAGCTGTCACTTAGTAGAAAACGTTAGCATATAACCAGAGAATTAAAACTGGACATTACAATTATTGAATGCATCTTTACCTGCATATTTTGGTTATTTAGATCTTTCACTTGAATTTCTAACTGCCTGTTTTTTGTGCTAAGCTCCACCACCTTTTCCTTCTGTTCAGTAATGGCTAGTTCTTTTTCGTTACATATCATCTCTTTATCCTGTAGCTGACACCTAGAAGTGCACAGAATAAGAAGATTCAGGAAACCAAGAATGCACACCGTGCATTGAATTTTCACAGCAATGCATCGAAGGGTGGAAAGTACCTTGCGTTTGAAACCAACTGATAAAGGTAGTTCATAACGTTCTTTGCCTCAGGTAGTGACCTGACGTGGTACCATCTACCTTTACCATTGAATGTGCGCTCCCGTTCCTCAGCTTCAGACAGTTGAGATGCCATAGAAACCAAGGCACTAGATGACGAAGCCAACATGTTCTCCAGTGCTGAAATCCTAGAACTTCTCGCGCTAGGAGACATAGCTTGAGGATAATCACTATAGAGATAACCAGTAAAGAGAAATTCAGAGATATTGCAATGGGATGTTGAACGAATGAAACACAAATCACCAACCTTATCTTGTGCTTTGATTCTTCCTTTAGCTTTGCTATTTCTTTGGATAGTTCACTTCTCCTATTTTTATAAGAAAATTCCAAGTTACACAAAGTGCAGTAGCACAAATCTAATAGAAAAAACACCTACGTACTCAACCAACAGATCCATCGTTTCCAATTACAGAAGGGGAACTAATCACAGATATAACAGACAATTCATAAAGGATTCAAGTTTTTCTTATGAGCTACCAATTATTTCCCTTCATAGAATTAAGCACTATCATCTGAATTAGCAATAACTAAATAATCAACAACTAATAAAACACAAAAGATGACAAAAAACACTTAATCCTGATACCTATATAATGTACACATAAGAAACTAAGCCCTTACTGTTGCATCTGTCGCTCATAATGGGAACGTAATTCATATGCCCTTGCAGCAACTTCAAGTTCATCATCAATAGCTCGCATTAAGGCCTAGAGGTAACACAAAAGATAAATCAGGATCAAATAATATACCCGCAAAGCAATATACAGTGAAAACATTATTGTGATTGATAACTAAATGTATTCATTAATTTTCGAGGCCGCACCTGCAACCCCGACCCACTTGCACCTCCTGAAAATCAGGAAATTCAGTCAAGAAGTAGTAAAAATCAATAAATATGACTTAATACCAATGTAATGGTAATGATTATGAAGTTATTTGTTTGCTGAAGCATCGCACCATATGTTTCACGAGTGGACTTCTTTGCTTCAAGCAGGTCTTTCAATCTTTTTGAAGCTGCTGTAGCTTCTTCTGTTTTCCGCTGTAAAACCTATAATTTCAACCAGAATGGTGTTAATTTCAACCAGAATGTGTGCGTTTGTGGGGGGGGGGGGGGGGGGGGGTGTGGGTGGGTGGGTGGGGGGGATGAGAGGAAAACTGACCATTTTTTGCCTCTGATTTAAGGCCAAAAGTTTGTGCATTTCATATTCTTGTCGTCTCCCTTCCTTCTTCAGCTAATTAATAGGAAACAAAAAACATTCTCACAAGATACCCTTCCAGAAAAAAGAATTTGAACAAGACATAATGGACAATCTATATAGAAAATTACCTGAAGTACTTCTTTTTCACGTGCAGCCTTCCAAGATCTAAATTGTTCAGATTCTTGCTTGATCTTTTGTTGAAGTTGAACCTTCTGAGACTTTATGCGATAAATCTCTTCTTGTAAACGTTTAGCTGCATCATCACTTCTCTGTTTCTGCCTTAGCAGCTGTTGTTGAGTTTCCTGCTTTTTCTTGAGTTCAGAAACCTGTAAAATGATATACGTAATTAGTAAATGAGGGAGACAACTAAGATTATTCTGTCTTTACAAACCTGAGATTCAAGTGCGTTCAACTTCTGAAGATAAGCCTCTTTGAGCTTTTGCGCATTCTCATCAGTAGATGATGAGACATTGGTTAAAGCATGACGAAGATTCTCTATTTCTTTCTGTAGAGACAGAGTGTGTAACTGTTGTGTCAGGAGGAAAAAAAATCAGCAAATTAAGCGAGATAAACCTGAAGAGATTTCTTCTCTTGCTCCAGCTCAAGTAACTTCTTCTCATAATGTTGCTTCATAGCAGAGGTGTCACTCTTGGCAAATTGTTTCATCTCTGCCTGTTGGAACATGAAAAACAGGTATAACTGTACTCTTCAAGTTGAACCAAGAAACATGATAGTAGGCTTTATGGATGAAGTAAAATAGAGGATCAAATCTATTGTTAAAAGTAATTCAAACAAGATTGAGACAGGATATCAGTACCTCCTTTTGCTGAAGTCGTTTATCTAATTCCTGCAGCTCCTTATCAAGTTTGTCTTGCATTGATGAATGTTCTCGCTCCTTTTCCTCTTCATCAATTTCACCTGATGATAGTGGAGTCAGTAAAAGTAAGTTACTAAATTATGATGTGTGCCAGGGTTACAGGACAATTTAGTGCCAGTTACAATATCTCTTTCTGATAGGGAATGAGATAGTGTTTATACCAACATAAAAAAATGTTCTCTAACAAGAGTACACAAAAACAACAACCAAGCCTTTTAGTCCCAAACAAGTTCAGGTAGGCTAGAGATGAAACCTATGAGATCCAACAGTTCTCTAACAAGAGTAAAATTTCAAAAACCAAATTACAAGCTGCAATTATCACGTCCAAAAAAAGCAACGACGCTAAGAATATATAGATAATTAATGCTCTAAAATTACTGCTAGTAGCTCTCGAAGGAGGACTCAGGATCCCATGCATTAGATGGTTTACATGCTTTGGTTCTACTTACGAGGTTCCTAGCTACTAAAACAAGGCACTGCTGCAGTAAATGTTTTGAAGAAATGATATGAATGCGTTTGGTGGCATACTTGAAGCATCAGGTGTTCCTACTTCACAGCCAGAACCCAAATCATTTAGAAAAATGTTATTTTCTATGGTAAGCTGATCATGCACATCATTTCTGCATGCTGTGGAGAACTTTTGCCGCATCAGTTCACCCTCTAACTGCTGGATCTTTAATATGTAGCTCTTCATAACATCAACATCCTGATTAAAAAAGGTAATAACAAAAATTTGAGAAGTTAGAGTAGGACGATTAACAAATGCATGAAATGTATAAAATTCACTCACATGATTGTTCTCAGCACTCTCAATATCATTCCATGAATCTCCATTGCGCATGGATTCAAGCTTTAGCTTCAACTTATCCATTTCCAGCTGTCGGAATGTGTAATGAATATATTATCCTATTTTGATATGTTAACTATATTCACATCTAATAAGCTAGCTACATAAATGAAAAATACCTGGGCATCACGCGCTCGTTCTGCAAGCTGTTCGCAGCACAATTCTCTTTCCTTCAGTGCATGGTTAAGCTCAGAATTCCTTATTTCAAGTAGAGAGACTTTTTTTTGCAACAACTGAAAGACAAGTGAAATAATATTAGATTGTAACAAATCAGCTGAGCTGGACTAGTTAGTAGAGACACGACAAAGCAACCTGAAGTTCTTCTAGTGCAGCACTTCCACTGCGGGAGAACATAAGTTCGTTCTGCAGCTGCTCCACCTGGGTCCTCAATTTTTGCACCTCTTCTTTAATTGGGTCACGGTTTACCACTGCTTTATTTTGGATGTTGCGTGCACGATTTGCATATTTGAGCGTATTTATGGTTTCCTCAGCATTTGAATCAGCTGGACTTATGCAAGCTGCAGGGAAAGAAACACAAATAGATACAAGTGCCTCCACTATTATGATATAAGACTGGCAGAGGTTGCTTACCAATCATGACAGTTTTACTATTTCCTCCTAGAGAATCCTGCAAAGGATATTGATGTCCTTAGCCATGCCTCATTGTAAATGTATAGCTAGGCAAGGAATATGATGTAAAGAAATCATCTAAGAAAGTCCCTAGCTTGATTATACATTATATCATGAATAAAAAAAAAATGATACTCAAGCATTACATTTTACTGTGAATAACTACCTGTAGAAGACGGGTTAATTTGCTGTCCCGGTATGGGACAAACGCCCCCTCTTTCCTCTTCTTATCATCACCCAGTGCACTTATCACATTACCAAGAGCTAGAAGGCCTTTATTTATATGAATACCTGTACGGACAAACAAGAGAAAAAACTCAAAATCAGTTGCCCCCTCGTCTGTTAACATAATCCTTATACATATTGGATTGGATATGCCTTCATTACCTTCTTTAAGCCTTAGCCCATCAGCTCCTGTGCGTTTAGCCCTTTCAGAACCAGCAAGGTCAACAAGATGAAACTTTGATGTTAAAATATCATAGTCACTGCTAGATGTCCTCTTTTGCTCAACACATATTGTGAAGATGGCATGAGAGCGACTACAATGAAAAACCATTATTCACATAGATCAGTAGAAGTCACATATCACTTCCTTATCATGTAGAAAACATGATAGTAAATAAAATACAGAAAACGAAAGAGAGACAGAGAACAAAAATGTTCACTAAATTAAATTGGGTCATCACAGAATTCCCATTTGATGTGTAGCATTCCACAATAATGTACCTTGACTGTCTATTCATGTTTGTACTAGCCGTTGCACGCGACGAGGACCCACGAGCCAAACATGATGCCATTTCTTCTTTTGACTTTACCTCAGCCTCTGTGACACCAGCAAGGGTTATTCCACCAGTTGCAGTCTCCCGAATTTGAATTGGAACTCTGGCAGGTGCTGATGATTTGGCAACAG
Organism: Oropetium thomaeum; assembly: GCA_001182835.1. Classification (NCBI taxonomy): domain Eukaryota; kingdom Viridiplantae; phylum Streptophyta; class Magnoliopsida; order Poales; family Poaceae; genus Oropetium; species Oropetium thomaeum. The sequence continues at coordinate 453,560 of LFJQ01000012.1, forward strand.
ACCCTGAATCAGGCCTTGGAACAGCATGATTTGTATCTAGCAAATCAAAGACCTCCTCCTTGAATATCTAAAATCCAAAGAAACAAACTATAAAATGAAAACTGGCGAACAGATTGCTGTTACAAATCAGAACGAGACGAATGCATATTAGCTTACCTCAATGAAAGATACCCTGATTAAAAATTCTGTTCCGTCCTTTGTGGCAACAAGTTTCCTGAATATTGTCTCCATAACTTGAGGAATTATCCCTCCACAATTGCTTTCACCAGTATAATTAGTACCCATGGTATATGTCTTGCCCGAACCCGTCTAGAGTAGTAAAAAAGTATGGGAAGTTACACTACAATCATCATAGCAGTCAGCTTATCAAAACACTACTCCCTCTGTCCCCATTTAATTGACATTATAGCTCTAGGCACGAAGATTAAAGGAGAATTAAGGTAGACGAGAAGGAGAGAGACAAAGATATATTGGAAATAGAGAAGAGAAAGGTGTATTGGGAAGCGAGAACGCCAAATATTTCGGAAAAATGGTGGATGTTAGAATGCTAATTAAAGGGGACAGAGAGAGTATTAATCTCTTCATATCATACAGAAGAAAAATTGTACCTGGCCATATGCTAGGACAGTAGCGTTGTATCCATTGAAAAGAGAGTCAATGAGCGGATGCACGCATTGCTCAAATATCAATGATGATGAAGGGCCCGTACTTCCATACACGTGATCAAATGTGAAGACATGGGGACCAATTAGAACCTACAATAGTATAGCAAAGAAAATCATTATCTGAATCTTCTAGCCATTTTCATAAAAAAAGTACATGTCACAAAGTGGCAATTGAGCAAGCCTTAGATGTTCAGCAGTCAGCACTCTAATCAAATGAGCACAATGGAATATTGAAGAAAGGCCACAAAATCAGCAAGCGAGCAATATTAAGCATATATCGCGCACTACTAATCTTGGGCCGGTGATAGCCCTTGCTGAACCAGTCATCACGACCTTTCAATTTCATCCAAACTATGCTTTCGCATCAACTTCAAATCACAGAGGAATTCTGTTTTTCCCATACAACCAGATTGCATGCATAAACGCATTACCCCCAAACCAGTCCATACCTGAGGCTCCCCGGGCGTGACGGTGACGCAGTCAGTGCAGCCGTCTCGGAGCTCCTCCGTGATGAGCGGCCGGATGTTGACGGCCACCTTCACGCTGTCCTTCTGCTGGTGCCCCGGGGACTCCGAGGAATCCATCCCAACCCTGACGACGAATCGCCTAGAGCAGTCAGACCAGCTCAAGAAAAAATCCCCTAAAATCGCACTCAGAAACGAGAAAATGTGCACCTCAAACCGGCGGATCTGGCCGGATCGGCGGCGCTCCGCGGCTAACGCCGATGAACTGCACTCCGCGTCTGAGATTAGGGACGCGAAGAACTTTGCTAGGGTTGGGGTTTGATCGCCCTCTCGAGGAGAGAGGGGAATGCACAGAGAGAGAGAGAGAGATGGGCGGAATGGCGAACGGGTGAGAGCGAGAAGCGCCCGCTTGGGGGATTTCGAAAAATTAGGGCGTCGCGAGACCTACAGCATCACCTATCGTTCACACGGGCCGTGTCCATGGACCCGTCGCTAACACTACTAACAACTTCGATGCACGCGTAACGGGTAGTGTATGGACCTGGCGTATGTAGATTTAAGCCATGTGACAACAAACGGGAGCCGCACGGAACCAGTGAAGGCTCGATGAATCTGGTCTATGTGGCACGATGCAGAAATGACCGTCGATCTTTTTCTTACACGACTGACCGTCGATCTAAAGGCACCTTGATTATTCCCGTTATGGGATGGATCTTGGACCTGGTTTATGTGTGTAAAAGAGACTGGTCCCGGATGCTCAGCCAGGTACCATCCGGATGCGATTTCGAATTCGAACAATAGGAAATGACGACTCTACCCAAGGGAACGGCTCATTTTGTTTGAAATAGCATATGGGGAAGGGCATCTCAAGATTAGATCGGGTTTGGTATAATCTCTCGAGTTTTGTTTCTTCAAGTAGGTCTGCCGAGCTAGCTTAGTAATAATATTTAACACTGAACTCCCTCCATTCTTTTCTTTTGCCGCCGGTCAAATTTTGACCATTCATTTTATTAAAAATAGTGTAAATATATAAAATTAAAAACAATATTTTTAAAAGATTTAATGATAAATCAAATTCAAATAAAAATATATGATATATCTCGTACCTTTGAATAAAGACGAAATGTCAAAGTCAACGTTAAAAAAGAAAGAACGGATGCTTAACTTGAATGTTGTTTGAGCCCACTCCATGTTGGGTTATTGAACTCAAACTTGGCTGAAATGCTCAAGCATGATAGATTAATGCAATATACTTGAGCTATAAACATGTGAGAATTTCGCTTGCAGATGTAAGAATTTTTTCTATATCATCGAAAGATGATGTTGTTACTTATTTGCCATCAAATATTTTGAAGTTCATTATTTTCCATGAATCTTTAAAAAAATAAAATTTACTTTCTTTAATGACATTTTCACCTACTTTTGTTTGTTTCTTTCTCTTTTTTTGCGAAGGTACTTTTCTTTGTTTTTATCACTTGTGACATGCTAGTTTTCGTGAATTGACTGTGCTACCTATAATTTATTTATTTTTTTTGAGGTATAATTTCTTGGCTACACTAACCGGTGGGTCCTATGATCCTATCTAATTCGAGTTCCAAACAGCATGACGAATCAGACCACAATATCAATCAAGAAAACCGTAAACTTGAGTCCGTCGTGCTGTGTACGAAAAGCATTTCCTCTATGTTTTCACAGAGAAGATCGATTGCTCAAGAACAGAACAGAACCTCTCGGCAGTTTAAAGTAGCAAAATCAGAACCCTCTTTCTGCATACTAGTAATAGTAACAGGTGCATTTTGAAATTTGGTGGAATTTAAAGTGCAATGCGAAACAACTTGGTGGGATCTTTATACATGGGCGTGAATTCGTTAAAACTTTCACAAGCGTGTCCCAGTTCCAGGACGCGCCCCATGCTCGACTGCTCGTGATGAATGGCTGCGGCATTTACATGTGCAGCACAGTGAGGCCGCTGCCGCTTGGCACATTCTTACGACACATCGGGCCAAAACTCGCTCACATGCCACGAGCTCGAGCATGCTGGCCCCTTCCGTTCCGTGCTGCAGAACAGAGCAATGGAGGTCCCGAACTCCCGATAGAGTGAGAGACACTGCTCAACTTGACCGCACGAAGATGTCAATTATTGCTCTGAACTTGCGGTTATTTTATGTCTGAAACATTAGAACTACAGCGCGAACTGCCATGGATCGAGCCTGAGGAAGTCAAATATTCGACGGATTGGATGATCTTGGGCATTGTAAAGTGCAAGTGCTGTTTCTGCAAGGGAAAATTGAACTCTGGCGCTGGAATTTTTTGTTCCTTGCAGAACCCAAAGTATGCGCAAGAAAGTTACTAGTACTACTACTACAAAGCAAAGCAAACTCCGGTGAAGTTGCGTCCTCGGAAAGGGAAATCCGGCGACTTGTGTAGTAGTAAAACGCCGGGTCGAGCTGGGCCCGGCCGTCGCTGGTGCCGTCCTCCGCGCGGCGTGGCATCGAAGGCCGCGATCCACGAAGTCAAACGGAGAGCTGCACGTCTGCCCACCTACAGCGGCTACGGGGTCCGTGTTCCGCATGGACACCGAGACCTGTGAAAGTTAAGCGGCCGAAAGCGATGCGCACCCGGTCCCGGATCCTCCACCCTTCCAAGTCCCAACCCATACGAAAAGCGGGCATAAGCTTCTCGCCACCGCCGCCTCCTCCTCCTTCGTCGCCGTTCCCTTTCCCTGTTGCCGTCAGCGCACGTCTGTGTCCGTCGCCACCATATCTCCGCGCCGCTCTCAGCTCAGCGGAGCAGCTCCCCACGGTCAGAATTCTCTATCCCGCTGCTGATCCGGGCTCCACCACCCGGAAGCGCCCACGCATTTTGGTCCCTAGTGCTTGGAGCCTTCTCGATTGCACCAAATTTGGACTTTTTAGGTGTGGGGAGCTCGCATCTTTTCAGCTACAGATTTCATTTCATTTTACTGGTTGTTGGTTCGGTTCCTGCCAATAGATGAGCCGAAGACTGCATGCAGTCTTGGGAAATCACGGCTGATCCGTCCTCCCATCTGATCAGATGAGTAGTGGGTGTGTCCTCCCAACCCGAGATTGCTGGAGATGGTTGTAACTGTGTATTCTTCCCAATCTTCGTTCACACCCGTCTCCTCCTACTCGTCTTCGTCGCCCAGCATCCACGGTGTCATCAGGGACTCACCGCCTTACAGCACCCAATCCCCACCGCAGGTTCAGACAGCTAATGGCGGCGGCGGCGGTGGCGGCGGTGGTGGAGGTAATGGGAGGATCAGCCCGGCGGTGTTGTTCATCATAGTGATTCTTGCGGTCATCTTCTTCATCTCCGGGCTGCTCCACCTCCTAGTGAGGCTACTGATGAAGAAGCAGCATCGCCGCGGAACCTCCAGGGGGGATTCCGCCGCGTCGCCGCACCGGCCAGGCGCGCGTGACGTGGCAATGGACAGGCAGCTGCAGCAGTTGTTCCATCTACATGATTCCGGTCTGGACCAGGCCTTCATTGATGCGCTGCCTGTGTTTGCATACCGCGAAATCATTGGTGGCAGCAAGGAGCCTTTCGACTGTGCGGTGTGCTTATGCGAGTTTGATGAGGAGGACAGGCTCAGGTTGCTGCCGGTGTGTGGGCACGCCTTCCATCTGCAGTGTATAGATACATGGCTGCTGTCCAATTCGACATGTCCGCTTTGCCGCGGTATGCTCTTTGTTCCTGGAATGACAATAGAGAACCTCATGTTTGATTTTGACGAGAGATTGGAGGAGGAGCCATTGCCAGAGGAGTGTGAGGATGAATTCCAAATTTCCAGGCAAAAATCCCTGGACGAGGAGCAACCAGTGGCCGAAAAGAGGGTGTTTCCTGTAAGGCTTGGCAAGTTCAAGAATGTCGGAAATCCAGGTGCCACCGGTGGTAGCATCGGCAATGGCAATGGAGCTGGTATAGTGAGTAAGGAGGCAGGGGAAAGTAGCAGTAGCAGCTTGGATGCTAGGAGGTGCTTCTCAATGGGCACTTACCAGTATGTTCTTGGGGATTCTGAACTTCGAGTGGCTCTCCAGCCAGGTCGTGGTGGAAATGGTACTAGTAGCAGATTTAGATTAAGGGCTGCTGGCTTGAGCTCTGTCAATGCTGAAATTATGGAGGGCAAGAGGATATCTGCAAGAAACAAAGGGGAGAGCTTCTCGGTGTCGAAGATTTGGCAGTGGTCTAATGTGAAGGGCAAGCTGCCCGCCGTTTCGGACAATTGCTCTGATAATGGGAACCTACCATGGCTGAAAAAAAATGTAGCCGGAGAATGGAGATAGTTCAAATAGGTGATTTTGTCTATAGTTTTTTTGGTTGGTTTTCTTGCCTTGTATTGGCTGCTAAATTGTTTAACTATAGCTATTTTCATCTGATTTAGCATGTCTGAACTCTCATCAAAATGATCATTCTCATTGATGGATTAATTTTGACAGCCATGCTACATTACACTTGATTGTTTGTAATTGTTCGTGCTGCTGTAGTTTGTATTCTCATGTTAATGGTATCTGGAAAATTATTCAGACTCTCATTTCATCATCACTACTAAGCATCAATTTAGTATATCTTTGCTCTTGATCATGCAATTTTCTTACAATGTTAATCATCAGTTTGGTATGGTATCAATTGGCAGAGATATGCCTAAATCACTGCAACGTGTACTTCTTCAGTTGTTACCTTCTAATTTTTATAAGAAAGCATGCTTTTTTATTTCCTTCTGATTTGCTTCTAATATTTATAAGAGAGCATGCTTTTTTATTTCCTTCTGGTTATATATTGCATATTTTGCATCAAGGATCTTTCATTGCAAGAGTACAGTTCTCAAAGGTAAACAGCTGAGGTTCTGATCAGTACAAGGATGTAATTTCTGTCATTTTATGTATTTCCGCAAGTACTAGGAACTACATGTGATGGTTTGATCAAAAAAGTTTTTACATACAATTCTCTTTACCTTGTCTCATGGTTCAGATGGACAAAACTATGGTGGTATGACAGTGAAGATGCATATATTGACAGGCTCACTATTAGATGGTTCTTGATTTTCATATATATAAATGATGATTGCAACTCTAGCATGAGAATTAGGCATGGAGCAACTCTATATATGATAGTAGCACTGTTAGTTTGCCCATACTAACCGTATAAAGTACTGGGATATGACCTTTATGTGAATTTAGTATGATATAATTGAATGGAAGGAATATGGAGTTCTATGTTATCATTGTTTTTTTTAAAAAAAAAAATGTAGATTATGATGGTGGCCCTTTTATCTTGCTTTAGTTTCTAACAATCGGCTGAACTGATGTAATCATTTATTGCAGTGTTATATACTTTATTCAGTACTGACACTTATTTGCTTCTATTTCTGTTCTTGTACTGTGACATGATAAGTATAGCATGAATGATACAAGATACGTTCAGGACTTCATTCATATCCAAACTGTCGACGTTTCTTTTGCTTTGTCACCTTTAAGACTTTAAACACATGTGTCTTGACTTCCAGAATAACCTTTTGGAACTTATTATCCTTCTTTGTATGATGCTTTTCTTCACTCCCGCACGAAGTTATGGAACGATAATTTTGAACAATAATCCTTTTTCAATTTCACTTTAACATAACAGGCACTTGTCGAGGTACTTCTGTGGTTCATTGTTGAAGATTGCAATTGTTTTGTTCATGTCACTCTGAATTTTCAAAACCTTCTGGGTGTTGCAGCCGCTGAACGACTTCCCCCTTTTTTTACTAACCAAGTAACAGCAATGGGCCACCTTGCCTGTTGAAGCCGGTGCATCATTCATGCAATTGCTTGACACCCAACTCAAACTCACACCAGGTGGCAGTGACAAGGTTCTGGGATGGATTGAGGTTTGTCGTCGTACAATATTTGTATTCTATGCTGGTATAATGCCGGTTGGTGGTAGAAGGTTGGTAGCAGTATGTTGGCCATATTGTGGTGTTCACATATTTTGCCAAATTCCTTATAAAGAAAAACAAGAAATGCTTAGCCATCACATATTCCTGCACTGACCATACTTCAAGGTGCATCTTCCGGTAAAATTTCACGGAATTTGGCTCGACGGATCACCGAGAACGGGCATGCCAATCTGAAGCATCGGGTCTGGACGCAAGGGCATGACACGGCAGCGGCGGCCTGGCGGCGTGGTTAGGGTTTGAGGGGTGGGGGAGGACGTGGAGAGACCCCTGGTATTTATAGGAGAGGTAGGAGGGGTGAGGGAAGGAATAAGAGATGTATTTTGAAACGAAAAATCTGATAAAGGAAGGTTAACTTTGGATATTTGATACAAATCTTTCCTTAACACATTCATGGTCGGTGGGATGGATATTGCTGACATTTAATCAAGGTAAATGTGTAAAATATGTGAAGTGAAGCATTAAAATGCCGAGTATCGATGTGTTAGCGATGATGGATATCAACGATGCAAATATGAGCGGTTTAGAGAAAAGTAGGACAACACATATGGGATCGTATGAGTTATGAGAGAAATAGGTCAACACGGAATCGAGCGGAAAGTAAATTTTATAAATCAACTTAATTTTGATTACAAAATATATTTACAATTTATTTGAAACTAATTTAAAAAATAAATTTGATTTTAATACAAAACATATTTTATGATATCTTAAAATACTTAACAAATGTTGAAACAAATAGTGTCATTCCAAAGTTCGATTTTTAAAATAAAAGCACTCATAATACAAGAATTCTGAAATTTGATTGGAAAACATTCCAAAATGTAAATTTTGGGATGTGACACCAAACAACAGGGATTAGATGTCCAGCATATTTCGTCTGTAATCTGAGCTTGTATATCATTGGTTCGCAAATGAGTAGCGTCCTAGCAGATAGTACTACAATACAGCTACTGCCATCATTAGCTAGATGGTGATCCGGCACCATTATTGTTGACATCATTGTTTTGGTTGCTGCAATTTGGTCATTTAATCAGATACGGTGATACTGATACCGCTACTTTGAGATTGGTTTCTTGGACAGCCAGAGCTGGGACAATATGTGCGGGTTCCTTATATTCTTTAGAGTTTCAGTGGCCCTATCCGGTTCTCATTATCGTTGCGTCTCTGCAGTGACGTCTTGTTCCCAGCTGAAACGGAGAACCAGCGTCTTTTGAAGTGCTAATGTTCCAACAAACTGCTTTCTTACATTTCTTTTCCGGTAAACTGAATTCTGGTTTTTCCTTACTGTGTATCATCATCTCGTGGTGCACTGAATTGATCCCAAGTAACGCCTCAAAGATTAGTTCCATGCATGATTGAAATGTACAGGGCATGGCACGCATGAAAACAACAGGTACGTGGGTCTCGCGAAGGAGAATATGATATAGGAGGATACGTTTATTAAACACAATCCAGCCATGATCAGCGCATTGTTCTTTTTTTAAATTTTTTTGTCTTAATGGCTTCCGTTTTGTCTATTTTAGCCCGCTCAGAAATCTTCCGGCTCATTATATGGTGGGATTGGCTGTCAAGGCTTTACTCGCTGGCATTCCAACGAACCATGGATGGAGACGTGAGTGATCATAGTTGTTGCTACCTAGAGCCACCAAGCTGTGTCTGAATATGATTTCAGCAAAGGCCGTTGGCTAGACAGACAGTTATGGCTCAACATCAACCGAGCCTGTCCCGGGATTCCATGTCGTCCGTGATACTCTTTGAGTCGCAAGGTTATCCCGTGATTGTACACAGTAATGAAAGGTACAGAAGGCGGCCTGATAGAGATTGAACGTCCACATGAACAGCAAGAGAGATTGTGAACTTTTTGACCAGTTTTGCGAGGCTTCCTCAAATGTTGTGAGCAGGTGGAGGCGGCAAATTACCGGGAACATGCGGGTGCGAAACCGCGGGTCGTCTTGGGTTGGTCCCTCGTTTACTTGTAGGACCGGAAAGCCAACGCGCGCGGCCGCCGCAAGCGCCCTGAGACTCTAGAAGGCCTCCATTGCGAAGTTTTCCTATCCTATCCGTGCGTCGCAATCAGTCACAGCTGGAACACGGCAAGCTGTTGTTGCTTTGGTTGGGATTGCAATTTGAATTCCATTTTACTTATTCTTGCTGATTGTGCAAGTTGCCAGCCCAACTCGGCAACTCACGATCACGACTCGAAGTCGAAGGAAACAATGGTCAAGCACGATCTCACCATTTCGTTGATGATGAAAAACTCATATAATCTGTTCATTTCAATCGGGACAAAAATGAGACCGGGTGAAACGGATTCATTACAGCAGGAGGAGCAGCAGTAGTACAATGGAATCGAATGTATAGCAATCTCATTTTTTTTACAGATGGGGAACCAATCACCGGAACCGAAGAGGAATGTAGCAATCCGCCCCGCGGAATCGAATCCACCAAAGATGAAAAGGGCGTCGCCTTTCCGCCGCCGCCGCGCAACGACCAACCAACCCTCCAAGTTTTTCCTCCGATCCGATGACCGATGATGGTACGGGGTCCAGGCCGGTCAGGCCCGGATGGCACCGTCGTGGGCCATCGGCGGCGGGTTGAAGAGCGGAGGCGCGTCGCGGCCGCCGAGGTCCATGGACGACTTGGCGGACTGCGGCGGGGCGACGAAGCGGGCGGAGAAGTCGCGGTAGCCGGTGTAGTCGCCCCCCTCGGGGCTGGCGCCGTGCCCCTCGTCGAAGTTGAGCGCGTAGCTGAGCGCGTCGTAGTTGAGCTTGCGGCCGCCGAAGTGGTGGTGGTGCGGCCGCGGCTGGCCGTTGCGGCCGAACCGCCGGATGAAGGTCTTCCACCGCGGGCCCGCCACGAGCTCGGACCACTCCCGCACCTTGAGGACCGCGTCCACCGCGCGCTGCCACCAGCTCTCCTCCTCGCTACCTCCCGCCGCGGCGCCGCCGCCGCCGCCGACCCGCTGGTGAGCGGACGCGGAGGGCGCGGGCCACGGGAAGCAGCAGCATCGGCGGCTCCGGCGCGCGAAGAAGGCCGCCTCCGCTTCGTCCACGCCCGCGGCCGACGCGCCGCCGTGGTGGTCGTCGGCGTCCATCATCATCATCTCACAAAGGGCCGAGAGCCCGAGACGGCTGCTGGTGGTGTCTGGGGATTTTTTTGCAGGGCAGCAGCGGTTTGGGGGCTTTTTGGGCTTGTGCCGTGTGCGGGTTTTATCGGGTGGCGGTTTCGACGCCCAGGCCGTGTGTGTGGCGAGTCAACGGTTGCCGCGGCTCGCTGACGTGGGCCGAGATCCGCGGGCCCGGAACCCTCGCAACGTTCACAAACCCGCGCTTACTTTTTCTCTACTACTAGAAGAATACTACTGCATTTCTTTTGTTTTTCAATCAATGGACCGCGTGACTGCAGTCTGCAGGTGAATTACTACTAGTACTTTGGATCATCTAGAACCTGGCTGGCACGGCTCATGCATCACGCGCGTAAATCATGCTTACGAATCCTTAGCATCATGGTCACGAAACAGCGGCTCCTATCAAGGCGACGATAATCTGGGTGATGTCATGTTATTCCTGGTGAAGTGACCACCACGACGTGCAGTGCAGGCAGCCTGCGGAAAGCAGGGTGGTTGGAAGGCCAGCTCGGGCACAGGATGAAAGGACGGCGCCGGAGCTGGCAGTTGCCAGGAGGGAGAGAGAGAGAGAGAGCGCAGTTGTTTAGCGCCCGGCTCGACGTGCCATTTGGGCGGGCGGGGCGCGCGGCGGCGGCGCCAACCGGAGCGTTTGCAGCTAGTACTACACGACGCCTGGCGACCGACGTTTGCACGGTGCATTATTGTACTAGCTAGTACTACGGCCTGCTGTGCGTGACCAATGCTGTGGATTGCTGGATCCTTCATTATTTTTCATTCGAGTGCGATTAGCTGTGCATCTTTCGAGTCCTTGATTAGCTGCTATCTGATCAGGAAAGCAACAGGTCCGTGGCGTAATACTTAATTAAAGAAGCATAATAATTGTTTGAGCGCGTGTTAGGAGACAATTGGTCGAGTCAAGGCTACTTCCTCCGCGCTTCTGCAGGTAGTTGTCTGCGTTTGCAGTTGCTTTTGAAGCAAAGTCTGGGAAATGGCTTCGAAGGCGATGATAATGTCCAACGTTACACATGTGATCTTCCAACCTTTGTGTGCATTTATTTTTTGAGACAATTATATAGATTACTACCTCCGCCTTTTTTTAGGAAGTAAAATAGATTGATTCGACTCATCCTGGCCAAAAGTTGCAGCCCGCAGGCCTTGGTCAAACTCTTGCTCGCGCATAAAGTTCCCAGCCCGCAGGCTGCGGCCCATGGACGAAAATAGTCGCGAGGTACTAGCCAGGATGGACCGCATTTAGCGGTTGAAGTCTATTCAAGGGTCCGTCCACCAAGACGAGGAAACTGCGAGATCCTACGGCTCATCAGATCCCAGCTTCTGCGGCGGCGCTGAGTGAGTAGCGGCGATTGCAAGCTCTCTCTGGCTCTCTCTCGCGCGCGCTGGACTAGGAATTGCGTAAAATCCATTTGCAATACAGTTAGTACTAGCTGTTTATACGTAGTCATGAATGGAAACAGGGGGCGTGTTCTTAAATAAGTTTTCAGGTGCCGGCCTACACTTTAAGACTGTACGTACAGGGATACGAAAGAACCCAATGAATTTAGTCACTGCTCGTGCCAGTAATCACTGTGCACACAGTGATCAAAATGATTGTGTAATGTCATTTATATCTTTTGTTCTTGTCATACTCATATCGTTTCAATGTCGTCATTGTTGCTCTGATTTTTGCAAGACTAACATCACAGTGTAATAATTGATAGGATTTTGGTCCGAGGGACATCAAGTTATCGTGTATTTGTCTCAGAAATATCAAGTTTTTATGTTTTGTCTGTTCAACACCGTAAAAAATTATATTTTATCTGAGAGACACTATCCTTAATTAATCATCATTTACTAGAAATAGAAAGGATGAATTGACTGATATGCCCTTTGGGTCATTTGTTCGAACCAGATCAGATTCGGGTCATTTTACTGGATGCGAACGGATAAGGCCAGCCATTCTCCCCTCTCCCGACCACTCATCCAACCATTCGAGACGCAACAGAGCAGCACGACCGAGCACGGCGCAGCACCATGGCCGAGCATGGCGGCACACAGCAGGACGGAGCACATGGCCTAGCACGGCGGCGCAGCACGGCCGGGCACGGCGGTGCACCAGGGCGGCAGCATGGCTGCATCGGCGTTGGGGTCCTTGTCTCAGGCTGGGAAGTTGATGCTTTTGTTTAGTTGTTCAATCTACCTTTTCCTTCCTTTCAATAATCTCTTTAAGTTGCAAATTGCCTCTGCGGATGTCCAATGCGTGTCCCTGTATTTTCTGGACGATGAGTATTACAAGTACTTGGTGGAAAATGGATTTCTAGATGATTTTCATACTGAGGAAGCCGTTGTTCGTGATGTGAGGCAAGGCCATGATACGCATGTACCTGAGGAAGCTGTTGTTCCTGAAGGTGTCACACAGACCATCGATCAGTTGCAGAGAAGGATGATGCAAATTGAAACTGAGTTTACTGAACTGAAGTTGTAGAATGTGGGACGTAGAAGCCACCTGTTGGAGATTTTTTTTTCTTAGCTTGCTTCAATGTAACTGCAGTTTTAATAGCCTTAATCATAACTTTGATGAAGTAATGGAGCAGAATGAAATGGACTCAATTTGTTGTTGTAGGCTGTACAAGTGTACTAAATCAGTGAATGAAATCTGTTTCATTCCATACGATTAGTAGCTTACAAGTTCACCGAATAGCTGGTTGCATTGCATCCATGCCACAAAAGTGTTCAGCATCAAAAGGTTTGAACAAGTCACATAACATTGCAGTTATAAACTGCTCCAAATGGATCAAGAACAAACAGAACAACATGAATGATTCATGACAAAAGGTGCAACAGCACGCTGAATTACTACTCGATGTTTGTTATGGCTAAAGGTGCAACAGCACACTAAACAACATTAAACTACATGAACTTTGACTAAACATCACGGTTTCAACTTTTTGGCTTTCCATTGGCCTTGTCCGGCACCTTGCTGGGACTGTCCATGACAAGTGCTCTGGCTCGACCGTGCAACAAAAACAAAAGGACAATAATTTAGTGATATTATGCAAGCCATTAGTTTTTGCAATAAATAGTACTAGGAAAGCTATTTCACCTCCTGATTATTGCTCCTGGACTATCCATTGAGGATTGTACCATCTTATTAGGGCCACTAGTGCCTTCTGATCTGATTAAGTAGAAAAACAACAATGTAAATAACATGTGAATTTGCAGGTCATAGTTGTTGTGGCCATAGCTATGTGGCAGGGTTTTTTTTTACCTCTTACAGGTTGCTCTAGGACTGTCTATAATTTCCTTATTTTTCTTCACCCCTCTTTCTCTTGGGCTTTGGGGGTGGTGGAGGGGGTACATCTGAGTCATAAACAGGCTTATTGCAAGTTTTTTGCATGGGCCCAAACTGTTTACATCTGCTGCACCATTAGTTTTTGTTTACTTTCAGAACCACCTTCTTCAAACCCCCTCATCCTTCTAGTTCTTGGCCTGCCAGCTGCCCTCTTTAGTATTGGTGGCCAAAGCTTAAATCCTAAATCAACTTTAGACCACTGTGTCTTGTCCATCATTGGCTCAACATGACTAGCATATGCAGCTTGAAACTTGACAACACTGTAGTAGTCATCCACATAATCAGCAATGTTTAAATTTCTGTAAGAACACATCAAATTGATAGTATGTGTACAAGGGATACCATTTAACTGCCACTTGTTACAACTGCATGTATGGTCTGCACCCATTAAGAAATCCATCTATACAAGGCGTCAAAGCCACAAACATCTTAGTGAACCTATATCTTTTCCCAATCTTCTCATAATCAATATGTACGATGCTGCCAGGGGAGTTCCTCTCTATTTCAGACTTGAATGCAAATGCATAATCAAAGCTATCATCCCATTTTCTGATTATGCCATGAAGAGCTAGAGTTTTGCCATTATGGACCACCCAATAAGAGACCTTGATCAAATATTTCTCTTGTAGTTTCTTCATCAAAGCTGACGTTCCAATGTTTTAAGATCATCTCTCAGCCACTTGAATACCCTGTCCCTGACCCAGTACTGGTTTGCCATGCAATTGTCCACCACGTTCCTAGTGCTTTGACAGTAATGCTTGTGAGGCATCTTTTTAATCTGCAAATTTTTAAACAAAAAAGATGTGAGTTAACATACATCAAGATACAAACTTGAAATACAGCTTTGTCTTGTAATTCTCCTGCATGTATTCTCCACCTGCACCTCTTAGCCTTGCAATGCCCTCTATACCTTCTTGACTCATTGTAATCAGCTGCAATTTCAATCTCATTAAGTATGCCATATTGTCTAATAGCCTTCTTAAAAGTTTCACCGTCCTCAAATGTCACACCTACTACAATCGTGGGATTTTCTAAGTCAGTCACATGGTCTAAAATATGACAACCCTCCTCATCATCAACTTCACAAGTCGTCATGATCTTCTTCATCAGAATTAGGAATGTACTCACAATCAGCATCATCATCGTCAGATACCAAGTCACCATGGAAGGCCTCCTCTTCGTCCACACCAACATACTCAATTTCATTGTTCTCACCCCAAGTATCAGAAACAGTAGCAATAGGATGAACAGTAGATGCAGCAATTGGACTAAAATTTGGAGGTGGCTCAGAATTAATAGGGATTGGATTAGAATCAGTAGCAGTAGGATGAACAGTAGATTCAGCAATTGGACCAGAATTTGGAGGTGGCTCAGAATTAATAGGGACTGAATTAGAAGTTGCAAGAATTAAATCATAATTTAGAGGTGGTTGCTGTGACTGCTTTGTACATAATGTTAGTGGCTGTTGTGATTCTTCTACAACATCAACAACCTTTCCATGCACGGTATCCACATTCTCAAGAGCACTAGATATTGTGCAAGTATCTACCAAACTAGTCGGCCGGTTAGTCACTGAAATGTATAATGATTGCCCCCTTATCTGCCAATACATCTCAAATGCATCAAGCATGTTGAATCAGAATCTATCTCCTTATACTGTCCACAAATCTTGTCCCAAAACGTCACTACCAACTTTTGCGTTGTAGCATGCTTTATCTCAACCTCTAAGTCAGCATACAAATCCATCCATGACATTGTATCCTTGTCTACAACCCAATTGACATCCTTGTTATTATGCATCACCAAACTACTGTTCTCAATAACTTGCTTATACTGCCCTATACGAACTGCTACTCGGCAAGCTGAATCAGGATCCATCCTACCAACGAAAACAGGAAAGAAAAAGAGTTAATATTTCATGACATCTACAGATTGAAACTAAGACCAAATCCAACGAATCGAATGAATTCCTTTGCAATTGGGAAAATTACAACCAGGTAAACAACAGTCAGGCTGAGGAATATGCTTACCCCAAGGGAACCCATTCCATTCTCAACGGGGACTTCGGCGAATCAATGGACCAGAGCCGCCCCGACGCTCGACGTGGTGTCCTGTTCCGCGCCATCGGGGACTCCACCTCACCACGCCATCGGAGACCAACGAGGGAGATGTGGTGGAGAACGACGAGGGAAGTCTAGCGGCGCTCCAAGAGCTTCTCTAGTTGCTAGGGTTAAGGCTGCTATTCTTCTTCATTAGGCTCTACTACCGAGGAAGAAGGGAAGGGTAGCCGGACCGTAGGATAAGGTTCAGGGGTAAACTTGGCATTACCATATTTCCTTCTTTCTTTTTTTAGAAAATAATAATTTAATTAAGGACGGTGTCTCTATAAAATGTAATTTTTCATGGTGTTGAACAGACAACATAAAAACTTGATGTTTTTAAAACAAATACATGATAACTTGATGTCTCTCAGACCAAAATCCCTAATTGATAAAGGATGTTTCAGGGTACAATTTACCCTTGCACGATGAACCAATGCGCTGGATGTGTCACCGTTTCACTGAGCCACAGTTACAGTTCTTCCTCTGCATACAATAATCTACTGCTACGAAAGGGAACATCTGCTATCTGCCGCAAGAAGAACACAAAAAACAGAAAACCTTGCGCGCTGAACCGATCAAAGGTTCCTTTTCAGTTGGTCGTTGCTCAAACAGGTCCCGCGATTAGAGGCGATAGATTAACGCAATTTCCTTCGCTTATACTACTTCCAAACATTTTAGAGATGACGAGGCTTAAGTGGAGGGGCCACGCGCACCCACTTACTGTCGCGATTTTTTTTTTTTGAGACACAGTTGCGATTTCTTTTCATCCGTTTTTTTGTTATCCGCCTGACGTCGTCACTTATTGCAGCAAATGGTACTCGTCACCAAAGAAGTACTAATGATTGACGTGGAAAATCCACTTGCGTCCTTCTCCATCATTCCGGCAAAAAAGATGCATCACATTCCTTTAACCGCATGAAAGTGCAAGCAACCATGGTGCAAATTATTACTCTCTCCGTTCTTTTATACGTGTTGTCGTTGATTTTGATTAATAATTATTTATTTTTATTAAAAAAATATGAAAAATATCAAATATTTTGTTATGATGATTTATTACTAAAGGTTTTTAAATCTTAATTTTAATTTTTATATATTTGAACTAATTTTTTGAATAATACAAGTGATCAAAGTTTTTTTTCCAAAGTTAACAATAACACACAAAAAATTATGGAGTAAATCCGTGCGGAGTCAAATTGTATCCTCCTACTTTTACGGGGTGACACATAGATATACCTGAAAGTTCGTTAATTAAAGGCACAATAGGTGCTCACAAAATATATGCTCCCGACAAAAATGGTACTTTTGTGCGTTGATCAAACCTTAAAAATACCTGGTGAGTTGGTTCTTTATCACAGACGTGTTGATTACTCACAACAAAAACATTACGGTACTAGGATTAAGATAGCTCAAGTGGCAGCCATGCATGCCACCTGCTCTAGTACTCGTCAGAGATACAGGAAGCATTATTTACGTCCCTTCAAACAACTTATTGGCTATTTCGGTGGATATGCTTCAATGCTTCCTTAACGGTTATTTTTAGAAGAAAAGGATATATGCTGCTGCATTGGTGTACTCTATGGGCTTGCTTGATTGTTAGCAAGTACGTAGCAGTACTAGTATCATTTATGTAAGGCTACCTGATATTGTGAGCGTACCTCAGTCCGATTCAGGTGTCATAGTATAATACTAAGGGGTTGTTTAGACGCTTATCAGAGTTTACAATGCCGCAAGTGGGGCTCCGTCTAAGGTGTGGCGTCGCATGGCGCGCAAATGAACGGGGCCAGCTGTAGCTGCGCCACACTACGTCACAAGTATGACTGCTAACCAAACACTGGCCTAAGGTGTGGCATCAACATTGTGGCGTGGCGTGGCAAGTTGTGGACATCAACCAAATGTGCCCTAAGAATATGGATTAGTGGGCGTGCCTCCGTCGTGGAAAACATTGAAACCCACGAGAAGACTAGATGTTCTTTTTCTATCTGGACCGAGAGCTTTCCAACTGCTGCCCACACGGGTTTGTCTTCTAATACAATAGTACTGTCTCTGTTTTTTAATTGTTGATACTTTTTAGTACACAAGTACAGAATATCATTTCCGTTCTGCAACTTGTGTATTTGCTCTGATGCTTCTTCAGGACGTGAGTTCTAGTTAACCATCGTCCATCGATGCAGACACTTGGCTTTCTCCCCCTTGTCTACTTTCAACCTTTCTGTGACCGAACAGACACTCCAGCTTCGACGAGCATTTCACTATTTCAGAACCTGGCATTGTAACCGAAAGTTAATTTCGAGGTTGAGGCTTAGCTGTCACAGCGTTACCGGTTGTTTGTTCCTGGAAGGTGGAAGCTGTTTGTCTGTCCCCTCACCGCGCCATTATTATTGGCGTCGTCCTGCAGATGTTACTGTCCCTCTCTGCGCGATCAAGTCATTAATACGGAGTCCTCGTTTAAGCCCGCAGGTCCTCAGCCATATGCATGGACCCATGGAGGACGGACACCGGCCGCAAGGAATTCAGATATGCCAGCCGTGTGGAGATTATTGCATTAGTGACTGCACCAACAGCAAATCACTTGATCAAAAGATAAAACGACGCTCGAGGGAGGGATGGTCCAGCCACCGCTCTGCGCCGTACGTGCGGCCGGTGTGCCCTGGCCACGCATGGGCGCATCAGTGGTCCCGTTCCTGTAGTCAGGTTCAGACGCCGGCGATCACGGTCCCCCCTCCCCCCACCCCACCTGTGTGCTTGGTGTCGCGCGGTGTGGCTGGCCGCGCGCGCGACGCAGCACCACCCTCACCTCGCGTTGGGTGGCGGTACGCCTGAGAGCTCGGCACTCGCTCTCGCTGTCTGGGGGCATTTACGGCGAAACGGGACGGACGCAAGCCGCGCCCGACGACGACGGCGATGCGCACGGACAGGCGTCTCGGAGCGCGCCCACTTCCGGAACCGGAAGCTCTGAAGCAGCTTCTCTTCTTCACACGTCCCGCGGGCCGCGGCGTGGGATGGGGCTGTCGGGGCGCGGATCGATGGAGACGACTTACTGGCTGGCACCATCCGCGTCCGCCCTACCGTGTCCTTGCAATGCATTGCATGGACGTGAGAGTTCCTCGCAAAAATTTGATACATACGAATAATGAAGCCTCCCTCTCATCCTGTTTTTGAGTTTGCTTATTAATGAAAGGAGTCCTTTGCCACTAGCTGAAGACTGCAGTGATTGCAGGTTCGCAGCCATGGAGATGGACCACAGCAGCCAGCCAGCCAGCTTGCTTCCACGGTTGAGCCATCAGCGCCCATCACACGCGCGGGGGCCATTGGGCGGGTCGGTCGTTAATGCAGGAGGGGGCGCAAGTAGCGGCGACAAGGCTGGCATGGGAAGCGACGGATGCTGTGTCTTTCCTGGAGATGGAGATAGACTGACGCCGTGTTTCCCTTTCAGTGTTGCTTTCGGTGTCTCTTCAGGTCATGTGAGGCCGACGACGACCCACCGGCCACTGTCACAGGTGAGTTAATTTTTTTTTTCACCAGGTAGTTGCCGATGATGCAAATTTTTCATGGTTGCGTCACCGAAAAAAGGAAGATCACGGTTGCATCATCAAGGACAAATGCTGGCTGCGATTGCCAGTGCGTGGTGAGGTTAGTGCACGGTGAATCGGAGACTACTAGTTCGTCGACTGGAAGTGGCGAGCAGAGCCGGGCAGAAAATCCGTCTGGCCCCAGCTGCTGCCCGCCACCCACCACTGTCCGGTAGGCCGACGGCCGGGAAGCTCCGGTCCCAGGCCCACGTGTCGCTCCCTATCTTGCCGAGGGCCGTATATCCCAGTCTTGCTGCCAGCCCCCGTCCATGTAGCGACAGGCACAGGTACAGCCCTGGCTGCGCTGCCTCGGCTCGGCTTCTGCCACCATGGCGCCGTAGTTAGGCTAACCGAGAGGCATTCCTTACAACTTGCTCGGGCGTCGGCTCTTCCCTGTGGCGCTGCGCGCGGCTGGGCACGCCCCTGTCGTGGCGCCCACGCTCACTGTGCACGGAGACGGAGAGGGGGCGACCGACTGCGAGGCTTGCGCGTGCCACGACCGCTGACGGGGACGTCGCGGAGCGCGCGCGCCATGTCTTCCACGACATGGGTTAGTAACGTGCTGCTCCCTCCCTTAAAATAAGTATTTTTAGTTTGATCAAAATTAAATGATCTTAACTTTAACTATTAGTATCTATATAAATAAATTAGTTTAAATATAAATAGTTACATATCATGATAGTTTATCTTATAATAAATCTAATAATATTATTTATATATAATTAAATATTATAACTTATAAGTTATTAATGATCAAAACTAGAGAGTATTGATTTTGATCAATCTTTAAAATTTTTGTTTTAAGGGACAGAGGGAGTAACTCTTACTTATAATTGGCTGCCGACTGAACGTTGGATCATGCGACTGAGTCGCCATAATCAGAGCAGAGGGGAATAAACGGCAAGCATGTCTAGACGATCATTGACTGACACGCTCGTGGTTACGGAGAAACTCAACTGGTGATTTTGAACCTCCCTCTCGGACTTGCGATCCGGGTAAGAAAGAACATTCGCCGCAAAGAACACGGTCAACCACGTCGCGCTCGCCATCTCTTTCCTTCTCCACGCAACGCGATCGTTCGCCCGCCCGCCCGCCCGCTCGCCCGTCGGGCCCCAGCAACAGGAGATCAGTAAGCCGCCATAGATACACACGCTGAACGGCTGAGGTGCCCCTCCGGCATCCGCTTACTGCTCGTCCACAGTAGCATCTGCCGGCCCCGTGGAAACTGACACGAGCAAGCAGACGGGGCACGGCTAGCATGGCATGGCGTGCGCCCGCCCGTCCACCCGCGACCGCGACGCGCCACTGTACGCTTTCCGCGTCCGTGTCAGGGGGCGCAACTGATCGTTCAACCCAGGCCACACACTCTGTCACCGGATCAGATGCCGGCTGGCTCGCGCCGGACCGGCAGAACCAAGTCGCGCGGACGGACAGTGTGCGGATAGACAGCTCGATTTGGTGGCGGCGAGCACCGGGACCGGAAAGGGGATCCGTCTCCTTCCGGCGGCGTGGCACCACCCGGGCCAGGGAGGTGCGCTGGCGCGGCACTGACAACCAATGTGCCAGCGAAGGACCTGGCCCGGCGCGCGGCTGTGGGGTGGGGCTCCCAAAGGGTGCCGCCCGGCTGCCTCGCAGGGGATGACCGGACGAGCACCGGTGGCGAACCAAAGGCACGCAGACATGGACGCACGTGCCGGAGAGTAACAGAGAGTCAGACGCCGGGAGAGCAAAGGCCTCGTGCCAACTGAGACGCGGTGGCCGGTGGGCATTGTACGAGCTGGGGTCCTTCCGTTCCGTTCGTGCTCCCCGGCAAGCGAGTTGTTGCGGCGGAACATGCCGCCACCACGCTGTTGTCCGTGTGTTGGTGAATCCGACGTGCCCAGTGACCCATGCATGGATCGAGGTAGGAAGTGTCATCAAGCGCGGAGCGAGCAGGGACCTAGCCGAGCTTGTAGTACGACGAGATGAGTGAGCGAGGAGGCGTTGTTTAAACACGAAGACGTCTTCTCGATCGCGGGTCGCTTTTCTCTTTTGCCATCGATCGTTGCGGCCATGATGAGTGGCCTCACGGGCTACCCATCTCCACTTGCTTGCTCCTCGCACTTGCAGGCACACCATCATGACCTGGTTGACAGCAGCTTGATAGTCTTTCCACTGCCGTGCAAGCCTCCTCCGACTCCGATCCATGCCGCCCTTTTGCATAAGAGAGTACGCTTTGTCCGACCAGTTCGCCTCATCACTCCCATCGCTGGAATCTCTCAGCAGGCTGGTTTATCCACTGTAGTACTCCCTCTATTCCTAAAATAAGCATTTTTAAAATTGATCAAAGATAAAATTTTTTCTAATTTTAACTATTATTAATTTAAAAATTATAATATTTAATTATATATAAATGATGTTATTAAATTTATTATAAAATAAACTATCATAATATGTAATTATTTATATTTAAATTAATTTATTTATATAGATATTAATAATCAAAGTTAAAATCGTTTGACATTGACCAAATCTAAAAATACATGTTTTAAGAGACCGAGGGAATATTCCACTGCACCTGACGATGGTGAGGGAGACTGTACTTATTGTTGACTATTGCAGCGTCCCTGTTCAAAACAAAAGTTTGGTCGCGTCGGTTCAAACCCCAGTAGCTTTGGGACAGCGATCGGACGTGTCCGGTGACAGAACAGAACAGGGGAGCTGTTGCGCTTGATGTGGGACTAGGCTTTGGTTAATAAGTCCAAGTTTGAGACCAGATCGGTTCATCTCCTCACGAAAGTAGTACCTATATGGTTAGGTAGTTTGCTCACAATGCCAAACCACGGTTATGAGTTCAGTTACAACTTACAACCCTGAATCGACTAGCAAGAAAATGATGTGACAATCCTGAATCGGTCAAGTTGATTTTAGGTTCGAAAAAAGATGGCAGATGATTATCACCTTATCGGAAACAAAGCACGGCAGCTACGTGCGTGCATTCGGCGAGTTGGCTTGTGCTAAAGTACTGCTACCATTAGTACTACAAGGGCAGAGCAGAAACCAAGCATCTTTCCCAAACACCGCACCAAGACAGGTTTCATGATATTTTTATCGAGCAAGTTTTTCTTCTTACTTTAGCCCCTTTATGCCAGGATCAGCATTAATCCGACACTACTGGCTTTTATGGTGCTTTCTTTGGTCAAATCGAACGTGCGCAATCCATCGGTCTTCATGTGTTAGTGATGTGATGTCTGTAGTTAACGAACCTGTCTAAACACGGTTCTTGTTGTTCATACTTGAATCCTGCTCTACTTTGACAGTTCTCGGTGAGCCAATAAAACCTCATATTTCTGTCACTTTTTTTTACTGAACAAGCGGGGCCATGATCTTATTACTATTACTAGTTCAGACTGGATACCTGACACAAGCTTGGTCAGGACTAGACCAGCAGGACACAAGTCTAAACTGGAGAAGAAGAGATTATGCGTGAGATTAGGACGAGAAGCGCGAAAGGAGCTGCTCGATCGGGGGAGCACAAGGACCCAACACAGCACTTAATGCGACAGCAACCTAGCGGGCCCTGTTTGTCTCTGGATATGCTCCACCGGTCCACATCAAATCCCACATTAGCGCATAATGCCCTGCACCGAACGCGACCCCACATGACTTTCCGTGGTTTTCTATGCGTGCAAGCTTAAACTGACTGCTCGTGGACAGGATCAATTCCATCGTACAGTACAGTAATTAACTCGTAATTGAACAAAAAGAAAGCCATTGGAGCATCAGTGAAACATGTTTACGGTGATAAGAATTCCATCAGTGAAGCATCCGTAAAATTTGTCACATTTTTAGCGAATGCACGGTTCAATAACCTCTCCCTCCTGCTAAAGCATTCTGCATACTAGTAGGCCGCACCAACTAATAGTCTCTCCCATATCATTTGCAGATGAAAGAGAAAAAAAACTGATTCTAGGGTCATCAAAGGAAGAAAAAGGAGTTGCCATATGATTACCTGCTGCCGAGTGCCGACTCACCAGTTTCCCGGCGCCATCTCCACGTACGCGATGCAATCCAATTCGATCAGATGATAATTGGCCGCTCCGCACGCACCTGGACCCGACAAGCGCTAGCAAATCAACAGCCACCAGATATCCATCCCTTTGGTGGCTTGCGATTGTCAACCACAACGCACACAACTGTAAGGAATAGTACTATTTTTGGTCCCTGGACAGTGAAAACGTAACTGTTCTCCAAAACTCTTTTGGCAAGCGAACACGGTACGAAAGTCCAGTTAAACCGAAAAGGTGGATCGCTTTGTCAGAATGGCGTAGTACAGTAACACCTTACAATGGTCAGCGACTCTCACTCAAGGCAGGCAGCCAAACAAAATTCCCGAAACAACCTCTAACCATTCCGGTCCGGTGACCTGAACTGGACGGATCTCCTGTTCACTTCAAGCTCTGTACTTGTACCTGCTTTTGGTGCCTTTTGCCTCACCATTGTTGTCCTAGTAGTAGTTAGCTACTACCGTCTTGTCCACCTCAACGCTTTCTCTCCCTCCCAATTCCCATGCCTAATTCTAGAAGAAAAAAAAGAAGAAAAAACATAAGCCACTCATTGCAAGCACCAAGCGGAGTCGGCGGCGCGGTTCTATGCCCTCTTCCTTCGCCTCCCCCTGAACTGAACTTTCTTTACAGCATGGATTCCTTTTCCAATATATTGCCACTTGACAGGTCACAGCCCAAGCAGGATGTAGTAGACGAGGGTGATCGGAAGGGCGATGAGCATGCCAAAAATGACTCTGCAAGCAGCGATCAGAAAAAGAAAGGGTTATTAAGGTCAGGGAATCTTTGAACAGATCTAGGTGTTTTTGTCCGTGCTGGTGTCGTGCGTGCAATGCAGGCGATTCCGACATGGGACTTACGCGGTGCTGAGAATGTCAGGGTGCACGCTGTACTCCTTTGCGAAGACGAAGGGGACAATGCCCTGGGGCAGAGCTGCCTGTTTAACAAACAAAGCACGGAAAAATGGTGAGAAAAAAAAGGCGAGCTTTTTTGCTGTCTGAAACGTAAGAAAGGAGGAGGCGAGCACGAGGCATCGAGAAAGGTAAGGAGAGGCACTCAGCGATGCGGCACCCAAATACTTTTTCCGCTGTGTATCCTCCTTTCTTTTCTTTTCACCACTCCCTGCCCCCAAAGTACCTGGACGATGGCGACGTGCAGGAGCGTGCCGCGGAGGCCCACGGCGAACGACGCCGCCGCCATGACGGCCGGACCAGCCAGGAAGCGCACGGCCATGGCGTACGTCGCCACCTTGTTCCCGCACGCGATGATCCGCGGCTGCAGCGCCATGAACAGTCCTGCACGTCGAGAGCACGAGTTTAGTTTAGTCCACTTCACTCATCGTTGGATGCATGGATGGATCAAACCGAGGCAAGAGAAACAAGGGAACGAGTGAAGGAAGGTACCGACCGAGACTGAACATGGCCATCCCAAGTCCGGCGTCCGACAGGATCGAGATGGATTTCAGGACGATGGCTGGCATCTCGAAGTTCCACCTGCAGAGGACAACCGGACAAGCGAAAAACATCAAACGACCGCTTCGTCGAATCACCGCATGTCCTTCTGGTCGCTTGAAGACTGGAATTGGAAGTACGGACCTGTAGCAGACGAGCGACCAGATAAGCCCGATGAGGCTGGAGTAGGTGTTGGGGTTGCGGATCAGCTTGCGCCACACCATGATCAGGATGAGCCGGGTCATCACGCTCGTCGGCGGCATCGCCGTCGGACCCGCCACCGGGTTGACGGGTTCGCCGTTCACCCCCGCCGCGGCCTTCTCGTCCCCGGCCTCCGCGTCCCTGTCCATCATCGCTCCCCTGTTCCCGAAGCTGAACTCGTCTCGTTCCACGTAGTCATCCTTCCCTCCTCCGTCCACTGCAAATCAATAAAGAAATGGGAGCAAGCAGTACAAATTAGCCCAGGAAACACTCCTCAAAGCACGGAAACGAACGTGGTGGGGGTGGGATTCAATTCAATCGAGAAAGATTGCTAGTAGTATTACGTTTACGGGGAGACTTTGCCGCCGCGGCGTCGCTGTAGTCCGGCGCGCCGGCGCCGAAGACGTCAGACACGGGCGACGCGCTGGAGCTCCAGACGAACATGTGGAGGTCCTCGCCTTTGGCCTGCCCGTTGGTACCCGCCGCCTTCTTAGCGCCGCCCTTGGCCACCGCCGCCGGGTTCGGCGCGGGGTAGTTGCCGGCATTCACGACGGGGAGCTGGTACTTGTTATTAGGCTTGGCCGGCGCGTCGTCCTCGTAGTTTGACGGGCGCGGCGTGGCGCCGGTGCGGAACACGGCGTCCGCGGCGCCGAAGTTGGAGCTGCGGCCGCCGACCATGGAGTAGAAGTCGCTGTGGTTGAAGCTGGAGCCCCTCGGCGTCGGGTTGCGCGACGACTGCAGCGAGTAGATCTCGGCGTTGGTGAGGTTGCTGGGCCGCGGCGTGGCGCCGGAGAAGCCCCCCGCCACGCCGGACCGGCGCGAGTACACGTCGGACCGGGACGCGTTCGACCGGCGCACGGTCACGTGGATCCTCCCGTCCTCCTTCACCTCCGCCTCCGTCTCTATGGCGTCCCTCCGGCCGTCCAGTGACACCACGTCCGGGTCCACCACGATGGACGCGATGGCGCCCGCCGTGTCCGGAAACTGCTCCGTGATGAGCATCCGCGCGCCGCGGTACTCGAACATGAACAGCATCAGCGTGTACCAGATGATGCACTGCAGCACCACGATCTGGACCATCAGGCTGCCCGAGAAGTCGCCGTACATGCCCTTGAGCAGCGGGATCCCCATCACCAGCGTGTTGGGCAGCGTGGACAGCGAGAAGAGCGTGATGGTCCACTCCAGGCTGCCGCGCCGGCTCAGGTGGCTCCACGCCGTCAGCATGGCGAGGACCATCAGCTTCTGCAGCGTGTCGGCCGCGATGAACCGAAGGTTCATCGTGTAGATGTTGTTGGTCGAGATGAAGTGGAAGGAGAGCAGCGGCACCGCGAACAGCGCAACGAACCGGTTGATACCCGAGCACTGGTCCGGCGTGAAGATGCGCCACCACCGCACCGACCCGTACGCCAGGATCATCGCCACGTACAGCGGTACCACGGCCGTCATAACGTGGTAGAAGTCCGCCGCCGTAATCATCTTGCTTAGAGTATTGGCCTCGTCCTCCTCGTCTTCCTTCTTCCGAGCTCCGAGCTCAGCTCAGCTGAGCTTGAACCCGCTACTAGCGACCTACCCTCTCCGTCTCCGGCAACGAACACTGCGGCAACTCTTTACAGCTGAACTGAGCTAGTAGTAATGAATTCACTCAGCTAGTGAGGAAGCAGGACTGAGGAAGAGAGGAGAGGGTGCGGCGCAGCGGTGGGTGTGCGTGGGCGAGCGTTTTATTTAGGCGAGGTGGCAACGAGGCCCAAGCTTGCTTTATTTTGGACCATCCCTTGTTTGCTTGCTTGCTTTGCCATCTCAACAACGATGCGCCGTGAGTGAGAGCAGAGAGTTTGGTGGAGGACGATTAAACAGTGGCCGGGGGCGAGCCATTGGGAGGGAGAGGTGTCCGTATGGGATATTGTTTATATTGATAAAGATTTTTAAATCCAGTGTATTATCGTTATTTATACGTGTATAATCTAAGCGGGCACACTGCTATCTTCCTGACCGATCGATCGATCAGAGATATACGCTGTACGTACACCCCGACATCAAGAGCGGGACAAAAGATTCAGGGTTTGTCGGCCCGGCTGGTAATGTGTATGTGTATAGTATTGTATTTGTACCATCCCATGCTGTGGTTTTAACACAGCTAGTACTAGATTCATATGTACTTAATTTATACGGTTCCGTCTACACATGTCCCGTACGCGTGTGCAGGTCGCATGACGGTGATGCAGTATAAACGCATGCTGCAGTGCGGTCTAATTAAACTGTTTGAGATCCAGAGGTATTCGTGAGCTGAAATACGAGTTGAGAGACTCAGATGATGTTCTCCTGGCCACTTTATTTGGCATCGGTTGCTTTCTTGCTAATGTTCATGGACTGTGAAACTGCATTTGGTCATCGCAAAGAGAAGGGGGGGGGGGGGGGGGGGGGGGGGGGGGAATAGTGAAACTGCATTTGCGCATTCATATTTTGTGGGTGTTTGGTTGATGGGCAAAAGAGGTAAATGTGCAAAAATTTTAGCCCATTTGCGGTGAGGTTCTCCAAACGGGCAAAGTGTAAAAGGGCTAAAGCGAGCGAGGTAGGAGCCCGCACACCCCCCTCCCCCCCCCCCGCCCGTCGGCCGGCTAGAGCCGCAGGCCCCCCCCCCCCCCGCCCGCCGGCCCCAGAGAGCCGCCACCCGTGCCCCCCCCCCCCCCCCCGATGCCGGCCCCAGAGAGCCGCCGCCCGCCCCCCCCCCCCCAGGCGGCGCGACCACCTCCCCTCCCCCCGCCCCCGGCACACGGGTTCGGCGGCGCGTCGGCTCGCTCCGCACGTTGCCTCGCTTTCGTCCGGGGGGGGGGGGGGGGGCGCTCCGTCCCCGGGGAGGTGGGGAGCTAAACTTTTAGCCCGACGCAGCTAAACCTTTTGCTCTTTTGCCCAGTGCGCCAAACACCCCCTTTATACTACGCTGATTTCTTCACTTCCTCCCCTCAGGAAAGATTGGTTTTCGTTAGGGCAGCAGTACTACTGGTTGCCGAGCTCTCCGAAGCGACAGGACTGGACGGACGTGTTGGGTGGCGGAATGTTCGATTCTCAGTGACGTGTCCGCTCGTCGTCCATTGCCTTCTGCCAAATTTCGAGTGTTATCCGTAACGGAATCCGGAAAAGGACCAACCAAATTTTACCACAAATGTGGTTGAATTGGATTGAGACAGAATCTGCTGGTGTAGGGGGTGGGTAGAGCGCTAGACGCTAGCTAACTGTGCAGCTTATAGCGTAGATAGCTGTGAATATTCCTGAAACCGCAGCTGACTGGTCAGTATCACGGCCCGATCGTATCTTTCTTCCTCTTCTTTGCGCTGCTCTAAGGTGCAGATACGCAGTAGACGGCAAAATTGAAGTCAATGGAATGCTCAATCCCAAGCGGGCCGGGGTGGTGGTGGTCTGCCATTGAAGCCAAATGCTGCTTGCTTACAGCTGGTGCTGGAGCAGCAGCTATTTCGAGTCCAATTGCACAAAACAATCTGAATTTTAATCATATTTTTAGCTGATCCATAAAGATCCTACTAGCAACTAGTTGAATTACATACTGTAGTAATGAATGATAACCTTATCATCGGAATGTCTGATACCCACACATGCCGACCTGCCGTTCCATGTTTTGCAAATAATGTACGAATCCCGTTCTGCACGGCGACAAATCACCACAAACTTACTCCATTTCCGCGTCGGAATCCGCGCGTCGAACTGCGGGCAGGGCAGAGTTTACTACTAGTTGAACAGCACCCGCAGGGGACACGGCGGGGAGCAAGGTTTTAAAAAACCGTTAAAAACTGTTTAGTTTTACGGTTTTCGTTTAAACTGCTTCGGTTGGTTTTTTAAATCGAACAGTTTTTTAAAAATTATAATTATGTACTGTAGTAAAAATGATTTTCGTTTAATTTTTACGATAAATCGTTTGATTTTAATGTAATTGGTTTTCACGGTTTAACGGTTTTTAAAACTTTGGTGGGGAGCAGCGTTTAAAAAACGGCGATCAGATGGAAAGTTTCTGCAGGTTTTGCAGGCTCGTCGTCATTCTCACCTCGCCATGATCGCCCGCCGGAACTACTAGTACAGGAAGCACCAAAAGAGACTCGATTCCTCAGTTCCCCACTTTTTTTCCCCCCTTTCCAGCCCGGATTCATGTAACTGAATAGTTACTCGTACAAATGTTAGAGAAGATGAAGATAGCAGAGAATTTGTTCATTTCTTGTCCTGTTTCACCACTTGGTCGAATCAAACACGAAAGTTTTGGTGGCCCTGTCCAACAAATAGCCCACCTTTAGTACATACGTGGCTCCTCATTGGTCCAGTCACCACTGGTTTTATCAATTATGCAGTGTGCAAATCCTAATCTTTTGGGGGTTAAGAGCACGTGCACATGGCCTCGCTTGACGGTAGCAGGGGAGAAACGGACGACCAACAGTGACAGAGCATGCTCCTAAACCGACCCACAAAAGCAGCTCTCGTGTCAGATCTTTGAGTAGACGACGCTCAGTTGCAAGCTTGGGCACCCAGTGTCTTGCCTCGTGGGAATAACTTTGGGCAAATTCCATGGACGCGTGGCCCGCAAAAGATGTGTTTAAGCGTGCATCTTTATCAGTTTCTAAGTACCATCACCGGGTGTAACCTCGCTTATACTTAACCCAGCTAATTAAGAAGCCCGGCTCGTACTATGCCCGCCGGTGAGACGCTGTAAAGCGTCCCAGTAGTAGCGCATTTGCAATGTGCTCCCACATGAGCGCCACTACGCTATAAGTATAATCGTAGTTATTATTAAATAGTTTCATGGAGAAAAAAGGAGAGAAAGAGAAGAGGTTTTGGAAGGAAAGGCTGTCTGTGTAGTGTAGGTCTCTTTTCTTATTTTAAATAGGCCAGTATCAGAAAATAAGTAGTGGTACTAAGTACTTGGTTTGATTCCAAATGTTCTCTTGATCTGTTCCCCACTTTTTTTTGCACCCTGGGACCCTCTCTTACTTGGATCAAGGATAAAAATATGCGCTTGTGCGAAAAGCAATACTGCTACTAGTACTAGTAGTACTGTAGAAGAAGGCCTTGGAATTGGAACTGTGGGCTGCCAGTGCTACACTACTATGCTTGTGGCACATCGCCAGTGATCCCTGAAACGGGGGATTTGGCTGTTGAGGTAGGAGAAATTCGTCCCAGATTTAGCTCGCATCATAGCCCTGTTTCCCGGAACGAAATCGCTCTTATTTTATAGTAGTACGTATTTACTGTAGATATAAAACTTGCTTCGCCGGAAAGAATATTTTTGTTTTCGAGGGCCCTGAGCTTGGATCCTCTATTTAGGCGATGGACCCAGCGATAGAGACGGCAGAGCTGCGGTCCGTGTTTACGTCCTGTGGTGAGGTTCTGTAGAAGATCCCATTGGGGTGTGTGGGGTGTGGAGTGCTACTACTAGTAGAGGCTAGCTAGAGCTGCCGTAGAGAAGTAGTAGTAGGCCGTGGAGGATAGCGTAGTGGTAGCACGAGGGGAGGGAACGCCAGCAGTGGCGCAACAAGGGTCCGTGATCGGGGTCAACTGCCCCATTCCTTCTTTGCAGTTTGCAGAGAGATCCATCCACGGGATGGCATGGGCTTCCGGCGGTGACGCTGACCGCCCGCGACGTTAGATTCACTAGTACTACTTGTTGTGACTTGCAGACTTGGGCCTGTCCCGGCTGGCGACGACGAGGCCCGAGCCGAGCGCCGAGCGCGAGAGGATCCCCCTCCCCCGTGCTCGAAACGACGCGCCGTTCCCGTAGGCTGCTCGTAGGGAGCGTGCTGTAGCGTCTCGCCCACGCGCCATGCCGCCGCGGGAAGGGCGGAGAAGCAGCGCTGGACCCCCACCGGCGGGAGGCCCGAGCCCGCCGAGTATAGGGTGGGCGCGAACCCACCGAAGTAGAAAACCGCGGGCTGGTCCATGCCATCGCACTCTCTGGGGACTGGGGACAGAAATAATCGAGTTCCATTCCAATCCAATGCGGTACCGCGCCGCGCGCACACCACCACACACCACCTCGGACCACCATCCATCAGATGTAAATTGTAACTAATCCCTCCTCATCGCTCGGGCAGTTCCTGATGCTACTAGCATAGTAGTGTTGTTTACTGTACCATGCATCGACTAACATCTATCGATGCGATGTCTGTGGTTCCCAACGGCACACACGCATGTGCTCCAGATTGCATTCGTCCAGTTCACTGCTCGTGTTGTCGATCCACGGACGGCCAGGTTACTAGAGCCTGGTCAAACCTCGTTGGGTTCGTCGCTAATCCGGGACCATAGTACTCGCGTCTTTAGAAAAAGCAGAGTGTCCGTTTGATGATGAGGGGGTGTCCCGTGCTGTGCTGCCTGCCGAGCGCAGCAAAGATTTTGCAGCGCCGCATGAGCATGAGGGCGTGAAAGAACCGCGACGCAAGCAATGGCGTGTTTCTGAAGCCACGCACAGTGCAGTGCAGTGCAGCGGACCGTCCTCGATCGACGCCGCGCTGTTGCGGACCTTACGGTTTGTCCCCCCACGCGCTAGTACTATCTCTTCCTCTTCTTGCGAACAGTAAGTATGGTCCTCCCTACTCATGGAAGGAAAAAGCGGTTAATCGAGTCGAAGACGAAAGCAGAGGAGCAGATGATTGATCAGTGATCACGAGACAGGACCAACATCTTGGGACGTTCGATTGCTGTTACTGGTACCACGTGTAAAAACGAAGCATCTTTGCAGGACCAGACGGCCGGGGGCGGGCAATCTTCCGCGCATCGCAGCTCCGATCTCTCAATCGTCCTTGCGTTATCATTGTTGTTGCTCGCTTTCCAGTCACCATGCCGACGCTGTCTTGTGTTTTTATCCGATGCGTGACGGTTTGCGCTGCCAGGGTTACAGTCCGCTGTGTATATATGACAGCAGACAGTCCCTGTAGTACTGTAGTAAAATAGTAAAGGCGTGTTCAGAGAGACCAGTGGCGACCTGTTGTGTGGTTGTGTTGACCTTAACATGGCACAGCAGCACAGGTCGAAAATGGATCTGTGCAACGTCTCTGTTTGCCTTCCGTGCTTGATAGCGTCGGCATTGCATACGGATTACGTCCGTTGGCAGACAGGATTGCAGAATTCGTGCCAACATTCGTCGGGTAGAGTAGACCAGGGTTGTTTGCGGGATTTTCTGATACTGTACTAGTACTTCTTTTCTTAAGGCGAATTACTAGTATACTACTACTCTTTTGGAGATGAAGATGCGTCAGTGACCCTCAAGTTCCGGATGCTGTCGAAGAACTTCTTACATTTGTTTACCCCAACTCGATTACTTCTTTTCCGTTCCAAGAGTCTGGGTTGAATGAAACACAAGAACTCCCTTGCTATGATATCGAACATTTACATTGTTTCCTTGGATGTCCCTGATTTTTTTTTTATTTTTTTTTATTTTTTTATTTTTTTTTTGCTCTACGCTACGCTTCTAACAGGCCAGCCACTCCATGTTGATGAATGTTGCCCCTAATGTAAAAGGCAAGGCCTCCAAGATCGATAGAAGTGGCCTAAAACGTGAAGCCCATGGAGTGGAGTCATTTCCATCCATTGGGTTCGTACCGAGGCGGCCTGCTTCGAAGCCAATGAAGGACAGTAACCCACCCCAGCCTCAATTCGATTAGCGTGTGGGTCCTACCAGTCACTCCATTCCTGCCCGTCGTTATGCAACTATGCAAGTCAGGAATGAGTTACCTACCTCCCGCCCGACTT
Organism: Oropetium thomaeum; assembly: GCA_001182835.1. NCBI lineage: Eukaryota > Viridiplantae > Streptophyta > Magnoliopsida > Poales > Poaceae > Oropetium > Oropetium thomaeum. The sequence goes on from LFJQ01000012.1 coordinate 486,227, forward strand.
GCACGGTGTCGACGGATATCCTTTCACATGTATTGTGGGCCCGGCCGAGCCTCAACGGTGCTTGAGAAGCCCGCCTGGCAGGGAAAAGCACGTTATGCATGTTATGGAAACGGGACTAATAAATGATAAATGCTCCTTGTCCACTACTGCCGGGAGTGCTTGGCAAGTGACCAGCCAGATCATCGTGTCAGTGGGAACGGGATAGTAAAAAAGTTGCGAGACGTACCATGGTCCCACGCAATAGTAGTAGTGTGTGCATGTCTCTCAATGGGTGGTCCCGTCGCGTGCCGACACGGAGTGGCGGTGCTGGCTGCTGTGCTAATCCGACGTTGCCTGTACGACGGCCGCCGCCATTACTGAACGACGACGGACCGGATTGCGGACCCGCATGTCAGTGTAGTGTAGTACTAGTATGGTGCGTCGACTGACGCGCACGCTCGTGTAGTGTGAAAGGTGATCCGCGTCCAGTGCCGTCCACGCGAGCCAGGCGGTGGTCTCCCGTAAGCATTTTCCTGACCACCTTTTCTGTTCTTTTTTTGAGATCCATGGTCACTTTATGTTGTGTTATGATGCTATTGGTCACAGGGCACAGCAAAACGGTTATCGCATCACCAACACCAATGAATGCAAAGCTTATCTCCTATGGCATGCGGGCCAAGTAAACAAAATACGAAACGCATGAGTGCTACTATATTGTTGCATGACCGAAAAACCAAAAACTCTAGTGTTATGACACTATGGAATTAAGGCTGTTCAACAGTGGTTTCCTCAAAACAGCTAGAAAACCGGCAGTTCATTTGTTAGCTACAAGTTACTATATATTCCCGCAAAAGAAAAACTATTCATGAAAATTAATTTACTATTTATTTTATGGGAACACAGTAGTAGCTGATTTCCTTAGTGAACAGCATGTTGTGGATTAAAATGTGTGCCCACAAAATTACATGTATCATATCCCCATGTTTTCTTCCCATGTATCCTTAGTGATCAGCTACCCGGCAGTTTTCTTTTATTTCGTTACAAGAAATATGTTTTGATATTGAAATCTATTTGTTTGAAATATATGCTTTTTCACATAAAGCAATCACAATCAGATAGCTGAGTTTTTAACTTTTGTTGTTTTACCAATTTGGTTGCTAGCAATAGACATCTCTTCTGGTCAACCAGGATTGAGTTTTCCTAGATCCGTATTTTTAATTACCGGTTTGTGATTCTGTGCTAGAATCGACTTCTTCACTTCTCTTTTGATCCCACCGGTGATTTAGTAGCGTACACATAATTATGCAATGGTCCTTAAAAATGGTGGTACTTATGTCTTGTGTACACTCAAAATCAATGTTATTTGCTTCTTTTTGTAAGAGAAAAAAAAAACTGGTGGGGCTTAAAAAAGGGTAAACCTGAAACAAAAACAAAGCCCAACTATCATCCATTGAGAGATCTTTGAAGAACTTAACCTGACATAAATCCAAGTTGGGTCAATGGACTCCAAGATCCAATTATGAACTGTTGTTCAAACACGTAAGGACAGTAATTTCAATCCAAAAGGCCACCAACAAGCGCAATGTAATTTGCTTCTAACCATTTTTTGAGAAAATTACTTATTGGCCTTCAAAAAACCTTTTTCTTCTTTCCTTGGTCCTTTCCCAACAAAACTTTTTTACTTGGTCTCAAAAATTTTGAGGATTTCTTCTATGGCCTTTTCGTTAGTTTCGACGCTAACGATGTTAGTTTGAGACCATATAAGAAACTTTATCTAATGTTTAAGAATTATTTTAATTATGTAAAAAATATAATTTAGATTGGAAATATTCTTTGCTACACTAAATTTTTTTGATGTTTAGCAGACCCATAAAAAAATAATTCTTTGTTATATTTTGAATATATTTTTATTAGCATATGTTATAATATCAAAAATAATTAAAAATTTAAAACATTTTTCTATTAGCATAGTAAATAATATTTCTAATTCAAATTATAATTTTACATAATTAAAATAATCCTTAAACATTAGAGAAAATTTCTTATATGGTCTCAAACTAACATCGTTAGTATCAAAACTAACGAAAAACCATAGAAGGAATCCTTTAAACTTTGAAGGTCAAATAAGAAAATTTTTTTGGAAGAGGATCAAGAAAGAAAGAAGAAGTTTTTTAAGATCAAATAAATAAATTTCTCCTTTTCTTTTCATCCAGTGTTTTTCTTACCAACACCGGTCATGCTTAAGTCTTTCCTTTCCTATAGGAACATGGGGACGTGTAGGTTGCTTAGAGCGTCCCAATAGCATCATAAGAGATACTATAGTCCATGTTGGGTTGACTGGTATATCGAGGAGAGGAGGACAAGAACCCAAGAAGAGTACGTAGTATTCGTCAAGATGATCACCGTAATTAATTACTAGTCAAGATGAATTCTTATACTACTGATTTTAAAATAAATTGGACAAAAATAAGAGATGCAGGTTTGAATAAGGGACGGTTAAGTATCTCACCAACAATGCAAAGCTTATCTTCTATGACATGCGGGGCAAGTAAATCTTGACCCCACAAGTCACTGTCGCCTACATGCAAGCGAAGAGGGGGGGATATCTCGGCGCAACGAAACCCCTGGTCCGTCGTCGTGCCTATCCCGTGGTCCACGAGACATGCTCACACCTTTCGTAATTAATTGCGCACGCTAACGGAGCTTCATTTGGTAATTAACCGCGAACCGCCACTTCATTCTGTTTCCGGTAAAACCCGCGGGGGTTCTTTTCGCTGAGCATTCTCCCTCTCCCCGAGCCGAGTCACCGCTGATGTTGACGCAAGAGTGGCGTCCCAGGAGCAGTCCGCTACTAGCCTACTAGTCGCTTGCGATTAGCGATAACGAGTAAACTAATGCCTTTTCGGCCACTGGAGGACGAGTCAATCGCTGTGTAAAGTCACGGCCCCCTTCCGTCTCAGCATCAGTGGCCATGTCGGATCCACCCACCCACCACCAGCACCATTAGCAGCGGCGGAGCCGATAGACGGCGACCTGGGTTGGTTTCGCCGGCGGCGGCATGAAGAACTTCCTCAAGAAGCTACACATCGGCGAGGGCTCCAGCGAAGGAGGCTCGTCCCCTCCCCCGCCGCCCTCCCGCAAAGGCGGCAGCGGGGGCGGTGGGATTCATCATCATCATCCCCACCACGAGCTGAGGCAGCAACCCCCGTCCGTGTCGAGCTGGCTCGATAACGTCCCTTCGCGGCCTCCGCCTCCGATTCCTGTGGAACCTGAGCGGCCGACGTCCGCCTTGTCGGTTGGAGCAGGGGCAGAGGATAGGAGTTCGAGGCAGCAATCCGGGGCGGTCGAACGGCGGCGATCGCAGGAGGGCGAGATGGAGAGGGAGCGGAGGCGGTCGCAGGAGGAGGATGAGGTGGAGGAGAGGGTCATACGGGAGTCGTCGGAGGCAGAGGAGAGGAAGCGAGAGAGGGAGAAGGAGGAGGACGAGCTCGAGGCGTACCAGCTTCAGCTGGTGCTGGAGATGAGCGCGCGGGACAATCCGGAGGAGATGGAGATCGAGGTCGCCAAGCAGATCAGTCTGGGGTTCTGCCCGCCGCAGAGCTCGCCCGCCGAGGTCCTCGCGGTCCGATACTGGGTCAGTGTGCCAATTCAGCCCCCACCCCCCTCCCTATCGTTTCAATTTCATCTTCCATTAACGGTACTCCAAATTGCAATTTCGAATTGTCGTGGTGTAGGGTACCGCTTGATTTTGCTTCTGCTTAGGGTTACACATTTTCTAAATTGCAATTGTTCCCTTTGTTACAGCCCCCCCTAGTGTAGACTTCAGTACAAATTGTATGCATTTCTCCCAATGATAATGTGAGATTACAAAATTTCTTCTGTGTATGAAATATTATCTGCATTTCATGCTCATCCTTTGCACATGCCAAAGTAAGTAGAGTTTATTGCTCGTGCAGTTTCTGAGTGTGTCACCAGTACCATATAATTTGTTATTAGAGGTTTTTTCCACCTGATTAGTTCGTCCAGGTTGGCTTTGTCGATGTATTATAATTTTTGTTCTACAGTGCACCATTATTGTGCCAGTATGTAAAAGGGGCTTTACATTGAGACAATGTCATCTTTAATATCACTGATTAAAGCTAATCAGTAAGCGCTCTTAATACTTTTACTGGCACTGGTGTTTCTGTTAAACTGACCCACGATCACGAGTTCCATACTATTTTAACTTTCACCATTTTCTGATATGCATCATATAATAGATCTGTTCATGTTTGACAGAATTTCAACGCTCTCAGTTATGATGACAAAATATCGGATGGCTTTTATGATCTCTATTTTATTGGAAATGGGCCAGCATCAGTATCTATGCCCTCTCTTGCTGAACTGCGGGCCCAACCATTTTCACATGAAGTCAACTGGGAAGCTGTATTAGTCCACAGAGGTGAAGATCCTGAGCTCATGAAACTTGAGCAGAAGGCCTTAATCATGGCTCTCGACTTCCGATCTAGAACTTCGGAGTTTGTGGGTGAAGCTTTGGTTCAGAAACTTGCTAGTCTAGTCGATAGCCACATGGGTGGACTAGTATATGATCCTGAGAGCATGTCGGCGAAATATCAAAGTATGGTTAGCTCATTGAGAACTAGAATTGGAAGTGTTGTTGTGCCCCTTGGCCAACTAAAAGTTGGCCTGGCTCGTCATCGTGCACTGCTATTTAAGGTCAGCCTGCAGATACTTAATTAAATATGTTTAGGCTGATATAGCTTATATATTGGCCTGTTTCCTGTTAGACTATGAACTTTCTCTGAAGACAGAGTCTGCTAAAGTGGAATGTTGAGGGTCATCTTCTGTATTGTGTCAAAATTTTTGCCGAATACCAAATTGAATGACATCCAAATTTACACTTTCGCTTTCATGTTCTGATATAAAACAGTGGAAAGTAAACAAACAATTGTTACCAACATTTGCGATTTTTAAATTGATCACCCAATAGTGGGCTGACTAATAATTCTCTTCATGCTTTGCATCCAGGTTTTGGCTGATGGCATAGATGTTCCTTGCCGACTCTTGAAAGGAAGGCAGTACACCGGATCAGATGATGGAGCCTTGAGTATCGTGAAATTTAAAGATGGAAGGTATTGCTGAATTTAAATATCCAGCAGAAATGTAATGTTGTAGGATGGACCAACATAGTGTCACTATGTTACATGTGGAAATCTGGCTTCTGGCTCCTGTGAAGTCGTAGCACTGAAAAATGAAATAACATAGCCGTCATGAATTTTACTTTATAACTAAAGTGGTCGGACCCTTCCCCGGACCCTGCGCAAGCGGGAGCTATGTGCACTGGGCTGTCCTTTTTTCTTTAACCATCCATACATTTTGCAGGGAGTTCATTGTCGATCTTGTGGCTGATCCTGGCATGCTTATTCCTTCAGAAGTAGCTGTTCCGTCTATGCCATTCGAAGAAAATTTCATCGCTGATAACATTAGCAAAGATGATTCTGCTGATCAGTTTGGATCTTCTCTTAGTGGAGTGTCAAGTTTGGCATATGGTTCTTTTGAGTACGAGTTACTTGATGGAAGATCCACATCAATTAATATGGGCTCTTCTGATACTAATGGGGCCATAACTAGTCAGACAAACAATCCACAAAACATGCTATCAAGTTCATTCGAGAAACTGTCAGTCCGTACATCTACTAGTGAAAATAGACCTGTGACTATTGAATCTGCAAATACAGACTACATTATGGCTGCAAAGAACAAAGAAAAATCTATTGCGGCGTATGATTCCTCATCAACTTCACCTTCAACATCAGAGGTGGGCAGTACTCCTGCTGTCCGTAGGATGAAAGTGAAGGACATTTCAGAGTACATGATTCATGCTGCCAAGGAAAACCCACAATTAGCTCAGAAAATCCATGAAGTTTTACTTGAAAATGGAGTTGTGGCTCCACCTGACCTGTTTTCAGAAGATTCAATGGAAGAGCCGAAGGACCTAATTGTGTATGATACTACCCGGTTTGAAAGCAAGGATGAAATGAAAAAGACAATGAATGAGCTTGGGTCAAGGGAATATGCAGATCGTTGTCATGGTCAATTATTACCTCATCATCCTGCTGGACATGAAGTCCAACCGAAAGTTCTTCCTCCCCGGACACCTTTGGAGCCTGTAGAAGGTTTGGGAATCAACCATCCCCATGATATCCGAGATGAACCCCAACCAAAATTTGTTCCTCCCTTTGTTTCTCAGTATGAGCCTTCAGCACCACCTCAGGATGCTACAGCGCCAGTTACGAACCAGTTACCTGTTACGGCTGCCGCTGTTGCTACTGCTGCTGTGGTGGCATCATCGATGGTTGCTGCTGCTGCTAAATCTAATAGTGATATGAGCTTTGATGTACCTGTTGCTGCTGCAGCTACCGTCACTGCAGCTGCAGTTGTAGCAACAACTGCAGCTGTCAGCAAGCAATATGGACAATCGGAGCCTGGTAATCAAGTGCATTGTTTACCAAGTCCTTCGCAAGGAAATGAATCAATTCAGAAAGGAGGAGACGATTTTTGGGACAAACAACACGTTGAGTTTGATCATGGCCAAGACAATACTCTGGATCAAGAAGTTCCTCGGGAAGCAGAAAGAACGTCAGACAAATCAAGTGGTACAGATAGTGCAAAATCTGATATTGCTCTGGAAGAAATCGCAGAATTTGAAATGCAATGGGATGAAATTACTATGGGTGAAAGGATTGGTCTTGGTATAGTTGATTACTACTTATGCAAATGATTGACTTCTTAATCATATTACAACTTCAGTGATTACCACAAATGCCTTTTCTCTTTCAGGATCATTTGGAGAAGTTTATAGAGGGGAATGGCATGGAACCGTAAGTCTTTAGTTTAACATATTAAAAAATTCTACATTTATACTACCATCTAAATTGGTGAATGTTAAATTAGTACTGGAAAAATACATTAACAAAGTTGGAATTTGGTGAATGCTAAACATTTGTGTCTTGGAAGGTGTAGCGTCCCTCCAAAAAAGGAAAAGTGGGTGTAAATATGCAATTTGGAAACTCTTGCCCTCAATTGCTTCAGTCATCTCTGGAACTTCAGCTGACTTGATTTCTTTAGTATCATTAGTGTTTGAAAGAAAATAGTATATTAACTATATCTGATCAATTTGGATCTCAAGCTTTTAGCAATGTCTTTTATGGATTGTGCTTTTGTTGGGGTTTGTGGGATAACAGACAACATTGTTTGTAGGAAGTTGCAGTCAAGAAGTTTTTACAACAAGATATTTCAAGTGATGCTCTTGAAGAGTTTAGAACTGAGGTATACTTCTCTCCATATTTCAAATGGAATAAATATTCTGAAGATCCAAACCTTCTGGCTTTGTTCCTTTTCTGTTTGAGTTCTATGCACACACAGAAATTTGTGTCTCTGCAGTCACGTGTGTCCATATGGCATTTGCACTTGTGCTCACTGATGTTCTCCATGATGGAATTATATTTCCCTTTCGTTCATGTAAATTTTATTACTGGAAAATTTGAAATATATACTACTTCCATTTGGAAAACTTATTGCTCTAAGACAAGCAAGTTAGTTCATTTATTTTGTGAATGGAGGATGTACTTGATACTATTTGACACAACATTTCCCAGAAAGGGAGCCTTGGCGCAGCAGTAAAGTTGCTTCCTTGTGATGTAGTGATGGGTTCAAGTCCTAGAAACAGCCTCTTGCAGTAATGCCGGGAAAGGCTGCGTGCAAAAGATCCAAAGTGGTCAAACCCTGTGCAAGTGGAAGCTACGTGCATGGGACTTCCCTCTTTATGACAATGATATGCTTTATCTTATAATCAGTTTCTTTCATGTGGGTTACTGGTTGTTCAAGTTTCTTTGTATAAGATGTTTATACCTCCTAATAATGCCTCATTTCATGTGTAGGTGCGAATTATGAGGAGGTTACGACATCCTAATGTTGTTCTCTTCATGGGTGCTATCACTCGTGTACCTCATCTTTCCATTGTCACAGAATTTCTTCCTAGGTAATATTTCACTATTTTAGATTTTTCACAGAAAACAGGAAACCACATTGTTTACCATGTGATTCAGATTGATATCTGTCAATCGTGCATGTTTTCTTTCCTGTCTTTTGTCTTGCAATATGTTTACCGAACAGCTTGGCTTCTTCAATCTACTAGTCCACTACTCAGAAATGTTCTAGCAGTTGCTTGCATAAAATATTGGCAATGCCTCTTATATTTTATTTTGTTTCATAATGTTCTAGTATATTTGTATGATGAAAAGGTTGTATCTGTATTTGCTGTAGGTGTCGATGAATTCTCAAAAAGGTTCCTATGCATAATGTTTGTCTTATTCTTTTATCCTGCTTTTTTTCCTTTATTACATCTTCCTAGTCCTGGAAGAGCTATCATAACCTTGTTGGGTTTTATAAGTCCGTGGGTCAAGGTGACACTATTCTTGGAGAGAGACACACTCTGGAATGCTAGCTAGAAATTCCCTCTAGAAACTGTCCGTATGTATTTGTTGAGGCGTACAATGTCCACTAAATAAAAAGATGTGAAAAACAATTGGGATGCAAATAACTATAGCATTCGTTTTTTTTTGAGGAAAAATAATAATAGCATTCAACATATAATGACATGCATGTTGATATATATGACATACGTATTGCTGTTCTCAGCTTAATCCACGTGTGGTCACTCATAATAGCTCCTTTTATGCTTCATTTACAAACTATGGATGCAGTTTCAAATACTCCTTTTTTTTTCAAAAAAGACTTCATTTACTGACTGTTACATGTACAATTGATACTGGTAATGCAGAGGCAGTCTGTTCCGATTGATCCATCGACCTAACAACCAGTTGGATGAAAGGAAGCGCTTAAGAATGGCACTTGATGTGGTAGAATATCTTTGTTTGATGTTAGCTGATATATATATGGAATAGTAGTCACCATCTGACAAATGCTTGTCTTCTGAATCTTGCTTCTAACTGTGTCCAGGCTCGTGGTATGAATTATTTGCATAATTGCACTCCAGTTATAGTACATCGAGATCTAAAATCTCCAAATCTGCTGGTGGATAAGAATTGGGTTGTGAAGGTAACACAGTTCCTTAATAGCAATGGCATTCTTGTATTAATTTTGCAGGTTTTATAACATTTTTTCTGTTAGGTTTGCGATTTTGGTTTGTCAAGAATGAAGAACAATACTTTCTTGTCATCGAGATCAACTGCTGGAACTGTAAGCTTGCATCTTTTCAGCAATTGTTTAGTAGCCTTATGTGTGAACAGTGCTTTTGCAGTCGTCCGGAGAACAAGAAATTCCAAACCTGTGTGTTAATGGTTTAAATTAGGCTGCTTATTACGACCGGATGGCTTTCGCTACTCCAATTTAATTATCTGCTTTTCTTCGTTTCGTATGATTAGATCTGTCTGTAATGTTTTGAATTGTTGAGCTGTGTAAATTACCATTCCCTGTCTATCACAAATTTGTGCATCTGCTTTTTGAAATCTGAAGCAGCAAGCTTGTAGCTTATTTGTCGGCTCAGCTAAAATATATTTAACGTCTATGTATAACTCAAAATACTATTTTGAGGTTAGTTAATATTAATATCAATTGCATCAGGTAGTAATATACTTTATCTTAGTATGAGAAGAAAAATGCTATGTGGGTGGTTTTTTTTTTTTTTTCTTAAAGGAAAAGAATGTCATGTGAGGTTTGAATCTACAGAGGAGGTCAAATCTTAAAACTACACCTTGGATTTATACTTCACTGTAATACATTTCTTCTAATGAAGCCACTATCTGATACCTTAATAATCTTTCCAAGAAGCAGGTGAAGCAAATGATAGAGCTTTATTAGTGGAGCCTAAATGACATGTAAACCTTTATAGACATCTGCAAACTTTTGTTTTGTGGGGTGTTGGGGGAGATAGACATCTGCAAGCTTATAAATCCCGTAAGAAAATGATAAGAGTTTATAAGTTAAGCTTTTATCTATAAGGTTTCCGTTTGAAGTCTGAAACAGATACTAGCTGTTTAACTTACTGAAGTTTGTTATGTACTTAAGCTGGCAAACGGAATTAAGCATTTCTATAACTTTTACAGTCTTGTATCTGGATATTCTTGAAGGCAATGTAATTTGTGTCTTAAAAAGGCTAGGTTGTTGTTGTAATGTAATTTGTGTCTTAGTTGTAGGCTGGTTTAAGAGCTAACTTAATTTTACTAAACAGTTGTGCTGATGTGCAGGCTGAATGGATGGCACCCGAAGTACTTAGGAATGAACCATCAGATGAAAAGTAAGTTCTACTGGTTGAAAGCTAAGATATATTTTACCTCAGATGATGTGCTTCCTGAAATGGTTGCCTGTTTGCAGATGTGATGTTTTTAGCTATGGAGTCATATTATGGGAACTTTGTACGTTATTACAACCTTGGGAAGGTATGAACGCCATGCAAGTTGTTGGAGCAGTTGGGTTTCAGAATCGCCGCCTTGATATTCCAGATAACACTGATCCTGTTCTAGCAGAGATAATAATGAAATGCTGGCAAACGTTAGTACTCTTAACTTGTTTGCTGCAAGTTTCAAAATATATTGCATTGTGCTTCCAGATGTAGTGCATCATCCTGATGTATCTTCTCATTTATTTTTGATAAATTCACATTTGTGTGTCCTGTGTTATATTTAGGGACCCTAAGTTGCGGCCATCGTTTGCGGAGATTATGGCCACACTAAAACCATTGTTGAAGAACGTCACAAGCAATCAAGCAACAGTCAGATGATGAGTAAAACATGGAGATTAGCAGCTGCCCAACGAGCGATATGTAGAATTATTTTGTGTACAGTGACTGCCAAACATGTGATGAAGAAGAAAAGTGTGATGTTGGTCTGTTTGCTACTCCATCCAAGTATAGCTGTAAATTCTTAGTGGCAGTTCTTTGGCCGGTGCTGGTATTGCCTGTAATAGGAACAGAGCAAGAAACTGTGCAAAACGAAAAGAATGTTTGGCACGGTGGGTAACGGATCAGAACCTGAAATAGCAGGCGGAACAAGGTGCATTTGTTCATACCATTTCTCCTTTTTTTTCGTATTTTCCTTGAGTTTTTCACCAAACGGTGGGTATTTATGTGTAAAGATGTCAACACATGTAATGCGCTGTCAACCAGGAAAAAGAAAAGGAAGGTTGCTCAGCTTGTCAAAGATCTTGGACTCTTCATTTCTGATGTGTCTCCATTTTATTGTCAACTTGTTAAGGTTGCTCGTTCGGCTCTTCGTTACGAATATTGATCTGGACGTCCAGTCGTTTCTCATTGAAAATTGAAAGTGCCACAGCTGCTGCTTACATCATATTCTCTTTGTTTTTTAAATATAGTCACAGTTCATTTTAACCGTTCGTTTTATTTAAAAAATTATTCAAATATGTAAAATAAAGTCATGTTTTAAAAATATTTAATGATAAATCAAAGCATAATAAGATATATAATATTTTTTATATTTTTTAATAAGACGTATGATCAAAGTTAATTATGATTATATTTAAAAAAACGGAGAGATTAGTTATCTTCTGTCACTGTCGCCCGATTCTGCCTTCCGTCACCATCTGTTCGGTTAAGCTGGAGAAAGTGGTACGGTATACCTGTATAACTGAAACTTCGGTGTTGCAATTCCCGGCAGATCACGATGTGACGGGGCTCGCGCAGTCCAAGATTGGCAAACCCTGCGAGATAACATGCGATGTCCACGGTCCATTCGGCTCTGCTTTCCTCCACACCCGCACCACCGGTTGATACACGGGAGGCCGCGGACGTCGGGACCGGAGCGCGCGCTGCCTCTGCTCCCATCCATCATCCCGCGTCGATTGGACCAGTTCCAGCCACGAAAAGTTCCTCAAACCTCGCAGGCACGTACCGCCGCGCCATCTAGTTAACCCGAACCCTATCTGTTCCAAAGCAGCAGGGGGAGACGGATCGACCGCATAGCGCGAACGCCAGCTCCGCCGCGGACCACCAACCGAGAGCACGCGCTGGAAGCAATGGCGGGCGTTTTCTGGGGAGGCGGAAGGGCCGACGAGGTGGCGGACTTTGACGAGTACGACCCAACCCCGTACAACGGCGGCTACGACATCGCCCTCACCTTCGGCCGCCCGCTCCCGCCTTCCGAGGAGACCTGCTACCCCATCTCCACCACCACCTCCTCCTCCTCCTACGACCGCCCCCAGCAGCACGGCGGCCAGGGCTACGACGCCGCTGATCACCGCAGGAAGCCGCACGCCGAGGAGTCCCACGGCTCGGCTGCAGGGTACGCGAGGCGGCCACAGCAGCCTCATGAGGAAGAGCCTCACCACGGTTCTGTAGCTGCTGGGTACGGTTACGGGAGGAAGGTACACGACGACGATGAGCAGGCTTACCGCAAGCCGAAGCCAACGTACAGCAGGGACAAAGACGAGCAGGGCTACCGGAAGCCGAAGCCGGCGTACGGAGACGACGACGAGCACGCGTACCGGAAACCAAAACCGTCGTACAGCAGGGACGATGACGACGAGCAGGGATACCGGAAGCCGAAGCCGGCGAACCGGGACGACGATGACGATGAACACGCGTACCGGAAGCCGAAACCGGCGGCGGCGTACGGGGACGAGAGGCCCAGCTACGGCCGCAAGAAGCAAGTGAGTTCGAGACATTGGGCCGTAACCAAGTGGGATGAAATGCTCGGCCATTGAGAGCCTTGTTGGGTTAACGTGGGCATGGATAGTAGGCCGCTTTTTAACTTGTTTGTATGTATGTACAGGACGGCGACGACTCTGATGACGACGACGACGAGAAGAGGAAGCCGCGTTACAAGAAGTACGACGATGACGGTTCCGACGACGAGAAGAAGAAGCGTTACGAGAAGAACAACCGTCGCCGCCACGATTACGATGATTAAGCAGGCAGCTCAGCTCAGCTGCATCTACTGCGTCTAGTAAATAAGCAGGGCTGGCGGCGCACAATTTGCTTCTCAAACTGCGTCTTTTTCCTCTTCTTTTTGCCCCTCTTTGTTAAGTTCTGCGCTATATGAACTGGATGTTGTTGTCACTGAAACTTTTCTTTGAGAGGAACTATGCGCCCGATCTGTATATTTGCGGTTCATCGAGAGAGAGAGAGAGAGAGAGAGAGAGAGAGAGAGAGAGAGAGAGAGAGAGAGAGAGATTTGTGTACTTGCGATATTTCTGAAATTATGAAAGCTGGTTGTTTGATTTTAGCTTCATGACTATGATGATAAATTGATAAGGCTTCAAAATAATGCAGATGATACTGTTCGAGCTGCATCTCTCTCTAAAGTATCTGTTTTTTCGGTGAACTAATAAAGCCGCTGTAACGACCCTGCTGCTATACCCGCCGCGACAGGCGTATTTTAGCTAGGCTGCAGCTTGGGTGGTACCTCGGGGGTACAGGCAACTCAAGTACATACGCCGGTACATGTTCATTTTTTGATCTGGAACGCAGGGCTGCGAATCTATCGCATACTCATGCGCTGCAATGCCGATATATATAGGCCATATAGCAACAACCAACAAGCATTGTGTATGTTGCAAGTAACAGTACTGCCTTTTCTTAACTGTGATGAACGAAACACACGGATAGTACGGTGTTTAGTGTTGATGTGACAGGTAGCTGGATGTCGCTCGGATCATGTGGCTACGACGCTACGCTAAATACATCCATCGCGTTGTAAGAAAAGAAGACAGCCGCGCGCGGATCGTAGTTATCTGTCACCTTTCCTTTTGTCGCAGAGTTGTCCAAATTAAATCGCTGGTGGTACTCACGGTCGCTTGCAGCTTGAGAGACCTCTCCTTGGTTCACTAACACGGCAAGTAAACTGTAGAAGTAGTAACAAGAACTATAGCGACCCCCGTATATAATTGGGGAGGTCGGGAACGCAAGTTACGCAATGTTTTTAGCGACTTGTGACATGAACGTGTTGCCAATGTACATGCGGCCCCGCGTTCCGCACGGTTGTCCGCACGTCGGCATCCCGCCGTCTGGCCCGGATCGATCGCGCCACCGCGTCGACGCGACGCGAGAGGAGGTCATAGGCACCACGCAGCAGGTTACTGCCGCACGGGGAAAATGGCAGGATCATCATCTCGTCTCTCTCAATATGGAGCTTGCCGGCAGCCCGGCGCGAGGGACGCGCGAGCGCCCACCAAATCTGGGAAGAGAGAATAATGCGCGCGCGCGGGCATGACTTGTAGAGTAGGAGGAACATTGGTTGTGCCGCCCGCACAGTTGGGAGCGGCAGGCAGCACAGCAGGCGCTCGAGCCTCGAGGACGCGGGCGTGGTCTCCATCGTTGTCGTCTCGGAGAGTGGCAGCCGTAGGCCACTTGCAGTGTAAATAGCTTGCGGCGGCGGCGGTCGACAATTCGGGATGTGTACTAATCTTGGTCGGAGAATTAATGCACCGCATGGATAGCTCTATCTTCTTTGCTTACAGGAGTAAAGGGCACACATGGGCTACCACTGTTCATATAGTTTGGTCTGTTGCAATTTACGTATGTCAGGTTGGCGTCGTTTCCTTTTAGTTGTAGAATTTTGTTTCTTTTCTTAGACAATCCGTGTACAAGAAAGAATTCTTGCATGAAAAACATGCCCCTGACAAACCCTCAAGGCACTGGAGAAAGAACAATAATAGGGCGGTTAACAAAGGAAGTAAAAACACACACACACGCACGCACACGCACACACGCACACGCACACGGGAACCACGCCGAACGCTAAAGCAGGGTCATTTCACGAGCCGCGCTTAAAGCTAAAACAGCCTAAAGCTAGGAGAGCTAGAGCTAAACCACCCTCCCCTGCCGGAGAGCCTCTCGCCTTGTGCAGTTGCGCTCCCTCCCCTTCCCCGGTTCCCCGCCACAAGCCCACAACCAACAACGCGCCAAAAATAAACTCGTGGAACCGCGCGCGCTCATCGTCGCGATGGAGGTTGCCGAGGCGCCGCCGCCCGCGCCGGAGGACGACGGGCTCGACGATCGCAGAGTGCCGCTACACCTTCCCCGGCTGCTCGCCGGTGTAGTCTCGGGCGCCCTCACCGGCCTCTTCGCTCTCGGTATATATAATTGCTTTATATCCGCAGCTGCTCTCTTCTCATCGCGCACGCATGTTGAGCGCCCCCTTGCGATGCTGAATTTCGACGTGGCTTTCTTCTTGTGTCCGCGGGCACGTGTGTCCAATGAAGCTGGAGCCGTGACCGGTGCCGTTACGGGCGCAGTGGCGGGCAGAGCTTCGGACAGCGGCGTTCTGCGTGGAGCTGGAATGGGGGCGTTCGCCGGAGCTGTCCTGTCCATTGAGGTTCTCGAGGCTTCCCGCGCTTACTGGTGCTCCGACAGGCTTGGTCCGCACGGCGCATCCTCCATGGTCAGTACTAATAAGTTTTTTGTCACTTTCAGATCATACAACTGCGTAGGCGTTTTAAGTAAGTTTCTTAATAACATTTTTGTTTGTGAATTGATAACTCTTGTCGAATTAAATTGCGGTGCTTACTTGTTCATTGAAATCATTTGTCATCAAAACAAAATTACGCGTCATGAGTTATCTGTGAGATTTGTGACTAGTTCATATACTCAATTTTAGTATATATTGCAAGACCGTTTAAAGTCTAGACGCTGAATGTGCAACTTTAACTTCTGTATACGTGCTCTCTGAAGAAAATTCATGGTCTCATGTGCAGGCCGATTTCATTGAGCAGCTCCTTCATGCTCGATTTGTGCAAGAGCAATCTACACCTTCAGCACATGGTACGTCATATCGTTGGCAGGTCAGTATCATAACCTCCATTCCAACAGCATCAAAGATCGCAAGCAAATTTTCATAATTGAATTGCACGAAAAAGACACTTATTTGATAATGACTGCAGCTTTGCATGTGGTTGTTGCCACAGAATGGAACAGCGTGTGTGTTGTCGTTATCATGTCATACTGCACGCATTAAAATGGCTAATGCTGCAGTTTTTTCTTTTTTTTGAGACGTAAGAATCAATCATTTTAATGCGTGTGTGGTTATTTTCTTTGATAGGTCAGCTTATCAGATTTTGGTCATGACGATCTGTATGACATCTTTGGTGACATTTCATCTAACGGGATTTCACAAGAGTTGCTGAAGAAACTGCCACATTATGTGGTCACAGAACAAACGAGGAACGCTTTTGGTGAAATCCTATCGTGTCCTATCTGTCTACAGGTATAGTCATGGATGCACACTTCATATTGTCAAACTTATGAGCGAAAGTTACAACTAAGTTGATGATTCTTTTCCCCTTCATATTATGGAGTTTATGAGTTACCAGCTGGAAAGAACAACTAGACGATTATAAAAAACAGTCTTTTATGAGCGAACCAACTAGTTTACCAACAGCATGTCTGAAAAAAGTGGTTATCAGTGCAATAACCAACCAGTAGCCCAGTTTTACTGAATCCTGTTTGTTCAACCAGAAAAGAGGGCTCAGTCCGGAACTGATAACTGTGGCACATACAAATGCACTATGGACCATTCAAAAAAAAAAAAAGTGCACTATGGCTGGATAATGAATGCCAGTGATGGAGAAAACGCAGATAGATGCAACAGCCCCAATCGGGCAACAACAATTAGCAGTTTGACACCAAAATTTGCCTGCTACTAAATGCAATATGGTTGGATCCTTCTCCTCTGTTCTCAACGCCGACCTAACGGTGTACTTCTTGCAGGACATTGTGGCCGGTGAAACAGCGAGGAGGCTGCCTAATTGTTCTCACACTTTTCATCAGCCTTGCGTGGACAAATGGCTCGTTGATCATGGTTCATGCCCTGTGTGCAGACAAGATGTGTAAGATAGCTAGTGTTAACCTGCTTGTTTGTTGCAAGCTCCTGGGTGTAGACGTACGAAATGGAGTTAGTTTGGCGAAATGCTTGCTATTACACGATATATGCTACTGCATATATAGAGGCACGTAAAGCAATGTAAATACTCGAATCTACCAAATTTACTGCTACCAAGAAATACTCAGTTACAGTATGGTATCTGCTTAAACCCGCGTCAGTTTATTTACATATACATACTGTGGCCGCCTGGCCGGCTTGTCGACCTCAGCTCTAAGCCTTTTGAATTTTCAGCAAATTCAGTTCTAAGCAGATGGATTAATTGTCTTATGCACAGATATTCTCGTGTTCGACTAACTGATGTTTTTACTTGTCAATAATGAACCGGGCCGGCTGCCGACACAAAGTCCACTGATCCAGCTGGTCCCTTAGTTGTACACGCAGCATGAAACTCGTCATATGACTGACGGGAAGGCCTGAAACACCCGAGTTAGCTATATACAGACCCTAAAAATAACATACTACACGGTAGTAGTGAGGAAGGCAAGCAGCAGTTAGGCTGGGATCGATCCTCGTGCTGCACAAAAGAAACGGTCGGCCTGTGAGAGGGCCGCAAACTAAGCAAAGTGAAAATGAAAGGAAGAGAGGAAACAACAGATGGTTGTGTTGCTTTTGGGCTGGAAAGTGGATAACGGACGGCCAGGAAGTGAAAATGGGAACATATTTCATGAAAATGGCCTATTGTGCACATCTGCAGTTGTAGTTTTTTTGGTTTTTAACAGAAGGGTAAAAATACAATCCAACTACTTATAATGAGTTTATGCACATGTGCACAAAATACATCATGTGCATATGATATTTCCCCAAATACATAAGCCGCTATTATCCTAACAAGTCAGTCATATCATATCCCCGAAACCATGTTACATGAGAATTTTCATTTTGTTTCAGAACAAAAATGACTTATGTGATCAAAGTCAAGCTAAAAGAAACTTTCCCGTAATAGAAGCAAATTTTGATTCTCAACACCTAATATGCATAATTTTAAGTGCTTGTCAACTTGCTACGTTATTACCATTAGTATCATCTAGTATGATTTTTATGGCAAGTTATTGGAATTGAAGCCAATGCCTAAGAGGCATATATTCTGAATTGCAAGAGTTTCACAAAAATAAACAAGAACAATTTGGTAGCTTTTGACCCCAATTGATTTTTCTCATTATTCCAAACAAGATTCTATGATTCGAAATCAGTGTTGTTGAGAGGCTACTATCGGCAATCCATTGTGTGCACTGGTATATATATTTAATAAATTACATGATGATATATTTTGTGTTTAGTAAAATGCCTCTTTTATTTTTGATATTTTTGAAAAAAAAAAACTTTGATCGTCTTTATTGTGCCACGTCTTATATATCATATTTATATAATTTATATCCAAGTACTTAAGTATACAAAGTGTATGACTTGTTCCTTGTTGAACGAAGTCTACTTTTTTCTATTTATAATTTTTCAATTTATGTTTAAGTCGGGTTGGTCACCTATTTTTTAGTGATTTAAATCATCCAAATATATCCATCGCAAAGGTTTCATGATGCTGATAAAACTAATTTAGATGGGATCTTCCTATCTAACTCGGAATTTAAATCGTCTTTTTATGCTTAATTGAATATATATTTTAGATAAATTATTTAATTAATATCTTTTAAACTATAGTTAACGTGTATTGTGGTAATAAAATGTTATAATAGTTAAGTCATGAAATAGCGAACTCTTATAAAGAAATGACTATTGTCACTTCTTATATGATCATAGTTTTTTACATTTAATTTTATCACTTGTACCTCGTGTCCATTATGAGACCATCTCTCCCCGATCACCGGCCGGTCAGATGGAATATTACAGACGTATATATGTATTATTTCCCGTCGGGTGTAGCTACCACATCGTCCTAGTCCGAGCCTGTGTCTAATATTACCGTTGCACGTCACATCCTCCATGATCCGTAATAAAGTACTTTCATCCTCTTGGTGTTTATTTTTCCAAGTTAAACAATCAATAGTCAGCAATGATTAATATTATTGTTGTGCTTAGGTATGATGATGAAGTAACTATGTGGTTTCGCATTGTTATGCACTTATGCGGAGGGTTCGGTTCTTTGCATTTTTGTACGAAGTAATGAAGATACTGACACACATGGAATTGAAGAATTAAGTTTAGATAATTAATTAATTATTCACTTAAAGTGAATAAGAAATAACTCGATGAAAAGGATAAACACAGTACAGAGGACTGACATGGATTTAGAGAAGACAAAAAAAATTAGTGGTTTGAAGAATGTAAGATTTATAACAAGCATACGCAAAGTGGAGACTGAAAGTTACATGATCACCACGGTCACCGAATTTTAATGATAGTGATAAACATTTGTTAACTTAAGTCATGTATATAAATGTTATGAATTGTACTACATTCGTATTTTAATTGTTATTATTAGAACAACATTTATAATTTAAAAATGAACTAAATTTGTTCTTCTAAAGACAACGATTTAAAATACAGAGGTAATGCACTATGAACATAACGACTGAAAAGCACATTTAGAAATTTCAACTGAAATAACAGTTACATCTACATTTGCACCACAAAAAACTTATCACCACATTACATATGATGTAAGCTGGCACAGTAATGGACGTGATGATAATAAAAGGATAACTTATAAACAAAACATGCACAACATACAAATATCATATTTTGATCCACCCGACTAGCGACTAGCGTCGTGCCAGCGCGGCTGAAGAGAGAACAATAAGAACAATAAACAGAGTCATGGCCACAAAGGAACCGATGAGGGAGCCGGAGATGCGCTCGCAGAAGGAATCGAATTGCTGACAGATGGCGAACCAGTTGGCCCTGACGTTGCCCTTGTGCGCCAAGTACACGATCGCGGCGGCCGCCGACGCTGCTGACGTCACCAGTACCAGCATTGCCTTCACGAATAATGTACAAATAATTAATTTGTACTAATCATTTGAGCCGACCGGCGATCCGAAGCACTCTTGCATACAGTACACATGAACTTAATTAGTGATAATCGTTCTGTCTTACCGCGTCGAAGAAGACCAAGACAAGCCTGCTGTATTTTGCCCTACTTCTGATGACGTGCACGATGGAGAGAGGGATCGACAGAACCAGGTACGCGGCAACGACAGAATTCGCCACCACGAAGTACCTGACAAATTAAAGAGGAAAAGACGTAAGTATGGATCACAAGTCGGAGCTTCGGCATTGATGGAAGTGACGATCGAACACACACAGCACACCTACGTTTATTATACGTACGTTAAGGTTGGGAGATCGTTGTACTGAGCCTTGAACCGGAGGAACTGAGTAACGAAAGGCAGCGTCTGGTTGGTGGTTCCCATGGCGATGGCGCTGCCGACGGTTGCGACCACCGCGACGAAGCGGAGGACGAGGTCGACCACCGACAGCACTCGGCTGGCCGCCCTGCTCTTGCTTCTGGCCAACTCGTGCACGACGGCGGCCTTCTCGGCAGTCTCGCGCGCGCCGTGCTCGGATACCGCCGGGGCCTTGGAGGTCTCGCCGTGCTCGGACACCGCCGGGGCCTTGCCCTCCACTTCCATCGCGTGCGCACGCTACGCCCGGTGCGCTGGTAGTGGTGCCACTAGCGGGCGGCGCGGTGCAGATATCGATCGATTTGACTGTGTTTTGAGCGAGCGGCCGTTGTATGCAGCTCGGAATGCTGCACAAACGCGTGTGCTTATGTACACAATCAAGCGTGGATCGATGTGGATTAGGTGATTCTGGCACACGAGTGTCTGATGCGAGCGTACACGCCGGAAAGAGAATGCAGTTTGGTTGGCACCAACTCCCCACTTGCTCCATCACGGCTAGGCTAACGACATCAGTTAGCTTTATGTCAGTGGACGGCACTTTGAATGACGAAGCCCTCCATGTCGTCTCGTGTCCTGAAGCACGGACGCTGGTTCTTCGCTTGAGGATACAACTTTCCTTCGGATTTGTGATGGTTCATCGAAATGGGCCAGACAAAGGCCATTTCGAACAGAATCCAGTCTGGCCGCTGCATGTTTCTAGCCCAACAAGGCTGAACACTATGCTACCCAAGGCCCAGGATCGGGAAGAAAGACCTAGGCCACCCAAAAAAACCAACCTTATCCACTAAACCAACAACAGACTATTAGATTGCGGACCAAAAAAGCTTGAGCCCGCAGATCGACAGCCAAAGCTTTACCTCTCACTTCCGTTCCAAAGCCATCGAAAGCTTCCGAACAGAACACAACAACAATGGCATCGTCGCCGTTGGTCAAGCCACACTCGCACTTCTCCGGCACTCTGCACTCCTCAACCAGGAAGGCCGAGCTCCGTGGCCGCAGCTGCCCTGCACCCGTACAGGTACCGATCGTTCTCCTTTCTTCACAGGCGTGTAACAACTAACATGATGCTGTCTAGAGTTTTGCTTGTAGACCTCATGTGTGTACTGGGTGCTGTTTCTTTGCAGTTCGGCAGGTTCCAAGACCAGCACGGGCTTAACACCAGGCAGTTGTCTAAGGTAAAAGACCTTCAATCTGTATCCAAACCAAAAGAAGAAAAAAGTAATAGACAAGCTTGGTATGCTTATTACTGATGATTATGGGGCATTGGGGATTATGAACTGAGCAGAGGACTACTTTCTAACACCCAAAAAAATAAGAACAGAGTATTCAGTCCAAAACCTGAAGAAATGTTAGGGCACAAAGTAGTACATACACGTAGTACTTTTTTTATGGTTAAATCCATCAATCAATCGGTGTTTTTTTCTTATCGGAATCAATCAATCGGTGTTGTGTTGCAGAACCCAACTGGAAAGGGTTCAGTGAAGGCGAACGCCTTCCCGTCGCTGGACATGGTGTCCCTGATGGCAGTGATGGTGGACCACGTCGAGTACTCGCGGGACTACGTCGTGACCAAGTCCATCTGGCATCTCAGCGACACCGCATTGAAGAACGTCTGTGAGTGAACAGCATATGCTGGCAGATCATGAATTAACTAAGATCACCCAGTAGCTTCCCTCCCAATCAAACTGGTTCTTTCACTTCTTGTCCGCTGAGAAAGAAATAACTGTGTTTTCCTCTCCTGTATAGACACCTTCTACGCCATGTTCACCGTCTGGGGCATTTGCTTCACCGCGTCCATGAAGGCAAGCTTTCAGTTTTTCCAGAACTTAGGCATACTACGTAGTATTATCAAAAGGAATCGATTCAATTGTAGTAGCATTTTCTCCCTGCGCGTTGTTCATGACCAAGAAGGTGTCCTTGTTGTGTGTTGATTGGAAAAAAAACAGGATCCCTTCTACGACAGCGAGACCTACAGGGGGCAGGGAGGCGATGGTACTGTCCACTGGTATTACGACAAGGTATGCAGAGCGTCACGGTAAACACACATTGGTCGGTTTCAGTAACCAGCCTCTCAAACTGTATATCTGTTCATCTGCAGCAAGATGACCTGGAGGCGTCTGCGAGGGAGGCGCTCCTAAGAGAGGAGCTGCTCGAGGAGATCGAGCTGAGGGTGGGAGGCCTCAGGGAGCTGGAGGAAGCGGGCAGGGAGGAGCAGCTCACGCAGTGACAGCTCACTTGTTGGACCGCTATCTGAACTTTGTATGAACCGACGATACTCGGACTACTGTCTGTCCTACACATGCCTGTATATGCTGAACTGCGATCTGGTTTACACAACGTTTGATTTGGTCAATGCTATAGGTTTTGATCAAATGCAAACATTTGTAACGTTGATACTAGCACGTACTACTACAGTATTGATTGATACTACGAACTTTTTGCGGCACTACAGGACTCTGCTCTCTGCCTACTGGTACAGTACGCACGGCAAACAAGAACTGTAGCGTACAGCGTCGCCGCTGCTCACAGAGAGTTCAGAAATCGGGGCTGACCACGTTCTGGGCCGCACCCGCAACCGTCGTACGCCGCGCTATCATTGTTCGGCGCCACAGCATCAGCGGCTTGTACAGAGGCTGCAACGATTCGCCGTGGAGAACGGTGCGCCGAAGAATGCGCGGCGGGACGGGTGGAAGGCATATGGGCTCGCCGCGCGCTGCAGCTCCAACTCCAACGATTGCCGCGCTGTGACCGCTGCCGTCCTGCAGGGCAAAGCAGGCAGCACGGCTGACGGGGTCCGGCCATCGGTCAGAAGAGACATTGCACTCGCCATGGTATACCAGCCAGACCAAATTTCACAGTGTGGTTGTTTATCGTTTTCGAGTTTTACTTTAAAAAAACAACAAATTTAAAAAAGTTCCAAACCGTAAAAACAAAATGGTAAAACAACAAAAACCGAACAAAACCGGTCGATTTACCATAAAACATGTAGTAGTAAACTAAAAAAGGAAAAAAAAATCGAGCGGCATAATTTTTAGAAAATCACAACATGGGTCCCAATTGATTTTCGCAGACTCCAGGTGATTGTAACATTAATCGCCAAGAACACCGAAGTGCCGGGGTGCACTATGACACCGTGGTGACTATGCAACCCATCTTATTATGAATTGTTGAGACACAATAAAATCTAGTATTCTATTCTAAACAAGTCACATATCTCTACCTCACAAAACAAAAGTCACATATCTCCTCCATGGCTTATTTGTATAACGTATTATATACCACTAATTCAAATATAGTAGGTGTAGACTAGAAACGAATTATGAGAGACCTAGTCTGTCACTAACATGATAAGACCTTATCATCCACGTGACACGTAGATTCGCAGCTATGGTTGGACGTGTTTTTTTTTTTTACTAGAGAGAGATGAGGTCTCTCATAATTTATTTCCTTGGAGACCTAGCATAAGGAACTTGCACTCAAAACATACTCCGTCCAAGAAATATACAAACACACATGTGGTTTAGATAATCATATTTCAATACATTGACTAACAATATATCTAAAAGTGCTATTTTAATTATAAACAATTAATTAAGTGTAATGATATCATATTTTATTGTGAATATATATATATATATGTTAACATCATTTATATTTTGAGAAAACGCCATGGATTCTGTAGTCACTGATAATAAAAGTAATAAAAATACTTTTCTTGCTGGATAGAGGGAGCACGTTACCTTTTTTTTTTCATGGCGAGGAGTATGTAAATACCTGAGATTATCTTTGGCGTCCTGCTGGTTCAGTGCCGTTTTCTTCTTTGCTGTCATATATAGAAGGTTGCTAATAAAAACGAGAAACCAAAAAAGAGCATTTATTCATCTTCATGCATTCTCATGAACAAAAGGGTAAACGAAGGAAATTAGTAAATAATTCAGAAATGTCACACTCACAGTCTCACACAGATGATATAATGAAGATGACTTTTAAGGTCAGGTACTCAGGTGTATACCACCAACTAAGCCTATAGTGTAAGTAGATGATCTCACCATCTCGAGGCCTTGCATGAGAAAACGAGGCTATCGTGTAGCCAAAGAGAAAAACCTGCCGATCCGTGTGGTATCTCAGCGCACTAGAAACGCATGCAGAGAAAGAGAGGTTCTTCTTCTTTCCCCCGGTCGGAATGAGCCGGAGCCGGAGGTATTATGCATGGGCCGGCAAGTCATCCTTGGCTACACAACGACGAAGCAAACAACCTCATCCCCACATGCAAGCCCTCAGATGATTTGCCGACGACTGCCGATCGAGTAGTAGTAGCAGCTCAACGCTGCTGCAATATATGATCTGTGGCGGCGTAGTAGAGAGGAGAAGGGGGAAGAGAAGCTCCTCCGCTCCGCCTACATTCTTATACTCCGTGTTCACTTGCATGAGTTCGTCGTATGGGAAGAAGGATCGACGAGAACGAATATGTAGAGGGTTGGTGGAAATGTAGGAGAAGTGTAAAGCGAGAGAGGTGCACTGTAAGGCGAGATGTACCTCCTGGCGCCCTGGCCTGCATGGATTTGACGCTGCGGTACTGACATGTCTACACAGTCGTAGTAGTAGTATTCGCGATCAGGAGTTCAGGACGTACTCCTTTCGTTACTGTTTATTTGCGGTGTTAGCTCTCCTGGGCATAGATATTAATGAAAAAAATAAAATACGTACATAGAAAATAAGAAAAAGAGAGATAAAAATAAATTAAAAAGAAAGAAAAATATATTAGAAAGTGAGAATCATAAATAAAAAAGAAAAACTAAATGACCCTAAAATCATATGTAAATGAAAACGGAGGAAGCACCAGCAGGCTTTTGATGGTTCGTTTACATTTTCACGTGTGAGACATGCACGTTGCCACGCCGACTACTGTTCTGTTCTCTCTCTATGGCTATTTTCCAGGCTACATAAATGCATGTGAGCTGCTGCTGCTGCCTCGTCCCGTCGGCGTCTCATTCACTAGTAGAATCGAAACGAAACGATTGAGAGATTCATAAAGCTCAGTCGATCGGGAATAATTCATCCTTCACAGTCACACACATCTTGTATTCCATTGTTTGTTACTATTCAGGTAATAAGTTTATTTTCTGTCATCCATTTTTCATCGTGGTTATATACCACCAGCTAGCTAGCTGTGGTTATGTTGAACGATTTTATACGAACAGGAGATAGGAGTACATTAGTTTACCAAATAAATGTGCTGGATCTGGATTCATGGAACCTCACCGTCGTAGCGACCAGCGGTAAAACGATGAGGGGGAGTGCGGAACGTACCACAGGTCCTTTTTTTTTTTCCCCAGCCAAGAATTACTCCGAAGAACTTTCGACCAGCTCGTACGCGCGAGTACGAGACAAGGTTCACATCGCCAGCGGCTGGCATAAAAAAGGACTTGCGATGCAGTAACCCCTGTAAATCCGTAGCGATGAACACGAATCCACCCAATTGAAACTCGAAACACTAGGGGGTCAACAGTGGCATAGTACCCTCGTCAAAGCCGACACGTGCGGCTTTCATTCATCTTCAGCGGCAGCAGGCTACGATCGGCACCATGATTCTAGTTCTGCGGCATGGTAGTACTCTCTACTGGGGCTCGCGCTCTCTCACTCACTCTCTATGTGCGTCCGCGTACCGGCGGGACGCCTTTTGCTTTTTAGCCTGTCTGTCAGTTTTGACGGAACAGTACAAGAAACATCAGTGCAGCAGCAGTGTATGAGGCGCAGCTCCAGAACAGAAGATTGTTGGAAAATTAATGGCGGTGCTTCAAGGACTGGACTTTATGAGTACTGTAATTCACATACGAGGAGCATGCAAAACACTGACATCGGTGGTTCTTTTGTGCGGGGCATATACTGACGTTGTTAATAATCTTCCCCTATCATTGCTTGATTATTTCAAATCTCCTCCTCATTTCAGATTTACGGAGTACTACTACGCAGACTTTACAAATCACACGTACTATTCCGTAGTCCGTAGCATCCCCTTTTATGAAAGTCAATGTCATATCTCATGAGTCGTGATGGACAGTGTCAGGAAAGTTGAAGTTGAGACTTGATTGATTTTAGAACAGCAAAGTTATGTGCAAGTATTGGGATATCCTAGTGAAAATGCAGGACTGTCACAAACGCGTTTCACTTTTCTCTACTATCTCTCTTTTTAAAATCCCTGTTTTGCCGTTTCGGAAGCGAAATTTTTTTCAGAATTCAGAAACTGAACCTGCAAATCAATCGTATGACCAACGAAAGAACAGTAATGGGCTGAGCCAACTCGAACTTATTGGGCCGTCGGGTTTTTTATGGAGATCGTGTGATCTATAAACCGGAATATCACTACGCTTTCGGTTCATGTTTACGTATTCTGCACTGCACCACGGATTGGTTGCGGAAGGGTGTGCGACGCCGTCATGCCGGGCCTTGTCGCGCTCCCGCCGGCGGCTCGTCCCGCCCAGCTGCCGCCACCTTCAACCGCGCTGCCCCACCGTGGGCGTACCCTCGCTGCCCTCCCCTGTCGATGCCGCTGCGACCGGCGGCACCTACTTGGGGCCTCATCGGCGGCCGCCCTACTCCCTCTCATCGCCCTTCGTTCTACCGCGGCCCCACCCGTCGACCCCGACGTGAGCTCATTCACCATTCCTCGTACACGTTCTTCTATATGTGATGTCGATAGTATACCTCGCGGCCTGTTTTTGGCTAACTTGGGGGTGGGGGCAGGTGATGATTGAGCGAGTGCATCCGTCGAGGCCAGACTGGTACGAGGAGTTCTATGCCACGGCCTTGGACAAGGGCATGAAGTCATACGAAGCCGAGGTATACTGTTTTGTACTGTCTCTGATTTTAATTGATCTTCAGTTGAATCTTTTCCCTTGTGTAATAAAGATCAAGCAGTTAAGCCTGTGACTATTGGGAAAAGTTGAGTTCTCGGAAAAAAAAAATGTAGTAGTAGTACAATACTTTAGTTTTTCGTCCATATCAGGTCACTAGAGTACATAAATAGCAATTGGATGTGTTACTGACTTCTGAGCATACTGCACGCAATTGCGTTACTAATTCATCATGTGTGTCACTATGGCATCTAGTTGAGCCCACATTACTTAAAAGGCTGATACAGCTTGAAGTTCTGAGCTTGTGATCTCTCTTGGTATCTTGGTTTTGGCCTGATAATGCTACATGACAAGTAATATACGCATTTTTTTTTGTTATTTCTCATGAATTCATTCTACTTTTTATGCTTTAAGGAGTAAAAAATAGCAATGAGCAGATTGTTCAAAGGTTGTTGTAATTACTATAACAGCAATGTCTTGTTGATGATTTTGCTAGAAACATACTAAATAAATCCTTACTCAAGATTGCAGATTGCAGGCTATAAGGCGAAACTTTTCTCTCAATTCACAGCCACAGGAAAGAAGATTCTGGAGCTCGGAGTTGGAACTGGACCTAATTTCAAGTATTATGCAAACAGCAATGGGGTCAATGTAATTGGAGTAGACCCTAACAAGCATATGGAGGATTACGCCAAGGCAGCAGCAGTGTCTGCAGGACTTCCACCATCGAACTTCACATTTAAAAGAGGGGTATCGGTGTTATCTGTTGTTCCATAGTTGATAGTGTCTTGCTGTCAGTATGGCAACTGCATTTGATGCACGACTCTGTTTAGGTTGCTGAGTCTCTGCCAGCAGAGGACAATTCCATTGATGTGGTGATCGGTACCCTTGTATTGTGTTCTGTGAGTAACACTGACATGGCTCTGAGAGGTGATGTTTGTTCTTCACACTAATGTTAGCTTTGGGTTCCCTATTAATCTACTTGTAGCGAATCATGATGTCTCATCCAATGTTAAAACTTTACAATACAGGTGCTTCTAAAAATATGACTAGCGCTCCAGAGAAATCATTTTTGCTTTTATGATTCCGTCATTTGTTTTGAGAATTCCATCAATTCATAGTACTGTAACTATACTTTAGACTACCGTTTCTACGGTGCTCTATAGTGTGTATTTGCTGGCTACTAGACTGCTTGTATTTGCAACCATTTCTAGTAACTTAGGTTCATTTTTCTCCTTTATTGGCTTGCTGACCGTGGCTTGAATATTCGGACGCAATTCACAGTAGTTGTTTCCTTTTAGCAACTCAATTGGCTCTGTTCTTTCCACAGGCTATCACTTGGTTCTATTCTATCATCAGAAAAGTAATGTGTTGCAGCTGAGTGACTCACGCCATTATATTTTTGTGCAGAGACAAATAGAGTTTTAAAGCCTGGTGGCCTCTACCTGTTTATTGAGCATGTTGCCGCACCAGGTACTGCTATGGCTGCTTCAAATGTTAATGTTTTTATGTAGTTTCCTGATTTGGAACTGTTAAATCTATCTGTTCCTTGTTTCAGAGCCTGAATCGCTGTCGTTTTATGTTCACTGTAGATGATTCCTTCCTCCGATTTGTTCAAGGTGCCCTTGATCCATTGCAGCAATTTGTGGCCGACGGATGCCACCTCACCAGGAAAACCGGAGAGGACATTAGAGATGTTGGTGGGTTCTCCAATGTGAGCTTGGACAGTGTTCGACTCTCGAATGCATACATCATTAGCCCCCATGTCTATGGCGTAGCCTGTAAGTGAAGTTTTCGCTAGCTCAGATAGTGATGAGTAGTGTCTTCCATCTTTAAGGTCAATCAGCGTTTCGCTGTGCTGAGTGCTGACACGACAAGAGTCATTGAAGCAAGCGACCGTGGAAGATATTTGTTGATTCTGGGCTGTGATTCTTTAGACATCGAATGGGCTGGACCTGAGATAACTAAAGGGAATAAGGCCTAGGACAGTTGGGGCCTTGGAATGCCTGGGGGGTCAATGCAACTCATGAGAAAGCTTTTATTGGGCCAGTCTCCTGGCCATATTGTCCCACGCTCTCTGCG
This sequence comes from Oropetium thomaeum, assembly GCA_001182835.1. Classification (NCBI taxonomy): domain Eukaryota; kingdom Viridiplantae; phylum Streptophyta; class Magnoliopsida; order Poales; family Poaceae; genus Oropetium; species Oropetium thomaeum. Next base: position 515,414 of record LFJQ01000012.1, read on the forward strand.
CTATTTCGGGCACTACTGTGTCTGTCTTGTGTGACACAACATTCACTCAACCGTTGGCCCTACACTGCTGCGTCGTGCTTGCACCGACACTTGCACGTTTCGGTGCTTTGGCCAACCGACACGCGGACACGTCTCCTAACGCAAAGGATTGGAGCCATGCCATGTGCATCAGATACAGCTACGCTGGTGGCTTTGGAGTTTCGAACTCGCCGCGCTCGTGTCGTTGGGGGCGTGGCGTCGCGCCACAGGCTCCCCATTCAATACGCCTGCCCATGGGCAGACTCACGGGTCCCTCTCCCGTTTTTCTTTTTAAGCGGTCCCTGTCCCGTTTCTGCAAAAGAGCGCAACAGCCTGTGCTATTTTCTGTCATTTGAATTTACTGCACTTGCTTAGTACTAGTAACGGTGTTTGACCAAGCTGAACTTAATAGTAAAATGGTTGACGCATGTTTGAACGTGCAAATGCAGGAGTACGTAAATTGTAGTACTACACCAACACCAAGATTAAGGAACCCGTCGGTGTGGAGATGGGCTCCGATTTTCTCGGTGAGGTTCTTTTCGCCCGTGTGCCCTCGCCGTCTTTGAGCAGGGATCTGCGTCGTATCGACGAACGATCTCCTACGCCGGGCCTTGTCAATTGTCATGCACAGGCGCTGTGGTAGCCGGAGGCCCGGAGGGAGCATGTGCTCCTCCGCTGCGGTCTTGCAGATACAGTATGGGCGCGATTGGTTAGCTGCATGGAGGCCAGTCAGGCTGGGCGTATACAGGTTCAGCGTGTTTGGTTTTCCGGTTAGACTCGGCTCGTGCAACTAGAAATTGATTGGTTGACTGCACACTCTTCTGGCTCGCACGAGTAACATGCAGAAAATGGCTCCTAAACTGGCTCGCGGGGAACGAATCCTGATTTTGTATCTCGGGAGCCAGGCTCGCGGGCTGCTGGCTGGTGGCGGCCTAGCCGCTGCAGAACAGGCTCACTGCGTCGGGAAGAGAACCAAACACGCCCTAAGCGTACTGCTCTGCTTCGTGCAGGATCCGACGGGTTAAAGAGCAGACGGCCCCAGTCATCTGCAAGGCAGGGATTTTGCGCAGATACAGTGAGTAGACTGAGGTGTAACATTAAAAATTACTACGTAGTACTATATGGTGGATGGCTAATTGCTTAGAGGTAGTAGAGGTCAATGTTCGACAACAAACAGGATGTAAAATTAACAAATTAGATAACCCTGCAAGTACAAGTACCACTTGCAAATACTGAGTGGCGACCACGAAGAATCCTGACAAGGAAATTGAAGGCCGCACCAACCGGTTGTTCCAGCGGCAACGTAATTCCGGGCTACGAGCCAAACGCAGCAGATCCCTTGGTCCGTGTGCCTGGTCTGAGCACATGGCATGTTCGTTCCGCTCCGGTGTGAGCCAGTCTCCATGGTCGCACTGTTTGTCGTGGTCTCTGGGTCAGCCTGTTGTTGGTTTGTTGCTTTATTTAAGGCTGAGAGATGGCAAAACTACCCGACCATACAGCTCTGCTGCGCCGGTACATATGGACGATATGTCAAGTGATAGCAGTATTGTACGGTTTGTGTTTAAGGAAATATCCTGCTCGAACGGAATGCATCCAAAAAAAATTTATATAAAATCTAATAGATAAGAAATGTGTCAAATTGCCGTGATTCTCGTGGCGTTAGGGTCAGGCCCCCCGGCGATGTTCCATGCTCTTGTCCGCTGGTAACGGACGCCCGACTCGGCGATACGACTGCGGCCACAGATGCTCCTGGCTTGCTGCTACGTCGCCGGCGATGCCTGCCGAGCAACAAGAACTTGAGTCTTACAAAATATTGTAGTACTACTACTACTTAGTAGTAACTTTGATGAATCGAGCCCAAGATCTCTTTTACAGTACAGTAGTACTAGTATTTGAGTTTTACAATGGCGCTTCATTCAATTATACAGTAATCGTCACGTCATGTAGCGCTCATCCGCATCATAGTCGAATGATGCAGGCGGCAGAGTTCTAGTCGGACGCAGGCAGTCCCGTTCTGCCGGAACTCTCTCCGTCGAGACGGTTTGACAAGTGGGGCCAAAAATGAAACAGGCCCGTATTGCAGCTTCAGTAACTTCACGTGACGACTCGCGCCTCCCACTTCTCCTCCTCCTCATTCCCGCCAGCGCCACCTGTCCAGTACCCCACGGAAGGACGGCGAACGGGCGAAGTAACTGCGGCTGGCCCATTAAGTTGCACTGGCCCATGAGCTTATAAATGACTTGGGCTGAAGCTAAAGCACTTTCCTGTTCTAAGTTTGGTTCGCGGTTTGCATTAATTACGGAAAGTTAAACGTTGCTGCCCAATTTTGTTCACATTTGAATCGAATATGTAGGATTGGAACTCCTAAGTAGCACTCCTTCGTACCATAAACATCCGTATAGTTGATCATGACATAAAGATTAAAGAATAAGTTGATTTTATTTAATTTACATAAATAACACCACATATTTATTACTTCCGTATGGTCCTCGCTTAGTGGTCATACATCTATAACAATATTTTTATTTTTTATATAATTTAACTCTTATTTTAAATAGTACAACCTTAATTATATCTAGTTAATAGTAAATCATACGGATAAAATTGATAATTATTTTTTTCTAACGTACAGGTGTTTATAGAACGGAGGAGTAATACTCAAAATCCATCATCAGAGTCGTAGTACCAGAGTACTGTATATTTGTTCGGGACAAGATCGAAACAAAGCCTCAACAGCATAATCGGCCAAACAAAATACTTCTACAAACGAGCCACCAGCTGCTCCCGCCCACCGACCGTTCAACTTGCAAAGCGGCACCGTCACCGCGACTCTTCGGCCTACGCCCTCTTCCTTTACTGCACTGGGTCCCCGCGTTTTCTCCCGCAAGGTCACCACGCCTCCCAAGGCCACCAGAAAACCCGTGTCCCCTAGCTCAGCTACTTTTGCAGGGCATGGCGTGCCCCCACACCAGTCCACTCCGCGCAACCACCGTCCCGCCCCCGCCCCACGCCCACGCCCTGCGCGCCGCGGCACCACGCGCGCCGCGCGCGGCGGTTTGAAACCCTGCCGCCAACCACTATATATCACTCCATCGCCCGACCTGCCTTTCCCCCAACTCCCACCTCGCCCGTCCCAGTTCCGCTTCACCCGCCGCCGCCGTCGTTCTGGTGCGGACCGTATCCCCTCACTCCCGCCCTACAGACGCAATGGCGCTTCGCAAAGCGGTCCTCGCGGTCGCCCTCCTCGCTGCGCTCGTCCCGCACGGTCTGTCTCGCGGCTTGGGGCTCGGCCACCACCACCCGCACGCGCCACTGCACAGGCCGGGTACTGTTCACGCACACCCGCACCCGCACCCGCAGGGGCACCCGCCGCTCGGAGGTGGCGGGTGGTCCTCCGCCCACGCCACGTTCTACGGCGGCGGTGACGCGTCCGGCACCATGGGTAAGTGCTCTCACACAGTCACACTGCACTCTGAAGAATTCGTCACTGTACATGTACTATATGTTTGTGGCTCATGTGACTGAAATCAGTTTCTGGATCTGTCCGTGCTTGCAGGAGGAGCTTGCGGGTACGGGAACCTGTACAGCCAGGGCTACGGCACCAACACCGCGGCGCTGAGCACCGCGCTCTTCAACAACGGCCTCAGCTGCGGCGCCTGCTTCGAGGTGCGGTGCGACGCGGCCGGCGGCGGCTCGTGCCTGCCCGGCTCCGTCGTCGTCACAGCCACCAACTTCTGCCCGCCCAACAACGCGCTGCCCTCCGACGACGGTGGCTGGTGCAACCCGCCACGCGCCCACTTCGACATGGCGCAGCCCGTCTTCCAGCGCATCGCGCTGTACAGGGCCGGCATTGTCCCGGTCTCGTACCGCAGGTCTGTGTCTGTCGGTCACCTAAAACTCATTAATCTCGTTGCTACTGTACTCCGTAATTTCAGATCTGAACCGTTTCCTGTCTGCTTTTGGTTCTTGTGCCAGGGTTGCGTGCAACAAGAAGGGTGGCATCCGGTTCACCATCAACGGCCACTCCTACTTCAACCTCGTCCTCGTCACCAATGTCGGCGGCTCCGGGGACGTGCACTCGGTGGCCGTCAAATCCGAGCACTCCGGCTGGCAGGCCATGTCGCGCAACTGGGGCCAGAACTGGCAGAGCAACGCGCTCCTGGACGGTCAGGCCCTCTCCTTCCGCGTCACCACTGGCGATGGCCGCTCCGTCGTCTCCAACAACGCCGCCCCTCGCGGCTGGTCCTTCGGCCAGACCTTCAGCGGGTCTCAGTTCTGAGTAGTATCCATAGCATCGACTACCACTAGTTTATCGTCGTAGTAGATGATTCTGCCCCCAATTGGAGCTTGCTGAGGGGCACCATGGTTTTATGAGTGGTGCTTCCTCACATTGCTCATGGGAAATTATCAGTATTAGGCCTAGTATTAGCATGGGTGTGTGTGCTGGTGTTAGTGTCTTGTGAGGCGAGTGTTCTTCAGCAGCTGAGGGTGTTTTGGCAAGGGAATTGGAAGTGGTGGTAAAGGTTGGCTGGAATTAACAGTGGCCTCCTTGTATCACCCGCCAATTGGCGTTTGGAGTTGGGGTCTTTTGTTCGTGGCCTCATGAGGTGAAATGTTTGTATCCGCGTGGGTTGTACTTGGTCCGGCTCAACTTTATAATGTTGAACTCGTTAATTTGCGTTACTAGAAGGGCCTTCACAAGCTTCTGCTCCTCATTACCTGATGTGTTGATGTATCTCTTTTCGGTGCCCGAAAAATCTATTAAATGGTGGATCGAGAGTTTTTGTATATTGCATAAAATAAGGATGAGAGATGATATAAGAACTCGAGCGGGTTGCTTTATACTCAATGCACGTTTTCTCCTTTAAATTTTCGCTTGGATATGCTTGTTGATGCAAATTAGTGACCCAAGCAGATTCTACAAGGCCATTGCAGACGTGAATTTTCATGGCCAGGGCAATCAAGCGTGTGCGCCGGTTTGGACCCTGAAAGTCATCATTGGCCCAATGTGGTCAGGCAACTCGACTTCACAGTTTTTTTTCTTTTTTTCTTTTTTTTTTTTTGAGAGAGAAGACTTCACAGGGATTAACGTTAACCTGATCCTTCTATTCTGCAGTTTTGTACTATGTGGTTGTGATATAAACTTTGGACATAATGAGACATTTCTTTCCTAATTCCTAGTGACAATGTTTTTCTCTTTTTGAAAAGAAGGATGTCAAATCGAGTTGTCCGAAAACACAACTTTTGCTGTTTGAATCTGCGTACTTACTAGTACTTCATTGGGTTAGTGATATGTCTTCCCAAGTCTACCACTTGGGCAAGGGTGCTTTCATGCAGTCCAGACGCACACCGGCAAAACTCGTGCTCTTGCTGCGCAACGGTGCGCTGCTCGAGACGTTTTTAGCTAGGCTCCTCCAAAAGGCGAGCAGCCTAGTCGTAAAATAAAGCTGTGGAAGCCTCCTTAGGTGGCCACCGTCAGGAATCCGGTTCCTCTGCCGGATCGCGCTTCTCTAGACGCAGGGGTCGTTTCCATCCATCAATTTTGACCGGAGACCATGGGGGGCTCTACTACGACCCCATCGGATTCTTCTGTGGCGTCCGACAAGCACCAGCGTTAGACCCAAAACATCTTTGCTTTGTTTGAATTTGACTGCTGTTTTGTTTACTCCTCTGTTTGCTCTCTGGGGCAGAATACAGAACAGAACAGAACAGAACAGAACACTTGTGAATTGTGAGCTGAAGCAGGGGGACCTAAAGCATGGTTATCATTTGCATGAGCAAATGATGGTAACTTGCGATCATGTCGTGCTGCTACGAAGACGGTTTCGCATGTGCCACAGTGCAGGTGGTTTCACTCAAGGACGCTACTGCCAGTAGTAGCAATGCAGACAACCGACAGCAACCCCAGCTGTCATGGAAAAAGCTCTCGGCATGCGGCGAGAGGGGGCAAAGGGACGGCCATGGCCATCGATGCGTTTCCTCTGTTTGGGGCGACACGCGCGGCGCAAAAGGCTTGCACGTCCCTGTCCACGAATCGTGAGAATGTGATGAGGGGTGGTGGTGTGGTGGCGTGCAACGTGCAAGTGTCAGTAGAGTGGGCGGGCACAGCGCCGCGCAGCAATTGCAAGCCCCAGCACAGCACAGCAGCCCAGCTGCATGCCTGCATGCTGGAGCCGCAGATACGCTTGCAATGTCACACACTGTTGCTTTGAACTTTTGTCTTGTGCCCCTTGGACTTGCGAGTCATGGACGGTCGAGGAGTTCCCCTTTTTTTCGCCTTTTATTTTGCCTTTTTTTTTATTATTTTGCCCCTAATTCGTATACGCCGAATACGTGTGTTTTTCAAGTTGTCCGGTCGGGGGGGACTAGAATCGCAGTCGAATCGAAAGGTACAGAATTCTGTGACTCCAGTTCAAACTTCAAAGTACTCCCAAGTTTTGAGACTTTGAGTGTATATGTGACAGAGCTAATTATCTGACCGAGACTTTCAGACTGAACTTCTTGCCCTGCTAAAATGGCTTTATTTTTTTGGATAAAAAATGCCTTTATTTTAAGCGCAAGATGTAGTATCTCCTACTTAGTAGTACGTACTATGGATTAGTAGTGAATAAACGCATACACAACTGATGCTAGTAGCGATTTTTCGAAAAATAAAATAAAAATAAAACTGATACTAGTAGCATGCTATCCAATCTGATAGTCCACGTTCGTACCCACCGACATCGATGGGCATGGTAGGAAACTAGGAACACATCTAGTACCCCTTCGAGTAGTACAGTACTGCATAGTAGTGGAGCGCATGTGGTCTGTACCCCAAACCCAAAGAATAGGCAGCTCAACGACACTAGTATTTCGAGTGCAACTTGAGATAATGGGAACGGCGCGCGGCCGAAACGGAATGCGGGGACGGAAGCATACGCAGCTTCTCTCGCGTGTTTCGGGGGCGTCGACGCCGTGGCACGGGAGCCGAGAGGATGAGATACTTAGTAGGAAGACCGTCGCTCGTGGCGGTCCCAGCGCACCGGTCGTCCGCGTTCTCGAGCGGCGCTGCCACGCTTCGACCCGCCCCTCCCTCCATCTCCGTCTCCGTGCCATCTGACCTGACGGATGCGTGTTGTCGCTGCTATACCAGGTTCCCGCGAAGCCGTACATAAAATTCACCTGTCCCACGGTTTCTCCGCCGAAAGGCTGCCTGGAATCTGTGCATTTCTCGGGCTCACCGACGACTCGAGGTGGGCGCGGCCACTAGACTCCGAACCTCCAAGGTTGGCGACATTTGCCTGGTGGACGTGCAAAGGCCAGGTTCTCAGGTTTAGGCCCATGATGGTGTGGGTGTTGGTCTTGGGCCGTATGAAATGGGCTCTCTCTCGTTTTGTGCACCCAAATGCTTTCGGACCCGTTACTTGACGAACAGAGGTCGCGCTGTGATCCTGGCTCTGCAGGTTCAGCTCAGGACTTCAGGTATCTTACTCAACAAGCTCGTCAAGTGAAACACAACCCATTTGATGAAAACATCTGTCTTCTCTACACGCATTATCCATAGGCTTATCGTCTTTTTGTTAGGCAAGATGACACACTAGCATGAATCCATGTTTCATTATACTGTGACATAGTTTTATACTATGTTGACATGATGTGAAGGTGCTGACAAGATGATTTTTATATTTTTTTTTCTTTATTTTCAATCCAATTGTTGTCCAAGTCGATTTTATGCTGACCAACTGCACAGAGCATATAATTTGTAGAGAATGGAGTGCTTTAGCTGAAACAATCAACTGGAGCCTTGCACACCCTATCTCATTCTCACATCAGAACTCTTGTTCCTGACGCTTGAGAAGTGCCAAAACATTTTTAAAAAAACATGAACCAATGGCTGCAGGAACATTCAGTTTTTCTAAAATACTGATGGTTTGAAAGGTTGACATCAGGTTCTGTGCCCGCACATTAAAAAGAATCATTCCTTTGACATGATAAAAGCCAATCCTTTAACTCAATCACTTTAAAATCCATTCTTAACGCAACCACTGCAAATATCTGAGCCCTCAAAATTCACCAGTGCAAAGCATGTTAAAGTTGTATATCTTGAAGTAAGTTTGTTTTCCGGAACAGATGTCGCAGCTGAAATTAATAATTGCACTGGCATCGTAACAAGTTGTGTTCTTGTTAATTATGGGCACAACTCCTTTTCTAAATACAAATGGTGCGTTTTACACAAACCAGGATATCATTAATCTTTTGTGCACCAAATTGAGATCAATTGAGGACACACGAGACCCTAACTGTATAATTCATCTCAATCTCTCATATGCTTATATCCTACTCCAATTATACAACATCTCCGCTTCCCTGCACCAGAGTTGTTATTCCTGGAGTAGCACTGCTTTGGGGCATCATTTGCCGAGTCCTAATGTGCAACCTATATTCTTGATTGTGTCTGCAGCTGGTCAGTCTTATCTAATCGCAGACATTGAGGCCAATGAACTGAAATCCTACTGCAAAATACATGATCGACTGAGGAAGAACAAAGAAATAAAAATAATCATCTCTGCACAAGTAGTCATAGCATGCAGACACCAGAAGGAACAGGCCAGTAAAAATCTCGAGGCAGTGCAACCTGACAAGAACAAGGATAATAAAATTAGCATCAATATATAAAACCGACCTGATGCCTATATTTTTCCTCATAGTTACCTATTTTTGAAACGACAGTTCCCTGAAACATTGCCAATGGATTTTGGCTTCTGTACATTTCCCAGCTTTTGTGTGACAATCCATTCATTAGCCCTCCCGGCTTCAAAGAATCCAATCAATGTGGCTTTAACTCGATGCAAAGCCATTACATTCTCAAATAAAAACCACACCAGAGTAAGATGGATTGACCTACAACAAATTAGGAATTCAGCAAGTGGGAAATTTTAAAATATGATCATGTTGTGAAAAGCGGCAGTAAAACAAACTCAAACTCAGAATCTAACCTTGGAGTCCCAACAGAATTGAGAAGACAGATAGCTGCTGGCACATAGACTAGTTGCCAAGTAGGAATCTGCACTTCTGGGAATATAATGTTCATAGGAATTAGGATACTGAAAAAGAAGAACGTGTAGAAGTACAGTGCAATCCGCCGGGCAATGAAGAAGTTAAAGATCATATAGAGTTTCTTGAAAGCTGACACTTTCTGCATAGGCAAAAATGATTCAGTCGGTGAGTGCATAAATATGGTTAGAAGGAACAGTTGAGCGAGAAAGAATACTGCAAAACTATACCCCATCCAGATTATTTTCTTGATTTTAGGATAAGCTGATTGGTACAAATTTACGTTAATTAGCTTGTCTTAACACCAAACTTAAAAACCGGAGGTAGTATGTTATTTAGGGTCAGGGTGCAGGTTACTACTAGATTAAAAATAACCTTTGCAGAAAGTATTTCCCAGAACATTTTCTTGAGTAGAACTGCAGGACCACATGACCAGCGATGCTGCTGGGAACGATATGCCTTTAAAGTGCTTGGCAGCTCACTTTTAACCTGTAGACAAAATTGAAAGCTCAATTTTCGATGACTTCTATCTAACCATGTGGTTGACTTGTTATTACATTAAAGCATTAGAGTGAGCAACTAGTTAATGACGCCACCTTTATGCTGCCGACGTAAAGAAATTCCCAGCCTAGCAGACCAGCTCTATATGCCAAATCCATGTCCTCAGCAGTAGTTCGGTCCTCCCAACCACCTGGTTCAACAATTGCTTGCGTTCTCCATACTCCAGCGGTACCTATGCATGAATAAAAAGACTTTCTCATTTTCGAGAACATAACTGAACCAGACAGCGTCAAAACCAGGAAGTATTAGAAGCCTACCATTGTAACCAAAGAAGTTGAAAAGCGACGAGCCTGCTTCCTGCTCCACATTGAAATGGTAGTCCATGTACATCTCTTGCATTCTCGTCAGCAAGCAGTCGTTGGCATTCACTACAAGGCAGCTTAAACAAAATTCTTCTTAGTATATGAGCCTATGAGGAGCAGAGAGATTGGACCCGAAATTAGTTTTCACTAGATCCGGAAGAAAAGAGAAGACAGGAATTGAGAGCAAACGTATAAATATAAATCTTATAAGCTAGAATCATGACACCAAAAAAAGATGCCATCGTGAATGTGCAGCTGGTACCGTAGTACTTTGATATCCTCTCCAGGTTGAAGCTGAAGCCGTAGAGGCGAAGCCCAGGAGGAGGAGGAGGACGGCGGCTATGGTGGCGAGGGAAATAAAGAGGTAGACCCACCGCAACCCCCCATGTGTTCCGTCTTCTAATCCTTGTCCGGGGTGGCGTCAGTCGGCCGGCGAGCGGCGACGGTTGCTCTTGAAAGGCGAGGGGCGGCTCGGTGGCCGCGGAGTGGGGTGCGCGGGCTAGGCATCGCCGCAATCCAGTGCGCCCGGTTGACTGGTGGTGGCGCAGGATGCGTGTTACGGGATTGGCGGCGGTCGCCGGTGGCAGCCGCGACCTCGTCGTCGGCCCGCCATGTCCGGCCTAAATATTTGACACTTTGACCCCTGAACTTCTAATCTATCACCGAAAGCCCCCTCGTTTCGATCCAATAAATTTGCACGGAACCCCCTGAAACGGATCGTAATTAATAATCACGATCCAATATTTTTCACGCAGCCCTTTTATATGGATCGTGATTAATAACTACGATCCAATGTTTTTTTCACGAAACCCCCTAAAATGGATCGCGATTAATAAACGCATCCGGTATTTTTCACAAAACCCCCTAACGTGAACATCGGCCTTTTTTCTGTTGCACTTGGGCTTAAAGCCCAGTAACAACTCGTTACCCTCTCATGGTTTACGTCCAGGTTATCTTTCGGCCTTGTTCGAGCCCGTTTTTCCAGCAAACACAAAAGAAGGATAAACAAGGGCTACGCTACGCTACGCAGTAGCGGTAAAAAAAGTTTTCGGCCTGAAAGCCAGCAGCGTGAGAGAGAGAAGTCAGAGAACTCACCAAACTTCCAGCGCGTCTGCACGAGCCCGATGCTGGGGTTGTGAACGAGGAACGGGATGGTCCTGACGAGGAAGTCCGGCGCCGGCTGGAAGTCGGCGTCGAACATGGCGACGAACTCGCAGGCCTGCACGTAGGAGTGCTTCATCCCTTCCCTGAGGTTGCCGGCCTTGTACCCGGCCCTGTCCTTGCGCGTCTCGTACTTGATGTTGATCCCCTCCTCCTCGGCCCACTTCTCGCACTCGGCTTTCACCAGCTCCTGCTCGGGTCGGCACCATACACACAAACACAAATCCAGCAAAGGAAAAGCGTCAAGCACCAAGCAAGATCAAATGCAGGAAGCAAACGGCCAAACACGGCAGGCAACTTGAGCGTACGGTTTCCTTGGACTGTTCTACTCTGGAGATTATTTGTACTACGGCATATTCTGTTTGCTTTTAGAGCCCTTCAACTGAGCTGAGAAAGTGAAAACGGAGTCCGAGATCTCTCACCTTGATGATGGGGTCGGTGGAGTCGTCCAGAACTTGGACTATTAGTCGATCTGCCGGCCATGTGAGCCTGCAGGCCGCCCCAATCGAGAGCTGGTACACCTGCGTGTTTCGGGTTCATGTAAGAGCGATCTTGCTCGAGAACTACTTGTTGACAAAACAGAACAGATATACTACGAGCTCTGTCATTTGCATCAAGAGTCTGATTTTCCAGTCGTCCTGATGCTAGTAACCAGCCAGCTGAATCAACAGCATTTCCTTGTTTTTATCCGAAAAGCAAACAGCATTTTCTTGTTCCGATGAAAATTCCGCGTGCGTTCTGATTCACTTGCTCTGCAAAAGGAATTGTATGTAGTAGATGGGGAAGAAGGAAAAGGCATAGTACCTCCTTCTCATTGTACATGGGGATCTGGACGAGCACCATGGGGAACGCCGCAGAACCAGCCTCCTTGTCCTCCTGCTGCACGATGGGGTCGCACCTGTACAGCCTCTCCGGCCGCCGGCGGAGCAACTTCACCACCAGGCTGACCGTCCCCAGGAACACCTTCTCCGCGAGCACGATCACCGACATGACCATGCACGCCACCACCGCGGCCCTGAGCAGCGGGACGACGAGGTCGCGCCTGACCTGCTCCCACGCCAGGAGGAGCAACCACCCCACGTCGACGTCGACCGCCGTCGGGGAGGACAACCCATCGTACGCGCGGAAGAAGGCGTCCCCGCCGCGGCCACCACCTGCATATTCGGAGCATTAATGCGAGGCGATCAGGGAGGAAGAAAAAAGGAATGGAATGTTGTCGGTCATGATCAGAGGTGTACCCTGCATGGCTGCTGCGACTACCTGCCTTCTGTGGTGCTGAGATTCTGGGCTCACGCGCTCTGCTTACTTGATGAGGCAGCAGCGGCGGTTGGTGTGGTGGACTACTCGTGGCTGAGTGGCATGGACATGGACGCCCATGAGGGACGGAAAATGCGCAGGGAGACACAGCTCGCAGGGTAGTTCTCAACTACTACTTGGTTCGACCTTAGCCTCTAGGATTAATTTTCTCGTTAGTGTAGAGCACGTTATATTCAGTGCAGCAATTGGAGATAACACTGACAGCGCAGTAGGTTTTTACATGTGACTATGTCACTGTCCATACATATGTGGTCGCCAGACAAACCCTACATTACCACGACCACAATCACAAGACGAAGAAGATGAACACTGTTTTCTTCTGCGCACGTGTTGCCATGTGAGCCCTGCTCTAGTGCTCTGGCTTAGGTCTTGGACTATGCTGTCAAATTATTAACCGCATCCGATGCAGTTAGCCGACTCTCGCGACCGTGTCGGCTTGTTTTAGCGACTCATGCCAGGATTTATCCGCGTAGTTTCATGTGACAGCCTGTGTAGGGTACCTACGTCCAATTCATTATGCAGTGTTCAACGTGTTTGGTACACGCCGGTGATTCTTTTCTTGATTAGCTAAATAGCTAGTACTAGTACTACTACTAGCAGGCAGTCAGAGGTGTGTCTCCCTTTGTACTCTTGCAGAGATGATAATTATTGGAACACAGATGGCGGTGCACTAGATATTTTCTCCCCACAGTGGCAGTACTGTGAAAATAAACACCCATCGATGCAATACAATGAATGACATGGCACTGTGCGATGTGCTCGCTTGCATTTGGCTAATTTCTTGGGTTCGTGGGGTGGGTAAGCTCGGACCGTCACAGCAAGAGCAAGAGATACAGGAGATACGCTGCTCCCTCTGTTTTTTAAATGTTAGTCACAATTAATTTTAATCATTCATCTTATTAAAAAAATTTAAAAGTATTATATATTTTATTATAATTTGATTTATTACTAAGCATGATTTATTACTAAGCGTTTTAAAAAACATAATTTTTTATTCGACACATTTGAACACATTCTTAAATAAGATGAATGATTAAAATTATTGATCAAAGTCAAATATAACTATAGTTAAAAAATTGAGGAGTATTCACAAAGCACAATGTACTTCCATCTTAAAAAATGACATGGCTTTAAGTCAAGCTTATTGAACTTTTGCTATTACTAGTTGATTGGATTGGAGAATTGAACAGGGTGTGGGATCATACGCGAGCAATGTTTGTGGCGCCTCAAGTTCCAACATCCAAGTAGGCATCTAGTCAGCATGTCACATCGGCAATATGAAGGTGCATCAATGTTTTTTTTTTCAATCTTTTTATATAAATTTATCACTTTTTAAACATGGTATTTACGTTTTTGGATTTAATATGAAAAATATTTCCATAAGAGTAAATTTTGTAAAACCATAGATTTTACGGTCCTCTCATAAAACTGTAATTATTAATTTGTGGCTCATATTGTTCTATAAAACCTAATCTCTATCAAGATAGCTACAAATATCACATCTAAAATCTTTGTTGTCAATCTAAACCATATTTTCTCATTTGTTTTTTTAAATGATCAAATTTATAGAGATCAATAGTCAAAATAAAAAAGAAAACACACTCAACCAACACATAGAAAAAAACTTATTTTAGGGCCGAGGGTGTAAGCTGAGATGACATGGCATTCCTGGAATTTATTCAATCTTGCTACACTCGTTCTTTCATAGAAATAAACTCCCAACATATCACAAAGTTTTGCTATTGGCGATGGACACAAGAACTATATATATGCCCAGCTATATGAGAAAAAGGGCGCAATCTACAAAACTCCTCGACCCAGAACCTACCCCGAATTTCTGCCAGATGCACGTGCGTTGCGTCAGTCCAATTCGTTAATGTACACGACTTCGCACGGTCATACATTATACCAAAGCAAGAGAGCGTGAACCCCGATCAGGGGCACCATCGCTCGTTGTGGGCTTGTGGCATCATCGTGCCAAAGTTTTCCAACGGCGCCAGCCGCCATAGTGCATCGAACGCAGCCACGCACCACATATTACCACAAAGCTGGGGATCCGGCCGGCGTCTCTGGATCCAGGGCAGGAGCGGCGTCAGCGTCACCGGCTTCCCCACTCGCTCACCACTGGTACTTGGCCTTGACGAGGACGTCCTCATAGAGCTCGGCGGCGTGGTCCCAGCTAAGGTCCTGCGCCATGCCGCGCGCCTGCAGGCCCCGCCAGCACTCCTTGTAGTTCCAGTACGTGTTGAGGCAGTGCCCGAGCGCGTCGATCATCCGCCCGGCCTCCGCGCGGTCGAACGTCCAGCCGAGTCCCGTGCCGCCGAACGGGTCGAACGGCGCCACCGTGTCGCGGAGCCCGCCCACGGCGTGCACCACGGGCACCGTCCCGTACGCCATCGCGTACAGCTGGTTCAGCCCGCACGGCTCGAACCGGGACGGCATCAGCAGGACATCCGCCCCCGCCGTGATGCGGTGCGCCATCTGCACCGAGAACCCCACCCACGCGCGCACCTTGTCCTTGTGCTCGGACTCGCACCGACGCAGCATCTCCTCCAGGTCGGGCCGCCCCGTGCCCAGCATCACCAGCTGCACGTCCTGCCCCGCGATCCAGTGCATCGCGTCGGCGATGATGTCCACGCCCTTCTGGTGGTCGAGACGCCCGATGAAGGCGATCACCGGCACGTCGTCGCGGACCTGCAGGCCCAGCTGCCGCTGCAGGGCCTCCTTGCACTGCCGCTTTCCAGTGTCCAGAGTCTCGAACGTGTAGTTGGTGTAGCCGTCCGAGTGCAGGTGCACGTCCACCGCAGGGTTCCATTCCTTCATGTCGATGCCGTTCACGATGCCGTGCAGCTTCCAGTCGTTCTGGTTTATGATATCGTGGAGTCCCCAGCCGCCTTCTGAGGTCTTCAACTCCCATAAGTAGCCGTGGCTCACGGTGACCACCCGATCTGCCATCTTCAGACCGGCAGCAAAGACGTTGCTGTGATCGCCACCAACAGGGTCGTAGAGTTTGAAGTGGTTGATGTAATGTTCAGGCAAATCGTAAGTGAGGAAATCATCCACAGGGCCACGGCCCTGCAATGCGAAAAGTATATAGAACTGAATCAGTGTTTGCCCTGGGTGTCAAGTACCAAAATGAGCTATATGGTGAAATGCATTTAGATAAATCTCTACCGATGGATCTTCAGTACCTATAGTTACTCTTAAAAAATACCTATAAATATTTTGGACCTTAAAACTGCTCTTAGAGTAAGCAATAATGAACCAGCCTATTTGTTTCAAATAACTAAATCAATGATTTCCATCACTAAATGACATGCAATTCAAGAAAAAAAATATTCCTACAATTGTTATAAAGTTTGTTACAGGGATTAGGTCACATATGCCTATGTAGGGAAAATAAATAGGGAAATCCTCTATGTTTAAAATGTCTGCAATCTGCTCATAGAATATGGCACTAGTTTGACTGACTAAATCTTCAGATCACTAGCCAAACTTTATAAAAACTAAAACCATTCCAGTTTTCAGATTGATTAAACCTTCAAAATTGTTCCTCTTGCTAGTTGAGTCTAAAACATGAACGGCAAAGATTTATGGAAAGATTAACAACATTGTTACACCTGACTTCAAAATGAAGAATACCACTGATAGCATTCAGAGGTAAGCTAAGATGTAACATTCAATACCTGATGAGCGATGTTGTGTATCACAAGAACAGACCGAGCAAACTGCATCAGACCGTTGTCTCGATAGTAGGCCTTTAGATAAACCGGTAGAAGAGCAGTATGCCAATCATTAGCAATGAAAACTAAATTGCCGTCACCATAAACAGCACCACCACATGGAGCATACCAAGGAACCTGCAAATATTTTGTTGGATGAACAGTACACACTTATTTCAGATGTGTAATAAATTTGAAGAGAACATGTCCTGAAAAAATTTAGAATAAAACATTTAGAGACTCAAAAGGCTTGCTGAACTAGTGAGGTACAGCTTATAAGCAGGTTCATTGGCAAACTAGTGAGGTACATAGATGGCTTGCTGAAGAAACTCAAAAGGCAACAGGGATTTCAGCATGAAAATATTTGAAACACATACTTTTGTTTAATCATTACTTGATTACTCTCTATTCCCACGTAGTTGTTGTTAGGACAGCAGCTCTAGTGCATTTTTAATTCGATTTTTCGTCCTAACGATAACATTTAAAAATGGAGGGAGTAGACACCAAGAATGTCCAGATTAGATCTTGTGAAATGCTAGACATTTATAGCAGTAAATAGTATAATGCAGAAACATACCTCAATAGCAGCTTTGCAGAACAAAATCATGCGCTTCAAAACATCCTGCAATAGACAAAAAATGTACAAACACAGCTCAAAACTTCATTTTCTTTTTTTATATAAAAAATATATTACATGTGGTTTACCATTCTTTGTCCTCCATAAATATCATTGTGGCGGTGCCGGAAGGGAGGAGCTTCTAGGAACACAAAATCGACTCCATCAATGTAGGAGTGAAAATAAGACACTTCTGAATCCTGCAAAGAGCAGGAAAGATAAGTTGGTTCTTTGTTTTTTTATTACACAGTGCACAGTTGTAGATTTATTAGTTTTATTATTTACACACCTGACCAGCAACCTTATAACGTTTACGGATACCTAGATCCCGGGCTTCTCCATACTCTCCGTATCTTGGTATCACGACCTGAAATCGGAAGATATATTTACTTTTCTGATTCCATAAGTTCCAGTTTCTGTCTCAATCTTTTTATTTTCTGTAGAAGTGTAAATGGCAGCAAACATAACATTACAATATGATATTTTTTTCAATCTCACATGCCAATGAAAGAACACAATTTCAAAAGTGTAGCTTTAGCATTACAGCTGAAGCAGCACTTATCTTCAGAGAAGTGCAGACAACAAATTAAAATTTGTGTTTTCCTTCGATAGTCATTGAATTGACATCAGTGGTGACCAATAATAAACTAACATAAAATTTCTTTCGAAAAGAATGAAAATGTTTACCATAACACGATGTCCTCTTCTAGCCAAAGCCTTGGGCAAAGCACCTACAACATCTCCAAGGCCACCTGTGGACAACAACAATTGTTAGAGCCAACAATTAAACTCTTTCAACTTCGTCTACGTTTTCGGACATAGCCGGTCCCAAGCCCAGATAAAGGAGGAAGGGTTCTGATAGGCTTGGTTAGCCAGCAACTATTTTTAGCCAATCTTACGGAGGTGGAGATGAAACAATGAAACTCTTTCACTACTGTAGGTCTGATTGCTTATAACCTTGAAAGGAAGGGGGAAAAACAAGGTAATTTAATTGCCGCTAGGACTGCGATTACCTGTTTTGCAGAAAGGGGAACATTCAGAAGCCACAACGATGACATTCATCACGTTCGGCCCAGCCAAAGGGCCGGACTCCTTGCCCTGGCTGTCATCAGAACTCACCATATCTGTCAGCGTAGCAGGTTTAGCCTTGACTTCCACCGGTTCAGCGACACCACCGGCATCTTCCTTATCATCCAGTGTGGGCTTCGGTTCTGCAATCAGCGAGCCAGCACCAGTCTCGGTCTTAGGTTCTGACACCGTTGAGACGGATTTGCTAGCACTGCTGCTCCCAAGCGCCCCATTTTGCTCTTCAGCGCTTCGGCCTTGCTTCGGTGCGGATGTTGCGGGCTTGGGTGATGAAGTAGAATCCTTTGGTTCCACGGCCTGAATGCACAACGGAATAAGGCAACAACTCAACATCGACGAAGCTGAGAAGAGTTAATATCACCACAAGTAAAGGAGAAACGCGTGGGTAAAACTAGCACGTGAAACTGCATTTCCGACGGAACAGGCGACTGGACTGGCTTAATAAGTGGCTACGCAGTTTGTATTAATTAACCACCCATTCTGACAAGCAACTTGCGCGCACAAATCCCGCAAGGCGGTAAAAATATCGAGACAATCGGAGTGCCAAGTGGCAAGTGTTAGGGAATCAACCTTGGCCTCGCTGCCCTGCACGGTGACCACCTTGGACTTGGAGCTCTCGCTTGGAGCCACACCGTCACCCTCAGCCGGCGTCACCGCGGCGCGCAAGACCGCCGCTCCATACCGAGACTGGCCCCGCCGCGAGCAATAATGCAGCCGCAGTTCCGTGCCTACGCCGTAGCCGCACGAGCGCAGGGCAGCACCGACACTGCTGCTCCGCCTTCGCTGCGGCGAAGTGGAGGCGACAAGGAGGAGGAAGGCCGAGGACGAGGAAGCGATTGCCCCCGACATGGGAATGGGATCCGAGGAGTGAACCGGGTGGGTAAGCAGCAGAGCTAGGTATGACGGCGGCGAGCGGCGTGGACCACGAGGGAAAATTTAGGCGCGGAGAGATCTGCGTGAGATGTGTGAGGGCGGTGTTGAGGCTGTGACGCGGCGGTGGGTCCAGTGCTGCCGGGGGAAGGGAGGACGGTGAGCTGGGGGCCAGGGACGAGCCGAGTGGCTTGTGTGGAGATGAGCGGAGCGCGAGAGCGCGCACGGGGAGACGAGGACGGCAGGAGCCAACAGCGATCGGGGTCCAGTGGGAGGGAAGGGAAGGGACGAGCTTGTTGGCGTTATGTTTGGGTGGGAATAATTAAATTCTTTCGTACTATTTTTGTTTTGTTTTGGATCCGCTGTGCGGCTGACAAGTGGGGCAGAGCTTGCCATCGAGCGTACCACGTGGGGTAATAGGCGCGTCCTATTCGTCCACTAGTTTTTTCTTCTTCTTTTTTTGTGGCGTATTCATTTTAATTTAGGGAGAATTCGTCCACTAGTAGATTTATACGTACGAGAAGGGCTGAGGCCTGAGGGAGTTGTTTTCTTAGTTTTTTCAGAACGAGTTGTTTTCCTACTAGTTTTTTTTTTTCACCAGTTTCCTACTAGTTGATTGTAAGCAGCCGACAAGTGGACCATTCATGAGTTAACGCATCTGCCGAGCATGTGATACGTACCGTGGAAACCGCGAGAAGGCTCGGGCTGAAACACGTGTAGCCTGCGATGATTGACAAACGGGCCCATGGTAGTCGGAAGGAAACAAAAAGGCCTACGGCCCATGGCGTATCCACGAGACACGAGCCCATGGTGATGAGACACCTAGGACTAACGAGTCCATGAACCTACTGCGGCCGATGCCAGATTTCCCGGTTCCCCTTAGTACCTGACAGTGAGCCAATGAGGTGACAATTAATGCTAAAAATAAAAATAAGTACTAGTACTACATAAAACTCGAAGCTTCCTCATGCTACATTCCTTCTCTGCTGTTTTGGTTTCTTCCTGCTGTTTCGATCAGCGGTGTTGTGCAGCTACAGCCCAATAAGCGGCAGCCAAACCAGCCGATCACACCCAAGACAGTTAGACAACTATAGCTTACCACCACAAACGGTATTAGTATTGATATTTTATTATACACGGGAAGTGTGATACATTTGTCATGCTACAAATTGTATAACCAACAATGTTGCACTTGTTTTTACGGAGAAAAAACAATGTTGCATTTGTAACCTTTTTTAAGACAGAAGATGCATCGTACTCGCTGTCAGAGCTCTCTACAAGCCAAGTTGCTGACAGCAATATGTAAAACTATCTTATATAAGGTTATGATTATAATGGGATGTATTATATGACCAATTTTTTTATCTCTCCAACAAAGTGGTTTCCAACGTACATCATTTAAACAAAAAATAATATTCAAAGTGGGGTTGCTACCTCATCTGACAATGTATCATAGAAAAAATATAGAATCTGTTTCTCCTGCTCTCTTAGGTTTCTTATTACTTACACATTGGTTACAGCAAATTTAAACTCACCAATAATATCGATAATAAAAGAACAAAAGATATTATGACTGAGCTAAGTAAAAGATCTGCTAGGAAAATGACGTGGCAACGTCCCACCCACAGAACCCACCCATGCTGAACAGAAGTGTCCAAGAGTTCACCACTACTCTGACTTGGCACACAGCTCAGCCACAAGCCGGGATCCAACGAGAAAAGCGGAAACGAACAAAACCTGATCCTTAACCAATCCAGTCCGT
Organism: Oropetium thomaeum; assembly: GCA_001182835.1. Classification (NCBI taxonomy): domain Eukaryota; kingdom Viridiplantae; phylum Streptophyta; class Magnoliopsida; order Poales; family Poaceae; genus Oropetium; species Oropetium thomaeum. The sequence goes on from LFJQ01000012.1 coordinate 535,862, forward strand.
TCGATTCGTAGATCCAGTGGCCGACATTACCCGCAATCCTTTCGTCATCCTATCCACCAGTATTCCTCCTCCCACTTCACTAGTCACTAGCGAGAACGTTTGTGCTTGCCACGGCTCTCACTCCTCTTGCACGTCGAGTCGAGCTCGGACGGGGAAAGATCCTCCTCCTCTCGACGCCGGGGAAAGAAAGAATCGTCCCAGCAACAATGACATCGCTGTCCTCCGCCGTGGCATTGCCGACGTCATGCCGGGCCCGTCCGGCGGGCGGCAGCAGCCGGCGGGCGCGTCTGCTGGTGACGCGCGCGGCGGCGACGAGCCCGAAGCTTCCCGACGGGCGGCGGCTGCGCGTGGCGGTGGTGGGCGGCGGCCCTGCCGGCGGCGCGGCGGCGGAGGCGCTGGCGAAGGGCGGCGTGGAGACGGTGCTGATCGAGCGGAAGCTGGACAACTGCAAGCCGTGCGGCGGCGCCATCCCGCTGTGCATGGTGTCGGAGTTCGACCTGCCGCTGGACCTCGTGGACCGCAAGGTGCGCAAGATGAAGATGATATCGCCGTCGAACGTGGCAGTCGACATCGGCCGCACGCTCGCCCCGCACGAGTACATCGGGATGGTCAGGCGCGAGGTGCTCGACGACTACCTCCGCACGCGGGCCAAGTCCGCCGGCGCCGAGGTTGTCAACGGCCTCTTCCTAAGGTAATCTCTTTCGTGGTAGAGGAGCATAAATGTCAGTGAGCAGAGGATGACTAGCTAATCCGAGTGCGTATGCCTTGCTTCCGAATACATCAGGTATGAGGCGCCCAAGGAACGGAACGCCCCGTACGTGGTGCACTACAACCACTACGACAGCAGCAACGGCAAGGTGGGCGGCGAGAAGCGCTCCTTCGAGGTGGACGCGATCGTGGGCGCGGACGGCGCCAACTCGCGCGTGGCCAAGGACATGGGTGCGGGCGAGTACGAGTACGCCATCGCGTTCCAGGAGCGCGTCCGGATCCCCGACGACAAGATGGCCTACTACGAGGAGCGCGCCGAGATGTACGTCGGCGACGACGTGTCGCCCGACTTCTACGGGTGGGTGTTCCCCAAGTGCGACCACGTCGCCGTCGGCACGGGCACCGTCACGCACAAGGCCGACATCAAGAAGTTCCAGGCAGCCACGCGGCTCCGCGCCAAGGACAAGATCGAGGGTGGCAGGATCATCCGTGTCGAGGCGCACCCCATCCCCGAGCACCCCAGGCCCAAGAGGTTTAATTTGTTGGCTCTTTTTGTTGTTGTTTGTGTTGTGATGCAGAGTCGTTTATGCAGGTTTGGTTGATCAATAATTTCGGCTGATGCAGGGTGTCCGGGCGCGTGACTCTGGTGGGCGACGCGGCGGGGTACGTGACCAAGTGCTCCGGCGAGGGCATCTACTTCGCGGCCAAGAGCGGGCGGATGTGCGCGGAGGCGATCGTGGCCGGGTCGGCCAACGGCACGCGGATGGTGGAGGAGAGCGACCTGCGCAAGTACCTCGCCGAGTTCGACCGCCTCTACTGGCCCACCTACAAGGTGCTCGACGTGCTGCAGAAGGTCTTCTACCGCTCCAACGCGGCCCGCGAGGCGTTCGTCGAGATGTGCGCCGACGACTACGTCCAGAAGATGACCTTCGACAGCTACCTCTACAAGCGCGTCGTGCCGGGCAACCCGCTCGACGACCTCAAGCTCGCCGTCAACACCATCGGCAGCCTCGTCAGGGCCACAGCGCTGCGAAGGGAGATGGAAAAGGTTACCTTATGAATGAGCTAGAATTCGCCTGAGGCTTGAGGCGGTCTCCAACTAGTCGCAGCTGATCGGAGTGTTAGTTGAGATTCGTGGCTGATCAAGCGGATTTACTTACTAGGCCAAGCCACTGGCCAAGCGAAGGCATGTAGGCACGGAGAAGTGAAGAAAAAGGTTGTGCTCGTCGATCAATGGCTGTGTTTTGATCGATCCAGATTTGTTGATGTAGACCATCTGCTGAGATGTTCAGAACTCTGAGCAGTTCGATTGGATTACTGAAGACATAAATATTAATGTATTTGACGTGAATGAATGTAGCATACATAAAAAGATTAAACTGTGCGTGATGAGATGTTCAGAACTCGGAGCAGTTCGATTGGATTACTAACGAGTTGATTGAAACAAAGGATTGAAGCGTTCTTCGAACAGAAAACAAAGATGTTCAGAACAGAACCCTTACACAGAAAAATGGTTCTTGCCTCGCCGTTCTTGATAACTTACTACTACTAAAGGAGAGGTATGACATCATTAAGGTTAGTACTCCACTAATAATCACTACAAATTGGCTGACGCATCAACTATCAGTGACATAATTTCTATCACCAAACCTGCATGTCTACACAGAGTTCAGAAATCAATCAAGTCACTCTGTTTTCATGAAGATGATGAAGCTGTTTACTGCCTAGTGACCCAAGAGTTCACATGGAGGGGATGATAGAGCGTTTTTTTATTGATTACCAAATTTCATTTTTGGTCCTCCCATCCCCAACATAACAGTTTTTTTTTTTTCGCTATTGAGGATGAGATTAGAAAACTACATGCCTTACTCTAAGTATTGGTGTTGCGAACTAAAGTTTTGCTCATGCTATAACTTTTATTGTTACAATCTCAAAATCACACAATCTTCTTTTTCTTTTTCTAGTTCCATTCGGATCTTTGTAATATGCTCAACCTTTCTTCTAACAGCTTATTATTCTCCTTGATTTCTCCGTCATTAAGGATTATTTCTCGTTTTTGAATTTGGTCTCCACTTCCATATGTAAATGATTGCTTTCATGACTTCGTACAAAAATGTGAAAGCCCTGCATCAATCATAACGATCCGATACCACATATTTGACAAATTATCGTCCCTGGGATTGTGCAATAACATTAATCAACACAAATAGTTAATTAAGTCATTAGCATAACCAGCAACATAGCAGTAAAAAAAAACATAATGAGCATATGGTCTAAATGGTGACATCAATCCCTAAATATAACATACAACAATAATCAGATGAATAGCAACTTAACATTTAACATAAGCTTCATTGTTGACTCAACAATAATAACCAAACTTTTTACAGCAAGTTCAATGTCACAAATAATCTGACAAAAAGGTTCTAATTGGATCAAGTTTAAACAAAAGGAGTTAATTCTTATCTATATATCCATACCTAGATATCACATAAGAAAACTACTACCAAACTAGACATAAATTTTACATAATCGACTCACAAAGAAGAAACGTGAATAATTCAAATATTTAATGACACACGATCATAATGCTAACTAGTTGATAACCCCGCAGGATGCGTCAAAATGATTTCTATTAAATGTGAATATTAAGTAGATTATTTAATTTGATCATATGGCAACATCCGTTAACAATATTTATTTTATCGAAACAAAAAATGCTGGTAGCTTAGTGGTAAAGGGGGTTGTCGATTCTTAAAGGTCATGAGTTCCATTCTTTATTCTAACATAATTTTATCAATAACTTGTTGATGTGGTGCAAGAGATGCTAGTGACCAGGAAAGAAAAGTAGTGCCTAGCCAGTCACCCTATATAAAGCAGCTACTAATGCGAGTTTTATTTTTGTTCCCAAGAGTGTCACGTCATTTAAATGTTTGGAACTGTATGTTCAGATAGGCAGAGGTGAGAAATATGTTCCATTTTCTAAAAAAATAAAAAAAACAATATTCCTAATGTATAGTTTATTTAATTATTTTGATGCTTATGTCATTTAATTCTGATTGACTAGAGGATGATATTGAACTTCTGCTTCGCTAATGTTTTAAAAATATTTCTTCTTCTCTAATGTTTTAAAAATCTTTCCTCTTCTCTAATGCTAGTGTCATAGAGTTCATATTTTATTAATGGTGTATTTGTGGTTGCATCTAGATGAAACCTCTCTTTTCTGTTTTCGTAATTCCATTGCCATGTCATATTTTTTTATATACCATCATATTATGTTAGAGAGTCATTAGGCCTTACTTATATTAGCTTATTTATCCATTGTAATCCTGGCTTATGGCCCTTGCATGACGCAGTCCAGGTTGTGTACGTCGGTTGCATCCGACATGGGTTCGGTGAACCCAGCGCCCTAGCGGCGGCTGCCCCAACAGCTATATGTACTCGTCATATTGATCAATACAATCATCGCGATTGCTTTCGCTATCATGGTATCATAGACGGTCGATTCCTCGGCTGCGCTTCCGTATCCCTCGCGCCGCCGGCTCTCCTGTGCGATGCATCTTTCTTCTACCTCGCTGGCATCTTGCCGCTCCTCCTCTCTCTCTCTCCGCGGGTTCTGCACCCGCACCCAACGTCCAATCTGTTCACCATGACGGGCAACAACGAACAGAATCGTGTGCGTGAAGAGCAGCAGTAGAAGCAAGAAGACGAGGAACGCCTCCAGGCAGAAGCGGCCAAGGCTGCCGCGCTCGCCCTCGCGCAGTCCACTGCGATCCTGCATCAACAGGCGGTTGCCGTACAGAACATCAAGGTTATGGTGCCCATCGTACTCGACTTCGGCTCCACCAATTACACCCGATGGCGTGGCCTCTTCCTCACCGTTCTCGCCAAGTACGTGCTCGACGACCATATTGAACCCGACATCTACTCTGGCGACGATGTCGAGTGGCTGCGTATGAACGCCACGGTCAAGCATTGGATCTTCTCCACCCTCATCATCGACCTTCTCGAGTTCGTCGGGGGGAACAGCTCCGAATCAGTCACGACGAGTGTGACGTGGCTTAAAATCGAAGATCAATTCGTCAGCAACAAGGAGGCACGCGCTATGATCCTCGACGTCAAGTTTCGTACGTTCGTCCAAGGTGACCTCTCTATCTCTGATTATTGTCGCCGGCTCAAGGGCATGGCCGATGATCTCGGAGAATTGGGGGAACCTGTACCAGATCGGACGCTCGTGCTCGCCTGTCTTCAAGGGCTCAATGAAAAATTTTCCTATATGACTGCGATCATCAAGCGGACCAAGCCCTTTCCCGACTTCGCCTCGGTCCGCAATGATCTTCGGTTGGAGTAGATTGAGATGAAATCCAAGCCGAGCCCGTCCACTACTCTCGCCGTCGGCACTACGCCCTCGGCGCGCCCTCCTGCGGCTCCTCCTGCTCGCCCGCCCTCTACTGGTCATGGTGGTCAGGGCCATTACGGCGCTCCTGGTGGCTCCAGCAACTCCAATGGCGGCGGCGGCTCCTACAACTCGAACGGTGGTGGCGGCAAGGGCCGGGGCCACGGTGGTGGCCGGAAGCCTCCCTGGCCCTCCTTCAACAACCCTTGGTCCGTCTCCATTCACATGTGGCGTGGTCAAGGCGGGCCTGGTCAAGGCGGCCTTCTCGGCGCACGCCCTGGTGTTCCTTCTCCGCCACACGTGCTCCAACAGGCGTTCTTTGCCGGTGCTCCGCAGGCCTGGTTGCCACCGTACCTATCTGGTGCGGCACCTCAAGAGGCGTCCTTCTTCCCGGGCGTGCCCTCCACAGCGCCATCTGTGGCGTCGCCCCAGCCCGGTTACTTCAACCCGCCGCCACCCACCCAGCAGGTGTGGGACTCGTAGGCCCTCGCCAACTCATTCAATATCATGACGCTTACGCCGCCTCCATCGTCTGATTGGTATGTTGACTCGGCAGCTTCTTCACACATGACGTCGAATCCCGGTAATTTAACTCATTTATCCGCTCCCTCTTATTCTACTCCTTCTAGTATTATCGTTGGTAATGGGTCCCTTTTACCTGTCACTTCTACCGAAAAAATTACTTTTCCTACTCCTCGTCCTTTATATCTTAATAATATCTTAGTTGTCCCTCATCTTATTAAAAATCTTATTTCTGTTTGTCAATTCACAACTGACAACCATTGTTCTGTTGAATTCGACCCGTTTGGTGTTTCTGTGAAGGATCTGCAAACCAAGAACGTGATCGTCAGGTGCAATAGTTCGGGGCAGCTATATCCTCTCTTTCCAACGACATCTTTGTCTTCCTCACCGCTTGCCCTTGCCACTGGCACAGTCTCCACTTCCCTTTTGCATTGTTGCTTAGGTCATCTTGGTCTCGAGTCCCTCACTAAGCTTGTTTCCTCTAATGCTATAGTCTGTAATAAATCTGACAATGCCTGTCTCTGTCATGCATGTCAGTTAGGTCGCCATGTACGTTTGTCTTTTTATAATTCTGTGTCTAGAGCAGTCGAGAATTTTAATTTAATCCATTGTGATCTTTGGACCTCACCTGTTGCCAGTGTTTCTGGCTATAAATATTATCTTATTATTCTTGATGATTGCTCTCATTATTCTTGGACGTTTCCACTTTGCTTAAAGTCTGACACATTCCAAATGCTCTCACATTTTTTTTGCCTATGTTACAGTATAGTTTGGGTGCCCTATCAAGTCTGTGCAATGTGACAATGGTCGTGAGTTCGACACTGCCTCCTCCCATAATTTCTTCCTCACTCATGGTGTCCAACTCCGCATGTCTTGTCCCTATACCTCTTCTCAAAACGGTAAGACTGAGCGTATTATTCGAATTACAAATAATATTATGCGCTCTCTGCTTTTCCAAGCCTCCTTGCCTCCGTCGTACTAGGTTGAAGCTCTCCATAACGCCACATATCTCCTCAACCGTCAACCCACTAAGACCCTCACCGCCTCCGTCACACCATACTCTGCCCTATACGGTACCCCACCAGCTTATTCCCATCTCCGCGTTTTTGGTTGTGCCTGCTATCCTAACCTCTCTAACACTGCACCCCACAAACTCAGCCCACGATCCACCCTCTGTGTTTTTCTGGGTTATCCTTCCGATCACGAAGAGTATAAATGTCTTGATCTTTCGTCTAACCGTATAATTATTTTCCGCCACGTCGTTTTCGATGAGGCATCTTTTCCTTTTAAAACAGTTACGACACTACCTTCATCCGACTTTGACTTTCTTATAGCGGATGATTGTGTTACTTTGCCTGTTGGTTCGTGCTTTGTGTGTGCAGGTACCTCCAGTGGCACGGCAGAATCTATCCCCACTGCCCCCGCTGGTCTCTCACCGCGGGTTGCTGCCAGTGAGGACTTTGACGTTTCTGCGAGTCCGGTGCCTAGCCTCTTGCACCCCGGCCCCCAAGTGTCAGGTTATGTGCTTGCTGCGCCTGACCCTACGCCCAGCCCGACGCATGCGGCATCTTCAGGCGTTGCGTCCACGCCTAGCTCGCCCCAGGTGCCCTTGGGCGCCTCTCCTGTGGAGGGCACCACCGAGGCGTGCACGCCCGCTGCCCCGACTGGCTCTTCGCCGTCGGTTGTTGCCAGCGGGCCCTCACCGCGTCCTCCTGTGGTGTCCCAGTCGCCCCCCCCCCTCCCCCCCCTCCCCGACGATGGCAATTGTCATTCCGCCGCCTACCAATAACCACGTCATGGTCACCAGGGGGAAGCGCGGCTTCCACCTCCCTGTTCACAGGCTCAATCTTCATGCTGCAGCTCTGTCTCCGATCCCGAAGACATATTGTACTGCTCTCGCTGATCCCAACTGGCGCTACGCTATGATTGAGGAGTTCTTAGCCCTTCAGCAGAATGATACTTGGGAGTTGGTTCCTCCTCCCTCGGGCGTAAATATTGTTACTGGCAAGTGGGTCTTTCGTCACAAATTTGCCGCTGATGGTTGTCTTGCCAGATACAAGGAACGTTGGGTTGTTCGGGGTTTCATGCAACGACCCGATATTGATTATGCTGAAACCTTCAGTCCGGTCATTAAGCCGGCGCTTCCGCACCGTCCTCAGTGTTGCTCTTTCTCACCAGTGGCCTGTTCATCAATTGGGTGTGAAGAATGCTTTTCTTCATGGTCTCTTCAGGAGACAGTATATTGTGCGCAGCTATCCAGTTTTGTTGACTCTTCTCGCCCTGATCATGTGTGCCGTCTCAAGAAGTTGCTCTATGGACTTAAGCAGGCTCCTCGTGCTCGGTACAGCAGGTTTGCCTCCCACGTTTAGTCTATGGGTTTTGTTGGTACGCGATTAGATATCTCTTTATTTGTCTATCGTCGCGGTATTGATACAGCATATCTGCTTCTTTATATTGATGATATTATGCTCACTACCTCCTCCGAGCCTCTTTTGTGCCATATTATTGTAGCACTTGCTCAGGAATTTTCTATGAAAGACCTTGGTCCGCTTCAGCATTTTTTGGGTATTTCTGTCACCCGTCAAGATGGTGGTCTTTTTCTCTCTCAACGGCAATACATGTTAGACATTCTCGAGCGTGCCAGTATGACTGACTGCAAGCCGTGCAATACACCTGTGGATACTTTTTCAAAAATATCTGCTGAAGGGCCACCGATAACAGATGTAACAGATTATCGTGCACTAGCTGGTGCTTTACGGTAACTCATATTCACCAGACCAGATATTTTTCGTAACCCCGTCCGATAAAATCGTATGGTTGCTCATCCAGGATCACTTTGGGGTGTCACTTGACGAAGCAAGCGACCATACAGTACAATGATTAACGAGGACACGCAAAAGATTTAGATTGTACATTAACTCTGGGATTACATCAGTTGGTTCAAAGATTAAAAGTGCGGAAGACGTAGTTCGAAAACAAGCGGTTGACAGCGAAAGCTAATAATTACAATTCGATGATACAATTAAGCACGCCAGCCTGCGGGTGCTTAATCTTCATGGGTCGGAGAAGCGGGAACCCACTTGAAGGTCCACTCCAAGGATGCTTTCCCTTCCCAACCACCACAACCAAACGAACCAAAGTTAGAAGCATCACCTGCAAAACAATTAATCCACAAACCCTGAGCAACTAATACTCAGCAAGACTTACCCGTCAACGTGGCCATCTAATGACCGACTCTTAGAATGCAGGGAGTATTGGTGGAAGTTGATCGGGTATTGCGAAAACAGCGCTAATAGTCTATTCTATTTTTAGCCAAGTTAACAGGGTTCGCTATTAATATGCTACGTGTGCCACTATTCTAAACAAACAAGACTAAAGCACGACAATCCAGAGTTAAAACAACCATCTTCATCATTTATCCACTATTTACATATCATTGCGGCAGAAAGGAACAAGTGGTACTCTTAAGCATGAGAACGGCAATTATAATTGATTTACATCCTGCAGGAGAAACCCGAATGACACAACACATGCACACTCGAAGGAGTCACACGTGGCCACCTTTCGCAACATCGTGACAGAGTTGGTCCAACATCCATCTCTCCAAGGACATGGTCCTCCAGGCGATGCCCTGCATCCCTGTACGGCCCCAAGCCTTTCCCACTAGCACGAGCCCAAGAAAAATAAAATGCGAATTCATCCACCATGACGGTCCATTCGCCCAGAAAGAGAGATGGCCAATTATCCAACAAAACACAATAAGCTACGTCAGTTTCCTGGTCCCATTTACCAGTATGCACTCGGTACACAACTCAAACTTGACCAATGCAACCGCACCCGATAAGGTTTCAGATTTTATTCAAATGTTAACTCAGATTCCTCGAAATCACTTCTTCGGATTAACATGAGTAGTCTCCAAACTACTCATAGTCTACCGTTTTTCTGCCCTTAATACGTAGCAGTCTATCGTGATGACTCTAACCAAGACATCCCATAGGCTATTCCTATCAAGTCATGAAACTAGGTTTCACGGTAATTTTCTCGAAACTTAATGCACAAGCAATTTCTACACACATAGTGTTAAACATAAAATTTGTAAAACATAGGTGTGCACCGGGGCTTGCCTTGGTCTGCAGAAAAGTCAGCGCACTCAAGAGAGAAGTTAGATCCTGCGGGTGCCTCCTCCGGATTCTCGTTCTCTATTAGAAATTTCGGGTCGGTTCCTATATGATGAAAAATGCAATTTGAGAGACGGCGATGACCAAGACTTGATAAAATAAAGGGTGGTTACTTCATTACATGATGTAGTATGATTGTGATAAGTTTAATGAAAAGAGTCACAATGTCTTTATTAAAGATTAACTTGGGTTTCAACGTTTAGGAATTAGGGTTAACTCTAATTTCCTCGATTTCGTCGTTTTTATTAAGTCTTGATTCTATGACTGTGGTTCAAATGAAACTTCTCATTTTCTTTTCAGGAAATGATTCTTAGTTGGCATGTTCTCAAAATTAAGGATTTCACTTTGGTTAGGGTTAGATCGACACTTTTCTTCGGGTATTAATTATTTAATAACTACGACTATTAACCTAGGGCTAAAAATGAAACTTTTAATTATACCTCAAAATCATTTTTAATTAATAGTAATCTCTGAGATATGCATTTTGAACTTTGGCAGAGGCCTAGATGAATTTTATAGATTTTATAAAAATTCATCAAAATTTCTGTTATTAAATTTTTTAAACTCAGAAACCATTAGTAAACCTTAGAATAAAATTATGAAATTTTTTGGAGTCACTCATGAGCACCAAAGATAAAACTTTGCTTTTGGGTCTAACCTTTTGGATGAATTTTACAATGTATGTTAGAAAATGGTACTTTAACTAGGCAGATTGAAGTATTGTTAAAGTCTTATATGCAACTTTGTGTTCCTAAAATCCACATAAAATTTCAGAAGGTGTGCATTGTCGTGATGTACTTGTGGATTGAATCTTAGCCCTAACACTGCTCTATAATTCAAATTAAAATTCAAAAACAGACAAGAGTTTTTTAATTATTTCTGAAACTTTTTGGCTGTTTTTTAAAAAAATGCTTTAACAGAAATTTAGTTAATTTTTTAGGGATTTAAATAAATTAGCTTTGGCATTTTTAGATTTTTCCACTGTTTTCTACACATTTCATAAGTTTTGGCTAAATAATAGAAAATGGAAAAAAATGGAGGGAACAGTGGCAGAGCAGGGGAAAAACAGGGCACGGCGGCTCTCCGGTGAGATTCTCGCCGGAGAAGAAGGTTAGGGCGGGGATGGAGCAGCCGTGGAGCATCACCGTGATATGAGGGACTGATTTGTCGAGGATGAAGGCCACGGGGAAGAGGAGAATAGGGCCGGCGACGTGGAGCTTGGAGCGGCGTCAATGGTGGCCGAGGTGGTGGCGCGTCGCGTTCTTCGTCAACGGTGACGAGCTGCGGCCAAAATCTTGTCAATTGGGTGTGCAAGGACTAGAGGAAATAGCCGGTGAAAGTAATTGGAGAATCACGGTACCGCGACGACGAATTTTGAAGAATTGTGGCCTTCGGTGAGGTTTTTGGCCGAAAACAGGGGCGGCGGCGTTCCGGGCAAACGGCGGCACAGCCGGGGCTCTTGGTGGTTGGAGAGCAACAGGAGGAGGAGAGAAGTCTAGCCAGCAAGGTGGCGGGGCTGGGGAAGGGCCGAAGCTCGCCGTCGCTATGGAGGTGGCGGGCGGCGGCTATGGCGGCGTTCTCTGGGGCGCGTGGGGGGTGGGGGGAAGAGCAGGGAAAGGAAAAAGAGAGGAGAGGGCTCGGTTTTACGCTTAAAGGAGAAGTAAGGAAGGGAGGGGGAGGAGGAGCGCCGTGAATTGGGGCGCAGGGGGCGGCGGCCGGCAGTAGGGTGTGGGAGGCGGCGCTCCTGCCATGGAGGCGTCGTGTGGCAACAGTAAGAAGAATTGATGGCGCCCAGAGAGAGAGAGAGAGAGGGAGGAGAGAGGAAGGGGGAGAAGGGATGGAGATCTTGCCAAGATTCACGGTCAAGGAAGGAGTAATGGCGCGCTGTGCTCGGGCGGCAATCTGAGGCAAGGACCGACATGGGCGGCGCACAGTGGCGGGCGGCGCTACTGTTTACGGTACTGCTGTTTTCAATTTCCATTTTTAATTTTTCCAACTCTCTTCACTTGAGTCAATTGAAAACCCTAGCTCCCGAGTTCAAAAATTTTTGAAACTTTTTGTGTGAGGTAAGTGAATTATTTGGAACAATGTTTCTTATAGGAATATTCTCTGATTCAGCTTCTAAAAGTCTGTGAATTTTCAACTTGGTTCAAACTTATCGGAATTTTAAAAGGGTTTAGACTTCTTCCAAAAATTTTGATAAAATTTCCAAAATTCTATTTTTAATGTGTATTTAACTGTTATGCAAAAAATATGGCTAGGGTTTTGTGGAAATTTGGATAGCCATGAGTTAGGTTTTGGATTTAATTCCTGTTAACAGGATTTCGACACTGTTAGTTGAATCTTTTCGAACTTAGCTATAGTGTTCTGTTGTGTGTCAAAGTTTTCATGGTGATCCTTTAGAGCATTTCAAACAACATTCCTTTTTATTTTCAGTGTTGAATTTTACTTTTTAGGTGAGTAAATTGCCGATTAGGGTTTTAGTGTGTCGATTTAAATCCTGGTGACACCTAGGTTGTCACAATATTGCATATGCTGTTCAGCAGGTTTGTCTGTTTATGCATGATCTGCGTGCGCCTCATCTTGCACTCATTAAGCGGATTCTACGGTATATTCGAGGCACTCTTGATTTTGGTCTTCAGATTCGGCCTTCTTCCATCTCAGATTTAATTGCCTATTCTGATGCTGATTGGGCCGGGTGTCCTAACACTCGGTGCTCTACTTCTAGTTATGCCGTCTTCTTGGGGGACAATTTGATGTCCTGGTCTTCTAAACCACAGCTCACGGTCTCATGTTCTAGTGCCGAAGCTGAATATCGGGCAGTTGCTAATGCTGTGGCCGAGACTCCTTGGCTCCGTCAGTTGCTTCTTGAACTTCAGTGCCACTTGCGTCAGGCTACTATTATCTATTGTGATAATGTTAGTGCAGTCTACTTGTCCTCAAATCCAATTCAGCATGAGCGGACCAAGCATATTGAGATTGATTTTCACTTCGTTCGGGACAAGGTGGCTGCCGTTACGGTGCGTGTTCTCTATGTGCTACCACGTCACAGTATGCTGATATTTTCACCAAAGGCCTCTCCACTTCATTGTTTACAGAGTTTCGCTCCAGTCTCAACGTTCGTGGCTAACCGACGTTGTGATTGGGGGTGTTAGATAGTCATTAGGCCTTACTTGTATTAGCTTATTTATCCATTGTAATTCCGACCTATGGACCTTGCATGATGCAGTACAGGTTGTGTACGTCGGTTGCATCCGATATAGGTTCGGTGAACCCAGCGCCCTAACGACGGCTGTCCCGACAGCTATATGTACTCGCCATATTAATCAATATAATCATCACGATCGCTTTCGCTATCATATTAGGACCTATTTGGTTCGGCTCTCACCTGCTCTGCTCCGACTCTGCTCTTCTTACCAACAACATTCTAGCTCAGAGCTTTTTTTCTCTCCGTTCTTTGTCCTACGAAATACAACGAGGAGCGGACAAATCTGAAATTTTCAGCTTTGCCGCTCCCGCTCCTGCTGCGCTCATGACATGCTATATAGTGTCCGGAGCCGAGCAGGTGAGTGCCGTACCAAACATGTCCTTAATAAATATGAAACACTCATTAGAAACTTGGTAAAATTTCTTATAAAAAGGTGGCGCAAAGGGCAGACCACGCCATTTTCCCAACCCCTCTTTTCCAGATTGTCAGCGGTGAACCTCGACTTCAATGAATCAATGTAGTTTATTCATAGAAGTCCTCTATTCTCTAATTTCGCAAAAGAAAAAAAAAGTCCTCTGTTCTGTATACGTAGTTATGAATTAGGACGACCAAGAGGTGAACATACTTAACCTCTTGGACTATTCATCTTAGCAAAGAGTATCTGCATACGAATTCAGACGGAAGAATACTCAACTTCAAAATGGCAAGTTTGCACTTGGCAATAAGAGGTGCATATATACAGCTAACACCAACAGATGATTGACCTGCTGCCCCTGTTTAGCTTACAGCTTACTGGCAGTCCAGATCTTCCTATATGGCTAAACTACTGCTAATTACACTAAAGACAGCTTAAGCCTTGCCCTGTTTAACTTCACTACAGCAATATGATCCTTGCCCTACTGTCCTGATTAACTGCCTGCTAATTGGGAATCCGACGCTACTACTATGTCTAACGCTACTTCTAATTACACCACAAAATGGCTGATGCACTGAGATCAAACAAAATCCCTGGATGTTCATTCAGACCTGGAACTGCACACCGTTGTTCTGTAATGCAGGAGCATCAGCAAGCAGAGTCATCCCATCCACACTCCACAGCATGTGCCATGAGCCGCCTCCTCTTGAACTTCTCCTTGAAGCACGCCTGCCTCAGCGCCTTCGTGTTCTCGTCTAGCATGGCCGCAGGTTTCTTCTCCATCATCCTCTTGGTGTGCTGGAGCATCTCCACCACGGCCCTCGTCCGGTGGCTGTCCTCCTTCCCCAGCTCCTGCACGCAGGACGCGCATTTCGCTCAATTTTTTCACGAGTCTTGAAGAGAAATTCTATAAAGTAGTAGTGGTACTACTACTTTTGAACAGAACATGGTGCAAGTGCTAGAGCGAAAGAAGCAACACCTGGACGTTGTTGATTAGCGTCTGCAGGCTCTTCACCTTGCGGTGCGGCCACCGCGGGATGTCGAGATCCCTGCACCGCTTCTTCAGCACCGTCGGCCCAACGTTGAGCTCCCGCGCTGCCTGCTTGATCGGCATGCTGAAGTGCCGCGACACCTGCTCGAACGTAAACAACTTCTTGTCTGCTCCGCTGCCCCGAAGAAGCCCCTGCATCTTCTTGCCACTCTCCACGCCGCCACACTCCATGTTCACTTCCTTGTCACCCTCCATGCTCTTGCGGTAAGCATCTTCCATCTGAGGCCAGACGCTGCTGAAGTCACCGTCAATTTCAGAGAGGCCGTCAAGCTCCCCTGCATTAACAGAGGAACAAAACCAAGCTTAAGGAAGGTAGCAGTGCTTGCATACCAAGCTTGTTCTTGACATTGTTTATTACTACTACCTCTACCTTGCGAGATGCTGGTCTCTGAAACTTTGATGGCACAGAAATGCTCCTCTTGCAGATAATCATCAACACTTGAAGACGGTTGAAAGACACATACAAAGGGAAAAAAAATAATCTTCAACAAATCTTCCTTTTCTCATACTAATCAAGTAGTTCATCATGCAAACACAAGCACCACAAGGAGTGATGGCACCACCAGATAGAAAGCACATACCTGAAATCATGGATAGGGAAGTAGCTCTCCGCTTCTTTCAGCTCGAACTCCACAAAACAGCTCCTCTCCTCCAAGAATCTGAAACCTTCCTCCATTGCAATGGTTGTGAGAAACACGTTGAGACACTGCCACTCTCCTATTTGCAACGGCCACTACTGCACTCCTATAAATGGGAGGCACCGATGCAAATGCAAGCACCAGCAGATTAAGTGTTGGCCTACTGGAATATGCTTATATGTGCCCTTTGCTTCCTGTCCAATGGGCGCAGTAGCGTGCATGCTAACGAGTGAGAAGTACAAAGTACACTGCTGCCACTGTCACCGACCTTCTCATTTGCAATTGCCATCATTTGGCAAAACCCAGTTCCCAATGCATATCTATTTTTGAAGCATCTCCCTTCTCTCTGTTGCCTGCACGTTTTCCCTTATACAAAAACAATTACGGATTCGATTGTTTTTATTTTTTAGGTTTGGGGAGTGGTTTGCAGGGAGCAGTTTCATCATCTTCTTCTGTTTTGACTCAGTTTCATCTATGTTGCTAGGAATGTTTAGGGAAACAAATTATAATTTAGGTTTTCATTTCTATCCCTTATGTATATACTCACTCCGTTTCAAATTACTGATTTTTTTCGCCTTCAATATTTGTCCTAAATTAATTATCTTTCTCGCTTTTCAATATACCTTTTTATCCTCTCAATATGTCATCTTCTCATTTTCTTTGCATATATCTTTTTTTTTCTTAATTTCCGTATCTAGAACTAGAACCACAAATAATATGAGACGAAGGGAGTATTACTTTACTTGCTGAATGTATGAAGGAAGTTGCACTAAGCTAATTACAACAGCCATATGTTTCGCAGCCACGATTGTGCATAAATGGTGCAATATACTTCTGGCATTGAATGGACCACTGTCCACTAGTACTCGTACTAACGCTCTCCTCGAATCATAATTGTTTTGCTGTCTAGTCAGCTGGTTGCCTTGTGCAGCCTAGAGTGGAATCTTTGCAGGACGTTATCGGGGCATATGCATGATGGACGGGTTAGACTAAGATCGACAAGAGGCTCAATATACAGGCATCACCTACTAACTGTCTAACACTTCCAATAGTTTTGCAAAGTATATCCAAACTACATCCATAATGCAAAGCATGAGAACGTAGTTCTGAATGTTTACTAGTCCTGCGTACCATGTAATGTAGGTTTATTTCTTCTGCAAATCAAAACAACAATGGGCATTCTCATCGGTACAGTGACAAATCTATGCTCTAGTCGAAGCAAAAAAGATTCCCATGCAATATTCATGGCCACAAATTTATTTAGCACGGGAATGTTTTGACAGCATATAAACCGCCTGAAATATTTTGATCGGTTAGCGTGGCCATATGGGCCGCTCAAACACGCCTGGTGCGGCAAAACCAAGGCAAAGGACGAAGCTAATTTGCTGCTGATGTGACCCGCGTCACATCGTTTTACCCATCTTGTATCAGATCACATTAATGCAGCCGAAACCAAGACAGGATGAAGCTCAAGCATTGCTGAGTAAGCGCACACCATATGCGCGTAATTGATCATGAACAATTGTAAGTAATGAAAAGGAACAAGAAAACTCATTTTCTTAATATAAAATTTACATGATCCATATATGAAAACAAAGTTTTACAAAGGTGCGGAACAAGGTTACATGCTGCATGCTATCTATCAAAGGCATAAAAACAAGTAGCAATGCTACGGTATTTTGGCTGAGTCAGCATGATCTTATAACCTTTTAGAACTACTGAAATCCGGGATCACTGCTAACTGTAACAGGTTACCAGATGGTATTGCAGCAAAAACCCTTCGATTCAACGCCATCTAATCAAATCAAGGAATGGACATCTGCTACCAACATTCTAGCTGCAAGGAAAGGAACTGCCGGAGCTGATAGCTGAAGTGTCCACAGTTTGCAAATCAGTTCAATATTATACAGGCCGACAGCAATATTGCCCTGAAGTTAACATAATTTGCATAACTGACGTTACTTCCACACTATATCACCCAAAAATCTGAGGGCAGGAACCCCTCTAATCTCCATGTCCACAAGAGGGGCTTCTACAATGTTCAACCCCATCAATTCTGGATCATTTCTTATCATGTCCAATGCTCGTGTTTGATCCTATCAAAAGAAAATAGATATGATTGCTGGCCAGTCGCTTTCACGAGAAGCAGGTATGCAATGAAAATCCAAACCGTCTGTACCTTTCTTTTTATAGCACAGAATTTACAATCTGATGTTGAAGGAGGTAAAACTTGGTTCACTATAAGTCTTTTTACAGGAACACTTTCCTTTTTCAATGAGGAATGCAGTCTCGACGATTCACTAATTGCCATCACCTGAAAAATGCAAACAGAAAATATTTTTGTTTATTGTTAAGTCCACAAATTTAGTACAATGTTGATCTAAATTTATTGTCTTCGTGACATCAATCTAAGAACAGAGGGAGTATATTACAAAGGGAATATGAAATTAAGGACAGAGTTATTACCGTTGGAATTGTCACAATTATAAACTCTGTAGACTCTGTGTCACGAAAAAGCTCGCGCACCTTGACCATCCTTTCTCTGAGTTGCTCCAATTTGTTGGACTTTAATAGGCAGAATAACATGACTTGAAATTTTGAAACCAATGAAGAAAAAATATATTTCCGAGGAATCGGGCAGATGACTTACTGCATCCTGCTGTTGAACTTCTTGTCCAAAAACAGATTTGATAGCTGATGTTGCAGAAGCAATCTTGTTCCTTAGCTGTAGGAAGAAAGAAAACTCACTATGAGAAACCTCAATGACACAAACAAAACTATTGAAAGTTGTCAACAAAAGCTTGCTAATCAAATGAAACATCTGACTCTTGGTAAGAGTTCTAAAGAATAGATTAACATAAAGTAATGACAGATCAACAACCAAAACTGTCATGTCAAGACTCAGAGAAGTACATGTAATGAAAACAAAATTGAGTTGGTTGAACAATGACATGAACAAATTATAAGCATTGTACTAATGAATACGGCAACATAACAATACATCTTTCTGCATTCAAAAGTTCAAGTCAGTTACAAAACAACATAGTGTGAAGGTTGCATGAACAACTCAGCTTAAGATGCAACTACTAGAAAAAAAAAAGATAAACAATTCCAAGAAGCAAAATCTGACTCGTTATTCTTAATTCATCAATTAGTACTAATATGATAGGTCCACAGTGCACACGATGGCACAAATCACTGGAATCATCAATACCTTCAAAATCTTCCCAATGGATGCATCCAAGAAGTCCGGCAAGGAGAGTAGCCTTAGGGTATGGCCCTGTCAATAAGTGAAGCACACAGCAGTTGATAACTTGATGGTGTCTGAGGTCAAATACAGATATAACTTAATAAGGTAAGTACCGTAGGGGCAGTGTCAAATACAATGCGGCTAAACATACTATACTCTTGTGCTTCGAGAAATTGCATAACCTGAGTGAAATGGAAACATCGAGTCACAGATCACGACTAGAAGAACAAGAAGTAGGGATACTGTAAGCCATATGTGTGTCTTATTACCTTTGAAATTGCAATTGCTTCATCCAGTCCTGGTGGTGGTGTGTCCAGCAATTCTCCCAATTTCAACTCGCCAAGCTGTACTGAAAAAGATAGGAATTACAGAACTGTACTCGTTGATACTGATTCATGCTATTCACCAGCATGGCAAGTAATATGAATGAACATAATAACAATAGGATATATGTAAATCAATGGAAGCACAACTACACTGAAATATAATGCACCTGCTCGGCAAGTGCCCCAAGGCCCATGCTGTCCATAAAGTCCTTTACCCCTGTTCCTCCATTCTTTTGATTTTTTGTCCGAAACTCTTCTCGAGCCTTCTCAGGGTTTATCTGCATTAGAGTTCCAGACAAGCAGCTAAACTTAAAATACACCCAACTTCATGCTAGGGAAAATTAATAAAATTATTAAATCAGCCATTCACTGTCTATCATGGGCCAGTAAACGTGCTATCTCAGCAGATTTAACTCAAATGATAACATATATAAAATAGTTTCAATTGACCAAGTCTTGTCATCATTACTGAAAAAAATATAATGCAATAGTACCAGAGAGTACAAATTCTATAAGACAAAGAATTAAGGGAACAATTTACAACAGAATTTCATTATGCCACAACTTAAGTTCCAATTTCGATCACCTCAAGTGCGAACAATGGCGAGTCAGGGCCCTCGACTGGGACGAGCGTTCCACCACTCAAATCCTGTAAGACGAATGAAATAAATTGTATCAGTTACTAAGTAATAAGAATGATAGTACATGAGTTAAACAAACCATTTCATGCGGTGTGAATGACCTGACCTGCGCGAAGGAGTCGCTCAGTGAGTGCGCGGGGTCGGTGGAGACGACGAGGGTCGGGTGCCCGTTGTTGGCGAAGCGCACGGCCAGCGACGCCGCGCAGCTCGTCTTCCCGACTCCGCCCTTGCCGCCGAGCATGTAGTACTTCCGCCGCGTCCCGGAAGCCATCTCCTGGAACCCCAGCTCCCCAGCCCCCTCCTTCGCGGGCGGCGCGGCCTCTGTCGCAGCAGAAGATGCCACGGCGCGCAGAGACGCGTAACGACCTAAGCGTCGGCGTGGAAGCCGGGCCTGCGCGATGGCGGGCGCCGCCACCGCCAGTGAGAGGCGGCGCGCGGCGGCGTGGACATGCGGCGAGGCGGTCCCGAGCATCGTGTCGAGTGAGGTGGGGTGGGGGATGAGGCGGAGATGGGCTTGATTACGTTGTTCTTTCTTCTCGAACTTTGTCGACGAGGCTCTCCGCCGGTTGGTTCGCACAAGGAAACCGCGCGGATCACGCAGTTCCGCTACGAGCCCACGGCACCCTGAGGCAGATCGATCACGTTGCCTCAGATGGGCCATAGTGCAAGCCGAGTTAGAAAAACAAAATGGCCCATTGAGCTCTGTCAAGCCTAATAAGTTTTTTTCCTCTACCAGTAAATAAAAAATAAAGCAAATAGACAACGTGTTCCAAAAATATTCATGTAATCACGCTTCCTAAAAATTAATGAAACCATCAGACAAAGTCGTTCTTGTAGGCGTGTTGACTCGTTCACAATCCACCTCAAACGCAGTACTGTATTAAAGTAAACAGAAGATACATCACGCATTTTGCCCATCCCAACTATTTTCAGGGAAAAAAAAAAAAATGTCTGCCTACCATTCAGCTTCCGTATGAAACCGATTCCCACGATGTGCTGGAGAATCCAGCCGCACTGACAGTTAACTGTCACTAGGTTCAGACCGGAGTGTCCACAAAATGCAGCAGCAGAGTTCAGTCTGCTCGGTTCACGACCGGATCAAACCATCAGCAATGAGGGGGCCATCCCATTCTGAAGCCTGTAACTGTACTACTATACTATACTCCGTAGTAGTAGTCAACACTGAACAGTGAACTCACACCGGCCGGTGACGCCATTCAAGGATGATCCAAGCAAAGAGACGAGCTGTCTGCTGCTACGCCATTGTTTAACTGTGCCAGCGTTAAACCACCCTCGCTGGCGCCGTGTGATGGGTCCGCTTTCTCAATCACGTGATTCCAATTGCATAAGCTCCCCTCTCGCCCTTAGCCAAACTGGGCAATAGAGAAATGGGCAATGGAGGGTTGAGTCCAGACGACCAGTGGATCCACCACTTGCTCTTATTCCGACAAAGGAAAAAACAGAGCTATCATCAGCTTCTTCTAGAGTAAGAAGAAACCCCGTCTGTCTTGTACTAATAGACAGGGATCGGTGCCATCCTGTGAAGGAGTGCCGCCTTTTGGAGCTAAACGACGTGTAAGTGTCATCGATTCCTTTTGGGAATGAAGTTCGAAAAGCCGGTTTAGTCAACTGATGGTGCTCGAGCAAGACAGAGCTCGTTGTCATGAGACCTGCATTGGCTTCTGGTACCTCCTCTTGATTGGATAATGGATACACGCAAGCGCGGTCCTAACCTCGAATAAATTACGCAAAATAATTGTTTGCAAGCTAGAGGCTCCTGGAGCCTGTAGAGATTAATTTGGAATTCAGGTATATACACTCTCTCTCCCTGAAGAATGCAGCAGATATTATACATCCTTTCTCACTGAAGACAATATCAAGATGTCACGACAGCAAAGCTGCGAACCAAGTCAAAAAAGGTGGAAAACTAGCCAAGTCTCCTGATGCGTTCCTGTCATAAGAAGCAATCCGTGACAACGTCTTTACCCACTTCACTAGTAGTGAGCTTATTAGTACTACAGTAGCTGCCTAGCTCCAAAGAAATCATTTGGCCGGGCGATGGCTGATGCGACAACGAGTGTGGCCGGCCCGGCCCTCCACGCCCTTCAGTCGTCTGGCCGTCTGATTACAGACGAGCAGGCAGGCTAGAGATTAGCATATACTGTAGGTCAAAACCAACAATCTTCTCTCCAATCAGGGCCTCCATTATCGCATAGTAAATAGTACGTCAGTGTCTCACCAACATGACTGCTCACCAATGGCGACATTGCTCATATACACTCGTGGGTGCAGCGAATTGAATCATATACGCATGCGCCTATTCGCCTGCCTATGGTGGCGCGCGGCGAGCGTGCGGTGGCCAACATGTAGTACTACCGTTTCTGACCCATGCTCTGTTCCTGTGCCTGTGCCTCAGCACTAATACTACAGTATGCTGATTAAGACGCTTAAGGCCACGATTTTTTGATGATTTGATGGGCAGTTTGATACGGTTCTTGTGTTCGGGCGGGTCCAAGTTTTGGGGCCAGGCGTGAGCCTGTGAGCCACAGTACAAGATCCTGGCTCTGGCTACGTACTATAAGAGCCCTATAATCGGTGCATGTTCTGTAGTACTAATAGCTAATAATGCTTTCTTCAGAACCCGACAGCACAGGTAACCCGGACACCAGTACTAACCTAGTCTATGGAGCACGCCTTTTTTTTCTGTGGTGTGTCGTGCGTGTGCAAGGGATATGGCGCTCGCCTTGACAGCGGTGTCCTCGTTGGACCTTTGCCGAAGAGCTGAAACACGAATGGGTTCGATCCCTAAGGAAAAAGGCCCTATAATCGACTAGCTAGAGTCTCAATTTCTGAATTTCTGATACTTGCGTATATACAGCAATAATTAGGAGAGCTAAGAATAAATTTGGTGTCTGTATCTCTAGTTGATCTGATGGGGTCTCTCGTCAGCTATCTTGGTTCGTGTTCGGACGATATGGAGCAATGGGTGTTTCCCTTTGTGGCTGCATGCTAACCATTCTTTTTCGTTTTTCCCACCTGTAAACTTGTATGTTGTATCCATGGATGCCTGAAAGTGCCACCTCTAGCTTACGGTTTGCTCATAGAACACTGCAATATCCTTTTGTAAGCAGGCTAGTTGCGTGGTTATCCTTTGTTTCAGTTTCTATAGTATCTGTAACTTTTCGTTTCAGGTTGCAAATTCCCTAAAAAAACTTTTAGGTTGTAATTCTCTCTGGCCTAATGAATGGCAAACGTATAACTAGTATACTATATCCAGAAAACAAACAACAATAGAACTCTGCTTTGCAAAGAGTCTAGAGGTTTCGGATTTTCCCACGTCGAGTGGCTGATTTGAATCGAGTTGTAGTGATCAGAAACGCCATCGTCTTTTTGGAAAGCACTCCGTGCGCCACGGCATGGAAGATCTTTTTTGGGTCATCGCAATCCACTGCAGGTGCCTACCCTTGATGGGGTGCTTACAGTAGTTGCCCACCGATGAAAGTAGCATAACTGCCATACATACTCGTGCGAGTGTTCGAGCGTTGACAGATCATATGATGGTCCAAATAATGGGCCTACCTCCAACATATTAGCCTTGAAAAATATTAGGTTCCAAATTAAACCCTTGAAGTTGATTGAACTCCTAAAGTCTTCAGTTACAACTTGGTTACCGTACACTAGTACAGCAGTACTAGAAAGTACACTGTATAGTACTACTACTGGAGAAAGAAAAGAACAGTGGAGAAAATGGTGCCCTTAATGAAGCTTTCTAGCATTGCGGCTTGATTTCGTCACTAGAACCAGTGGATGAAATTTCAGACAGTTTCAGTAGCGGTCACTTCCTTTCAGTGTTTTTTTCTCTGTAATCTTAAGAGACCGGCACTTTTGTTTTCTTCTGTCTTTATTCCCTCTTAATGAAAAAACGTGTCCAGTCAAGCTCGTGAAGAAAAAAAGAATCAGTCAACTTATCTACTGAACTCTGAAACTTATGACATTGAAATTGGACTCATGTACTCGTACAGTTTGGAATGGGCGACAGAGGCCAATGAACATAGACAGGGCAGAGAAGAGGACTATCAGGAGCGCTACTATATAACTGGTGGAACGTCTGGGGGGAAAATAGAAGAATTTTCCAAGGGCTGGGGAAAGATTGCTGACGTGTTGCATTGCTGACCAAATAGGAGATATCGATCAATTTCACCTCGCGACCATTGGGTTAACGTAGTTTTTCTACAGCTTTGCGCCTTGGCGCCTTTGGTCTGGACTAGGATCTCCCCAGCACAGATCCTTTTTTCTGATTTTCTCCTTTCAGACGTACTGCTTTAGACCTTGATGCAGAAGCATAATTAAGCTGCTTTAACCTCTTTTTAATTCGTATCCTGCCATTTTTTGTCAACAAAAAAAAAAAGAATGCACTTTCGAACAGGAGAAAACGAAAACAGGATCGGAGGTGCCGAGAGCGAAGGAAGAGCGGTTAGGACGACGTATAAGAACGGCAAACTGCTGAAGTAATAACGAACATGATATTTTCAAAAAGCTGCAGGTTGTTCCTTTTTTATTTTTTATTTTTCTGAGACGAGTAGCAGTTCAGTTTTGACAGTGACAACCATGCAAGTAGCATTGGCTGTTTGCTCATTCGACACATTTGCCTAGTGCTAACCGAGACCGAGGTCTGCATATATATTGCATATTGATGCATGGAGTGGTTAGGATAACTGTATATAGTAATGCCATCTTCGCAAATCATTAACTACCCATCGCTGATTTCGGCCGCTGGACTGGACAATGCGACCCTGCAATTGAAAATAATGCTCAGTTGCTGCAGCTGCGCATCGTTAATCTGGCAACGGCGGCAATAAAATGCAATATGTCGCAGCGACAACGGCCTTCGACCAATGGCAACTTTAGGTACGGTTGTGTTGTTTCCCAGTCGCCCGCTCTTCATGCTGTGCGTTGATTCTACGTCTGGAATACGCAAAAAATGTCAGCTTATAGAATTCCGGCGTGAGGACGTACGTAGTCGATGCGAAATATCCCCCCCATCCTGTACATCAAGTTACAATAGCATTACTTTCTTTGGGGGCTTCGAGCTCCCCACCCCTACATTTATATATTTTAGAATCTGTTCGTCACCATACATATCAGCGTCATGACCTCGACGTCGCGCTATCCAGCAAGCATATTATGCGAATTGAAATCACAATCATTTTACCTGCACACCGAAAAATTAGCATTGTTTTATTTCGGATGACGGAGGGGGTTTTGTCCTTGATCGGAGCGCAAATACAAAATCTGTGAGTTCATACGCATCCCGTCCAATGGCCATCCGACAACGGTTTTTTCTTTTATAGAAGAGATTAATATACGCGATCGTCGCGCGGCACGGACTCGAGGGACGTTTGATCCCTGCAGGAGCAGGACTGATTGGACACAGGGCTGAACAACACTGTACCCTGTGTCGATTCGACAAGTAGGCCGAAATTAAAAAAAAAAAAAAAAGGCAGGGTGTACCTGCCACCTTCAGCTCACTCCTCTCGTCCCCGCCTATAAATAGCTCGGTGTTCGTTGCCTCGAAGAGCAAGCGAGCGAGCAAAGTACATGTTGTAAGCTGCTAGTCCATCTTCTTCCAAGTAGCAGCTACAGCTAGCGACTCGCACGTTCAGAGCTAGTACCAGCTCGCTGCCGCCGCAGAGAGAGATGTCGACCAACTCGAGAACAAACTCCAGGGCCAACTTCTCCAACGAGATCCATGACATCTCCACGATGCAGAACTCCGCCACCATGCCCAACCTGTACTACGACAGGTCGCTGGCAGAGCTCTTCCCTCCCCACCTCCTCAAGAAGGTACTACTACGTGATATATAGCAGGCAGAGATGATATGAGATATATCATCACTCATCATGTGATTGTTTCTTTATGTTGTTGCTTGAGAGCTCGAACGGAACTAATTAACTAAAGCGTGTGTTGCTGCTGGGATCGGATGAGAGCAGGTGGTGTCGGAGGTGGTGTCCACTTTCTTGCTGGTGTTCGTGACGTGCGGCGCGGCGGCGATCAGCGGCAGCGACGTGACGCGCATATCGCAGCTGGGGCAGTCGGTCGCCGGCGGGCTCATCGTGACGGTGATGATCTACGCCGTCGGCCACATCTCCGGTGCGCACATGAACCCCGCCGTCACGCTCGCATTCGCCGTGTTCAGGCATTTCCCCTGGATTCAGGTAAGCTAAGCAGCGCCTCTTCGATCATCGTCCGCATTATTCTTTCGGCGGGGCAGCTCAGTTTTGAGTCTTTCAAAACCTGCTCTCTGTCCATCTTAATAAACGACAGCCTAATAATAATTGGAGAGCACATTTGATTTGAATTAATAAGGCACATACACATATATTCCTAATACACACAACCATATCACGTTGCTGTATATACCTGTCATGTGGCTTGTCATGTCTCTGATACAACAGCTAATTGCATAATATTCTAGAGCCGTTTCATGAAAGTCGTTGGTTTTAGTCATGGCTAATACATGGATTAAGCCGAGTCGCTTCGCACATACCTGTCACACGCTGTCACGGGAGGAACAAAGTTATTTTCATTTCTTAGTAAGCGCCAGAATAATTCTCGTGTCATCGTAGCTTATGGCCGCCGTATAGTTAATTAAACACGAAAGTCAAGACAGTACTATATCAGGGATTTGTGTG
This sequence comes from Oropetium thomaeum, assembly GCA_001182835.1. Lineage (NCBI taxonomy): Eukaryota > Viridiplantae > Streptophyta > Magnoliopsida > Poales > Poaceae > Oropetium > Oropetium thomaeum. Next base: position 561,888 of record LFJQ01000012.1, read on the forward strand.
TGTAACTTGTCGTCCGAACCGACCAATCGTACAAAATTCATATTCGTAAGCCAAAACGATGGCCACGATCACACGAGGCATTAAGTCTTCTGGTGGCTGGCATATACTAGTAGCAAGTAGCAACCTTGTTCTCCTCACACGTCCCTTTCCCTTGGCACAAACTGCTTGTTTGTTGCACGCCTCCTGCTCAGCGGTTAGCATTACCATCAGAAGAAGCACTAGCAGGGAGAGGGAGGAGAGCCAAAATTTTAGACTAAGCAAGCAACCCAAGAGAAACTTCGGGGTAATCAGTGGGAGAGTTGAGTCAGTGGTGGCCACGGAGCACATGCGTCGCCGTCCACGGGGGCACGGCACCGCACCAACCGACCGGCATCCGTATCGCTTTCAAGCCACAAACAATCGCACGGCCGCGAAGCGCGCGAGCGAGCGAGCTAAAGAGGGACAAGTAGTTCCAGCCTTTTGGCCGCCCAGTGAAAGGCAAGCGTCGTCCTCTGTCCGGCTCGGGATTTTTGGCACCCGAACGTGCACGTACTGGCTGGTTGGCAGTCAGAGGGAGGAGGAGGGATCCGAATCCTATTCTGGCCACTGGTGGGTCAGTTGCTCTGCTATCTTCACCGGGAACGACGACCCGTGAAGCTGACCCGAACCGATTCGATGTGCCGAGCTAGCTAGTCAGTCAGTAGTTTGAGGTCGAGGCAGAAGCCGTACTTGTCCTCCTCTGTTCTCCTTTTTTTTTTTTGGCAAGGGTCATCCCTCGTCCGGGATTATTAAAGAATGAATAAAGATTATTACTTATATCTACATATATACTATGTACTTATTTACTGAGAAAGTGCGCATGATGCAGGTGCCGTTCTACTGGGCTGCGCAGTTCACCGGCGCAATCTGCGCGTCGTTCGTGCTGAAGGCGGTGCTGCACCCCATCACCGTGCTCGGCACGACCACGCCGACGGGGCCGCACTGGCACGCCCTGCTCATCGAGATCATCGTGACCTTCAACATGATGTTCGTCACCCTCGCCGTCGCTACGGACACCAGAGCGGTACGTACTTAAGCCATACGAGTGAGCGCGTTTTCATCTTCTTCTTTTTTTTTTTCATTATTGCAAGGCTTCAACTTCCATTTCTGATGCTGTTCCCCCTTGGATGGATGGATGCAGGTGGGTGAGTTGGCCGGGTTGGCGGTTGGGTCAGCGGTTTGCATTACGTCCATCTTCGCAGGGTAATACTATAAACTAACGATAACCACGCGCGCTTAATTAGGATTTGATCGACAGCTAACGCATACAGATGCAGGCTTATAATACATTCAACTAGCTAAATTTCTCGTTGAAGCTTACGTTTGATTTATGAACCACACCCAACCCCACATGCCTTTTCGTCAAACAACAAAACAAAACAAAAAGGCAAACATGCATACTGGTTATTGTTAAGCGGATAACGATTTTTATTGCAGCAACATGCCGATTATATATTCGCACCAGCCTTTTTGCTTGACCTGCCGGTTAATTACGATAAAAATGGATATAACAGTAATTTAATAACTTTAAAAAAATAACATTTGGATGAACAATATGAATAATTGAGCTGAGACGCGAGGGCAAACCGAGTGGTGGTTGCAGGGCAGTTTCGGGCGGATCGATGAACCCGGCGCGGACGCTGGGGCCGGCGCTGGCGAGCAACCTCTACACCGGCCTCTGGATCTACTTCCTCGGCCCCGTCCTCGGCACGCTCTCCGGGGCATGGACCTACACCTTCATCCGCTTCGAGGAGGCGGCGCCGCCGGCCGGCAAGGACGCGTCGCAGAAGCTCTCCTCCTTCAAGCTCCGCCGCCTGCAGAGCCAGTCCATCGCCGTCGCCGACGACGACGAGTTCGAGCAGATCCAAGTGTGACATGCTACGGTTACGAGTGTTATCTCCGTCGTCGATGTATCAGCTGCTGTAATAGTAGGTAGCTTGCCCTCGCTCACTCACTCTGTGTCCTTTCTTCGTGTGCCGATGGTGGATCGGTGGTGCACGCACGCACATGCCACTGTAGACGATGGCTCGCTCTCTGATAAATGTGCCATATTAAAAGAGAGCTCCAGCATTTTGGTTCTGTCTGGGTCTGGGAGACGAGACGAACCTGTGCGTGTCTGCAACCAGTCGTGCGTGCGTGCCAACTGTATGTCCCAGTCAGTTCCTGTTCCAAAATTGTTGGTGAGCTTAATTATACTATAAAAAAGGGTTCCCTTAACAAAACATCCGTGCCTTCCATCGATGCATGAGTTTGAGTTGAGTGCGCCATTGGACGAAATTTTACTTCTGACTGACTGATACTTCAGAGTTGAGACCATGGCTTATTACTTGTTCACGGACCACGATGGTCCTCAATCAGGTGTAGCTTTCTCTTGTTGCAAACGAACAACTATTCGTTTAAAACCGGGACCAGCAAGGTGAAGAATTTTTGCTATCACCCCTTGTTCTTATCTAATCTAAATGGATTAAAAAGTAGAGTACATGCTCATTCCTATATACTACCATATCCGTAAGAGATGGAAGAAGCATATACTGGGAACTTTCTGAGTCACCTTTGTCATCTTCTTTGCGGCATTGATACTTTTCCGCAAATTTAAATTTTATTTTTGCCCCAATTTCAAGGGAGTAGCTAGCTCGGCGATGATTGAAGGTTTTGTTATCCAGCCGTCATTGTCCTTGCATGACGCCCTATCTATGCGTAGCCTGATGATATTTGCAATGCAAGACCATCATTGCTACTTTCGAACAACTCTAAGAATCATGATTTCATACATCCAGGTGGGCTCTACATCTTTTCTTGAGACAACATTACACAATCATGGTGATGTATGCTTGATTTGTACAAAGATCTTCTGGCATTCAAGTGCTCAACTGGATTTGATTGGTTCCATTCACTTGCTTACTTTTCCCTGTTTGTTAAATATTTTCATTAAGGGCAAATTAAACTAAAATTGGACATATTATCATTAGGAACAAAGCTGCAAAATTCAGTCGTCGTACCGGTACTGTGCATGAGATCCGACGGAAGATGACCACACAAACAAACAAGCAAAACATTCTCTGATTCTTCGCATTCCGATTGAAATGTCCCGCGCGCACAGTCGCAGCCACTTTAGACAAAGAATACAATCTCTGCCTGAGCATATATATCATTACAGTACGTGCTAATGCTCCACCACCGTCTTCCTTGTCATGGATGGCCTCACAGCGCACAGAACGGTGGAATCAGCGCGCCAGAGTGCCCGAGTCATTGTTACATGATCACCACGGCCGGTATAGGGTCCCAAGCATCTCTGTTCAAGCGGCTGCCGTGGGCGTGGCATCCGGGCCACCGGTGTGGCTTTTGTGGCCACTGCTGCTGTTTCCTTTTTGTGAAAATCAACTTTGTGGCCATTGTTGTTTAACGGATTTTGGCGGCATGCATGGTCCCCCGGCTTTCACACCGGCCGGCCATCTGTCCATCTGTCGCCGTCGGCACGCAACTGAATCCATGCCACTGTACTGTGGTGTTTCGGAGAAAGGGGAATGCAGCATGGCGTCTCTGAAGAATCATCTAGAGGTTACAGTATTTCTTTGGTTAATTAACAGTTAACCCATCATTCTTGAGTAGCATGGCTCCATCCCGAGTCTTCTCCGCGCATGGGGCAGCAGCATTATATACTGCTGTCACGTCGGTCATGTCGATTCGTTGGATAGATGTCAAGAAATCATCTTTCGCCTCAAGAAAAATGTACTCCGGCCGTGAACTGTGAGTACGTGTAAAGCACGCGCGCCTCTTTTACACAAGTATTACCCCGACTGGATCTCTAGTGTTTCGGTGGTGTACGTAGTACTTTGAACGGGCTGCGCCCGCCGGATCGAGAGCTTTACCTTCCATCAAGCCGATTGATCGCACTGGCCACCCGGCGGCACCTCACCGGCGCCGACACCTGACAACCCGGCCCTCCTCGCCACTAACGCCGCCGAAAGACGGCCATCACCTCGGCACCTGCTGCGGCGCTGCCGACGCTGCTAGCTAGTGCACTTGCCTCCCTCGCCCCGAAGACCCACGCGGAAACCTGAACACTGTCGATCGTCACGCACGGCCGCCCCCGCACGACGCCGCGACGCCGTCCGTGCCACGCGAGCGAGATCACCGTCTCCTCAAAGCCGACGAGGACGAGACGCGTACGACGACGAGCGCACTACTAGGCAGCCAGAAGCAGTCCAGTCCAGGGCCCGGACCGGGCCGGAAGTGCGCGTCCACATCGTGGCCGGCGGGCGCGCGTGTGGTCGAGTTAAACTTGCCCTCCTACGCCACCGCCGCTTTCCGGTCGAGGTAACGAGCAGTATACTATCGGCTAGCACCGCGCCAGATGATGATTGATCGTCGGTCATATCGTCGCTTGGGGCCGAAGATCTTTACGGCCAGATCCGTCGACCGTCACCAACTTTTTGACGGATCTCTGGAGAAAAAAAAAAAAGGAGAGGCCGCTGTGTGCGCGATCACTGGCGCACTAGCTAGCTAATATAATCCGGCAATGCACACGCACAGAGCTCGGCCGCTCCCGCGTCCCGTCCGTGCTGGCATCCAGCGTCGCTTTAGAGCACGCCATAAACCCCTAAATAATTGCGGCCCTTTTCTGATCGATCTCGGAGCTGGACGAGGATCAGTGGCCGATAAAGATCCGGTAGAGTATTATCTACTAAGTATGTAATCTAATCCTTTCTTTTCTATCTGAATGATCAGCACTAATCTACCCTCCAGTAAAAAGCAGGGGGACGCAGTGGCACGCCCGCTACACGGTTTCCTTCGCAGTATTTGCTCTTTTTTTTTTTCTTAGATAGAAGATCATTTCGCTTTACCACAGGTAGTGGGCAAGGTGCAGTGTAAAACATCAAAGAGGATTCGAACATCAAACCTTGAACCGTTGAACGTTTGAAGAGACTGATGATGAGTGTGCACGCCATGAACGTGCGGCTAGTCGGTTTGTTTATGAAAAAGAATGAATGAATCGGCAGAATGAATCCACCTGGCACCTGGTGCAACATTCAAAGTGCAGACGCGTCATTTTCTCAGATAGAAATTTGCTTTTGCACCTGCCACCTTAACCACCTGAAAGACTGAAACTGGCAACGCCCCACCATCTCTGCTCGATCGGCCGTCCACGCTTGATGTGCTGTCTAGTATCGATCTCACACATACCCTTTTTCGTAGTTAATTATTGGCGTACTGCCTGAGTGGCCATGCGTTCTGGATGGTCATGTCTGGTTATCTAGATGTTCTTTAGTAGTAGTATCGCGTACACGCATTGTGGCGCGCGTAGTGGAGATTGGACAGATGATGAGAGGTTACTGCGACCCCCATCAACTGGAATGCATTCATATCCTGTGCTGCGGCAAATTTGTCATGTGATAAAAAGGGACTGGATTAGATTCAGATGATCATTCCACCTTTGTGTGTTGTAGTTTTAGCTACTGGCTTGCATCATCCATCTTTTGGTTTTGGGCTCCGAGAGCACTTAGACAAGAATCCAGGCAACTTTTCTTTTGTGGAGGGATCTAGGAGCCTTGATATTTATTCGTGTACATTGTACAAGAAGGCTGTAGGCAGCCCATTAAGCCTGACAGTCTGTGGCCCTTCTTGTACAGTTTTGCTTCCTTTCTTCTAGAACAAACAAATCTTTGCTGCCTGTGCGGAGTTTAATGGACTAGACAAGCTAGTAGCACTCCCAGGTTCTGGACTCTGGCATGCATGGTGTGTTCTGACCAAGCAGAGTCTAGTACCATGGAAGTTTGACTGCATGAAATCTTGTACATCACCTTGATACAAGTACTGCAAGAGCATACTAGGAAAAATGTGAATCAGGGGCTTTCAGGAACACTTGCTTTATTGACAAGTAATTGATGAAGGCCCAGTCGCAGCGCCCCAGTCACCGTACACGTGTGTTAAACGCAGTGAAGCTGGCACGCTATCTTTGTGCCATTCCGTGTTCAGTATTGTTTTTCCCTCCTCGCCTCGTTCCAAGCCGACGCGAATTGGTCCGCGGCCTCCGTGTTTCCATGGAGCTGTTCTTGGTAACGAGTGTGGAGTGTGGACTACTCATCGTCTCCTTTGGTTTTCCCCACTTTGGGAATCCGGAGAGCTGCTAATTCTGGCTCAAAGCCTTCGTGCAGTCAAAGAACTATGGAAACAAGCGACCAAATCGGTGGGAAAAACACTAGCTCGATTCATTTTGCTGCACCAAGTCATACTCTTCCTAGACTCCTCTCAGCAGTTTCTTCAGAAAATAGATGTCCTGTCCGAGGTATGTTCAGCACAGAACTAAATGCAGAAGCAGGAAGCATAGTCTAGCTGCCCTCTATGCTCTACAACACGAAGCTCTTGTCGACCAACCAACACTAAAACTGAACCGAATGGTTGTGCTTAATAGTGTTTCCATCTGTTTTGATATTTGAACTGCTGCTGATGCTAGATGTTTACCTGAAACCCCATTTTACTGGGACCCAGGAGCCACTGTCCCATGCCACACGTGCACGGGTGCAATGCCGATGTGCCAGGCACGGCGAACCACGCGGTTAGCAGCGTGTGTACACGCACAAACAGAGCTTAAGCACATTGATTAGCCGCGTGAAAAGTACAGGGGGATTAAATTGGGAGTCTGCACCCTGGAAACATGGGATCTTGGATGCTAACAAACTTATTACTGCAGGGTTACGCGTGACGAGGCCGCATGAGAAGAAGAAAACTTGAAACCGAAGGGTTTGACTCACCCGATCGAGAGTAGGAGTAGCAGAGGCCGCACGAGTGGGTGTGGCACAGCCCGATCGAGGTCAAGCAAGCAAGAGACAAGCCACAAACTGACATACCTTTCGAGGACAGATGAAGGGCCACCCGTCAGCCAGTCCCAGGCACAACCACGCGACTGAAAATATGTCGAGCAAGATCATTAGCATAAAAAACAACCTGGAGATTTTGATATCAGCAGTTTTTGTAGTGACAAGTGAGCGCTCATGGTTAAAACAAATCTTGTCGTACAATAATGAGTATAAACTCCCGTTAGAAAATTGCGTTGGTTACCATGAACCGACCACTAGTCTATGTGCTCAGAGATTTGACCCTAGAACCCTCTACAAACCCCTATTAGTGACTCCTTCCTTTCATTTACTCCTAGCACTGTTGGGTGCTTGGAGGACAGGGTTTGGAAAACATGGCCCATGGGATTTTGGGTTGCATTTTTTTTTTCTTTCCCTTTTTTTTCCTGGTTGCGAGAAGGAATGAGAAGGTAAGCACTTGGATCCATGCAGGATTTTCGCATCAATGTCTGTAGAAGTTCTGTTGACGAGCCCAACGCAGCACCAGATGCACGAATGGGTAAGTCTGAAACTTTGAATAAAGAATGTTGATGGAATGTGACTATGATGGTGACCTAGAGATCAGTGAGGTATCTTGGATTCTCTCACACATTTCTTGGTAACGTAGTCAGCTTGTTTCATCTCTGAGGCGCCATGGTGCATTCATCAACCCTGTAAAATTGACGTCGTGTCAGAACACTTTTCTTCAGAAGGAAAACAAAATTAAGGCTCGACATCAACCAAACGCATAAAGGTTTTAAAATCATCACTCAAAGTATTGGCTGCCAGTAGTCAAGAATTGTGTGCATTCCAGTACAAACGATCGGCAGACAAAACCACAAATTTCAGAGTAGTGACAACCAAATGGATACAAAAATACCCTAAACGACAAAGGTAGTAATAGGTCATATTTCCAAACCCCCGTCGGTAGCACATTGCATGGCAAAGATAGAGAAATGATAGCCTCGAGATGAGCATCATCTTAAAGTACTTAGCATCCTCATTAGTCCTAACAATACATACAAACCTTTTGGCCGTAATACCTTGTCAGCAGCGAATACATCACTATCTATGTATTAAAATAAGGATTGAGGATAGATTTCACATAAGTTTGACTAAGCATAAGCTTACAAAAGCCAGAGACATTAGCATCGTTCCATGGAAGAAATGTTATTATTTCTGGTCATATGCTGTAATTGATAACTCGATGCCACATATCAGGTTTTCTACAAGCAGTATGAGGGCATGATATTTGTATTCATATTTATTCTCACAAATGAGATAAGAGAAAGGTCTTTATTTTTTTGGAAAATGGAATAGATTTATGTGATATCACAGGATATTAGACATGCCACTAGGTTTCTTTTTTTCTATTTCTGTCAAAAGCGATGCTCATCAACTCATAAGAACAAAAAGAGGAAGAATATTCACATTTCTCCTGTGATTTTTTCAAAATACTTATATTTGTTTCGACACAAGTGAGAGGGAAACGAACAGGAATAAAGGAAAGGTGTGATCCAAAAAGATGTTTGGATCAGGGGAGGATGAAAATATATGTACATACCAACGCCAGATATAGAAGATGTCAGAGGGAATTAGGCTCCCATATTTCCAATATTATACTATACTACCTGGAATTTGCAAACTCGGGATTTGTTCGCTCAACCATAGAAATTCAATAGAGCACAATAAAATATCATTAAGGTATCCATCTAAAGAACAAGATTATTCTGTGAGGAGGCTTAATTATAAGCAATAAGACATACATTAGGTGCAAAGAACTGGACAGTCAATTATTTCTTAATTAGGTTAATATTAAATCAAAAGGATTGCTAATCCCAAACACACTGCAGAATTTGGACCTCTCTCGAGATCCTCATCATGCAGGGGCAAAGACCCTACGTGAGTTCAACGACGGGTGGAGGTTTTTAATTCTTCTATAAGAGCTGTTCCTCAGAGCACGCAAGGGTATGAAAGGTTAGCCAAAGTGCAGGAAGGGTAAACCCTACCAAGTGAGCAACTGCTAGTCTGCAACTTAGATTGCGCTTCTTTTTTCTGTTTCAGTAACTGCATGTCATAGTTCTCCCAGAGTGTTTATCCTAGTTTTGCTCCAAACTTAGCTCCTTGTTGATTAGAAAGCAGGCAGTGCTCAGAGCTACGCCTTTTCTGATCTATGTTGATCTTACATAGAGTGCAAGAACGAGTTTCTTTCTACCTCCAGTAATCAGTAGAAGCAAAAATGTTTTAGCTAGTGCCTATCGAGTGAAGTACACTGTCCAACCATACCAAAACTAGGCGAGAGCTTTCTTGAACATCCAGCCAATTTTTATTTTTACAGCAGTAAACATATGGATGAGATCAGAAGCGATGATATGGAGAAGCAAGATGAAGTTATGTTACCTGGCTTCAGGTTTCATCCGACAGATGAAGAACTTGTCAGGTTCTACCTAAAAAGGAAAATCCAGCAGAAGTCTCTCCCCATTGAGCTCATAAGGCAGCTGGATATTTACAAGTATGATCCATGGGATCTCCCAAGTAAGCTTCTACACAACTCTTACCCTTGTTGACTACCTTCTGAATCCATGCACAAATCATTAAGGGCAACCATTAAAGAGCTAATATACATGATAACGATATTCACTACATGGTCCTTCATCATTTCTATACTGCTGGTGTGCATCCCTGTCTTACCATAATCTTCAAATAGTTCTACATGCATTTTGATTTTGTCTTTTTGAGTTTTATCTCAGAAATAAGTAAATGATCCAAGATAGTGGATATACACTGTACAAACAATCATGGTCCTGAGCCTAAACTGGTCTCTGGGGTTAAACCTAACAATACAGCTAGCATGGTTAGTAAACCTATTATAGTGACAAACTTAAACCAGATATATTTATGATGATGATAAAGAAACTTTATGTGGTCACTCTGGCTCTGAGCTTACATGATCCTATAAGTTAGTGCCGAGCTTATTTTTTCAGTTGTATGTTGTACTTTGCTCTGCATGACTGATCCAGAGTTGTGACAGCTGAGTTTAAAGAGCACACGAACGTACATGAGTTTTATATGCACACATGAATGCACAAAATATAGATGTTTAGGTCTCGGTGATCAACCCTAAGTTTAATGGATCTTTAGTTCTAGATGGTATTCGTAGTTACTTACTAAATCTTTCTTTTCTTTATAAAGAACTAGCAAGTACTGGAGAGAAGGAATGGTATTTCTACTGTCCGAGGGATAGGAAATACCGGAACAGCACAAGGCCAAACAGGGTAACTGGAGCAGGCTTCTGGAAGGCCACTGGAACTGACAGGCCAATCTACTCTTCCGATGGGAGCAAGTGCATAGGCTTGAAGAAGTCTCTTGTCTTTTACAAGGGTAGAGCAGCCAAAGGTGTCAAAACTGACTGGATGATGCATGAATTTCGTCTGCCGTCACTCACCGACCCATCATTGCCGCAGAAGAAGCCACTTGACAAGACAATTCCACCAAATGTAAGCAACTTGCATGCTGCAACATTTAAGAAAAATAGCACCTTAACCTTTTCGACTTTATACCAAACATAGAAACATAACTTTCAAAGTTTCATGGTATGGCTCTATAGAAATCATAATATCACTGCACAATACATACATTTAGTGTGAATAACTAAAGGTCTAGTGTCTGTGGCACTACTGAAAGAGTCAAATTTAAGTACATTGGCAGCAGGTTATTAGCTTTTTTACCTTGTTAATATTGTCGTAAATGTATGCATTACATTTTATATGAACACCACTAACCCCACATCTACCTCTCTTAATAAGCAGGATTCCTGGGCAATCTGTAGGATTTTCAAGAAAACAAATTCAACAGCGCAGAGAGCGCTATCACACTCTTGGGTCTCTCCTCCCTTATCCAGCACAAATGAAACCTACATTCCTCCTTCCTCACACGCCACACAGAGAGGTCGGCACAGCTCAGAGAACACATCATCTTCAATGACTGACATGGTCTCCTCCACCATCCAGTTCACTGGCAGCTGTTACTTGTCTTCAATTGGTCACTCATCTTCCCACAACCCTCTGAGTATCATTGATAGCAGCAGCATGCCACCTGCATCCATTGCGCTCCCCATATCAGGTGCAGAGCAACAGAATATGAGTGTCCTCCCAGCGATCCCACTGGATCTTCCAGCAGGGATGGACATTGCATCAATGGTACTCAATGCAACACCCAATTCTCTCCAGAACATGGGCAGAATCCCCACAAACATCGATTTTCTCCAACCACAGCAATGCAACAGCAACAACAGCAGTAGCCTGGTCAATAGATGCACTGTTGATTTGCCTGATGTTGGCAGCACAGTCAACGGCGTTCCACGTTCGATCAACTTCCCCTTCAACCTGCAAGGAGTGCTGCCAGATGACTGGAGAATGACCTTGCCGTGGGACTCTCTCCCTTGTACTACCGAGGTTTCAACAACTTACCAGTCGACCAAGTGCTATACTTAGCCTGTACTCTCCACTAATTTAGGTTTGGTTTTAGACTGCAGCAGACAGAAGTAGCTATCTATAACTGCCAGTATTGCTGTTAGCATGAAGTAGTATTAGAATTTCATTGTGGTAACAGTGAAGCTAGCAGAGTTATTAGGATGCATTTATGTGACTCTCTTACCTTTTGTGCAATGTAGGAGCAGTTGTGATCTTAACAATGCATGTACACGGCACTTTAGACTGCAAGATAACCTAGTGCAATGTAGGAGCAGTTGTGATCTTAACAATGTATGTACACGACTCTGTAAGACTGCAAGATAACTTAGCAGTATTGTCAATATTTCCATATTTTGGGAATGTGCCCAAGGAAGTAAAGCTTCTCTTCTATATATATTTTTAATATTTGCCTGTAGTAAAACTCTCTTCTCACCATTTATCTTATTAGTTATCCTGGTTTCACACATACCATTAAGAAATGATGAACATTCACCGTACAACTCAAATACAAACAAATTAAACGCCTGAAAGACTGGATCGCGATAAAACAGCAATTCTTACTGTGTAGTCACAAATTCAGCAGGTACGGCCTGGACCTGTCGAATCTGATTTGGTCAGTGCCCATGCACAGACAAGTTGTCTTGAAAGGTATCGAGCGGCACTACGAAACCCGCGCACGATCAATGCACTGCGATGGAGAGGCTGGTCTTCGGTCGCGTATTGGCGAGCAGCTTCTCTGGTGCATTTCACCGAACGGGTGGCCTGCACGCCAAGTCCTTCCACTTTGGTTTCCTGGCTCAACGGCTGAGTAGCAGTTAGCGAGGGTGACGCCGGCCAGCTGGCAGCCCCAGCGCCTCGCTCAAGCGCTGGAATCGGAACCGCGATCTCTGCGGAGCGGACTGAAATTTTAAGAGGAAGGTTCAGAGATGAGCGAAGCCGCCGGCGCGGCAACATGTGCAGCAATTTGGATGCAGGCTTACTCGCGATTTCATCAAATCCCGCTTAGAGAAAGGGTTCGGGGCGGTAGAGTCAATATTAGGCCCGGTTGAAATACAAGTAAATGTAAGCCCAGTTAAAATGTGCTCCTGAGCCCGTTTCGGGAAAAGGCTTCGGGCCATGTGCTTGTTAGGCAATTCTCAACAAAACCAGCAAATGCAACCAAACCAGAAACACCTGTAGTGCGGCAGCAGTGTTTTGTACTACTTGGTCAACTTTTTAATGCACTTTGGCCGCTATAATCATGTCAACGCTGCCTAAACCAGGCACACTGACAGTAGGTCCGGAGAATGCCAGCACCATCTTGTAAACTAGCTCTCCACCAAGTGCGAGTGCGACCCAGCCAGACACACCGAACAAAATCCACTCAAAAACTCCAAATCCAATCGGCGATCACACCACTAAACAAAAACCCCACATGTAAGTGACACGATCCTCCTCACATCAAATTGTTGATGAAATCCTAACCGTACCGGCTACGACTCGCTGACAAGCGGACCGACGTAAACCCAACCGTGTGCCCTCTAAACCAAACCCACTCGACCCTGGAAGCATGCGCGCCCAATTTCCTCGTCTCTGAACCTCCACGACGAGCTCACCATGGCCGGCAGCCGAGCGTCCGCACGGCGTCGCGCGGTGGTCGCGGCAGTGATCACTCTGATCCTCCTCGCCTCCGTCTCGTTCCTCCTTTCTGCCACCATCGCCAACTCTACCGGCGTGAACTCCCCGGCCTCCCGCCTGGCCGTGGTCCAGCGCCACGCCGAGGACCAGGCGGCGGTGCTCGCGGCGTATGCGGCGCACGCGCGCCGCCTCAGCGCGGCCTCCGCCGCCCAGACGGACGCCTTCATCTCCGCCTCGGCGCGGCTCTCCTCGCTGGCCTCCCGCATCTCGGCGTCCACTGTCGGGCTCCTGGAGAAGGAGACCCGCGCGCAGGTGAAGCGCGCGCGCGCGCTCGCGGGAGGCGCCAAGGAGGCGTTCGACACGCAGTCCAAGATCCAGAAGCTGTCCGACACCGTCTTCGCCGTCGGGCAGCAGCTCCTCCGCGCGCGCCGCGCGGGCGTGCTCAACGCGCGTATCGCCGCGGGGTCCACGCCCAAGTCGCTCCACTGCCTCGCCATGCGCCTCCTCGAGGCCCGCCTCGCCAACGGCTCCGCCGCCGTCCCCAACGACCCGCCCGTGCCTCCGCCACCGCAGTACGCGGACCCGGAACTCTACCACTACGCCGTCTTCTCTGACAACGTGCTCGCCGCGTCCGTCGTGGTGGCCTCCGCGGCGCGTGCGGCCGCCGAGCCCTCGCGCCACGTCTTCCACGTGGTCACCCAGCCCATGTACCTCCCCGCCTTCCGCGAATGGTTCGCGCGCCGCCCGCCGCCCCTCGGCGTGCACGTGCAGCTCCTCGCCGTCTCCGACTTCCCGTTCCTGAACAACGCCTCCTCGCCGGTTCTCCGACAGATCGAGGACGGAAACAGGGACGTGGCGCTGCTGGACTACCTCCGGTTCTACCTCCCCGAGATGTTCCCGGCGCTGCGGAGGGTGGTGCTCCTGGAGGACGACGTGGTGGTGCAGAGGGACCTGGCCGGCCTGTGGCGCGTCGACATGGGTGCCAGCGTGAACGTCGCGCTGCACACGTGCTTCGGCGGGTTCCGGCGGTACGCCAGGTACCTCAACTTCTCGGACCCGTTCGTGCGGGAGCGGTTCAGCCCCCGCGCGTGCGCTTGGTCCTACGGCGTCAACGTGTTCGACCTGCAAGCGTGGCGCCGCGAGCTGTGCACCGAGCAGTTCCACCGGTTCATGGAAATGGTACGAGTTGGTCGCAATAAGATCCACTTCTTCGATTTTTTTTGGTACAAATCGACCATACTTTCTCGTGTTCCCGAACGGAGTTCTAACGTGGTATATATGCTATGTTTTTTGGGGGAGTGGCAGAATGAGAACGGGACGCTCTGGGACCGGGCGTCTGTTCTTCCAGCTGGGCTCATGACGTTCTACGGCAAAACGAAGCCGCTGGATAAGTCGTGGCACGTGATGGGGCTCGGGTACAACCCGCACATCAGGCCTGAGGACATCCGCGAAGCGGCGGTGATACACTTCAACGGGAACATGAAGCCGTGGCTCGACGTCGCGTTCAGCCAGTACAAGCACCTGTGGACCAAGCACGTCGACACCGAGATGGAGTTCCTGACGCTCTGCAACTTTGGACTCTGAAAGGCCACTTCAAAATGAAACTCCGCTTCTGAAGAACGTGCGCGATGGCCTGTTTTTGCTGCTCGTTTTGCCTGCACTGTATACTAGTCGGCCAGCACCAGGGACTATTTTTCTCTGACATGATAGTGTGTCAGTGTGTGCTTCTCTACTTCGACAGTTCGGTTGAAACTTGCCATTACACTGCTAAGCATCATTTTTGCTCGAACATATTACATATATCATAATCTTCGGCCTGTGATCCCATTTTGCTAACTAGGATGTAATATACTAGCTTCGGGGATGTAATACAGAGTATTTTGCTAGCTAGGATGTAATATATATATATATATATATATATATATATAGATATAGATATATTAAGAAACTGGAGGACTATGTCCCTACAACTTTACTAAGCATCGGATGTAATATACTAGCTTCGGGGCAAAATACTTGTACATCCTAGATTAGCAAAATACTTCCAAATCTTCATCCTGTGATCTCATTCTTATGTTATACAAAGTACACCTGTGAGTTGTGACAAATACTTGTACATGATTTCACCATACCATTTTTTTTTTTACTTGCACAACTCTTTCTCACCTCAAAATTTGTGCGATCTGCATAGTCATTCCAAAACTTCTAGGCCTTGATCTCCTTCTGAAACTTCATGCCAAGTTGAGGTGACTGAATAGGAATTGCACTCGATCTCTTTAAAACCTTCACCAGGATGCATTGCAACTCTTATGGACGTTCATGAATAACGTACTTCTCCATTCTGTTTTAAAATATTTGATAACATTGACTTTTAACATTATTTCTAATCATTCATTTTATTTTAAAAAATAATGAAAAATGTATTAATTTTTTATAATTAATAAACTATAACATAATTATGATATTTATCATACTCTTTTAGGTAAAAAGAATGATTAAAGATAAAGTTAAAAGGCAACCGTGTCAAAAAAATTCGTAACATAGCAGTACTGTACATACCTAAAACAGTTCTCATTACGATAAATTCAAAGCATACGGCAGTACCTGTTGCATACACCGAGCTCACCCATCCCTGCTTTTCTTGCATCTCACGGAGTCACGGTTCACGGGTCACGCCTGATTAGGACGCGGCGAAATCTCTGAGTTTCCGGGGCCGAAACTGAGCAGCGATACCTTGTCGGGCCAAACTGGGCTCCGGTGGACTGGTGCCGCACGGCCACCTGGCCCACGAGCTGCAAATCGCAGGCTATGCTGAAGGGGAGACTGCCCTGCACCTATCGACTGCATCCCAAACGACTGCCGGGGATACCCCGGATCCCGTCATATAACCCCTCTGCCGTCGTCTCGGCGTCTCGGTCGCTTCGCTTTTCGCCGACGTTGCAGGTACTGCCTCCTCCTCTTCACATCTTCCTTCATCTATCGGATTAGCACACAGTAGTTTCCCCTAATTTTTATTTCTCGGAGCCATCAATCCGGCAACGACGCTTTCGATTTGTAGCGGATTCAGCACAAGGTAGTTTTGATTTCCAGCGGGTGCCGCGCGTTTTTTCCGTGGCGATTGACTCTCCCTTCTCCGCACGTCCCAATCAGCCATGGTGAAGAAGCTAAGGCGCAAGGGTGATGCCCCGGCTGCGCCGCCGCTTAAGGCGACTGCCCCCGGATCGTCCAAGCCCCAAAACTTTAAGAGGAGGAGGTTGGTCAAGGCCGATACGGAGAAGCTGAAGGCGGCCGCTGATGAATCTGCAGTCACCAAGGAGACATCTACTTCGGCGCCGGCAGAGGCTGCTAGCCCCAATGGTGTGGCTACCGAGAGCAACCGCGGGGACAGTGGTAAGAAGGGGAAGATGAAGGGGAGAGAGGAGGACGGGGAAGACAGTAAGACGAGTAGGAAGGAGATGGTGAGGAGAGAGGAGCAGAGGAGAAACCAGAAAGAGAAGAGTAGGACGACAGGGAAAGAGAAGGAGAAGAAAGAGGAGAATGGGGACAAGAGTGCCCTCGGGTATATATTCATGTGCAACATTAAGACAAAGCCAGAGTGCTACCATAATGGCGTGTTCGGCCTTCCCAGGGGGAAGATTGATGTGGTCGAGAAGATCAGGCCGGGCGCGAAACTGTTCCTTTATGATTTCGACCTGAAGCTGATGTACGGTGTGTACAAGGCGACAACTAAGGGAGGGTTGGATCTTGTGCGAAACGCTTTCGACGGGAGATTCCCTGCACAGGTAATTTCGTATACCTCATTCCATTCCTTCTTTAATTGATTGTAGTGTACATTTGTTCCTGCACTCCAACTCAGTAAGTTTTACAGGCTAAACATAGGTGCCTTGGTCATATTTTGTAAGTTTATGATGTGTTGTTTGTCATCTTGTGGATAGGAAAATAGAGTTTTCTTGGTTGTTTTGGTCACTAAATATCAAGCATAACAATAGGAATTTCAGGGGACATGCAGCACCAAATTGTCCACACTCCTTATTGCTGCTGTAGTTTAAGCTGAATTAATTGGTTATTTTTCTAGCAAATCTAGCACTGCCATTGTCCTGAAGCGACTACACTAGTCACTTGCTTTCACGCTTCTCTATAAATAAAATAACTTAAACACCTCCATTTGTCATCTCATTCTTATCATTGGACTCTGATATGCTCTATCTTGGGTGAAAACATCACAGAAATCTGCAACACTGTGCCAATTGCGCAAGCTCTGTTTTTCTACTTAGTATGCAGCTGGTGCTGGTGATTTTATAAAAAAATCAGCTACTTAGTACTTATGAAAATGGTGAGAATCGTATTTGCTTATTTATGCGGCAATACAGGATTTCTATATGTCTAGAATCATGTGTAATAAATTTGCAAACCTGTAATATATTTTCTGTTGTGATGTTATACTACAGATCTGTTGGTCAAAACTCAACAATATGACATCCACATAGCAACAATTATAACCATAAATTTTTCAGCATCTAACTAGCATAGAAAGATGGAACTACTGTAAGTAAATAACTACTAAAGCACAAACGATTTTGATTTAATTAGGAGTATTGTTTGCTCGATTCTAAGGTGCTGTATAGATTTAACATGTTGTATGTCTTTTAAGGGGGGGAAAAGGAGTTAACATGCATCTTTCAATGTTGTCATCTGTCAAGAAACGCTTCATTTTTTTAAAGTAATGCCATCTGTGCGAGTTTCAACTTTCAAATTGTGCCGTGATTGGGTTCTATTGTTGCTTGGTTTAATTTAAACACGCTTCCCTAGCTACATATGAGCATAAAAAAAATGATTAACAAGTATGTTTGATATCTTTAGTTTGAAGAGGTTTTCTGTAGCATTATTTTTCATTCAATAAAGTCATTTATTTGATTTTTGTGTTATTCCCCTCCATACATTGCATTTTGGAATTGCTATCTCCACCACACCTCACTTTTTTCTAATTTATAAAAGGCAGAAGGGGTGGCTAATCAATATACTTGGTTTAATCAAACTTAAAACTGGAAAAGGTTGGACTTATTTTGGTCCGGTTGAAACTGTAGCAATGGTGTTTGTGGGTTTTGCCTTAATGGAATCAATGATATTTAAGTCAGTATGTACTAATCTTGGACTCTTGGGTCTTGTCCAAATTTAATGTTTGTGCACTTTGATTTTGTAGGCGGATTTTTATAAGTTGACTCTAGATGGATGCTGAACAGAAGTGCATGATGTTGGAAATGAGTGGTATCGTTGTAGCATAACTAATATATGAAGTTGATACAGGTCAAATTCAGCGTTGACTTGGACTGTCTTCCTATTCCTGAGAGCACTTTCAAGCACACCATTAAGGAGAACTACAGTTCAAAGGGCAGGTTCACCCAAGAGTTGAGCTCTACACAAGTGAGTCATCAGGCATCTTTTTATTTAATAGTTGCTTACGCAAAATACCTGAAGTTTTATTTAGTGCTTTAATCTCTTTTGTAGGTTCATAGATTGTTGGGACTATTCAAGCCCATCGGTCTATCTCAACCACACCCACAACATATTGAAGATATGCACCGTCCTCCCATCGTTGAAGATAGGAGAGAATCATATAGTTATGATGAAAAACGTCCATCACACCATGTCGATGCAAGGTGTGGACCTATTAGTGTTCATCATATGCCTCTTACACGGGAGCTCCAACATGTTCCTGCTATGTACTATCACCAAGTGGCTCCTAGTTCTTCGTACCATCAACCTCATTTAGATTCTGTACATGAAAGGTATGTCTTCTAACGGCTCTCATATTGATTCTCGAAGCTTACCTTTTGTGAATGCTCTTGTTTACCAGATGTTTCATTTTGCATTCCTTTAAAATCCTGTCTGTATTGCCTTAAACATGCTAGAGGTTTTCTTCTTTAGCTTGACGAAGCAAAATTTTATGCTATGCTGTAGTCTAGTTAATTATGTTTTCTTGGAGGACTTTTGCAATAGTATCTCTATTTTTCTGAACGCATGAGGGCAGTTTCTAATGGTTAGTTTGCCTGTTTATGTTTTGACTAGAACCCCAAATTACTTCTTTTTAGCAAGATCACTTGGCACTAATGACCATTCAACTAAGAGGAAACAGTAACTGGAAGCAAAATGGCAAAAATATTGATTCAACCATAGTTTTCAACACCAGAATGATCAACGAATTATTGTTAGACAGGGTACGGGCAATGTTAGATGCAATAATGATTTTACTTTCTGTTACAGTAGGTTCATACTTGTACAAGTTTTGGTAATATTTTTTAATTTATAAAAAAACATTTTATTTATTCACAAGACTGTATATATCCTTTAATATTTAATGAATATTGAAATATTTGAACTTTACTTTTCCTTCCAGAACTGCAGCTGTGATAACCGTTAGGGATCCTATTCGGGATCCTATTCTTTCAAGAGATTACGGACTGCTGTCAGGTGACCTTGCAACACGCACTGAACGTCTGGATGAGCTCTACCGTTCTTACAAACTTTCTACCAGCACAATGGGCATGCATCAGGACCCATCGTACGTGACAACTTCCTATGAAAACCCTAGAAGTATTTACATTGAAAATGTTCAGAGGCCTGTTTCTACAAGGGTTAGTGGACCTACTGTGCCGGTCTCCACCCGTTATTCCTTTGCTGGTCCACCATCATATTGATGACAACCCAATGACCCAATCACTAATCGTCCATTGCCAGAGTCACTAAGTCAATGTAACTAATGATTTCTGGTAATTTTTGAAAGCCTGGAAAGAACTTGTGCTTGCAACTGCAGATTTTTTTAAATCCAGTTTTTATATTGCCTGCAAGATACTCCCTCTGAACATTTGTTTGTTGGTTAGACGTCAGGGGAGCAAAGTTCTCCTGAAGTCAACAAATAAGGTCTGGACTCTGGAGGGAGTAGATGAATGGATTCTGGGCCTTGTTTCATACCAGGTTGTCGACCACAATGCAGAATGCCCTGATGCGCCCTTCTGTCTATATGCAGTAGAGCATAGAAATGACAAAGATCATTTGGGTTGTTTGACCCTGTCATCTTTTGGGATGTGCATCTGATTCCTTTGTTATGAGACAGCAAGTGTATGCTAACGAACTACGCATGCTTTGTAGTATTTCTTATCGGTGAACTGGTTCTGGTCGTCTGGTTTGTTTAGCATTAAAATAGAGTTCGTTTTGGATAAAATTTTAGTCAAACATTAAGAATCTAAATCATAAATAATTTTTTAATTTGTTAAGTTTAAAAATATAAAAATCATATGAATAGAGTTATCTTTAAAAACACTTTAAGAAAATTATACATGCATTATTTTTTAATAAATATTTTTATAGAAAATAAAAGTCAAAGTAACATTTTGAAGAACATGTCATTGTTTAAAATGAATTTTATTTTAAAAATAAAGGGAGTATTTGTAAAGTAAAACATGGAATAAATGGATTGCCGTCAGCTTCTCTTGAGCTGTCAATGTTGAGTTGTTCGGACGGCATGGCCACCCACAGCCGTAGGTCGTAATTGCATCCCTGCAGGCTGGAGCTGATGCGAGACGTACGAAAGGACACTTTCGTGATGCATGGGATTTTAAGCAGGAACCAGGAACCAGGAACCTGCAAACGTTGACATTAAGATGGTCTCGTCCCAGTCCCAGTTCACGATCTCGAATGGGAAATTGGAACATTGAGGTCTTGATTCTGGAAGGCGTTGACGTGTTGGTTTGGCGGTGGCCCTACTAGCTGAGCCAGCCAAGCAGGTCAAGCAAACTATCCTTTTCACGGGGTAAAAAGGAAAAAAAAAAAGATCTAGCCACTGGCGTCCTGGAATGGACGGGAGGCAAATGTGCTTTCCGCGAAACATACATACAGCAGCGAGTGTATTATTTTCCCGTGTAGCTGTAGCAGATCCACTGTCCCAAGTTGTCCTCGTCCGGCCTTCGTTGTGCTTGTGCCGACGACCCTCCTCGCCTAAGCATCGGCAGTTGCAACGGGCGCCCTGTCTCGTCCGTAAGTCCTTCCGTTGGCGCATTCTCCTCGTGCTAACGGACGGCGACAGCCGCGCCCGCCGCTACATATCTCTGCCCCACGGCGGCCAACGAACCACCCCATCCTCCGCGCCGGAGAGATCCGGCTCGAGCCGCGCCCGCTAACCTATCCCTTCCTGCCCATTTCGCCGCCTATCCTAGCCCAGCCGGGACCGGGAGCCGCGGTGGCGGCGGATATTCTCCCGGGGCGATGGCGATTGGGGGCGTGTCGGACGAGCTGCTGGGCACGTTCGTGCCGATCGCCGTGTACTGGCTCTACTCGGGGCTCTACGTCGCGCTGGACCGGGTCGAGCGGCTGGACGGCTACCGTCTGCACCCCAGGGAGGAGGCCGCCGCCAAGAACGCCGTCTCCAGGGGCGCCGTCGTCAGGGGGGTCCTCGTGCAGCAGGTCTTCCAGGTCGCCGTCTCGCTCACCCTCTTCGCGGTAATCATACCCTCCTCCCCTTCTTCTCTTCACTTATCTTTACCAGTAAACATATTTACTAGTAATTTACAAGCACGGATTATGTTAGTTTTACTTGGCCCTCATGCTCAATTGCTTGGGTAATTTGTATTTTATTCTTTTACTACAGAGAAATGGATTATTTGATACACTAGACACTTGCCAAAATCTGAAGCAATAATGGTTTAGTTGGCCCTCAAGCTCAATTGCTTGGTGATCTGCACCCATCTTTTTCTTAGCAAACATGTCAAATTTACATTTTTGAAGATTCATAAGCTGAACATACCACTCAATTCATTTCTAGTTTGTTAAGTTGATGAATAGAATTCTTGAAGGGAGAAATCAGTAATGACCGTTAGAAAATAAATAAACTGTAGTTATGTTTCTTCCATACTAACTAACAAAAAAAAGAGATAAAAGACACACACACCAAAAAAAAAAATCTGCTGTATTTTGCTCATCATCTACTCCGAATTTTGTAAATGCTGACACTTCTTGAACCACAGGTTATTGGTGATGAGAGTGGTGCTGAACAGAAGCAACCTCCTGCTCTTGTGATAGCGGTGCAGTTTATAGTTGCAATGCTTGTTATGGATACATGGCAGTACTTCATGCACAGATACATGCACACCAACAAGTTTCTGTATAAGCATATCCATTCCAAGCATCACACCCTTGTAGTCCCTTATTCCTTTGGAGCTCTTTACAACCATCCTATTGAGGGCCTTATCTTGGACACAATTGGTGGTGCCCTCTCATTTCTTGCCTCCGGCATGACTCCACGGACATCCATATTCTTTTTCTCTTTTGCAACCATCAAAACGGTGGATGATCATTGTGGACTGTGGCTTCCTGGTAATGTCCTACATGTGTTGTTCAAGAACAACAGTGCTTATCATGACATTCATCATCAGCTCTATGGCAACAAGTACAACTTTTCACAACCATTCTTTGTAATGTGGGACAAGATACTCGGCACCTACATGCCCTACTCTATCGAGCATCGAAAAGGGGGAGGAATTGAATCACGGCCTGCTCAACTCAACTTAGACTGATTGGTTCGGTTGATGCATACATAGTTCTGATTCACGTTTTGACTTGTCTGATAGTTGCGATACTGCTAACTACGAAAACCGTGAAAATCTTTCATCATCATTTTTAGTGAGTTTTTTCATGTTCTCTACATTCTTCTATCTTTTGGCCTGTTTTTGTAACAAAGGTATAGTGAGTAAAGTATTGTAATTGCAATGTATCAAAGAATACTCAATGTCGCTTGGGTTTGTGTCTTGGTGGATTAATGTGTACCTACTGTAACAAAAGAAATTGGTTAACAAAGAAAGCTGATATTAGCACTTTACAGTGTGTTATTTCTTCGTATAGTGGTTATGTGTCCCATTATTGGTTCTCACCTGTTTCTTCTGTAGATTTATCTGATTATGTTATCAGGTTTAGTTAGAACTAGACTAGTATTATTGAATTTGTTTTCTATTTATTGTTTAAGTACGTATAAGGTCTGACGTTAACCATGCTTTCAGTTTCTTTTATATGCTCTGCGAGTTCAGGTGCCCCAAATTATGATCAAAGTGGCCATATTTGTTCTATAATTAATTACAGTTTTAAAAATAAGCGGACGCTTCTGCAAAATTTAAATCATTCAACAATGAAAAACTTATAACGAAATTCTCACGCCATCAGTCCAGTAGTGCTAGGTGATTTGTTTTTATAAGATGGTAATATAATATTTTCTTCACCATTTCGAGAGTAATTGTTAACGGTAGCAGGGCTGGTCAAGAAATTTGGGGAACAGGAGGGCAGAATTATCGGCTGCTTTCTTTCCCTGCGTCTATACGCTTCGCCGCAGCGGCCACACGGGAGCATGCCGGAGCGTCGCCTGCCCATATCAGCTCCGGCCGCGGGCGGACCCCGCCGCCATTCCCGTCGGCCGCGACGTGCCTGCTCCCTGATTATCCTGCCAGCCTTCACCCTGGCGCTCATCTCCCTCGCCTACCTCTCCTTCTCGTCCCACGCCAACCTGCCCTTACATGGTAAGCGGTCCAAACAACCGGTTGAAGATCTGTAGTTTTCCTGTTGGGGCGTATCTATTTGTTTTCAAGTTCAAATGCAGTTTGAATGTGGAATTGTGGAGGTTGTACAATTTGCTCTTTATGTGTAAGTGTATACGGTTACCCGCATAATTTTTTCCACTCCTTCAAAAAACTTCAATGTAATAGCGATCTCGTGGAACCACCTCAGAACCCACATCGCGTTAAGGTGCCAATAACTTAAACTTATGGCCCATTACCTTTAACTTATGTGTTAGAGATTAGGCAACAGTATGGTCACTGAAAGGGGATAGGCAATCAGGAGCAGGAAAGAGTATCTAGTTACAGGAGAACAAATAAGTTTCCCTTTTCTAGGGAAAATATATTTCTTGTGTCGATCATGTCTCAAATTTACTATGTATGCAAATTGATTTCGCAGTGATGCATCATGGCCTGGCTAATGGGGAATACTTTTTGAAGGGAAAGGATCAACTATACAGTTACGATGTCAGAAATATCTCGACGTGAGTTCTTATCTCTATGTGAAAGCATAAGTTCAGTTGTCTATGCAAATAGATGCCTTTTGCAGTATTCATGAGTCATCAAAATTAACCTCTTCCATCAGGACTAATGCTGAGTTGGAACCCACCAATGGCCGAAAGATATCTCGAAAACGTTGTAAGATATATTCTCTACATGCTATATAATGTACTTCTTACAAATGTACCTTTTATTTATCTAATGGAACAAACAATTTGGATGCACTTTTTCTTTTTCTTTACCATAAGTGCACCTATTTTAGTGATTTCTTGATAGGTTCCGTACTTTTGTAGTAAATTGTGTTTAAATGCAGCCTTGAACTCATGTTGGTAGAAAATAAATAGGCGTGCAGCCTTAATTCTGATCTGCTCTTCTAGTTCTAGCTGATTTTTCTACATTCAGAATACCTTTGTTTTTCCAAGGAGCAATTATTTTTTTGTGTTTTTTTGAGGAATAGCAGCAAGTGTTATTGAACCTGGTCCCTACAAGCCAATAGGGACAGCTTAGATTAAGCATTGTATATATATGAAGGCTACATTTAAGAAGTTTCTTTTCACTTATAGAATGAAACATTACAGATACACCATGTGAAATTGATTTTCTGCCATCGGTTGATGAGATTGTCAAGCCTGTTCACTACAATAATTTTACACGTTTCTCTTTGAACTACATACTGAGTGAGGTGCTACCTGGCGATGGCCTTTTTGAACCTTTGTTTAGGGGGCATCAGAGTCTCAAGGAAAGAGAAGAAACATACCATGTGAAAAGCCAAACACTTCACTGTGGTTTTGTAGGAGGGCCAGAGGATTACCCTTCTACCGGATTTGATTTGGATGAAACTGACAGAAGGTACATGGATACATGCCGTGTTGCTGTGTCATCATGCATTTTTGGAAGCTCTGATTACGTGAGGACGCCAACTAAAAGCAGGGTGATTTTCCTTTCTTTTGTGCATGAGCTTTATTGTACGTGCTATATCATCTGCTAGCAAAATGCAAATTACAAGGCTATTTGACTATTTGAGTCTGCTCTTCTGCAATACATCTCATCTGCTTTTTACTTTCATGAATATTTCTTGATTGTCCTTTCAAAGTTCTTTAGTAATATTAGATTGCACTGTACATTCTCGCAGATCGGTTCTTACTCTAAGAAGAATCTGTTTACTACCAACAATAACCTTGCTCACAATATGTAAAATCAATAAGTACCTGAGAGTGCTGCATACTAACCAACTCCTATTGCCCGCCTATATCTCTGAATGCAGCTTATATTTCATAGCATAGTTGGCCTCTTTTTATTTGTGTTAGCAACGCACACTTAACTACATATCATTTTTTTTTTTGTGTATTCTTGATAAGCAAAACTTTAAATGTTCTAGACATCATTTCTTTCATCAGAACAAAATGTTTGTCTACGTTAGTCCCAAACCAATACTACTAGGGATATTTTCTGAACTCAGCTAAGAGGAACTTTATTTGGAATTCTAGGTACTCTATATGGTTGGATAGCAAACTGCGTCTCAATTCCGATCCAATGCGTATTATTGAATATTTCTTGTGGAGAAAGAAAGCAGAATATGCCATATCAATGCACTATGATCGCTTGTGTGTATGGGATGAAATGATCCAAAACAAGCGCTTGAACAAGTACAATCATTCTGCTATTGATGAGCAATTCCAGTTCTACCAGTCTGACAGGCTTGTAAAGTTCAATGACTCAGGCCAACAGCCTGTATCCAATCTTACGTTGAATTTTTTATTAATGGCTTTTGAGTTATCATTTCTTGATTGATCCTGAGTTGACCAGTTGACCCTGTACACAATCTTTTGCAGATGTGCCTGAAGGTTCATTCATCGTGCGTGCCCATACACCGATGTCAAATTTGTTCTCCTGCCTTTGGTTTAATGAAGTAAACCGTTTTACGTCACGTGATCAGTTGAGTTTCACATACACATACTTGAAGCTCAGGAGAATGAATTCAGGGAAACGTTTTCACCTTAATATGTTTAAGGTAATAGCAATATTCCATTTCACTGTATTTTGTGCCATAAATTAGGTTTATAGTAAGTATGAAGGACCTACCAGCAGCGGCTATTTTTTCCCGTTCTTCGGATGTGGACAGTAGCCTCGAGGATAGCAATCCATGCTTTTGAACAGGACTGTTTTTGAACATTAAACTCTGACAATGAATTATCCTTCTGAACTATCTTTATGGTCTGCAAAATGCAAATATGAAGAATCATTGGCATTTGTTTACACTGGGTCCTAATATTTCGATTCATTGAAACAGGACTGTGAAAGAAGAGCAATAGCTAAGCTGTTCCATCATCGAGCCACTCAGACTACAGACACACGACCTGCTAATCTTCGATCAGACAAGGTTCACTCATCAATTCGAGGCTGACTACCATCTGAGGAATGTAACAGCATTACAACACTTCGAGCTATCATGCATCCAGCTCTTGCATACAGGAGGGCACATTCTGACTACTCCTTGACGCATCAAAGTTCTGTACTCTGTACTTTCTATGCGAGTATCACTGTTGGCATTCTTTAGTGACAAGAGGAACAGAAAAACGGCAGAATGCATAAGATGCTTATACTTGTAAAAGAAGAGAATCAACGGGCATAGCTATCAGCAGTAGATCAATTATACGTTTTAATGATTACTTCACCAGGAATTCTTTTTGACCAAAAACTGCGAGGGAACCTTCACCAGGAATTCTTATTTCAGTTTAGTGTCGTTCTATGTTCACTGAACCAAAAAGATGTCTTTATAAGATCTTTTAAATTTTTTGCCCATCGGCACATAGCGAGATATATCTTTTAGGGATTGAACTTTTGGAAGAAGCTATTTCAGCTTTCGGTGTTGTACATATATTAAAACAATTGGAACTGATGCCCAAATATATTAAAAACAGTTACATATTTAGCGTCGATCAATGAACTAGTATCTTGCAATCTGATCTCTTCTCTACTGTACTTCAAGCAACATTGCAAGCATTGATGATAACTGGCATGATAGCTATTGAAGAGATGCGCTGAATAGGGCTTGCAATGAAATCTCGATGTTGGAGGGATAAGAAGCATAGATGAGACGCACAGAAAAACGTAAATAAATAGAGCCAAAAGCACACAAGAATTCTAAAGAAAACTCTAGTGCAAAACAGGAACGGATATTATTGCTTCTCACAGACCTGTTACAGCGCCATGGAATGAAACGAGGGGGGGAGGGGACTACAGGTAAACTGAAAAATATAAAATATTCACCACAGTTTCATGAACCAATAGGCAATATTCGATAGCATCATGATTTCAACGCCTAAATTGATAAAGCTGATCAAGCATAACGAAAATTGTTTTACAAGAGCTGGGGGCTGCCACCTGCTCATGAATTATCACAAGATGACTTTTTATGCAAGATAACGATATAATTTTCTATCTACTTTGTCTCTTTCTAAGAATTCACGTTCAATTAGAGATTCTATGCGTTTCTTTATGACAACAGGATTTGGCAAGAACCGGGTCTGCAATTGCTTGGTAACCTCAGAAACGATACTGTTATGATCCAGGACCCTACGGGATTTCATGATCCTAACAATGGCAGCTTCGATCTGAGGTTTTCTATCCTCCTCAACCCGCTGGCGAGTCTCCTGTTTCTCAGGCTCAGATTCCTTTTGTGCCACCACCGTCCCGATCTTCACCTTAACAAGCTTGCTCGTAAACTTATCATTAAAGTAGAATGTATCATCCTCCGATATATCCTTGCTCATGGGCTCCTTACGGAGAACATTCTTCCCCTTTACGCAAGCAAGAGACTGGAGACATCTCTTGAGGTCCGGGGCAGGAATTTCCGTAGCCTGTTCAATCTCTTTACAGGTCAACCCATCAGCTGAGTTAAACAGCATGAGAACACACATCTGATAAGTAGATACATTCAACTCATGCTTCTGCCCTTTTCCAAAAGTAGCCTTTATGTCAGCTGTGCCCATATTTGTTTGCCATGTCAATCTCCGGCCACTGTGAGTTCCAAGATAGTATGCTCGGAACTTCTCACATACTGTAAGGATTTCAGGTGGAAGGTTGCAGGGAGGGCTGGGCTGTGTAGGCCAAGAACCAGTTGTCAAAATGTGGACATCAAGTGTAGGGCCATCCTCAAGTTCCTCGGCCCTTTTAGCATAGAAGTCTTGCATGGTGTCCTGAGATGTCTTCATATCAGTAAACATGCCCTCTAGTTTAGACGTGAACTGGTACCCACATTCTGTCTTGAGTTTAACTATCATACTTCTCTCAGCGTCATCAGAAACAGTTTTGCCAGACAGGAGTCTTTTTGCCAAATGCTGCTTATAGTACTTCTCAAAAACATCCTTCTCTTGGAGGTACCGAAACAGCATCATGACTTTGTCCAGTATGACCTCCACGTCTTCTTCTGTTGCCCCTTTTAGTCCCTTGCGGAGTTTGTCATCAACATATAATGATATGAATTCAGGTGATCTGTTGTTTAAGTTGATGAAATACTCAAAGGATGAATTAAGAGCATTCTGGAAGGTTTTATCATTACCAAAAGCAACACTGATTATCTTATCATGCTTGTCCTTCTCATGTAACAAACGTTGAACAAATTCCACCGGATCTTTCAACCTTTCTGGATCTGTCACTAACTGCTTCCCTGTTTCTCTCAAGTAAGAAGTCATCACATCTCTGAGTGTTGATAGCCCATCAGGAACCCTTCGGAACAAGGAATACATCCGACCCAGATCATCATACTTGTCATCTATAAGCATGTTAACAAGTCCTGAATTTTCCATGTGAACCAATCTGTGCATGTGATTGGCAATCATTTCTTTCTCCACTACGCTAGTTATCTTTGCCTCACTGCCAGCATCCAAGTAGTGTGAGACACGCTCCATTTCTTCATTTAGACGCCTCTCAGCCTTCTTAAGATAGTTCCCACAGTCACAGCACTCAATAAACTCTTGAGACTCCCCACTATAGAAGCTGGCTGAAACTTCCAGAAATGGTTTCTCAAAATCGTCTTGATACACTGCAGAGCCGAGATCCATTAGCATTTTTGTGATGCTCCTCATCAGGCTTCTGTTGATCACTTCACCCATTCTTTCCCGGTGTATAAGATCCAGAAGGGTGTCAAGCAGCCGACTATGGATCATAGGGGAGTGAATTATGTGATCCCTCCACAGATTCAAACCAAGTTCATGAACAGGTGTTCTATGAGATGACGGGACATATGTTCTATCCATGTACATAAGAATATCTCGGATCATCTGCAGAGCCTTGTTGTGATCCATCCACTTTGCGTTCAGCTCCTCCAAAAACAAACCACCCTGTGCGGCCTCTACCAATTTAGAAATTTCCTTCAAGCGCCATGTCATAGTGTCCTGAAGGCCGTCATAGAGCCTCTCACCGTACTTGTGAAGCACCATATTGTAGGCACTCCTGCACAGAGAAAGGGAAAATCTCGCAGTTACAATCAGATATCACTCTCTCTCTTGGTGCTATCCATATCAACTAGACAGTTAACTTTCTGCAGCAGAAGGTTCAACAGGCACTGTGATTTGCGGAGACTATAACAAGTCAACACGAATCACATGGCTCACAGTCTCATCAAATGTGGTAGAACCTAGGTTCCCAAGTAAAAAAAAAAATGAAAATTTCAGAGAATCATGATTGTTGGCTACGAAAACTCATACGAAATGGTGAAGGATCGCAAGCAGTTAACAATTATCTCGAATGATACAACTTTGACCCGATTTCCGCATAATTTCTACACCAGGATCACAGAATTCCTCGAATCAAGTGATGATGGGATCATCGCATTCGCAGGAGTGCTGGACAAGCGGGAGGAGGAGCAAAAAGGCGGCAACGGCAAGATGAGACTGAGTCGGGCGAGGCGGGAGTGTGGAGTCGGGCCGACCTGTAAAGCTCCTCGAAGGAGAGGCCGCTGGCGTTGTGGTTGTAGATCTCGTGGATGGCGTGCTCCAGGACCTTCCATGTCCGCTCCGCGTACTTGGGGTCGAGCTCCACGCGGTGCTTGAACGCCTCGATCTTGAAGTTTCGCTTCCTCGGTGGGCCGCCGCCGCTCATCGTTGCCGGATGCTAGGGTTCGGAGGCAGGGTGGCGTGGGTGGACGTGGGCGAAGGTGGTGGACACACCGGGACAGCTGTGGCGGCGATGAACAGAGCCGATGGGGAAAACCGGACGGCTCCGTTCCTCCGTCACTTTCTTTCTCTCGTTTTTTCTTTTCAAGTTATCTTGTTGAGACTGCTATCTTCTCCATGGTTTTCGTCTGGTTTATGCAACAATTGGTGTGCAAGACTCAGATACTCAGGTGTTTAGTTTAACCACCCTATCTTCTTCTTTTTCAAACCGTTTCATAGCTTGAGCAAAACAAATTTTGGCTATTATAATTTTTTTCTACGTACATGATAGAGATCACTATATCACTGTATCCGTCTTTTAAATATTGACGTTTACTAATGCATTAATGCAAATAATATCGGCACTTATTAGTATAAATTTATAAAAATGAAATCAATAATTTTAAAGTAACAACATATACTTAGTTTTAAATTATTGATATTAGTTAAGTGTATTTTAACTTAAAAATATCATAAACTAGAATCTTAAAGAAGTAATTAGTTAGTTAATTGATTAATAGTGTTCCTTACTTCCCCATCTCTCTTATAATACACTTCATCGAGTAGAATTATATTTGAGTCTGACATCTACTCTATAATATAGTGTTGCTAACATTGCTCGTCATAGAATCTCTTCATATATGTACTCTATCTTGTCTTTGTATCTCTTAACGTTTTTTGACAACAGTTATTCACTTTGTTTACTTTTGAAATTCGGTAAATAGGGAGGAGAAAAACCTTTTAAGACTTCCCCACGTTTTACCTCATAAACTAAAAGCATTATATAGTGGTATTCAAAGAGATTCACAAATAGATAGCTCTTAATAGCTGGACCTCAATAATCCTAAACTAAAAGCACTATACATTATCCTTTTTGTGATTCTCCAACTCCAACATTTGCTGTTGTTCTTCCCTTGATCCTTTTTAGTGAACGACTCTGCCTGGAGACAGACCGGTCTTTCCGTTTAGATTTGGTACTAACTAATCTCATTCCTTCAATAATACTGCTTTGACCTGTATGCCATGCTGGTAATAGCTGGACCTCACCAATCCGAACAACAAATACTATGCACTTTTAGTGGCACATGACATCCAAATCATGGGAGCAGGCAAAAATAGAGGATGAATTAAAATTAGGTTACCATTGATCACCAAATCAGAGTGGCGCAGCGGAAGCGTGGTGGGCCCATAACCCACAGGTCCCAGGATCGAAACCTGGCTCTGATAATATCAGTTGTGGCTTCCGAACTCTTTTTTTTCTTACTCGCTATTGTTTTTGCTTTTCAAGTCGTGCGAACGCGAGGTCTGGACCTCGACAAAGTAGCCCATTAACGTTCTCGCAGCCTGGGTGTTAGTGTTACAATCCACGTGATCCTCTGGGCCACACCTCTCGGTCCTCCGAGCTTTATTCACAGCCCATCTTTTTTCCCCTGGGAGATTCTGCAGCTTTCCACAGCGCGCAAAGAAAGGGCAAACGACAGGAACACTGACTCGAGATCAACAGTTCAGCGCAGATTTGAGACACGTACGTACAGTAGTATCTCTCCTCTCCTCACATGCCGAGGCGCGCGCGGACTCAGAGAGGCTACAGG
Organism: Oropetium thomaeum; assembly: GCA_001182835.1. NCBI lineage: Eukaryota > Viridiplantae > Streptophyta > Magnoliopsida > Poales > Poaceae > Oropetium > Oropetium thomaeum. Next base: position 593,668 of record LFJQ01000012.1, read on the forward strand.
AGACGTTCACCTTTTCTTCTCGTGTGCATGCATGCGCGCGATGCGCATCTTCAGACTCAGACTGAAATGTGATCATCAGTCGTCAGTACTACAAAGCTCGACGACGGCACATGCATGATGCATAAAAAATCGATCGGCTCGGTCCCCCTACCCCTACGGCCTACCCTATCGATATCGCGCGGTGCGCGGAACTGTTCCAGCATCGGATCGACCAACAAAGAGCACAGTGGACACGGCGGAGAAAAGAGCACCGCATTATAGCGCCGCTCACAGCTTTATGTTACTAAGTGGCTTGATTTAGGTGTCGCATCCTGATGAATTGGTGGCCTGTTTATTGCTGGTTGGATGTGGTCTAACTCTAACTCTAAGTGAGCATATGCCTCTACGATGTGTATCGGAACTCCTACTACGTGCGTATATGGTGATGATGGCCTGCTTTGCTGCATATATATGCGCGGCTGAACAGAGACGTCGTCAGAGCAGAAGATAACGAGCCGACATTATCTTATCTCTCTAACTGCAACTCCTTATACATATGCAGTGTGCATGCAGCTCTGCCAGTCGCATAAGTTCTTCATATGTCGATCGACTAATTAATGCTAAGCCGCGCGCTAAGCCAACATTTGCATGCACGTTAAGGAGGAGAGCAGTTGCAGCTCTGACGACATGTACTACATCTCAGTTTAATTTACTGTAAAACCGGACATTAGCCACGAAGTCATCGGCGATTTCAGAAACGGACCGAGGAGAGTCAGAGAGAGAGAGAGACCACGACGAACTTTTGGACCTCCTCTGAAGAGGAGTACTAGAGGACATCTACAGTACTGATCGAGGTCTTTGCTGCAGTGCGTGTCGATCGGGATCGAGGCTTTGACTAGAAGGCCCGCCCGGCCCGGGATCATCATATCCGAAGCGTCCGTACGGGTCCCCGATTGAGTGGAACAGGAGATGGAGGATGCTCGGCTGGCTCTCTGACGACGTCCCGTCGCTGCTGTTCCCCGGCCCGGCCCGTGCCGTACGGCACCGATCTGCATCTGCTGTTCCTTTTCTTTTTTCCGTTATGAGCACAGTAACAACGCGTACTGCCACACACTGTGTGTGCTGCTTTCTGAAAGCATTCTCGTACACAGCTTGATCTACGATTGTCTCTTTAGCTTATTATTAGGCTGCTTAGCTAGGGGATCGATCGAGATCTGGGCTTTCGCTCCAGCATGAACGCGTTTGAGATCTGGATATCTGGATATCTGGGCTTTCGCTCCAGCATGATCGCCCGGCCGCGTGCCATCGGCCGAGACTGCACTGCACGGGTGGCTCTGGATGGATACTAACCGGAACTCGCGCGCCATCTGTGGTTCAGCCGTTGATAGATCCCTTCTCTGTTGGTTATTTGGGGCCTCCCTTTTCCAATGGTCTCGCTCAGATGGATAGGCCTAGGGAGGGCCTGGCCTGGCTGGAAGGGCGGCGTGCATGCATGCTGCAGAGCAGAGCTGACACCAACCGCAAACGCACAGGGTCCATGCGTGGTTGCGGCCCGGCCGGTTCGGTATACTAACTGCGACCTCCGCGACCACGACCGCGACCGTCCTCCCATCCGTGCCCACCATGACCCTACTAATTGTTAGCCGCGCGCGCACGAAGAGTGTTGGATGATGGGCCAATAATGCATGCCGAGGCGCTGGGCCTCGTGAGTACTAGTAGACCTGAAGCCTTGACCTGGTACGTACCAGGTTTAATTTGTCTCGCCGGCCGCAGAGCCAACCGTGCGTTACGTCGTGTACACAGACGAACTGTCTGCGTACGTACAGTATATACGAACGTACTAGTAGTCCTGTGCAGTACGAGTAACTGCTTCTGCGGAGTGGACCCGTGAACAGAGAGAGATCGAGGACCAGCTAGGCCAAGTGGGACTGCCGTCGTCCAGACTCCAGACCCAGACACCAGCTAGCCGCTACGGCAGTGCGCGGCAGCAGCCGCAGCTATAGCACATGTCATCGTCCAGCTCTGCCCGTTTTGCCTCCCCCCAGCTTGGTAGCATGGCCCCGCACCCCGTTCAATCGCGAATTAGTCACAGTCCGAAATCTAAACCAAAATCCGGTCTTCTTTTGTTCATTTACTTGTCGACCCTACAGCCTTCCAACCAACCTTACCACATCTTACTCGCCAGTACTACTGTGACATCCCTGATGTCACTTAAAACTCTCAGAAAACAAATCTCTACATGAACCCGATGGTATTATTGTTCTAAAAATCACATTTAACCTCCATGAAAAATTTGGTAAATTTTTGATTATTTTTGAAAAGATCAGAAGATTTAGACTCCAACACCAAAATGATGGTATGCAGGTATTAATTCCATCGAATTTTTACAAAATCCTCAAATTCTTAATGTAACCATACTAATTTTTTTGCATGTAAATTAACTTCACTTCAATCCAAATTTTTGAGATTTTATCAGGATTTTTGGAAAAGGTTTAACCTCCTTAAAAATTCAAACAAAGTTTATTTGAGTTAAAAATCAACAAAATTTTAGAAGGCGAATCAGGACTTCTTGCAAAAACAAAAGTTGTTCCAAACAATGTGTCCTGAGTGCCCACAAAAATTTTCATAATTTTCAGAACCAAAGAAGTTCGAATTTCAGATAAGTTTAGAAGGGAGATTTGAAATATTGCCAAAAAAAAGAAAAAGAAAAATCAAACACCAGCGCTGCGCGCCTGCCGCACCGCCGCGGCGGCCAACCCGCGCGCCGCAGCACTGCAAGCCGCGGCAGATTTCGGCGCACCCCCTTCCCGTCCCGTCCCATCGACGCGGGAATCCCGCTCCTCCCTCTTCCTTTTCCCTCCCCCGCTCTCACTTTCTCCTCTGCGCACGCGACGCCGCCCTGCACGCCCAATCCCAGCCGCCGGTCTCCTGCGCTGGCCAGCCGCTCCCGCCGCACGGACCCTTAAAACCTATGCGCGTGCATGTGCTCGAGCAGACACCGGACGAGAAGGACACGCACCAACGCCGCTCCCCACTTCCCTTCTTCCTCCACGCGCGAGCACCGCCCTTGCCGCCGCTGTCCCCTTTACGTGGACAGCTTCGCTCAGAGCTCCCCGCACTACATCACCGTGCCATTTAGCTTCCACTCCACACTCTTTAGCTCCCTGCTGAATCTATCGCTTTGCACTGCCCTAAATTGTTGGGAACGCGTCGTCATCTACCTCGGTCCGGAGCGCCCCGCCGCGGAGCTTTTCTTCGATTCCGGCCAACTCCGTTGAGTACTACCCTTCTTGTTGCTCCAGAGTGTTGCTCTCACTGTTGCGCAGCTTTGTGACCGGTTCTTGTTCGCAAAAACTCGCTGGAGCCACCGGATTTCACTCGCCGTCTCCGTCCGCCATTGTCGCCGCCGTGATACGCTCGTCGCCGACCGGTCTCCGGCCACCCCCGTGATCTTCATCACCGACCAATCGACTCTACACAGCACGGTGATGCTACTCGACCACTCAATCAAGCCCCAAACCTTCTCCTCCGCCGCGCACATCACTGGCGTTGAGCTCCCTCCGCCGCCGCTCATCGCCGATGGCCTTCCGGTCATCGCCGGATTTCGGTACCACCACCCATGGACTCCCCGTGACTTGCTGAGCAAGGCTGGTGTGGCCAACGATGCCAACTCGCCGCCGTTGAGCTCGCCGCGGATGAGCTCCCGTCGCTCCCCTGTTTTTCTTTTCCAGATTTTTAAATTAATTTTTGTTATTTCTAGTCTGTTTTGTAAAATGCATAATAAATTGATGGAAGCTCTAAAATCGATGAACCAAAATTCTCTAGTATCCTTGTGAAATATTCTAATTATCTATGAAAACACTTTTTCATGAAAGTCCATGGAAGTTCCTAAATAAATAGATTTGTGTTTTCTGTTTTTGATTTATTGCTGGCATGGCGGTTAGTCCATGTCCGGCTGGTTCATCCTACGCTACCAAGGAAGAAGGAAGTAGAGACGAAGAACGCAGCATACCTGTCGTCTCCACCTGGAGCTTCTCGATCTCGGTGCGGCTGCGGGTCAACTCCGCCACCAGGTCAGCGGTCACCCCCTCGGCATCCTCCCTGGCCTTTATCTCCTTCTGGAGGGCCGACCTGAGTTCGCCAAGGGTCGCCCTCGCCGCCTCCACCTATCTGGTCCGCTCCAGCTCCTTCCTCGCCCCGCGCGACTCCTCGAGCGCGACGAGGAGCCGGCCCTCCGCCTCCTGAAGACGGCTTGCTGCGGCTTGTTCCCGGGCGAGGGCGTCCGCCGCCACGCCCTGAGCGGCAGCAAGCTGCTCCTTGAGCTGCCCGTGCGCTAGGTAACCCGCCGTGAGGCGGTCCCCTAGCGACGCCATGGCGGAGTCCATAGCGGACACCGCCAATATCACCTCCTCCTGGGCCCATTCCGCGCCCTCTGGCTCCAGGGCGCTCTCGGGCGCCAATCCCTCAAGCAGGGAGGCCGTCGACGCCTTCGCTGGCCCGCCGCCGATGCCGCCATCCGACGCCACGACTACCGCCGCCGAGTCCTCCGTCGAGTCCTCCGACATGGCCGTCGGAACCTCCTCCACCGCCTCTGCCGACGCCTCCAGCGGGGCAACCATCGCCGCGCCCGCCTGTGCCGGGGACATGACTGGGGCGGTCTCCGGCTCCACCGGCACGACCTACGGCCCCTCCGCCGCCACCGTCTCTGGCGTAGCCGCCCGCTCCTGGGGCAGCCCCGCTGCCGGCTGGGATTCCACCCCCGACGGGCGCGGAGGCTCCGCGACACCGCTGTCGCCCGCCCTTGACGTGCCCTTGGTCCTCCGGCGCGCCAGGGCCTTCCTTGGTGCCGTCTGGAGCGCGGTCACCTGCCCCCCGACCCTGCACGAAAACCAGCGATGAGCGAAACCAAGAAAGAGGAGAGGGAATGCGCATCGTGTACTTACCCTCTGGCCGTGGGGCGGCGTCGCTTCGGAGTCGGCCCCGTCTGCTCCTCTGCGGGGCGCGGCCACTTCTCACCGACCCTTGAGGCCGCGGTCTCACCCGGAGCAGGCCTTGGCGCCTCCACGCGGCTCGGGGGTTCGACGGTCGACAGTCTCGCCCCTGACGTCCCAGGCCGGGCGGAAGCCTGCGCCCTCGGCGACGCCTGCAACCCCTCCTCGGGGTCGGCCGGACGACAGGGTCGGAGGGGGCGGAGCCCAGCACCGCCTCCGACCTCCGAGGCCCCGGCCTCGGCTCCTGCGTTTGCGGGTGCGCGCCGCTCGACCCCTGCCCTTCTCAGCTAGGGAGGAGGATCTCTACCACCTCGTCCTCCTCCTCCTCCTTGTCGTCTTCCTCCTCGTCAGACCCCTGGCGACGTCGCCCCAGGTGCAGCTGCGCCAGGAGCCTCTTCGCCTTCTTTGCCGCCAGGGCGTCCTTCCTCCTCTTCTGTTCCTCGGCCGCGAGGTGGTTCGCCGCCCTGACGGCCGCGTCCTCCGGGACGGGGGCGGGAGAAGGGCGGAGGAGGAGGTTCGGCTGCCAAAATCCGAAGAAATGGTCAGAATCAAAGGTGGAACCAAAAAAAAGAAAGATTGCAGGAGGAAAACGCGATGACTTACCAGTTGGATGCACCCGGCTCCGGCACGCATCGAAGGATGCCCGTCAAGCGGAGCATCGGCATCCTCGGGCGCGAGGGTGCCCCTTAAGCGTTGCCTCAACTCCGAGTTGGAGAGGGGCTCGAGGGACATCGTTGACCCGGAGAGGTCTGCACCAGGCCCCATCTGGTACAACCGGAGGGAGCGCGCTATGAGTTGCAGCACCCGCCAGGCGTGGTACGCCGCGATAATCCCGGCTCCACGCACCCCCCGGGTCCTCAGGAGCCCGATTGCCCTCAAGAGGTCGGCCAGCCTCCTCCTCTCCTTCTCCACGGGGCCCCACTTCTAGACTTCAGGCGCCGCTTCGAAGGTCTGGCCCGTGAACTCCGGCAGAGGGCCAGTAGCGTCGTTCTTTCAAGTAGAACCACTGGTCGTGCCACCCCCTGTTAGAGGTCTTCATCCGCAGCGGGATGTATGCCTGAGCGCGCTCGTCACGGAGGTGGATGCTGGCGCACCTGACGGAAGCTGGGCCCCCATCCTTCGTCTGGAGGGAGACGGCGGAGAAATACTTCCAAAGTTCAAAGTGGGGGTCGACCCCTAGAAGACGGTGATGTGCTGGATCCCGTTGTGGTTGAGGTGCTGGAGCTCCAGGCCGTAGTGGTGGAGCAGCCCCCGCAAGAAGCAATGCGCGAGACGCCCAGTCCACGCTCGTGATAATGCGTGAACGAGACCACATAACCTTCCACCAGCTCCGGAACCATCTCCTCACCGGGGAGCAGCCACTCCCCCGCCTCCGTCCGCGCCTGGAGAAGGACGCGCTTCACCAGGTCATCCAGGCGCATGCCCCGCACATCCGACTTCCACCAGCTCGCCATTTCGGGAAGGGAAGGATGTGGAGGTGGTGGGCGAGAAAAGGAGGACTTGAGGACAAGGCACAAGGAGCGCAAGCGAGAAGGCGAAGCGGCGCGAGGAGGCGAAGCATCAAACTGATGGGTGAAGGCGAACGATCACACAAGGTACGAATATATATCCTCTTACCCACGGGACGCCTTCCCCCCAATCGATGCGAACGAGGCCCACGCGACCGCCTCAGTTGGCGTGAGCGGACGCGCATGTGCTCACATGACTCGAAGACCAACGTTGCTGCATGTCCCGTCGCAGCAGACGCCTCTGCCCCGAATTAATATCGGTAGGTATAGACATGGGCTGAAACACGCCCCGACGGCCCAAATAATTCCAAGGCTGGCCCAGCGAACGGGTTCGACAACCGCTCAGGATGTAAACAGAGCGAGGGGTGGAAAGAGATGGGCCCGGTAGCGGCCAGTACCCTGACACTCGAGCGCCAAGGGCATCACGATCCGCGTTCAAGTCTCGGTTCGAACCGTCCCATGAGCATTTCACTGCAGAAAGGCAGCGAGCCCTCAGAGCCTATCGAACGGCTTCCGGGTACTAAATGGGAGAAGATTGAAGTCGACCACCACCTGGTCCATCGAGGCCTCCCCGAAGGGGACCCAGAGCTTCACTTGAATTCGTCCATTATCAGCTCGATGAGCGCCACGCTTCGGCCCCTGGGGTAAAGCGTGGTACGGCTCGACCTCCTCGTCTGGAGAACGGACGCGCAAGATGGACGACACAAGTCGAACCATGTCCTCGAACGGACCACCGCAACGAGTGGTGGTCTCGAAGGACAGAATCGCAGAAAGAGATCCAATAACGGGATCACAGGACACGCCGACTCAATGAGGGAGAAAGCGAGCCAATACTCGTAAAATGAACCTTCCCCTCTCAATTTGAGTGACGCCTGACCCACTTTCACGCAGGGGTCAGACCTCATTCGGGGGCTACTATCGAGGGTCGATACCAGAGGCGATCAGCATCAACGACCTGCGGTCTTAAACAGTGCGAAGGAGGCGTAACAATCTCCGCCTCGCCCGACCTCTATGCCGTATAGACACTCGACAGATCGGGCCCACGGACGATCTCCGCCTCGCCCGACCCTCCTGAATAGGGGTCGGATTCCCCACAGCTCGATCGGTGCGCTCGACCTCAACGCGTCGGGGTCGGGAAGTCCCACAAGGCTCCGCCTCGCCCGACCCCAGGGTCGGACAAACCGCCTACTACACGAATAGGCAGGTCGGTGGCGGTTGGGTAGTAAATACTTATAACTCCCACATCCATGGACATGTGAGGATAACTACTACTCAAGTAAGTGGGGGAGTAAATGCGCACGACATGCACCGGCCAAAGAACTGTCACTGCTCCGACAGCTCCTGCCAGAGCCCACTCTCCTACCCGGATGAGACATTCCTGAGCGACGGCTCGACAAGAACAGGGGCAAGGACGACGGTACCACTCCGCCGCACCCTGCCAAGAGCCATCCCTCCATACGGACGAGACGCCCCCAATTGACGGTCACTCCCAACACCGCCGGATCAGAAGGACGCCGCCATACCGATGACGACGTCCACAGCAACGATTCCGAAGCCCAGGGAGCCAGCAAGACTGACTAAGGGCGTACGGCCACGACCACCGCTCTACAGTCTCCCCCCCCCTTCTCTCTCTCTCTCTCGCAATCACCACGCATCCCACGTCTCACCCCTTGCGGTATAAAAGGGGAAGACTGGGATTTCGTAGAGGGGGGATCGAACAGACAGACAACGAACACTTCACCACGCACCCTCATTCACCCAGAGACTTGGAAAGTCATCCCTCTCTCGCCCGTTTGTAATCTCCTACTATAAACAACGCAAGTAACACGAGCAGCTCGACACTGGATGTAGGGCACGATTGTCTGAACTAGTATAATCCTGGTGTCCTCTTCCGAACCATCCGAGCCCCAAAACGATGCATCCCACGATACCCTTCTTGTTTCTCCAGAGTGTTGCTCTCACTCTTGCGCAGTTGCGTGACCGGTTCTTGTTCGCAAAAACTTGCCGGAGCTGCCGGATTTCACTCGCCATCTCCATCTGTCATTGTCGCCGCCGTGAGCTGCTCGTTGTCGACCTGTCTCCAGCCACCCCCATGATCTTCGTCATCGACCAATTGACTCTACGCAGCACGGTGATGCTTCTCGACTACTCAATCGAGCCCCAAACCTTCTCCTTCACAGAGCGCAAACGTCGGCGTTGAGCTCCCTCCGTCGTCGATGGCCTTTTGCTCATCGCTGGAGTTCAGTACCACCACCCATAGACTCCCCGTGACTTGCTGAGCAAGGCTAGTGTGGCCAACAGTGCCAAATCGCCGCTCCCCTATTTTTCTTTTTCCAGATTTTTAAATTAATTTTTGTTATTTCTAGTCTATTTTGTAAAATGCATAATAAATTGATGGAAGCTTTAAAAATGATAAACAAAAATTCTCTAGAATTCTTGTGAAATACTCTAATTATCTGCAGAACACCTTTTCATGGAAGTCCATAGAACTTCCTAAATAAATAGGTTAGTGTTTTATGTTTTTGATTTATTGCTGGAGTTCTGGAACTTTTCTGGAGCTGAAACTTGCGTCAGTTGCGTGTCATGGCGGGCATGACCTCCTGTAATTTTCTCAGGATTTAATCTTAATAAAGTTCCATGCATGCCTGTAATTATTCTCAAAACTGTCATTTTAATTCATTATTTTCTAAGTTACATTATGCATGTCACCGAAAAATCACAACCCCTATTCAAAACTTTAGTATAGAGGCTTGCAAGTGCATCTATCCATTTTCATGATTTTACCATAAGCTTTAATACTTATTTCTAATTTTCTAAGTTTCAACCACAGAAACTTGTACGATTTTTAATAAAATATAGAGCTCTCATTTTTGCCTCAACCCAACTCCTAAAATCCTTGTTTATACAGCACTTTTAAATAAAAATACCCCTGTGGCAGGATCTGAACTTTTATTTTCCAGTTCTACTTGATTGCTAAAAATAGGTCATTAAGTCTAAAATTTACTTTTATCTTAAAAGAAAAAGTTCACTAATAATCATAAAGTACTTTCATAACCTTATACTTTATCAAGGATTTATAAAACCCTCACGACCCAACCTGAATAAGAAAAACTTAATCGATGGTTAACCCTTTCGCTTGGAGACGCATTTTGATAAACTCCGAAAACACCATATTATCTAAGATGAAAATACCATATTATTTAAGATGAAAATACTATATTATCTATGATGAAAACATCATAATACCTCATCTAATAATAACACATACTATTTCTTGTATCATGTAGACGTTGAAGTGAACGAGGTAGTCGCAGACCCGGAGCCCGTGTTCACCGAAGACGCTATCGCCACCGAAGCAGGAGATCAAGGCAAGCCCCGGTGCATAACCTTTTTATAAAGCTTTTTCTTTATCACTATGTGTCGTGTTTAGGCAACCCGTGGTAGCATACTATGTTTAGCTATACTTACCGGTAGAAGTCGAGCAGAGTGGACGCTGCTCACGACTGCCAGGAGTTGAATGAAACTACCTCCTGAAACATGCTAAATATGGCTATGTAAGATTAAGGGAAGATAAAACTGGAGGGTCAGATAGGGAAAAAGGTAGGTCGGCAACTAGACCGGGTCCAGGGTGACCGTAGTCCTGTCTGATCCGTGTGGTCCGAGCCTGATCGAACATTGAATATACTGATCATATGTTGGGTGTTGATGGGGCCAATAAACCTACATAATCTAGTGATTGCAAAGTCAAACCTATCATACGGTGTCTGATCGGAGGCGGTCTGGGATGGGCAGGTGTGAGAACTCCACAGAAACCGTCTGAGACGTGTGTTCTGGTGGAATGCGACACTGTTAAGGTAGCATAGGAGGGAATTAACTTTGCAGGACTGGGGTGAACGGTTGCCATGTACGGTTTGGGACGCGCACGTGTCGTATGATTAGGTTATCACTGCAGGTGTAAATCGATTCGAATCGTTGTACTCTCAGTTTATGCGTTTTCTTGTGAAACGTACCATATTTAATTAAGATGATGAGTTATAAAGCTGACTAGATTATGATGATAATTATTATATCTGTTGTTTTCTCTCTATGGTTGTTCAAATTAGTGCAAACTAAAATTAAGTTTCCTAATCATTTAACTTGAGCTAAAACTTGACCAGAGTAGCTTCAGTAATGCGAGTCTTTTTTGCAAGACACCTTATACTGAGTTAGCCTATATGTTTAGGTGTTGGCTGTAGATAGCCACTTTGACGAGTCAGTCTTGCTGAGCTTCTTAGAAGCTCACGCTTTACAAATACGTAGTTTTTAAGCACCGACGCTTACCTGCGATGGTATCTACCAGTGGGAAGAGCCACGCCCGGAGTTCGGGAGTAACCAGTGGGAGCGTTGTGATTCGCCGCATTAAACTTTAGATGGCTAGTAAAATAGTGCTAATAGGCAAGGCACATGTTTTTGCTTAGTTTACGAGTCGGAGTATGCCTCATGTCTTATGCTTTAGCTAAAACTTTTTTAATCATACTATGAGGTTTGTAAGACTTAATTTTATTATGGAACCATGTTGTATTAATTCTCTCATCTTATAAATAATTTTATTTATTCCGTCTGTATTATACCATATATACGTTCGCTTCACCGAACATCGTCTAAATAGGTTCGGTCGAGACGGACCGTCCGCTGTTTCTGGAGCAGGTCCGTCACAACTACTGGTACTACCGGAGGATATGACGATCATTTATCCCGATCTCGATCAGTCTCTGACGTGGTCCTCGTGAACACATAGACAAATCTTTTCACTGAGACCGACGTGCTGCAAAGTGAACCTGAGGACAACATGCACACATATGGGTGGTGGTGCGTAGGCATGGTAAAATATGGTTGTTTGGGTGCGCGTCTGCCGCCAGTCAGTCCGTGCCGCAGGCGTTGTTTCCCTTTTTGGTTGTGGATCCGCGCTTTTTTCAGTTTGCATGGTTGAACTGGAGCTATAAACGCGCGCGCGCGCGCGGGCCGTGGCACCCACGGATCGGTGTACATTGTACAAGGTGTGAGTGTGTGCAATTAGTGTTCTTCTGACCCTAAAACCGGAACGAAATTTTAAATTGTGTAATACAGTCATGATTGAATTTCTTTGAACCGATCTCGTAGCCTGAATTGTATCCACGAATTTCTATCTATTTTAACTATTTATATACACCTAACTACATCTACTCTCTCCACATTTTTTCATGCATTGAATCGTTGCAACAAGTCGATTTTTTAGTATGACACAATTATCAAAATGTCATCAATTTAAACCAAGTCGATCTTTTAGCATGCATCCATCAATCATGGGCTTCACTTGTTGAAGCGAATGCAAAGCCAATTTCAGGTTCGTTTTCTCGTTGGTTTTGGTTGGATCGGATCGATGATATCAGTAGGCAGGTAGTACTACCCACAGGATCACACAGCCGCAAGATATCCAGCCAGACACATGGGGCCTGTGAATTGATAAGCGCAGGCGCCAACACATGGTGGTGTTTGAGCAAAAACATCTCTCTCTCTCTCTCTCTCCCTCCGTCAGATACAGAGGTCGGTCTCCCTTGCGCCGGAGAGCGCGCGCGCACTGCCACCACTATCTTACTACTAGGGGCCCATCTTACTACTACGTGATGTCGACGTGTGCAGATCACGATGGATGTGTTGTTTGAATTGGTGATTTGTTGCAAGCGAGGTCACGTATCAATTCAGTGGTTAATACGTTACTAAACCTCCAACGAAAGGCGTCTGGTACAGAGCGTTCCTGAGGTCTGACACGGAAATATGCGTCTGGTATACTGTACGTATATCCGTAATCGGTCCGATCTCGTGCCACACCACGCAAGCCGCAGAAGGATCAGCCTGCTACCTGCGCCACCATAAAAAGCACCCCCACCCGGCTACCCGTCCCGAACCAGGTGACGCGCGGCTAGGTACGGGTACGGGACAACCTCCCATCCTGGGCCAGGCCGGGGCCGGCGTCCGCGGGCGAGCGCGGATGAACGCCCGGGCAGGGGAGTGTGGTGTGGTCCGGCACGGGGGCCAAAAGAAACGCGTGCGCCTGCCTGCGCCCCCGCCGCCGGCTACATCTACGACGTGGGTCATCGACGCCAACAACCAGCGCCGTCACTACACTCGTGGCCAGCACGGCAGCACCCAGACCCAGTCCAGTAGTCCACCCATAGTACAGTAGTACAGTATGCTGCTTTGCTGGTCGCTCGCCAACGACGACCGCTACACGAGCGATCGAGATCCCATCGACCGCGAGCCGGCGGGCCACCCGGTCGGGCCGCTGTCACGTCTATTTTGCCGTGGCTCTTCGTGGCCGCCCGAGCGCGAGGTCCTGTATGTTTTGCCTGGCCCGTGACTGGGAGGCCAGTTCGACCGGTAGCCAGCCAGCCAGCACGCCAAACGCTGGACACGCGGCCGAGGCCGGTGACCATGATCAGGAACCGCTTGATATATAGCCGAGTGATCGAGCCCGATCCGTGGCTGCGTCCAGGCGTACGTGCAAAGCTGCAAGTTGTAGTGCAGGTTCCCAAAATCGGAGGCACTGAGGTGTGTGGCAGTGGATTGGTACTACTGTCCGTGTGGCTATCTAATACACGTTGGATCGATCGAGAATTCGAGCGAGCGAGCTAAGGGCCCTGAATTTATGGGTCGCTGGCGGTTGAACATGTGTCCATGCACGGCCAACGTACCTTCGCCAGGAAGTGCCTAACTGGTGTGCCACGCATGTGTCGCGAACAGGACCAGAAACATTCGGCTCTCTCTCTCTGAAGTCTGGACCATCTAAAAGACTAGGGCCGCTGGGGTTGGAGCTCTAACTTTTGATTATACTGAGTAGTACAACTTTGAGGCAGTACCAAAGTATGAGATGATAGTAGTATATACTAATAGTACTATATTGAAACTTCTCTTTGGTTAAAATAGATCACGTATTTTAGGGGCATCACATAATCAGGGAACTGAGGAGCTAGCTAGCGGGCTCCAGCCTCCAGGCTGCTGTTAGTGGTAGCTGTTACCCGTCCGTAATACGCGGGCTGGGCCGGTGGGACAGATGTGAACGGACCCAGCAGGCCCACATGGCGGGGTGACGTCAGGACAAAAGTGATTGATGGCCATGGTGTAGGAGATCAACACGGGTAGATTCCAACTGTCTGGATGACGTGGCCACGGCGTCCATTGCTAAGGGTAAGCTAAGGGCGTCTCCAAAAAAACTCTCAGCCTACTACCACTAAAGCACAATGCCGCTAAATTTTGAAATATTCACTTCCACGAAGAGCCGAATCCAAGACTTCAAGACCTACTAAAACTCTTGTAACCACTAGCCTACAACCACTTTCACACGGTATCCTCCATTCTCTCAATAGATATGTTATACACGACTTAAGTGAAGATCGATCGATGAGTAATACTACCTCTATTTTAAAATTATTATCATTACAATGCAAATTTTATTTCATTTTGAAATAAAGTCGTTATTCTAATGATAACAATTAAAAAAGATGGAGTGAGTCATTTTAGGATAGAGGTTTAGTATTTCTAACTAAAAAGTATTATATTTGCTATTGTATATAATTAATTAATGGCAATTTTTTCTTGTAACAATCTTCATAGTTGCTTTTGATCAAAGGACTTGTTTTTACTCTAGAATAATGAAATTTTCATGGTTATCCTACCAAAGGACTCTTGAAAAGTGGGAATAACATTCTTAGTTTTGTGGATGGAGTGAGAATCAAACTCGAGTTACCTTGATGTGCACAAACCTTATCATTGATTATGCTGTCTTCTCAATCAATATTTTGTACACCCTTGTTTTTTTTTTTAGACAAAAATCTACACTATTCTTGCGACGTTGTTTTTTCCCGTTCCAGTCTTTGAATCTATGGTGCCCAAGCCTACCCACAAGGCCACAATTTCAGGTCTTGCCCTTGCTTAATGCAACTCATTATTAGCATTCCCATTTGCATATTTTCTTGTTTCCTTTCTGGGAGATACTTGACCCAACCACTTAGAATTATATCCATTATATACCCACCTTGTAGGCAGGTCCCAAAAAGTTGAAAATCGCTGCCCTCCACTCTTTTCCACACCTTTTTCTTCACATATTGATCCCAAATTCAACCCTTTAGGCCTTTGGTAACTTGGTGTCATCCAACTTTTAACATAAAAGAACGTTGATTCTTGCTATACATGACAAATGTTGATGGGGATGCTGACAATTAGTGCAAATTGAAAGTGACCTATGCAAGTACATAATAGTTAGTGCGTGCAATCTTGCTGGCTTTCGTATTGCTCCAAATTAATAATATCTATGCAGTTTTTTTTATAGTACACTCTGCATACAAAAGGTTGTGTGTGGCTGGGCTACACTGAAAAGAAGAGAGAGAGGCGAAAAGGAAAGGCTGAGAACTTGTAGCATTGTTGTCTGTCTTGCCTGTAACAACCTACAACTTTTGCTTTTTATCATTCATCCATGTTAGCTCCTATTACACACTGACTAGAATAATGCTGATGCCGAGCTGCGCTGCTCTTGGTCACTAAACGCGAACAATAGGGTATTTGAAGTACACTCCCTGTAACGTGGGCCCAGCTGGGTTCACAAACGATAATACGGTAATGCTAGCTTGGACAGCGTGCCGTGGCGATAATGGTGTGCTGAAGAAGTTACACTCAAATATACACACAGAAAATGGAATGTGCATATTTATACAAAAATAAAGAACGGTTGCTTGTTTACATGCTTTTTGTTGTCGAATTAGTCACATCAACCTTACCAACATTCCTCCACCCGTTTTATATTTAATATAATTGTTATTACTGGTCGGCATACATTCATGCATATAAAACAATCAATTTGAAACATGTGGGTCTGCGCATGTTGAAATAGTTCCGGTTTAATATGATTATTTATATAAAGATAAATATTTGGATAATTTACATGATAGAATAATATTCCAAATGAAAATGGGGAGATAAAATGCAAAAAAAAAGGTGCTTGAAAGACAGCTTTGTACCATAACCATCTGATCATAATTGGTACTTTGTAATGATTCTGTGCTGACTAGTATAAAGGGGAGAGAGAAAAACCGGTCAATTCAAGCGAGCTGATTCTTTTGTTGATCTACCTACTGCCGTATCTTTCCCATCCATCTCTTCCCACATCTCCTGTCTTGGAATTACAGGTCTACTTGGAATGTATATATTGTTGTGCCAAACATGCATGCATGGTTGACAGGGAGTGTGAGAGATAAATTAGGCCCACTCCAGAGAATGGACGGAGGGGATAGATGGCGTTTTGGCAGGGCTTGGGAGAAGTGAAATAAATTAAATAAATTTTGAAATGGTTTTATGCCACGAAACGACATCATGTTATTGCTGGAACTTGGTCATAGAGGTAGTTAAATCATCTTAAGAAACAAATGTGCTTAGGGATCTTAATTTAATTATAGAAAAACATTGGGATTTAATTATAGAACAAAACACCGGGCTAATTATTAAAATAAAAGCACTAGAATTAGTTTACTCAGCTCTTTTGATAGACTGGATTTGGGTCTGTTGCCCAAGAAATAAACATAATGCATGGCTTCATTTAGAAATAAACAATAAGCAGTCTAAAAGGGAGTCGCTTGTTGAAATGTTTGATTGACTCAGTTTACATAATTATATAACAACCAACGAATCTATCAAAATTTAACGTCCTTTCAGTAACTCCAAATGCAAATTTATCAAAATGAAATCCTTGGTTGTCGGTGCAAAGTACAGAATGACTACGATGTATTACAATTACAATTTACAACAAAATCAAAGGTTTCCCGGCATATAAATGATTTTTGGTTGTTCCATTTCACTTGTATACTTAATTCTGTATAATACACATGAGGCTCTGGTATGAAATGTTTGCGTGCACCAGGTCCATAGCAGCAGAAACTAGGACACGACGAATTCTAATAAAGGCTGGCAAACAATTAAAGGAGGGAGCAAATGCTAATGCAAAAGGCAACGGAATGATTACCTGTTGAGCTGGCCCTACTTTGCTATTCCCCTTTCTTTATTGTTGCTGTTCCCAAATAATTTCTCCAAACATATTCGTTTGGTGATCAACTTGCATTTCTGATGATAAGATATACTACTATATAAATTACTCAAATACTAGAATTTATTAGCACACAGCAGCAGGATAGAACCGATACCCACAATGCGCTAAATAAATATGCACACGGTACAATACGGACGGCTACTGTGACACAGAATAGGTTTCGATCCTATCCTGCAGGAACCTCCCCGAGATGCAATGAAACAAACCTGTAGCTACGTGTATTTTGACTTGGAGATCGAGTGGCGCCAACAGTGCGCACTGCAGTCTTTGGGGGGGTGGCATGATAAAGAGCACCGCACGTGGAGTCTGAGCCACTGACTGCCTCTCTTGCACAGTTCAAAGAATTTTCCTTTTTGCCAGAAAATGAATAAAAGGAAGAAGGGAGCAGAGAAACAGAGATAAAGGAAACACATTTCAAACAGCAAAAGGAAGGGGGGAAAATTGGAGAGACCGTGGTGTGCGTGCTCTCAAAAGGAGCCAATTCACAAAGAAAGGATTGCTTTACATCCCACCAGATACTAGTAGCTCTTGAGTTAATCCAGCGTAACCTTGCTCCATGAGAGAGAGAGAGAGAGAGGCAACAGCATTCTTTTGCTGATTAAGTGGGAGATTCGTCTGTTAGCATCAGGAGAACATACCACGTTACGTTCTGCCACAGTACTGATCCACACTGTGCACGGAATTAGTAGCAGGGAGCCGGCTGGCTAGGTGAACCTAATAATTTCTCCTCTCCTCTCGCGTCCGCCTCATCTCTCTCTCTCTCTCTCATCAGTCTCCTTCCATGTACACTCGTGTAGGTAGCAACAGACTCTACTAGTGGATGGTCTCTTTCTTTCTCCAGCTAGCTTTCTCTCTCCTCTTCCCCCTCTCTTCCAGCACCAAGAATCCATTTTTATCGGTTCATCTCTCTCTCGAGCCCTACAAAGTACACCATCTTCTTCCTCTCTCCCCTTCCCCTCCTCCCCCTGGCATCCTAGCTAGGGTCGTCATCTCTCTTCTCTCTGGCATCACAGATGAAGAACCATACCAATAGGCCATAAAATAGTGTGTGTGTGATCTCCCACACGGACACACAGCAAGCTCACCGGCCACCACGCCCCTCCTTCCATTCCATTCCTTCCATCAACCGCTCTTCTCTCTCATCATATCATATGAGGAAGGCTTCTTTCCAACCTACAATCTTCTTTCCCCTGATAGCAGCCACAGCCAGCTCTCTCTTTCTTGGACTCTCTCTCTCTACATCACACCTAACCTTCTCGAGCTAGACCCACAAAGAGGAAGAAGAGGCTGGAGACATCAAATCCGTTTCCACTCTCTTCCAAACAACTACTCCGACCATTTACCGGCTAAAAAATAGAGATACACGCAAAGATATATACTTATATATCTGTGTATATATACCATGGCCTAATTGACCATGGACATCGCCGGAGACGGCGGAGGCGGCCGCCGGCCCAACTTCCCCTTGCAGCTCCTTGAGAAGAAGGAGGAGCAGCCGTGCTCCAGCTCGGCTGCGGCGACTGGCGGCGGCAACGGGAATAATGGATCGGGAGCGGAGGTGCAGGCAGCGCGCAAGGCGCCGCCCAAGCGGAGCTCGACCAAGGACCGGCACACCAAGGTGGAAGGCAGGGGCCGGCGCATCCGGATGCCGGCGCTGTGCGCGGCGCGGGTGTTCCAGCTGACGCGGGAGCTCGGGCACAAGACGGACGGCGAGACCATCGAGTGGCTGCTGCAGCAGGCCGAGCCGGCGGTGATCGCGGCCACCGGCACCGGTACCATCCCCGCCAACTTCACCTCCCTCAACATCTCCCTCCGCTCGTCCGGCTCCTCGTTCTCCGCCCCGGCTCATCACCTCCGCGCCGCCCTGCCGAGCCCGTCGTCCGCTGCCGCCCGGTTCGGCGGCCGAGGCGACGCGTGGGACCGGATACTAGGCTTCCCTTCGGCGGAGGGCCCGGCCTCGTCGTCGTCTTCGCCGTCCCCGTTGCTGCTTAACTTCCACTCGGGCAGTGTCGGCCTTGACGTGCAGCCGTCGCCGTCGGCCGCGGCAGCTGATCTCTCGCGGAAGCGGCGGTGGGAACAAGAGATACAGCAACAGCAGCAGCAGCAGCAACAACAACAACAGCAGCAGCAATATCAGCAGCAGATGGCCGGGTACACGACGCAGAGCCAAATGCCGGGCACCGTGTGGATGGTGCCGAGCAACAACAGCACGCAGGGCGGGGGAACGCCTACCGGCGTCGGCGGCGGTAACGGAGGAGGCAGTGGCGAGTCCATTTGGACGTTCCCGCAGATGGGCAGCGCAGCCGCCGCGGCAGCCATGTACCGCGGGAGCGGCTTACATTTCATGAACTTCCCTTCTGCACCCATGGCTCTCCTGCCCGGTCCTCAGCAGCTGGGGCTCGGTCCATCAGCGGGAGGAGGCAGCGGTGGCGCCGGCGGCGAGGGGCACATGGGGATCCTTGCCGCCCTCAACGCATACCGGACGCAGACGGCGACGGATTCCGCGGCAGCTCAGCAGGGAGAAGGTGGTGGTGGTGGCGGAGGGACGTCTGGCCAGCAGCAACACGGCGGCGGCCGGGGCGAGCGGCACGAGAGCATGAGCACCAGCGACTCGTAGGACGGGCCTCCGTGGATCGCATGCATTGGTCTGGTGTGTGGCTTTGATCTGTTCTTTGTCTTGGTTTTATTCATTTTTGTTCTTTTTTTTTTTACTCCTGTGGTTTCCTTCCTGATCTCCTCCTAGCTTAGACACACCCTTGCGAGGATTAAGCTTAGCAGCATTCCATGGCATGCATTAGGATCATTCGTGTCAGGTGTGCTTGTGAGTGAAAGAGTGAGGTGTGTCGTTGGAAGAAGAGGAAGGAAACGCCGCCGCAGCAGCAGCAGCAGAGAGATTGTGCATTTTGTTTCTTAGTTTTAGGGTTTGATCAACTGCGAGCAGAAGAGATTCTTTTTTTAATCAAGCAAGCATGACGTCGTGATTATGGTTCATTTGTTACACTCTTTTTTTTTCATCTGCAATGTGCTAGTAGAGTTCAGGGCTCCAGTTATTTCTCGACAACATTCAAGCTCCAGTTATCTAACCAGTTCAACTCACTGCACATCAATAGTTTCCATTCTGCATTCTTTAGTGATTATTACTATGTTCTTTGTTTTGCTAATAGCACGGAGGTTTCTTTGTTTTACTAATAGCATGGAGTTTTCTTTCTTTTACTAATAGCACAGAGGTTTCTTTGTTTTACTAATAGCATGGAGTTTTTAATTAATTTGACCATCTACTGCTAGGGTTTCTGATGTTGCTATATTTTTGTTAATTCTTTTACGCTATATCACACGGTCTTAGCTTAGCCTTGCCTTTAGAACACAGGAATTTAACTGTGCTAGGAACTTACACGAAGAA
This sequence comes from Oropetium thomaeum, assembly GCA_001182835.1. Taxonomy (NCBI): domain Eukaryota; kingdom Viridiplantae; phylum Streptophyta; class Magnoliopsida; order Poales; family Poaceae; genus Oropetium; species Oropetium thomaeum. The sequence continues at coordinate 613,657 of LFJQ01000012.1, forward strand.
GAAAAAAAAAAGCGCATAATCCAGAACAAAATCCCGCAATGTAGCGATAACATTGCTTTTTTCTGAGAAAAGATAACATTATATATGTAATAGTGTCATTGGGTACCTGAAAAGCATCCGGCCTAGAATTAGTCATTAGCAAGAGGGCGGTGTACGTACTATTACTTTATTTTTGCGAGGGATTATTTTATTATTATTATTTATGTTTTATATTAAAATATATTAAAATGTGTCTATAATAAAAAAAATGGAGGCGGTATATATTTAGACGACGAGCGAGTCTGTCCCAGTCCAGTCCAGTCCAGCTGCGCGGGCGTATGTTTTTGTCATCTGATGAGCGAACAATCTGCAGGGGGGGAGGAGCCAAGCTGGAGTAGCAATCAACCAACCGGTGGCGCGCGAGAGGACCACACAACAACCAACCAGAGAGTCTCGTCACACAGGACACAGGAAGAGAGAATTTTAAAATCGTGCGCGATCGATCGAGTCCCCGGCAGCGAGACAGACCGACGACGACGAGTCGTGGCCAAAGCCAAACACAAGCGCGCAAGCGAGACGCGACGCCAGCGTGTACTGTTGTATCCCCCATTTTTATTGGAGCCGCCGTGTCAATGATTTCACGCGCGCCCGCGCCGCCCGGCCGGGTCGTCTCAACGAACGGCACTACACGCGGAGCCTGCTTGTGCCGATACAGCTCCAGGCTACTGCGGCGGGCGGCGCGGAGACGATCGAGCAGTATTAGCCGCGGAGAGGCATTTGATCTCCGACCTCTCGCTCATCGTCTCATCTCGACTTCTCAACCCCAGCTTTGCATTGCACGGTCGCAGTGCCAGTGCCAGTGCCAGGACAGGGGATAATAGTATAGTACTAGTCAGGAGGCTCTGGCCGGCCGGGCACGACCAGATCCCGCCGGTCGAGCCAATCTACCCATCCACATAAAGCAGGGGAGTGAGGAGGCCGCAGGACGGACGGGGCAGCACTGCAGCAGCAGCAGGGAGGTGTGCACGCGTGTACATGGTCCTGCGCTGCTGCTGCTGCCTGCCCAGGGTTGCCGTCTTGGTCGATGCTTCGTTCCGACGTGGTTTTTAATTGCATGTGCCTCTGCCTTTCCGTATCTATGTGTCGCGCTTGTTTCCTCCTTTCTCACTCGATCAGTCACAGGCCATGGAGAGAGAGAGAGAGAGCGCAGGCGCAGCTGGTTGGTGGTTGGCAATATGCCACTAATAAGATCGACGAATGGATGGGCGAGTCACTGCGTCTGCCGCCGGCCTCCGTCCATGCGTCAATACTCCTTTTCTTGAGCGAGTAGTAACTTGTGAGTTCTGAAAATTCTGGATTCGCATGGACGGAGGCGTACGCGCATTGGTTTGGATTGGATGTATGGATGGCCTGGCCTGGCCTGGCGCTGGCTTATACTCTCGGCTCCCGGTCTATTGGTCGCTGCAGATGAGCTGTAGCTGCATATGAGCTTGTCGCCACGATTTGCAGCCGGGAGCAGCTTCTGAGCGGGCGCGCCGGGCTGGTAATAAGACCCTCTTGTTACAGGCAATTAAGTGTGGTCGGCGTACGGCGTGAGTGTTCTCTGTGTGGTGATTAACGCTCTAGCTAGTGTGTCAGTGATGTGAGGCACGGTTAACTGTACGTACGTAGTAGCTCCGCATGACGCACTGTCGATCTCGCGTTTTAATATTTTTTGAAGAGCGTTCGTTAATCTGACCGCCGCACCGCTGCTCACACACGTGAGTGGGCTGCTGCATTGTTGTTACTGCCCTGGACCGGCGTGTCAGCGACTGAGGCGAGGCAAGATAAGCTTATAGCCAGACTGCGCTCGCAGTGTCCAGCTGCCGAGTCCAGTAGGAGGAGAAAAAAGAGGGGGGAGGGCGAGAGGATGAGGCCAATGGCCGTGCTGGAGGAGCTGTCGGTTGTTCGTTCTCTCGCTCTGTGCCTTATTGGAGCCGTTGTCACATGTTGAGCTGATTGGGTGCATTGAGTAGCTAGCGAAGCAGCAGCGGCTCCGACCCTAAACACATGTGCCCTTGTCCTGTTTCATGGACGCCGTTGCGCCGAGCTACGCTCTGCTGCTAGAGACCACTGATCCGAGTTAAACACAAGCGTACATGCGTGCAACAGACTTATTAGCATGAAACGCTCGCTGTGCGCTACACTTGTCTATACTCTCTCGCTCTCTTTCTCTCGCCGTGCGTGTGTGTGTCTGCGCGTGGGAGAGGAGAGAGAGACGTTGGTTACAATGCAAGCAGAGAAACAAATGTTTGTGGTGGACGCAAAGCCATCGCAAGTCATTTCAAAGTTCAAACAAGTCCCCGTGTGTCTGGTTGTCTCTCCGGCGCGGCCTGCCTTTTCCAAGTGTGCGTCCACTTCAAAAAGCTTATCGCAAAATACTACTAGAAGGCGGACGAAAACGGAAAACAAATTCAGACATAACCTAGCTAATTAATAATCATTGCATGTTCTGTTGTATAAACATGTTCAAACGTTAATGGTTAGCAGAGGGCATGCAAATTTAAAACAAAACATTTTTTGGTAGCTAGTGCATGCGTGCGCCATCAATCGAACTTGCTTACCTCATTACCCCGTCATTTCTTCCTCTGTACTACTGTAGTTTAATTAATCAATTAATGTGTACGATAACATGCATCTGTTTCAGCAAGCAGACAGTGCAATGCAATTTGTTTATTTGGTCCACTGATGATGAACTGAACTGACGAAGTGTTTGTTCCTTTTGAAGCGAGCGAGAGCTCTCATTTTGACTTCGCTTTTGTCAGGGCTACGCGCGCACATTTTATCTTTTCAAAAAGATAGCTGTATGCGTGCATGTCGAGGTGACATCAAAATTACAAGGAATTCATAGGGATCATGATCAGTGTAAAGTAGTGACAACAAACTCATCGCACTGCATCGGTTTCTTCGTCACTAGTAGTAGTACTGTCTAGTGTGTAGCTAGACCTAAGACCACCACCACAGTCCACCACCTCTCGCCATTCCTCGCATAATTTCTTCGCAGCAGCGAGGAATCTGCTGCTGCCTCTGCCACTGCCATGGCTAGCTAACTGTAACTGGAGGAGCGACGTCCTCCTCTCTTTATCGCTTTATATGGCTGGAAGCAGTCTAGCTTCGACGACCTCTCAAAACAGCAGCTTTTGTGCGATCAGATTTCGAGCACGGCGTAGTGTGTGCGAGCGATGGATATTTTGGTGCTGCTTTTTCGCAGTGCATGCTTAGTAATTCTTTTGCTCCTCTCTCTGTGTAGTAGTCCTTTTTCAGAAAGGTTTTTGTGTCTCAACTTTCATCCTCGCCTGTCGCGCTCTGCTGCCCTCGATCTCCTTTTCTTCTGCCCCTCGAGATCATCCACACTGCCCTGTGCGCCATGATATAAGTTTGATGGACAGATGATCGACGGTTTGCTGCTCAATGCTCTCGAGCAGAATTCAACCCATCATTTCATCAGTTTACCCCCAGTTCTCGGTTTCAGATTGTATTTTAACATATACTAAGTCAATAGAATGTATATACTACGCGTATGACGTCAATCTGCTCGCAGGCCGTGTGTTATTATGCAACATATCGAAGAATACAGCAACTGATTGTCCGTAGCAGAACGAAAGAACAGTGTGCGCCAAATAAACAGGTTGGAATGATAAACGAATCTTAAATAATGGAAGAGTTAGTGGCTTTTTAATTAATTACGCTGTAGTTCCTGTCCATGCTACGATAGAAGATCGAGTTTGTCTTCCTCTAGCTAGGCCCTTATAAAGAGATTATATTAGACGAAGGCTCTTAATGGTTTTAAATTAGATTTGTGTGGTCCATGGTACTCTGACGTCTAGTGCGGTTGATACTCTACAAAAAATAGAGGCTTAAATTATGTGGAGAATATTAGGGGCTAAGTATAAGATAAGATTTGGTTTGCTTACGCATGCACTCATATCCGGAGAGAAGAATCTTGACCTCTGTCGGACAGAAATATTTATTCCCCATTTAATTTTTAAATTGGTGATCATGATACACGGAAGGGTGGAGAGAATATGCTAGCTAATTTACCGTGGCTAATAAATATAAATATGTAGGTGAAATTTCTAACCCATTATTAAAAATGCACAGCAACAAAGTCATTCATGTCCAAATTTAGTGTTTTGATTTATTCATATTCAAATTAAAGAAAACAAAGAATAAGTGTGAATACTTGTACGTATATGTGAGTATTTACGTCTGTATTGTGTTTATTTTATAAAAAAAATAAAGAAAACGAAGGATAGGGTTGCTTTGACCGGCAGTTTGATCGAGTATTCTCAGCTGCATCAGACGACACACTTTAAATTGATTAAGCACAAGCCAACCAGATCCTGATCAGCCAACTACTGGATGATGAGACGGTTTTCAATTTGTGTCAAGTGATAACGGCTTCATGAATGAGCTAAAGTTTTCCCCTGTGTCCGGGCCTTTTCCATGAAAACGAATCATTGCGTTCCCAGATCATCAGTATCCTTACTAATCCGCTTTTTTAAAAGAGGAAAACAGTGCCGTGGCTAATCCCCAGCTGGCCCGGCAATAAGTGGACATAACCTTTTTGCTAACACCACACACAGCTTATAATCAGGCCCTTTTGAATTGTATAGTGGACTCTTTCTCTCTCATACGTCCTTTTCTTTGAAATATACGTTCCACGGTGCATGTCACACAGTCTAGTCAAATCTGCAGTGTATACGTAGTACGTGTTGCAACTGCAACAGCTAACGTATAAATGCACACAGAGAAGAACTTTTATCTATATATGTAGACACATTGTCCTAATATGTAAATTAATGCAACTAACTATCATGCAATGTGAACAGTGCAGCATTTATATCGGCCATGCATGATGCATTGAACTGGAACGATCGATTGCGTATTAAACTGGAGCTGGAGCGGAGCTTTCGGTGAACAGGAGCTAGCTATAGAGCGCAAGGTAATTAAGGCCATGCGCAGCATGATGAGCGAGGCCAGCCAGCGAAATATGCACACGGGTCAGCAAAGGGGGTCACAGATTAAGACGGGAGATTCTTAATTAATTTTCTTTCTAAACAAGGGTCGTCTTGGCCGTGTGCTGGGCCGCCGTACGCACGTCGCGCGCGCGCACTTAACAAAGCGGCATGATTACCCCCGCGTGGGCTTTTTTTGCTGACCCTGGAACACGATGATTATTATTAGGGAGCCGAGAGTAAAGCGAAAGAACACGAAGGTGTGCATGGTTTATGCCGCCGACCTCTCGCTCCGTCCGGCGCGCGCGCGAGAGAGATGGAGATTAATCCATGGATGGATCTCGATCGAGCTAGGTACATGGATTCTTTGCACCTTGCCTATATCGATCGATCGGGCATGCTAACCCTTCCCTAATTACCTCTCATGCAGGCTGAGCGATCTAGCTAGCCGGCGTCTAATGATTACACGCTGTTCTCTCTACAGTTCCTTATTAATTAATGAAATCCATGGATTGATGTTGGTATATGAGGGAGAGAGGCGTAGCTGTAGCGTCGATCGGTCCGTGTCACTTACGAACAGTGTTACGCTTGTGGACTACTTACTCATGGATCAAATTAAAGCCTGGACTAGAGCGAGGTGATGCATCGATGGAAGATCGACCTAAGGGCCAAGGCAATGCAAGTGCAACCAACCAACCGGCCGTAAGAGAGCGCGGCGGTGCAGTGCTGCAGGCATCATGGGCGGCCAATAGCGACAGGACGGTGGCATATGACGAACGGTTGCCGTCCTCCTCCTCCTCCTCCCGCCCACACGGCACGCATGCGCGCATCATTCCGTCTGCTACCTGGGGATTGGCACTCGTCCTCTCTCCCGTGCCCGAGGAGTTCGCCGCAGCCCACAGCACTGCCTGGTGTTCCCTGATGCTGATGCTGCGAAGAGGGGGCAACGTGATGGGCCTCGACGCGCTGTCGTGCGACACAGTTCTTTTGCGGAGCCCACGGAGCACGGGGGTCGATTTCTTTCCTCACTGACTTTGACAATGGGCCCATATAAGTCCGCTCGGAAATGCCAGAAGCCCACCGACGTTGTCGATGACGCGTTCGGGCGAGCACGAGAGAGAGAAAAAAAAAAATTGAACACTCATCGGAACACACGTCACGTCACTTCCATCGAAGCAGCAAAGCGTGAGTTGGTTGGGTTGGGTTAGGTTAGCCGAAGTGTGCAGGGAGGTAACGGAAGGCGGCCTCGCAGGTTCTAGACCAAACCCCATCGGCTCTGTCTGCTGAACTCGGCACTCGCATTTCTCCTCTCAGATTTGCTGTTCCTGTCAGCGGAGAGCAGGGAATGGGCGGGGGCGGATCCGGATCTTTGCTCAAGGTCCTCGTCAATAACTTGGACGTTCTTGCCGGGTACGACCTCCTGATCTAATTCCTTCCTCAGATGTTTCAGTTCCGATTCGTGTTCAGAGTGCTGCTATTTCTCTTGAGGTAAAAGTGGCAACCGATGAAGCGTGTGCTTGAGAATTTTGTGTGGAACTGGTGGTTTGTTCCGGTTAAGAATTTGTGACTGGGTAGCAGCACACAACGGGGTATGTTGGAATATCAATATATTAGTCGAGTGTGATGCCCTATGCTTTCAGCGAAGCTTCCAAAGAAAAATCAGAGCATTATATGTTGCTAATCGTCATTAATCGCTGCCGAAAGTTACTTCCAGATTAGGGCGTCTGCATTTGGCCTTGGACAGCGATTATGGATTTTTTCTTTTTTTTTGGTGGGGGGTACAAAAATTAAGAAGACGATTATGTTCATCTGTCGACAGGATGATGTGAAAAAATGGTCAAGCTCATATGATTTGAGGAAAGGGACAGCCATATATGATGCGACATCCAATTCACCATGAATGATGTTCTTTTCCTTTCAGCTTAGGGCCCGTTTTGAATGTTGGAATTGAATTCATTGTAGTTTAGGCACATATTTGAGCTAGCTATATATTTAAAATGGAATGGCATGGAGTTGGAGAGTGCAAACATAGCACGATGATATCTAGAATCTGTTTCCCACCTCTCACCCTATGAATTTCAGATAGCATTAGTGAACTTTGGAAAGTGGTGGAAAGTTAAGTTCTAAACCATATAGGCTAGTTTATTATAAAGATTTTAATTTCCACCAAATGAAGGGAGCCAAACGGGCCCTTAGGGAATTGTTGCTGGTGGTTAATCTACCCCCAACTTTTTTGGGGACTAAAAGGCTTGGTTGTCGATCTACCTGTTATAGAGTGGTTGTAGTTAACCTAGCAGTAATACTGATTTTACACATTTTGCATAATGTACTGGAACCTGTTTTTGCTTGTCAGTGTGGTAATCAGAAAACTCCATGTGTTGAACACAACGAGAAATAACAATTGATATAGAGTATGTAACTGGTGGTGGTAATTGTTGCAGCCACGTAACTGTGTTTGTCTTTTCTTTCTGCTGACTGATAACTTGGTGGATTATGGCTTTCCACGCTGTTAATGCTTCTGCTAGAAATTGAAAAAATCCTAATCCTCTCTTTGGCTCTGTTTTCTTACAGGCCTCTAGTTTCACTTGCTTATCCTCTGTAAGTTGATTCCTATGCTTTTCAAATAAACAATTAGATTCTAAACTTCTTCCATTTCGTGACAACTCTTTTTTTTTTTCTTTCATTGGACATCTCTGCAGATATGCTTCTGTTAGAGCAATCGAAACAAGATCTTCTGTAGACGATCAGCAATGGCTCACATACTGGGTGTTGTACTCATTTATTACACTATTTGAACTCACCTTTGCTCCGGTACTTGAATGGTATTATACACTTCCCTAGATCATGACATTGTTTTCCTTCAAAATTTTCGCCACTCTCCAGCTAAAATTTGTCTGGTCTGATCAAGTAGTGGAGCTTAATCTGATGTTAAACACTAAAAACCCATAACGCTGACATTTGTTTATGAAAATTTTGGTATTACTGTAGAACATTTGTAATAAAGGGCCACTAGATTTTCCCTGTCATCTATTGATTTGGAAGACAAGATTGTTATGTACATCAAGAAATGAACGGATATGCTTACTACAGGCAAATGTTTGCAGGCTTCCTTTCTGGTCTTATGCAAAGCTGTTTTTCAATTGTTGGTTGGTATTACCACAGTTTAATGGCGCTGCTCACGTGTATGAGCATTTTGTGAGGCCAATGATCGTGAATCAGGAATTTGTAAACCTCCGGTATATTCCAAAGAAGGATGAATCAGAAAGACCTGATGATATGATTTCAGTTGCACAGAGATACATAGAACAAAATGGATCAAAAGCGTTTGAGAATCTTATCAACAAGGTATGTACTATTTCTCTGTAGCGTCTGCTATTCACCCTCTTTTTTTTTCCTATGTGCCGCAGGCAAAGGCAATGTATGGCGACAGAGTCCGACAAGCCTGTGGCACTCTTGTGAACTAGGTTCACTGTCATTTAATTTAGGCATTATCCCTAAGTATGTTTGTTGTGCTTAATATAATGCTGAATAAGTTGGGTAACTAAAATCAATGTGACACCAGGGCATTCTTTTATCCTGTTCCCCACAGTTATAAAACTTCACGTTTTACTGTTACCTATTTTAGAATCACTAGGCCATTGCACATCCTAGTCTCATTTTCCTGGCAAAAGTTGTATGACATACAGCTTTTTACCTTAGTTTCTTTTCCATTTTGCAGCTAGAATCCTTTTGTTGTTTACTCCAGGAAGTGCTTTCTTTTTCAATCATGCAGTTTACCAGTTCAAACCCAAGACGCTCGATACTGGAGGAGGTAGAGGTTGAAAGGAGAGCCAGGATTGAAAGAGAAGCTGAAGCGAGGGGAATGAATCCTTTCTTCAATCAAGATTACCGATATTAGGCAACCCTTTTGTTTTCACTCTCTGGGTAGGCATAGCTTGTTTCTTGTTTCCCATTATTCAATTCATTTAGATTTTTTTTTTCAAAAATAAGTACAACATTCTGGTTATGATGATTGTGAACTCGATCACTGCAGGAATATTTACCATCAGTTTGAGGGAAGAAGTGTCAAGTTTAGGCCTCAAGTTTGAGGGAAGAAGTTTCAACAAAAGATTCGAGTTTAGGATGGCACTTGCTCTTTTGAATAAATAATATTTGTAGCTTAAGAACCATGGTTGCTGTAACTGTAATATGTTCCAGCTCTGTAATTATTGTTCACACCACTGAAAATTACTAGTAAGTCTCTATATCCCCTTAACTCCAGAGTTCGTGTTTCTGTGGTAGCACGAAGGATATTCATGGCATAGTCAGAAGGCTGAAATACGATCAAGTTTCAAGTCAGAATCATCCGATGCATTGTCTTTTCTATCGTCAGATGCTCCTGCTACTGCTTCTTTGCCACAACGTACAGGCACAGCGACAGCGTATGGAAACAGTTGCATGGTGGTAGTATTTCCGAAACTGTATTGAAGAAACCTGCCTGCAAGTTAACAAGAGAACCTGCTTCAGTTCGAACATGACGTCGCTCTCAGACATTCAAGGTTAGAAGAGACGTCCAGTAGCTCTGTATACGCTCTGCTCTGGGAGACGGTCCTTGTTGATCCAGGAAGTACGAATTCTGGATGGATGAAAATGCAGATTATGTAAGATGCTGCTAATGAGATCTAGGAAAACCAATGAGCAATCATCGATGCCAAACGAAAAGGTATAGTGAATTCCCTCAAATTATATCACGCTTTGAATGATTCTTTGAGACATGGGAACACTCAATGGACACAATAAAGATATCGAACAGAACATTAAAAATGACGATATCCAGAAATACCTATCCTGTGAACCCTATGATACACGCTCAGAACCTTCTTAACACGATCTTTCCAAGTTGAAGTCCTCTTAAATAACTGTGATCTTTATAAGACTTATAAAATGAAGGAACTATTAACAAACTGTAACCAGTTCTATCTGTATGTACCACTAAGCTTCAAATATGTTTGACCATATCTGCTCAATAGATGCTGATACTTCATCAAAGTCCAGGTTATTATTCTGGTTTTGATGCGAGCAGCCTCAAGCCTTCTCCTTCTATACAATGCATACCCCTGTCCATATAGTTGCTTCGGTCAAAGTTGGTCACAGCATTTTTGCCACGTATCTCGATGGCAGCTATGTCATAAGCTTCTGCAGCTTCTTCTTCAGTTTCTGTTCAAAATAAGATTAAATAAAACATCAGTAACTGAATTCAATTGTTTCTCAAATGTATGGATAAATCAAATTCAGGTGCTGCATACTGAATGTTCCCAGGTAAATGTCTCTGGTTCCAGCAACCAGTCCTATGCGTGCCTGCCATCTCCCATCTTTCTGCCGTCTATCATAGGACAAAATGTTGACTTAGTTCCAATAATTTTACAGAAGGGAAAAGGTAATACTTCGAAGTTTGAACATGCCCAAAAAAATAAGTAAATAAATAAAAGAGAGGAAACCTTGTCACTCCTCTATAAATAGAAGCCCCTCTTGAAAAACAGCTGCTCCTCCTGTAAAATAAACAAATCACTCCAGAGCATCTCTACTGAACGGCAGAAATGTTAAGAATGATGACATACCTTCTCAAATATGTAACACATTCCTCTCTAGACAAGTCCTTTATGTCCTCCAGTTCCTTCTCGTATTGTGAAACCTGGAATGATGTTGATCCATTAAAGCTATTGTGTAATTGATAATAAAGGACACTGGGAACTACAGAAAAGGAAAAAAACAACTTGCCGGAAAGTTCAATCTTGTATCTGGGCCCCAATATTTAAGAGCTGCAACATCATAAGACCTGGCAGCTTTTTCCTCAGTATCATAACTTCCTGCATGGTAGGAGATTTGGGGCAAGTTATAGAACCGCAACACAAGAACGGAGAGGAAGGACAGAAAATTCACAAACAGTTACCTAGGTAAACTGAAGCATCGCCATGGAAGACACCATTGCAAGAAACCATTAGTAAGTAACTGTCACAGATAACGAAACAGATTGCTAAAAAAACAGAAACCATTAGTAAGTTCCATGGGAAGAACTAGGCTAGTCATATTATTTGCCAAATGCAAGGTACTATAAACCAGTCCAAATTGATGGAACTCAGTAATAAAAATAACTACAGCCCCAGGTGTGTAGTGTGAGTCTGCCAACAAAGGGAAAGAAAACCAGAGAAACGCGCGGGGCAGGAGTTCTCCCAATATTCAGCAGTATTTGTTTTGGGATACTGTAGTGCCATGGGATACGCTGCATGCTAAACATATGTGGAATTCCACTCTAATAATAATGATTCTTGTTGCAAACTGCCGGTAGCTCAGTTGGTTAAGACCTCCAAGTGTGAGGCTACCCACCAGGGTTCAAATCCTGGTGTGCACAATTTGTGGAATAAAAAATATCCACTCGTTGTGTCCCATTTACTCGGTATTTTTCTCGACCCCTGCTTGGTGCTTCTTCTTAATTGATACCGTGCGGGCAGTCTTACCCCCGGGGCCAAGTTTTTTTTTAAATAGTGATTCTTGTTGGGTCTAATCTAGTTGCTCTTATGTTTTTCGTGTGTGTGTTTGCACGAGTTGTTTTAAAAAATGTTTAGAAGTATTTGTGATGCACTGAAGTTAGTTTGATTAGAGAAGGTTGTGTGATGGGCATGAAGGAACTCCAGGTGAGGGCATAACGTTGTGGAGTTGTGGCCAAATCAAGCATGGAGTGCATGTGTTGGCGATGGAAGGGCAGACATGCAGGAATTAGAGGAGAAGTCATGGATGTATGCAGGTCAGTTAGTGGAGCTAATCATATGGGGCGACTGGTCGGGTTGTGTGGGCAGGTGATTGCCACCCACGGCAGTCTAATCGTGTGGGGGCGTCTGACTAGGTTGTGCGGCCAAGTCAGTGCTGCCCACGGCAGTCTAATCATGTGGGGGCGTCTGACCAGGTTATGTGGCGAAGTGAGTGCTGCCCACGGCAGTCTAATCGTGTGGGGATCTAGCCGGGTTGTGCGGCCAGATGAGTGACGACCACGGCAGTGTGGCTTATTTAAGCAATGTAATCAGGTCGTGCTTGAGTGAATGAGAAGTGAAAAAAAGTGCTTGTGCTGCTGCTGGTGTGCAGCACGAAGAAAACAATTCCCTCTGTGTTGCTACTGTTCTTCATTGAGCTGAGTGTTGTGCATGAGTGTGAGCTTTTCCAACAATTCTATTTCCGCCCCCACTAAAATTGACCATGATACCCATGATCCACTGCACCGAGTCATTAAAGGGGACGGCAGTAAATTTGTTGACGATATGTCTACGTTGAGAGATGGAATATGATAGCACAAGAAAAGAAAGTATATCTAGCTTTCATGGAAACGTTTCTTTTCTGTGTTCCCATTTACGTACCAGGAAAGGAAGTAAAATTAATTTGACGTAGTATGAAAGGAGTAACTGCTTAGTACATGAGTTGTAAAGTATAGCAGAAGCGTCCAACACTGTCGGTAACGACAGTTAAAAACAATAAATAAAAAAATACATACCTTGTTTTCCTTTTCTTCTCCTTCCTTCTATTCTGCAAGAACTGTCCCATAAATGAGCTTCATATTTCCCGCTCCATCTATGCCTGCAGGAATTGATGGTATATTAGAAAGTCTGTCCCTCCAGCCTAAAAGCGTAAAAGAGTCAGTTACTAATATAGGAAAGTGATGAACGAATTCATCGTTTTTATCCCCACTTGCGACTTATATCAAGTAGAAATCACAAGGATACTCCCCCAGCTTCACCTGGTTACGCCATGGAAACTTGATGATCGAGAACCAGCAGGCCGCACCGCGGTAATCCCAGCAGAAGCATCTACAGCAGCAGTATCTTCCCTGAACCCTGCAACTGTCACAGGATTAATGGCATCATCATGTTCGTCTGCAGGCTCATGCTTCTTGACAATGCTGAGGACTTGAGCTCTCCCATCCTCATCACCACAATCTGCACGCCCTTCATTTCCCACCAATGTAACCAAACCATCCTTCTGGACAGGGTTCTCAGCATGGCCTCCAATTTCACCTTCATAGTCAGCCTGTTCAAGCTTCGGTGATTTTCGCTGATCAGCGACAACGGATTCCTTCCTAGTGCTCGAGTCCTTGGCGTCTGACACTACTGCAATACGCGTTTCACCATTCTTCTGAGTTCTGCACACCTCCACACCAACTGCTGGCGCCCTATTCAGATTGATGGATTGGCTGCTCTCCATCTTACCATCATCCGACCCCGATTCTCCCGTAGCCTTCTCCTTCTCCTCCATTTTCTCCCCATGATTAACCCCTACATCTGATTCCTCCATCTTATACGGGAATCAAATATCACTCCCAGAACCCTAACTGTCTATCTACCTTCCTACTCACAAACAACCTGCAAGAAAAGGGGGCGAAATATCGTCACAAACAACAACCACAACATAGTCCGATCCATAGAAAATACAGCAGTGACCCCCGATGAATCGAAGAAACCAAGAAAGTGGGTGTGTCCAGTACCTCGAGCCGCCGGCGGACGCAGGCAGGGATTGACGCTGCGCGGAAGCCACCGAACGACAGCGGATTGAACCTGAACCCAAGCAGCGTGGGGTATTTAACACCGGAGCGGCAACCGAATTGGCAATTTCGCGACGCAATCGGCCATCGACTAACGCGGCAGGGGATTAGTAGGGGTAGTGAATGACGGATTGGGAAAGAAACGACGAGCGCGAGCGGGGGTGAGAAGCGGCGGCTTTAGTGGGGACTGATGCGAGAAACAACAAAATTTTCTCGGGTTAATCGAGAGAGAGAGTAGAGAAAGGTGAAAAAATCGCAAGGATGAATTTCCCTCTTGCTCCGTCGGAATTTTATCTACTACTAATCGAGAGAGAGCAGCAAGCTTGTTGGTACAATCCCTCTAGGCTGTAGCGCGTTCGGTTCCGGCTGCTGGCTGGGGCTTGCTTACTGGCGATTAAGTGCGAGCTAATTGAGGGTGCTGGCTGGCTTCGTGCACGACGCCCTCTGATGCGTGCCAGCCTGGGGGACTTCTTGTGGCGGCCGGCCCGTGCCCCCCGGCACAACGCCGTGAGAAAGGTGGACGGGTGGGATGCGCTTAAGGTTTAGCGCTGCTGGTCTGCGCCGTTCTGTGCAATGACGCGGGTGACGGCGTCAGACTGGAAGGTTCCAGGTCGGGGAGGTTATCTCGAGGCGTAGCCCCGCCGCGTAGGCGCGTTGGACGGCTCAGAGCGGCGGACGGCTCGAGGGAGTGGCGATCCTGTGGCTGCCCTGGGCCCTGGCGCTTCCTGTGTTTTTTCGTGAGAACTCGCTCGTCTAAACACAGGCTCCTAAATTTGAGTTTGAAAGTGTGCTACAGAGAGTACTACTCTATCGAGTATCTAAACAAAACAAATCACTCCTTGCAAAATTGGCTGGAAACGCGACTCACACCATTTCAAAATATATGCTAAGAGTCAAATCTTCATCCACCTCTTTTGCGTTGGGCTTGCCTTTATTTTATTCATTCAGCCCAAGGTGGAGTTGGGATGCGGGTGCGGCAGCCCTTTTAGCAGCCCTGCACTGTCTTCCTCTAATTCCTTTTCAAATCTAAAACGAAGAAAAGATCGCTCGCTTGCAGTCCCGTCCATTCCCATCAAAGATCATTACCCTAACCCTAGAGCATAGCAGGGTCGCCTTCGTCAGTTCGTCTCACAATGCCGCCGGGTCCGGATGGAGATCAACCTGCCCTATCCAGTAGGTCCTATCCGATTCCGATGATGACGTGCCCTTCGACTTGTTCCCCCCAACCACCCCCCCCCCCCCCCCCCCCACACACACACACACACAGAGGATCATCTCTATCCTCCTTCCCTCAGCCGCGCCGGGGGGCCTATCCGGTGGGTTGTTTCGAGCTTCGTGTTAGCGATCGCTACATGCGTGCAGTGAAGTCAGCAGATCCTGGTCCGGAGTTTCGTGCTATGTTGTGGTGGAAATGTTTCGTATTAAATCAGGAGACGGTGGCACAATGTATCATATTCAGGTTCTATTTTTAGATCATGTATCATATTCAGATGGATATTGCAACCGTTGTTTGCTAATGGAAAAAACCTTGGAGGCCCATGACTTGGGGCATTGATCGGCCGTAGTAGTCATGTTAGGGCGATGCATGTTGGGCCGTTAAGAGGACACTTGTATCGGGCTACCATCATTCTGGACTGGACAAAAAAAACGAGGGCCTTCAAGTTACTGTTGAACAACGGTTTGATGAGAAAGAGTTTACGGTTCCATGACTACTGTTACGTACAGTACAGTATAGTACTATTTCATTTTCCTTGTTGGCTTGTTGCGTGCCCCCGTGTCGGAGTACTTGTGCTCTGATCGCAGGCCGTCTTGACAGTGACCAAGCATGGAGAACAAACACACAGAGCCGGCAGGCCACTTTCTTCCCGGACACACGTCTCTGCTGTGCCATGCATCACCCGGTGCCCTGCTCCTACCACGCTGCGCACCGAAGCGGGCAAAGGAAACCAGAAGTCAAAAGGGATCGTGCTGCGGCAGGCACGCCCATCACCGGCTGCTCGCTGATTCGGATCCCGGTGCTGGGCGGCCAGGCCGCAGGAGGCATCGATACTGAAGGTGTACGCGCCCTGTTTTTCTGGGCCGCGGTCAAAGATCTGTCGACGACGAGAAGACGGATGGCGGTCCTGACACCCGGATCTCCCGAGCAGCGGCCGGTCAGGCAGAGGCAGGCAGGCAGCCCCGAGTGGGCTTGCAGCAGGGTATGGAAGTTTCAGGCCGTTGCCTGCCCTCGGCATATCTCGCTGCCGGTGCAGCAGGGCATGGCGTATCCCGCGCTGCTGCAGTGACAAGTCACAGGTCGCCACCAGAGGACGATCGAGAGCACGGATGCTGGTTTTCTTTCTTTTCCCTTGCTCCGTTTCTCGTCGCCCTGCCCTGCCGTGCCGTGTGTGAAAACATGACGCGATGCGGCCAAGCGGGGCAGTACAGTACTAGCTGGGCTTGTTCTTATCCGAAGCGAACACGAAGTTGACAGGCGGTTTTTTTAGTTTCTCTGTAAGCCTCAGTAAACAAAAGAAGGATGGAAGTGTGATTTTATTGAAACAAGACAAAAGCCACACAATGAGTGTCAGGAGTGTTAAGGAACAGTACGTACGATTTTGTACTACTCCAGCGCTCACTCATCAGCTCCCACTTCTCAAGTACCGATCCGTACATACGTACACGTTTTACTGCAACAGCTTTTTCAGTAGCCAGCCATTCCTAGCCTAGAACAGCTTTTGCTTTTGTACTGATCGTATCCCGGTCTCTGCTGGCTCACCCCTGCGACGTGCACGTCGTCCTCTCTCTTCCCAGTTCCGCCCCTACCGAGAGCTAGCGCGGCGTAGCCTTTTTCCAATGCTGTTTCATCGGTGCGTAGGGGCGAACCCGTCATTGCGCTCCGCTTACCCCTGCTGCAGAGGAGGCCTGCGGCGCCACCACCGGGGAGTCGGGCCTTTTTAACCGTCACCAACCGCTCGCTGATAGCCGCGCGGCCGTACGGGGCCCTCGGCCCGGCCCGGCGGTGGTTTCTGGTTGGCCGCAGGGTGCTGCCGGCCGTTAGACGAGTCCCCCCCTTCCAGTCGCCGGCGTGGGTGTGGGGTCGCCGAAAGCGCCCCGTCCTTCTCCCCCACTCCTCCGTCCTCCCACGATTGCTGCAGCTGCAGGCGGGCAGCCCCGCCCGCCCAACCGCGCGCGTACGACGTCCCACCACTGCTGCCGCGGGCACATGCCGCTGTCCTCTCCCGCTTCTCTATCTACCGCTGCACATTTGCCGCGCGCTCAACTGTTCCAGGGCAGCGGCAGCCGGCAGCAGCAGAACTCGCAAAAGCCGCGGTTCTGCTGCGCCCGCTCACGCCGCTGGTATATGTACGCGCTTGTTGCGGCTTGCACTGGAACGTACTCCAGTACCACTCGATCCGGTCAGTACAAAACCGATCAGTCGCGTTTGGCTTTTGCGTTGCCAAGTACTGGTACTGTTTCGAGTCAAAGAAGGGTGCAATCATTTTTCGTCGGAAAGCTGCAGGGAGTAGCTGGCGCGAGACTTTAGCAGGACACCGGCCGCGTGTCAGGAATATTGTTTCCAGCGCTGCAAGAGCGGGTTTCGGCACGGCTGACATGCAAGTGCGCAAAGCGGGCGAGGGCGAGACGAAGCCTCCACCCATATCTCCGTCTCCACACGACACCAGCGGTGAATCGGGGTGTGTTTAGTTGAAGTAATTGAGAGTGATTGCGAGGGATAGGACAGATTCGTCCCACTTTTTAGATGTTTGTTTTGAAAAGAAGAAACAGGGATATGGTAATATTCTCGTTATATCTTGGACAACCTCAAATGTCAAAATCGGGCGAACAACCCCGTCCATCGTTCGGTCCCGCATGTGGTGACCGCGGCTCTTTCTCTTCGCTCGATCTCACCTCCCTCCTTCCTCTCCCGTGTGACACGGCAGTGCCTAGCATGGCGGGCCAGCGTCGCGCGTGGCCAGAGCCCA
Source organism: Oropetium thomaeum (assembly GCA_001182835.1). Lineage (NCBI taxonomy): Eukaryota > Viridiplantae > Streptophyta > Magnoliopsida > Poales > Poaceae > Oropetium > Oropetium thomaeum. Next base: position 631,161 of record LFJQ01000012.1, read on the forward strand.
TGGCGGACGCACGTGGGGCGACAACGCCCTTGGCCATGGCGGACGGCCGGTGGACGGGCGCGGGCGACGGCGCGTGTGGCCAGGGCCCATGGCGGACGGCCAGCATCGCGCGGCGGACGACCGGCGGACGTGCACGGGCGGCGGCGCGCTTGGCCATGGCGGCCGGCCGACAGACGTGCGCGGGCGACGGCACGTTTGGCCATGGCGGCCGGCTGGCGGACAAGCGCGGGCGACAGCGAGCTTGGCCATGGCGGACGGCCGGCGGGCATGACGCGGGCGACGGCAGGCAGGCATGCAGACGCACACTTGGCTAGGGCGGAAGGGCACGGTCGACGACGGCCAGGCTCGCGGGCGGATGCGGAAGGTAGTGCTGCTCGTCGATGCGAGCGTCCGTCCACGGCTTCTTCCGATCGGCAGAGCGTCGGCTTGTGTAGCAAACTCAATTACAACTCCGCGTGTCTGTGACTTGTTCAAGGAAATGACTGAGAAGGGCATATCAATTCGTTTATCGTTCGGAGCAACTCAAAATCAAACTATTTTTTTATCAAAAACTCTGGTAATCTTTTAGATTTTCACAATTATGTTGTTATGCCATCAATTAATATTTTCGTGATGCTTAAAATGATAAATTATCATTATAAAGGTTGAACTAGTGTATTGATTGATTACTCACACAATACAAGGGGTAATCTCACCTGGGTGAGTATATCAGTTTATCCTCTCCTATTCATCCAACTAAACAAAATGAGGATGAGTCTGTCCCTAATATTCATCCTTCTAACCAAATAAAATAAGGTATGACTCGGTCCCTCTTATTCAAAAATGACTCTGTTCTATCTCTCTTGACGCTTGTTGAGGGTCAATACCGGTGACGACCGGTATTACCGGCCCTCCGACTGCTTTACGTATAAAGCAGCGAGCGACCTCCGTCTCGCCCGACCTCTATGCCACGACGCGCGTACAGTGGCTCGGGCCCACAAACAGGTCCGCCTCGCCCGACCCCCCCGACCGGGGTCGGATCATCCGCCACTCGACTCAGGCGCCCGACCTCACCACGACGGGGTCGGGAGCTCGTGCCAGAGTCCGCCTCGCCCGACCCCAGGGGTCGGACGATCGCTCCCTCCCGACCCTCAGGGGTCGGGAGCGCCACCCACCGCAACAAAGGCGATTGGCACTGAGTGGTTGAGTGATAAAAGCTCAACGACTCCCGTGGCTACCGAAGCCCCCCGTACAAGTGGGCGGTAACCGCCCACGTCGCACAGTGAGGGCAAGGCCGCCACTATGCGAACGACCCCCGTCAAAACCCATCCCTTCTACCGGGACGGGACGGCCACGATTGACATTCTGACCAGGTACGGAAGCAACGGCGACTGGTCCTTCTCTCCTCCAACCCCTCGTCGGAGGACGCTCCACCATGCTGAAAAAGACTTCCCTCGTCGACGGCCATCCCTGTGGCGCCACCGACCGGAGAAGCATCGTCATGTCTGCGACGTCATCCACAGCGGCCGGCACAGAGTCTGAGGCGTCAACAGCGCGGCCTACAGAACGCACGGCCATGCCGTCGCCCACTCCCTCGCGCCGACCCTCTGTACGCCCACCTCCCTCCTTGCAGTATAAAAGGGGGAGGCGGGAGAACGACGCGGGCAAGCTGAACATTAGGCTACACGCAAACATAACCTCCCACCACACGTAGAACACCAGAGACTTGGGAGCTCGTCCCTCTCTCGCCCGTTTGTAACCCCCCTTCTACAAACTGTCGCGAGTAACACGAGCAGCCTCATCGAACTGGACGTAGGGCACGTTGCCCGAACCAGTATAAATTCTTGTGTCCTCTCGCGAACCATCCGAACCAAAACACGCACTCCACGATACTAATTACTCGTCGGCCACAACGAACGCCGACAACGCTCAATCAAACGCACGCTCGATGGACACGGGAGCCAAGACCAAGACTTCATGATCTTAGAAGAAGAAGAAGAACGAAAGAAAGAAAGAAAAAACGCCACTAGTAGTATACGTTTACCCACCGCACGGTTCATGTGTTGGGAACCGATGGCAACAACACACAACATACTGTAGATATTGTAGGTGTACTCCAGTGTAGATATTGTAGGTGTACTCCTGTCCAGACCGCCGGCCGGACAGGGATTTTTACTACTATTACTCCAGTGTAGTATAGTACCCACCAAAACACTTTCTCATGTGAAAAGATGCTTCTGGCAGTCGTTAACTTTTGAGTGGTCAGATCTTGACTAGTTGCATGCCGCAAGCAGCAGCTGCAGCACTGATGGTCCTCACACAAATTTTATTGACCGCGCGTATGAGGTCGTACGCGCGCACGTCCAATAGTTTTATTCACACGACATATGCTCCAGTTTACTTCCCTCTGGGTTTTCTTTTTCAGCGGCAGTTACTGCTGCACCGCTCGCTAGCAGAGGCTACTAGCCTACTACTAGTTCAGCTACTCTCTCTCTCTCTCTCTCTCTCTCTCTCTCTCTCTCTCTCTTTCTCTCTCTCTCCTTAGATCGACCAAACGCAAAAGTACACCACCACCGCTTTCAACCAACACACAACAAACCCCCCCTCCCCTGCTTGCTTGGCTGCGGACGAGTATATGTGCCGTGCCCCTCTAGACTCTACTAGTAGTTGCTAGCGTACGCGCCCGTCGTGGTTCGCGGATGAATGCACCGGTCGTACACACTGTTGGTGGCATGTGGGGTTACTTGCAGGAGTTAGCCACGGTGCCGGGCCGGCCGGCCGCATGGCGATCTCGGCAAGTAAACGGGCCGTGCTACCGCCACATGCTTACATAAATAACACCTTGCAGAAGAAGAGACTGTTCATGTGTACACGGAAGCCAGACTCTACACTGAAGAGAGTCGTGCGCCTTCTTCTCTGGGCTGTGCCAAGTGCACGTTAACTTGTTGTGCTCGACATGGATACACTGGTAGCTCGAGCTATAGCTACCTGCTAGTGTTCGACGTGGAGCCAAACTGCTTAACACATTTTATTCCTTCACTCATGTATATGCCGTAGCACTAGTAACTAAATTAACACACAAGTGTGTACAAGCAAACGGCTATATAGCTATAGTAGTACTAGCAGTAAATCATTAACATAGAGCAGCAGAGCTGCGTTACGGTTACAGTAGATGCTAGTACTGGTAGAGGAATAAAGGAGGAGGATGTCGAGCTATCTAGAAAGCCGGTTGCCTTTTGCTAGTACTGGAGGAGTATGACTTCGCCATCCGGGGCCTGGAGGTCGTCGTCATAGCGTCGTCGCGCGTGGATCGATCGACCACAGCATGTGGGGGGTGCAAGAGAGAAATTTAAACTTAGTTAAGAACGATAGCATCCACACACCGTTAACAGCCAAGCAAAACAAGGCCGCGTTGACGCGAACCTTTTCCTGATCCGCTCATCCATTTCTTTCAGAGCCGAAATTAATGAACGGACAAGGCCAAGTGCCCAAGTTGGAGGAGAGGTCGACACACACGCAGCGCTGTACGTCACGGCTCTGTGCATTGCCGTCAGCTAGTAGCGTCTCTACATGCCAAATCGTATGTAAGTAAACGCTGGAGCAAGTAGTACAGGGGGCTACTGGTAGCATCACAACAGTCGATCGGGAAGCGTCATTTCACGTGGCTGGGTACGGACAGAGAACCGTAGAGGGAAGCAGCCATTGAAAGGAAGCCATCACTTCATTATCCATGAAAAAAAATTGAAGGAAGGCATCATATACAGCACTGGCTGCATCTTTCTCACAGTAAACCACGAGTGAGAACATAGAATACAGTTTCTCTCGGTGCACGTAACCAAGTGATTAATAATATAATAAAGTTGTTAAAAGCTGGAACATACAGTACACCATGTCATGATGATGATAATTAATTTCCTCTAGGTAGTAGTGGTCGGTCGGTTGTCTGTAGAGGACACAACTCGATCCAAAGCCACACACACACCGGCTAAAATTTACAGATACAAAAGGATGGGAAGAAGAACATCAAAAGAAGAGACTCGAAGAAGGGGCGCGCGTGTAGAAGCGACGATCGAGAAGCACGAGCGAGAGCTAAAGTAGTGAAGTGAGAGAGAGAGAGAGAGAGAGGATAAGCTTAGCTTGCTTACTAGGCCCTAGCAGCGCTAATAACGCCCTACCAAGTGTGGGAAGTGTGATGATATTGCCTAGCAGCAGCAGCAGAGATCACACACGCGTGCGCGTAGCTAGTACACATTTCATATGGGGCTAGCTGGATGCAGCATGATCTCTCAGATCTAGTAGGGGAGGGAAAGGTAAGGGAAAAAGGTGGAGAGAAAAGATCGGTACACGTACAATATATGTAGATAGATATGTTATATACCCTAGCTAATGGAGGTCTCTTGGTTCCCCGTACTTTGGCCTCCGGCGACCAATGCATGGCATGCCACCGCGCGCTTTGACGGAGGACGGAGAGATGATCAGGAGCGGAGGATGCTGCGGATGATTTCCGCGCCGGGGCTGTTGTGGTCCATGGTGGACATGAGGTCAGACAGCCGGTCGCTAAGGTCGTCCACCTCCCGGTGGAGGCTCTTGATGTAGCTGCAAGTCTCCTTGAGCAGCTTCGTTGTGGATGCCTGCATTATTACGAGTTGTTATTGTACTATACTTATATACGAACAAGCAGACGCGCACAATCACTGCGTAATAGTAGTAGCAGTACGCAAGATAAATAATAAATGCAGTATATTATATACAGTACCTGGCCGGAGGCGCGTCGGCGAGAGCTGGCGGGGAGCAGGGCTTGAAGCTTGGAGATGAGCTCGTTGATCTCCTCGTCGGAGATGTTGCCACGCGACGACCTCCGGCTGGACATCCTCTCGCTCGTCGTCGTGCTCCTTCTTCCTTGTTCGCCCGGGGACGAGATCACTCTCTCGTCGCAGGAAGCTACTACTAGCTAGCGAGCTAGTCAAGTTTGGTGTGGCTTTGTTGAGCTGATGAGCGTATGTGTTCACGCCGCTGCTGTGTGGCAGCTCCAGTGAGGAGAGAAGCAGCTCGGTTAACCGCTCGAGGTCGCTCTGTATGTGATTGCTGGAAGAGGAGTGTGTTGTGAGGGAGACAGAAAGGGAGAGGGGTGCCTTTATAACGAGCGCGCCGGGGATCGGATCGACGAGATTGGGGAAGCGAGTCAATTGATTTGTGTAGGAAAGGAATTCGAAGACTGCCCATGAGGCCCCACCCGAGAGTTGAGAGGAAATGGAAGAAGACGGCCGCTCCCGAGCTCAGGGGGCCCGCGTGTCTCTCTCTGTCTCATCACCGAGACGTGGGCCCTGCCTAGTTATAACATTATAAGCTATGACCACCCACCACTTGCCACGTGCCACAGGTTTGCTGATGCCGTATTTTATTTTACTCTACAAGAAGGAAAGACGAATCCACTCGAGATCGAACGACTCGATCGTCACCCAAGTAGTAGTACGCGTTGACCGCCCGCCAAGGGCTGACTTGGGCAAATCTACCTGTGGAGTTGTGTTTTAATTTTACGGTATGTGAACAGAGTAAAATCACTAGACAGTAGAGCTCAAAATATTAGGGATGCAAGTTTTTTGCATTTTCGTGAGTGAGTCATGGATCGGTAAGAAACTTTTGCAGAAATAAATTAGATTTTTTTTAAAAAAAATAATATACTACTGTAAAATGTTTGATCCACATTATCTAATCAGTACCTAATTGCATCCCTACTGAAAAATGCATGTGTACTCACGACTTGCACGAGAGAGACTGTATCGGTAGCATTTGACATTGTTAACGGAACCACGTTATGTTTTTCAGCTGGTACATCACCTGACCTCTAGAAAAATAATTTATTGTGTACCTTTTTTATTTTTGAAATGAGTTATTTTACTCGTCCTACATTGGAGGCCAAAATAACAGGGGATTTAAGTACTATCTTTGTTTCTTAAATACGTGCATTATTATCACTACTTAGTTCGAATTTGAACTAACCAAGCAAACAAGCAAATACTACCTAATCGTTTTGTTTTAAGGAAAGCACAATGATGTTAACCAGAGAACGAGTCTTAATTAAACGCAGCGCTGATCACATATTTTGTCTACTAGCTAGCAGCAGACTGCAAGGGTCGCTAATATGCACGAACGAACGCTTGATGAGTCTGTCCACGTACGCGCTCGCGCGGCATCCACTGCACGTCTGCACGATCTCTATACGTTGCAATAATTAATCAGTGTGCAGGCGGCGCTCTTGAGCTGGCGCTGCGTCTACCGAACGCCACGGCAATCTCCCCCGCGCGCGGCGAGACGTGGAACCCCTGCGCCGCTGCCGTGTCGGAGGCGTGACGTACATGCCCCCGACCGGACCGCGTGCGCCAACCTTCACGTGACAGTCGCGTGCCCCCGTGGCCCGTGCTGCATACATTTATCGTCCAAGGATCCGGGCGGGCGGGAGGGCGGTAGATTCCGGCCGGCCCCCGTTCATGTGTCGTGCCTGGCCAGGGACACAGACACAGCAGCCCCCGCGCCCCGCGGAAGTTCAGCTCCGTTCTCCCGGAACACGCAGACATGGCCGTCACATCATTATAACGGGTAACGGCGGCGTCTTGTCGCGCTCGATGGATGGATCGCGCGCGGCGGGGGTACACCTGGGCCCCGGCGCGAGCGTTTCGTGCTCTGGCTGGCTCCGTCGTCGTCCCCCCACCCTCCTTGCTGGCGAACTTGCTGCGTGTTCGTCCGATGCGCGCACGCGTGATGAGATGAGAACGAGACGACACGCTCGCTGGCCCGGCCGGGCGCGCGTTGAGACGGTTGGGTGTCGAGACTTGAGAGCGAGCCAACCGGATGGATGATAGAGATAAGGGGTGTGATGTAGGGGCTGGGTCGATCGATCGGGGGAACAGCTGCCACTTGTGGCGGGCGGGGAGGCCCATGTGAGCGGCGTGCCAGAGGTGGGCTCGGCCGCTGACGGCGACGGAGGTTGGGTCGGCCGGCCGGGCGCCCACCGGTCGAGACGGCAACCTATAGCGGCGCCTTCCTTGCGTTGGCGCGCGATCGCGTTACACGGCACGTACGCCTGTCGCGCCCGCGGCCGGCGGCTTCACTCACCCGCTGCGTAATTGATCATCGTCCAAGGCTCTATATACAACAGTGCTTACCAACGAGCGAGTAGTAGTGTCGTGATCGTGATATGACCCATCGCGAGACGAGTAGCAGGAGACACCTGCGGTCAGGGGATGAAATGACCGGACTTCGGGGGCGGAGAGAGTAACTCCGATCCTAGATTGATAGCTAGTACTGGTAAAAAAAATAATGCAGGAAGAAACAACGTGTCGGTCACTCCATGTTGTAGACGACACTTACGCACGCATGCATGCTGCGTGGTGGTACGGTACCAGGCCAGGCCCCCTATTTTTAACGATCGAGAAGACAAGAGAACCGCCGGGGGCGGGGACGACTGACTGGGTCGTCGTCGTCATATTTCGTTGGCGCATGCAGCTGATGCTCTCGGCCTGCTGCATCTGCCGTATAGGAGTACTTGCAGGCGTCCACAGCTAATGCGTGCGCGGGCTCCAGGGACGCAGGCCGGTACCACCGCTTTCTGGTTCCTATCCTTCTGCTGTGCCCAAAACCGCCTGGTTTTCGGGGTGCGCATGCTACACTCTCCGCTTGGTACAGTACAGTAGAGCGTAGTACGTAGTACTAGTATTCTTTTCTTCTTGGGGATCGATCGGAGCCTCCGCATTATCCATCCATGGTCCGTCGTCGGCCGAGCTTTGGAGCTACGCGCGCATGCATTGACGAGTCCGCGGCTGATCGGCCTCCCGATCGGACTCATTTGCGTCGTTATTTCGGCCCGGCCGGGGCCTCCTAGTCCTACCTAAAGGCGCCTAGCTAAAGACGACGCATGGTACGGCAAAGTTGGGAAACAGTTGCGTGTGCCCCTCTGCAAAGTCATGTTCGATCGATCCACTGTCCTCTCCGCGCCAAAAAGCGAGAGCGCCCTCTGGAAATAAAGGCAGCATGGAGCACACTCACAATTAAGCTAGTACGTCGCACCGGTCGTTTTTACTTACAACAAGCCACGCACGCCTATAGGCTTCTAGTAGCTCTAGGTCGTACGACGTGGTGTCGTTGATTTGGTGCGGCAGCAGTTCTATGCCGTACCGAATGAATCGACCGACGATCAATCGAGCGAGCAGGGTTATTGTAAAATTGTGAGATCGTACTGCGCACTCCTACATTTGTGGACCTGGCCGATCGGTGCCCGGTAGTAGTACTGGTAAAGCTGCCTGCCGGCGGGGACATGCGCCCGTCGTCGTCCTGTGTAATACTGTAGTAGTATCGATCAAGGAAGAAGCCCAACAGAGAGCTTAATAACCGCGGGGTGGTGGGAGGACGGAGAGAGAGAGAGAGAGAAGGGGGGGGGGCCAAGTTGCACACGTCGCCGTCGCTGGCGGACCCGATCGCATGGCATGGGCCGGCTGCCCCCCGCCCCGGCAGCCGTGGGCTGCTCCCACACGTGCCTGTGCCCCGCGTCACAAGCAACCGACTTCTTTCCCTCGTCGCTCGTCCATCGGCAGCTAGCAGCTGCTTGCGGCGCACCGTACCGGTACGACGACCTCTTCCATATCTCTGTTTGTTCTGCATTTGAGTACTGCCTGGTTGCCTGCTTGAACAAGTACACGTACTACGTAAGTGTGTACGCTTGACAGTACGATCGAGCACATTTCTGTTGCCTAGCGCTTCCTTCCGCAGCGGTACCAGGCAACCTTACCCATGCAAAGCCCGATCGATCGATCGCGAGCTGCTAGCATGCGTTGCGTGCTCCGTGTCGTGTCTTGTCGTACAATTCTTCCGGTGGTTATACATGTTGTTCTCTCGTCCGGCGATGTCGATCGATGCACACAAACATGCATGCATTTAGTTGGTCACGTACGCAGCACTTGCGCTTCTGTTTCTCTCGTCGTTGCGTCTCGTTCGCACGTCCCGCCCGGTTTGGCCGGTGCGGCACGAGCGGCGTGAGTGGAAGAAATATCTCAGACTGAAGGCGGCGGCGCCGTAGCATATACTGCTACAGTATCAAGGTGAAAACAAATGTTGGGCTGCCGACAGGCGGTGACCTTCATCGATTTCTGACCGATCCTTGCGACCAAGGGCACTGTTCTTAATTGTCAGGGGACGGGAGATCTATCTATCCTGTGATCGAGGTCGCCAGCTGCATGCGGTCCCGTGCGAGGCTGAAATTTTATTCGTGGAAACGACTTCTGAGGGCACTCAGTCGTTCATCGGCCGGGGTAAAACAATATAGTACAGTGTGCGAATCCGACCAGATGAATACACGGGTGCCCCACTTAATATTAGTCGTTTCAGGCTTTGAGACGTCTTGCTTTGCGGGCCGGCGAGCTTGAGCTTGATGCAATGAACCCGGCCTCGCCATTTTAATTTCTCGTCCTGTCACATGATTAGCCGACAGTGCATTTTTCATCCCGCAGTGACTTAATTGTGTGTCCACTTAACTACTTGGTCCCTGCGCGCTGAGGATAGGAGTACACAGTGCACACGATGGAGGAACCCCTAATGTTATTATCCTTTGCACGACGATCTCGAACAAAGCGACCGCCTAAGATGTACGAACAGTACTACTACAGCTGTATCGAGCCAGGAGGAACCAACCTCTGTGTGGGTTTTAGTGTGTGCACACACTGTAGTAGTACATGTAACTGGTGCAAATAGAAAAACCCTGCTTTGCTAGCTGGACTGATGATCATCGCAGCAGGATGTAGTACAAGTGTACAACGATGCCAGCCTTATAAATTTGCGACAGCATTGCGTCGTCGCAGCAGCGTAGCGTCGAGAGCCGGCGGCCGCGCGCGTCGGACCACCCTCCTCCTGCAGACTATTACGTGTACTACTGTATCTAATTTGGTTTGGTCCCAGGACCAGGATAGGAGGGAAACTGCAGCTGCATGAACTTCTGTGCAGTGTTTAGAACGTACCTCCCTAGCTCTCATGAAAGTTTTGGCCCATTTGTGTAGCTCTAGCTCCTGGACCAACCCATGCACGGTCGGCCGCCAGTCGGACAGCTTCAAATCCATGGAGATCTAGCCGGGATTCTTCTATCACGTATATAGAACGAAGCATTTTTCGATGATTTGTATTGCCAGCTTCTGCATGATGGAATCGGATGCTCAAGTCTGTGCTGTGCCGTGCGACAACTTCTAGCCGATCAATCAACTACATATATATACGATACGAGCATCGTCAATCATATTGCTGAGCTAAGATCGAGAAACTGACTGACTGGTCCTCCAAATGTAGATCATCGAGCAGATGCATGGGATTGAACTTTTGTACGCGCCTCAGGATCGGACGAGAGGTCCACTACCTCAGTTATCGTAGTACGTTCTACTTCTACTTGCAGACTTGCTGATGCCTGATGGCACACATCGATATTGATAGCTGGCCTGTCCAGTCCAGCATGCACGACGGCGCGGCGTCGTCAACTCTTCCAACCAATCACGAGCAGCGCTGCGACACATCGGCGGCTAGCCCTATCCTATAGTAATAGCTAAGGTTCACCCTGTAGCTAGGTCGTCCTACGACGCGATCGTGCCGCACTGTCGTCAGTGCCCGGTGCTCGTCAGCGCTCTGGGCTGAGGCGGTGGTGTACTGGTGTGGCCGGGGTGCATGCACGGCGCCCGCACGGCAGGGTGCCCGGCCCGGCCTGCCGCTACCCTGCTGGAACGATGCATGGGTCGATCGCGTTCTCTTATTATCAGCGACGACCGATGCGTCGTCTGTCACTCTCACCCATCTTTCTTTCTATCGGGCGCGTTAATTAATTAAGCTGTCTGGTTAGGTGAGTGACAGCATTATCCATCCGGTCCGGTGGTGGTTCGGGGCCGGGCGGCACGCATGATTAAGCCGGCTCCGATCTCTCAGCAAAGGGGGCGTTGGCCAAAGATTTCGCAGCAGCGAAAAGCTGTTGCGCTTTTCCGCCGCATTAACGTTCCGGTTGGGTTGGAGGGAGGAGGTGATATGATATGATGATATGATACCCCGGCGGGTGGGCGACGTGTGAGAGGCACGAGCTAGCGCACGTTGCGGCTGCTGTGTTCGCCGATCGTGAGTAAGCTGAAGGCACATTTGCCGCGCCGTTGCGTTATTAGTGTGCAACAGGACTCCTTCCGCCAAAATGCTGTACTGCCATACGCTGGGTCGGACCAAGAAGTGGCAAATGATTGGATCCCGAAAAGTGACAAAGCAGTCAAAACACACTGATTCAATCAGCCTTTGGTACTAGTTTCCTTCAGTACTTCAGATATGATTGATAAAACAAGCCACAATCCCGTTAGGGGAAAAAAAATGAAGCTGCTTTCTTGGCCAGGTAATCAGGTATAGGAAGTTCCTTTCGGGATGTGTCAGCCAAGTGATAAACAGGCCTTAGTTTGTTTATTTATTTATATCTAAGAGAGAGGGAAGACAACAGTGTATCTGAAATCCCATATCGAATCTGCCTCCATATATTTTTGTAGTGTACTTACTACAACAATCAACAAGCTAACAATGGAACTATAGATGAAGATGACATACATTTGTGCCTACACTAAAGAATGTGGATCTGTTTGAAATAATAAAACACTGTAAACTGCTAACACCTTGACCTTTCTTCCTTTTACGTTTCAACTTGGAGTTAGTAATCGACTTATTTTTCAGACAATGGAACAAGTTCTGGCCAATAATCGACTTACGTTCACGCCTCATACACCCGATTTTTTATTATCCTCTTAGCAGCGGCAGCAGTTAGATGCCTAATACCATATTCCTTCAGCCAATTCTTATCAGCATACACCCCTTCTTTCTGCTGCTTCTCGTCAACCGTTAGCAACCTCAATCCTTCAGAGAGTCTCGGGAAGAAGCCTTCAGGCCTCAGGCACCAAGCTGAAAATACAGCAAACAAAATGCTCAGATCGCCCTGAAACCTTTCCACACCACTATTGCTAATCTTTGTGCCAGTAGTAAAAATTCCAGCAAAAAGCAGCTGATCTAACCCACTTGCCACCCCTCTCCACACGGTCACAAAATCCAGGGCATTCAGGCCACCTTCCAGTTTAGATAACCGACCTTGCATGTAACCTACAGATTCGATGAATGTCCTGGACACGGCAGGTCCGTCTGATTTCTCCAGCCATTGCCTTTTATTTTTCAGATAATCCCGCGAACGAGCATCAAATTCTCTTAAAATGATGGTGGAAATCTTATCAACCCATTCCACTCTGAATTCTTTCAGATGATCTATCTCTTGTTGAAAGATACAACCTCCCCCACCATGCACTCCAGGTAAATTTTCCATCTCAAGAAAGAAAACATCCTCACACCATTCTATCAATGTGCATTCAAACTGTCGAGCTGCATTGATGGATTGTGACACCTTAAGCAGAGCATTATCATCTGCAAGAGCAGTGAGCCCCTCAGCTTCTTGGCACCTCCGAAGCATGTAACCAAGGAATTCTGAAATTATGGGTGAAGCAGATATTCTAATAAATTCTGCCCTAAGTGTAATGCTCGGGATAGGACGCGCACGATCAATTAGCAAAGACAAGCCTTGTTGAATAGCAAAGGTGACTGCTGGGGACTTGTAGTTATCTAATTCATATTCAAGCATTGTTCCTTGAGTTCCTGCACTCCAATTTTTCTCTGACTCCATTGCTGATTTCAGCTTATCAAGAGTATCTTGTCTCTCAATTTCTGCCCATATTTCAAGCCAGTCTGGCTGATCACAGAAGACAGAGAGAACTGAGATCCTCTGCCAATTCTCATCATCCTTTACTGCAAGTAGCAAACCGGTACTCGAGATTAAATCTTGAGTCCGCTTGTCAAAAGAAATCATCAAATCAATTAGGCTAAGCCATGAAACTCTTGCCTGAGATGATGAGTTCGCTGCATCATTCAAACTAGTCTCATGAAGAAGTTCGATTTGCTTAGGAAATATCTCTTTTGCCAAGTATGTAGATAGAGCAAAGACCATTCCTGAAATCCATTCCTCCCTGCAACTATACCCAACAAGATTTGCCTTATCTACAAGGGGCTGTAGAATCTCATCCATGGAATCAACAAAATCTCTAATTATCTTGTATGCAAGAGCGAAAACAAATTCAAGCTTCTCAGCCCACTTGGAGAAATGAAGTTGTGCGGCCACAGATATTGGATTTACCAGCTCTTCAATTACCCATAATGGTTGTCGCAGTTGATTGCCCACATTATGCCCTTTCAGCTGTCGAGCTTTTTTACGTTTCTGCAATTCCTGCAATTTGCATAGTGCAAGAAAGCTCTCAGAATACTTGGTCTTCAGGTCACCCGTCATTGAAAACAATGGGTTAACAATCTCTGCTTGCTTCCTGGAATCAGCACTTGAAAATTGTGTGCCAGCAAGAGGAGGCCAGCCAAGGGATGAGAGCAGAGCTCGATGATCAACAATAGCTTGCGGTCTTAGTACAGCTAAAGATCGGTCCACTCTGTGATCCACAGCAGATAGAAGATGAGCCCATTGCGGTCTTGTTGTGGTAACAGAATCTAAAAGATCTTCTATGCTTTTAAGATACTCGATAGCAACATGATGTGTTTTCTGGAGAAATAAGAAATCCTAAAATTAGTAGGTCTCAAGTTGACTGTCCCAGGAAAAGCATTATGAGAAGATCCATACCTCTGAATTTTTTACGAAAGATTTCAGTTTTCCAGTGACAGAAGTGGAAACGGCATCTTCTACATCGCCCACCAATCTATCAAGCTTTAGAGCCATTTCTGTATAGGACAACCTACTGTTAAAACACCAGTTGCAAAGTCAAAAAATAAATAAGTACTAATCTATCAAGCTTTAGTTCCACTTCAGCATAAGATAACCTAAGAACACCACAATTACAGAGTTAAAAGTTAAATAAGTACCACAAAAACTTAGCAGCAAAAGGATGGTAGGCCTAGCGAAGGGCACATAAATGCAAATATAGAGATCTGAACTGTGATAATCAACTAACATGTAATAACACCAACTAGAAAAGCTGATACTCCCAAGATGATCCTTTTATTCAATTCATCTTTTTCTTTGCAAGTTCATGACGATCCTTTTCTTAGCATTATAGAACTGAATAGGCACAACAGTTAGAACAAATCATCTTCTCATCCAATTACTTGCGTTACATGCAACACGCCTCTTCTTTCAGGTCTCGAGCAAAAATAGCAAACAGGTGATCAGAGTAGAAAAAAAAGAATGATGAAGCAAAAAAGAAAACTCTAGTCAATTTCAGATTCCTTGTTCAAGGTCAACGTGAAGTAAATAAAATGATGAAATAAATCCAAGCAAACTACAATCTTAAGTTAATGGCTACCCTAACAAAAATGAGAAGATTCAGTTCATTAGTTCAAGACGAAATTATCAGAGAACCCGCACAGGTTGATTAGTTCATTAGTTCTCTAAGGAAGATAGAAGGTGAGTTGTGCTACCTTCTAAGAAACCAACTCGTTCAAGGATGCTAATTATAGTAACCAGCAGTCCGTGGTCAAAAAGTGAGCTAATGGCACATATTCAATTTTAACTAAGGCAGTCCGTCACGGTTCTAAGGGTTAAGATTTAAGAACATTTACTGGTACCCTCCATAGTCCATAGTACCAGCCTTTAAACCAATTTAGCATTTCAAAAACAACTAGCTATCCTGTGGCCCAAGCTTTCAGAAAGCATGGCATAGTTTTCATCAATATTACGTCGTCTTCTAAATTTTTATTGGAACTGTTCACTTTTCAATCATTGCAAATATTGCCACACCAGACCTTGTCACCTCCAAAAAATAAGAAGGATTGCAAAGAGGGTAACTGGAAAAGAATGGATTAACACTCTTACCAGTTAAAGAAATCATCAACTACTGCAGTGCAGCTCATTGTGAATTAGAAAATCTGTTGCTTTAATGTTACCGCAATGTAACATCTCCCATTACTTCAAGTTAATTATTAGAATAATAGCAACACACACACACATATATATATACACATGATCAGTATTGCTCCCCTCTGGAGCTACCAGATCCATTGCCAATTAATTGATTTTGGGTCATGATAGATATCATCATTTCTCCCAGCTGTATTGGCTAGATCTATACCAACTGAGTTAATAATTAACCAAACCAAACGGTGGGATATATCACCAACGCCCCACATCCTCCCACAATAGAAGATTAATGGCCCGTCACCCGTCACGTCAGAAGTCATAGAGTGCACTGACTACAAATAAATACATCTCCACCCTGCCCAATCAAAATGATCAATACTGTAACAAAGCATCCTAGGTTTCCGAATCATGCTTGAGCTATATTTCCGAATCAGCCCGTGAAAAATTTCTAAGTCAGGAACCTGATTGTTGTAACTGGTACTAAACTTATGCATTATAAGCCATAGCATTGTGGAAAAAAAAAGCAGCTGTACAGTTTATATGATCTGAAAATACGAATCATAGATGAACAAATTGCACAGGAATTTCCATACTCACCGGAATACTCTCTGATCAGTTCCACTCTCGCCACCTCCGAGGCCAGGGCAGGGAGTTGCTCGAACAGCGTCTGCCCTGTTCCCACACCACAGCTTCTTCAACACAACATTACAGAAGAAATATACTTAAAACTCTCAATCTGAGAACGTCGCCTAGAGATGTACCTGTCTCCGAGGTGGACGCTTTCAGGGCACCGATCCCACCGTGGACGCCATGAAGGGCCGAACTAGCGGACTCAAGGCATGATGAGTACGCTCTGGCAGCTTCCTCGAGTCGTATGGATAGGTCGGAAACCGAGGCCTCGAGCTCCGTGCAGCGGCCGCGGATCTCGGCTTCGATGCCGGCGGCCGCGGCGAGGTCGGCTGCGGACCGGAAGTGGGCGTCGAGGAAGCGCCGTACTCCGGGATTGATCTCTGGGAGGAGCGGTTGCAGAGGGGATCGAACTGCCGCTTCCATCGCGGTCTCGCGGAACGGATCCCCACCAGCTTAGCGTTGGATCGGAAGTAGAGATGGACGAAGAAGCGAGGGGAAGAAGACGACAGGCGAATTAGAACCGGTTTGGGCCGTTGGTCGTTACTGAATTTCTAGTTGGGCCTGTAATCGGAGTCTTGATTTTTTATTGGTCCAGTTTATATCAGGCTTTCGTCATAATTGACATTTGAGGTCCAGTGGGCTGTGTATCTTAGCCCCAACTGTATGTTCATTTTATTTGGCTTGCCGCTTGGATGCGCAGGAAGCCCTCAGAGATGTGACATACAGGCATACAGCATTACTAATCGAGAAAAAAAATATGAAATACATTTATAAAGCCTTCCATGTTAACAATGTTGTGCATGAGCACATGCACATGTAACATCTTATGTTTCAAGAGTTAACATGTTATGCCAAAAGTCTAGACCTAGGTAGACCTAAAAAGTGCAAGTTATCATAATACATCCACAACAGAAATCAAGCATAAAATGCATAGATTGAGACGACATAATGATTGATGAAATATTGTACAGTATAAATTAACTACAGATTAGCCTGATTAGGCAAGAAACAATACAATGTGCAAAACGAAACTACTACTGTAGATATAGCCATTTGCATTGAGTGTGAAATTCTAGGACGACATTCGCAAAAAGAAATTCTAGGACGACTATTCCCGGCTGACGTTACTGAGAGGATAAGCCAGGATCACAGGACAGCAGGAGCAGCAGCATGGGAAAAAGGAAGAAACCCCGAAACCCATGGCTCACCTCGGTGTGCGTTTGCGGCTGGGGGCAATCAGGATGAGAGGCTGCGATCTCTGGCTCCTCTGCGCCTGCCCACGCGCTGCCAGCTGCTAGCCAACCCATCATACCGGACCGGAGGAAGGCATAGGTAGCGTGCGCTGCCGCCGCGCCCATCGTACGCGCCATGCAGAATCGCTCGCACAGCCTGCAGACACTAGTACTGCCAGATGCGGGGGGCGTGTGGACCTGTGGAGTGGTGCCCCGCCTGATTCGAGTCCACGCGCTCCAATCCCGTCCGGCGCCGGGGACCTGCGTGCCGCGCCCGCGCGGGGCTGGTCCGCGTGAGGCACGCTGCCCGCATGTGCGCACGATTTCTCCTGTAATCGGCGTTTTGGCGCACGGGCGGGGCAGAGGCAGGCAAGAGCGAGGACCAGCCCAGAGAGGCAGCAAGCTAGACCGGCGAAGCTCTTCTCGGCAGCCGCAGGGCAGGGAAGGTGGCACGGGCAACGGGACTCGGGACCGTACCCTATGTTAGCCGGCGGCTCACATTGCTCCGATGCTCTGCTGCCTAGGAGTAGGAGACGAGCACGTCGTCACTTCACTTCGTCAAGTGGAGGAGAAGCAGATCTCTCGGTCACTCCACAGCCATTGCAGTTCCAGATACGCCGTCTGCGCGTTCTGCAGCACAGCCTGGAGAAATACCTGGACTGCGTTTGCATGCAGCCGGGGCCGCTGTGCCTGCGCTGCAACGTACGTCCGCCCCACGGATAACCATATCTTTCCCGCCGCGTCGCTGCAGTACAAGGCATGGTCATGATGGGCAGTATCTTTCCTACGTCCGCGTGATACGATTACCTTACGATGCTGCCAGCGGCGTGGCGCAGAGCAGGAGCAGAGCGCTCTGCTCAGCAGAACCAAAAGCCCACGGGCGCGGCAGCCGGCAGGCTCTACAGCTCCGTTGTAGTACTACTCCAAGGACGCTCTGCAAGGAAGGACCGTGAAAAAGTAAAAAACCGCAGCTTGGTGTGTGACTGTGTGGGGGGTCTCCAATCATCCGTGACTCATGCCATCGACCTCGCTGTCTTTCTGACTTCCATTTTAGTGAAGCAACATGGACAGAGACCGGAACTGCACAGCGACAGGGCCTACCGCTTCGGGATGATGATTGGAGCCTGATAGTGAAGCGCCATGAAAGCAAGAGGCCAGGAGTTGTTGTCCATTGATCATCCAGAGGTCAAGATGCAACAACCACAGCAGCACTGAACTACTGAGGCAGCAGCAGATTGATGGAATAGCCAACCCTTTCTGTTGAACAGTGGACACGCAAGGATGAGAAAATAGGAATGAGATTGCTAAAGCGAAAAAAGAAATTGTTCTCCTAGTACAACTTTTACAAACACCACAATACTGTAGTTAGAACTGACCGAGACAGATAAATGTTTTATATTCCGGTTTCGGTTGGACTGATTTTGTGAGTGGATAGAGTGCGCATATTAGATTCAAAATATCCTACCCTAATCTTCTAGTTCTAGGGTGATGCCTTAGATATTATAACCAATCATACTGTTAGGAACCAGTGAATGAGTGCCTCGAAGACGAACCCGACAAGCACCCAGCCATTAATGACAAAACACACTAGTAACATTTTTAAAAGGCTTTGCTGAACAAGCAGATTTCCTTAGATATGCTGCAAAACGGTGGGTACAAGCAAACTAATCGAGCTAACTGTAGCCACAACTCGACAAACAAATCATGCTCGCAATTTCCACGATGTAAAGCACGAACCAGACAGTGATCTACTGATTAGCTCCGCAGTTGTCGCCCTTGGATATACTATATAATAATCTGAACACCGGCCTACATTAGATAATAATATCCCACAGGCTAAGCAACAAAGTTAGCGTAGGATCCCTACTACTGAGAAGAAAGTGGAGCCACTTATTTGCAACCAACTGGTTCAAAGGATTTCAGTGCACACCACAAACATGATTAACATATCACTACTCCAGTAATTTCTTTTTTCTTGAATAAGTAGGAGAGCCGCGTATCTTCTTTGTACTAAGAGATAAAAGATGGTCTTTACATGAATAATAGTTGAAAGGTTGTAAGAAAAAACAAAGCACTACTCTAATATTGACTTGCCCGTTTATCTTGTTGCTGTCCTTATATGTTGCACATAAAACTGAAACCAGTTGTACATTTCTGTATTAACCATGGAGACAAAAATCAGGGAATTTTTTCACCTTTACATCTCAATAGGCAATCCAGTAATGAATTCAGGACTTGAGCAGTTATCATAGATCAAACAGCAAAGCAGCAGGGGAAAAATTATCTTCACACTGTACAAAATAATGTCTAGTCTGCTAAAATTCGTCACCAAGCAACCAACAGATGCAGAAAAAAAAAACAGAGCATATAATTGATGCTGTTTTGTCAAGAGACATTAGCACAATTGATGCATTCACAACATGATACAATCACATAGGTGCATGGTTATTTCAATTACAGTTTGCCACCTATATGCTTCCATTCCAGGAAAATCATTTCAACAGAGATATGGAGCAGCGTGCAAATCCTCAGCTGCAATTCAAATGAAAAGAAAACAGAAACCAATGGGCGTAACTATTAACGAGTACATGGAGCTGTCTACTCTATTGAACCTTGAGTAAAATCTGAAATGTCAAAAAGAATGCAGAGATTACCCATCAAGTGGAATCAGTGCTTTATGCCATTTGATAAAACCAATATCACAATTTTCCATGTCGACAGTATATTTGAGAGCACACAAAATCAGCACCCCATGATAGCACAGTTATAAACAAAGTTACCAGATGGCTTGCTTCCAATCATGTTCCACTGCAATGGCCCCTCCCTTGGGATCCAAGAATGGAGCTCAATCATCCCACCACCCAATACTCTCGGTCCACCAATAACCAGAAGCCGCTCTCCACAGCCCCGGAATGCAATGCCCCAGCCATTCACAGCTTCTGGTCGTTCCGGTAACTCTCCCAAAGTTGTCCACGTGTTATCCCTTTTATTGTACTTTCTTACTAACTTTCCTGCATATTGTGCCGCGTATAACTCATTTTCGACTACAGCGACAAGTGGAGGAGCACCACTTGCACCATTGAGCCCCTCAGACATGTTCTCTATTATCCGCCAGGTACCTGTATTCAAATCATACTCTTCTCCACAAGTAAGCACCTCTGTGTTGCCAGCCATTCCCCCAATAACATAAAATTTGCCATCCATAAAGACACCAGAACACATTCGCCTTGCTTTGTTCATGCTTGGAAGTGTTATCCATCTCTTAGTTTCAGAGTTATATAGCTCAGCAGAGCGAAGCACCTGTCCTTGAGCATCCATGCCACCAGCTATAATAGCTTTTTCTCCAAAACTAGCTGATCCGAACAAACATCTTGGGGCATTCATTTCAACACCCCGCGACCATGAGTTTGTCAGAATGCTATAGCTCAGAATAATATGAGAGAGAATCTCTTTGCCAAACACCAGAAGTTCGGTGCCAACAGCAAGTGATTCCTTGTCGGAGCACATGAAACAATCATTATGGGGCATCCTTGGGAGTGTCATCCACCGAGAACGGTAGGGGTCAAATGCCTCCCACTCCTGCACATTGCATGAGAAATAGACCCAGTGTTCGGCAATCCCAAGCTGCCGGCGTACCTTGAACAACTCACCATTGCGGACAAGTGAGTGGAAGTTCTGGTTGACTGATGCAATAGAACCATAATCGGAGCGAGAGCAACGGGCAAGACAATTGATTGAGTTGTCACGTCCAATGGAACTAATCAGGGTGCTTGAATCTGAGTAGCCCTGATCATTACTGCCATCAGAATCTAGCGCCTCATCCTTCTGCTTCCCACCTGACTTGGTGCGTTTCGTTAGCACAGCTGCTGCAACAATTCCGTCTTGTTCAATAGACAGGGTCCCAGGTGGCCGTTTGCTCCTCGTGATCTCGAGGAGGTGATAAGTCATGTATGCTAATCTGGTTTCCTGATCGCAGGAGCTCGGTAGTGACCTTGATATCAGGCAAGATTGACCTTCCAACATTCCGTCAGAATTTGCACTAGGTTATCAATAGAAAGAGAACCTATACACAAGAGTCCAATCCCTCTGTACACACCCTAAATCTGAAAAAGATCAAAAGAACAAAACATGTCACAAGGAATTGCAAGTGAGCAAGCACTTTAGTAGTTTAGTGCACACAATTAAAAGTTTCAAGAGACTACAAAGAATACAAGTAGAGTAGTGTTTACAATGAGGGAATCTTAATCAAACAGTGTTAAACAGATGGAAAACTAGACATTTGGGGAAAATTATCACCAAATTAACCAAGCATTGGGTGATTTGTAAAACATCACAATTTTAAAAAAAGGAGTTACATCCTCCAAACTTGGAATAGAGGACAAGGAAGCCTTTCATTGCGTTGCCCAAAACCACTAAAGCACTATATGATAGTACAAAAATTAACAACGCAGTATAGGTTTTCTGGAACCAAAAGCCAAATCCTTACAAAAGAAACTAATCTAAAAAAGGAAATCGATGACTTGTGTGGACTAGAATGTGATTGATCGAGAACTTTTACCTTCCTATTCCTCCAAAGAAATATATTAAAGTAGATGCACTACTACTACATTTAGTACCAACACAGTTCCCTCTCCGTCATCCTCTCTCCACCCAAACCCCCCAAAAGAAAGAGATACATGAGGGCTGGGTATCAGAGAAATTTTTGTGTTGAGTGACTATGTGGTCAAGCTTCATAGTCGATCCCCACTCTCATGAGGAACCGTAGAACTGAGTTTCTGAGCAAAATCACTACATGATTTTTTTTAACTTACTGTGCGTATTATTATTCTACAAGTTATATGGATGTAATGAAGTGTTGTGTTTTAGTTTACATATCCAAGAGTATGTTTTGGGCCATCCTTTATTTCTTTTAATAGCTAGTAGTAGATTACACTATGACACTAATTGCGGATTCAGACAATTATTCTCCCAAGAAATGACTACACCTGTAATCTGGAGCTGTGTTCTATAGCATCAACTCTTAGACACGCTAAGAAAGGACAAGTAAATGAAACGAACCAAAAACATGGATGGGAAGGCAAATATGCTACGTAATGTAGAAGAGCACATAAGACTCACACCACATGAACGATCTCCCTAAACAATAGCAACTCCAGCTAAATACACGCAAGCAGGTTACGGTTCGTTGGGAACAAAAAGAAACCAATCCAACTGATTCGGATCTTTGCACCGCGACATCCCATACGAACAAGGCCAGGAAAAAGGAACCACCAGAGCGAGGGTAGAGTGCTCGGGGTGGCTGACGTGCACCGGCGAAAAGCGCCCGGAGGCGTGTTCGGCAGCTCGGGCTCCAGCACAGGAAACGGACGACGGCTTGAACGCATATTGAAACAGATTTAGCATACGCCAGTTTCTCTATTATAAAGGCTATTATTACCTCTATTTTACCTCAATTTTCTCTATTCATACTATTCCCTCATCACCCATTTTTGTTGAGCAGTTTTAAGTTTTACAACCAACAACCGCACGCACCTCAAGGCTCGAGGCATGTCAGTCCGCGCGATGACAAGGCGCGCCGTCCTGAACCTGCCCTCGCACCGCCTCCGGCATGGGCCGCTGACACGAGGGCGATTTTCGGGCGGCGACGTCACACGAAACCGTTTCGACGACGGTTCCGGATGCCGTCGAGGTCACGGCGACCGCCCGGAGCCCCTCGCCGGCGGTCGGCGCAGGCGGGCGCTCCGACAGGACCGGGTAGGCGGGACGAAGCTGTGTGAGAATAGGGGAGAGCGCGGCGAGGGGGAGGCGCAGTTATGGGGAACGCGATGCGGAGCGAGCCGGAGGCGGATGAGGGAACGAAGGAAGGAAGGAAGCGATGAGGGGGGGCGCAGTAATGGGGGAGGGAGGTGGAGTTTATGGGAGAACGGGAATGCCCACATGAACGGGGTCCGGGGCAGGCGGACGGGCCGCTGCTGCCGTTGCGCTTTGACGCGGCGCCGGCGGCTCAGGCTCACGTTGTTTCCTCCGTTTGGACGGTCAGCCGCGCACATTTTACATCAACCTTTTTTTTTCCCTCGCGTCCGCCCCCCAACCCAAACGTACCTATCCCATCCCCGCCATCGGGTCAACACCAAACTTAACGCATCGTGTAACCTCTTTTTTTCTCAGTGAATGAAGAAGATATTACTAGTAACTGAAAAAAAAAAACTCGTAGCTGTAATGCTCGAATAAAACTTTGGCGTGTCCAGGTCTCTATCACGGGGGGACGCGGCGCGAGTAATCACAGGCGAGCACATTGATTTATTCAATTTCGGCTTGTCGTTGCCGCTGGATCCTTGTGCTCCGATTCGACAGAGCCGACTTCGGACTTGACTCCCCTTGTTCTTTGTCAGCCTGTAAAATAGTAGCTCGCGTCGCGCTGTAGCTTTGCCTCATACAGCCCGTTTTGTTTGATCATGTAAAAGAAAAAGGTCACAATGTCCTTGGTAGCCACGCCCTAGCTATTATTGCATTGATGAAATAGGCGATACTATGATATTTGGAGTTCACTTTTTTGTCCTTCAACTTTCAAAAGATCCCATTTAATTTCTGAACTTTGGTTAGAGGCTTTACTTTCGATCCTTGCCCGATCACACACTACAAAATTTAATTTGATTTTCTCTCAAACAATAACTTTGTTTCGAATTTGTTTGAACCATTGTGTTTTTTATAATAAATGAAACAAGATCATGCATGGATATTTTTTTTGTAATTTGTATTGTTTTAATAATTCAACATTCATGAGAGTAGTTTTCCTGAGTTGGGGTGGGTGGGGGACTTCTATATAACAAGTTTAAGTTTTGGGTGTGATCTCAAATTGGAATGGGATCTGTAATTTTGCCTCTCTCTTTTTTCTTCTTCTCAGTGTTCCTTTAAGCACTGGTTTCGTTAGACTCTCCAAATGTTGCTACTGTACTACCACATTTTAATAATTGCAGTCAAACACAGTGACAAAAATTCATCTGGTTGCTCTGCAACGAGACTAGTACTCTGCCCTAACTGATGTTGAACCGGCACTATCTATCTATAGCTGAATCAAGCACGTGCTCTAGTAGTTGCCACTTGCCATCCTTTTATTTGCATCTCCATTGCCCCTTTTACTTTCTCTCTTTCTAGAGCATCCGAAAACATGTGCATTGCATGTATTTCCCGTTTCCAATTTTTGCGGCGCTCGAAGAAACTTCAGCTTCCAGAGTTCGTTTCCTGCACGCACACTCTGAGCTGTACGTTTTTGGCACGGCATGCACTTCATGCGTCTCTCATAATTCTCTCTCCTAGCTAGATCTCGTTTTTCTTTTTTTCTTCACCCTATAAAGCTCTGGTTTTTTTTTTTTTTAGAAACCAGGGGCCTTGCCTGAACATTTTCGGTCAGTTGCTTCACCGTTTCTAATCCGTGGACTTCGTACTGGTTTTCATGGGCTACAGGGACGTATAGCCAAGGTGATCATGCCCGACCGGAGACCTTTGTAACGGCCTGCGCTACCGTGGAGGGCGCCGTGTACACGTGGGCTCTTCCGAGTTCTGGCGGCGCACGGCACGGTTCAATACTCGGTAGGTCCAAGCACGTCTCTTACATGGTTTTCCAAACTTTTGCTCAACGTACTGCCACATCTATCTATTCCGGTAAAGAGTAGCATCATTTTTCCTTGAAGGACTGGGCATGGTTAGGCAACGAGAAAAGAAAGGGTTGGGAAGGAACGCTGTACCTTTTGGCAAAAATCCTGGTATCTATGTGGGTGCACAACTTTGCTTTATGTTTCCATCCGAGTTTAGGTACTACCTCACTCTTTAGGATTTCTTTTTAGAGAGGACGTATGATTATTTTTCTTGGGACAAATGTGGCAATGATGCCAAAGTATTTCGAGAGGATTATATTGAGAAATTCCTCTTGGTAACCACTTGCCTATATATAGGTTAGACAAACCATATGGTCTGAGAAGGATAATTAGTTACGCATGTGCTTTTAGCAAGTAAGAACTGAGAAGCGAACCGCCGGCCGTCGGGAGGGGGGGGGGGGGGGGGGGGGGGTGGGGGAAGGGGGCTGATTGTTTTGCTATCCGAATAAAGTTACTATACCACGGTTCATTCTGAGCACAAGTTTATACATCAATGAAATGCCCGCAGTCCTTTAACCAGAGATAGATACACTATCAATAGCTGAATACAAATATTGACAATGAACAGATAAAATGCAAAAAATTAACAAAAGCAGAATAGATTTACCAATTAAGAAAACTAATTACCATTCAAGTCTTAGCCATCAGCTTTACCAGTACATATTTTCTTTTTCACTCTAAGTCGCTTTATATTTTGTGTGGTGGGCTGGTGGCACAAAATGGAGAATTAAATTGAATAAACCCATGCTCCTCGTGTTATAATTTATGCTATTTATGATGGAGACATATTAAAGAAAGATCTAGTACAACTTAAGAAGAAGCTCCTCAAAATCAAATTTACTAGTTCTTCTCGTGGTCATCTTCACCATTTCTTGTGTACGTTTGACATTGAGCGTTGAATTCCCTTTTTTTTCCATTAAGGCAAATGTATTGTCTTAGTTGTTGATTTGTCAGCATGGATGTGTTCCATTACCAGCAAATATTTTCTTAGAATTCATTTCGTTGTCATGGAGTGGTTGAATTGAATACCAAAGAACGTCCCAATAACTAATGAGACCATGCAACCAGACAACATGTCCGTGCTCGTTCTGATTAATTAGATAGTCATAAGCAAAACAACCACTTTCAAACGAATAGAAAAGCCTTATGAAACATGGTCAAACTGTACTTATGGTTTTGTTTTGTCGTTGACCAAAATGTCTCAGCTGGAAGAAGGGGGAATAATACAAGTGTAACAACTTTTATGTTTTGTTGCAAATTGTCAACTCTTTTTTTTTTCCCTTTGGAAACTGCTCTTACTTTTGTTATGTTATCTAAATGTATGCACGATAGAGTTTGTTATTGGCCCATCTTTATTTTGGTCAAAGCGGAGAATTCTGCTTTCATTCTCTCGTAAAGTACTTAAGGGTAGAAAAGTCTGCATTTTAAGAAATCAGTCCAGTAAAGTTTAGTGAACATACGTGTATATTGTAGTAGCTAAGTTAGAATATGCGCTCCCCACCCCCCTTCCCAAAAAAAAAAATTCGATCAATATATCTAGTAAACTTTTCGTTTTGCTTAACCAAATGCTGGCGCTGAAACTGGCAGTGGAGAATTTTGTACCGAAGAGAGAGAGAGAGAACTAGTAGTGGAACAAGTTTTATTAATTTGAAAAAAAAATGAAAAGCGGTTGTACATATTGGCCCGTCACCGTGTTGTACATTGCCCTCTGACTCTGAACGAACGAACGTCCCTCTCGTTAATGATAGAGCCCGATCGAACAGGAAAATCATCCCAAGTAGCCGGCGCGCCTGTCTTTCCATGCATGGTCGGCGAGGCGACGTGGCAGGTTCAACGCCTCTCTCTCTTGTTTCTGCGTCCGGCAGCGTCTTTTTTTTTTCCTGTTGATGATTCCACACGTTTCTCTCTCCATGACCCGGCGGCCAGCCGGCTCTAACCATAGACGACTGCGACGTGTCGTGTCGTTGAACGTCGCGCTATCGGAGGGATGGAAGGTAACGCGCCGAACCTGTACAGAAGCGCCGGCCGGGCCACAGCCCACAGGTACGCATACGTGCGTACGTACGTCACGGTTCCGTTCCAACTTTTGAATTCAGCGCTACTGCTAGCTCTCTATCAGGTGTCAAGGATGGAGAGATGCCACTGGGGTTTGAAAGTTGGAACTACGACTGGTTCAACCGTGATGGGTGTGGCCAGGCCAGCACGACGACAACGGCGACGATGATAAAAAGGGATCGGGAGGGGAGTCGCTCGGAGTTCCGTCACCATCCATCACCGTCACCACCTCATCGATCGGCCAGGCCGGCCGTCCAATCGATCGATCTGCCAATAATAATACTAAGCGTGAAGAAAAGCTCTCTTTCATTTCGTCCCAAGGCTAGGCCTGCACCGCGCGCACGGCTGCTTCGTCGTCGTCACCGATGGCGGCAGCTGTAATTGTCGCGGATACGACAGGTACTGACCACTCACTCCGCGAGGCCAGCTGATCGCGAGGAGGCCAACACGACACGAAAGTGCGGCGGCGAACCAATCCGGTCGCCATGCACGCACGCGCGAGCGCACCAACAAGCAGCGGCGCGCTGAGGGGGGCCGCCACCACGACCACGACACGGAGGCCGGCAACAAAAGGGGCCGGCGGAAAAAGCCTAACCGAAACCGAACGACTTCATTTTTTTCCCGGCCGATACACTCGAAGAAAAAGGCTCCCTTTTTTTTTTTCCCTTGGTACGGCAGCCGGCGGCCTGTTTAGCGGCCGCGATCTGAGCAAAGCAACGGCAGGAAGGCCAGGCACAGCCACGAAGAACGTCCCTTTCACTCGTCGTGAGAGCGAGCCAGTCGGATCCGGGCGGCCTCAGCGCAGGAGGGCGCGGCAGCGCGTTTTCTCGCTAATCAGCTAAACAGCCAGCGGGCGGGCGAAGGCACATGCCGTTCGCGCTCGGTTGCAGGTCGGGGGTTCGGTCGGTGTCGCGCGGCTACTTGCTCGCCAAAGCGGACAGGCCTTTTGGGCTCGCTCCTCCTTTTGCCTGCCTGCCTGCCGCCGTCTCTCTAGCTTTCTCCGATCTACCAGAAGGCGGGCGTGCGGGGTCCGCCGCGCTCCGCGCCGACGACCTACTAGCTCCCAAACTTTGAGGGACAGGGAGGAAAGCTATCAGAGCCATGGGAGTAGTACGTTCGTTCACCAATCGAGCCAATCACTCGCCTGACGAGGAGTCCTGTTTACTTTACCCGAAACAGAAATCACGTTTAGCAGTTGAAGGAAACTGGTCTTGGGCCCTGTGGCCCCTGACTGAACGCTGCACTGGAAACTTCGTTTCACTCCTACTGGTACCGCGCGTCCCCTAGTACTGTGCGGCGATCGAGTGCCAACAGTAGTGCCAATAAGCAGCAACGAAAGGCCGGGCGGGGGTGGGGGCAGACTCGGACGTTCGTGAAAACTACTGAAAAGCGCTCCTCTTCTTCGCGAATTGCGATCGGACAGTTCCGGCACTTGCGGTTGGTTCGTGCTTTATTTATGCGCAACAAGGGAGTAGGAGTACATACAGTAATAAAAGAGGAAGAAAAAGCGAGGTGCCTGATCTTCTCGCTACTCGTGCTGTTGTTGCACGTCCCAAAACTCCACTAATCCTTTTCTTGCTGTTGACACTTGGGTCGGCCGTCTGTATATGCGCTCACGTCGGGATAGGATTTGGGCTCCAGCTAAGCTGCTACTACTCTTGATTTTTCTTTTGAGGCAAAACTCTCTGTTTTTGTTCGTTTGTTTCTGATGATGCTTAGTACAGTACGCAGTAGTAATATAAAGCGCTAATAATAACCCAAGATCACCCATCCGTAATCAATGGATGGAGGAGGTTAACGTCGTCCGTCCCCTACATCTGTCTCGAGAAGGAAAAGAAATTAAAAAAGGAGGGGGAAAAGGATAAGAAAGTGACCGGGGGGCAGTTAGCGTTCCACAAGCACCCGAGGTGAGGTGACAAGCGTAACCAGACAATCCGCGTGCTTTACACGCGTACTCCGCGCGGTTGGCTGTCTATGCAGGTTTGCATAATGCACCAATCGAGAAACGATTTGTCAACAGCAGACAACTGGGAAAGCCAGCCAACCGATTACCGACGGATGGCCCTTCCAGATGCATGCGCTAACCGTCCGTCCTCGTGCGTCTTTTCATCTTATCATCTCAACTTTTACCGCCTGTTTGTTATTACAGCCGCCGCCTGATTACTTTGACTTGCAGTACTCGTACTCCAGTTAGGAGCAGTTGAAACTGGCATTTGCTTGGGATAGTGAAAGAGTATTGCTGTCGTCGCGGTCCTGCACGGAACGATCGGGGCAAATGGTTACAGCAGCGGACGTTTTGCCATGACGACGCATGATTGCATGATTACGTCCCCACTCGGCCACGCCACGTCCATCTCTGTCAGCGCTGGGACACAGGCGGCTACAGCGCGATGCATGACAAGAAAGTTGCTCCCGAACCACGAAAAAAGAGGGGGCCGCCGGCCCAGCAGCGGTTGCTGTTATGTTCTCTCACTGCCCATCTGCCGGCCGCCAGCAAGCCGCAACCGCACCGCACATAATTGCGTGGTGTGTCACGCTGATCTAACAAGCTCCCATCTAAGCTGATGGAACGGAAGATTACCACACCACAGTAGCTACTACTAGTAGTAGGCTATAATAGCCTTCATGCCTACTGGTACAGCCTAACGCCTGCCTGCCCGTTACTAGTATAAGAGAACGATCCAATGTTTGTGAAGAAAGATTGGTCTACGTTAAGAATCCAACTGGGTCGAGTTTGACAGGCTACGTAATAGTAGGCTTTATTTATGAACCGGGTGAAGCTGATTTGATTGCCTCCCTGTTATCTATCTCCGGGACTCAAATACCGTGGGCTTTTCTCAGTATGATTATCCGCAGCGTGGAGGAGAGGAGACGAACAAGGGAGGATGGGCTGCATCAATTGGAGCCCTGTAGGCCTGGGATGAAAAATTGAATGGTTCGGCCCGTTCGACAGCAT
This sequence comes from Oropetium thomaeum, assembly GCA_001182835.1. Classification (NCBI taxonomy): domain Eukaryota; kingdom Viridiplantae; phylum Streptophyta; class Magnoliopsida; order Poales; family Poaceae; genus Oropetium; species Oropetium thomaeum. The sequence continues at coordinate 660,612 of LFJQ01000012.1, forward strand.
AATTTAAGCCTGCTAGATTAGGCCCTGGGCCTATTTGATTTTTGGTTGTCTTCTTGTGGCCTATTTGATTTTTGCTTGTATTTCTTGTGGCCCAGGCTACATAAGAACAAGAAAATCCCAACTACTCCCACTATAAAACCGGTGTCTGTTCTTAAAAAAAAGAAAAACGGTGTCTGACCCCTAAACTATCAATCCGGTTTGTGTTTGTTTTTCTGCTCGGGTGGTTTGCACTCCTAAACTACAGTACTTGGCTAACGGCGTCCCCTGCAGCGGTGGCTGATGTTCTGCGGCGCTCCCCGTAATAAGCAGAACCGACTATCGTCCACGACAAACACTGGCCACTGCGCTTATTTATCGTCACATCTCCACCTGATTCACAAATCACTAGCACCTCTACCTAGCTGAGATAGTGAGAAAGTACATCTCAACCAAAAGGTGATGATTAAGCCATTTTCAGAGTTTCAGGGAAGTCAGTAGCAACTGAAAAGGCCACCATGTCCGCACCATTTCCAGGTATTCTCTACTCGCCAGGGGATCTAATTATGCAGAATTGCAGATGGCATCAGTCGTCGTCAACGTGCGTCCGAGGCAGCAGAGTGAGGATTAGTATTTTTTTAAACAAACGAAGATGTATTTCAACTTGTAATGTGGTGTACGTGCGATTTATTTGCATCTTTGAAAACTTTTAAATACATTTTGTATAGATTTTTCACGTTTCCAACTAGTGAATAGAAGTACACGTCCAGGTTCAAGTGAGCAAACTAGCATGCAGAGTGTTATGTCATCAGTCCTAAAGTAACATGTGCGTAAAACTTGTCTGTACAAATCTGTACTAATACAAAGAACACACCTCCGCAAAATCACGCTACAAATCCCCAATCAAGCTCTCGAGATTTCACAGTATTTCTTTCATAGGGAGCAGAGAGGACACCGCACTAGCCCGTTCTCGTTGCACTCGGGGCAGCGCCGGAAGCTGCCGACCTCCTCGAGGAACACCTTGCAGCTGCCGGAGCACTCCTCGCACGGCACGAACCGGACGCCGCCGCAGCCAGAACAGGCCTCCAGCGCAACGCCCTTCCCGCCGGGGACGCTCGGCGGCGCCATCTCGCAGGCCTCCAGCGCCCCGGACAGCTCCCCAGCCTCGTGCATCCGGCGGATCTCCTCGGCGCCGCCCAGGTGCTTGCCGTCCGCGAACACCTGTGGGAGCCTGCCCGCCGCCGTGCCCAGCGCGGCGTGGAGCTCGTCCTTGAACCCGGCGTGCATGGACAGGTCGCGCTCGTCGACACGCACGCCGTAGCCCTGGAGGATGGACCTCGTGGACCAGCAGTCCTCGTACGTCTTGCGGATGCCGCGGAGGCTGGTGAGGTACAGGACCACCTTCCGCGCGCTGTCCGTCGGGGGCGGGTAAGAAGGCGGTTGCTGCTGCGGTGGCGGCGCCCCCATCTTGGCGAGCTTCGCGTCGATCCTCTTCTGGAACGCGCTCACCCGCGCGCGCACGATGCCGGGGAACTTCTGTATCTCGCGCTTCTTGACGCAGGCCGCCTCCTCGTTTCCTCCTGGCCCGTCGCGCCCGTCGACGCCCGTCTTGTCCTCGTCGTCCAGGACATCCGACAGCGGGGACACCTCGTCGAGCGCCTTCCGGAACGCGGAGACGATGTCCGGATCGAACTCCGGTGAACCTGGCGCCGACTTCGGCCGGCGCTCCTCGCCGTCGGTGCCGGCGTCGTCGTCCTTGTCATCGAGGCCGTCCATGAGCTCCCACACGTTGATCACCTCGGGCTCGCGGACCGGCGTCTTGGCCGGCGAGCCCAGCACCTGCCTCTGCCGCCTGACCTGCTGCTGCTTGGAAGGCGGCGTCTTGGCCGCACCGACACCGACACCGGCGTCGTCGCGCCACTTCATCATCTCCTCGTCCCGGTCGAGGCTGAGCGAGCCCAGCGTGGAGGACTTGAGCGCGACGATGTGGTGTGACACCGGACCGGAGCAGCTCCGCGCGTACGGCGACCGGCCGCTCTTGGCGCCGCCGCGCAGAGCGTGCCTGGACCCCGTGCAACCCATTGACCGCTACACAATCCAGAGGAGCAATTCGGCGCAGGAAGACAGGAACAGCTCAATGTCGATGGCAGCACAGAGCCTTGTCGGAGCTCTGAACCATCCCCTCGATACGCCGAGAGCAGCTGGACCAGGAACCGCGTGAGCAGCTGCGGAGAGGGAACAGGTAGGGTGGTACTAGCTGGGGACGTCGCGCCACCGGCCACCGGCCACCGGCCCACCAATGCAATCTTGGAGGAATGGGGCCGAGTCAAATGTGGGGTGGGGAAGAGGTGGGGATGGTGGCGGTTGGGCGAGATCTGATGAGCCGAGGCAAATGCACGACGCGGGGCGGGGGAGGAAACGCTTTAAGCCGTGCAGTCGAGAGCGTTTCGGGTCACGGGGCTGGGCGCCCGCCGTGTCCGCGCGTAAAGCGTAATAACTCGCGCGTTTCGGTTGGGGGATCGTGGCCTCGTGCGTCGTCGACTTCCTCGACCGGGCGCGCCGAGGTGGGTGGCATCATTGCACGCTTGGACTCTCCCTCGTCAGTGCCGTGCCGGCCGGGAAGCAGCTCGCCCTGGTTCGGATTGGCTAAGCTCCAGCCAGGATTATCCGCATAGGTGCGCGAGGATTACTGCTACTACTACTACTACTATTGCTGCTGCATTGGATCGAGCAGTCCACCACCAGCCTTGTAGTATCATCAGATCTCGGGCCCGGATCGGCCGTTTACAGCAGTTTTCAGGGAATTGCCGAATTGGACGTCGCGCACACGTGCTTGGAGCAATGTACGCTGTGCTTTGTTTGTTTAATGCCGTATCCGTCAGTTGGGCAGCATTGGCAAATGTTAGGTTCCTACACCGTCCTCGGCGACCTTGCCGTGCCGGCGCGCCACGGGCGTTTTGAGACCGCGATCTTTGTGTCTTCGTACGTGTGCTTTCGTACGGTGCCATCTCTGTTATCTGATCCTCTGATCCTCTGCTCCTCTCCTCTGGCAAGTGGTGAAGTGGATGATGCGAACCAGCGACGACGTTCCCGCGCGAACAAACTTCAGGATTTTCTGCAACTTGATGATGTAGAGTAGTATCCGACCACCTACGTGTTGTTCAGGTCGCGTGGCATTCAGTATACGGTTCATGGACCACGCAGGTTACCATCTCCGACTTCTATTTTACGAGTAGTACTGTGTTTGAAGTTTGAGCACTCCTGATTCCTGAATTCTCAGCTTGAATTGACGCAGCGGGCAAGTTTGCAGCGCACGACGCAGCGGAGGCAGGCATGCACCTGTCACCGTCGATCGCTGCACCTGCAACGTATCCGCTGACGCTTTCACTTTGTCCTTAAGAAAGCCTCGAAATAGCAGATCGAGCTGAAAAACACCGGGAAGCGTCGGTGTCACCGGGAAACGTACGCCTATGCCAATCCGCCGAGTGAGATGTCTGTGAGTCTGTCCATCGTCAGCGAGTGAAACCAGCTCAGAGAGTCGGAACACGGGAGCCGGCCAAAGTTTTACGTTGTCCAACCATACGCACCACCGCGACGTCGTCCGTCCTTCTCAAGCTTCGCTATCCCACAGACTTTGAACCGTTCGCCCTCTGGATGATCGAGTCTGAGCTAGAGGATCACCGACGCGCCTGCCGGAGTTGGACCAACGCGCGCGAGCGCGGTTCGAAGTTTCGAACGCTTTCCGGTCGGCAAGAAAACCGACCCCCTTTGGGTTGCTGGTTGGTGGCGCCGAGTGACGACCGGGAGACCGCTGACTGTTGCGAGCAGGTGAGGCGGATGATCGAGTGCCGGTGCCCCAGCGTTGTGTTGCTTCCAGGCGAGAGAGAGAGAGAGAGAGAGAGAGAGAGAGAGAGAGAGAGAGACCGCCGGGTTCTGTTTTGGCGCGTGGGTGGCATGTCCAACTCACCTGCCGAGCACCATGATCCCACGCTCGTCGTTGCTCCCAGTCGGTGGTTTGTCCGATTCCTGTTCCCGTTTAGTGCATCGCACTTCGTGGGTTTTTGGTTCTGTTGCTCTCGGTCGGTCTGTGACGGCACGGCGGCCGTTTTTTTTAACTCCCGTGCTCGAAACCGGTTGGATGATTGGATCTGGTTAGGTGTGGGGGCATGTATGACAGATATGGCTAATCTGCCGAATTTGGCGCTTGCTTGCGACCGAAAATGGGCAGATCCTGGATGGTTCTTTGCGCACGTGGACCACAGTACGGACGTGTAGATTATACATATACTCCCAACAACTTATAAATGTACCACTAGCAAGTATAGCGGTCTTAGCACAGTATATTTCAGCTCCGATAAGATACTGTTTTTCAAGCGGCGTGACCTTGAATAATCAATCAGTAGATCGAGCATGGGAGCAGCGCAAACAAATATAATTCTTGTGAGAGAGCACTCGTTTGCAATTGCGGAGCGGCTGCTTGTCAAGCAGCACATTTCACAAATCAGATTATATAAAAAAATCAGCACTCTTCGGATCGTTCTGAAGACGAGTGAACACTTTTTAGTTTGGTGAGCTGTTGTTGCCCGCTGAATCTAGAAAAGGTAAAATGATGCTGCGAAAAGTGGAGTGAGAGTACCACTTGACCCTGTGGCCACCACTCACCGTGACAGCTCACTTCTCCCGTTCTTTCTGCCTTTTATCGGACGAACTCTATGGCCCGTGAGTTATGGCTACACTCTTGGAATCGATTCCGATGATTGATTTGCCGGCTCGTGATCGTTGCACTACTCAATTCCTCACGTCCTAAGAGGTGCGGAGGCAGTGGCCTCCCAGAGCTGATGCTGAGGGATGTGGTCATTGATCAAGCCTCCAACGTGGGTGAGCCCATGCTGGAGTGGGTACTGAGTAAACAAAAGATAAGGCCCAAGCACAGTGCTTCTTCTTCATTATTATTGGGCTATGGAGCAAAATCAACACGATGACATCCTGGCTGAGCGCGGACGATGATAGGGCGGTTTTCAGCAGGCCCGACACGCAGCGTACGAAGGATTTTGGAATGGGCTTGTGAACGTCGGCCCAAATCGCTGCAGGGTGGCGGCGTGAGAGAACCAGATTAGCCGAGGCTTGGCTCCGCCGGTGGTGCCGTGGCGTGACGTCTCGGTCTCTCCCTCGCCTCCGTCGCAGGCTCGCTGTCGTGCGCCACCGTATCCGCCGCCGCCGCCACCCAGGTCGGGTGTCCTCCAGTGCCACCTCCACCACCGCATCGTCATCCCTTCCGCATGCCCAGCGCCACCATCTAAACCGTCGATTCCTCGCCATTTGGCCCCCAAGCGGCGCCCGAGATGTACAACGCGATGCGGCTGCGATGCCTCCTTCTGCACCCGCCGCTGTGGAGCAATTCCAGCTCCATCGGCATCTCTGCCAGCGGCGTCCGCGGCGGGTGTTTCATCAGGAGATTCAGCGCGGTCGGGGCGCCGCGGCCGCCCGGCCCGGCCCGGCGGTTATGCCGGTTCTACGGCTCCAAGGGCGGCGTCGGCAGTGCGGAGGCTAGGGGCGCCGGAGCGGCGGCTGCGGCAGAAAGCAGCGGAAGGTGCTTCGAGAAGGAGCACGCTCGGCTCGGAGAGAGGGACCAGCAGGAGTGGCTGAGCGGGGAGAGGTTCCTCGCCGGCTGCAAGCAGCGGGAGTCGCCATTCCTTACCAAGCGGGAGAGGTTCCGCAACGAGTTCCTTCGCCGCCTGGTCCCGTGGGAGAAGGCGACCCTCTCGTGGCAGAATTTTCCCTACTACGTCAAGTGAGATGCGCGTGTACCATCTGTTCGACGTTTACTTGAACGAAAAGGTAACATTATTGCTAAGTACTGAAGAATGCGTCTGTTCCTTTTGCATGGATAGTGAGAATGCGAGGAAGCTGCTGAGCGAGTGTGTAACGTCCAACCTGCGGCACAAGGGTGTCGCGGCAGAGTATGGTTCACGGCTCCCATCCTCTGGAGGGAGGATATTGCTTCAGAGCTCGCCAGGTATTAAACAGCAAGGATGCAGATAGTCGATGTTGTTGTTAATGCATCGGTTGTGAGATTTGTTTGATGCAGGAACTGAGCTTTACAGGGAGAGATTGGTTAGAGCACTTGCGCATGAGTTGCGAGTGCCGCTACTGCTCCTGGACAGCAGCGTTTTTGCACCATATGTAAGATTCTGCACCGTTACAATGTATTAAGGGATCTTTCGGACCTAACATCTCACCTGGCTCGTAGGATTATGGGGAAGACTACTCAGAAAGCGAGGAAGAGGATGAGCATGCTGAGTCTGAGGATGAAGGCTCAGAGTCTGAAATGGAAGACGAAGGTGATGAAGATTGGACGAACAACAATGAAAAGTCTGGAGAAAGCGATGACGAGGATGCTCTCAAATCTGTGGAAGACCTGAAGAAGTCTGTGGATGACCTCAAAAAGCTGGTCCCATGTACTATAGAGGAATTTGCCAAGGTGATCTATTCTGTTACTTTCTTCAATTGTAAGATTTCTTTTCATTTTCCTCACACACAAACATTACACATTTCATGTACAGTAATATTTATCATGTGATGCTCTTAGATGTTTGTTAAAGCAAGGTAGCATCAAAGGTTAAACATCCTTATCGAAAGTGAGTTAAATGAAACCGAAATGTAATTTGATGAAAACATTATTTTACTAGAATGTATTTGATGAAAACATTATTATACTAGAAAATGCTACAAAAATTCTAAAGTGTTGTAGCTTTATGCTAATTTTATTGTTTATTGTACTAGAATTAAAAAGCAAGGATGATCATGAATTTTCCTTTGTATTTGTAGAGAATTGTTGGTGCTGAAGAAAATACAGCATCAGAATCATCTGAAACTCCTGATTCGACGGAGGAGGAGAAAAGGCCTTTCCAAAGAGGTAACCTGATACTGATTTCATCGTTTGCATTCGTCTGTGGATTTCGCTCAAGGTGAACTGAAGTGTATTTTGACAAGGTTGTCTTGAAACATAATTTGCTGTTGATTCGATTGGACCCATGATTGCCTGATCACATTTGAGCCTTGCCCCCTCTTAACTGGCACCACTTCGCCATAGCTACACCTATACCACCACAAAAGTTGAATGTCTAAAAATCAGTAAATCATAATGAATCATATGCACTGGGTCTTTGGATGTTTGGATCTCTAAACTGAATTTTCTATTTTCTTGATATCTTTTCAGGAGATAGGGTCAAGTATGTTGGAGACTCCCCAGTTTCTGAAGCAGACCAGAGGTTATTGTTGCATATTGCTTTTCTTCCCTTTTTTGTTTTTAATTTTTGGTGCCATGATAGAGTTCCATCTTTGTTTCAAGTGTGTCCTAGTGACCGTGCACGAGCACTGCATGCTTTTAGTTACACGGTGGCACTTAGGAGCTATATTATTGCTTTTGGAAATTAGAATTATTGGTTAGGTGTGATGATGGTTATTAGGGGCAGCATTAGCAACATTAATGCATTTAATTGGTGGTGGAATGGGAACGGAAAATCAACTAGAGTTAATTGGATTCTGTTTAATGGCTGGATATGATTGCCCTGTGTATATTAAGGTGGGCGGGTGTAGAAAAAAAAGCAACTGATTGTTTTAGTACCAGTATAGATTCAAGGATGGCAGCAATTAGAAATGCGGTGGCACTTTGATGTGCCCTTCTTTCAGATGATGGAATTCGCCAGTGCAGTACCATCAGAGCTTATTGCATGAAGTAATCCATCAGCTATTTACGAGCTTATTGCATGAAAGAGTCCATCAGAGTACCCTTTTTAGCTTGGGTCGATAATCTACACTAATTTCACCTCCCCCCTAGCTCGAGTGGTACTGGTTCTGTTAGATCTCAGTGGGCTGAAAACTTGAAGCTCATGTGCTCTGCTTGGAGTGTGATCTCAGTTACTGTGCCTGATTCTGGTTTGGTTCTGTGACATCCATAAAAAGGGCAGCCCGATGCACGTAGCTCCTGCTTACGCAGGGTATGATGCTCAATAAGTGAGTTAACTACAGTTGGAGGCTTGACGTGTGCAAGCCTATGATATGCATGTGAGGTTTGCATTTGCAACTCAACTCTTGCGACCAGGCAAACCCCAATGAAGTTCTCAGTATGGATAAAAAGCTTCCAGGAACCTTTGGCGTAGGGGGCTATGAATTGATGAATTCGAGGGCAGGTCGCTTTTACTAGTTACTCTTGCTGGGGTCATGGACAATGCATCATGTGAAGCTTTCAGCTATTCTGTGTTCTTGGTGTAAATTCTATGTTGGTCCTTGAAGCCTCAAGGCCGAAAATGCTGACGCTGATTACTTACTTCTACAATTAAGACATTAATTGATTTTCAAATACCAGCACAGTGATATGTTAACCGTGATTTATGCCTCATATTGGGCTGGGCCAGGTCTAAACTTTCCAATCTATTCTCTGTCCTTATAAAGCCCCGAAGAACCTGGCAGGGCCTGCTTCTGGATGTTGGAATGACGTTGTGCATGCATGCACTTTCCCTCTTTTTTAGTTTCTGCATGCATGATGGATTTGGGTTTGCTGGTTCGGTATTTGGGCCTGGATAATTTGTCAATTGTATCTGGCTTACATGCATAGTCATAAATTGTTTCTCCACCTTAATGCTGAAACTAGAAAATACATTATTTTCTGATTTCAATTTAGCATATTTCATGTTATAAGTTCTGTTTTTTTTTTCTTTCATGTTAACACTAACATGTCTCATGTACACCATACACAGGATCATTTTGGGGAAAATACCTACTCAAGATGGTCCAAGAAACGCCTATACTTTCATTAGTGGCAGGTGGGTGGGTATATCATTGTCGCATGGAAAAGGGCAAACTGGTTTTATAGCAAACTCATACTTGTATTACTGCCAGTTCAGGCCTCAGTTTTGTATAGTATTTTCTCCATGCCAAGATTCAAATTCAGTTTTGCGATCTTTCCTTTTGACTTTCAGCTATCTGTTCCTGTTATGAATTGATGTCACTGTGGACTTAATAATGTTCATAATCTGTAACATCAGTTGGTTGTAACACATGAGAACATCCAGTACACAACTAGATGACATACTTGCCTTTCTCATTAGGTGAATTGTTTATGCATTATGAAGAGGAACCATTCTAATTCTAATAATCACAGGACTTTATCAAATGGACAGCGTGGAGAGGTATACGAGGTCAATGGGGACCAAGTCGCTGTCATATTTGACCCTGCTACAGAGAAATTGCATGGTGGTGATGTAGATGTTACTAGCAAGGAGGAAAATGCAAAACCAACTGTTTATTGGGTAGATGGTATGCTTCTACTCGGTTTCAGTAACAGTCTGTCGCTCGATTTGATTTGAACAGCACCTGTACTTCATCTAATTTTCCTTGCACCTTAGCTCAGGATATTGCGCATGATCATGATACTGAATCAGAAGATTGGCATATCGCACTTGAAGCACTTTGTGAGGTGATTTCTCTAAAGATATCATGACATATGCTTGGCATAAGTTTCAAATATATGTTACTTTTCATATATATGTGACTCAAGTATTTCCCTTGTGTTGGCGGGCTCATTCATTCAATTTCTCTGTATTGACTCGTTATTTTTTTTTCCCGGGCAGGTTTTGCCGTCTCTAGAGCCAGTAATTGTCTACTTTCCAGACAGTTCCCAATGGTTATCTAGAGCGGTTCCAAAATCAGAGCGAATGGAATTTGTGCAACAAATTGAGGAAATGTTTGACCGACTTAACGGACCAGTAGTATTGGTTTGTGGGCAGAATATACTGGCAGCAGCACCCAAGGATAAGCAACCTGTAAGCTTAATTAACTCTTTCTCCTGCTTAATGTCAACTTATGGAGCAATTTGTTAGTTCTTATATATATGTTGTGGACATGTACAGCCCACTCTGATGTTCCACAATATCTCTCGCCTCTCTTCACTGGTAATTGTCTTACATTGTTCAAATGAACATATTTTTTGTTGTTTGTTTTGTTTATATCCGTGTAACTTCTTTCTTATGTATCTGTAAGATACATCTGAATATTACTCCTGATTCTTTAATGCTTGCATCTGATGATTTTCTTAATCTTAAATTAAATTCCATGTCTTGATATCTTTTGTTGTTTCTTGAATCTCCGGTTTTGGTTGGTTATTTCCATTCTTCAATAACTAATGTATGCCTTCCCCCACCATCAACCTTGTTATTTATGCTCCTAGAATATTCGATACAGCTTGAACCATGCTTCTTATTTGTGGGTCCATGTGTTGCGTGCACATAAAATACCAATAGCTGCTCTACATTGTTAAACATAACTGTCTGCCAACCTTGGTTAAGGTCCACCGTTAGTTATTACTTATTTTAGCACCTTATTTGCACATACTTTTATTTTTACTGAGTAGAAGATGCGGAGCATTACATGCGTACATGCATATAGGGTTACACCAGGGTCTGGACCTGTGTATCTTTGGCACAAATAGGAATTGTGGTACCAAATTGAAACTACGTACTATTTCACAGATTCAATTAGCCATTGTTTCTTTTTTATGTACTATTTGTAAGAACTATTTTTTTAACATTTCTATTAATTTTTTGTCTTCTCAAATCATATTTTATATCCTAACCAGTACTTGGTCACATAAAATGTTTCTATGCAGCCATCTTCACTGAAGCGACTGGTTGGGGATATAAAGGGACAAAAACATTCACGGCCCAGTGACATATCAAAGCTCTTCACAAATAAGCTCACTTTTCCTCTTCCAGAGGTTAGCTTCTGTTGCTGATTCTATTTGCAAAACAATACACAAAACGAGCTATTTGAATGTGCACTCACAACACAAACTATTAGAAAGTTATTTAGCAGTCACTCCACATTTTAAAGTTTCCTGTAGCTTGAGGTCCCAGAGTTCTGACTTTCGTTCGTTTTTTTTTTTTTACCTACAGGAAGATGAGCAACTACGGGTTTTCAATAACCAGATCGAAGAGGATAGAAAGATTATTATTTCGAGGCATAATCTTGTTAAGTTGCACAAGGTTTTGATGCAGATTTTGTGATTCCCATTCATCCATTACAGTGGCATGCAGGCTACCATTTCTCTTGTTTAGTTTTTTATTTACATCCTGTGCCCCACAATTGATTAATGCAGGTGCTTGAAGAACACGAGGTTTCTTGTGATGAACTTTTGCATGTGAAGTCTGATGGTGTTATTTTGACGAAACAACGTATGTCCTGTCAAAACTTCTATTCGTTCTTGTAATAGAATATTGTGCATATGTTATCAGCTGATGGTTTTATTGTCTGTCTGTCGTAATGGTATGGTGCATTAAAATTTTGGAGGGTTAAAATCATTTTCCTAATGGCAGCATGAAAATTTGCTAATGGTACTTTGCATGAAAATCTTTAAAAATTGCAAGCTGTGGAATACGCTAATGGGGGCGTGGGCACCCCTGGGCGCCAAACAATTACCACACAAATATTTTAAAAATTGGATGCATTGTTTTTTATACCAGTTGTTGTGTCACGAGGCTCCAGCCTCAGCCCAACAACACGAGAAGAGAGAGACCTTGTCTTCTTCTTTGCCTCCCTTTTCTCTAGGTGCTCACAGCTGTCTAAATAGCCATAGGTGCTGGGCAACTAAGCTTAACAAACAAACAACCCAATCCTATCTAAACAACTCTAGTATAACAATTTACTAACTGATACTTGTCTAATGACTGACAAATTTCCGCTTATTTATTATGTTGTGGCTTCCACGCCACAACATACTAGAAGTTGTTGATAATAATCTTGAACCGTTGTGTATCCATTAAACTTTGTCCGGTTTACTTTAATGCTGTAGTTGGTTGGTTGCAGTGTATCTCTTTCGTTGCCTTATTCAGTGGTAGGATTCCATTACCAGTCTCAAGGTAAAGCTGATGTGGGATGTATACTCAGCAAGTTTGTTGTTCATTGCAGGAGCGGAGAGGGTGGTTGGATGGGCTAGAAATCACTATTTGTCATCAACAGTTTCTCCGTCTATCAAGGGTGACAGGTTAATTATTCCCCGCAAGAGGTACTTCTGCTTAACATTGAAAATTGTTTTGGTTGGTCATTTTACTTTGGCTGGCCTCTTATGATTTGTGTTTTTCAAAAAATTTATGTGAAGTTTGGATATAGCAATCGAGAGACTTAAGGAACAAGTTACCACAACTAAGAAATCCTCTCAAAACCTGAAGGTATAAAACAACTTATCAATGCCATAAGAATCTTGCTTCTACTTTCTATTGTGCATCATAGCTACTTGCTACGCCCATCCAAACTCATAAGCTCCCTAAATTCAGGTTTTGGCTAAAGATGAGTATGAGCGGAATTTCATTTCCGCGGTTGTACCTCCTAATGAAATTGGAGTGAGATTTGACGATATTGGTGCACTTGAGGATGTCAAGAAGACACTGGATGAGCTTGTTACTCTTCCTATGAGGCGGCCTGAGCTTTTTTCACATGGTAACTTATTAAGGGTATGACTTCCTGTTCTGCTAGATATATAATTATTGCTGCACCTTTTATGCTAGATGCACCATGGAATTTGAATATTGCATGGAGGTCATTGTTTTACTATTCTAGTGGGAAGGGATTAGTACATGAATATATATTCCTTGAATTTTCATCTTGAAAGGAATACCTCTATGGATATTGTTGCTTTCAAGTATCCAGAAGCTTGTTTCATAGCCTGAGTATTATGATGGGTTGTTCACTTGTTAATTACCACATGCGTAGATGTTATTTGAGGCATTTCTATATATGCAGTGGCTAATTGCTACAGAAAAAATATGATAGGAAAAAATATGTGCCTGCGTCATTGGTCGTAACATATGTTAGCACTCAGCACGGATTGTGTGGTTGCATGTGTTATGCTCCCATAGGTGCTACAGAAAAAATGTGATAGGAAAAAATATGTGCCTGCGTCATTGGTCGTAACATATGTTAGCACTCAGCACGGATTGTGTGGTTGCATGTGTTATGCTCCCATAGGCTCTAGCTGGTTGATATTGACTTGCTTGGGTTCTTTATCTGTTAAAAATATTGAGCTTAGATGGCTACATATTTATTTGCCCAATCATACTTAGGGCTTGTTTTCATGATAGTTACTGTTCAGTGTGCAAGCGATGATTAATTAGCATAGCAAGTTGCATATTCCTGTGGAGTTAAAAAGTCAGTTTTCAAGTCAAGCACAACCCAAATGCGGATGTTCCACAATTAAAACCATCTTGTGTTCTTAGTTGAATTATGTCAAATAAACAAAATTTGGAGTCTGCAAATTGAAACACATTTTTTGCTGGAGATACAAATGCAGAGATTCTGCAATGAAATCACAACTTTTATGGTCCTTAGACAAATAAAATTGTTTGAGTTTGGTCCTCTTAATAGTTTAATGTATGAGTTGTGGATGTTTTATCAAAGTTCAATCAGTCTACCTTGTCACGCCCTTCCTACCAGAAGTTCTGCATATTTGAACAGGCATAAATGCATCACTGAATTACTAACTATGACTTTTTTCTGGACCTTTTCAGCCCTGTAAAGGTGTTTTGCTTTTTGGCCCTCCTGGAACAGGAAAAACACTTTTGGCAAAAGCTCTTGCGACAGAAGCTGGAGCAAATTTTATCAGCATAACTGGCTCTACACTCACATCAAAGGTGATTTATTTGACTTCTGTCCTTATATGAATTATTTCAATTGCTTCTGCTTCATATAATTATGTACTTATGTCATCTGATCATTGCTCCAGAGTAATTATTGGACTGCTATTATTTGTCATAAATATTACTTCTTGCAGTAAAGTTCTAAAAGGTTAACAGTAGGAGCCTATCCTACTGTAATTACCGTAAAAAAAGTTCTAAAAGGTTGGGTAATCCATGTTTGCTGAGAAAGGAATCTGACGTCCTTTTGTTGTGATAATTCAATTAATCCATCATGCTATAGTGTTCCAAAAATCCATAAGAAATCTTGTATGTAGCATAAAGTTAAATAAACAGGCATGAATTCAACTTCAATTTGATCTTTGGCGTAGAGATTCCTGAAACAAGGAGTACTGTTAGCAGATGATGAACAATGCCTGACTGACTGCTTATATGGTTTGTTTATTCACAACTAGGATGAATTTAAAATTGATCCTTTTTGGAAGGAACATAAATTTGTTTGTACCACATACATGAATGTGTACTATCCCATGCAAAGCTCATTTTTTACCGAGCACTGCCTAAAATTCTTCTTTGAATAAACAGTGGTTTGGAGATGCTGAGAAGCTCACAAAGGCCCTTTTCTCCTTCGCGAGTAGATTAGCCCCAGTCATCATATTTGTGGATGAGGTATGTGTAGTAAAATAAAGAAGAAACTAGAAGTTCTTATGTATCCCTAACTCAATTCATGTCATCATTTTAGTTTAAATCAGACATGGTTCAGTGGTCTTGCATGACCTCCTGGTTACAATATGATTTGATTGATATAACAGGTTGACAGCTTACTTGGTGCAAGAGGAGGCGCATTTGAGCATGAAGCAACAAGGAGGATGCGAAATGAATTTATGGCAGCTTGGGATGGTCTCAGGTCAAAAGAGAGCCAGAGGATCCTTATTCTTGGTGCTACAAATCGCCCATTTGATCTGGATGATGCTGTTATACGGCGTTTACCTAGACGGTAACTCTGAATCAATGTTTATGCTTCAAGATAAATGTAAGCAATGCTAGTCTAGCAGCAAGATCTTAATCGGCTGTATGTCTGCAGGATATATGTTGACCTTCCGGATGCACAAAACCGAATGAAAATTCTCAAAATTTTACTTGCTAAAGAAAAGCTAGAATCGGATTTTAAATTTGATGAGCTTGCAAACACCACAGAAGGTTACTCAGGGAGTGATCTGAAGGTATTTCATTAGACAAAACCTGTGTTCTTGTCAGAATATTGAAACTGTTCTGTTCTTTTCTCGTGTCCATGTGGATCCATTCACTGTTAATTTATGCAGAACCTATGCGTAGCTGCCGCATATAGGCCAGTTCATGAACTCTTAGAAGAAGAAAAGAAGGTACATGTGCTCCTTTGACTTGTTTTCATGTGTGAAATTTGTGTCATGAAGATTATGTGTGAAACTTTTGATCAAGTTTTCTTCTTGACATGATTCATCATTTTCCAGGGAGACATGAGTAACGAAAGCAGTTATTTGAGACCCCTTAGATTGGACGATTTTATCCAAGCAAAAGCTAAGGTATTCTGACCTCGTCACGCTTCACGGCCTAATCTCCTCTCTTTAATACTTATCTGTTATTCTCTAAATGCAGGTTAGCCCGTCTGTTTCTTATGACGCAACAAGCATGAATGAATTAAGAAAATGGAATGAACAGTATGGAGAGGGTGGCAGCCGGACAAAATCCCCATTTGGGTTTGGCAAGTGACATCTTATTAAAATTTCCAGTCCTGTATTGTCTCACTGTAACATCAATAGGGTTCCTATTCTAGTATACGAAATCAGTATCTTTTTTGTTTTACCTTGAGCCTATTCATCTCACCGTGCAATCACCTACTGCGATAAGCAATTATCAAAATGCTTCCCCCCACAAACACCTACACCCACACACACCTTTTGTAAAAAA
The DNA here is from genome assembly GCA_001182835.1 of Oropetium thomaeum. Lineage (NCBI taxonomy): Eukaryota > Viridiplantae > Streptophyta > Magnoliopsida > Poales > Poaceae > Oropetium > Oropetium thomaeum. The sequence goes on from LFJQ01000012.1 coordinate 676,220, forward strand.
AACAAATATAAAATGCAATGCCGATTTTCCCTTTCCTATACGAGTTGGTATTATCGGAACGAATATGTTTATACACTAGAAAATGTCGTAACTGAGCTACAAATTATTATCTAGATAATTAAGCTGTAGGCTTGAAAGATGTGTGTAGGTAGCCCTTGAATTTTTGTTCAAACTATCATGGAACTGAATTGAACAACTTCAGAAACAGTCGATTTTGGAACAGATACTGTGAATTACTAATTTTTAACTACTCTGAAGTACTCCTCATATTTTCTTATAAAAATTTTGGTACTGTAATTTTGCTCCCTTATTTAAGGTTTCGATTGCTGTATGTATCTATATATCAATCTACTGGCATAGAGCTGCACTATCATCTTGAGTGCATGACATAAATGACAAGATAAGATGATCGGATTACGTCCAAGCAAGGCGAGTAGTTGGAACAAATGATCCTGTAGTCCAGTAATCGGGTCTTGTCAGCGAGGACTCGGCACCACATGCGTCTGCATTTGCCTGGCGAATTGGCATGCCGTCATTTGCGGGGAGTGAGGGACTGAGAGTCCAATTCTCTCCAGGGCCCAGGGTCCAGCTCTCTCTTTTAGTCATGATTCAAGGCATGCTATCTCTTTTCATTTTTTTTTTTTTTTGCGTCCAGGGCATGATGGGAGCCTAGTTCCTTGTGTATAATGTTGTCTTTAAGAAGAATTTATAGTTCAGCGTTATGTTCTCAAACATGCAGTAGTCGTTGGGCGAGAACCCACTATTTGTTCACAGGCCACCGTAGGTATGATGTCCTATTTATTCCAGGGCAACGAAGCTGTCAATGGCGTGAGGTCCCTCCCAGATCCCAATATGTAATTTATAACCATGTTCCACCAAATGTTTTGGTAGGATAATGATACAATCCAAATAAGAACATAGCTTGAGTGACCGATGCGAACGTACACTCGAAAGTCGCTAAATGTCCACAAGAAAGTCGTTCTCATAGTCGATTCAAGTAAACAGAAAGTGAGAGAAAAATTATATGCACCATTCGTTTTAAATTTATAACGACTCTTGTTAGAGGTCTGGATCCAGAGTAGTTCACCAGGTTAGAGATATGCTTGGTTTTGTTGTCAACTAGTAACATCTGCACATCATCCAATTTTATGAACAAAAGTGTTTGCTTTCTTTTTCCTAGAGTGAGGGCCAGCAATGTAGGCCATGTATGCCTCCAGACGGCTTCCTAGCAGGATCGGGAACACTCACAAATTAACAACACACGCAACATGCACGTACTTGGTGGAAACCAACTATTGCCCGTTGGTCAGAAAATTGTATGTGTGCTGGTGCTGTACCTCAGTGGCTGACGGAATTTGCTATATCTTTTTTTTTTTATATATGCGGTTGATATAGCCTATATTCAACGTCAATACATATACGTTACAGTATGAAAGAAGACTCAGCGCCAACCAAAGATTTCAAGGTTGAATATTCGAGCAACAGTGTACTACCTACTCTATGACTAGTTTTTTTTCCCTAAAAAAATTTGTCTAACTCACCTCGCACGATCCTGTCATCGTTTCTTCGATGAATCAAGCTAATTATTAGTACGAACTAATTAAAAATTAGCTCTTGTCCATCAATCAGAACCTATTCTGTTTTTTTTTAAAAAAAAATGTTAGCGTTGAAGAGCATTCAAGAGTCAAGACTCGGTTCAAGTTATCGTGTAGGACTTAAAGCGATGGAAAGACAAAGGAAGGGACGTTCAGTGATCGATCGGTTTCCCATACCCACCCGCCCCCGTCCGGCTCCAACTCCAACATGATCCAGTCATCAAGAATCATCCGATCGAGCAAAGATGCTCCCTTCCCACCAACCCCGTCAAGTCTGACATGGCATCCAACGGTAGGTGACTCATCTCCGTACTAAATCCGGAGCTAACACCTCTCGTCTCTCTATGACCGAAATACCCTCCAGTGGAGGATAGAGGAAAAAAACTAGGAATCATACTCGAAAGATAATGATAAGATCTCTACTAACTTAGAAATGTGAGTTGATGATGATTCTGGTCTGTCGTCACCTCGACTGCAATTCATATGTTATACTCACTCTGTCTTAAAATAGAGTTCGTTTTGAATAAAATATTGATTAAATATTAAAAATATAAATTATAAATTATTTTTAATTTATTAATATTTAGATATGAAAATCATATGAATAAATTTGTTTTGAAAAGTACTTTAAGAACAATATATATGCATTACTTTTCAACAAATATTTTTATAAAAAATAGAAGTTAAAGTTACGTTTTAAAAACCATATTATTGTCCAAAATAAACTCTATTATAAAACGAAGGAAGTATAATAGAGACTATTAAATTAAAATATTTGATATATTTAATAAATATATTTAAAATAGTTTTATCTACACACATGGACATGAAACTAGTAATAATATAAAAAATGGTGCTAGTTATCAAGGAAGTATACTTGTCACAAGAAAATGTTTCGCACAAGAAAGGCGTGCTGCTTTGCATGCTGCCACTACACCTACCGCTCGAGAAAATTCATTCATCAGCACGCGCCCAAATCTTAAGAAAGGGCAGTAGTAACCCTAAAAAAGGGGGCAGCGGTAGGTGTGGAACGTGCGAGGTAGCTGCCGGGGCAACACAGGGACTCGATACCAAATTTACGCAATTACTCTGCAGCGTCTGGAGAGGCGATGCGCCGTGCGCGGCCCACTATTTTACGCCCCGCATTTCGACCACTCGCAGCTCGAACCAATTGCATCGCCTGCCGCGTGCGCCATTCGTCGCCTCCGACTCCGACTTCGACTTCGCCGCTTCGGACGGATTGCGCGGCTCCACCGCAGCTGGTAGATTCGGCCGCCGCCGCGTCCTTCCCTGCATCGGGAGAGCATCGAGAAAGCAATGGAGGCGAGTGGCGTGGGCCTGGCGCTGCAGTCGCGGGCGGCCGGGTTCGGCTCCGGCCGGCGCCGGGGCGCGCTTTACAGCGGCAGCGAGAGCCGATCGCGGATCGGGAGCCTGAAGGTCGGCGAACCTGCGGGCGTGGCCGCAGCCGTGCGGACTCGGGGGTCAAAGCCACTCGCCCCGCTACGCGCGAAGAAATCGCCTGGAGGTACAGGTCGTCGCCTCTCTCCTCTTTTTTTTATTCCCCTTTCCCTTTGTGTGATCAGAATGGTGCGATTAGAAAAAACTAGTATATCTGGTGTGGATTTGCGTATGCTGTTTTTGGTCATTTTCATAGAAATTTGATCCATAAAACCTTGAATGGAACAAGAGTGTGCAATTTCGGTCGATAATTGTTGACTGTTTATTGTTTGCTTCTTCTCTCGGTTCGGATTTTGAATCCTTGCTCGGTTAGATACCGCAGGTCCACAGTACCATACTTTGCAGCGCTCTTAATTTCATCGGGAAAAAATGCAAATAATCTGCCACTTGAAAGAGGACATACCTTTATAGGCTGACAGCTTGCATCTAGCTTATGGATAAATTGGTTGGAATCGCAAGGTTGTGATCGTATAGAAGGTCAATTTGTGAAGCATTAGTTTCTTTTAAGGATGTTCATGACATGTAATTTATTCATACATAAATCCAGTTGGACTGACGTTTTCCCATGATCTTTGTGCCTACCCAGGTCATGAAAGCTTGCATAATTCTGTGGATGATGCACTCTTGTTAAAGGTATATCAACTAATATCCACTATTCTTCATATAATGTGCTCAAAGCTGCTTCTGGACTTTGCTTGCATTTATGTATATTTGCGTGAATAATATTTGTTGTGCTGTAATTTCAGAGAAAATCTGAGGAAGTTCTATTCTACTTGAATGGGAGATGTATTTACTTAGTAGGTTAGTTCCGATCCTTTTTAGTATTAAGGTTGCTAGAGAAATTAAGCATTTACATGAAACTGCTGTTTGATTTTTCTTATATTGACAAGTAAACGTGTATGTGCAGGAATGATGGGTTCTGGAAAAAGTACTGTGGGAAAGATTATGTCTGAAGTCTTGGGTTACTCGTTCTTTGATAGGTTCGTCTTTTGTCTTTAAAGTAAAGCAGAGTTAGCACTGGTTTGCGCATACAGATGCAGAGGTACTGATGGAAGATTTTATTGTCCAAATTATTTTTACAGTGACAAATTAGTGGAGCAAGCTGTGGGAATGCCTTCAGTTGCTCAAATATTCAAGGTTCATAGTGAAGCTTTTTTCCGGGATAATGAGGTAATGGTTGCTGAACTTTATTTGCTACTGCCCTCAAGCAGTCTCTGCATAGGTTTCACTAATCTATGACACTCAGGGTTGGAAACTTTTACTTACGATTTCCACTTTCAACTTCCACTCCTTGCAGAGTAGTGTATTGAGGGATTTGTCCTCGATGCGGCGGCTAGTTGTTGCCACTGGAGGCGGTGCTGTTATCCGGCCCATTAATTGGTATTTTGTAGTTGACTTTAGCTTTTTCTCATTTACAGCTTCTCGTCTTTTTCTTTGATTTAATAACTTTTTGATCCTATGCTGTATTATTAGGCAATATATGAAGAAGGGCTTGTCTGTTTGGTTAGATGTGCCCTTGGATGCTCTTGCTAGGCGTATTGCTAAAGTGGGAACAGCATCTCGTCCTCTTCTGGATCAACCATCTGGTGATCCATACACAATGGTAGCTACATGTTCCTTTATTATCATCCATACTTTTGAATTTAAAATAGAATATGCATATTTTCCAAATTTGATTTTTGAGGTAGTATATGAATGCTCACCATGTTCCTTGTACCATAGGCTTTTTCTAAGCTCAGCATGCTTGCGGAGCAAAGGGGTGATGCTTATGCAAATGCGGATGTCAGAGTTTCTCTAGAAGGTACGTTTCACAACATATTTACTTTGGGTTAACTGTTACTTGACACAGCGTTCCTTCAATGGAATAACATGTCTTCATTTGCAGAGATTGCATCCAAACAGGGCCACGGTGATGTTTCTAAGCTGACACCAACGGATATCGCTATTGAGGTACTTGCAAGAACCTTTTTTGCCCATCACCTGCTGCAATGTGAATTTCATTCTTCTCCTGAAGAAAAAAAAAACATGAAGAACAACTCTCCTAACAGAAAACCATTCGCCTCTATGCAGTCACTTCACAAGATCGAGAGCTTCGTCATCGATGCTGCAGCTGCCAAATCAGCCACGGACTCACAGATTCAAAGGATGCATACCCTGTAGAGTGTTGGTTTTGTTTTGTTATACAACTAGTGTAACGCTTAGCGATGTTGAGTTATTTGTTCATTCCACTAAAGAAAAGCCCAACTGAAGGGTCTTGTCCTTGTAAGATGTAAAAAAGATGGAATAAAATAACTGATCCGAAAAGGTCATATTTGCTGAAACGTCACTGTCTTCACTCTGGTTTGCTTATGCTGATTCATTTTCACTGTACTGAAATGTACTCTGAGCAGTCTGGTGCCAAACGTCACCGTCATCTGCGTCGGCAACCGGGCATAGACCACATATTTCAGATGGCTCCATGAGCAGGGTATTCACTGAAGCGGCAACGCACGGTCCACGATGCCAATGCTCGGCGGCTCCGGCAGGAAGGACGCCCGAGAGCCACAAGCGCGGCGGACGGCACATCATGAACTCGCCCCGCCGTAAGATGACAAGGCCTAACTGCTTAGTGCTTACACGTACTGGACAAAATAATTTGTGATTTGCTCCCTTAATTTTAGCTGTTTTATTGAATAAAATAAAATAAATAAAGGTCCTGGAACGTTATTTTTTTTACACCAAAATTCGGTGTCGCTAACGCCAAACTGAAATATACAGTCATGCTCTTCTCATAGCTGCTTATAACTGACAACTACATAGACGCGAACCCAGTTGTAATGTCCATAAAAGAACAAAAGAATGATCATCACAAAAGAGGGGAAAAAAGAAGGAGAAAATCAAGTCCCTGTTTGCCTTAGTAACCCAATCCACATTGCTCGAGGCCATCATGTCCTCACTGCCCGAGCTTCCTCCATATGCCTTTCCGTGCTGTGAGGCACTTCAATTTGCCAAACACAAAACCGGACTTCGGAGGGTTGCCATCCACGAGCGTGTTCTCGTATATCTCCTTGCATTCTTGTACAACCTAACAAACGACGAGGGAGTACTGATTAACCATAGCATGCAATGATTAATGACAGTAACAATCATCAGTCATCAGTCATCACATGTTCCCCACCTCCCCGGTCAGAATGCACAGATTGGCACTTGTCCTAGATCACCGATTTATTATGCTAAAAAAGCAATACAACAGGTGTATATGAGATGAGAATTCGTGTGTCCTTACTTCCTTGGCTTCCTTTCTTGGTATGCCTTCTCGCATTGCCACAAGCTTCTCAACAACCTCGGGCTATTAAACAAAACAAAGAGTATCACAAGGTATGAATATGATGTTAGATGTTCAGACGATCAAGCATTAGAATATGAATATATCTGTTAGTAAATTACCGGGCAATCAGGTTGATGTTCTAGAATATTTGTATAGATGAGAGTAAAGCTATCCAAACTCTCAGCTGAAGCAAGCTCCCTCAGATCAGCCAAAATGCGCACTCTGCTTTCAACTTTCTGGAGCACAATGTAGTGACAACTTTCAGTAACTGGTTCAAGTTTTATAGAAGTGTACAACAAGAAATGTATTTTTAGGACTATGGGTATTTAGTACAAAAAAATACAGCATCCAGTTCGGTTTTAGAATAAAATACATGTCGATTGCAGTCAGTATTCAAATTAACACATGCTATTGTGAAAACAACAAACTCCCAGCAGAACTTACTGTCACATTAACGTGCTCCCTGAAGAAATCCATAAGCACTTCTTCATCCAGCCTCATCCTCTCTATTGTTTCTTCCTTTATGTAGTTTTTCTGAAGCAAAAGGAAAAACATTTGAGCTACTGAAAGGACTCATCAGGCAGCAGTTACAAGATTTGCTCCCTAAAAATTATCATAGTTGCAAAGGGCTCACGGCACAGTGGCAAAGACAACAGGCCGGAGTGCTCGTGCCCAGGATTGGATCTGTGGCGCTGCGCCACCTTACGCTGCAGGGGCCTCCTTTGCGGTATTTAATAAATAAAAAAGAGGTTATCATAGCAGCTTCATAGATGCTGGCACATTGTCTCTCTTGGGAGGGAAAGCAAGGAATGTTCTGTGAAATCGCTCATCTGTCCCATACGGGATGGTTTGTTGGTAACATTGTGGAAGTCCTACTTTCATGGTGTCAAAGGTCCCTCCAGAGATTAACAACTATTTAGGGTACAAGCCACGAGTAAACGTACAGTATTCCAAATAGTAATAATGGTCGTTCTACAAACCTGAGTAAGGAGATGCTCAACGTACACAACAATTGTTTCCTCTATGCAAGCCTCCACAAATCTCCGAAATGACCTTTCTTCAATATAACTAAACAAACAAACATGACTAGAAAAATAAGGTACATATAACGCCCATTATAACCATCAGGAAAACTTTAGATTGTAAGTGTTTCACTCAGACAAACTATAAGCTAAATTGTATTAACAATCAAACCTCCGAAGGAGCCATTAAATATATTCGCTAAAATGCATTGGAGCTACCTGAAACTATTTCCCAATTCTTTCCAGCATTTTAAAATACAATCAGTGTTTGATATTTGCCAGCATAGAGTTTGCTGTGGTGCAATATTTTCATAATTGTGTCGTATAAGCAAACGAAAAAGCAATATAAGCAACAGGATTTCCGGTTAATATACATTCATACATAGTTCCATACAAAACTTTTTGGTTATATTAAAACTTACATTTTAACATCCGCAAAATAATCGGCAAACGTGGCGACAAGATATTCTGTGACCATTCCTTCTAGCCAGTCTGAACATAGAGAAATAAAATTCGATGAGACACCTAACAAGACAAGAAGACATGCTACATTTTGAATATTGTTTGCTCTATCACTGGACAGATGATAGGTGTAATATGAAATAATACCTTTCTGGTAAAGTTTCACAAGTAGATCCTGCACACCTGGGTCTTCAAAAATAACACTAACAGTTTGAAGGACAGCCTCCTGTTGCAATAAAAAAAGTGTGCTTTTATCCAAATATAAAGTTTTCAGCCAATTCCTCGTGAGACCACAGAGTTGATCAGTGGGTACTATTCTAGCACCAGATTCTCAAGCAATACTTGAAGGTGGCAACAAAACTACCAATAGCTAACCATGCTGGTGCCAGTTTTTTTTTTTTTTCTTTTTTAGAGGGGAGGGTTGCTGGTGCCAGTTTCACAATTCAACTTGCTTTCCAAGAAGCTAAACAAAGTTAGAAGAAGTAAAAGACTGTGTTAGCATCTTTCTGATGACCTCCACATTCGTGACAAGATTTTTTAGTTTCCATGAAATCACATGAACCACATCTAACAAAAAATGTTCGTTCAGGACAAAACAGCACACTAGTTTGATGTATACCAAGTAAGCAAAACGAACCAGTATAAATGAAAAGGCAAAGAGCAACACCATTTTTACCCATTGGTAACTATATCATATGGATGCAGAACAAACCTTGGCAACCTCAAGAAATCCTTTGCAGGTGTCCTCAAAATTAACCTGCAAAAGAGCATTTTCCATAAGAGTTCAAAAGGCTTAAAATGTGTGAATATATAGAAACATGGAGAACTTAACGTGAAGCACCATAATATTAGAAACTACAATTTTATAGAAAATGCACCCAAGAACCGAGAACATGAAGTGGCAGAAACCAGATTTCTCACACATGTTTTTCTCCCAATTTAAATTTATGGTTTCTTTATATGACATATAAGAAAAGAGTAAAAGCTCCGATGCAGATTCACACCTGTTCAGCATAGTTTTGTGGAAGTGCCTCCAACGTACTGCTACTTAGTTCCGATGAAAGTTCGTAACAACGCAGGTTATTGTTAATCTGCACACCCAATATCAGGAGCAAATAATAAGAAACAAAGAAATGCAGGAAAGTCGCATCATATTAAATTCCAGAAGGACAAATCATATACCAATGCACACAGAGATTCTAGACCAACATCAGAAGCCGGCTCCTCAAGCATTTGCCTCTCAGCTGCTTGAAAATCAAGCATGACCTGCAAGGGAACCAAAGCAGAATATTAAAATGATATATTGGCTAGCTAATTCAAACAGCAGGAAGCATTGCAAAACAAAATCAGATCTGACCCACATGTACTCAAAGGGAAACTGCATAAATAAATACCTGAATAACTGCAAGGGCAATACGGTATAACATTACGTCTGTGCTATTATCTCTAACAATCTGAACTTGCTCGGTCAATATTCTGAATAGATCTACAGCTGCAGGTGTATATAGTTTTCCATCCTCGGTACTCTTTGGTGGTTGAGTTTTGTCAGCCTCCAGAATGTTACTGTACCATTTCTGTAGAAGAAAACAAGAAAAGGTATATGATTATCATGATTATTTTCATATAGAATTCAGCAAGAACTAGGAGTTACCTTAGTTGTTGCCTGCATGCGCTCAACATACATATTCATGAGGGGATCCAATGCACCACTTTCAGAACAAACTTGGGCAAGTGATTCATCCACACCAAGACCAATCAGATTTTCTTGATATTGCACGACCCAACCAGTTACCTACAGTGACTAGTATGTTAAAATGCTTGCTAAGAACAGAAATCAAATATGTAATAACAGTGAATATAGCTAGTGTGTGGTGCACCCAATAGCATAAACCAAACGAAAACAATACAATAGTGTGTCATTTCTACAACCAAACAGCAGAGGATAAATTGGAATACTGGAAATAAGATACCTTCAGGATATTTATATTTTGAATATCGTTTGCTCTATCACTTAGAAGTCGTAGCATCTGAGTGAATCTTTCGGTATATAGGTTCACCATGAGCTGGAAAATTTCATATCTGCATAGAAATAAGAAACATGACACTTCAAGGAAAAAAAAAATAAGGAAGCAACTAAGAACCTTTCTACATATCACTATTTCTAAGGATAGCCCTCTCAGAATGTTAGCAGATGATGCCATGTCAAGATAACCAATTGGACCTTCAACGCTATATACAAGGGAAAACATCATCATTTAGCAATACACCCTTATCTTAAAACATTCCCAAAAACTGAACCATGAGATAACACAAGATATTACATCTTCAATTGGTCATTATACAAGCTCCGAACATGTCTGTCTTGTTACAGTTTTTAGTTTCAAAAGGCTAATGTATTAAGTCAAGAACTCAAGGTATGAAAACTTGTCTTGTTACAATAAAATGGCTACCAACTTTTTGTATATATAGAACCGAGATTCTAAAGTATAGCAGATAAGTACAGTGTATTGAATCATCAGTACCTAGGAGGGAAACATGGCGCAACATAATCATATATATCACCAAGCTCCTCCCCAATCTGTGTAACAATGGAAGCAGAGTAGGAAGCTATAAGTTGTAAGATTCGATTTGCCAAATCAAGGTAAGTGTTTTTCTAAAGATTTACCGTAAAAAAATATTGCGCAAGATTGGGCTTTGGCATGCACTGTATTAGAACTTCTTTTTTTCACTTAACACTTAGATCTTTTAAGGCACTTAACAGTTACATCATCCTTAGAGGTCCTTAGACAATAACAGGTATGTAGCACTAATATATGTTCGCATGGCTGTGTCAGCCCCCACTTTGGGGCCAATATATGGACCCTGCACAAGCGGGAGCTACGTGTACCAGGCTGCCCGTTTTATTGTTGTCCCTACTGTTTGCAAAACATTTTTACCATTGCCCATGTTTGTAAACAAGAAGGGCCAATGATGCAACATTTGAGATAGTAAATGCAACAAGCGAAAAAAAGAGGTCAATCTCATATTTAGACCCCAAAATGGGGGCACGATGCATATGCACAACATGTTTTGACCATTACAGTTACAGTTTGGAAACTATCAATCACATGCCTTTTGAGGAGTACATAAATCAAGGATACGTATTTCGTTTATCAGTAACAAAGGCTAAAAGAACTGAGTACATACTGCTTTAGCTTCCTCCAAAGCTTCCATCAAGTCCTCCCCAAAAACAAGCTGAGTGATCAAAACATTAGCAACTGCTGTGGATGAAATGTGATCATCGGAAATAATATCTTGAAATCCTGGACTGACTTAAGCAGTACCTCAGTAAGCAACTTGTTGAAGCGGGCCTCAACAGCCATCCTGATGCATTCATAGCATTTGTCCTTGTAGCCCTTTCCCTGAACCTTTGATTTAGGAGTGCCCATTCTTGGGGTAGCTGTTGCACCTTTTCTGCAAACATTTTGGTGAGGTGAGTCAAAATCATTGATAAGTTAATCAGAGATAATCTGGTGAAATTTATTCATAGGTTCTCGGGTTCTCATATATTTTTTCAATTGATATTGATATCTATGGGTGATAGACAAAATGCTAACATATTAATGTACCACGACCATCAGAATACTATCAACATGCATAAATATGCAAGGTGCTGAAATGAACAACAAATTAATCCATTTTTCTATAATAATAGCATGGACATAAATGATACTGGCACATGATATATCCTAAAGGATTTATGATTGCAATGCGATGAAGCATGACATATATGATCATAAAAAGGCAGCCTGGTGCATGTAGCTCCTGCTTGCACAGGGTCCAACCACTTTGGGTATTTCGTATGCAGCCTCTCGCTGCATATCTGCAAGAGGCTATTTCCAGGACTAGGACCCATGATCTCATGGTCACAAGGCAATAGCTTTACTGCTGTGCCAAGGCTCCCCTTTATACTGAGAAAAAAATATATATAAAAAGAGAAATAAGAAAATGGTGTACTTTGCAGTTCTACGTTGATTTGTTATTGTTGCCATCGCGCCTGCTCCCTCAGCCTCAGCTGCTTCTTCTGCAAGTTGTTGATCTATAATCTCTTGCATTTCAACAACCCTGATGTATTCGAACAAAGAAAAAAAAAGGAAATAATCTTGAATAAGGAATGTAAATTTGTGGGTTCATGTAATATGATTAAGTACCTATAAGCAAATGACTAGCAAGCACATACAGCATAGAAAATTATAACTCCAAAAATTAAATTTACGAAACCAAAACTATCATTGATAGCTTATTAAAACTGGAAGCGTGAAAAAGAAAAGGTAAAGGAAGACGTGTACATGAAAACACAAAGTTGCACAGACAAAAGGCAGTAGATATAAAGCAGCATTTAACTATGAGAATTTCAACTGTTCAAGTCCAAGATTCACTATTGACCATAGTGAAAGCACAACAGAAGAATGAAGTTATACCTCAAAGCTCGAACCAGTGTCTGAGGGCTGCAGAAAAGAGGTGGAAATATCAATACTAGCATGCATGAAACACCTTAAAATATAATTAAAGCATGGTTTTTGTTTACTGTTGCAACATTAATTGCCTTTTTTTGGGATAAAACATAAAACATAGCAGTGACATGTTTCATAGATCATAACAAGCTGTAACAAAATTACTGGAATACATCTTTACTATTGCAGACGAAAATGTTTGGTTCATGTTGTCACTATAGCAAGGATCTCCTTGCCTCATGCTAACAAGAATATGAATTTCTCTTGCTCATAGGAGAAACTCTCTCAGTTTTTGAACACAATTCTTTCATCTTGTCTTTAAAGTATAGAGAAATTGCAAGGCTTAATGTTTAGCATATTGTGCAAGGCATGTATGAGGAGGGTAAGCGACCAAAATCTAGGTTTTACAAAATACTAAAAAGAGCAACCCGGTGCACGTAGCTCCTAGTTGCGTAGGTCCGACCACTTTGGGTCTTTTGTATGGAGCATTTCCCTGCATTTCTACAAGAGCCTGTTTCCATGACTCAAACCCATGACTTCATGTTCATGGTCACAAGGCAATAACTTTATTACTGTGCAAGGCTCCCCTTCATATTAATCATTACAGTGCTCAATTTAATAGCATACACTTATAACAATAGAGCAATATAGTCATTTGCCATATCACACAGTACAGACAATGTCCCTGCCATTAAAAAAGGTACCTCTCTTTCGAAAGCCTGAAGAAGTTAGTGATATGACCCCATAACGTCTTCTCAAATGTGTCCCATGTCCGATCAACATCCTCAAAGTATTCTCTGTGGATTCAAGAAGATCCATCAGGCGAAACACATATATGTATCTCATTGCAATACAAGCCACAAGAAACATTGTGGCTATTGTTATAATCCTAGTGGACTTGATATCCCAATTATACCAAGATCGCAAACAATTCAGGAAGTTGTATGTGAAAAAAGCCATCTCTGACGTTGCAACTTCTAAATCTAAATAAAACAACTAACATGGATAGGTGACACGTTGGTTTTCTTTCCTTAAATCACCTAAATTTAAACGCATCATTTCGTCAGTAACAGTTCTATTACGTGTTCATTGGACACCAAAAAGAACATCATTGTAAGTAAACAGCCTAACTTTTTCACAGATGGAATAAAGTCCAAAAGTGGAAAGCAGTTGGTTGAGAACCGTTGCAAATGCAATACAGTATTAAACTACATGTGCCTGGTAATTGCTGATTAATGTGAATTGGGATGAACTAAACATATGTCTGAAATGCATTGTTACTCTCCAGTGTAATTGATATTAGTTAGTAACTACTTTCCAGATTTTGAAATTCAACAAAAGGAAGTAAGATTCACCTTAGTCGGCCAACTTCTTCCTTATGAGATGCAGCAGCAGCTAAAGCGAAACGTCGCTTTCCATCAAGTGCTGTTAACCTCTAATTTCAACAAATGGAAGATGATGTAGGAAAGTCAGATAAATAGCACACCTCAGAACATCGAATTATAGTGTTACAAAGTAAGCCACATAAGAAAAGTCAACCTCATAGGTGTGAATCAACTCTTTGTCATTGCTTAATGAGTCACGTGCTGCAGCTGCCTCAACAGAAATTGACATCATACCTCCCACATCCTAACAGCATTGACAAACAATAATAAGAACAATAAGATTACAATCACATGGTCAGTAACGTAGTTAACATGACCTTTAGGCTTTAGGTGACTCTGTTTTAAGAAATGTGGTGTGTCAGGAAACCTTTAAAGTTGTATTCAGGTTGTTTCTTGCATTACTAAGAAGCTTGATCTTGTCATGGTTCTCAATTAAAGTTTGACACTCCTGGCACAACCTGCAATCCATTAATGATAATAGGACTGATAAGAAAAACATATACCCTAAAAATGTGCTAGCCTAGCATAACAGTTATGCAAGAAAATGCGAAAAATTTAGAATCAAGATAATTAGCTTACTTGTCTATATCTATGAAGTTCTCACGTAGCTTGTTTATAGTTTCCTGAGATAAGGCAAGAGCATTGATGCCAGCATGGGCTTGCTCAACCTGTTTCAAGTGTAACAAAGATAACTCATCATACAGAAGACACATATGATGAATGATGATAATAGCAGCAATGCTAACTAAGCATACAGTGCAATTATTAAGAGTGATGGATAGTAAGCAATACCTGTTCGGCCACCATTGTACTGAGTTGAGCATCATTTGTCTGAAAATCGTATACAGTCAGACAATCAAGAGGCACATGAACAGATTGAAACAGAGAATGCAGTGCTAAAATCTTGAGAAGATATTGTGTGTGTACAAAAAATTAGTGAAGTATGTCAAATTTTAGATGTAAGCATGCTTTCTTTTCTTTTAATTCGGAACAGCTAAAGCTTGCCAAGGATGCCCCTGTCAAAACCTGAGAACCGACAAAGCTTCCCAGCAGTTTAGGCCGTTTAAAAATATGACCAATTTCTTTTGCAAAATGTATGCGGAAATATTTTTAATCGTTTCATACGGATATCCCAAAGAAAAATGTGGGGATCGTTAAAACAAAAAAAACATAGCAACATTAAATAAATACAAAAAAATGAAGACGAAGATGAAGTTGCTGGGTAAAAAATAAAATAATCGAATCATTATGATGACTGGAAAGTTTGTTCGAGGTAAATAGGAGGCAGAGAAAACTTCAACGTGCAATCAGCTTTCAGTTCTGGAGCATTTTGATTTATTTATTTATTTATTTTCGAAATACAGCAAGGGAGGCCCCTGCTGTGTAATTTCATTAAGAAATAAAAGGTATAGGAAAATTATAGTACAAAAGCATGAATTACTAAACAGAAAGTTAAAAAAAACAGTTGAAAATTCTAAACTGTGTTATCTAAGTGTTCTGTTCAGGTCTATCTTCCACTAGTTTTACTTGTGCATCAAACTTTCAGGTACAACTTTTCTGAAAGAGTTCAAATTTAGCTACTTGAATGCGCTGAATTTCGAACTTTCGTTGGAACCATAATTGCAGCTTTTAAATAGAAACAGACATTTATACTGAAACTATAGATAATTACTCAGGGTTCGAACCTACAGGCCCATGATTAGCAGAAATTATGCAAGACTTCAACAGAATTCTTTTAACATCTTGAACTGCTAAATATCCAGACCAGAAAATTTGGCATAAATCCCACAACACCATTCGTCATGAACAGATTGCATGTATTAACTTCTAACTGCAGAGGGATGCGCTTCTCAGGCTTGTCACTCTAAGAAGCTCAATCGCACATTACTAACTAGTCGCTGATTGACGCTTCCCAAATCTAATCATCAGGAACTGGGAATTACGTTATGGTACAATCCACACCATGGAGCACGATTGCAGACACGTGAGCAGCGGCCTATCAAGGCTCAAAGCGGGAGATAAAATTTGCACCAGGACACTCGCAACCAGATTGACAATGACGGACAGCGTTGAGCAAACTCATTTTGAAAGGCATTGAGCAAACTCATTCGCCCACGAACTTAGATTTCGTGACAATTGGCGGCACCACGGGTTCACAGCGGGTAAAATTGCGGGGTTCGGGGCGTGGATCACATCACCTGCTGCCGCGCGAGGTAGTCAGATTTGATGGAGGCGATGGACGAGAGGAGCTCCGGGGTCGAGAGCAGCTTCGCAACCTCCCGCACCGCCGCCTCCTTCGCCTCGATGCCCAGATCCTCCATGGCCACCGGCCGCCCGACGCCAGCAGCCTGCGCGGCGCCCGCTCAGGGCTACCTCCGAGAAGTCGCGCGTTCGAATGGGGCAGGGAGACGGTCGGAGGATGGCGCGCGCGGTGGGGTGGGATCGAAGACTCAGAGATCGTTGAGAGAGGCGTCTTTGTGGTTTGCCAGTTTTGCTACTTATGGTTGAGATGACTGACGGGGAAGAACCAACCGGCAAGGTGCGAGATCTGACACTTTCTTCTACACTCCACTCAGAGAAAATGCAATGCGGGATGAATTTTCGCACCTCGTCACGCGGTTTGAAGAAAAATCAATTCACTGTCTTTTTTTGTGACTAAAAAAATCAATTCACTGTTGCTTGTCAAATTAAAGCATTCTTGCATGAATGTTAATTCATTGCGAGTTTGCCATAAAAATCATGTGGTAGCTAAAGGCAACTTCCTTGTCTCGAACAAACTTGGAAGTGGAAGTAACTCGTGTCAGGATCTTTTGATTTCTAAACTTTTTCCTGAACTCCTTGAAGAGGCTTCCTGTAACCACCAAAGAAAAAGTCGAAACAGTTGTATATGTCAAGTAATAACTTGTTTTTTTTTACTAGTAGTAGTACCTTGAGAGGCTCCAAGAAACTTCATGTCGTGACAACATTATATAAAAGTCGCAAGTTAGATAACGGCTTACTCGTTTTTGATTTGTAACTGACTTTGAGTTAGAACATTTTTTTCCTTTTTTTTTTTGCAAAATACAAAGTCCAGGTAGCTGTCTACAAAACGACACTGTGCGTTCAATAAAACCAATAGACCAAGCAAATACTTTTGATAAGATTTAGATTTTCTTTTATTTTGTAGTAACCATTATTTAATAATACATATCACAAAATATAATAAATGTCTGTAGCATTTTTCATGACACACAGAACAAGCTCCATGACAAACATCCATTAGTTCTTTAATAATACATATGAAATGACTGTGTATAAACTACACACCTGAAGAAGCAAAAATGGTAATAAAAAACTTAATAAAAGTTAGGGGGCACTAAAAGTTGCTCCATCTGTTCTTAAAATGTCCATTTCTAGATTATGCCAAAACTAAACTTAACATCTTTTTTTTAGCACAACTAAACTTAACATCTGAGTCAGGGTCCAAAGGACCTCTCTCTAAACAGAAAAAAAAAGAAAAACACTTAACATCTGAGTCCCAATTCCCAAACTCACCAGGATTTGAGTCCCGGAAACGGATTGTAGCCCAGCCGGCCTTTGGCACGGAAACTGGCGACCGTGTTCTGGTCTTGCGGGTCCACCAGGTTGCAGGAGCTTGCGGGTCCACCAGGTTGCAGGAGGCCGGGCCTTTTCCGCATCGAGTACTGAACACTCGGCCCACCACGTGCAGGAGCAGCGCCGGGGAGCCCTAGCACGCCACCTCCCCTCCTCTCCGCTCCTTTCGCTCCCGCACTGCTCTCCTTCTCTCCTGTGGCCGCCGCCCGCCGCTCTCCTTTTCCTCTCCCTGCATCGGGTCACCGCTAAGCGCCGCTTTCCCTCTTCTCTCTGGTGCCCGCCCGCCACTCTCCCTCCTTTCTCTCCGTGTAGCCGCAGGCCCGCTGAGCTATCTATCCCTTTCCTGTCCTCGCGTCGCCGGTCGCCGCCGCCCTCGCCCGTATCTCCTACGACGCCGCCATCGGGCTTCACCGTTGTGTCGTCGGGCCGTGCTGTCGCTGTTCATCGGGCTTTCGTACCGGCACGCCACAAACACTAAGGTGGACGAAATCACAAGTTACCCTCGCCGCTGCCATGCTCCACCTTCAGAAACTTCGCCTCCCCGTCCTCCGTCACATTTCACCCATTCACCACTCTCTCCACATCGCCCTCCTATCCACTGAGGCCGTCGCTGTCTCTCTGATCCACTTCGCCGCCCAGGACTACCTCGTCACCACCTGCGGTCTCACCAAGCAGGAAGCCGCGAATGCCGCCAAGCACATCGCCCACTGTAAGTCTACCTCCAATGCGAACGCGGTGCTATCCTTCCTCGCCAGCCCAACCCTCGGCCTCTCCCTGGCCGACATCCAACATCTTGTTTCCCTGGACGCTCGTATCCTCAACTGCAGCGTCGAGAAGACCCTCCGGCCTCGCATCGATGCCTTTTTCAACCACGGTTTCACTGCCGCCCAGATCCGCATCTTCATCCGCCGGGCTCCACTCGTCTTTCGCTGTTTCAACGTTGAAGAGAAGCTCGGCTTCTGGGTGCCGTTCTTTGGGTCCCCCGAGAAGCTCCTCCGCATCATCAAGCGCAACTCTTACCTCGTCAGCACCAACCTCGACAGAGTTGTGGTCAACATCCAGCTACTGCGGGAGAATGGTCTAACTGATGATGAAATTGCCAAAGTGTGTGTGACCAATCCGAGACTGCTCAACAGTAAAACGGACGGCATCAGAGCCATCCTCATGCGTGCCGAAAAAATTGGCGTGCCACGGCACGCACCTATGTTCAGGCAGGTGGTGGCCAGCGTTGCATCTGTTGGCCCAGAGACCATGGCAGCCAAACTCAAGTTCATTGGTGAGATGCTCGGGTGCTCTGACGATGAGGTAGCGCAAGCGGTAAAACAGACCCCTGCACTGCTGAGGTGCTCCAGGGAGAAGCTTCAGCGTGCTTCAGAGTTCCTGACCAAAGTGGTCGGCGTAGATAATAAGTTCATTCTAGGTAGGCCAACCATCCTGACGTACAGCATTGAGCGTCGGCTTGCTCCCCGGCATTATGTAGTGAAGGTGCTCCTGGAGAATGGGTTGATGCATAAAGAGAAGAGCTTCTACTCAGTGATCACGGTTACTGACAAGACTTTTAAATCGAGGTATTTAATTCCTCATAAGGATGTTCTTCCAGGTCTTGCTGATGCATATGCATTAGCTTGCAAAGGAAAATTACCCACTTGAGGTGTGCTCTGAAGGATCCTGTTCCTATGTCCCAATGGAGATTTAAAATGGGTAGCTTCCATGATCGCATTTCATTCTAATCTCATTCAGATGTTGTGTGGCTCTTTTATGATAGCAGGGCATTCTTAATATATTTGGATAGTGTGTACTCCTATGCACTGTACTTGTCTACTTGCATCAGAATAGATCGTGATAACCTTACTAACTTGTAATCAACAAATCATGATGCTGCCATTTCTTTTTCTGTATGTTTGGGTTCTAAAATAAAATATATCATGTTGAGGTGAGTTTGAAGGGGACATCATAGCATTATTGTATTTGTTTAGGATGTTGTTTGGTAGTTTTTTTCTCTCTGCTCTAATCTGTTCACATAATGGTTGGGCATGATATGTGAATTGTCTATTCCATTGTAAGTTTCAGGTCTGTCGCACCATTGTATGCAAGTTTTTTGGTTCACCTTATAATGATGGTTTAGTTCAGAATATATTCTCAGTTTATTCCATGATCCTTTTTTTTATTGTCAGCTATTTTAGCTTTTCCTTCTCTGAACTGTGATCCTGAGAGCATTTTATTAGCTAGGTGAACTTTGTAACAGCTAATATATAGAGAGAGTTCAGAGTTGTGTGTGGGACTGCATCTGGTTCTCCCTTCCCTGCTGCTGTATGTTAAAATGCATAAGATTGGCCATGTCTGTTTCTTCATAATACGTTACATACTAGTTAGTGACTTGATTTTTTTCTTGCTGAGATGTGAATGTCCCCTTGGAAGGTTAGTTTGAGAGTTGACTCTTGACTTTTTCCATTTATGTCAGAGGTATTATATTTCACTCCAATAAATTATACTATAACTCAATACTAACACATGCCAACCAAACATGGGAAAATGATCCCAACCCAAGCTCTATCCAAGCAAAACGCTAGTCCATTCTAAAGCGATAATGCCACTACTCCCCTGCTATAGTTCCGCCACCGTCTCATAATTGAATGAATAACGCATATCACTAATAAAGTCATGTGCTAACATTAAGCATGAGACACAGAACACGCTCCATGACAAATACTAAATAGTAGTATTCTTTAGTTACACCTGAAAGTTGAATTACAAGCAAATTACAATAACAAAGTGTCACAACAAATGGACTCTTCTCTTCCAACCAAATAATGGAGTACTAGAACACGAATCAAATACTATTAATTACATCGATCTCAACTTTAGGCGACCTTTTTTTTATTCGATACGCACCTATACAATTAACAACAAATAGCGAAGTAATTAATTGAATGAGTTAATAATGGACTAATACACAATTTTCTTCCATTCTCCTCCTCCTGCTTTGCCCGCCCGCCCCCCCCCCCCCCCCCCCCCCCCCCCCCCTCCCTCTTTTTTCCCTTAGCACAAAGGCATGGTGGGAGGACGCGGCATCATTTTGGCCTTGGGGCCTTTGCCATCTTTCACAATGAACACAGTGTCCATCCCCCATACTGTGTGGCGATCAAAGTGACAGTGCATGAACCACACACCTGAAAAAGCAAAAATGACAAAAAAAAAAGGTTACTACTATTATATGGAAGAATAAGAAGAAGAATCTGCATAACAATCCGCAGTTGATCTGAGACGGAAATTTACTCACCAGGATTTTTAGCCCGAAAGCGGATTGCAGCCCAGCCGGCCTTTGGCACGGAGACCGTGTTCTGGTACGGCGGGTCCACGAGGTTGTAGGATGCCGTGTCCTTTTTGGCATCGAAGATACCGAACCCTCGGCCCACGACGAAGAAGCTGAACCCGTGCAGGTGCATGGGGTGGGTCTCGGCGCCGAGGATGCCCGTGTCCTGGAACACCACCTCGACCACGGTGCCGTACTCGAGCACCTTGACCTTGGTGCCCTTCTTGGTGAACCAGAGCTCCGGCGGCAGGTTGGGGTCGGTGAAGTTGAAGAGGACGGGCGGCCTGTTGGGGAAGTCCGGCTCGTACACGCCGGGGATGGAGCGGTAGTAGGCGTCGAGCACGTCGATGGTCGGGTTGGCGAAGCTAACGTTGTTGAGGCTCGCTGCGAGGCGCTGTCCGTTGGGGCCGTCGCAGGTCTGGTTCGGCGGGCAGGCGACGACGTTGACGGCGATGGTGACGAGCATGTGCTCGTCGACGCGGGCCGGCACGTCCACCGGGTACTCCGTCGTGACCAGCGACCGGAGCTGCGCCGTGTACGCCGTCGCCGCGTCGTTGTCGTCGACGGCGGGAAGGGCGGGGAGCTCCGGCGGCGCCGCTCCCGCGGCGGACGGCGGCGCGTCGGTGTACTCGACGATGGCTGTGGCGGTGCTGTTGTTGTGCTCGAGGTCCGGGTTGCTCGCGAACGTCCGCGCCGCCATGTAGTACCGGCTGGTGTTGCGCGGTCCGTCTGCAGCGAGGAGCGCGTTCATGGTCTGGCCGGGCGAGATCATGATGCTGTCGACGGTGAACGGCTTGAGGTACCGCCCGTCCATGCCGACCACCGTGAGCCGGTGCCCGGCCACGCCGAAGAACATGTCGTTGGCGAGCCCGGCGTTGACGATCCGGAGCAGGTACGTCTTGCCGCGCTCCACGGGCACCCGGAACGTGCCGTTCGCGGAGCACGGGAACAGGTCGCCCGGCTGGCCGTTGATGGTGTTGGCTTCCGACGGCTGGATGTCGCCGCCGGTCCGCTTGGCCTCCTCGAGGATTTGCTGCACGTCCTCGTTCCACCACTCGCCGAGGATGACCGGTATCTCCTTGTGCGGCCGCTTGTACGGGTAGCCGCCCCTGCCGCGCGCGGGGTGGATCACGATGGCACCGTGCACCGTCGCGCGGTCGAAGTCGCTGTGCGCGTGCCACCACAGCGTGCCCTCCTCCTCGGAGAAGATGATCCGGTACGTGAAGTTGGCCCCGGGTTGGATCGGGCACTGCGTGATGTACTCCGGCCCATCGAACCACGGGTTACGCGGCTGGTCCACGCCGTGCCTGCAAGCACCACCGTACCATCAGAGAATAACTAATAAGATCAGAGTGTGCAGCTGCAGCTCCCCGGCGGCAGCCAGCAGGAGGCGGTCGACGAAGCTAGTAGTACTATGCATGCAAAAACGGCAGGGTAATTAAGCTTACCAGTGGATGGTGATGTTCTTGTTGCCCTGGTTGTAGACGTTGACAACGACGACGTCGCCCTTGCGCGCGTAAATGGTGGGGCCGGGAAACTGCCCGTTCACGGTGAGGACGGTCTTCTGGTGGCAGAGCCTGGTCACGTTGGTTTCCTTTATCTGCAAAATTAATAAACACAAAGCAAGGTAAGTTGTTACTCGTGTCTTCTTCGTCAATGCGTAATCATCTGTAGCTGACGGTCGAGGAGAGCAGTGGGAGCGACAATGATTAGCAAACTAGTAAACTAGTACTATACACAGATTTTCACGTGGCGCCCAGGAAAGAAAAAAAAAGAATGAAGTTTTGGCGTCCTGGTGCTTCTTTCTTCCTGGACTACTAACGGACGATGATGATCATCGCCAGTTCAAATCAGGAAAATCAAAGCATGCAGTTGCATTGACTTAAATTTTGAGCAGTTTTAAGGTCCAAAATACTAGTGAGCACTTCCACCAAAATACTGATCAATATTTTAAAGGTATTTTAGTACTTTTGTTTTTATTTATTAATAATTTTAATTAAATTTTATTTTATTAATACCTTTGTGGGTCGACAATATGAGCCCTAAATGAGAAAATTATTGATAATAATGATTAATATAAAAACATAAATTCATATTATTATTAAGTAATACTAATAATATAATTGATTAATATTATATTTTTATTTCCAATATTACCCTCAATGAAACAAAATACTACCCAGTACTGTTATGTGGGACCAAATAAATTTCGACCGCTAGATTTTTAGTACATATAGATCTCTTAAAAAATAACTGTTCTAAATTTTACAAGTGATGTTCCCTCGCTACAGATACTGCAAGAATAGATGGATCAATCAGCTTACGGTGAAATCGTAGTGGGTAGTCCTGGATGCCTTGGCCGGGCTAACATGAACCCCAAAGGTTACCACCACGCCTAGCAGCAGCCAAAGCGCTGCTGCAGGAAGCCTACTAGCTTCGCCCATTGTCGCCGGGCGTCGATCGGTCACCCGATCGTCGGTTCTCTGAAGACGGGCAGCCGAAAAGGAAGAGCAGATTTGGAAGGTGTTAGCTAGAGCAATGACGAGGAGTTTGAGCTTTCGCGTTGTTAGCTACTTGGCTCGCTGCTGCTGCGAATTGTGATGGTGCGCTCTTCTGCAGCGGGTGTGGCAGAGGTACTTATAGGGAAAAACACCGACAGGCCAGAGAGAGATAGAGAGCCAACTAACGACTCTGTTCTCGGTAACGTCACACGACTGTCTATCTGGGCCGCCGGCTTAAGATTGATGATGTTTTTTTCTCCGACGACGATGAAAAGTAATCTGGTATTATTACTACTACTACGGAAAAAAGCCGCGCCCGCGCGGTGCGATGCCCCGAGAGATGCTTTCGTCCTTCCCTCGTTATTAGCTAGCGTGAGTTGATTGGGTGGCCTCGCGCGCCGCCGCGAGAGCGCGTGTGGCGAGACCGCGACGTCGTCCACGGCTTGAAGCCTTGAATCTTTCTTTCATTTCATTCGCGCCAACAACGAACTACTGGCACGACGGCGACGTCGTATAGGGTTAAAAGTAGAGTATACGTGCCCGATTGGATGAAGATGAAGGGGTCAACAAGGAAGAACACGAGCTAATTCCATTCCAACGCGTGCATATCATTCCTGTGGAGTCCCGATCTGAACTGAATACTAGTAGTACATAGTACGAGCTAGTAATCTCGAAGGCTTAGTTTTGAATGCATATATATAGGTCATAAATGTGACTGCTATCGACCTGTAGGCTAATAAGTACTTATAGTGTGCTTATAGTTTCGAAGGCTGAAGCGTGATCAACTTGGCAATAGCTAGCTGAAAGAAATTGAACGCTGTTTAACTAACCTTTAGGAAACGATGCAGACACATGCCAAATCAAGAAGAAGACACTTATTTTTTTTTCAGAACTGAACTGTCAATTCCGTTATATCCATGCTACGTAATACTAGTGGATATTACGTGTATTAGGGAAACTAGACTTAATAGAATAATACGCGTGCGTAGTGTTCGGTCCATCTATTATGCATGGTTGACCCGTATATCTTACTCGCTTGCGATCGCATGACCACACCATGCATCTGGCCGGGACGGGACGCGAGCAAAATTTCTGTCCTGCTGGCTGCTGCGACTAATCAACGTACGTGTTGCAAGGGGCGCATGCGCACGGAGGGTGCAAGCGAACTGCGGCAGGCGTCATCATCACGTAGTAATAAAAAAGAGATCAATTTGGTTTGATCAGGTTAATTTAATTTTCACGTAACATATAATCAATTTAGTTGCAACTCTTTTTCTACAGCACTGTATGTGAAGCTAGCTATCGCATGCTGCATGCATGTCACAGCAGCATTGAGCCGTTATTGACAGTCAAGCGGCTATTGTTTTAAACTTGACGCAACTGCCAAACAGTGAAACAAGCAGAGCATGCACAACACACAGAGCGAGAGACAAATGTAATCAACTTGTTGTTGCTGTGTTATTTTTTTTATTGCGAATAATTGCGCGACGTGTGTTGATCAGTCGTCGATATTATTGCTTCATACAGTACGAGTTATGTGAGCTAATGCTTTTCGTATACGTATTACACCGTCTGGCTAGCTACCAAATACTATCCTTTTGTCTACTAGCTTGTATTGTGTACGTACAGTACACACGCCGCGCACGACTGTTACTCTGTGACACCAACAGATGGGAATTAATAATGCCCTCTCTTGCGAGTTCCGCCGACTCGATCGAATGAACGGCCTGCGCTCGTCCATCCATCCCGTCGACCGAATCCCTGAAGCAACCGTTCGAATTCCGCGAGATGCAAGCAAGAAAAAAGCGACTACTAAATTCGCTTCAAAACAAAAGCCGACTAATTCTTCTTTCTGACTTTCTCTCTATACCCACCCCCCCCCCCCCCCCCCCCCCCCCCCCCCCCCCTCTTTTTGTCCGGTTTGACACGAACCAAAAGTCCAAAACGGATCGGACGACGATGCGGGCAGGCAGAGGCTTTTCATATGCTGCTGGAGCATGTCCATGATTTTACGAAAGCAATTACAACACGTATGGATACGCACGAGAGCGAATATATTAGTAGTAGTAATAGCAGCAGCAGCACACATGCACGTGTATGGAGGTTACAATAGATTAGGGAAGGCACGCGAGGCTGAGAGAGGCGGCAAAGTCGAACATGAAGTTGTTGAGACCAATATGAACGACCGACCTCCCACCTCCCCGATCAAGCATGGAAATGATGATATGCGTGTTTAGATACTCATGTCAACATTTTTTAACTTTATTATTAGCTGCCATGCTTGTAGTTCTAGGTTAGATACTTGGAAAGTGATTTTGTACACTTATGATAGATATACGGAAAGTGATGGTATAGTCAAGGATTGCTATATATGTCTATAGATTTCAAAAAATCAGATACTGTGAAAACTTTGACTACAGAAATCTCAAAACAACCTTATTTTGGTTTGGTGATCTGGTCTTTCTAAAGCAAATAATATTTTATATATATCTCAGTCATATTTTCAAAATAAATAAAATAAACTTGTGTAATATTTTATTGGTGAAGTTGAAACAATTTGATATTAAAGTTGGGACACTTAATGCGTATAGGTGAATAAAATCTTACATAAACTAAAACCATGGAATATGGATCGGTGTTTTCTTTAGGAATATATAATAAGCAATGTCGGTTCGTCATTAGAGTTTGAAAAGACAATACCAATGTTTTTATAGATTAAAATTCTGTCATCATAGTGAACTGTAATAATCACGCGCATTGGTATGTTCGCTCAAGAAACAAAAGGATTTCTTGTTCTCTCTTTGTTTTTTGTTTTTTATAAGTGTTCTCTCTTTGTTTTGATGTCATGGCTTTTTCATGGCCATGGCTAAATTAAAGCTCACATCTACATAAAACCGAGTCCAGGTCTGCACGGTGAACTTAACAGGCTCGGCCCTTGTACTAGCAATCTTTACAGCCCAGCATACTACAGACAACCGTGATCACGCTGCTTTGCAATGCGTAGGAGACCGTCCATGCCAAATCCAACTGAAGCATCGCCTGGAGTGAGCCCTGGACGATGTTTTGCAAAGCAGTTTAGTCCCACCTCGGCGCCGCAACAAGCGCAGAGACCCTGCTGTTCTTACATAATGCAGACCCCGGGCCACGTTGTTCCATACTTACCTGGACGGGGTCAATGGGCGATCCTGAAGGTCCATGGCCTAGATCAGTGGCCCACATTGCACTTGGTGGGTGCGCTGGTGTACCATCTCCCCAAGTGGGAGAGTGGACGTCATAATTTGTGGTAGAGGGGGTACGCGTTCGCGCGGCCCCTGCCAATTCTAACAAATTGCCAGTTGGATTTCAGCTCGAGGCGGAGATTGTAAGGCCTTATGATTGTAGCCTGTACAATTCGTGGGATTATCTGCAGCCTGCAGGAAAATGCTGTTGTTCAATTATGGAAAACGCCTGTTTAGATTTAAGTACTCTCTTCGTTTATTTATTTGTATTGATTTTAACTAAAAATTAAAAATTTAACCATTTATTTTATTTAAAAATTAGTTTAAATATCTAAAATAAAAAACTAAAATAAAAAATTTTTAATAATGAATCAAATCTCAACGAAATATTTATTATTTTTTATATTTTTTTAAATAAGATAAATGTTAAAAATTTATTGGTGAAAGCCAACGACGACATATGAAAAATTGGAGGGAGTATTCGTTAATGGTTGTTGCTGCTATTTGTGTATCAGTGGTTCAATAGTGTCATTGCTATTTTTGACAGAACGTCTACTTCAACTTTCTGCAATATACTAGTACTATGCTACTGTACTACGGGTGAGTATCCTCTGCAGTAGTCTCCAACATGTGGGGAATGCCACTTTTCCAACATTAGTTCTCGCCTGTGCTGGATATCCATATCCCACTAGTTGGCACTCTATGCAGGGACACTGAAAAAGAAAAATAAGACAAGTGACAACATAGGAAATGAGAAACGAGTTGGAAAAAAATTTTATATTTTGAAAAATAATATTTAAAAGTGACAGAGGGGTAAGCCAATAAATGACAGGTTTGTCACTGTCGCTGCATAAAATTAGAGAATGAAACTACTCTCTCACACCCTTAACTAAGTACCAACAAAGTATAAAAGCAGCAGATCAGATAAATCATAATCACAATTCTACAGACCTGTATTAGAGGCTCAATGATCAGACGTTTATTACAAATCATCCTTAACTCTCACGCTCAATAGTTATGGACTATCAAGCACACATTCAACGCAGGTATAAGCTTCACCTGACTGTTGTCAAGTAATCCTTCACAGCAATACAAGTTAAACAAATCAAACGTGAGGAATTAAGCACATTATGCAATTTCTCAAATATTGGTAGGCAGGTAGCAGCAAAAACGGAAACTATATTTTCCAGTAACATGCAACTAGGGGGAATTCACACACACAAAAGGGATCTTTCAATTTTGAATTGAAATGAGCTTAGGTTCCAATTAGAGGCCATTCCTACCACTTCTGCCATACATAGTTAATAATAACATGTAGCCTCTTACAATAAATAATAATAACATGTAGCCTCTTACCATAAATCAGCACGGTGTCATTAGGAACTGATACTACGTCAAATCAAAACACCAGTCAAATCCAAAGATTTATCCACTTGAACGTTAGCACTCCTTAATCCAAGAAACAGCAAGGAAACAAGAGAGGCAACAAGCAATCCCAAAAGCTTCGGTGATGTTAATAAAACTAAAGTGAGAACTCAGGTTGTCATAGTAGGACTGAAAGAGGAACCTGACCAGCACAAGCTACAGCATAAGCATCTGCAAGCCCTGGATACTCTCTTTGTAAGGATCAAGAAACCTCTTAATGAATTCCTTCTCACATTTTAATACCGCTGAGGTAAAGCCCATATCTTTCTTCACCAAACCCTTCGCCTTAAGAGCTTTTAGGACAAAATGCCGGGGTACAAGTATTCTTGTCAAGCTATGGCCGATCAATGATGGCCTACGCACTGTGTCTATGTAGTAAGGCTCTAGACCAACCTCCATCATCAGAAAACCCACTGAACGACTGATCTTGTCTGCGCTAAAACCCAGAACATGTGGGAACTTGCACACCGCAATGCCCACCTCGGCTTCAGAGCATCCAAGAGCCTTCATCAAGAAATCAGACCTTGAACTCACTCTCCGAGGGCTGATGTTGTAGATGGAAGCAAGGGCGTGCTTGAACATCGCAGAACCGCGTGGAACACCGAGCTTTTCGGCACATGACACAATTTCAATAGCACGCTTTGGCTCCAGTAATAACATCCTCGGAGCCATCTGAAAGAGTTCGAGAATATCACAATCAGCTACGCCGCAGTGTCGCAGGAAAGTTATATTGGGCATCACCACACGCTGAACGTCTTGACTGAGAATGAGCCTAAGAATGAGGTAGAATGCGAGGCGGGAGATCAAGAGGGGGCTGAACAAGATGTGGGGGACGATGGCAATCAGTCGGGAGATCTGGAGCGGAGTGAGGCCGATGTCGCGGGGCTGGGTGACGCGGGGTTTCAAGGTTTCGTCCACCCTGGAACAAAGGAGAATCGGCTTCCTGGCGATAGCAGCTGCGACGTCGGCTTTGTCGAGGCCTGTGTCAGCGAAGAAAGTGAGGACGGCTACGGGATTGGAGGGGGACATGAGGTGGGCGAGGTACCTGGAAGCTCTGAAGGCTTTCGATGGTGTGAGGTCGCAGGTGGCGACAAGGAATTCCTCGGGGACGAAGCCGGCGGGGGATGTGGTTATGGTGGTGTACGGAAGAGGCCAGGGCCGGTCCCGAGGGGTGCGAGAGGTGCGGCCGCACCGGGCCCCCGCCGACTTAGGGGCCGTGTTTTTCTCCTTAAAAATAACACAAAATTTATTTATTTTTCTTTATTTTTTATAATAAGGATAGCATTATTTAATTTCTTTTACAACTCACGAGGGTTTGTAAGAGTTTTTTAATGTATAACATGTATTTAAAATAACTTTCTTTAGAAAAAAATCTGTTTATACTAATGGTTTGTTTAGGAGAGCTTCATTTTATCTTTTTAGTTTTGCTCTCAAATTTACTAACCAATTTCAGACCCAGAAAAAAAAGATGGAGTTGAGACTAACTTCACCTTTTTCTTTTAGTTCGTAAGGAGGTGCTAAAAATTAAAAATTATAGAGTTAATAAAAAACTATCATCATGCCACTTATTACGATACATATCCATTGAAATCTTCTATCTTTTCTCATGTTTTCCTTCCGGATCAAACGAATCTCATATTTAGAGCTACAGTTAAAGTTTAGACAAACACTTTATAGTGAATCTTAAATCTAGAGCGGAGCTGTTTCACGATGAATATAAATAGAGCATAATTGATTTTTATAAAGTAAAACTGTTCCAAAGGAGTCCTAAAAAGAGGGCTTCAATTTAATTTCGCTCCGTGTTTCCGAAATATCAGGATCGACCCTGAAAGAGGCGATGGAGGGAGGAGGGTGCAGCGAGAGGCGAGGCCAGACGGACGGCGGGGAGGAGGTAGCTCCAGAGGCGAAGCATCGTGTATTCACGGGTGCGGCCGGCCGCGCGGGAGGCTCGACTGCGGCGGCGGCGGCGCGGCTGTTGTCTGCTCGGGACAGTTTTCTTCTTCTTCTTTTCTTCTTTTTTTTTTTTGAGCAAATGTTTTCTTCTTATGCTGTGTTGACGAATGACGACGACACCAGAGTTAGTTTTGTTACTGGGCCGGGCCGCTGCCTAAATTTAATCTCATTTTGAAACGCAAAACCGTATCTGGCGATTAAAAACTCCTTATCCGCGCACTGGCGCTGGGCGCACGGCACAGTGCCGCAGCTGGAAGCGGATCCGGTGACGAACGTCACCGGCAGTTCGGTCACTGCACGCGGGCCAGTGTGAGCACCGGGGCCGCTGGGCAGTGACCCGGCTGTACGTCACCGGATCTCAATCCGCCGCGGCTACCGGCTGCCGCCTGCGCCACCGAGCCCCGGATTACACGACCCAACTAAAAATCACCACCCGCTTGCCGCCGTCTCCCTTGTCCCCCGCCATGCCTCTCCTCTTCCTCCCCGCCGCCGGTCCCCTCGCCGCTGTCTCCCTCGGCCCTGCCCGCTGCCGCATCCGCCTCACCCGCGTCCGCGTGGCCGCCACGAGCGCAACCGCCACCGCCCTCGTGGTTCCCTTCGCCATCGAGGATTACCTCATCGCCAACTGCCACCTGACCCCGTCGCAGGCCGTCAAGGCGTCCAAGAGCCTCGCGCACCTCAAGTCCGCCTCCAACGCGGACGCCGTGCTCGCCTTCCTGGCGGAACTCGGGCTGTCGTCCAAGGAGGTGGCGGCCGTCGTCGCCTCCAACCCGCGCGTCCTCTGCGCCCGCATCGACCGCTCCCTGGCGCCCATCTCTGCGGAGCTCCGCGCGCTCGGCCTCTCTCCGTCCCAGATTGCGCGACTCGCGCAGATCGCCAACCGCTACTTCCTCTGCCGCAGCTTCGTCTCCAAGGTGCGGTTCTGGCTCCCGCTGTTCGGCTCCTCGGAGCGGTTGCTCCAGGCCAGCGACTGGAACTACTGGCTCCTCACCTCCGACCTCGAGAAGGTGGTCGAGCCCAACGTCGCTTTCCTCAAGCA
The DNA here is from genome assembly GCA_001182835.1 of Oropetium thomaeum. NCBI lineage: Eukaryota > Viridiplantae > Streptophyta > Magnoliopsida > Poales > Poaceae > Oropetium > Oropetium thomaeum. The sequence goes on from LFJQ01000012.1 coordinate 706,985, forward strand.
GTGCGGGCTCAGCGCCGATGACATCGCCAAGCTGCTCGTCGCCGCGCCCCGGCTCGTCACGATGCACCCCGAGTACGTCCAGGACGCGGTGCGGCGCGCCACGCAACTCGGCGTCGCGCCGGGCTCCCAGATGTTCCGACACGCGCTGTCCACCGCTGGGTGCATTGGCCAGGAGAAGATCGACGCCAAGGTCGCCGTCCTGCGGAAAACGCTCGGGTGGTCGCAGGAGGAGCTGAACCTGGCCGTCAGCAAGGCGCCGCGGATCCTGGTAGCGTCCGAGGAAAGGCTGCGCCGGAACGCGGAGTTCCTGCTCAACGAGGTTGGGCTGACGCCGCACTACATCGCACGCCGGTCGGTGCTGCTCATGTACAGTCTCGAGAGGCGGCTTGTGCCCCGGCACGTCGTGGTGAAGGCTCTCAAGAAGAAAGGGTTGGTCGATCAAGACCGGTGCTTCTTCAACGTTGTGGCGCCGACCGAAGAGAAGTTTTTTGAGAAATTCGTTGCTCCCTATGAGGAATGCATTCCCGGTCTTGCTGTTGCTTATGAGTCCGCCTGTTCCGGGAAGGTCTTGGATGCATACTAAGGGGCTGTTTGTTTTGGATTCGTCCTGCTCCAGCTCTCGTGCAGCATGTGTAGATGTCAGCTGCTCCTAGGAGCGGGTGAAGCTAGAAATCGTGGCTCCGTCCGCTCCCCGTTCATTCGCGCGTTGAAAGAAAGAATCAGCTCCAAGCTATGGTGCCCGAATAGTACTTTTGCAGTGTTTTTGCAGGCTTTTACAGTTGGAGCGGAGCGGGGGAGATCGGAAACAAACTGGCCCTAATACTGACTCAACTACAAGAGATTTGTAGGTGTGCAACTCCCTCCACTGTATAATCTTGTTTTCTGTTACTGTTGAACTAGAGCACAGAGCAGATTCATGGCCATTTAGAGTAGGTCCATTACAGTTGACAGCAGCAAACTGATGTCAATAATAACTACAATACATTGTGGACATTCTTAGCAATAAGGGTCTCCATATATAACCATGAGCAATGCATCCGAAGTGATTATCAATTGACATATGTCCTCATGCCCTTTTACCTGCGAGAAAATTTTCTGATGCTCATTCTTGTGTAAGGGACTTCAGCAGTTTGCACTCTTAAAAAAATCATGAGTCCTCAGATATCACCTTTGGAGGTGTGGTCTTCCCACCATTGTGGAGGTGTGGTAATTCTAGTGATCAGGGGCAGATCTAAGTACCAATTTAAAGGGGTCCTAGACTCTTATGTTGAGCTAGATAATATTGAGCAGATTCTAATTGTATTCTAGTTTTTTTTTTCTTGTCTTATATGAACTGATGATTTTTTAGGAAATGCCATTAGACTTGCTTTATTGATTCCCAAGAACAATTACATCGTTTAGAAGCATTCCTAGGATAATTAACTTATGATTGCTATTCTTGTGCCTTTGGCTCCACCACTGCAACCAGACAGACAAAACAGGGTTCATTAACATGGTCCCTTTATCTTAGTTTTTGATTCTTCGTCAGGAACTTAAAAATACTCCTGTTTTTCTCCTGAAGAATCTTATGATTTGCACTGATATTCTCATCAGTAAGATGACACTACTGAAACCTGCAACTTCCCCTTGGATCCAGATTACTCGGGAAATAGCAGAAAACGGTAGGGCAAATGTATCCCACAAAATTTCCTAGAGAAAGATCCCCACCCTCAAATGTCGAACTGACCTTCCTCCATTTCTAGGTTGATTATCAGACATACGCTCTTCATGGTCTTATTTTCGTATTTATGTGCATTAGTCAAAAAATTGTTGATGGCCCATCAGTTGAAAACATCTGAAAGGGAACCACTTCAAGTCACTATGTGATGATGAGTAACCAGCACGACTAGGTTTCCTGAAATGTCGTTTGATGAAAACACATTTACTTACAAAACGTCATAATTTACCTTTTGAGGATTACCAACAGTAAGTTCTTCAATTTCGTCATGGGATTATTTTAATAAATAAGTCTTCAGAGCTATTGCAAATATTCAAATGTAGTATAAACTATCGGAAAGGATAATTTCATCTTAGATATACTCCACTCACAATTAGTAGCCTATTCTATTTTGAAAATAAAAGAAATCAAACTTTGCCGCTCCACTCCTGTATGTGGTCACCGTAGCATACTGTGACTGTATTTCTTGGCATGTCGGTTCATTTGCACAGGGAGCAGGCGGAGCAACAATTTCTAGTTTTGCTTCCGGCTCTTGTGACGCGGCAGAAGGTGGAAGAAAACCAAACAGGGCCTAATGCTGCTCTGGAGGTCAGACCGTGCCATGTTGCGATCCCAGCGGCCTCGCTCACTCGTGCATAATCATCCGTTCCTTATCCACCTCATCCCACCACTGGCCACACGTCTCGAGCCACGCGACGCCCTCTCGAACCCCGCCGCCGTGCGATGCCGCGGCCGCTCGGCCTCGCCCGTCCATTCCCCACCCCAAACCCGTCTTCCCCCTCCGCTCTCGCCATCCCAAACCAAAGCCAGGCCAGCCATCAAGCCGCACGCCCGAGTCCACTCCCACCTCCTCGCTCCACCACGCCATGGCCGCTCTCCGCCTCACCTCGTTCACCCTCCGCCCCGCCGTAGCGGCGTCCCCCTCTTCCGCCGCGGTGCCCCGGTCAGCCGGCGCCTCCTTCGCCTGCGCGGTCCGTGGGCTCCCATCCCTACGGCTGGCCTCGCAGCGCCGCCGCGGAGACCTCACCAGGCCGCGGGCCGCGGCCGACGCCGCTGCCGAGAGCTACGCGTCGGCGCTGTCGGAGGTGGCCGCGGAGAACGGCACCCTCGACCAGACCGTGTCGGACATGGAGAAGCTGGAGAAGATCTTCGCCGAGGAGGCCATCGCTGAGTTCTTCGACAACCCCACCGTGCCGCGCGACGAGAAGTCCAAGCTCATCGACGAGGTCGCCAAGTCCTCCAAGCTGCAGCCGCACGTTGTCAACTTCCTCAACGTCGTCGTCGACAACTTCCGCGCGGGGCTCATGCCGCAGATCGTCGCCGAGTTCGAGAACTCGTACAACGCGCTCACCGGCACCGAGGTCGCCACCGTCACCTCCGTCGTGCAGCTCGAGTCGCAGGACCTCGCCCAGATCGCGCAGCACGTCCAGAAGATGACCAGAGCCAAGAACGTCCGCCTCAAGACGCAAATCAACCCGGACCTCATTGCCGGCTTCACCGTGCAGTACGGCCGGGACGGCTCCAGCTTCATTGACATGAGCGTCCGGAAGCAGATCGAGGAGATCGCCTCCGAATTCGAGATGCCCGCCGTCACTCTCGACGTCTGAGCTGCTTGAGGCTTCAATCCTGGTCTTGACGCGTTGTCCTGCCGCTTAGGTCTTTTCTATCGCCTTTCTCCTTGCTCTGACGTGTGATTATGTAATGCAATGATGAATATACATGATTGATTTCAAGGATTTTATGCTGTGGGTGCTTGTATTGCCTTTCTTTTGGTGTTGTTCATAATTTGTGAAGGAGTATTAGCTCATTTCCACGCCGTAATCTGCAGGTTGATACAATTGTCCTTTCAACTTATAAGAGGTCAGATAAGAGAGCCCAAGCACAAGCAATGAACAAATTTGAATTTAGTTCTTAAGCAGATGAAATGATGGAAATGTAGAAGAGGATAAACTTTTGTTAGATTCCACAACTTTATTAGGCCACACAACTAGAGTAATCAGAAATCAGAATGCACATATGCAAGTAATCAGTGTTTTGAAGCGCCTGTTCCACCAAAATTTTTCATAAGCTTATTAACTATCAATTAACTTGAAATATTTGTTGATCAACAACTGTCTTGGTGAATTGCAAGAGCCAAGTGAGAATGTTTGGTCTTCTCCCATTCAGACCTGCAGATCAACTGTGGCTCATAGAATGCATTTGCACAGACATTCTTTTCTGCTTTTCTTTTTCTCCTTTTTTCTGTTGCTGACACTGTAATATGTTTTAAACACTCAACTATAGCGAGTTTTCTCCTCCGCACCAGATTCCAAATCGTGTGACAGTATGATCACATTGATAAGTGTAGATTTGCATAGGATGTGTTCGAATTCGAATTGATTCGACATGGGAATGAGATCATGTTGTATAGGTTTCTACACGTCCGTCGCTTGGCCTGGAAATATATCAATTTGTCTTCTGCTGATCTGTTTTTTCTTTCGTATTAAACTATAGCAATTTTTGTGGTACAATTCATGTTCATTGTCCGCCAAGGAGCCAAGAAATCCATGTATGGTAAAAAAAAACTATTAAATTTGTAAATCGGCAAGAACCTTGTTACCGTGTTCAACTCAAACTTGGACCAACGGGATGAAACAGTGATTTAGGGACATGATGCATCAAACTGGTTATTTTTAATAAGAAATGATTAAGCTTCATCTTGTCACCTAGGATCCGTGGCGCAATGGTAGCGCGTCTGACTCCAGATCAGAAGGTTGCGTGTTCGATTCACGTCGGGTTCAAAACCCCGGTCGATTCGGATCTCCTTTTTGCCTAATTTTCTTTCAATTCCCAATCAGCACCGTCCATGTACCGCTAAATAATCATCAAGCTCCTATTTTTATTAGAAATTACGATTAAGTCACATCCTCCCTATCCCTTTCCTCTCCTCCCTCCCGCGGCTGCCGCCTGCGCGAGCTATCCAATGCGGCACTAATCCTGCGCATCATCGAACCGAACTCGATGCTCGCCTGCCCAAGCACGTCGACCCCGTGGCCGCTGCGCCACTCAGGGAGCGCCGCCGCCCCGCGCCGCTTGCTGCTAGCTGACGCCCAAGCCAGGACCAAAAGGCGGGGCGCGGGCGCTACGACGGAAGGGGGGGAGGAGGAGGAGGCTGCGGAGCTGGTGCGCTCGCTGCTACGGAGGACGGGCGGAGGCAAGGAGCGGCTGGTGTCGGTGCTCGACCGGCACGTGCGGGTCGTCCGCACCGAGCACTGCTTCCTCCTCTTCGAGGAGCTCGGCCGACGCGACGGCTGGCTTCAGTGCCTGGAGGTGTGTGCTTGCTGGATGTTCATACTCCTCTTTCCCTCTAAACCAGCGCTCCTTCCTGCCTGCGTGCTAGTTGATTCCTCAATCGGGATCGACACTGATTGTCCGAAAAAATCAAGGGCTTTGAACCTTCAAAATTTCGCTGATAATTCTTATCATAGATTGCATTTTCTATACATTGACAGCTTCTATGTCAGAAGTACCATAATCACACATTCCAGCGAACCGCATGTGTGTATGGATGGAAAAATGTGCTTCTGCTAAACCACTTTAATGATTTTAGCTAGGGATTAAGCCTAATTTTCGGTAGTTTCTAGTTTCTTACAAATGCCATTTGTTCATGCTTTGCCAGGTTTTCAGATGGATGCAAAAACAACGGTGGTACATTGCTGATAATGGCATCTACTCCAAGTTAATATCTGTGATGGGAAGGAAAGGCCAGATACGGATGGCAATGTGGCTGTTCTCTCAGATGCGGAACAGTGGGTGTAAACCAGACACTTCTGTCTACAATTCTCTTATCTGTGCGCATCTGCATTCACGAGACAAGAGTAAGGCTCTGGCCAAAGCTCTTGGCTATTTTGAGAAGATGAAGTGTATAGAGAGATGCCAGCCAACGATTGTGACATACAACATTCTTTTAAGAGCCTTTGGTCAGGTTGGTGACACAAAGCAGGTCGAACTCTTGTTTAATGATCTTGAAGAGAGTATAGTCTCTCCTGATATCCATACATATAATGGTGTGATTGATGCATATGGGAAGAATGGCATGATCAAAGAAATGGAGTCTGTTCTACAGAGAATGAAAAGCAAGCAATGCCGTCCAGATGTGATCACGTTCAATATACTGATAGATTCATATGGACGAAAGCAGTTATTTGATAAGATGGAGCAGGTGTTTAAGAGTTTACAGAGATCAAAGGAAAGGCCTACCCACCCTACATTTAATTCCATGATAACAAATTATGGTAAAGCAAGACTCAGAGAAAAAGCAGAGAATGTGCTTGACAAGATGCAGGAGTTGGGATACAAACCGAATTATGTGACACTGGAATGCCTCATCATAATGTATGCACATTGCGATTGTGTCTCAAGGGCCCGACAGGTGTTTGATGACCTTGTAAGCTCACAAAATAATGTGAGCCTGTCTTCATTGAATGCCATGCTTGAGGCCTACTGCATGAACGGCTTGCACATGGAAGCAGACCGGCTGCTGGATACTGTAATTCAGAAAGGTTTTATACCAAGTGGTTCTACATACAAGCTGCTTTACAAGGCCTACACCAAAGCGAACAATAAGGACCTCGTCCAGAAGTTGCTCAAGAGAATGAATAAGCAGGGTATTGTTCCAAATAAAAAGTTCTTCCTAGATGCTTTGGAAGCATTTGGCAACTCTGAGAGGAAACCTAGAACATTGCCATCTGCAAACTCTGCAGGCAAACCAAGTACAGATTCTTTAGCAAATTCAGAAACTGCTACGTCAAGACAGCCAATGGAAAGCATCTCACAAGTAGCCATTCAATGTGGCCACCAGTCATTACAAGCTCGTCAAAGTTCTTGACATAGCACGAAGAACACTTGCTTGGTTTACACCAGGAACCGTATGCAATGTACTTGCATTATGGCCAGTTCTACTCCAGCCTCGGCTGTTTATTTTCCTTGTGAAAGCTGAGATCTCATAGAGGTTCGGTGAAATCTGCTTGTAGATTAATACCATTGTGTTGCTTGTAGATTTACCATTGTAGTGTGATGTCAACATATCCTTTTTGTTTCGATGTAGCATCTGATAGATTACTATAATTTTGGTGCTCAGAGCTATTTGTTACATATCTGTTACGCTGTTATTATGAAGAATAGTTTATAAGTCGTTTTGAGAAATTCAGTTCTGCATGCAGCACATTAATTTGGAGATTGTTCACTTACCAATGCTAATAGATGTAATTATAAAAAACATGTGCATTATCTGAGAAATCAAACAAAGGGCAATCACAGTCACAAGGTTACATTTTCCCTAGAAGAATTCAAAGCTCACAGATTAGAAACAGTACAAGAATAATGTCAACTCCGGCTATCAACTTCCACAAGTCCAGGCGGTCCTCAAAATAATGAGCAATCTAACTATGCCCAACGTGTTCTCCAAAAAAAAAAAAAAAAAAACCCTATGCCCAATTGCCCATGAAGCTGACAGGGAGAAACAATCAGCAACGATAGTATAGTACCCTATGCCCATCCAGAAAACGTGCATGGATATGGCATTACAACAAGCAAAGAGAAAAGGAAAGTGCCATGCCCTGCTGTCTTGAACAGAATTGAATAAACGTTGGCTGTGCCTACCTCATACATTTTGGGCTCAAAACAGCTGGTTCACCTATTACCTATCACTCTAAGGTATCAACTCGTTCAGATGACTTGTCTTCTTCGGCTCAAAGCTTCTCAAGAACAATGCACCAGTTGGATTTGTCATAGAACTGATCGACAATAGCTGCATTGCTTATACCAGTAACTAATCTGAAATGAAAACAGTTAATCGGATGAGATATTTCCACTCAAAAGTCAAAGGGTACACCAGAAGAAGGGATGCATGCTTATATGAGCAAGAAGCACATCTTGTTTCTTATTTTTTGAATCCTCTATTTTCACCAGGTACATTTCTCTAATAACTCTGATACCAGTGTATCACAAAATTAGCATAGTTACTCAAATTCTGTATGTGTCATCCCTACTGTTGTGATTTATTGATCAGGAAAGGTAGGATGCAACTTGATGGGACTAACCAGCTTATGCAGGTAAGGGAAAATGACAAGAACAGGTAAAAGAATGAGAGAAAAAAAATCATCAGGTGAATAGTAATTTTTTCCCACCCACCTTTGAAGTTCTCCTTCAACAAACACATGATAATAGCGATTGTAGACAACTGCACCCTTCTTCTCATCTTTCTTTGCAAATCCGTTTTCAACAGCAGCAGCAGATGCACCACCAATTTCAGCTCTGTGAAAAGGTAGGTGCCAGGGAACAAAGTACTCCTGCTGGGTTTTGTCAATCTCACCAATACTCGAATTACTTCTGCCTGTAATGGTTTTATCCTTGAAATCATCACATTTTTTGTTCAACTGATCTATTTCTTTCAGCACACCTGTGTCCTCATCATTTTCTGAAATGCTTTCAAGAGAGGTAGAAGACCGGCTATGCCCTAGAGGGCTGCTCTGTTCAACCCATTCTTCATTATACTTCTCACACAGAGGAGTCCACTTGTTGAGTAGTGCCTTGTCTTCCTGCTCCCTTGCCCAGACTGTGATGAGCACAAGACCACCCCTCTTAACAACACGGACCAACTCTTCTAAGGCCTTCCTCCTCCTATCAACAGTACTTAAATGATGCAACACAGCAATTGAAATCGCTGCATCACCAAAGTTATCCCTGTATGGGAGATTAACAGCATCAGCTACCAAAACCTCATGTCCTTTCCCAGCACATATCTCAATCAGTGGAGGGCTGATATCACAACCTATGAAAAAACAGGCAGGATCGAAGCCCAAATACTTGCCATTACCACAGCCAGCATCCAGCACAATCGATCCTGGCCTCAATGAATTCAAGAATCCTGCAACCTTGGGCCATTTTGCAAACCTCGTTGAGCTGAAGTGAGGAGCTATGGCATCATAGACCCGATGCACATACTTCTTCTCAATTTCTGGTGTGGTCTGAACACTTGAGGAGTAACTGTGGTTCCCCTCGGCAGACACCGTGTTCTCGGCTCGCAACAGATCATGAGGCCTCATCAGCAGGAACCGGGTTCTCGTGCTAATATTTTGACAACTTGCCTTCCAGCAAAAGAAATCTTTATGTTCAAAGGTTAAACGATACGAATTAGAAGCAGGGGCGGACGGTCCCTGTAGGCAGGGTGGGGCGGCTGCCCCAGCTCGCGCCGAGCGCAAGTACTCCTGTCCCCCTCCTTTCTGCCTCCAGCAGTTAGCAGCCTGAGGAGCTTTGCCACTGCGTGCCGTCCATGGAGAGAGATTGGGTAGCCTGAGAGAAACATACGGAGGTTGAAGAAAGGAACAAACCAAGTGCCCTATGGGTGGGGAGATTTATCAAGGACTCTTGGATTGGGGCAGCTAAGCTCAGCGCTCACCTTCCGTCAAAGCTGGACGAGGAGGGCCAAACTGTGATCACCCCTTGGCTGCCGACGGTGGGGACCGGAGCCGGAGGATCTCCACGGGATGCGGACGAATCTCCGCTCTGCTCCACGCGCGTGGATCCTTCTAGGCGCGGGGACGGAGAGGAGACAACGGTGGGTTTGGGTCGAAGCAGGGATTGTGAGATCCGCGAGCGCGAGGAACGGGATATGACGAAGAAGAATAGAAGACGGAAGGGGGACTGGCGGTGGTGTGAGGTGTAGGTGCAAATCTGAACCATTGATCATCGACGGAAGGGTAATGCTCCGTGATAAGAGAGAGAGAGAGAGATTCATTATATGGATACATAGGGGCAAATGTCATGGTATTTTCTTGTAACAACAAAGATGATAAGTAACAGTAGAAGTTTTATCAACACTTTTTTAAATAAAATTTTTTTAATGACACTATTATATAGAATTATTAAAATTTTAAAACTTTCTTATCTTTTATTATCTCTCTTGTAATGGGTTGTCGTGCGGTTTGTCTTCGTTGACGATGTTCTTCTCAAAACCTGTTGCTATGTCGGCTCGTGCTTACGACGTATAGTACTCACGACAGCTCCGGCAGGTTCCGGTGGTTGGACCTGTTCACCGACGTCGTGTCGCCGCTGTCGAACTCATATGATTAGCTAGGATATTTATCAGAAAGAGAGGAAACAATGTTCGGAACGGAGGGAAAGACTTGATAGCTAATAGTGGTATTTGAGGAATTGTCTCTTACTAATATTATTTTAAAAATGGCGTCACTTACGACTTGTATTTTGATAAATATTCCTAGTTAGCCATGGCAACGCTACTCCTCTAGACACATAATCCAATTCTTATATGATACATTTCCTCTAACACTTTCATCTTAGTTTGTGTGGCATCTTTTAGTCCTTAGACTAACTAATAGTTGGGGAGTTGGTTAATAATTAGCTAATATATTACTGACTCACGTGTTAGATGAATTCAAGACTAATTTTGGTCAACTAACAATTTAATGAACTATTATGGAGTTGACTAATAATTAGTTAGCAAATTAAAGAATCACATGATACAAAGTTTCCTAACCACAATAAATAGAAAATATTAGAAAAAGGGAAATAAATCCAAAAATAAATGGGACGCTCTCAAGTGCACCCGCATGCCCGTTCATTTTGCCTAGAGGGAACCAAATCAAATCGGTCCTTTAGTCCACCTAAGCCGAACGGCATTTGATTGTTCTCCGGAGAGATTATTATGAACGGCAAAGTTAAAGCAAAGAATTCTTCTCGATACCGTACATTTCCTAGCTCCTCTATCTTACCATTCACTCCGAAGAAATTATTTTTAACTTGGTAAAATGGTAATTAGGGTGCTTAGTTCATTTACTGGCCCTGTTTACCACCACTTTTTTTTTAACTAGTTTTAATTGAAAATCAACTTTCAGCCAACACAGCTTTGAGGAGAATTGAAATGGCAATAAGTTATCGTTTGGCAGTACAACTTCCTACTAACGCACGTCACCCATCCGCCGACGCCGTTGGCTCCAACCGCCGCACGTGCCCCTGGTGCGACGAGGCAGCGGCGTGCTCCGCCGCGCTCAAGCGCCCCCACACCATCTGAGGTGGGCTCGACGGGGACACCCGCCATTGGGGACCTCGGCGGCGCGGTGCTTGACAGGGCTGACAGCTCGATGGCGTGGCGCTGCTGCAGCGCTTGACGGGGCGGATGCGGCAGCCAGTGTGGTGCTAGAAGCTGCGCACACGAGCCCTCACACGGGAGCCCATCCTCACCTTGGCCGGAGCCACCGCCGCTGCCGGCCGTCGGCTCGGGAGGAGACGCCACTGTCATCCGTCCTCGCCTCAGCCGAAGACGCCGCGCTGCCCACCGTCGACTTGGGAGGAGGCACCGCCGCCGCCCGTCTTTAGCTCAGGAGGAGACGCCGACGCTGCCCGTCCTCACATCAGCCGGAGACGCCGCCGTTGCTCGTCCTCGCGTCGGCCGGAGACACCGCGCTGCCTGTCGTCGGCTCGAGAGGAGGTGCCGCCGCCGCTCGTCCTCAGCTCGGGAGGAGACGCCACCGCCACCCGTCCTCGCCTCGACCGGAGATGCCGCCGCTGCCCGTCATCGCCTCGGCCGGAGACGCCGCTGCAACCCGCCGTTGCCTCAGTCGGAGAAGGGTGCGTTTCTTCGAAGCTCCCCCCCTGTCGATTCTGCGCCCTAGTTATTTCGGTGGTGTCCGCAAGAAGCGTGCTCGGAAAACGCATTTCAAAATCGGCGTTTTTGGGAGCCAGAGCACTTATATTGGATAGAATCACGTCTAACGCGGTACCAAACAGGGCCAATAACTGACGGAATGCAATCATGGTAAATTGGTAATCAGGATGCTCGGTTCATTTAACAATTGACAGAATGCAATCACATCTCAAATCCATGTCTTCCCCTTTTTCCTTGTGTTCAAAACATCTTACATTCCTTCCCTAAAAAAACAACATACATTCCTTTTACAAGTAACATACATCTGAGTACAATATTTCTTTTACACGAGACAAAAAAATGTTAAAAAGAATCATTATAAGGTCAATGTTGCTAAAAGAAAATATCTTGTTTTTTACATTACAATTTGTACAATAAGAAGCATCAAATCCCTGACTCCGGCTCATTACAACACATCCATTCCAATGCATCCTCAAGAAATCTTCACTCCTAGGATTTTAGTGGCTTCAAGAATTGGATGTCAAAATGAATTCACACTTGCGTGAACACAATAAAGCATACACAACATCCTAGAACTACACGAATTGTACAGCGCCAAGCAGGCATCTTGTCAGAGTATGGTGCATCCACATCTGTTCTGTTTAGCGGAGTTCGCAAGCTGCTTCTCTGAAAAAGGTTGAACAATACATTAGGGTTTTGGAGTCAACTTGAAGCAGTCAAGACCTTACAAAACCACCAATCCAAATCCTCCGGTACGCAGGTTTATTAGTGGCCATGTATATACAGACTTAACTATGTCCGTACAAGGTACTACCTTAGCGCCAACACTCTCCTGGTGTGACCGGTTAGAGCGATGTGCTCTGGGAGCTCGAACTCCCATCCGACCCAGGTTCGAGTCGTGGCACCAACTTCTTAAAAAAAGAAGTCAGGAGGATGTCTCTCCCCTGATCGAGAAAAAAAAAGGTACTACCTTAAGCAACCTCAAGTGTCATGTGGGATCATGGTTTCAATGGACAAAGTTAGCAGAGTTGGGCCCATTTAATGGTCTGATAATACATGTTTCAACATAGTGCCTGATCGGCTGCCGTTTTTTTTGTTGTTCTGTTGCAGCACTAAGCACAAGATTTTCTGTAGCATGTGCTAATATGCAGCCGCAGCCCACAGGAAGGACTAAAATTAAATGTCTAGCCCCCCCCCCTCCCCCCTCCCCCTTCGCGGGTGCTGGAGTAAGTCAGACGACAGAATTTAGAACACAGAGATCTATGTGTTCACTATAATAGAAATGTCATGCAAAGTGCTAGTTATATGCCTGCGGATAGAATTCTAAGTCACTCATTAAAGGAAACAAGAAACAAATAAAAGGCTGAAATTGTCGGCAATACCACTGTTTTTGTCAGATTGTGGAGGTCGCACTACAACATGCATTGTAATTACACTTCCTGGGACCTCTCCTACTGGAACACGGGACTCAGCAAGTGTCCTGTTATTCTCCAGTATCCTTCCAGCATTGATAAGCTTCAAGTCATTGACAGTTTTTGGAACTACATCCTTATCTGTTATCAGAAATGAAAAGGACAAATTTCATTTAACAAAGTGAATATTCCACGCGAGGTTGCTAGAAAAGCCTAAGTTAATATGCACAAGGTATGCTTAACAGCATAATAAAATGGTCACCATGTCCATGACTCTTTTCAGTTTGTGAAGTGAAATTGAGCGGATACCATTCAAAAAGATGAGATAACAATTTTTGCCTACTTGGGTTGGAAGTGTTTTGCATTCCATTAATTGGGTCATGTAACAGTGCTAAAGATCGCATTTCCTATCCGGTAAATGCAGGCACAAGTACCAACATTGTTCTGGCTGCTGGTTCGCCTAGAGAAAAGTTTCCGCTTTACCTGATCCATTTTGTGGCTCTAAGATACCGTATAATCAAATATAAGGAGCAAGGAAGTCCTTATTTGTCCATCCAAGTCTATGATGTGTAATTCCAACAAGCCGAATCGTTTCAAAAAGAAATGATTTATATTTCTACCTTCAGCTACAAATTTGATGAAATGTTTTGGCAACATTCACCGCAGTTGAGATTCATATAATGCATAGTATGGAGGAAAGAGCTCTGTGGCATAACTTGTTTTAGGATGCCGCTGAAGCTAATAAACGAATATGGTATAAATAGTCACAAGGATACAGCTGAAGCTAATAAACGAATGACGTAGCCAGTTCTAGGACGTTGCTGAAGCTAAGAAAAAAGAATCATTTTCTTGCTATCCAATCTGTCCAATTTCCTTTGCTATAAACTCAGCCGTTTAATTATAGCGGATGGGTGTGCAACTATGTGGCCGACGGAGTCTACCCCATAGTAATAAATGACGGTCACAAGCATCAAGCATCTCACGATGTTGAGACCAGGATATTTTTCATTCGCCTGACGAAATAAAGTTCCCTTTATCTTAAAAAAGAAAACAAATTAACAAATTAAACCACCAGCGGCAAGACATTACAGCTACAACTGTATATGAGCACTAAGGTTATAACCACAAGAGAATCGATATATGATCCAAGAAACTTTGGTGAATACTAACAAAAGCCCCATCTCTTGCCGCTAGCAAATCAAACAACCGGATCAGGACAGCCTATGTATCTACGCTACCGAATCAATAAGAATTTGCTCCCTCACCTTGCGGCCACCGAGCGAGGATGAATTCCTTGAGCGCAGAGACAGTGGTTGAGGGGTCGTACTTGCTTGGGCCGATGTCCGTGCCGTCAAACAGACGGAACCTGACCTCGATCGGCTCCTTCCCACTGGTCATCTCCGCCGCGCCAGATCGCCGCCGCCCGCCCGTCCGACTTCCACCGCGCAAGATCCGCTAAGCCGCGGATCAGAGGCCCATAGCACCAAAGAAACCCACAGCACACACGCGCAAGGTGGGATTTTGACGAAGAATTCTTGCTTCCGCGTGGGGTGAAAGCGAGCGAATGACGACTTGGTAGCGGGGGGGAGGAGAGGAAGAAGAGAAACAAAAGACAGGGTAGTGGCTTCCTCCTCGGTGTATTGACAGATACGCCCAAGGAGAAGTTCTAAATTTCGCTGGTGGAGTGTGAAAGTGAGAGCCGAGACCGACGCCGAGCGCGGAATTGCACGCCCAACCGCTACGAGGCCAGTCTCAACGGGATTTTCACGAGCATTAAATTGCGTAACACATCAGCAAATTTAATGATACGGTAGCATATTTAATGAAAGAGAGAAGAAAAGCATTTTTTCCTCACGAAACGGTGCGGGCTCTATTTTCAACTCCACGACACGTGAACGACACTCCACTGAGCCCTCTTCGGTTTCGACTCCGAATCAATATCCGATCCTGTCATCCACCTCCCCGCACACAGCCCCCGCACGCGAGCTCTCCTTCCCGCCACCGCGTGCGAGACCCCCTTCTCGCCCCCACACGCGAGCTCTCCTTCCCGCCCCCGCGCGCTAGCTCCCCTTCCCCCGCACGCGCCCCTTCCCGCCCCCGCGCGCCAGCTCCCCTTCCGCCATCTTCTTCCTTGCGCCGCCATGACGCCATCGAGATCCAACCCGTCCATGCAACAAATGAATCACCTGCAGGGCGAGATCTGCACATGGATGCATGCAGCATAGACGGCGGTGGAAAGCTCAAGGCGGTGAGCCTTCGGCGCAGGAAAAAGGTGTGGAGGCAGCCTGTGGAGCTGCTAGATGGCGTCGTTGCCTGAACTGTTGCATCGGCGGTGGCAGATAGCTCAGGGCCGCGATGCTCGGAGAGAGGAAAGGGGCGCGGGGGCAGCAAGCATGGTCGCAATACGGTATCCTCCACTGTGCATGCTCCGTTGCTGCTAGCGGTGGCTGCTCTGTTGTTGCCTTCGAATTACTTCCAACCAGCATCAGCATAAGGCGCAAGCATGCTGCTAGTCTGGAACTAGAAACAACAATAGGAGCAATAGCTCTTCTCGAAAAACTTCACCCAATTCTTGAAGTATTTTTTTTCTAAATCTATTCTTAATTCTTGTTTGATTTCTCCCTATTTAGTTACCCATGCGAATTATGAAAGACATGGATATATGATATAGGTCATGTTATTTGTCAAATGGCTATAAAGTTCATTTGGTATAACTGATCACACCTTAATATATTAATTGAATGCTGCAGGTAGTCTATGAAACAATGAAATGAAACTATGCACCAAGGGAGGTTGTTTTATCGAACAATCTAAATCTAAAAAGCTGACATGGCATAATTGAAAATTGGACTATGAAACCTTTCACTAAGACTGGCCTGAGATGGCAGATGACGAACAAATCGTTCAAATATGATATTGGCAATGGCTTCTATATCGAGTACTTCAAGCTTTTGACTGCCCTGAGTATTGTTGCTTCTTCTTCCCTGGTTGCTCCGGGCCAGTTTGCCTTTTATATGTACTAAAACACTTAATCGTATTCCAGTAAAAAAACATTAATCTTATTTTCATTGGTTTTGGAAGTAAATATGCCTTCAAAGAACAGTCCTTGTTCGGAATTCCGATTAGGATTAGTTTCGAAGAAAAGATAGTAGTATTAGACTTTTTTGTGGTCTAGTATTAAAAATCTTCAAGAGCTATTCCAAAATGTGTTCCCTCCATCCTTTAATTATTGATGGTCTGGATAAGAGGATTAAACTAAAATTGAACTATATGCCTTCCTGCTTGATCATCAATAATTAATAAAGAAAGGAGTAGTTCTCATAAACTAATTTTAGGAGGGGTTCAAAAAATTTTAGAAAATAAATTTTATGCTCTCCTTGAACGGTTGTCTTAATTAAAGGTGGATGAGTCAATATAGAACCTCTATTTTTTCTGGTTCGTATGTAGATACGAAAAGATTTAAGAGTTCTCGAAGATATGATTGGAAAATAGAAGTATTAAATACACTAATACGAGAATGACTAATCCTGAGGGAGTATGCTGTTCAAGGGGGCCTTTTTACACTTTATTTTCTTATGTCGGCTCACTCAAGCAATCTCCCAGAATTAATGTGCCGCGAAGATAGTAACCCTTCTAGATCTCACGTTTTACATAGTCTGCGCGCTGGGCTTTTTTTTTTTATGGAAGCATTTTTTTTTTTCTTTTGAAGATTCGAAATGAAAGTTTGCATATGCGTATAGCTCATAGTTACTGTATAAACTGAAATTGACGTCCCTATCACAGCACAACTGGTGCGACGGTGTATGGAGCACTAGATGCTAACCCTTCTTTATCCCCACAGCCGCGACACATCTCCTAATCCGAATTCATCATGCTGTTAAGCACGACGGCCGATCAACATCTGCATTCCATTTGGGACTTAAGATAAGCATAAACTGGTCTATACGGACTACGGTTGTTGGCTACTTTTATTCTAGGGGTAGGCAAATACTTAGTCAACTGGACTGTCTGCAGCCATTTTATGCTTTTGTTATGTTTTATTGGAGTGGACGCAAGGCCATTTCAGCTCAAACAAATTTGTTCAGTTCCAATCTTTTCTGGTAATCATACGTAGTTACACAGACATGGAGTTCTCGTAAAAAAATGGTTACTCAGACATGGAGAACAGTATTGTCTCTGGCCTTTTGACATCTTGCTCAGGATCAGTCGTCTGCCAGAATTTGCAGAAACAATACTACTGTGTCAAGGAGACCACAAATTACGATTACCTTTCTGAATAGTAACGCGTAAGAATGCATTTCTAGGAGTGAGAAGGTAGCCGGCCGGCAACACCAGCTAAGCATCAGCCAAAGGGAAGACACTGACGTCCTAACCACGCCCATAAAAAAAATGACTTAACAGCATACAGAATTCTAAGCTCGTAAGGTATGATCCGATTCTTAAACGCGATATATTATGGAGACAGCTAGGACATTGATTGGATGATGGAACACAGATGAGGGCAACGACGTTCTTCTGGCCTCTGATGATGGAACTGAACCTAAATATATGTGCTAACTACTCTACTAGTAGAATTAACAAGAGGACAATGTGAAGACAACAAAACTATTTTTATCGGGCATATTTGCGTTTGTTTATCTGTACAGACAGCTCCCGGCCTGCACTGAACAAGTCGATACGAGCTATTTGTACTCACATTCTCTCTCACTTTTTTTTAACCATGTCAACTCCAAGGGTTTCCAAGTGTAGAAAGGAGCCGTTTCTTTAGTGGCACAGACCACCGAAGTGTCGTATGGTTCCAGATTCCTGCCTACTGCTTTCGGCTCCGCAGGCAATTGTAGAGCGATGCATTGCAACTTGCAAATGAAGCCTCCTTTGCTTTGAGAAGGAAATATATGTGCTGCTAGTAGTTCCTTGAATCATACCTGATACCTCCATCATTGTTGAAAGAAAAAAAAAAATCCAGGGATCTTATTCCTCGCTGTGAGGTTGACAGGCTAAACGTTTGCAGCACGCTAGTACTGCGCCATTGAAATAGTAAAAGCAAGAATTGGATTACAAGAAGACGGTTCCCAGAAGTAATGGATAATCTACCACTACTACAAAACTGGTTTATACCAGCGCCCCCCCATCCACAGTACAAGCGGTTCTAGTATGTGTACCGCTTGTAGAGTGGATTGGGTTGAGAACGCTGCCATAAATCCATCTTTACCAGCGGTTCTCATAAGCAGCCGATTGTATAAATGGATGACATTTATACAAGCGGTTCTCTTAGGGAACCGCTTGTAAATAAGAGATTTATACAAGCGGTTTATTAAGACAACCGCTTGTATAAATGCCAACTGTATAATTGCCTCCTCTCTGCTGCTCCCCACTGACCACGAGCTGCTCGAACAGAGCAGTCGGCGGCGGCCGGGAAGAAAGACCAAAAATAGGGAGGAGAGGTGTTGTTTACAAATCTTTTTTAGATTTGGCTCCGTAAGTTAATTCTTTACCATCCATTTCATTCTTTGCTATGATTAAAATGTAAGTTATGGCTTCAATTTCTTGATTTCACGAGACCTAGGGTTTGCTAAGTTTCTGAGTATTTGTTTTGTATTGGTCGTAATTTTGTGATCTTTTTCTTCAGTAACATTCTAGGATGGACCGAATATGGATGTCCAATGCGCCTAGGCCTTCTCCAGCCTATTTGCAAGAGGTTGCTTCATTTGTTCAAGTTGCCAAGAAACACGCAAAGAGGAAAAAAGAAAATGAGATGTTCTATCCATGTGTTGATTGTGCCAACGAAATAGGTTGGTCAGATGCTTCAGTAATCCAGTCACACTTGATCAAGAGAGGATTTACAAAGGATTACTTCATATGGATAAAACATGGGGAGATAGATACGCAAGAAAGAGATGATGAGATTAATACCAATTTTGAGGGAGGAGATGGAAGCACCACCAATCATGCTGGTATGGATTCTAGCTGTGATAATCGAGATGATGATGATGATGATGATGTTCTATTTGACATAGAGGATTTGTTGCGACATGTTGAGCCACAGGTCCTAACAGCTATGGGGGTAGAGAGAGGTCTAGATAATATGGAAATATTGGAGAAGGCATCGAATGATCTTTTATACGATGAATCAAAGGGTTGTGATAAAGAGTTTACAACTTTGCATGGTGTGCTGGAACTTTTAAAGTTGAAGGCAAGTAATGGGTGGTCTGATAGCAGTTTTACAGGGCTTTTGGGTCTCCTTGCAAGAATGCTTCCAAAGCCTAACAAACTTCCCACAAACACTTATAGAGCAAAGAAGCTTATATGCCCATTATCGTTGAGTGTCCAAAAAATACATGCATGCCCGAACCATTGTATTCTATATCGCAAGGAGTATGAATTGGAGAAAAAATGTCCAGTATGTGGTGTCAGTCGGTACAAAACGAGTTACAACCATGTCTACATTAGCAAAATGAAGACGACAGTTGAGAAGAGGAGGAACACCACTGCTATTGGCCCTGAGAGTGATGATGACACATGCGAAGAGACCGATGGAAAGAGAAAGGTCCCTGCATTGGTGATGTGGTACCTTCCA
This sequence comes from Oropetium thomaeum, assembly GCA_001182835.1. Taxonomy (NCBI): domain Eukaryota; kingdom Viridiplantae; phylum Streptophyta; class Magnoliopsida; order Poales; family Poaceae; genus Oropetium; species Oropetium thomaeum. Next base: position 726,355 of record LFJQ01000012.1, read on the forward strand.
GTGATTGATCGCTTGAGGCATCTATTCTCAAACCCAAGGGATGCTGAGTTGATGCGGTGGCATTCTGAAAAATGCAGGAAGAGTGTTGGAAAGCTTCGACATCCAGAAGATGCGACTCAGTGGAAAGAATTTGATATTAAGTATCCAGAATTTGGTGAGGAAATTCGAAATATAAGGTTTGCATTAAGTACTGATGGAATGAATCCGTTCGGTGAAAATAGGACCATACACAGCACCTGGCCTGTTATCCTAACCATGTACAACCTTCCAACATGGTTGTCTCACAAACGAAAGTACCTTATGCTATCTATTCTTATCCAAGGCCCAAAACAAGCCGGCATCGATATTGATGTTTTCCTAGAACCTTTGATGGAAGATATGGCAAAATTGTGGAATGAGGGGGTCCGAATGTGGGATGAGTACCAGCGAGAATACTTCACTCTAAGAGCCATTATATTTGTGACCATCCATGATTATCCTGGTCTCTTTACGATATCTGGACAAACTAAAGGGAAGCAAGGATGTGTAGTATGCGTTGATGGAACTGCATATATCTACCTCCCCTCATCCAGAAAGTTAGCGTATCTAAGACATCGACGATTCTTAAAGAAAGATCACAAGTACCGCAAGATGCAAAATCATTTTGACAACACTATCGAGAAAGATACAGCTCCAAAACATTACAATGGGAAACTTGTGTTTGAAATAGTTAAGAAGATCAATGTTGTACTTGGGAAGGGAAAGATCAAGGGAGTAAAGAGAAAGAAAACCGCATCTTCAATCGGCATGGCATTCAAGAAATAATCAATTTTTTTTAAATACCTCCCTTACTGGAAGGACTTGGAGGTTTGCCATAGCATTGATTTGATGCACTTTACAAAAAATGTGTTTGATAGCATCATTGGAACCTTGCTCGACATGCCAAGAAAGACAAAGGACGGGCTAAAAGCACGAAGGGACTTACAACATTTAAATATGAGGCCAGAGCTTCACCCTGAAAATAAACCCAATGGGAAGCATTACCTGCCCCCAGCTAGCTATACCCTAACAGTTGACGAGAAAAGGGCACTTTGCAAGTGCTTACGTGGTGTTAGAGGGCCAACGGGTTTTTCTTCCAACATTAGGAAATTAGTCTCTGTAAATGAGTTCTGTCTCTTCGGGTATAATTCTCATGACTGCCATATGATGATGACTGTCTTCCTCCCAATTGCAATTAGGGCCATAAAGCCGGTGCATATGAAAGTTGCTATCACACGGTTGTGCTACTTCTTCAATGCAATTTCACAGAAAGTGATTGATCTTGAAGAAATGGATGATCTGAAAACATACATTGTTGAGACTATGTGTATGCTTGAGATGTGCTTCCCTCCGTCCTTTTTTGACATGCAAGTACACCTCATGATCCATCTCGTGGATCAAATAAAGACACCAGGACCCCTATACTTGCACCATATGTTTCCATATGAGCGATACTTATCACTTTTAAAAGGCTATGTGCGGAATCGTGCACACCCTGAGGGTTCAATTATGGAGTGATACACAACAGAAGAAGTGGTTGAGTGTTGTGCAGATTACATTAAAGATGACAAAAGGATAGGTTTGCCTATACCGCTACATGAGGGTAAGTTAGCTGGAAGAGGGACAATGGGTCAGAAAATATTTATTGATGAGGATTATAGATCTGTAAGCAAGGCACATTTTAGTGTACTTCAACAGCTTGCTATCGTTGAGTCATACATCGAGGAACATCTCAATGAGCTTCGAAAGCAATATCATGACCAACCTTATGCTTTGATCATGAAAGAGCATAGGCGTTGTTTCGCAACATGGTTCATGGATAAAAACATACCACATGGAGAGACAATAGAGGAGAAAACAATAAAGATGTTGGCTTGTGGTCCATCAACTTTAGTTACTTCTTGGCAAGCATATGACATTAATGGATACACTTTTTACACTAAAGGTAAAGATAAGAAGAGTGTTGCCCAAAACAGTGGCATTCAGATAGAAGCATTTGACCCACTTGGGCAAAAGAGCACATACTATGGTTTCATAGAGGATATTTGGGAACTTGATTACGGAGAAAGAATGCAGATACCCGTCTTTCGATGTCAATGGGTCAAACACCCAAATGGCGTGTACGTGGATAACTACGGGCTCACACTTGTGGACCTACATAATGTAGGCCACAAAGAAGACCCATGGGTACTCGCTGATCGTGTTGCACAAGTTTTCTATGTAGTTGATCCTGCAAATGAGAAACAGCACATAGTTGTTTCAGGTAAACAAAGAATTATTGGAGTTGAGAATGTGGGTGATAATAATGAGGATTACAATCAATATGATGAGATGATGCTATTTACCAATCCAAAAAATATCAGGAACATAGAGAGAACCATCGATAAGACTCTGATGCCCTACATGCGAAGAGATGGCAACGGAAAAACTGTTTGAGGCCATACCACATATGCTATTTCCTGTTTTTAATGGAGTCCTGGAGTCCTATATGGCTATATATTGAACCAAATTTATATGTAACCAAGTTATGAAAATGACTTACATTCAGTCATAGACTTCTGTATCTTAACTCTTTTTTCTCAGATTATTTGCGGTTATCTATTTTATTCCTTTGGCATACATATGTATTTCTGGAACGAATGACTTGTGGACTTGTATATCTGCATAATTGATAAGTAGAATTCACATTTGTACAGGCGGCGGATTAAGACAACCGCTTATAGAAATGATTTATACAAGCAGCAAGTTAAGAGAACCGCTTATAGAAATGATTTAACTAGCGGCAGGTTAAGAGAAACGCTTATAGAAATGATTTATACAAGCGGCAGGTTAAGAGAACCGCTTATAGAAATGATTTATACAAGCGGCAGCTTAAGAGAACCGCTTGTAGAAATGATTTATACAAGCGGCAGGTTAAGAGAACCGCTTGTATAAATCATTTATACAAGCGGCAGGTTAAGAGAACCGCTGGGAGAAATATAGCTTCGTATTTTCTTTCCCTCCGTCCCCAAACCCTAAAGGCGCGCCACCACAAATTTTCCTTCGCGCTGGTCCTCTCCCGGGCGCACGGCCAACAGCGGTGGGCGAGGCGGCCCTCTCTTGGGCCAGCGGCCATCTCCACGGCAGCAGCCATCTCCCGGGCCAGCTCCCGGCCGCGCGGCCATCTCCCGGGCCGCGGCCATCTCCAGGGCAGCGGTCCTCTCCCGAGCGCACGGCCAACAGCGGCGGGCGAGGCGGCCCTCTCCCGGGCCAGCGGCCATCTCCACGGCAGCAGCCATCTCCCGGGGCGCGGCCATCTCCAGGGCAGCGGCAGGCTCTACATTGCGCCCATCTCCAGTGCTGCAAAGGTCTGCTTCATCCTCAATCCTCATGTCCTAATCCCCAAATCAGAAGCTTCTGAACTTTCCTTTGACTACAAGATTTCCTGTTTAGCAGTGTTGCAGCAACTGTAGTGCTTGTCAAATTAATCTCTTTTTTTTATTTTATTGGACCTTCGTATGATAGCATTACAGAATGGCCTTGCTTCATTTGTGTTATCAAAGTCCTTGACAAAAGAAATCTGCAGTACTTATGTTAGACCTTTGTGTGACAGTTTTGCAGACACTCGCAATGGGTGGGATTAACTTGCAAGATGTGCCTGCGGCAAATAATGATGTACCCAGACTTGAATGGAACTCAGACCACGACGACAATGGCAGTGGCACTGAGACCTCATATGAAACTCCCAGCGATCCTTCACCAGTCCCTGATAGGCACCGGAAACGATCACGGAGCCCAGACCCTGATTATATTCCCAATGAACAGGTAAACTATGGACATTGGAAAGCTGAAAATATGTTGTGAATATAACTTTTGCTTGAGAATTAAATTATTCCACTTGATGAACAGATTGGTGGTCAAGAGGTGTCATCTGTGCCATCACAGGAGGAGGCCTGCACTGTGCCACAACCTTCTACCCCCTCTGGGAGTCAGCTAAAGCGAAAAAGGGGTGAGCGAGGTAAAAGCCAGATGCTACAAGGTATTTACTACATAACAGAAATCAGTGCCACAGGGGTTCCTCTTCGACCCGCCGAGGCATGTAGAAAGTATCGTCAGGCATGTGGATTTCTTATTCGGGACAACATCCCGATCACCATTAAAGATTGGCGGTTGGTTGATGTGGAGGATCAGGATAAATTATGGAGAAAGTTGACAGAAAAAATCAAGTTTCCAAAAGGCACAGAGGCCCTGGCAAAGAAAAGTGCATTGTCCTCTATGTCCACCATGTTTCGTGGCTAGAAAACTCAAATGAATACTAAATTTGTAAAGAAGAACTTGGTTCCTACGAAGATGGGAAAAATTACAAAAGACCAATGGGAAGAATTTGTTCGGCAGAAGACCACACCAGAGGCCCTAGCTTTGAGTGAAATTAACTCTGCGATGGCCAAGAAGAACTTATATCCCCATCACCTTGGTTCTGGTGGATATGTTACCAAACTTACAGAATGGGAGAAGAAAAGAGTGGAGGATGCTAAGGCAGGGAAGCATGACCCACTTGAAGGCTATAATGAACGAACTAGGAACTGGATCACTGCCCGATCAGATGTAACCGAGGACGGACAAATTGTGTACAAACAGCCACAAGCAGCAGAAGTGGGCAAGAAAATAGTGCAGATAGCTGCACAACAAAAGCTTGGGTTGTTCAAGCCCGATAGGGAGAAAGATCAGCTTACTGCTGCCTTGGGCAACCCAGAACACCCTGGACGTGTTCGAGCCGTCTCTTCAAAAATGACCTGGAAAGAGGGGTTTCCACATGATGCAGCTAGCTACAAAAAACGTGATAGGTATAAGAAGAGCCTTGAAGAGACTATTAAGGAGTAGGTCAATGCGACCTTGAAGACGAGTTTGATGGAGTTCATGCAAGAGCAACAAAAATACCTTCAAGAACAGCAGGCTAACGGTAGCATCATGCCAACCCCTGGATTCATCCTTACTATGCCAAATGAGAATCGAGCAGTGCGAATCATGCCAACACCAAGCTTGGTCGTCCCAAGTAGCGTGGCTTCCACGCCAGCCCAGGAGTATCCTGTTGATGCTATTGTGAAGAGCACACCTTGTCACCTTCATGTCCCTATTGGCAGAGCATCAAACAGGACAATTGCAGTTGCCACAGGTTTGGCGATTCCGGGTCGCATCTTCCACGGTAGTACGATACCGAATGATTATGCTAGGGTACAAGTTACCATGATCATTGACAAGGACTACCTCAATTACAAACTGGACCACATCACACCTGAGGGAATCTCACAACTAGGATAGGCAGTGAATGAATTCATCCTTTGGTATCGACGTGATATTGTTTTGTGTGATATGTTGCCTCCTCCCAATGATGAGCAAGCACTTTTACCCACACCACCTTCTCCTAAGGGCCAAGCAAATTTTACTGAAGCACCTTCTCCCAAGTCCCCAGCAGATTTTACTGAAGCACCTTCTTCCAAGGCCCAAGTAGAGTCTCCCTCTACCAAGGACCAAGCGTATTCAGCTGCACCACCTTCTCCCAAGCCCCAGGAAGATCCACCTTCTACCCAAAACCAAGCCGCTGCACCCCTGCCACCTCCAAAAGAGCAAATAGTTTCTGCTCCACAACCACCTCCCAAGACACAAGAACCGTCGTCCGGCCCTAGACAAGTCCACCTCCAAATTGCCTCCTACAAAAAGACTTCTCATGATAAGGAACCACTGCTATCTCATGATAAGGATCAGACGCAGAAAGGTACAATGTTAGATACTTGGGAAGAAGATGGCAAAGTCTATACTCGAGAGGAAGTATTTTTGCCAAAAAACAGCCCGATATGGCGTAAGGTGGATGTTCCAGAATATTTTGTCAATGGCAAGCCATTCTTGACCTCAATACAACTGAGTCAAGTACACTACACGCTGCGGAGATTACATGATTGGTACATGCATGCAAGTGCTTTGGGGATCACTCACGTCCCGTTTCATGTTCCAGATAGGGCATTTTAGAGCGGAAACAACATGCTTTCTTTTAGTTTTGAGGACTTGTTCCTTATGTACCGCAAACAAAGACTTGATATCAATCTCATGGTCATCTGGTGCCTGTAAGGAAAATATTACACCCCATGTTACATGTTCGTAATGTATTAATATAAAACATGTGATACTAATGGCTAGCAATTTAATGTGCAGGATGCAATACATGGATGGCAGCAAAGGTAACTTGATGACGAAGACTGGGATTTTAGATCCAACACGGATTTGTAGGCTAACTTTGCTGTACAGTTTGATAAAGAATCAAGCCAATACAAGGGGATGACACAAAAGAAGTTTGATGAAGCAAAGAAGACAGCGCACCGAAAAAAAATGAAAGAAGTGGCGACCTACATTGGACATGCCATGCATAAATTTGTGCAAGATGGCAAGGAAGAAGTATGTGCACCATATGCTTTTAAGTAAGTTCCATTACAGATCCAATTTTTTTTTCCTAATACCAAGTTCTATAGTAAACTAACACCCTTTTTCTTGTATGTAGTGACCACTATATTTGTATTGTTATAGAACCAAAAAAAGCAAAAGGATTGGTCTTAGACTCACTTGACTACCCCAGGGCGCAATATCAAGATTTCATTACAATTCTTCAAAAGTAAGAGTATTCTGAACATACATGTGAACAGCTCTTACATTATTCATAGATTGGTGATTTTATATATATTTTTCTTCCATTCATAGTGCGTACAGGTTATACAATTCACTTGGTGGGATCCGTCCTGTTGGCGAGGCTAAATTATCTATACAACCCTTTCCGGTAGCAAACACAACCATTTATATATATAATAATTATAATAATTTCAACATTTATAGCTAATTTAGTTGCTATTTTCAGTGTCAGAAGCAATCTATGGGCAGTGTTTATTGTGGGTATTATGTGTGCGAGTTCCTTAGGGTCACTGCTCCCTATAGAGTAAATCGTGAGGATGTAAGTTATCCTATATACGTCTCACATTATTATATTTGATTATTGTTATTTGTCCCTAATATGGTCACTCCTTTTCTCATGTTTTCAATTACAGTTTCCTAATGTTGACAAGGAATGGCCTGTTGGAAGGGATATGGAACCCAATGGCATTGAGAGAATAAGAAATGATATGTGTTGGTTCATCCGTAGCGAAGTCATCCATATGGAGGGCCAATTCTTTCAAAAGGAAAACAATTCACTGCTGGATTTTCCCCAACTTCATCACTATGAGAGGTATAGGGAGATATAAGTTCTTTTACTTTGCTTTATGTGTGGTTGATGTAGTGGTTAACTGAGATACATATGTATATGACGATGGGTGTTGAACTACTTTGCAATGATTAAGTTTCTGAAGTATTTGAATGTTGATATATTGATGAATCAGTTTGGCATTGGTATATTGATTCATGTGTGTGTCCATTTGGATTACTGACGATGATTTAAATGGCCTGTATGAGTGAGCTGCTGGTATGACATTTCTACACTTGTCAAAACGAATTTATGCAATCGGCTCTTGTAAGCATACCGCTTGTAATAATATATTTATACAAGCGGTTCACTTAAAGTACCGCTTGTAAAAATGTATTTATACAAGCGGTTCACCTTAAAGTACCGCTTGTAAAAATGTATTTATACAAGCGGTTGTCTTAAGTGTACCGTGGGTATAAATGGATTTGTACAAGCGAACTATATATCCGCTTGTACAAATGACTTATTTGTACAAGCGGTTTCTTACCAGCGGTTCTTAAAACCGCTTGTACAGATCCTTTAAGTCCGCTTGCAGATATGCGTTTTGTAGTTGTCACCACCTGACTTCCGTTTGATTTGCAAATTACTTACTCTACTAATAGCTGCAATGAAGGAGCCTATTAGGAACGACTCACGCCTTGGGAGTTTTGAGAAATCCAAAGCACTCTGTGAGGCGTAATATATATCCGTGCAATGTTTTTAATTAGTTTTCAAGCAGCAACTTGGAATCTGATCCCATGCCTTCAGTAGGAATTACTGTATATAAGAGTTCTGCTACGTTTTTGTTAGTGGAGGACATGAGATTAGCTTTTAGCAGAGCAGATACGCCACTAATTTTGCTCATGAACCAATAAAACCAAATGCGAACCGGACCCATTTCATTCCACAGTAACACTTTTCGGACGAGTGGAGAACAATTCCACAAAGAGACCGTGCGGTGAACTGAAAAAGCGAGATGACCCGGACGCGCACAAATGGAGTTCTGGGGTTTTTTTTTTTTTTAGTATTTCTGATTGCTTGATGTGGACTGTCGCGTGATTGATTGGGCAAATTTTAGGCCAATTGTCGAGAAGCCGTGGAAAGACGAAAGTAATCGCTGTCCGTTTGTGTTTCATGTTTGCTACAAAACGGCGGGTACTGCTGCTTATCAATGATTTATTGCAGGCTCCCATTGGTTTAAAAATTGACTGAACATAGAATGATTTTTAGCTAACACGTTTAGCAAATATGTTCAGAAATGCAGAGGGTCCAGCGACGAAGGCGAGTGCCTATTCCTTTTTTTTTTTTTTTGAGCGCACCAAGGCGAGTGCTACACTGCTATATGATGAGACGAAAGGAATTTCTTGTTGGGCTGATACTTCGAATCTCTTGTTGCAAGGAAGCCCACTCAGCTGAAGTTGGAGGCCTCGTCAAATGCAACCAGGCATTCGAAAGGGCGGATAGAGCGAGTCCAGCTTGGCTCCGTCCGCCTCGTGAATCCCCGATTAATAATGGAATTCTCAAGGTCTAGGATTTCTTCTTGTGTCATCATCATCAAAAAGAAGAAGAAACTAGTACTAGTAGTATCCAAGCTAGTAGGATTATTCCGCTCCGCCACTCGGCGCGCATCCAAAACAGGCAAAACAAAGGGTCCCCGACCGTTGGTTGGTTGGTTCACTCGCCGCTCGTGACCCCCGCCACGGCGGCTATCACGTGTAACAACGCCGATGCCCGGACGGAGCCAGCTAGCTCTCTTTGTAGTACTACTACGCGTTTTGGCCGCCCAACCTGCAGCTCCGTTGATCTTTTACGAGACCCAACAATGTTGTCCTGGTTTCGTCCGTTTCAGATGGCTACCTGCAGCTGCAGCGCGCGGGAGATTCCAGTTGAGTTTGAACCGGATGCGTGGATCCAACATCACAGGATCGCGTTTCGCGAATGCTTATCATCGGAACGGAGCCATTGAGACGTACGGCGATGAGCTATACTACTGTTAACTGGCCGCGGCGCACGGGCGTTTTGGACTTTCCGGGCAAAAAGCACGGGCCGAGGCTGCTCTCGTCACGGACGCACCCACCCGACCCGCCCGGGTATAAAGCCGGCGTCAACCCATGCGCGCCAAGAAGAGAAGCGACGACAAGCACGGGCGACCGCGCTGCTTCGATCGGGTCGCGGCGTCGCGCTCTTCTTCACCTCCCGATCCGATCATCCATCCGTCCGAGCTAGGATGCTGGTATCCTCTCCCGTGAGATTCGCCATCCCTCCGATCTCCTCCGCCGGCCTCGGGTCCCTGCTTGTTGTTGTGCCGCCCAGCGGAGGCGCCGTCGTTACGCGGGCGGTCGCCGCGGCATCGTCACGCGGTTGTTGCTGCGCGGGCGGTGGCGTTGTCCACGAAGAAGAAAGCCGCCGTGACGGCGGAATGGAGGACGCGATCGAAGCAGGTTGCGACGATGATGATGAGGAGGACGGGTGCTGGGTGTCCTACGGGCGGCGGGAGCCGAGGCGCCGGCTGCCCCCGCCCATCCCGTCCTGGGGCGCACTGAGGCGGACGCGCACCCGAGACGGGAGGCTCGTGATCAGGACAGCTCCCGTCGCGTCGTGGCGGGATCGCATCGTCCGCGCCCGGCGCCGCGGCGGCCGCCTCACCATACAGCTAGTCGAGCACGACGGCGGCTGGTCCTCTCCAATGACGACGCTTCCGCTTCCGGCACCGACCGAAGCTGAGACCTTGGATGAGCCGGACGATGACACGCCCGCCGTAGGAGAAGATGGCGTTGACGAAGACGTAATGGAGGGAGAGGGAGCGGTGGTGGTGGAGGCACGGGAGGAGGAGATGCGGCGTCGACGGCTTCGGCCGGTGGTGCCCTCCGCCGGATGCTTCGAGGACGTCGTCTTCGAGTACAGCTCCGTCGGTGCCACCTCGCTGCCGCACCAGCAGTTGCCTAGCCTTATAAGGATGGTGCATTGATCCAGTCCAGCAGCTAGCTATCCATCGAGAGAGGACGACGAATTTTGTAGCCCCTTGTGTACGTGTCAATATACGTATAGTGCCGAGCTGCAGATTACCGAATTACTGCCAAAATTAACCCGTGTACTGAAAGGTTGTTAACTAACTTCGTGCGGTCGTTGCTGTGGCCTGTGGATGTGGTGTCTCATCAATGGTGGAAGTACGTTGTTAGAATATATCAATACCAACTCAATGACTAGATAGATACGGCGTGTGTACTATAAATGTTCAGCTTGATCAGTCTGGAATAGTAGTTATTAGCAGGACCGAGAGCCTTGGACGCACATATATCTATTCGGCACAATGAATCGAAAGAGACGTTCAGGGACACTTCTTCGTACTTGTACAGATATTTTTTAGCACACCTAGTCAACTTTTAATACTGATCAACGTTCCAATTATGGAGTATATACAGTCTGTTACATAGCGAGTACCCGCTAAACAAAATCAACGGGTCCAGTATAGTTTATGTTGGTCCAAAGAGCGCTTAGTATTAGCCGGCAAACAAATCGTGCACGAGACCATCGATGCTGCGTTCAACCATTCTAGCTGTCCTGCACGGGAGCGCAAATGTCTTTCGGCAGCCGCATTGACCAGCAGCGCCATATATGTGTCCGTCTCCCATGGCTCTGCCCCGGGATACCGGGTACTACTCCGTCCGGCCAGACCGAATCATCTCGATCAGGTTTTGTTCGGCTACACTCCAACTCATATGAATTTAAAAAATTAAAATAATTTATAATAAAATATAAACTAATATTATCTTCAATCTACGTCATTTTCTCTTAATACATATGAATTAAGATGCAGACAAACTAATTCCTCACGTGTCCGACGGACCCGCCCGGCCGTCAGCACAAAAGGGCCCTCGCCGGGGTCGAGGAGACGGTGCATGCGGCAACACGTGTCCTCAGCAACCAGCGAAGCTCAGCGCCGGCAGGTCGACGCAGGGTGACGGTGCGCTTTCCCAACGAACGCGTCGCAGTCGAGGCCGCCTCGTGTGTCGCAGCTGTTCTCTGCTCTCCCCTGTCCGTCTGTCCCTGGCTGGCTGGCGCCGACGGGCACTCGCGCGTACTGTTGCCGTCGCGACACTCAATGGACAATGCTCGATTCGGAACGGGAGCACACAAAGAAAAACTATGCTAGTATGCGCCATTAGCCACTTCAGGACTGTTATTGGCGTTGGATCCAGGTTGTCTGTCCTTGGAAGGGCCGGTCACGGATGATTCGAGTTCGTGCCAGGAGCAGTTGGACAGGGCGTTTACAGGTAGTAGTAGCGAAAGGTGCTTGCGAGTTGCGATTTTTTCAAGGGTGATGATTGATCATGCCTTTCAAAATGCGTTCAGGTACTTAAGCTGAGACGCCAGGGCGTCGTGGTGGCTCTTTCTTATAAAGGAAGTCCATTGGTGTATGCAAAAAAAAAAAAAAAAAAAAAAAAATCCACTGACCATGAGCGAAATCTATTGCCTGCCCTGCCCAGTCCAGCTGGCGCGGCGGCACGGGGTATCGACTCGCGTCAGGTTGGAGACTTGGAGTCCGCGCGCAGTCGGCACGCTTCATCACCATCTGCGCCGTCCATCCATCCCATGGAGGCCCACTTGGAAGCGCGGTGAGCGAGGGATGACAAGCATCCCGTGGGGACCACCACCACGCGCGGTGCCTCGAGTGGGCTGTGTGGGGACTCTGGTCATGGAGCGAATGGACCGTTGCTGTTAATTACAAAAAAATTTCCAATAAACGAAGCTTATCACACACTACCAGCACGGAGCACCCTGTAATTTCACAATATTCTCATCAGAGACACCCAATGGGTCAGGACTGGATGGTCACTATTATTATGAAACAACAACAAAAACGTTATTAGAAAATCCTAATATAACCATTAGTAGAATAGTAGGTGACATATATATACTAGCCTTGGTACGAACTCTAGTACTCTACAACGAAATATACTAGCCAGGATTCAAAATTTAGTTCAACAAGGAGAGCTTACTATCTGATACAATGTCCAAAATCAAAAGTTGTATTGGGGCTTTCCCCAAAATGGCCAAAACCTTCTTCGTCATCCTGCCTTTTGCGCTAACTTCCAGACCACCATCACCACCTCCACCTCCACGCCACCGTCCCAACTCCCTCCCCTCCCCTTCCACGCTCTCACACCCACCACCGCTTCCCTCCTCGTCGCCTCGCCGCCCGCTCGCGAAACCCTAGGCCAGATCCCCTCCTCCCGCCACTGCATTCCCTTCAGATCCACCTCGGCGAGCTCAGCTCAGATCCACCCATGTGCCTCCGGGTGCCCGTTCTCCTCCTCCTGCTCGCCACGGCGTCAGCGGCCGCGGCCACCGCGACACTCTCGTCGAGAATGGTGCACCGGCTGTCTGAAGAGGCGCGGGTGCAGGCGGGGCCTCGCGGGGAGTGGTGGCCTCGGCGCGGCAGCGGGGACTACTACCATGCGCTGGTGCGGAGCGACCTCCAGCAACAGAAGAGGCGGATCGCCGGCAAATTCCAGCTCCTCTCGCTCTCCAAGGCTGGCCAAATCTTCTCATTAGACAACGACTTTGGCTGGTGCGCCGCATTCCCTGCCCCCGTCGGATTTTACGTGCCTAACTTGTTTTTACTGTTCTAAGTCACACGGAATGCTGCCGTTTGTCTTCTTGCGCTGTATGTTAGTAGTAGGCATATCCGCATATGTGTACGTTCAGGTTTCAAGCTGTTTTCACTGTTTTGTACAGTCAGACTATCAGATCGAGCACTACTTGTTTTATTATAGTTTTACATTCAGGGTGCGCTGGTACACGTATGCTAATGTTATTTTTGTGATTTTTTTTTTATTTGCAGGTTATACTACACTTGGGTGGATGTTGGGACGCCAAAAACATCCTTTCTCGTTGCACTGGATACCGGGAGTGACTTGTTCTGGGTACCCTGTGACTGTATCCAGTGTGCTCCTTTGTCCGGCTACCGCGGAAATTTGGTATGCATCTCTTTTGATCAGTATCATTGTTTTAGTGTCTGCAGATGTCGTAGTATCAAATGGTCGTGCTAGTTCATTTAAGGTGCCAATCTTTTTACAAAACAAAATACAGTAGAATACTTGACTCGTCGAATGCAAAATGCTACTACTGCAGATGAAGACCTGAGTGTTAAAACAATTCTTCTATAATTAGTAAGGCATAAAACTATCATGCAGTATTTGACAGCCTTACTAACTTGCAGTTTTCATCATATATTACCTTAACTTTAAAATTTTAAATTAAAAGCGACGTTGTGCTTGTAGGTAGAAATGCTAAGCTCATGTATGCCGTCAGATGCCTTGAAATTGCCGTATGAACCTTATCCGTCTAAATGTTGATGTCAAGTACTCCCATAGCACCATTCAAGTCCCTTTAAGCATATTTAATAGATAATTGCAGTATGGCAGACTACCACATCGACATGAAATTCATGCAGATATCCCATATTAGTTCCACAAGGACACTCCACTGCCATTTTCAGAAATAACCTAAGCGACAGATTTCTTGATAAGTGACAGATATTACCGCGTGTCATTTGGATACATGTTAGTGACCTCCTGAAGGATTGTTTTGATCTTTTTTAGTTGCTTATATGGATATATCTTAATGTGGAGTGTGCAATAAGTGGAGACTACTACATTTTAAAGCAGTTTAGTGCTTATTTCCAGTGATTGATCGGCAGGTGCTCCGTCGTAAATGGAGCATCTATTGTGCAGGATAGAGATCTGGGAATTTACAAGCCAGCTGAATCAACAACAAGTCGGCATTTACCATGTAGCCATGAGCTATGCGCCTTGGGATCAGGCTGTGCAAACCCAAAGCAGCCATGCCCATACAATGTTGACTACTATTCAGAAAATACAACAAGCTCTGGTTTGCTTGTCGAGGATACACTACACCTGGATTCCAGGGAGGGCCATGTACCAGTGAACGCTTCAGTTATTATAGGGTAGGATTTTCTATTGCTTTCTTCTTCATTAGGAGTTTCTTTTTTGTTTTGATTTCATTAACTCTGCTGTTAAATCGGTGGTCCAAAGGAGTAGTATTACTTAACAAATTGCGATCGTCCCACTCAGGGCATTATAAGTGAAACACATTCCCTACATGTTTACTTCTGATGAACTACATCCTCTGTGCAATGTTTAGACTTTAAGGTCATTTTAAGATTCCTGTTTATCAAACTTTTAAAATTTCAACAATGAATATACAAATAACCACACATTTTGACAATGTAAGAACAATGTAGTTTGATTGAGCGATGTAGTTTGATTTATTGTGAGATGGGTTTGATTAAACCATGCCTGTAACCTGTTATTCTAAAAAAAGTTGTAGTTGAATTCACCTAGGTAATATTTGTAGTTTGACTGAGAAAGAGAATAATTGTGTCTTAAGTAAGGAATGACGAGGATGCGGAAATGCACATAAACTTATCTTTCAGGCCCAGCCCACCAGGGGTTTCCAAAACTTTAGGTTAGCAGCGTTTTTTTCTTCTTCTGGGTGAGCTGCGGAGCTACTTTTTCTTAATTGTCACCTAGAAGATTGTGAATGTCCTTAACTTGTATTTTGGAGCTGAGGGAGTATCAATTAGTAGGTTTGGGTCATTACCTCTCCTGGCTTCTCTGAGAACATCTTGCATCGTTACTCATGATTCAATTCAATGTACTCAGAACCAAAAGAGATGGTTCTCCTATACTGAACAACTCTACTGTGACTTTTTTTAGAGTTTAAGAAGGGTCAAACAGACCCTCCCAGTCCATCAATATATCAGGACCCAGTAAACAGTTTACAAAGTAGCCCAGTGCAACACAACTCTACTGTGATTATCTTACTTTATGGTATTTTGTTTCATTATGATGTTTTCTTTTTGTGGTATAGGTGTGGCAGAAAGCAAAGTGGTGACTATTTGGATGGTATTGCCCCAGATGGACTTCTTGGTCTTGGAATGGCAGATATATCAGTTCCTAGTTTCCTTGCAAGAGCTGGATTAGTTCAGAATTCATTCTCAATGTGCTTTAAAAAGGATGAATCAGGTAGAATTTTCTTTGGAGATCAAGGAGTGTCTGCCCAACAATCTACACCATTTGTTCCTCTGTATGGCAAACTGTGAGTTCCTTGAAGTTATTGCTATTTGACTTAATCAACTGATTATTGATATTATTTACACTTCCCTTACATTTTTCTGTCTTAATTCCAGTCAAACATATGCTGTTAATGTCAGCATATCTTGTATTGGACATAAATGTATTGAGGGTACTAGCTTCGAGGCTTTAGTGGATAGTGGGACGTCATTTACATCTCTTCCTCAAGACATTTACAAGACAGTCACGACGGAGGTGAATTTATTTTGGTTTTGCAGATGGTTCTTGGATGGATAATTGCGGTGCTAATTATTATATAATTTCAGTTTGATAAACAAATTAATGCTTCAAGAGTACCTGGTGGAGACAGTGGTTTCAAATATTGCTATGGTGCTAGGTGAGTAACTTCTGGTTCCGTTTGTGGCCTTTAGGAACCTTCTTGATCTGTGTGATGACTGTGATTCCATTGCATAAAATGCACTGATGTGTTATTATCATACAGTCCTCTGGAAATGCCTGATGTGCCAACCGTATCGCTGATGTTTGCTGGGAACAAGAGCCTCCAGGCTGTTAATCTTGTAGTTCCAGTTGAGGACAAGCAGGTTTTTCTTTTTCTCTTCTTTTTCTGGAAAAGCTCGTCACATGGAACTTTTTTGTCGAATGACAACACTATTTTGAAATGGATCAAGTATAACTAAAGCCTGTTTGATGTTATACTGCTTTCTACAGTAATATTTTTTGTAGAAAAGCTGATAATCTGATTTGCTGATTTTGCAGGGAGCTCTCGCTAAGTTCTGCTTAGCTGTGCTGCCATCACCTGAACCTATTGGAATTATTGCGCGTGAGTGCTCTAATCAGTCTTGGTTATATGTTCCTTTGATAACTTACGGTTTAACAATCAAGATAACTGTTTAATGCAGAGAATTTCCTTGTTGGATACCAAGTAGTGTTCGACAGAGAAAACATGAAGCTGGGTTGGTACCGATCTGAATGTAAGCCAGAAGCACACAAAACCAACGAATACTGCCAAATTTACCATTGGCCGAAGTCTTAAATATGGTAGTAACACTGAATCGTGCACGCAGGCCATGACGCTGACAACAGCACGACTGTACCATTGGGCCCATCGCAGCACAACAGTCCAGAAGACCCGTTGCCGTCTAACGAGCAGCAGACTTCCCCCGCCGTGACCCCTGCAGTGGCAGGCACGGCTCCGCACTCCAGTGGATCGTCGAATCTACAGAAGCTCCTCGCTAGCTCCTACCCTTTGCTGTTACTGACGGTGTCTACTGTGTTCTTTATCTCGTGAACAACTGATGGGATCTAACCGATAGCTCTGTATAGTGTACGTGCTTCATATATGGTGGGGTTTTTTTCCCTCTAGAGAGATCAATAGATCAGCTGTATTTCCCCTTCTCTCGTAGAATCGCTCCTTGATGCCCCGTGCCTCTAGCAGTAGATACAATTTGCATCGTTCAGCAGTCTTAATCTTTTTCTAGCCCACGTCCTGTCCTGCGATTGGAGGCATCATTTTGGCAGGCCTGACTCCTGTCATCCTGTGGTTTCTTGGAAACGGTAAAACGTGATACACAACCATGCAACGTTCACAAATGGAATGGAGACGAACTCTGCAATTACAGTGTCTTGAAGTCTTGCACATCATCTTTCATAGGCATGGCGCCATGGTATGCACGGGACGTCGTACATGGCCAAATCCTCTTTCCAGCGCTGCAGCTTTGCAGGCGATTTCGTGCACCCTGCACTCGTCCCAAACGCCTGTACGCTCCTCTGCTCTGCTTGGCTCACTGCAACACACAACCGCACGCACCGATTCCACTGCACAACCGTCACATGAGACCTCACTCCTCTACTCACTTTTTCCCTCCTCTCCTCTTGTCAGCCTCCTCTCCTGTCCTCTCACACTGTCGCAACTCACAAAGTCACAAAAACTCACACTGCATGTCCCCATTGCCTACTCGTTCAAAACTCCTCTCAACAGTCATTGCCTCGCCTGCCCTCTATACAAAGCCACCAGACACTGCTGCGCCAATGTGCCTTTATGCACACGTCTAGGCTTAGGTCGCTAGGGCTTTACCATTTCATTCCCAACTCCGATCCACTGTGAGACCAATCAGCCAGATCGCGCTTCCGGCATTCCCCATTGCAGGCGCCATGAGGCAGTTCTGTGGCTTCCTGGGAGGCAGCAATGGCGGCCATAGGGACAAGAAGAAGGTGGTGCAGCGGCGTCAGGTGCTGACGGTGGAGCTCCGCGTCAGGATGGACTGCCATCGCTGCGAGCGCGAGGTCAGGAAAGCGCTGTCCGGCTTGAGAGGTTGGTGCCCTCCAGGCAGGCCTTGTGCATCGCACATTGTTTTCCTTGCGCATTGTGTCCATGACTCCATTTCAGTGTCATTTTATCAGCAGTCCTTTCTGCTCAAGCTTTTTCTCGCACACTGCTTTTTTTTTCTTCTTCTCTTGCAATAACAGCAGCTCTTGATCAACACTGATTTTAGAGACCGATGCGATTTTTTTGCGACGCGATGCTCCCATCCTCAGCACGTTAACTCCGACGCTGCCTGCAGGAGTTGAGCATGTGGAGGTGAACAGGCTGCTGCAGAAGGTGACCGTCACTGGCGAGGTGGACCCGCACACGGTGCTGCGGAGGGCTCAGTCCACGGGGAAGAAGGCAGAGCCGTGGCCCCAGACGACCCCTGTCGTCTTCGCCCCGGCGGCCGTGGCCCTCTACGGCCTCGGGACGGCCCAGCTCCAGGCCCACGACGGCAGGTGGGCGCCCGCTGCGGCCTCCTCGTACCCGAGGAACGTGGAGGCGGCCGCCGTCGGCGCCGAGCAGATCACCAACATGTTCAGCGACGACAACCCCAACGCCTGCTCCGTCATGTGAATTGCGATGCACATACTAGTAGTAGTAGTAGGTGTTCCAATCCATGCAGTGAGTCACTGAACTCGTCAGTAAGATTTCTGGTTTAGTAGGCGTTTAGGAGTAGCAGACTAGCAGTAATGGCAACAGTTGTGCGGCAGTGACTAGGAGGAGGAGTAAGCTAGGGATCGGTGGCAGTTCGTGGTCACTTTCATATGAGGTTTTTTTTGTCATTTTAATGAAGTTTTTAGAGGTCGGCTTCATCTGAAACCCTTGCTTGTCAGATTCTTATTGCTCAAAATCTACTGCTACTAGACCAGAGCTCAGGTGGTGTTTCTGTAAGACTGAGTAGCTCACGGCCACAAAGCAAAGAAACAGAGGAGCGCCAGCAGATATTAGTAAAACTTTTAGCGTGGAATTCTGCTGCCGATCTTTCGAGCTCAGTTGTTTTACCACGACTCGTCCGATGGGTCAATATCTGTGTCTCCCTCACTGACGCGCGCACAGCACACTCCTCTCTTCTCGTTCCGTCCGAAACATGCTACTAGTATACTACGCCAAAAAGCTAGGCGATCAATCATAGTAATTTATTACTATCTGAAAAGAAAAAGGCTTTATGTGAGTCACGCCGCTTTCGCTCGCGTTTATAAAGCTGGTGTCCGAGAGTAATGGACGTGAGTGA
This sequence comes from Oropetium thomaeum, assembly GCA_001182835.1. NCBI lineage: Eukaryota > Viridiplantae > Streptophyta > Magnoliopsida > Poales > Poaceae > Oropetium > Oropetium thomaeum. The sequence continues at coordinate 745,272 of LFJQ01000012.1, forward strand.
GTGCGCCATGACACTATCAGACCCCCATGGTGAGATCAGACATCGGAGGACGCGCGCTGAGGCGAAAAGGGCTTTTGCGACAGCGCGGCGAGCCTTCTCTTTTACTAAGCTCTGAATCGCTAGAGTAGTGAGTGGGTTGGCAAAAGATGCATATGCTCGTCGTCCAGGACCACTACTGTTTGTGCGGTTCGGTGGTAATTCTTGACCGACGACGGAGAGGGGCGCTTGGCTTTGCTATGGTCAATTCGCAATTTAACTGCTGCTAACACATTAGTAGTAGCACTACAGCAATGGACCTCGTTCCGTTTGTCTTGTCTTTCGTTCTGGAAGGAACTGAAAGGGTGTCCGTCCCCTCTTTTTCACTTACTAGTGGGTATCAAGCGACCGCGCACTTGTCACGCACCGATCTCATTACCGACCCTTTTTGTTTTTGTTTTTTGTTTTGTTTGGACGTGCAAAAGTGGTCGGAAAAAAAGGTGGACGGTTCGATTCAGGACGCAGGCAGCGTGACCGATGGGTTTGCACGCGTGGACATGGAACGTGTAAAGCTTTGCGGTGATCCGTCGTCCGTCAATCGTCAGGTGACGACGACGAGTTCTCGTTTGGTCCTTCATTTCATTTGGACTCCGTGTCGATCGATCGAGCATGCCATTTCATTTCGATTTGTGTCTCGGTAACATATCGTCGAGGTCCGACCACTTGACTCTGACGATGCTCCGATGATTGATTTTTTTGGATGGTGAGATCCTGTTCTGGCGGGCCCTGAACGCATCTCGATAGATATTTTCGTTACCGTCTTCCGGAGCATAATGTCCATCGATCGATCGAACCGGCGCAAAAAAGAGCGCCCTGTTGCGCGAGGCGAGGGGGCGGCCTCTCTGGCCACGGCGCGACGTCCCAACCTCGACCGCGAAAACGACGGACTGAGCAGGGGAGGAGAGGAGGAGGCAATCGCACGAAAGGGGAGCGATGTGTTTGGCGATCTCCACCTTGGTGCGGGGATGCCTACTCGAACGGCTCGTTCGATGCGCGATAACGATCGGTGCGGTCCCCCGCGCCGCGCCAGCGCATGCATCAGCGGGCGCCTATTTCGCGCGAAGGGAGGTTTGTTTCCCCGCGCCGCAAGCGTTTGACTCGGCGGCGGGCTCGTTCGCGGCTTCGCGCTCTTGGACTCTGCTGCTGCTGATAGGCGAGCTGGCTGATCTGCGTGCCATGCGCCCACTAGTTGGTCTCTCTGTGATGCTACTGCACGTAGCATCAATGTTTGTAAACCCTTTAACGGCGTGCAATTTTTATGGAGAGGATTAAGTTATCTTGTAACCGGTGGTGGAAACTCTTAAAACACGTGACACCTGTACAACCAATTGTCTTCCTCCTCATCATGATAGGTGGTACACGAAATTTCCTCCTCCATTCACCACCTCTTTCGAATAAGGACTCACTACCTCTTGGAGTTGGAGCCCACACTCTTCACGTCCACGGTACCGCCCTCCTCCGCATTACTACATCGTCTTACTACATCACATACATCCACCACGTCACAGCTAACTTATCAGAAATGACATCCCCAACCGTCTTAGCACTCTATCTCTTCTATGTGGATTCACTACCTCTCGCAATCTTTGGTGCTTGTTGACGTTCACGGCACCGCCCTCCTCCGCATCACTCGATCTGTCCTGCTACGTCACCCACGTCCACCACGCCACCGCTAACTTATCGGTCATGACATTCTCTCCGCCTTTGCCCTCTCCTGCCACCTATATCTGCGATGGCGTTCCCTCCGCTTCGCCGTCCATGGAACTTCTCTAAAACTATCGAAGAGAGAAAAAGAGAAGCTCCAATTGTGACAACCTCACGACGTTATCCCTTCTACCCTCCATACGTTCCAGCCGCCCATCTTATCTATCCGTTTGCGTTCCTCCTGTTTGAGGGTGTTTTTGGAACAAAGGAATTCATTCCTAGGGAATTTTTCTTTTGAAATTTCAAAGAGTGTGTTTGGAATGGAACAAAGGAATTCCTTTGTTAACAAAATGAACTAAAATGAGGTTTGAGCTAAGGAAAATTTTCTTTTGCTTTTATATAGCAATTTGGATGCATAAAACATGACATAAACACCTAATTAATGTCTTAAATATATTAAATTAGATGAGACAACACAAAAGAGAAATTATATTAAAAATAAAATGAATAGTTCAAAGGATCAAAATATCACTAGTTTACTTTTTAGTTCTTTAAGTAATGATATCATGATTGATTAATAAAGTAGGGATTAAAAAGGATAAGGGACCAATATGTTTATGAGAGCAATTTACTGACCGATGATATTCTAATTAAAAATATATAACTACTAAATTAAGACACTGAATAATAATATAGCTACTAAATAATTTATTTAATTAAACATAGCATTTATATTCCCATGTTTTATTCCACCATTCCAAACATCATATTGTTTCCGTTAATCAAATTTAAATTTCTATGGTTTTCTCACTTTTCAGATTCTTATATTTTCTTTATTCCTACGATTTTTTTTTTCCATTCCTTCAATCCAAACAGGACTTGAATGAGGTTACACACGAAGCATCGTCTGTTAATAAGGTCGGTCAAAAGAAACAAAAGATTGCAGGATAGAATTTTAAATATTTATAACTAGGCATGCTAATAATTACTCAATTTAGAGACAAAGAACATATATTGTGAACTCATCGCTCAGGCTATGTGTTGGTAGCTTGGCGCCGTTTTGAACAAACAATGTAGTATGAAGTAGAATAGAGCACCAAAATAGATGCCGTATTCAGTTAAAAATAATATTGTAATGGTGTTTACTACAAATTTACCCCCGAGTGAATTTTTCCTAAATCTAAATAAATCAGCATGATCTTGGAAAAGATTGATCTTGAAAAAAATTAAATCAACAAAAACTATAGTGCGGGCTGCATCTGGTGAGAAATGAGAATCCTCCGAAAGGGATTCTGCCGCATGCCCAACGGCCCAGATCCCTCTCCCGGCACCGTGCGCTTCCTTTTATGCCCCGTTCCTCCCAAAACCCCTCTCCATTCCCAACAGTCTCCCTCCCTCCTCTCTTCCTCACCTCTCCAAATCTCGGGGCGAAAAGGCCATCGAATCACAGGTCCGCGGGGGCGGGAAGCCGGGATAATGGAGATGGCGGAGCAAATCGGGTCCGGGACGACGCTGGGGAAGCGGCAGAGGACCAAGGAGCTGCCCCGGTCGGCCAGCATGTTGACGATGCCGTCGGTGGCAAAGCAGGGTCGCCAGGAGGGGTTTGCCGACGTGCCGTCCTCCTCTTCACTTCCCGCCGGTTCGGTGGGGATGGCCTCCAGGGGAGGCGGCGACCCGCCGAGAGGGTACTTTTCTGGCGGCTACTCCACCGGTGCGGAGACGGCGGCGTTCTTAAAGGCGTGCGGCCTCTGCAACCGTAGCCTCGGCCCCGGCCACGACACCTTCATCTACAGGTTTGAGATCAAATTCACTGCTGCCTGATTTTCCTCCCTCTCTGTTTTTTTTATCCTGTTTGAATTGGAATGCCCGTCGGAATTCCCTTTGTTCTCGTGCCATGATTCTGTGCGTCACCAATTGATCCTTATGCGTTTATTTGCGTTGTACCACAAGTGGCTCATACGAGTTCCTTTATTTCCACATCCGGATTGCACCTCCATCGAATCTACTTTTCACCCTGTTGTGGTGGTTTGTTTACGTTCGATTCGATTCCGTCTCGTGCTTCGTAGATGCAAAATTCCGATGATATCTTCGTGGTTTTGGACTCTGTTTGTTCAGGGGAATATTGGCCAATTTGTCCCCATTCACTGAATCAGTGGAAGTTATTTGACTTGATCTCATTTACTGATGAATGAAAAGAAGTAGTACTACTTAGCGATCCCCGCTGATTTAGTGAATTAATTGCGATCTGATTGTATTTAGCACCCAACACGCCGAAGCTCATACTATGAATCTGATTCCCTCCTGTTTTCTAGAGGAATATTTGGAAGCGAATCTTCCTTTCGGCGCTTAATTTATTTACCACTGGTTATTAACATTACCTGGGGTGTGCATCATGTAGTCAGGAATAATTTAAGATCTCCATACTGAACGGCTCCGATGAGCAAGACATTAAGAAATATGGAATTAGCTGGCCAATCATATGAGCTGTTCTTTTATTATTGCAGTATGATATAAGCCTGGTTCCGTGGAATCTTCCAATTAACATACAATTTTTCGGATGTCACAATCCCTCATCTACCGCTGGTTAAAAAAATTGCTTGCCTTCCCTTGAATGGAGTGGAAGATTACCAATCGCCGGTATTATTGTTCCTTTGTTAAATCTTGGCCGTCACCTGACGCTGGTTCCTGTTTCTGTTGTGTGGCGGTGCAGGGGTGAGGTGGCGTTCTGCAGTCAGGAGTGCCGCGAGAAGCAGATCGAGTACGACGAGCGCATGGAGCAGACCTGCTCCTTGACTTCCATTAAGGAGGCTCCGTCCATCTCCGGCGCCAGCGGCTCCGACCAGTCCGGTAGCGGCGGTGAGACCGTCGCGGCCGCCTGAGCCGGCTCGGGAAGGAGCATGTGCAAGTGGTGTGTTGCGTTTTTTGCACCTTGCTGATAGGAACAGCAACACCGCCAAATCAGTCTATCCATGCATTAGTTTTTTTTTTTTTTTCCTTTTCCTTGGCCATGCGTCATTTGGTGCGTGCCATGCTATTATATAGTAGCATCTGTGTATACAGATTAGCGCTAGATTCGCCTATCATGAACCAAAATGGCAGTGCGAGAGGAGAATGCATCAATACTTCAGCGGTTGTTGATGCCTGTGACTCTTAATCATATGGGTTTGTTCTCTGTCCAAGATGAACAAAAAAATGAAAACCTGGCTTGTTGCATCTGTTTATGTGATTTCCTTGCATTTCTGTTTAGCTCTTCTTTTAGCACTGTGATGACGAGGCGATGTGTTGTCCTAGTAGTACTAGATAGGCGTGGGCCAAGCTTGTTGCGCAGTCGATCTGTAGGTTATCAATGATGCTGCCAGGCAATTTGACAATCTGCTCCCAGCTACCCCCTCTGTCTTTTAAAATCTGATCACGTCAAACAATTTTAACTTTGATTATTACTATCTATACAAATAAATTAGTTTAAATATAAATAGTTACATATTATGATAGTTTATTTTACAAATCTAATAACATTATTTATATATAATTAAACATTATAATTTTTAAATTATTAATGATTAAAATTAAAAGAATTGACTTTAATCAATCCTAAAAATATTTGTTTTTAGGAACGAAGGGAGTACAGCAGCAACACTCAATCATCGTCTACTCTGCTACTCATGCTAGTAGCGGGTGACTGAGCCTGAGGTCTGAAAGGAGGATGGAAAGAACGGAACGGAAGGCTACAGAAAAGCGGTCTGCCTGGTAACAAGACAAGCGCATGTTGTTATCCTGCACATTCTAGACGGTGTGTGGTCCAGGGGCCTAGAACCAGGTGAGACACCCGTGATCTGATCGATTCGGTCTCAGCTCGTTGCAATCAATCTGGAGGTCACCACAACCACCGCCACACCGCCGCATGCAGATCTGACGCGCGGTGGCCTCGCACGAGTTTTTGACCAACCAAGACCTGGACGAGATGACCTCTCACACACCATTCGCCCATGTGCATCTGCTGCTGTAAACGGAGCACTGTTTTCTCCTGTTGGTTTGGTTGGGGTTGGGGATCGGTGGAGATGCGTATCAACTATCAACGCCGGTCGGGAGCTTTGTCGTTCCAGTCCAGCCTCCGGGAAACGGAAATAGTTATACGACATCCGCATGGGTCACTCCTGCTTGATTGCTTTAACTTTAAGCCTTGAATGAAATACGCCGCCGACTGCAAGGCATCTCGAATTCTCGACATGTTGAACCCGCCAAATGATACGCCGCCGCTTGGTTTGTTAGCCGGCCGTTGCGTCTTCTTACGAGTCGCCGAGTTGAAAGGGGGAACGGAACCGACGCGCTTCTAGAACTTGGTGTGTCTTCGCCGGCGGAAGAAGACAAGGATAAAGGAGACGAGTCCGATGAAACGACACACCGCTGATCAGACAGGACGCCGCGCGCGGGGTCGGGGGCGAGGCGGGCCGAGGAGGGGAGGGGGCACATTGTTTTCGGCGCGTTTCGGCGGCCACGTCCGTCCCCTTGCCCGTGACCACGCCCTGCGGCTGCTTGCTCAGTGATATGGCGTCTATGGTGTGGGGTCGCATGGCGTGTCATCCATCCGATCGGACTGGAGGGGATCGAGACCAGACGGATGGGCATAACAACATCATCGTTAGTAGTACGGCCGTATGCCTCGGAAACCCACGCATGACTCAGCTAATTAATTCATTGCAGCGTCGACCAGACCTATAAAAGGGTGGTCATCTTGTAGGCTCTCCTCTTCATTCATCACCACACAGTTTTCATCTTGTTCTACTAGCATGCAGTAGCCGCTATACTACCTTGTGTTCTTTGTGCAGGTTCCTGTGCATCCATTCAGCTCTGAAGCTCTGCCGTTTAAAGGTGTGCTAGCCAGATTTCACCTCCTCATCATCGGTGTTCTGTAATTTACGCTGCCAGATTTCCGCATTTCTACGTTCTGGGTAGAGAAGCTTGCATCTCACGTCGCTTTTAGTGGACCCGATGAAGCAATGAAACCATTTTGTAAAACAAGAGCGCGATCGGTTAGCGTTTGGTATTCTATGGCTTTCATGCCTGCCTCTCGTGTCTCCCGGATTCACGGGGAACCCCAATGCGTACTTCACCGCGTCCTGTCGTCGATGGGGAAACCATTTCATTTCTTTAATCTTACGCTCTTCCTAGATCCTTTCATGTAGTACATAAGCAAGAGGGACATACTACTACTAGGTAAAAGATGGCCATAGACATGCTCTTGCTGCGGCAGTAACACGACATCAGCATTAGACATTGCGTTGAACCGGCGCCTGGCTAGGTACGCAGCGGCCTTTGTTGATCTCACAAGTCACGTCTGCCAGCAATTGCTCTGCTTTGCATTATTGGTTTGCGGCCTAAGGTGCCGGGCAGCAGGGGTTATAATAATTTCCCGTTGTTTCAAGCCGCCATGAGCGGGTTACGAAACTTCTCTTGTTTTGTTTTTTTTTTCGCACGTAACTTATATTGGCAACAGTTTAAAATTTTTTTGAGTTTGTATTCTAAATATTTTATTCCTCTTTTAATGAAACGACGGAGCACCTGTCAGTTCTCTTAAAAAAATATATAATAATTTTCTATAAATTTTATAGGATCACACGTCACGTACTTCGAACATACTATAGTACAGTAGTAATAGAAAACAGCTAAAAAAATAATCTTCTGTAAACCGTTACTTCTATCTTGGCAAAAATTATAAAACAGAGATTGCAGAGATTCCAATGATTGCACCGCAGAGTGTCTCATTCAGCCAAGGAAATTAAGTAAACAAAAAAGGCCTCTGATCCCGCATTAGCTGTTGTCTTTAAGTCTTAATTAACGAGGCCTCATCTCAGCATGTACTTTGTGCTGGCAAGTGGTTGCATTGTGTCATTGTATCACCAAAAAGGTACGGAGTAGGGAAAAAGGAGGGCTTCTGGTGGCCATTGCTGACGACACGCAACAAATTGTAGGCGGCGGCACTTCAGACGAGTGACAAATTCTGCAGATTGTTTATTATTGCCCTGAAAGTGAAAGGTCGCTTGTTGTATCCTTTATTTCTCTCTTCACCCAGTTTGGTTCTACGTAGTTTCATCAGCTATACAGTAATAATAGATTTCCCAAGTGGGTGGGTGCCGTATTTTGGACGGCCATCCATGCTCGTGCTTTTCTTCCGTCCTTTCACATCATGGTGGCCTTGCACCTTGGTGGTATTTGCTGCCGCCCCTTTAAGCGCAAGTCTCTGATTTCGGATTTGCAGCGCACGTACTGATGTGTGCTGCGTGCTTGAACAAAGCCACGCTCGTCATATCTACTCTCTGGAACTTTTCCAATATTTTTCGATTCACAAAATGCATGGCAGCACGTCTTATAGAACAAATGAACCGCGCACAAACACAAAAGAAAAAAAAAACACTGTACGCTTCTACTCCGATCTTTTCAGCTTTATTATTTGTTTGCTTATTAAAGGCGACGACGATGCGGCCTTCCTTTCTGTCCATTGCGTACGGGCAAAAAGGACACAGCCAAACAGGGAGACGTACCAGGTGTCAAGTCACGCCAAGTCGACAACATGTGCTGTCTCTGAATCCAATCACCTGCTGCCAGGTCAGGAGGGAAGCGGTTATGCTGTCGTGCCAGGCGTCGGGCCGGCCGGCTCACTGGACTGGCCTGGACACGCGCTGAGACCCGGGACACCGGCGCTCCACGTTGGCGCCGAGCGGCAGCGGCACGTCCCATTTGGCATGTGCCATGTCGCCACTCGCCACGTCTGATGCTCTCGAGCTTGAATACGGCGGCAAAGGCGCAAACAACATCGGGTCTTCTGTTTCCGATTCGGATGGGTCAAAATGGGCTAGAAAACACTGAGCCATCTTGGGCCCGCACTCGTCCTAAGTATCTACAGTTTTTTTATTGTTTGAGACAGATGAATATCTACAGTTAACAACACAATTTTGAGGAAATGCAGAGTACTTCACTACAAGACCTAAACAGTCCTCATAAGAATCTTGACACAAATATAACAAGATTGAAACAGCCATAAGAACATTAAGGCTATACTTATGAATTGTAATGAAGATCAAATGTTCATGGCCTGGAAAAACTAACTGTTACTGCCAAAAGGAACCACACCGACCATCCATCTTAGCTCAGTAGATCCTTTGGTTACTTCTTCTAGTACATCATCCCAAAGGACATCTAGCGTAGTGGTTACAGAGCTCAAACGACACTTCTTATGTCCTGTGTTCAATTCTCCATGTGAGTGAATTTTAGATCGAAGTTAAAAAAATCTCCTCGTCCGACTCCACACTAAAGCACGGTTTAATGTCTGACCCATGCTCACATGGACAACGTGGTCGCCGTATAGGGATGAAGGAAAGTGGGTTGGTGGATTTTCTTAATCTACGTGAGAGATCTCTCTATCATAAAAATATACCGGACTGTCGTACCTCCACGGGTCAAGTTTTTTTCTACTACATCATCCACTGCTTGCAAGTTACAACTTCATCTTTTTAACCATTAAATACTGAACATTCTTGGTAGCAGCAGGGACGGCCGAATCAATTTTCTCCTTCGACTCACCGGTGCCCGAACGGGTCTCCTTGGAGGGTTCAACCAGTGGCGGTGACGGCGGCGGCGGAGCGGAGCGGAGCGCTTGGGAGCCATTGCCGTAGCGCCTAAAGGTTTGGTTGTTGGGTTGGGTTAGATGTTTTGCGGCCTGGTTCGGGACTGATGGCGGCCAGGTTCGGGACTGATGGCCGGCCCATACTGATGTCTGTGGCACGACCAAATTTGGCGTGTTGTCGTTATAAAGAGTCGAGACTGCGCGCCTTGCAGCCACAGTTTGGGGATAATCCACGGGACAAGCAGCCATGGCGTCCCCAATCTCCTCCTTGTCGTCTCTCACGGCGTCCAGCCCAATCCCCTCGCCGCCGCTCCCCAAACGCACCGTCGGCAGAGCGCTCTCCATCGCGCCTTGCAACTCCTCCTCCTCCTCCTCCTCGCCGTCCACTTCCTCGTCCGCTCCTCCACAGGCCGCGTCGGCTGGCGGCGGCAGGAGGGGGCTCCTTGCGCTCGGCGCGGGGTTCCTGGCGTCGGCCGCGCTGCTGGGTCCGGCCGGCGACGCTGAGGCGACCCGCATCGAGTACTTCGCCACGGTCGGGGACAAGCTGTGCGACCTGACCCAAGTCAAGTCGGGCCTCGCGTACTGCGACGTCGCCGTCGGCACCGGCGTGCAGCCCCCGCGCGGCGAGCTCATCAATGTCAGTACATACAGACAACGGTTTCTTCCTCTGACCGCGCTATAGTATACAAAACAACTTTCCCTTATCTGAATATCGTCTCGTCTGGTATCTCTCTGTCCAATTCTGCATATGCTAGTTTCGTCTCCTCTGCACTTGGGAACTACAAGTAATTTAAACAGAGAAACGGCTGATATGTTCTCCTAGTAAAACAGGGCTCACTCACTCGATCAAGTCCCCTGCGCAACGAGCAAGTTCCATGTAGTAACATCTCGTTTTCCTCTGATGGTCGTCAGATTCACTACACCGCGAGATTTCCTGACGGGACGTTGTTCGACAGCAGCTACAAGCGCGGCAGGCCACTGACTATGCGCATTGGCGCAGGCAAGGTGCGCAGGAAGCGTTACTAGACTTGCTTTCATTTCAGCAGTTTACGCCAGAACGTGATTCGCTTCTCCCGTCGGATTTTTCGTGTGCAGATCCTCCGAGGGCTTGAACAGGGGATCAGTGGCGGCGGCGGCGTGCCACCCATGCTTGTTGGTATGTCCTGAATTCGGCGAGTTGTCGTGCATTAGATAGATACAGGCATTGGCCTACTATTGTTCTTAACTAACTGCACCATTGTTCATTCCTTCCTTCTTCAGGTGGACAGCGCAAGCTTATGATACCTGCAACTCTAGCGTACGGGCCTGAACCCGCAGGCTGCTTCTCAGGTCAATGCAGCTTCCTTGCTTGAAAAAAAAAATGTTTTGACGATGCTGCTGTGCCATTTGACTGCGTCGTGACCAAACATTTTCAGAATTTCATTTTTGCTTTGATTTTTAGCGTCGTGAGCGGAACTGGGCGCGTTCTAAATTTGTATTCTGCTGCTTTGTTTAACAGGAGACTGCAACATTCCTGGGAACTCCACACTCCTATACGACATTCTGCTCGTCGGAATGTACAAGTGAGAATGTTCAGGAACTATAGCAGACAAGACCCGTTATCCGTATGAAGTATAGTATTGTTAGTATACTGTTGATTGATGAAGGCATTCTTTGATAAAACGACCAAGTTCTCCAAGCCTTTTTGTCACGCGTACAGGTGTTTTCTCAAAGTTTCAATCTCGAATCGAAATGACATGTTCGTGATGGTCAACATGACCTGAAAAATGGCGGCCATCTTTTCAATATTCAAGCAGAGTACACCCTCTTATGATTGGCAGGGGTGGTAAAATTAAGTCATGTTTCAGTAATTGCAGTAGTAAGTCATTTAGTAAGTCAAATTAGTATCGTTGAGACGTCAGAAGGGGAATATGCGCTAACGAGAATATTCGTACGTGTTGCGCGAAGCCAACGGTGCTTCAGATTACGGTGAGGAGCCCCCGACCTGCCTGAATTTTGGTTGGTGTGAAGTCAGAAAGGCAAACCAAACCATCGCCAACAGTGGTTGTTGCCGACGATCTCTTGAGGTATAGACGTAAAGTAGCAAAAAGAAAGTGTAAATATGAGATGTAATGTACACGAGTAGTATACAGTAATTTTTCTTTTGTTTCTGGCTTGCGGTTGGGTTAATTTTAAATTTCAGAGCGATTTGACGCCTGTAGGGCTACGGCCAAGGCTTGCAGTGGTTCTTGGGAGCGCCAAGAGTTGTTTGCTCAGGTAAGAAACAGTCTCCAGGTACCGGAAAAGGCAGAGACATTGAGCTACTAGGCCTCTTGGTAGCCACAAGGTGTCAAGGACGTCTCTTTTTTTTTATTCAGAGTAGTAGTCAGCTGTAGAAGTGCATAACTTTCCTACCTCGTCAACCTATATTGTTTTACATCTTGATACTGTTTGATAAAAGCAAGGGTCTCTATCACTCTTACAAATCAATTCGCTTCTAGTACTAATGTAGTATTTCCTGAAAAAAAATTCCAACGTTCACTGGGCGAAACCAAACAGAGCCTTCGGCTTCGTGAAACTGTGCAAAGGGGACGACGGCACCGACCCTCTTTGTTCCCATGGCACCGACCCAACAACAACCCGGAGGCCATGCCATGGACCAACCAACTCCCGTCCCGGTCGCATTTCCATAAAACGGCCCGCGCCGCACAGCACTCCACGATCCGGGAGGACCCGTGGCCCGAAGCAGCAAACGAAGCAGCCCTTTTCGGCCCCCCTCTGTCCTCCTCGGTCTGTTCTCCGCGCCCGGCGATCTCCGCCCCCACCGCCGTCGCCGCCGCCGCTGCGGATCTCGCGGAGGAGGCAACGATCAGTTCGGCCGATCTGCTGAGGGGACTACACAGTCCCATTTGACTCTCCGTGGCGGCGCTGCTCTCCGAGGGTTCGGCACCTCTGCTTCCCCATGTATGTGATCTTCGTTTTGGTCTGTCCCCCAAACTTGTGCGTTGAGTTGCTCCTGACGCGGTATAGTGATTGGTTTGATTGGTACTGCGGATTTGGTTGCTGCATTTTTTTTTATAGAAAACACTCGAATCACGTGCTTCTCTATGATCTCTGCAAGCAGCTCAAGGTTGTTCAATCTTAGGACTGCAATATTTCAGGATACAACCTGTATCCTGCGCGAGCTCTGCATTTCAAATGGAACCTTAATTGGCTACGATAGGATCAATTAACGATTCGTTTTCGCTATTACTGACAGATGGCCACTTCTATATCTCAACACTCGCTTTCATCCGTCAAAATGCCGTGTATCGAGAAGAGAACCTGTTATGGGCATTATGTCTTGGTACGGCGTCACTGCCGCAATGCTCGCAGTCTGGGTTTAGTTTTCTCTTCGAACTCACAGCCTTCTGTAATCGAGCCTGTTCAGTTACCGTTGAGCCCTGAAAGCAGCGCAATCCCAAAGACGTCAGGTACTTTCTCAAGGCCACCAGTACCTAGCAATCTAGTTGAGAACGTCCTGTTTTGACTTGATGGTTAATGCTATACGAATACGATCGGTGTTCCTCTGCTTGTAGGTGAAAGTGCACTCATACTAATTCGGCATGGTGAATCACTGTGGAATGAGAAGAATCTATTTACTGGCTGTGTTGATGTGCCCCTGACCCCGAAGGGTGTCAACGAGGCAATTGAGGCGGGTAAAAGGATATGCAATATCCCAGTTGATGTAATATACACCTCTTCCTTAATACGTGCTCAGATGACTGCTATGCTTGCCATGATGCAGCATCGTCATAAAAAGGTGATCTATCTTCTATGAATAAAGTTCTAGCCTAGTTGTAGATTTGGTCTCTTTTGCAATCTACCATATTATTATGAAGCTATATGACACTTGTCACTCACCATGTCAGGTTCCGATCATTGTGCACACTGAAAGTGAGCAAGCTCACAGATGGAGTCGGGTATACAGTGAAGAGACAAAGAAGCAATCCATTCCTGTCATAACAGCTTGGCAGTTGAATGAACGAATGTAAAATTTCACCATGCTCCAGAATGATACTTTGTTGTACTACAGATCCATATTTCTTTCTTTCCTTGTTGTTGACCATCATTTACAATTTTACTTCGTCATAAAAGGTATGGTGAACTGCAAGGTCTTAACAAGCAAGAAACTGCTGATCGGTTTGGCAAAGAACAAGTTCATGAATGGCGTCGTAGTTATGACATTCCTCCCCCAAATGGAGAAAGCCTTGAGATGTGCGCGGAAAGAGCAGTTGCTTATTTCAAAGATCAAGTAAGGATACTATTGGACACTGTTAATTAAATACAGGCATGCGAACTCAGATTTGATGCTTTTTTTAAAAGAAGTCAGATTTACATTCTTTTGTTTCCGTATTTAGCCTGCACTCTATATGGATAAATGTTACTGTTTATGTCGCTATCACCAGTACAATATCAAACACAGAACCCTGCCTTGTTTTTTTTCTTCCAGATTTCTTTTTCATAGACTTTGAAATTATAGCCTTGACATTGTGTTACTCTATAGATTGTACCACAACTTGTGGCTGGAAAGCATATAATGATTGCTGCCCATGGGAATTCACTTCGTTCTATTATAATGCATCTGGACAAGTTGACCTCTCAAGAGGTAAGTTATACGTTTTTTTGTACTTTATTACTTGCATTTCACTATCCATTGCGTTGAGATTGTTCGTAACACACTTCTTTTCTCAGGTTATCAGCCTTGAGCTTTCTACTGGCATTCCAATGCTTTATATATTTAAGGAAGGAAAATTTATCAGGCGGGGAAGTCCAGCAGGACCTTCTGAGGCAGGCGTCTATGCTTATACCAGGGTGGGTGTTCTCTGTTTTCTTGTTTGAAAACTATTGGAGCCAACAAAGTTCTGGTTCCAACTTGATTTCCAAAACTAAATGAAATACGCAGAAAACTATTTTTTTTCAAATTAATTGAGTTTTCAATGTTTCATTTTCAGATACCTCTATCTACAGCTTATGTCAATCATGATATCAATGCATCATAATTTCCTTTAATTTCATCCCACACAGCTCTAAAAACAGTATTATTTCATCTATCTTGTTAAATGACTGCACTTAGTTCAAAGTTTCAAACTGATTGGTTGATCCTGAGATGCACTGGTATCTACCTTTGATATGGTTGAATGGCTTGTGTTGTGAACTGAATATTGTTACTTCAAATTTTGGCAGAATTTGGCACAGTACAGACAGAAGCTGGACGGTATGTTTCAATGATTACCAGTAGGTAAGTATTGTCATTTTCAGACGCGTGTAAAAAGATTTCTCCTAAGAGATTGTGCTAAAAGTGACTTTTTCCACATGCAGGCTTTTTTTCTACTACTAGTCTCTAAGACATTCATCCGTCGAACACCCTTTTGATGCCAAAAAATGTGCCCCTTTTGATGCCGAAAAATGTGCTTTAGTTCATTGCATTGTGCATTCGGGATCTTGAGATGTATGAGTAGCTGCAGTTTCTAGTGGAAACCTTTCAGGCAGCAAAGAGTAGGGATGATTTAGGTTATTACCTAGGAATAGGAACGGATGGGGATAAATTTGTTTACCACTGTATCCTGTTTTTATGTTCCCCATCCATACCGTTACAACAGTGAAATGATGCGAATTTTTTAATGGATTGTCTGAAATGAAATGGTGATTGCATATCTGCTTCAAACCGAGTTCTTTTCACGACATACTGATCTGTTTGGACATATATAGCTTGTCGTACATTTTAATTCTATTCGTTGTAACGAGGGCGTGACTTATGGAGACAGCTCTGTCAGTTCTGCATGCCACTTGGTAACAATATCCAAGTGCAATCTAGAGGCGCAGAAGTCGATGGTATAGTATAGATTTTCCTGAATCTGAGATCAGTGCATTGTGGTTGATAGTATAATCGCAAGTCGACGGTTTTGAGTTTGACTTTATTTGTTGACCTGCATATGGTCTTGCTGCTCAGTTTTCACCGACCCTCAAACAGCGGCAGGCTACCTGGAAGCTCCTCTTAAATCCAAACAGCCGAAACAAAACTTCTCTCTTCTCGGATGAACGGAAAGGGGCAAGGCGCCCGTTTTGAAGATGCCACAATTCCCTCCCCTCCACCCATTTCCACCGCTCCACATTTACCCCCACCACTCCACGTTTCGCTCTCGCTTTGCCGGGGAAAAGGGGGCCAAGGAAACAACCGCCTCCCTCCGGATGAGGGTCCTGCCCTGCCCGCCGCGTCTTTTACCGCAAGCTGGATGTCAAATCAAAACGCGCCCTTGGACATCCCCAAGCCGGCCTCCGTCGACGACTTCGTCAAGAATGGCAAGAAGAAGAAGGTCAGCGAATCGTCCGTCTCTCGTCAGCCGGCCAGGCCAGCGTGCAATGTGGCTTACTCATTTCTTCTCATTGTTCTTCCCATGCTTGGCCAGTCCTTCATGTCCAGCATCTTCCGCAAGAAAGGGAGGAGCTCCGACAAGAAGCTGCTCGCACGGCGGGAAGTCGTCTTCGGTGCGTGTTTGAATGTTTTCAGGCTTTCAGGCTTCCAGCGTGTTGTTTGTTTGATCCATCGTTTTGCGGTTGCGTTTCTGCAGATTTGGGGGAGAAATGCGGCGACAGGACGGAGCTCCCGGACGAGTCACCTGCTGTCCGCAAGAGCTTCTCAGGTAACAATTTGTTCTGATCAGGTTGCGCTGACAAAACAATGCGCAATTGCGTTGCTGATGTTTCTTTTGTTCAAAATTTTGTTGGCAGATCGGCCTTGCGCAACACGAATTGAAGGCCTGAGCCTGAGCTGCCTGGATTCATCCAGGAAGCCAAACATCGATACCCGGGAATATCGGTAACACAAATCGTTGTAATCTGAAGCTTATTGCCTCCTCTTTTGTTTTTATACATCGAGCAGGAAATTTTGCTTCTTTTTTTTTTTATCTGGTGAAGATGGTACTTGCACTGACGATCTTGCAGGGTATTTGTAGGCACATGGAATGTGGGAGGGAAGCCTCCTGACAGCAGCCTTAACCTTGAAGAATTTCTGCAGATTGAAGGATTGCCTGATATATATGTCTTGGGGTACAGAACAACACCTTCCATTGTGTTGTATTTACTCTGTAAACATCATTCTGTTCATTTGTGTTTTCTTTTTGTTTGATTAATCACAAACCAATAATGAACAATGATGTGATTTTGTGGCCTCAAGAACATGGATGATCAAAGAGTGACATCCATTGAAACAAGTAAAAATTGTCTCTAATCCTGGCACATTGCGCACAGGTTTCAGGAGATCGTCCCTTTGAGCGCGGGCAACGTGCTGGTCGTGGAGGACAACGAGCCGGCGGCCAAGTGGCTGGCCCTCATCTACCAGGCCCTGAACAAGGCGCCGGCCCACGACGGCCCGTCCTCCGGCGACGAGCTCTCGCCGCCGGAGTCCACCGCTACCCAAATCCGGCAGAGCACCCGTTGCGATGCCACCGCCATCCCCAAGTCCTCCAGCGGCGGCCTGCTCTTCTTCCAGAAGCCGTCCCTGAAGATGCTCAGCAAGAACTACCGCGTCGACAGCGCGCTGGTGAAGACGTGCACCTGCATGTCGGACCCGTCCACGATGCAGCGCCGGGCGCGGGAGATGCGCGAGTTCATCTACCGCGTGGAGGCTACCGCCGCCGTCGCCTCGCCGGGCCGCGGCGCCGAGGACGATGCGCCCTCAGGCGAAGGCGGCGGCGACCCGCGGGGCGCCGGCATGAACTACTGCCTCATCGCGAGCAAGCAGATGGTCGGAATCTTCCTGTCCGTGTGGGTGCGGCGGGAGCTCGTGCAGTACGTCGGACACCTCCGGGTGGACTGCGTCGGCAGAGGCATCATGGGCCGCCTCGGGAACAAGGTGCGCGCGTGTTCTTCTGTTTCGTTGAGCATTCAGGGTATCTCTGACCCCTCTCAAATCTACTTGTGAATAAATTAGGGATGTATCGCGATGAGCATGACGCTGCACCAGACGAGCATCTGCTTCGTGTGCTGCCACCTGGCGTCCGGCGAGAAGGAGGGTGACGAGGTGAGGAGGAACTCCGACGTCGCGGAGATCCTCAAGAGCACGCAGTTCCAGCGCCTATGCAAGATACCCGGCCAGCGGATCCCTGAGAAAATCATTGACCACGAGTAAGCCGTGCTCCTAATGGGGGGAATCTACCGACAAACATTCCAGATCAATACACACTAAAAATGGTGATCTAGTTGATGTTCGTGCGGTGCAGCCGGATCATATGGCTCGGAGATCTGAACTACCGCGTCGCTTTGGGCTACGAGGAGACGAAGATGCTGCTAGAAGGGAATGACTGGGATACCTTACTCGAGAAAGATCAGGCATGAACTCTGAACCTTGCATTTTTCAGATATGCTACAGTATGACAATTAAAACATATCACGTGCCACTTTAACAAATGGTTTTGCAAAACATGCCCGAACAGTTGGTTATCGAGAGACAAGCAGGAAGAGTATTTAAAGGGTGGAAGGAGGGCAAGATCTACTTCGCTCCTACATACAAGTACACGCGGAACTCTGATTCATACGTATGGGATACGGCGAAATCAAAGAAGAAACGGCGAACGCCGGCATGGTACAGAACAAGTACAGCATTGATCTGAAATTCAGAAGAAAAATTTCCGAGAATTCTTGAAAAGACAGCAGGTGAAATTTCTTACTATGTTCCATGCTGATTGTTGCAGGTGCGACCGGATACTGTGGCATGGCCACGGGATCGAGCAGCTGCAGTACATCAGAGGTGAGTTCAAGCTTTCGGATCACAGGCCCGTCTGCAGTGTTTTCGTGATTGAAGCAGACGTAGATAGCGGGAGCAAGATCAGAAAGGGTTACTCAACTCTGGACGCCAGGATCCATTGCGAGTCCGATGCCATACCAAAGAGACACAGCTTCTATGACGATTTTTGACTTTTGACTTGTGACTGTAGCTGTGTATAGTATAGCTTACAAAGATAAAAAATGTTGGTAGTGAAAAGGCTGGAGCTTTGCAAAGCCTAGCCACTTGTCTCGCACCAAATGGTATACTGGTACATTAACTGAAAGTAAATTATGGCTATTGACAGAATTACAACTGAATAACAGCTTTTCACCCAACAGCTACTGGTGAGAACTGAGTGGTGTTTATGCGCCCGATCAACCTAAGTTTTCGTTTGGTTTTGCAAATGAGTTTAGAAAACCACAGGCTGTAGTCTGACAGTAGCAGAAATACTAAGTAAGGGCAACAACTTTCGAACAGCAATGCACAAGGAAACTGATGATAAAAAGTTAATTGTATTGTTCAGTGAAATCTGATAACCTCGTTCGGTTCAACAAAAAGTTCATAAAAGGAAATTGAACGGTGCTGACTGCCGACTACAAAAGAAGTCAGGCGTATCACATTCCCACAGCTTGTTAAGTATCGCATTACATTTGGTAATCATCTCGTCTGAAAGAGCTCCTTGTCAACATTTGACATGTACATGTACATTTCATAGTGGTACTCACAGCGTCATAGATCAGATCCAGTGCCACTTCTATCTGCTTGGGCAGTATCTTTTCCTTGTTGGCTTGTCAGCTCAACAACACTTGATTCAGTGTTCATTTCCTCACTCTTTTCGGAGTCAGTATCCGAGTCTTCCCTTTGTTCAGACTCTGTCTCAGTTTCTCCCTTCTTTTCAGATGTATCCTCTGTCTTGTCCTGCTTATCAGATTCAGTTTCTTCAATCTTTAAGCCCGAGCTGTCGTTTTCTTGGGTCTTGTGGTTGCTCATCAGATATGGCTCAGAAGTACGACTAGTATTCTCTGGGCTCCAGAATAATGGCATCATCTTGTCATCTTCTCTCATCCTCACGGCATAATCATTTATATTGAAAGTAGCTGGATTTTTGCCAGAAAACGCACATTCTAACTCATCCATGTTGAAAAGGTTTTCAATGATCTTCATGGTGTCAGGCCTATCTGAGTATACAAATTTGACCTTGTTGAAAGTTTTCTTCTCAAGCAGGGGGCTTGCAATCTGCATTCAGAACAAGACTTAGTGATGCTCATTACATCGATCGTTTTGCTCCCTTTCATATTTTGCAACATACTTATGTACAGCAACACTTAGAAGACAACAAAATGAGTATATGTATTGAAGTAAGTTAAATACCTTCCAGAAAGATTCAAAAAATTTTGGAGCATTGAAAAGAATTGCTACACCCAATCTTTCAGGATAATGACCTTGTAGGACATCTGCCGTCATCTTTGTCACTTGAAGTGAGATGTTGTTTAAGCTGAAGCCTGCAAAATCAATCATCCAAACCATCTGATCCTGACCAGGTGGCAGATTCAGAATTGCATTCTCCATACAATATACCAAGTACTTGAGTTGCCCATCTGCTTTCTTTGTATTCTGAAAAAACATAATAACAATGCAGAAATTTCAAATGGCAGAATGAGACACTACAAGTACAAGTTCTTCATTATATAAAAAGGTGGTATCAAACCTGGCATCCAGGTCTCATTACAAGGACACTCCGTCCACTCTTGTCAAAGTAATCAGTCCGGTAAATTTTTCCAGTCGCAGCTTCGTTAGATATGTCATCCTATATCAAGAAATTAGAACAAGATTTTTCATCAGATACTTAGCTTAAAACCAAATCCCAGGAAATGCATCAAATGTTTCAGAAAGCATGCTAGAAAACTCCACTACGACCACTATTAATAAAGGAATAGCCATGTGTACCATCCAGATAAATGAGCTGACTTCTTTCCAGAATTTTTTTGCATAGTATAAAATTTCTTTCAAGCAATACAAAGAGTGTATTCAAAGGTGAGAAAAGCTCACCCAACGGATCTCATCTGGCTTATACTCTGAACGCCATTTCAAGGTTTTCTTCAGCATTTTTGTAGCCTTCTTGACATCCCAGTTTCTTGCTATCAGGTACCTTGCAATGGAAGCATCTGAACAATACAGAGCTGATTTTCCGGATAGCTCTCCAAGGGCAGCTCTAACTTTGCCAATCTAACATGGAAGAATCAAAATTAGAATTTAGAACATAGCCACTGGTATATGTGCCAAATAGGGTATTCAGAACAACTGGCCACTGAAGGGCCTAATGAAAAGCAGGAGAACGTTTCGCACTTATAATCGACTTATCCCGCAATCTTCTATTAAGAATCAAACAAGAAAAACAGGGAACCCTGGTGATATGGAATCACCTTAGACAGCTGCTCCCTGTATAACGCCTCTTCATTCCCATCGCCAATGCGTGTACCACTCGATGAGCTCATAGCGTCCTTTCTCCTATCATAATCAAAACAAGATCAAAACAAAAGAGCTTGTATGAACTTCGAATCGGCAAAGCAAAAGCAGCAGGACAGTCAAGGTGAAAAAGAAAAGTCCAGCAAGCCGGTAGACATTCATAAACAGCTGCGGGCGTTAAGAACTCTAAAACTTGATAATAATAATTGATACAGTCATCAAATTAAGGGGCAAAGTAAAAGAAAACACAGAGCCTATGCGGTAATAGTCGGTATTCGCTTAAGTTTGCACAATCAATCTAGGGGTTGATTTGGTGAAAAATATACGTACAAAGTACAAATAGACTTATATTCATATTGGAACATTATCATCTTTTTCATGCATAAATGTACCTACTTCAGCATATGTGCAGCAACATTCTATGTAAATAGACCAACGAGGAGCACAAAACACAGCATACAGCAATGTTACTGAACATGTCGATATTGGCCCAGCATAATAAATGCAATAATTCTAGTAACACCAACCAACACGAGATTCTGCCTCCAGAAAATGGTATCGACATCTTCCTGTTTCGATTTTCCAACAATGGGATGGAAGCACCAACGGGAACCGAAAAGGACAGACCCAACAGCCCATCGCACACGCTTACAGAACAAAGAACAGAGGAACCTGTAAGCACAATTTTAGTATGTGAGGCAAAAGGCATCCACACAATCATGACCCTCAGCCCTGTGCCCCTGTTGCAAGTTCATTATGATCATAGGAATTCCCCCAATATATGGAAGTAACCCAACCCTGCAATCCTTCCCAAAATCACAGCAAGCGAACAGAGGCAGGAGGAAACACAAACCCCACTACCTGTTCGGCACTGCTCAGCCCCGCCGCAACGCTCGACGGAGCGGCGCTGCAGGAACAATCAAATCCAATAACCATGCCCTCGAAATGGCATCCCGAATACGCAACAAGGTTCTCCCACAAAACCCCAAGCAGCAGGCGCAGCAAGACCGACAAATCCTTGGATTTTGCTCCTCCGAGGTAACACCCGCAGGCAGCGAGACCTCCTCCACTCCACACACCAGTATACCACACATCTTCCTCGAGCAAGCGCCAAAGAGTCAGGAATCGTCCGCGCCGGAAAAGGACAAGCAATCCTTCGCCGTCCCATACAGAGACAGAAAAGATGCCAGAAACGGTGCGCGAATCTCCGGCGCGGAGCGGAAGCAGAGAGAGAGCAAAATTGTTCGTGGCGCTCACCTCGGCTCGGCGAGCGTGGCAGATGGAGAGGCAGCGCGGCAGGACGGGCGGAGCACGCGAGGCGGGGTCCGAGCAAGCGAGTCGTCCCCCCTCCCAACTCCCTCCTGTTGTCCGTCCTTCCTTCCTCGGGAAGGAGACGACGGACGAGGCGACGGTGTGGGGAGGACTTGCAAAATCGTTACGCCAGCAGTGACCGGATCGGACGGCTGCCGCCGGTTTGACGCTCCGACGTGGACTATTTCTAGTAACGGTGAGTGAGAGGGCAGACAAGGCGGGGCCACGGCACGTACTTGCCTGCGCGAAGGACAAGGTATCGGGCGTGGAAAATCCTATGAATTCACGTGGAGCCGGTGATGGTGATGAAACGGCTGTGAGCTGTCAGCAACGAAGTTTGCTAGTAGTACATGTGCTTGGCGTGGAATATTATTTTGAGATGCGCCAGGATAAGGCCGGACGGCTAATTTTGTGAACGAGAATGCATTATAAAAATCTTGCTTAATCAAGATCAGAACCGATAGCAGACGCTGAGTCTTTTCATGGCGAATCCTTTCTTTTTCTTATTTTTTTGTTGGTTCTAAATCAACGAGTTGAAGAAGATCGGGATGTTGGCTGCCTTTCGCATTGATATAATTCCCGTTCCCGTTTGATTGTATGGATACTCAAATGACTTGCTGGTTTGTACGAGCTCCTCTTAAAGTGAAGTGTCCTGTACATACCGCAGCCAGCTCCTACCGTTTCTCGAAGGCCAGAAGAACATTTGAAAGTTGGACTGCTACGCATGTCTGCCACGGCACGACGGGAGCTGTTTGATTAACGTGGGCCCGTGACCCACGCTTGATTCGCGCGGACAAATCATCGAGGCACAGGTCTTTCGTCAATCACTTCGAGAATCGACGACTGCTTAAATTACCCTTTTCTTCTCGTTAAAATATAAGTTATTACAACGAACGAATACTTCTTGGGAAAACGAAGCAGGCCTCAGTTTGGGGCCCATCCTTTGCTGTGCTCAGGCCATGAAGCTCATCTCGAACTCATCCTCGCCGACCATCACGAAGTGCGAGCCCTGATCGATCACCTTCTTTCCCTCCGCCGTGGCCCTGCTGAAATGCTTGCACGGGCTGACCTCGAACTCGACGTGGGCCGTCTGCGTCGCCCTGAGGTGCAGGGTCTCGAACGCGATCAGCTGGCTGGCAGGCCTTCCACTGCCGTCCGTGGCGTTGGGCCAGCGCAGGAACAGCAGCACCGGGTGCTTCCCGTCCATGGGCCCGTGGTTCTGCACGCGCACCACCGCCGGGAACTTGAGCCGGTCGCACGCTTCCGAACCAATCTCCTCCACGTCGTAGCTCACCGTTGTGCCGCCGCCGGCCGTTGTCGCCATCGCCTTCAGGCCCTCGATGCGGGTCAAGGAGGCAGGCGGCTTGGTGACGAAGCGATGGGAGTACTTGGAGTAGCTGAGGCCGTAGCCGAAGTTGTAGACGGTCGGGCCG
Source organism: Oropetium thomaeum (assembly GCA_001182835.1). Taxonomy (NCBI): domain Eukaryota; kingdom Viridiplantae; phylum Streptophyta; class Magnoliopsida; order Poales; family Poaceae; genus Oropetium; species Oropetium thomaeum. The sequence continues at coordinate 768,568 of LFJQ01000012.1, forward strand.
CGGTAAAACCGGTATGTGCGGCCAGGGTAGTCGCTGGCCGGGTCGGCACGCATCCGCATGTCCGTCATGGCAACTCTCGTGTAGTCTTGCGGGTACCACGTCACCGGCAGCCTTCCACCTGATGAGAGGAGAATGATTAATTCGTGTACCAGCAGCTGTTGTGTTTAACTAACCTGCACGGATTATAGAAGTAGGGGGGGGATCGAAATCTCACCAGGGTTGTGCTCTCCGAACAGGACTTTGGCGATGGCGATGCCGCCAGCCTGACCAGGGTACCCCGCCCAGACTATGGCGCCGATCTTGGGGTTCGTCTTCGCGAAGCTCACGTCGACGGGGCCACCGCACAGCAGGACCAAGACCACGGGCTTCTTGGCCGCGTTCGCGACGCTCTCGATGAGGCTCTGCTGCATCCCGGGGAGCGTCAGGTTCAGCCGATCGACCTCCTCCCTCTCCTGGTTCTGGTCGAGCCCCATGAACAGCACGACGCGGTCCGCCACACCCGCCGAATTCACCGCCTCGGTGACCGACGCCACGGCGCAGGCGGCCGAGTTGCAGCCGGCGACGTACACCGAGTTCTTGATGTAGCCCCGCAGCGCCTGGAGCGGGGTCACGGAGACGCAGGGCGGGCCGAAGTAGTTGCCGAGCAGCGTCGTGGCGTTGTTCGCGTTGAACCCGATCACGGCCAGCGACGCGACGTCGGACTTGGAAAACGGGAGCGCGCCGGCGTCGTTCTTCAGCAGGACGATGCCGTCCAGCGCGGCTTCCAGGGCCAGGTCCTGGTGCGCCTGCTTGCAGACCTGGTCCGCACCGATCTTGCCGTACCGGTTGTTCTTCGGGTTGCCGTTGAAGAGGCCCAGCCTCATTCTGACCGTGAAGAGGTTGTGCAAGGCTCTGTCGATGTCCTGCTCTGTGATCTTGCCTTGCTTCAGAGCGTCCGCGGCGTGTTGCTGCACGTAGCTGCCGCAGTTCACGTCCATTCCTGAAAGTTTTCAGGTTGCATAAGAAACAGATTGCCGCATTTTCGAGATTTTTGTTCGTTGCTTTGATTTAAGAAGGAAACAAACATGCACTTCTTCATTTCTGGATACAACATTTACTGCTTAGAAAAGCATTTAACAAATTATTTGGAAGCAGATTCTAGTGCTTCTGCATTACTGTTTTTTTTTTTTTTGTTGGTTTTGACTCACGTCACTGTCAATTTTTAGTTTAGTTGAGAGTTGAGACCTTTGGTCATCAATAACTCGCTGGACGACTAACACGATGATGTGGTCTTTCAATGACACCTGGATTCCTATGATGATATCATGGTATTTGTCGTGCCATCAATTATTTTCTAGCGAACACAGTTGCTATCGGTGACATTTGGATTCCTATGATATCATGGCGTAACAGAACAGCAGTATGAGGTGTGCGCGCCAGATGGACTTTTGGTTAAAGTTCAGTGACCTAACCTACTAGTATCGCTCTCGTTACATTGTCCATGAATGATTCTAAATTGCCCAAGACTTCCATGAGATTATTTTTGTGGTTTAAGCCATCTTAATGCTAGATGTCTTGTATCAGTGGAATAGCAATAGCATAGAAATGAGTTCATACCGGCCTTGAGGACGTATGCAACTGCATCTTCTGCTGTCTTGGCATATCCCTGCACTTCTTTGATGATTGCCACAGCGTCACAGTCCGAAGTGATGTATCTGGTCAACACAGGAAACTTGGAAGCATTAGCTTGTCAGCCAGTCTCTTTCTGTCGGCAGTAGGCACAGTTAGATTCAGCAGAAAGCTTTCTTTCCATGTTCCATCCAACAAATACCGGCCACGGAAACAAAGCAAGTTCAGAAAGTTTCAAGGGATCAGCTCCATGATAATTCCCTTGAGTTGTGTGGTAGATATCCGTCACTCTCAGATAGCAAAGCAAAGCAAAGCAAAGCTTTCAGCAAACTATTTCATGCTCACCCGTAGAACCCCCAGTCCTTTCGTGCGGTTTTGGAGAGGAGGTTGTAGTCTGCGCACGCCGGCACGCCATTGACGCGGTTGTAGGAACACATGATGCCGCTGGAATGGCCGTCCTCGACACAGCTCTTGAACGGAGGGTTGTACGTGTCCTCCAGGTCCTGCGCCGTCACCTGTAAAAAGGATTTGTTGCATTTCGTTCACCCAGTTCTTCGAAAAATGTTTAGTGTGGTGTGCCACGGAATGAGTGTAAGTAGTAGTAGTAGTTGGTGGCACCTTGGCGTCGAAGGCGAACCGAGTGACGCCCTTCCAGTTCTCGAGGTCGTACGCCGTGAAGTGCTTGCAGCAGGCGGAGGCCTCCAGGTCCGTGGTGTTGACGGGGCCGGCCATGGCGTAGCCCTGCACGCCGCGGACGAAGACGGCGGCGTACCTGGCGGTCATGGTAGGGTCCTCGCCGGGGGTCTCCTGGCCCCTGCCCCATCGCGGGTCCCGGAAAATGTTGATGTTTGGCGCCCAGAAGGTGAGCCCCTCGGCCTGGCCGTTGTTGTACACGCCCCTCGCCTCCACGCCGATAACCTGCTCCCATCACTCTTTGTTTTTAATTTAAAATTTCGCAGACACTACCTTTTTTTATTATTTGCGTATGTCCCTAGCTCTTACCTAAATTTCAGCAACTATAATTTTTTCAGAAATAAACAGGGCAAAAAGAAGAAGCACTGGGTAGTACTATGATTTTTGTCAATTCTTAGTGCAAGACAAGCTGCACTAAGAAAAACAAAAGCTGTAAAGCTGCGTGTACCCGCCGCGCTGGTACTCGTACGAGACCGCGTTCAACTGTTGGTACGACCGGTTGGTGGTGAAATTAGGCGCAAGATCACGAGACGTTTCTTTTTTCTAGTTTCGAACAGGGAGATGTCCTGCTCCAGTTCGTCGTTCGTGTACTCTGGTTTTACACTGCCCTCTACATTTTTGGCAAAATTTAGAAGATGACCCCTCTGGGTGCGTGCTAATTAACACACACTCTTGGACTAGTGGTCATTTCTTACTAATTACTCGTCAAACAGCGACGTTGGATTCTGCATTTCACACCAGCAGCACAGAGGAAGAGTTCTTGCATGAGACGAGAGCCGTGAACGAGCGAGCAGGCGTACGTACCTGTCCGATGCGGTACCAGAGGTGCGGGTTGAATGACGCGGCGGTGAGGATGACCTGCGGGAAGCTGGTGGCAGCGCGGAGCGGACCGTCGAGATGGATGCCGCGGCCGGCGTTGGCCACGCCGTGCAGCGCCTCCGACCACCACTTGTACGCCGGGACGCCGAGCCGGGGCACGGCCGGGGACTCGTCACCGAGCTGCGAGATCTTCTCCTCCACCGTCAGCAGCGACACCAGGTCCGCCGCGCGCTTCTCCACCGGCAGCCGCTGGTCGCAGAACGGGATGTTCGGGGGCGCACCAGCGCCGCAGGTGTAGGGCGGGTCAGCGGCCACGGCGACATGTGGCGAGCACGCCAGGAAGACCACCACCACCGCTGCCGCTGCGGCGGAACGGACGACGGAGAAGCACAAGCGGCCTCCCATGGCTGTGTCGTCCTCTCTGTGCGTTTGTCGTCGCGGGGCCAGGTAACATCGGAGCGACGGTATATTTATCAGGCAAAGAGGGCGCGACGCGATGCACGGAAGCGTGCGCTAGTGTGAAGACACAGGGAGTGAGGGTCACTTTTCTTTTGCGTTGCCAATTTTGCCCCTATTCGTCTATTGACGAATGCCGTTGCCTGTAATTCTGCTTTTGGGGAGCCATACGCTCTGTTACAAGATCGATATCTCTTCTTTAAACCGCCAACACTTGTCACTCGAAACTGTTTAAATGTCACATGTTAGTTGTGTGAGGGTATAGCTGTATATAGTGCCTTCACTGTGCTACAAAATCACACCCTTTTCTTTCCGTAAAAAAGAAGAATCACACCCTTTTCTCAAACGAAAACAACAAGCTAAACATCCAATGATTTTCAAAAGAAAAGGAAGTTGGTGAAGTGGAACCAACGAGCCATACAAACAGCTCAACGAACATGCGCGATCCCCACTACGAAGAAATTATGTGATTAGATATACGAGGAAAAAAAAGTTACTCGTGGTCACTATCATCACTGCTGCGAAACGTTGGTACTCTCTATATGCTGCAAATCGATCGGTGGGTCATGCTGTAATTTCACCGGACAGTATAGTACGGAGCATGCATGCCAAGCTGTCTTCGGAGTCTTCCGGGTTTGGCCGGTTTAGCGTCCGTGATAAAGAGAGTGGGAGGCCCAGCGGCGACGCATGGCCCCTCGGCGTGGCGCGTTCGCGTGCTGCCGGTGGTGGCGGCCGTGTGGCTCCCGCCATGATTGATGGATGTGATGATTTCCAAGCGTTTGGATCAGAACTGAACCGAACGTAACGCAACAGGCTCACGAAATCACAAGTCCAGTGTTGAAAAGAGGTTGAGCTGAACGACTCGGCGATAATTTTGCATACGACGATGCCATCGCAAGGACTGGGACAAAACTAGCTTCAGGTTGCAGAACAAGACGAACTTGTACAGTCAGATCCCTCGGTCTCGAGGGAGGCTCATCAGTCCCGTGAGTGTCTCTGTGCATAGTGCCCAAATTTAACTGCAGAAAAGAAGTGGCCGATTGTCTGTACTACTAGTACTGTACAAAATTTGCACTCGCCAGTCACCGCGCCCATGTTCTGGTGGCCGGCGAGCCTCTCTGACCAGATGTGTCGGTCCATGGCAGCAAATGCCAGACGGCGACAGTGCTCTTTGACGCGACGTGATTCAGCGAGTTTCCGGGTGATGGGGTGCATGCACTTGCTCATCATGGATCTCCACTGCGAGCGCCAGAGTGTGGATCAAGATAGATGGCACCGGCAAACAGGAAGCCGCTGGCCAGATCAGGCTCCATGTTTGTGGAAGAAACTGACGGAAAGGAGGATAATGATAGCAAGTAGTTGTGCGTCGTAGCAGGGATGTCACTGTTGGAACCCGGTAAAAGATTCTACTACTACCAATGGAAAAACCTGGACCAAAGCAGGAATGGCACTACGTTCAAAGTTTCAAAGTTCAAAGCTGGACCTGATTTCACAAACCGGTCGAGAGCAGGCTGAGATCTTTGGCACGGCAGCGATGTGTGGCGTCCCGGAATTGATGGTGATCGGGGTCGGAGGCTGTCAACCTGGTGGGAAAAAACGCGTAGAAATTGGACTTGAAGGATGAACTTTAGAGTGAAACACAGGTGAGACGCGCAAGCAAATCCAAAGCATCGCATTCGCATAAGAGCAGAAGAACACAATCTTTGCTGCTGGTTTCACTGCAGATGTTCGAGGCGTCCTCACCGCCAAAGCGACTTTTTTTTTTTGAAAAGATATGATAGCTTATTAGCTAGGTGTAGTTATGATCCCATACCGCAGTACAGTGTTGACAGGATGATCCGTGGCCCTCTTGTAGTGAGTGGATACTAGAACAGCAAGCTAAGCCAAGTTCCGTGTCGTCGAGGAGATAGGCCACAAGGCGGCTGCAGAACTTTCCTGCCATTACTGATCTGTTTGCCGCTGAAAAGCGTACATAGTGGACAAAGGCAAAGCGAGATCAAGTTAGGTGGTGTTTTGTTTACGTCCATAGAGTATACTGTTTGGGGGCAAAAGCACAAAGACCTTCAGTCTTAAGCAGAATTGAGCAGATTTGACGGAACCCCACGAACTATTCGGTGCCTGATTTACCATTGATAGTACTTACTTCAATTCCATGTTTACTGCATCAGAATTCTAAGAAATCTTGTTACATGAGCACTTACAAATAATACTGACTGAATAGGTCAATAAGAAAACTCTGCATTCGTCTGGTCCGCAGTATACATTTGTGGACAGGCACTCCACAGATCGGTTAATCTTGCATTTGTTCTCTTGCGTGCGTTTGGGTGTTCCCACCTGGATCTAGAGCCTATGCGTCCACAACATCCTCCAAAAATGTGGACAATGTATAACCAGCTTGCACATGCGCTGCTGTCACTGCAAATCGCATAGGACGCCGAGAAAACACCGGTCCTCCAGCTAAGCCTAGCCGCGCTTCCTTGCATGCGCTCTCGACGGCGTTCGATCAATGATTGCTCGTGTGTTTGTGTGTGTGTGTCGTAGTATTGAAAATGAGAAGGGGCATTGATTTTGTGCCGCATTTTTGGAGGAGTGTTGAGCTCGACATGTTTGGGCCTGTCTCCCGGTTTCGTAGGACTGTGCTTGATTTTAGGTCTGAAATCGTGAGATCTGACTCAGCCAAAGCGCTGAATAACTCGGAAGGACGGATTGAAAGTTACAAACTAGCCTGAATTCAGGTGTGAGTTGCCAATAGGTTATTTTGAGTTCTGATCCGGAGCCAAAAAGTTGGTGAGGATGTTGGGGTCAGTGTCTCCAGCCAAATTCCACATGAGTGGCATGGTCGCTTATTAAACTAGTTTTGTACAATTAGCTGATGCTCTCAACATAACGCTCGCGTGAAAAAGGCGAAGTGGCAGGCAGATCTCGCCTTTTACTACTACCCACTCTCTCCCAAAGAATAGAAAATTGTTGGTGGCATGGCAAATGAGTCTCTTGCATATGGACGTGAATTGTGCAGGGATCACGATTGAGCTTTCCTTTTTTCTCTCTCTCTCTCTCTCTCTCTCTCTCTCTCTCTCTCTCTCTCTCTCTCTTTCTTTGAGAGGTAGTGAACACATGGACACAGTGGCACATGTAGCCTTCCGGTCAGGGCTGTTCACTGGCGGTTTCACCAAAACCGTGGAAAACCGACTAGTTCATTTTCCTCCACAACTTACTGTTCATTGACTTAGTTACTGTTCACTCATAGCTTAATTAGCACGGCCGGTTTGTTAGGTGGTTTTTTAGAACCGCCGGTGAACAGGGCTACTTCCGGTCCAGATTTACACTTCGAGATGCTGTGGAAAGTGTGGACTACTAGTGGCCTAGTGCCCAGTCGGCGTGTTGGGCGGGCAAAAAGGATTTGCCAATTCTGTTGGGCCATTTTACACTGAGTGGTATAAGATCGCTTGGCAAGAAAGCCACGGAGCACTAGCCTACAGCACGGTGCTTCAATGCGCCACATCACAGAAAGGAATAGATGTGCTTCATTGCCTCAGCATATTGTTTGGCCGTTTTGTGATCACTTATCTGCTCATTTAATGGAGTGATGATATGATCGATTTGCTTCGACTTCACGCAAAAGGTTCTCATGACGCCTCTTTTCTCATTTTGCTTGATGCAAATCTAAGTTTTAAATATTGCAATGCGAGTCATTCTTCAACGGATCTTTGACGTGCTATATATATTACTGATTCAATTCATTTGTAACCACGGATCTTGGCATCGATTTTTTTCCGAAAGAATCTGATGAACTGCCTCCAATTGCCAGATAATGGTTCCTCAGGTTTACCGTCGACATAGTCCAGATGAACTGCAGCATGACTGCTAAAAATATCGATCCAAGCCATCACCGCTCACATGCTTGTTACTATGATTGTGACAGCGTAAGGCACCGACATGCAACCTTGTGACTTCTGCCAAACCAAGTACAACCTTTACAAGGAAATAAATCAGTAACTAGAGACAACTATTCCCACACCCACCTAAACATATAAAGCTATAGTTGCTAAACTGAATAGTGCAGAAACAAAAGGAACAAATAGAACATTTCTCAAATATGCAATCTCACGCACTGTAAAACTCACAAGGCACGAGCACAAATAGAGCATAAAGTTTTCCATCTCTGAAGGGAGCGGGTAAAAATCACATGAAGAAAGCTCGCAGCCAGGTACATAGTTACGAGGCTCATGTCTCAGTGAGACAACATACAGCTCCTAAGTCCTAACTTTCCATGGAGACTTTTTACATCAGCATGTGTTTTGCTAGTGTTTCTAGACTACAGCAAGTGAGAAAAAACACATGCTGAGAACTGCTTTTCAATAGAAGTAATCACTACAGTCAAGCACCTAATTTCACAATAACCACCACAATTTCTAAATTGACAGCCCTCAATACACATTTTAGTTCAAATTGATCCAGCTGCCCCGCCGAATCTCAGGGAAGCAGTTTAGCAGTGCAACCACGCAGACCTCATTTTCCCAGTGATGAATTGCTAAGCTTCTCAAGATCAGTCTTGCAGTTCTCTCTCAATTCCTTTAATTTCACAAAAGCTGAATGCTGAATGAAAGTACCAAGAACGTTAGTGTGCAATCATAAACCAAGGAAATGAGAGATGCAGTGCAGAAAGTATCTTCAACCAAACAAGAATATGGAACTGTCTACCAAATGTTACAAGCAAGTTATTGAATGCAATATGGTCAAATCTACATAGCTTAAAATGCTCAATACTCATAAAAACTATTCAAATTGCTTTTGTCAAAACAAGGTGACAGGAATGTGGGTTAAGTTCCAAGCATGACTAACAATCACTACTGTGACAATGACAGGGACTCCAGCCGTTAGTGAAAAAGAATGGACTGGTGTTAATAGTTGGTGTCAAGACAACCTCCGTTTTTAAATTATTGACACATTTGACTTTTTACATCATCTTTGATAGCTCGTCTTATTCAAAAAATTATTTCAAACACGTAAAATTTTTAGTTGTGGTTCAAATAATTTTAGTTATAAATCAAATTATAACAAAATATATAATATGTATCATAAATTTTTTGAATAAGACAGAATGATCAAAGATAATGTCTAATGTCTGAAGTGTCAACAATAAAAAAACGGAGGGAGTAATTTAGTTCAATTTGAACTATAACTGGATCATATATAACTGGATCATATTCACACAGTATTATCAGGCCATCTTACAATCAAACGGGCTCGTCATAATCGTGGCTGGATTCAACCACTATTTGATTTGAGAATAAACCAAGTCACACGCTGCCTTTTGCATGGTTCCTCAACAAACCCACAAATACCCCCCCTGAAAATGATGAAACTAGAACAGATATCATACAACCTCCAGCTTATGGGCCCAAACAATAAAAAATCCAAAAAAAATTGCTTCTGGAAAGAATGAAGAATGTCTGTACTACTTGGCATCTAGTTGTACACTAGGCACCATCACATTCTAGCAGCACACCCAGAGTAGAATATCCTTTTACAAGATCTGTGCTTTCCTATGAAACACACAAGAAGTACATCCATGAACAGAAATGCTACTCAAGTATTCAGGTAAATAGGTGTTTGTTTTATTCAACTCCATTTTAAACTCAACTTCTCATAACAGCTATATGAAGTATATAACGATTATCGAGCACATCATGATCGAATTAGATACAAGTTATGCTCAGCCGCTTCCGCTTCCTTCCTGTCCTTAGTTTAGGATAGTAGAAAGTCCTTTCCCTTTTAATTCTAGGAAATGTACTACCGAGTGCTATTTGAAAAAAGACATAGCAAACTACAGGTGAGAACTAGTATGCCTGACCAGTTGCCCAACATGGAACACTGATGCAATTAGGATTTTCACGAGTATAGGAGGAAGAAAAAATACACAGTACAGTAACTATCAAGAAATTTAAACTGGCAAACTATTTGGTTGCCCGTAATTGTGTCAGCAAGGATAGGCGCTTCCAAATTGTACTTATTATCAATTATTGAAACTTCCAGTAAATCTTCTAAGTGCCATGCATGATTTATAATTATAGAACGGTGAGCACATCCACTTAAATCAACATGCAATTATAATTATACTCGCAATGTAATGACCTTTCAACTTAATTGACACGTGCAAACTGATGTTATCCATTTTGACCAAACTGCACCAGAGACAAATTTTTGCATACAAACACAGACGCAATACACATAGGATACAAATTTTACAGACCTAAAACAGCAGAGGAGGATGGTAGATGGATAAAACAACTCACAAGCTGTGTAGACTCACGAACAAGGACATTCTCTGTATGAAGAAAGAGTGACCTCTGTTGTTGAGATAGTTCAAACTCCATCTCTTCAGCTCGTCCTGAGCTATATCTGGCTGCATTGGCATCATATTCATTGCCTCGGGTTTTTGCCTCCAACGACCTAGCATGCTTTATGCTCTTCTTCAACACTAAGCAATTGTCAAAAATGGAGTAACGTCAACAACATCATCAGGTAGTTCTAGAAACAAAACCAGCAATGAGACACATGTTCATTTATGCAGAACAGAAAAAAAGAGTTGAACTTGCAGTCATACCAGAAAGCCGGCTTTTAGCATCCTGATAATGAAGATCAGCCAACATGAAAGCAGCTGGGGACAGAAAACAGATGTAAGGTGACTGTTCACATAGCATAATAATGACATTAACAGATACATCCAAGAAACAGACAAATACATCTAAACATACCCTTAACACAAAAGGAGCAAGCACAGGACTTTGTGGGCACAGGTTCTTCCAGGCCACCAACCCTCATTGAAGCAGGCTGGACACTGGAACAAGGCACGTTTCCACATGTTGTGAAGTCCGATGAAGACAAGGGCTTCTGACTTCCAGATGATCCAGCTATCTCCTCCTGGGTCAGACATTCACCGTCATTTGTGGTGGTTTTACTAGCCAACTCCGAGCTGCCAAACTGATCTGAGGAACCACCTTCTACCTTATAATCATCATCCTCTTCACAGCGGCTTTCTGATTCCAGCGAAGAATCCAGCTCCTTATCACTGAGATCAGATGAATCCATCGCCTCACCACGGTTGTTCAACTTGCTGACTTCCTTTGACCCTAGTCCAGCTGCTTCAGCGGCCATGTGCTGAACCTTTGTGCCACGAAAAATAGAGGGCTTTTCAAAACTATCTTTTGCAACACCATCAAACAAATTCCCAAATATGATTCCCTTGCCTGTACCACTAGATTTTGCACTTTGACTAGACTCCTTTCTAGGTACAGTGTCCTTTTCGATCCTCCTAATCTTTATTCCACCTGAACTCTTCTCTAAACCTGTTGGAGCTGGTCGCTTGCAGAGGATGTTTGTCAAGTCTCCAAAGGCACGACGGCCACTACCGTGAGTGTTTTCTGTCATTTTAACTTTCAGATTCCCACCAGTGAGCTATATTAACCTCCAAACCACCACCACAAACCCTGGACCCAAAAGTGCTGCTCTGTTCACAAACAAAGACGCAGTAGACAACATTTTAGATTGTTTTAAAGTAACAGTACAAATACGAACGCCACCCTACACAGCCTTATGTGGACTAAAACAAACAGCTAGGTACTGCGAATTTTAAAACATCTGGATCTAGCCTATGCCATGTATATCTAGGTACGGGAACCTAAGTGGACATTTGATGCAAATCCAAGCGCGCATGTAGGAGACAGTATAAGAAAGAGCAATCAGGGAACCGAAGGTCATCTGAAATTCCAAATGTTTCAAAATGTGAAATCGAGCCTGCTAAAGACAATGTCGTATCACCCACATCAAAAGGAACATCCTAGCACACGTGCAAAATTAGAACAGAAAAAAAAAAGGCACTGGATCCCCCTAGCTCGGAGCGGAGCTTTTTGACGAGAAAAAAAGGCCGCATCGAGAGGATTCGGACACGAAACTTGCAATACGACGGATACCGGGAACGAATCAAGCGTCCCAGATGCGAGATTAATAAGAATCACGAGAAATCTAGGTGGATCCCTACCACCGCACTCGGGGACGGGACCGCCAGCATAAACAACTGCAGGTGGGGCGATGGGGCGGGAGGGGAGGAGTAGGGTTTGGAGCGCAAACCTCGTCGCGAGACCGTCGCCGTCCCCAGTCTGGCCGCGGGAGCCGTCTGCCGCCGGGGAGCGTAGAGGGTTTGAGGAAGGACTGGCGGGGGAAAGGGGACGGGAGGGGTTTTGTCTCCAGACCCGTCGCGTTGGTGGAGTCGGGTGGAGCCTACAAAAATGGAGGCGGAAACGGGAGCGGGGGACGGGCGAGCCAGCGCCCAAGCGCGCGCTCCCGTTCAGAATTTTAGGGCCGTGCCGCGCGGTTGCGTGCGGCACTGCGGGCGCGGGGCGGGAGGCGCGGCGGATTGGGATTATCGAGTGGGGGACCCTGCGCGCGCTTGACGCGTGGCGCGGGTCAGTCCCGTGGCCGTGGGTCGTTCGTCTTCTTTCCGGCTAGTATACAGCTGTGAGGTTGGGCCTGGGCACATGAATGGGCCGGTCTGTAGGGATCTCCTTGTTTCGACCTGCTAAGGAAAAGGCCGGATAGTGGGCTTATAATAGGGCCTGGGCTTAGTAATAGAGTTAGCTGCTCGCTGAACTGCAAAACCTCTCTTCTTCTTCTTTTTTGCGACGTGCAAAAAGGAAAACTGCAACTGCAAGGTCAAGCAGGCACCCCAAAATGTGAGCAGCTGCGCTGAAGATCTTCGGAGTTAAAAATCTTTAGAATTCGTATTTCAAGCAGTAGACCAGCCTTTTTCTCAAAAAAAAAAAAGAAAGAAAAAGCACTAGACCGGCCCGTTATTCTTCAACGTTTCTCTGAAGTCTGGAGGTCCAGAGGTGCAGCTAGAGGCCCGAGAGGTCGATCACACTGCGATGCTCGAGCAATGAGGGTGCACACGCCGCAGCGCGATACGTAGTAGCATCTTTCCAAGGATTCGGATGGTGCGCGAGTACCACTGCGTGCATAGTCTGCTACTCTTGTACTGTGATTTCGTAAAGGGCGAGGCGCCGAGTAATAGAAGACAATGGTCGGCGTTAACTCCCTTCTGCGACCTCCGCACTTGAAGAAGAGGCAGACAAAAGTTGATTATTGGTGCCACCGCCACACGAACTGGGGGCACTTTGGTCTGCCCATTTGCTTCCTCTATTGGATAAGGATGCTGGCTGTGGTTGGTGGCGTAGTGGTGATCGACCTCTTTACGCACGCCATGGCTTGGCTTGGCTTGGCTTGGTTGGTGGCGTTCCAGGGTCTCGGGTCGTGGAGGCACCCAGTCAAAAACACAGTTGCGGTTATTACTAGTACTCCGATATTGTATTGTATGACAGCAGCCACCAGACCAGAGGCGGATGTGTGAGGCGAGACGCTTGGCCGGAATTTCACGGGAACCAAATCACTGTAGTACGTACAAAACCCCGCTGCCTGTGTTTCAGTTTCAGAAGACGTCTCGTTGCAGCGATTCCATGAACGCGTTCGTCGATCAAATGACGAGCGTCATCTGCTCCAGCGTTGAGGAAACAGAGCCGCTTGCCCGGGAGTTGAAGTGAAACGACTCACAGACGACAGAACGTGTCATTTCTGCCTCTCTTGATGTGGAGGGAAGACGGAAGAGCAAGACTGGCTTTACTGATTGCGTCGGCAATCACGGCCCCGTGTAGCGTCCACATCATCCGTAGTGCGTGGCCGGCCTGGCACTGGCAGTCTTCCGGCCGGGTCGCTTGGAGTACAAGGGAGTTTCTTCGCGAGGACCCACGCCTTTTTGACTAACGAAGATTCATCACCATGGAGTAGAAGGGACTTCTCAGGATCTGGGTTGCATTGATCCGCACTTCTATTGGCTCGCGTACTCTCTTAGTTAATTTTTCCTTTTCCTCGCAAAAAAAATTTCCTTTTTTTAATGATATTTGATAACACTGTTTTCCTTTGTAAATCTATAGGCTAAGGGCTTCTTGGTTTGTCATGTAGAAATTTTGTAGTAATCATATAGGAATTTTATAGAAAAACATAGGGTTTAGATTTTTTGTTTTCTCTAATCTGTAGATGACTCGTGCACCGCGCTTGGAGCAATCTCGTGACTCGTGAGTGCTAGTAGTAATCTTCTTGTACCTTTTTTTTTATAAAGACATGCTACTGATGAATACTTCCACTTTTTTTTAAATTATTGTCACCGTTGATTTTAACCGTTAACTTTGATCATTCGTTTTATTCAAAAAATTTATTTAAATATATAAAATTAAAAGTTATTTCTGAAAAACTTTTAATGATAAATTAAATTATAACAAAATATTTAATATTTTTTATATTTTTTTGAATAAGACGAATGTTTAAAGTTAACGGTTAAAGTCAACGGCGACAACAATTTAAAAAAGAGGGAGTACTATTCAAATATGGAATTTATTATTGGATACCAGTTTGAAAAGCTTTGTTGTAGCACAATGTGTCTAAGTTCATTTATCATGTCTCCTAACAAAGTTTTTTTTTCACTTTAGCGCTCAACAGTAAACTTCACGCTTTATCCACTAGCCATTTTTCTCTATTTTTTTTTCTAGTTTCTTCTTCTGCTGATTTTGGAGGACGCTCCCAACGGACCCAACACGAACTAAAGCTATGTAGAGCGCGATAGAGGACACAATTTGTGCGTGTCTTCAAAAGCAAAATGTAATATACTGGTGAGTGTTGGGGGCCTCGTTTGCGGCCCCTTTCCGAAGGATGACACAAAGCCTATTTAGACTTGCGACCTAGAGAACTCTCGAGCTTCTTAAGAGGCGAAAGTCACTGGAACCGAAGAGTCCTTCGGTCTCGGCAATCTTCTACACCGAAGGAGGCTCGTAACGAGAGGATAAGGCTGATGACATGAAGAGTACGGAGGTCCAGCTATGCACGTACCGGAAAGGATTAAGTTATCAAATACCCCGTAGTAAAGCAGAAAGGACGAGGGTATTCCTGTAATAAAGCTAGAAAAAATGTAATGGTTGCAACCTATAAATAGCCCCCTAGGGCTACTATAACGGCACTGAACACTAGAGACTCACTAATCCTTCCCTCCTGCTCTGAAGAAAATCCAAATCAAACAGCTGGCGTCGTCTGTGTTGTTTGGACAAAAAGTCTGTTAGGCTGGCTGGAGCTAAAGGGAAGGCGAAGAAACCGCAGCGAGATGGCGAGGGTTCTTATCCCTAAGATGAAACCGAAGGCTCTGCTGAGGAACCAGCGGTCACTATGGTAACGGAGGCGGGAACGAAGACCTCCGCTCCTGCGCTCCCATCGAACAGACTGGCGGCCGAAGGGTCGACTGAAGCCGGTAATCAAGACCTTCCACCTCAACAAGTCGAAGCCCTCGCGCGCCTCCAGCAAGAGAGAGAAGTGGCGACGGTGGAAGAATGAAGAGCTGTGGAGCTTATGACGGAGCTTGCGAAAGCTAAGATGGTGGCAGAAGAGGAGCAGCTCCGACGGCGGGCTCTGAAAAGCATGTCCAAGGAAGAGTCCGGGTACAAGCTGCGAGCGAAAGCCGTCTGACGGCAGCAGGAGCTACTTCGGAAGTAAATAGAGGCTCTGAAGAGGGTTGGCATTCCGGAAGCCGAAGCTCCGGGTTATGCCTCTTTTGACGAAGCTTCTCCTCCGCCGTTGTCGCCAGTGGCATCTTATGACAAGAACTTGTCGGTGGCTCCAGAACTCCAGCAAGCACCCTGGCCGTCGCGCTTTGCAGCGGTCAAGCTTCCAACATATGCAGGCATCTCTGATCCCAAAGAATTCTTCATGAGTTACAAAGCAGCCATTGAATCCATTGGTGGGGGAGATGCTGTTAAGGCGAAGGCCTTCATGCTGGCCGTCGAGGGAATCGCTCGGATCTGGTACACCATATTGCATCCGCTAATCATCTTCTCTTGGAGTCAGCTGAGACACGAAGTATCAGTGCACTTCCGGGGCAATCACGCCCGTCCTGTAAGATCCGGAGATCTGCACGCTTGTGTTCAGCGCGATGGCGAAAGCCTAGCGACATATGTTCGACGATACATTCACCTGAAATGTCAAGCCGAAGACATCAATGATGCCACTATTATTGACTCCGTTACGAAGGGGCTTCGCGCTGAGGCAGGACAGGCATCGTATGGGTAAAGACCAAGGGGGATGGTTTGCCGGCCCTCAACATCGGCCATCGAGGGACCCCGGTAAACTCTATTGTCTCTACCATGGTGTTGGAAAGGGACATACTTTGAACTATTGCCCTGATCTTCTAGCCCTTCGGGAGGCCAAGCTTCGCGCTGAGGCACTGGAAGCAGCCAAGCAAGTTTCACACACCTTCCGGGGACAAGAGGGGGCTTCGTCATCATACCAACCAACTAGCAGCTTACATTGCCCACACCACCAACGGCCCTGTTTGGAACCATTTTTTCCAACCAGATTCCGTTGAAAACCAGATTTCTAACAACACAGCTACTAGAGGAATCTTCATTGTAAATAAGCTGAGTGTTTGGCAGTCCAGATTAGTATGGTCCAGATTCTCTGTCTTAATGGTAAAATGTCTGATATACCCCTAAAAACAGTTATACCTTATTTGATTGATAAAAATACATAAATATTAATATTTTGATTAGTTTTGCCAATTGTATTTTTTATGTAATGTAATTAACACTTTAATACAAAGAAAAAATATTACATTATCGTCGTCCTCTCACAAAATATTGCATTTTCATCATTGAAAGTAACATTACATTTCCATCGTCTAGAAGAATATATTACATTTGCATTATCTAAAACAATATTATATTACCATCATTCAATGAGCGTTTAAGAACACAAAGCAATGGCAATAGAATCACGAAATGCACCCATGTCCACCTCATCAAGTGAAATACTTGCCTCACTGTTGGAGCCTTGAGAGTCTTCCTCAACCTCATAGTTGTCAAAGTCATCATCACCTATTGCACTTTCCCTAATAAAATTATGAAGAGCCATACAAGCAACTATGATTTTCGCTTGAGTTTGTATTGAAAAGCTTGGCATGTTTAATAAAATACGCCACTTCATCTTTAGAACTCCATAGCAACGTTCAATCACATTTCTAAGAGATGAATGCGCATAGTTGAAAACCTCTTTCAATCCCACTGGATGGCCATGTTGGAATTCAGCCACATGGTATCGTTGACCCTTGTATGGTGCAAGAAAACTTCTTTATTAGGATATCCAGAGTCAACAAGGTAGTACTTTCCTGGTGGAGGGTGTGGAAAATCATCTTTATATGTTAACACAGTATCATTCAATATCCGAGTGTCATGAGCGGATCCAGACCAACCAGTGACAACAAATATGAACCGCATATCAAAATCACAAACAGCTATGATGTTTTGAGAAGGATAGCCATGTCGTCCAATATATTTCGGTCGTTCATGTAATGGGACCGTTACAGGTACGTGCGATCCATCAATTGCACCAACACAATCCTTAAAATGAGGCCAAAATCTGTCCTCTAGAAGTCTAGGATGCACCGTTGTGAACTGGTCAGTTTTGGGTTTTATGATAGCAGCTGCTAATTTAGTGACACACTCTAATACCTCGTGAAACTTCCTACTAACAATTTCTGTGGAATGAGAGAATATATTCTTCACTGTGCGGTTAGATTGAGGTGCGCCTAATGTCCACAAAAACATAGCCAATGCTTCCTTGCTACAAACTTCTCTAGATGATTTCAAGCCATAATCGTTGACAAGTGTGGTATGGAGAGTGTTAAAAACTGACCTCCTCATTCTGAAAGACTCATAACACTTATTCGCATCAGCAAGTTGTATTTCAGTCCATTAAATTCCAGTTAAAGTAGGAACAGTTCTTGACGCCTGTGTGCTTGAGTCATCATTGCCCATCAATTCCAATGCACAATATGCAACAATGAAGTCATCATCATCATCACTCCAGTCATGGCTCATCTAAAAAAACAATACCAGCAACCATCAAAAGAAAGTATCATGCTGAGATAAATGATCACATCAGAACCCTATCAATAACGCAACACACAAATTCAGTTCAATCAACAAATTTATTAGATGCTCACATCATTCGACAAACCAGAATTAGTTGTTGGCACAAGATAAATGGTACAAGAATATTGTTTGTGATACATAACAGGGATAAAAATAATTCAAGCTACATGGCATGAAACAAAGGATACATAACATGCTGCACACAGCCCTAAATCCTCTTCGGATCCTCCCAAGTCCTCTTAAGCCATGCACGTCTTCCTTCTGGTGTCTTCAGAGTGATAAACATGTCACGGTACTCCTTTCTAATTAGAAGTTGAGTTGCATAGTAGTGCTCGTCACTTCCTTCTGTAGCTCCAGATTGTACCACTAATTCCATTAGTTGTGCTATCTCATCCCTAACATGATCAACTACAGCCGATGTTGCTGAAAAGTGAGTGCTCTCAGATTTTTTCTCATAGGCATCGACCAACCGCTTCATAAGACCATCTCTGTATGTCTTCTTTCCCTTTTTCGGATTTGGAGAAGGTCCTGAACCACCTATTGCAGCAGGTCTTTTGCCCTTACTATTGTTGCCAACAATGGGTGAGGGTGTGCTGCTACCTCCACCATCGTCACCCCCCGTCCCATCAGATTGAGCTGGTGAGTTTTCAGTGGCTGTTTTACCTCTTGGAACATAGGATGTTTCATTTGTGCAACTTATACTCTCAAAGATGATACGCATCTCCTCCTCAAGTTCAAGTGGTGCAGTCTTGAAGATTATGCATCCTGGCATAGCCTGTGAACATCCAAACAATTAATACATGCATTACATTCATTGTTGTCACAAACCAGCACATGTCCAAAAAAAAAAAGGAAAGTGGTACTAACCTTATTTTGCTCTTCCCACCACTCGTCACTAGCTGCAATGCATCCAGTGACAGGGTCTCTTCCTAGACCAGATGCTCTGAGGTTCAATGTCTTCCATTGAGTATACATCCTCTTCAAATTATCCCATCTGTTCTTGTGTTGTTCACGAGTGTATGTCCTTTTCGTGCACTCTTCAAATTTTTTTAAAAGGTTTGCATAACCCTGAGCATTCAAGCACTGTTGTGGTCTGTTATTAGCTCTAACTTCTTCCGCGCAAATTTCTAACCACACCTTGTGCACCCATGAATCCCACCTTGCTGCTGGCTTTGCCATCTGCGTACAAACTGATAAAGGCATGGAATAATATGTAGAAACAACAGATCTATACGAATTTTTACACATGAAGCAGCAGCAGTCAGGGAGCATACAAAAATAGTAAGCAAGCACATCTCAGAACTTAAAATAAATCAGTTAACAATCACTCAAACCACACCAATTCCAATTTGTCCACAGCAGACTAAACAAATTAACAACATGCACACTGGATTTGCCCTTCCATTCTCAATCATAAGAAGGGGATTTCGAAATAAAATTATACCTTCCAAGCTGCTGTAGACCGAGCAGTCCCTGAGGCGCAGGTAGATCGAGCAGGGTCGTGGCGCGCCGCCGGTAGACCGAGCCGTGCCGCTAGGGGAAAGAGGAAGGAGGAGGCGCGCCGCCGGTAGGAGAAGCCGCGCCGCCGGTAGGGAAGGAGGAGGACTCGCGCTGCCGGCAGGGAGGCGCGCCGCCGGCAGGGAAGGAGGAGCTGCGCCGCCCGCAGGGAGCCGCGCCGCGGCAGGGAGCCGCACTGCCCGCAGGGAGCCGCGCCGCCGGCAGGGAAGAGGAGCTGCGCCGCCGGCAGGGAAGGAGCCCTAGCGCCTTGGCTCTGCCTTCTTTTTGCTCGTGCGTCTGGGACAGGAGGAGGGGGCCGAACGGGTGAACAGAGTGGGGTAGGTGGATGGCATTTGCGGGTAATTTCTTCAGAACGCTGGGGGTACTTTCGCGGCGTCTCACAGAAGCAAGGCTCCGAGGTGCTTCCGCATTTACGTGTTACGGCTGGTTACGATGGAATCGTGCTCCACCGAAGCTGAGGTCGAATCGACCTGTTTGGCAGCCTCATCCGCTTATATTCAATAGAAGTGAGAAGGAATCGGTACCAAACAGGCCCAACATGCCCTGCTCTCGCCTGGGCTCCTCCTACGCAAAATGCACATCAAGAATAATTGCCACCGCCGCCTCCTCTCCCGCAGTAGACCTTTGAGCAGGCCCCGTCTTCGGTGCAACAAACCCATGCATGCAAAGTCATCTTCGCTATCACAGGTGGCTCGGGTCAGGCCTTTCCCTCCAAACATCAATGCCGGGAGTATAGCAGACGAGTCAATCATATGGCAGCTCACCCCCCTCTGGCCCAGTGCCGATGGTCTCATGTGCCCATAAGCTTCACTCAAGAAGACCTCAAACCAATGGACTACCCGTACAAGGATGCAATTGTTACAGCAGTGGATATCAACGGGAATGAAGTCCGCAGGGTCCTTATTTACGGAGGCAGTGCTGCTGACTTTATCTTCCTTAGCGCCCTCTGACTGATGGGTATCTCCCGTGAAGACCTCAAAGCCGCCCTTGTACCCCTACAGGGATTCAGGGACAACCTCTGTATGCAATTGTCAGCGTCAAGCTCAAAGTGTGATTCTTAGACACAGGAGGTCACCGTAATGAAGAGGTTGTCTTTGATGTGATGGACTTTCCCTACCCTTATAATGCTATCTTCGGTAGGGGGACGATCAATGTGTTCAATGCCGTAGTACACCATGGTTATCTATGCATGAAGATGCTAGCACCAAACGTAGTTGTCGCGGTCTATGGTGATCAGGCAGAAGCACGTCGTCTCGAATTGGGTATTGCTCCGGGCCAGAAGCAAGTTCACGCGCTTGCCTTGGGGCTGAAAGGCCAGGGACCTACCAAAACATCATGTTGCAGCACTGCCCAAGCCCCCAACCAAAATGAAAACAGAGGTTGCCTCCAAAGAAGTTCTCCTCAGCCAGAGCGCCTCCGATTAGCTCATTCGCATAGGCATGGAGTTGTCCCCAGACCATGAACAGGAGCTCTTGTCCTTCTTGCGGTCCAATGCTGACATCTTCGCTTGGTCACCCAAAGACCTTCCTGGCATTCGTTGGGACATAATTGAGCATCGATTGGATATAAGCCCGAACTACCCCCCAGTGAAGCAAAAGTTACGTCAGTGGACAGCTGAAAAAGCTGCCGTGCTCAAAGAAGAGGTTCAAAAGTTGCTCGACACCGAAGTCATTTGGCCTATAGATCGTACAACTTGGCTAGCTAACCCCGTCCTAGTTAAAAAACACAATGGGCAGTGAAGAATGTGCATTGACTTTACTTCCCTGAATAAGGCTTGTCCGAAGAATGACTTTCCGCTGGCCCGTATCGATCAGCTAGTTGATGACAGAGCTGGGTGCGAGCTGCTAAGCTTCCTGGATGGATACTCTGGCTTTCATCAAGTCTGGTTGGCTCTGTCGGATCAGCCATTCACAGCATTACAGACCCCGAAAGGAACCTTCTGCTATAATAGAATGGCTTTTAGCCTCAAGAGCGCCGGAGCTACTTTCTCTCGAGTGGTCAGAGAAATGATGAAGCAGCAGCTCGAGCGCAACGTAGCAGCTTACATTGACGATATCGTGGTCAAGAGCACAGTTCAGGCAAGTCACATCTCGGATTTCACTGAGACATTTGAAAGTCTCCACAGAGTGGGTATAAAGTTGAATCCTTCAAAGTGCATCTTCAGGGTGCGCTTAGGCAAGCTCCTCGGTTACATGATCTCGAAGAATGGTATCGATCCAAACGCTACCAAGATACAGGCGATACTTGATATAAATCCCCCCCAAGACAATAAAGGAATTGCAGAAGTTCACAGGACGATTGGCGGCCTTGAATCGATTCATCGCTAAGTCAGCTGAAAGGAGTTTGCCCTTCTATGAAATTCTCAGAGGCTCTCGACCTTTTGTATGGATCCCACAGCATCAGAAAGCATTTGAAGAACTCAAGGCCTATCTTATTCATATAACCACCCTGCATCCACCACTACCAAAAGTCCCCTTGATACTATACATAGCCGTTGCTCAGTGCGCCGTTAGTGCGGTACTGGTACACGAGCTTAAATTGGACAAAAAACTCACTCAGCAGCCCATCTATTATGTCTTGGAGGTACTCTCAGGAGCTAAGTTCAATTATCTTCTGGGGAAAAAAACTGGCATTTGCAGTTCTCATGGCTGGCAGGAAGCTCCGATGCTATTTTGATGAACACCCGATTGTGGTACCTTCGGCTTACCCCATCCGGGACATCCTCGAAAACAAGAACGCCCCCAATCGAGTCATCAAGTGGGTAGCCGAGCTAGCACAGTACAATATATCTTTCGTTGCTCGGAAGGCCATCAAGTCTGGGGTCATAGCACAATTTCTGGCCGAATGGGCCACCTTGGAGCATTCAGATACTCCTCCAACAGACCCTTCGTGGCTCATGTTCACTGATGGAGCCTGGGAGGCGTCGGGTGCAAGATGTGCCGCAGTGGTCACGTCGTCTAGTGGACAGAAGCTTCGGTACTCCGCGTCTCTTTAGTTTCAAACGACCAATAACGGGGCTGAATATGAAGGCATCCTGCTGGGCCTTCGGAAGGTCCGAGACCTGGGTGCAAAGTGACTGGTTATTTTTAGCGATCCTCAGTTGGCCTCCGGGCAAATTACCACGGACTTCCAAATCAAAGAAACTGAGCTTGGCCGCTACATTCAACTCATTCGTGACATGGAGAAGCGATTTTTAGGGTTTGAGGTTCGGGTCATTCGGCACAGTGAGAACGAGGAAGCGGATATGTTAGCTAAGACCGCAGCTTATCGGAAGAAAAAACCACCTGATGTCTTTCATGAGGTACTTAGATCCCCATTTAATGCACACGTTAAACTTGTGGCCGCCGCGAGCCCCGTTGCGGCAGAAGATTGACGCGTCCCTATCAGAGCTTATATCGAAGGATGCCTCTCACCTGATGACCATATGGAGCAACAACGTCCCCGCCATCGCGCGAGGAGTTACGTCATAATTGACGAAATCCTTTACAAGGCTGGTGTTTGCGCGCCATTGCTTTGCTGCTTGTCTCAGAACGAAGGCTGTAGCCTTCTGTTCGACATACACCAGGGGCTATGCTTTTCAAATCTCACACCTCGTGCTATAGTCTCTGAGGCCTTCCGGGAAGGTTTCTACTGGCCCACAGCTCTGGCTGACGCAGAATCTCTGGTCCGTACATGCTCAGAATGTCAATGGATGGGGCGGCAGTCGCACCTACCGGCCACTCCTCTGCAACCAATTCCTCTAGTCTGGCCCCTGGCTCGGTGGGGCATCGACATTGTTGGGCCACTGCCAACTACTCCTGGTGGTTTTGTCTTTGCGGTGGTTGCCACTGACTACTTCACAAATGGGTCGAGGCCGAACCGCTAGTTAAAATCACAGCGCTTGAAATTCGAAAATTCTTCTGAAAAAATATTATCTGTCGGTTCAGAGTACCTCTCGAGCTCACGGTTGACAATGGGAAGCAATTTGAATCTGGCTATTTCGAGAATACTGTGTTACCATTGGTGTCAAGAAGTGCAACGTCTCCGTGGACAATCCTAGAGCCAATGGAGCCTGTGAACGCGCGAATGGCAACATTTTCCACGCCGTTTCTCGAGCTCTGGTTAGCTGCCGAAAGGAAAGTGGGTAGAAACCCTGCCCCATGTTTTATGGTCTCTACGTACCACGAAGACTAGGACAACACGGTTCACCCCATTCAAGCTCATGTATGGCAGTGAAGTTATGACCCCAGAAGAGATCAAATATGGTTCTCTCCGAACAAATCACCCATCCCTCGGTGCAGAAGACCTGACCAAGGACACCATTGAGGAACTACGCTTAAAGACTATTTCGAACCTGAATCGCTACATTGAGTCGATGGAGAAGACCTACAACAAGAAGTTTCAGCCTCGATCTTTCAAGCCAGGTGACCTCGTCCTCAAGCTCAACCCCAATCCTACTCAGTAGGAAAGCTTCAAAGCAAATGGATAGGCCCATTCATAGTATACCGTTCGGTCAGACCCGGGGCTTATCATCTGTTGCAGCTGGATGGCTTGCCTATCACGCACACTTGGAATGCGGATGTGCTCAAGCACTTTTATGCTTAAGCTGCCACCACTGTTCGCGCTGAGCCATGTCACGCGCGGAGTTCTGTGGATCATTTTGTTTTCTCCTCCCCTTTTGCGCCAAGCTGCGTCTTGTGCCAACTCCTGCAGGTTTCTTCCTTTTGTGTCAAGCTACGTCTCGTCTGAAGTCCCGTAAGTCGTTTTGTTTTCTCTTCACTTTGGTACCGAGCTGTGGCTCGAGCAAGGTTCATCGAATCATCTACTTGCTAACCTATTAAGCCGAGCTGCGCCTCGTGATAATGTAAATCGAATGGCGTTCAAGGGATGGCGTTCGATTGATGCCCCTGCAAATATCCTAGGCACCCTGTGTCTCATGTGATTCCACGTGCCTTCGATGCATCGAGATGCCGGTTTATGTCCGAAGGCGAGGCTGTGCCTCATGTGATTTCTCGTGCCTTCGATGCATCGAGATGCCGGCTTATGTCCGAAGGCGAGGCCGTGTCTAATGTGATTCCTCGTGCCTTCGATGCATAGAGATGCCGGCTTATGTTCGACGGCGAGGCTGTGCCTCGTGTGATCCCTCGTGTCTTCGATGCATCGAGATGCCAGCTTATGTCCGACGGCGAGGCTGTGCTTCATGTGATCCCTCGTGCCTTCGATACATCGAGATGTCGGCTAATGTTCGAAGACGAGGGTGTGCCTCATGTGATTCCTCGTGCCTTCGACGCATTGAGATGCAGGCTTATGTCCGAAGGCGAGGCTGTGCCCCATGTAATTCCTCATGCCTTTGATGCATCGAGATGCCGGCTTATGTTCGAAGGCGAGGCTATGCCTCATGTGATACCTCGTACCTTCGATGCATCGAGATGCCGGCTTATGTCCGAAGACGAGGCTGTGCCTTATGTGATTCCTCGTGCCTTTCATGCATCGAGATGCCGGCTTATGTCCGAAGGCGAGGCTGTGCCTTACGTAGTCTTTCATTTCTTCGCTGCACGTAAAAGTCGGTTTGTGACTGAGCGAGGCCGGGCGTCTTATGATCCCAAATGCTTTTCTTCGCATTAATACCGGTCTTCCGCAAAAGATGACCGACGATTACTCGACCTTTGGTGCGCTAGAGTCCTCACGAGCGGAAGCAAAACTACACCTACCACGGAGACCTCGCACGTTTCCCACATTACGTGGCTACGAGTATCGAATCCACGGAGTTTTAATTATGCAAGCCGAAGGGCATCTTTCATTCATATGTTGAATGCGGAAAAGAACCAGACGATGATTAGCTCATTACAACGTCAAATACATTTCTTCGTTACAACATCAAATACATTCGTCACAACAACACGAAATATATGTCTCCGTCACACACACAGCGTTACAACAATCGTGGCACGGAGCTTGGCGATCGAAACCTCCTATGCTCGGGAACCGTTCCTCTAGCTCTTCTATTTCGCGCTGAAGGCGCGTTATATAGCTCATCACCCCACCAGGACCGTTTACTGCACGAGCTAACTCCTCCAACAAGTCCGGACTAGGCTCTTCGGGAGATGACGACCCACTGGATATCTCAATACTTTCTACTTCGGGCTCAACTTTTGATCCACATAGCACGAGGGTCGGGTTTTAGCTTCCTCGTAAAGCTCTTTGGTGGTCGCGTTTGACGCGCCGCTCTAACCTTTCTTCCGAGCTCACCTTATTACATGACTCCTTAGTTACCGCGTTGTGCTTTTCTATGTACGCTCGGAACTCTTCGATGGTTCCAGAGGGGTTCTTCCGGAACCATTTGCGTCATTGATGTTCGCCCGCAAAGTCAACTTGGCTACCGGTGGTGCTTCCCGAAGGGACATACGACACAGGCATCGCGTCAAGAACCAATCCGGCCTGAACAGGAGGAGCAATCTAAGTTACCTTCCAATTCAATATTTAGATTACATAGCTCCCGAAGAACATTTCATTCTGAAGCTCTCAAAAGACCTAAATACAATCTACGGCCGAAACTAAGCAGCAGCACACACCTGGGGGTGGGTGCCTTCGGCAACTTCACTTGGTGGTCCGCCTCTCCCGGCCTGGCCTTCGGGTCCACCTTCGCTGGCTCGAAGGTTGCTTGTTTCGCCAGCTTCCGGTGCCGAAGACCTGGCCCTCGCCGCCCCAGTAGGCCTTCCGCCTCCCACCGCACGAAGCGCGGACTCGCGGCTTAGCTCGCTGCCGCCTCGGAGCCAGAACCCTTGAGCGAAAGATTTTTCGACATCGCGGATCTACTCCCAGAGCCCGGCATATGCTTTGAAGCTGCTTGCACAGGCTTCTTGCACCCCGCTTATGGCCCTCTTGATTGGCGTGAAGTCGGTGATGCCATTTGCGCGGACGGCAGCGAAAGCACCAGTCTAGGCCACCTGGGCACAGTGGTTCCCGAATGTGCGTAGCACCTCACGAGCCGCTTCAATCCCTCGTCGGGTCCGAGAAATGCTCGCCATGGGATCCTCAGACGCGTCTGGCGGCGGTGCAACCACATTCACCCCGAGCATGCCAAGGAGATCGTCCACATCTCCCATCAACTGCCTTACCCCTTCGGTAAGTTGCTCCATAACCGTAAGCTGACCTTCGGCAGCCTTCAAAGCTTCGTGGAAGGTATCGCGTTCGGCGGCCATCTTGATCAGCTCCCTTGCCAGGCTGTCTCTTTCTTCTCGCAAAGGGGTAAGTGCATGCTCCAGCTCCAAAACCTGAAGCTTAGCTTTACGCCGCAGCTCCGAAGACTTCTTCGCTTCGGTTTTCACAGTCCGAAGCTAGTTTTGCAGCCCCTTGTCGCTCCTCTGAGCCGAAGACGCCACATGCTGCGCTAGCATCGCACTCTGGAAAATATGTAAAGACCATGTTAGCACTTCTATACAAGTTACTGATACAAAGTTCGTACAGATACAAGAGATACCTGTATGGCCATTCCGGAGAGTGCCTCCGATGCTTCGGCCGGGCTCAGCTCGTCCAGCAACCCACCAACTCCGGCCATGTCCAGAAGCCGTCTGACCAGGCTCAGGGAGTGACGCGCACCTTCGTGCGGCAAAAAGTCCTCCTTGTGCAGTCCAGTGGCTATGTCTCCGGGTGACGATCCCGAAGGCAGGTAACTGTACAGGCTTTTCCCGCGACCGTAGGTGCGTGGGCTCTCAGAGCTTTCGCTCTCGGCGGCACCCTCGTCGCCGTCAGACCCCCTGCTTTGCCCCACCCCTTGTTCCGCAGGCTAGGCCTCAGGCTCTGCAGAAAGCTGCCATAAGAAAGTCAGTTGTATGTCGCTAACCCTACACAACAAATTCTAAGTACGTACCCTCTTCGAAGCCGAAATCCACATCGCCGACTATAAAGTCCTCGGGGACTTCGGGCGAGGCACCCTCTTTTGAGGCCTCCTCCAGCGCTATTCCGCAGCCGAGCCCGTCCTTTCAGTGACGGAGCCTTCTTCGGCATCCGGCTCACCGCGCGAGGAGCTCGAAGCACTTGTCGATCTTTGACCCTGCAACGCGGTTATGACCTTCGCAGCGGTCCTCTTCGCCGGTCGGGCATTCTTGTGAGATGAGGTCGCCTCGCCGACAGCCTTCCACTTCTTCGAACCTGAAGCTTTCCCCGCCGTCACCTTTCCCTTCCCCTTCCCCCTCTCCTCACCCTCCTCCTTGTTAGTCAGCTTGCGCTCCGCAAGCCGCACGTGCGGGTTCTTTAGGAGCAGAACCCGGTTAAGCCGTGGCCCACATTGAACATGCTCCCGGTGATGCGCCTCCATCTCCCAGAACTTTCCGAGATAATGTTCAGCCTACGCTTCGATCTCCTCCAGGCTGAGCTCTGCATGTTATTCGCATAAGTATGCGGCATAGAAGCTTAAGGGCCAAGGGCCGAAGAACATGGAACCGTGCGCAGAACTCACCGAAAAATTTCTCTGGCTGCAGTGCCAACCTCCTTCGGCCATCGGGCAGCTCAACAAGAAATTTATGGGACCAGTCCTTCAGCAGAGGACTGATCCCAGCGGTGACAAATTCTTCGCAAAGGTCCCGCGTGGTTAGCCTGCGGGATGCCTCCTCTAAAGCCCTCATTCGTCGCTTCGATTTGTCGCTCAGCTGGATTGTAGGGCGAGGCCAGTGAAGAATCTCCGAGCAACTGGACCGAAGAGGGCTTCCCTCTCCCACATAATAGTAGAACCATCCGGAGGTCCACCCCC
Source organism: Oropetium thomaeum (assembly GCA_001182835.1). NCBI lineage: Eukaryota > Viridiplantae > Streptophyta > Magnoliopsida > Poales > Poaceae > Oropetium > Oropetium thomaeum. Next base: position 796,411 of record LFJQ01000012.1, read on the forward strand.
GACCCCAGTGCTCGCGGTAAGCCTTCGCCGGAAGCTTGCTCTCGTCAATGGGCACGAAGCTAACGGTGGCATAAGGCATCATATACCCCTCCCCCGTCGGACTGTCGTACTTCCGGTACGCCGTGCGGTGCATCGCAGCAAAAACATCAGCATCCGGCATAACCCCCTCCATACGGAATGCCCACTCCATGATGCTTAGCCTCACTATCGCATTGACGGTTATTTGTTGGATCTCCAGCTCATAGCGCTGCAGCACCTTGCCAAGAAAAGATGAGCATGGCATCCGGAGCCCTCCGTCGAAGAAGCGGAGGAATAGTACAGCGCAGTCAGCGCGCACTTCCGGCTGCGGCTCCCTTCGACGGCACTGAGGCTAAATGCCTCTCTAGCCACCCCCGCTCAGGCAGTTCGTCCAACTGGCTCTCCGTCATCGTGCTCAGCCCTAACACGGGACTGGTCCGCAGGGTGTCTGAGACACGGCACCGACCCTTCGAGCTCGATGCTCCGCCAGCCTTCGGCATGGTCACACCGCTAAGTCCTGAAGTTTTCGGAAGCGAGCTTCGGCTTCGGTGAAACAGAAGGAAGCGCTCGAAAAACTGGGCGATGTAAGCTTCTTCTAAGTGCGAGGGCGTCGTGGCATGGGAAAAGTGAGTGAATCATGCCGACTCGCCCCACCCCCCGCTTTTATAGGCGCGCCCGCCATCGCCCCGCTGCGAGGAAGCCCTCAACGGCCGCGACGCGTGGCCCCCTCAGAAGCCGAGCTGCAGCGCGCCTCATCAAAAATCGTGTCCGTTCCGTCCAACCACGCGGTTGCCACTTCGTACTCGAGCAGCGCATTTCTAATACTTCGGCAGCGCGCCTCATTAGAAACCATGTCCGTTCCACCCAACCACGCGGTTGTCGCTTCGTTCTCGCGCAGCGTATGTCCTAACATTTTGTCTCTCGACATATACTCTCTTTCGCAGGCCTTCTGAAGAAACAAAAAGGGAGGGGGGAAGGGCCGATGGGCCTGGCCTCTCGGTCATGGTTTCGGTCCTTCCGAAGACGGATCTCACCCATGAGGGGCTGCTGTTGGGGGCCGAGGCTCATCTACGGCTCCTTTTCGAAGGATGCCACAAAGCTCATTTAGTCCTACGACCGAGAGAACTCCCGAGCTTCTTAAGAGGCGAAAGTCACTGCGACCGAAGAGTCCTTCGGTCCTGGCAACCTTCTGCACCAAAGGAGGCTCGTAACGAGAGAATAAGGCTGATGACGTGAAGAGTACAGAGATCCAGCTATACACGTACTGGAAAGGATTAAGTTACCAAATACCCCGTAGTAAAGCAGAAAGGACAAGGGTATTCCTGTAATAAGATTAAAAAAATATAATGGTTGTAACCTATAAATAGCCTCCCAAGAGTACTGTAACAGCACTGAATATTAGAGACTCAGTAATACTTCCCTCCTGCTCCGAAAAAAATCCAAATACAACAATAAGCTAATACGAGACGAACCAGAGAGGTCCGAAGCTGCGGCGCGTGGGCGCGCGTGTAGGAGAAAAGAGAGGGGAAAAGGTGGCACGCCATCGCAAAACGATTTGTGAATGCTAATGATTTGGTGCGGCACGCGGAGGCTGGAATATAGTACTGATCATTCCGTTCCCCTGTTTTTTTTTTTTCGACTGGACTGAATACTCTCCTTTCACCTTATCATTGATGATTGATCCACGGCAGTGCCTGTCCTCTAAACACTGACTGATATACCAGGACCATGGATAGTTGAAATAAGAGAATTGTCCACACTTGATAAGTTTTAAAGTTTAATTGATTGGTATAGTAACATAGCATCTATATGAGTACAATATAGCAGTAAATCAACTGTCTAGAAGTTCACATTTCGTTAAAAAGAAAACTGTGTAGCCGTTCAGGTACTGAGATTAGTGATTTGGTGAGCGATCGATTGACACCACCAGAAGTTTCGAGCTCTGGTGTCCATTCGTTTCCAAACCAGTATAAGACAATGCAGGATTAGCTCACGGATAGTAATTAACAAGCATATCTAAGGCCCCGTGCCAGATGCAGAGCAACCTGACGTCGCAGAGCGAGATGGTGACGATGTTTTCTAAGCGTTTATTATCATCATCATCATTATCCTCTTGATCAGCAGGATACCTAGCTCCTAGATTAGCTCTAATATAAGAGATATTAGTAGTATTTGATTAGCGGGTTTGGTAGTTTCCGACGACGCCAGCCTTCTGGTGTTCGTTGATGTAGATATGCTACTATAATAGCAGTTCTGCTCGTTCTTAACTTCTTGCAATTTGCGGTTCCAGAGGCTTCTTCCCATGCCATGCCTCAATCGTTCGCCTCGTCGTCTTGATTGAACTTTTTGCACGCCTGACTGCAAAATACAAAGATGTCACGTTCAGATTGTAGGCCACGTCTGGATTTTAGCTGCACGGACGACGTCATATGGTTATACTGTTATATTATGGTATAGTAATGTAATACGGGTGCCTGAAACTTTTCGAAACCAGTGGTCGATAATGCATGCTGTTCATCCTCGCCACAGTTTTGTTATCTCGTCCACCCGATCCTCCGCTGCAACAGACACCACACAAAAAAGTTTGTTCACCGAGTGAAGAACACATGGTGTTGAATTCAACCGTCTCGATCTCTGCACTGTGCAGATGAACCACATATCCTTTTTCGTGTGCAATTGTTTGGGGTTGGGAGCAGGCAGCCAAGCCAACCACCCCAATTAAGCAACCGGCAGCTTGTGCCACACTAGCCGGGCACGGCAACGGCCTGGCGAAATGCGTCGGTTCGCTTGCCGGAAACGCGTAGAGTCCAGCTCCAGCGGGACGCGCGTCCAGGCACAGTATCGGCGGCATCGGCGTCTCCGGGATTCTCCGGTTCCGATTCGCGGGAAACGTCGCATCGCCATCCCCATCTCCGTCTCCGTCTCCGTCTCATCCCCCGAGCGGAATCGCTCGCACACCGAGCAAGTTGCTCCCGATATTTGCTGCCTTCGCTTTGCATGCTTGGCCCAGAATCGCAGCGTCGATGCACTTGCGCTCGTTTGCCCTTTTACCCGGGGCAAAATTCGTGGGTATTTCTCGCTCTAGAGTCTCTGGAACGCGATTGCTCTGTTCAGAGGTTGCTGCACGCATCGGGCAAGACCCACCTCTATCCGTCCAGGCAGCATGAGGTCACCAATGGAAAATCCACTCAGAACTGCCCTGCCCGGGCCAACAGTCCAACACCAGTCGCTCGCATGTTGCCATCGCCTTTCCGCGGCCCGAATTATTAATGTGCCTCGCACGCATTTGCGTCCTTGATGTGCTGTTTCGCCGGTTCAAGCAACTAAATTTTCTTCTTTTCCGTAACACCTGCACACTTCAGCCAAAACCTTTTCACACATTACCATCGACAGAACTGTAGTCTGTAGACCAATAATATGCCAGAACAGGCCAAAAACCCTGCCACGACTCGGTCCACAAGGGGAGCTGATTACGGGCAGCAAAACTTTGAAATTTTCCTTCGTTTCGCCAACTTGTGTTGCTCTCTCAACGATTTGATTGAGGTCTGGTTTTTCTTAATTTTACCCATAAGTTTTTCAAAGAAAAAAAAATACGACGTTACGACAGGGACTCCTCACTATACCATCACGTGGCCTTGTAGACTTCTGGGGCATGATTAGCCAATACTAATAATAATAAAACTCGTGAACTGTACAGTTGCACGTCGCCTTGACCAGCCAATTGGCCATATAATTGAGAGGAGGAGCTACTACCATTCAAAATTGTCCTTTTTGATGTCTAAATCAATTAATGGTACCCACAGCACGTCAGCTCCGGACGTTCCAAAATCAAATTTTTTTTTCTACTGTATCGATCAAATTTTCACACAGCGATTGTGAATTTGACAGCAACATCAGCCGTACCGCGTAGAACCTGTAGATCTGCAGCCAACTTGAACGTTCTCAGTTATACTCGACCCCCTTTTATATCATTTTCGTTAGGGTAATAAATCTAGTTTAATATTAAACTTGATTTTCTTATCCTAACACGACCAATTTATTTAAGTATGAAGAGAGAACTAAATTCAATCCATCAAAATAGGTATCGAACCATTCCAGAACGCTTCAACCACTAATTACTAGTAGATCATTTAAATTTAGCATAAGTATACGAAACACCTTCGGTCGCAATACGAGTAAAAGAGAACGGGGGATTCACTCGCACACTATCTAAAAGTTATTTTTTTGTCTATGGAAATGGTGAAATGAAGCACCTTCTATTAAAAACCTACTAGCACTATCCCCATTAGACCAGTACTAGTCGTTGTATCTCTCAAAAACGCTAGAATTACAGTAGATTAAACTAAGTGGCTAAAAATAATGAATATAAACCATTTAGGTTTTGCTCTTGGCGCAACCGAAAAGCCAAATTCCAGCTTAACAAAGGGCGCCACAAGTCCGAAGTCAATCCAGTCCACCAACCTCCAATCACAAGCGTCCACCTACACGCCAAAAGAGCATGAGCCCACTTCCATTACAGGTGGCAGATCCATACTGGCTGCAACTTGTCCTTCGCGCGTGCTTCCTCGCGTGGGCTAACGATCTGGACGAGCGCATCCAAATTGCATTTTAAACATTTTTTATTCTAAAAACAGAATCATTTTGTACTAATCCATCTAGGAGAGGTAATCGCGAGGTGGAGATGCTCGCTTCGCGTGCACACAGCCCCTGGCCTGGCACTATATAAACCCTGGCACTGAGGCCTCTTCTTCCCCAGAGAGACGCCTCAACCCCACCCCACCCCACCAACGAAGAACGCCAAAGCACCAGCCATTCCACTCCACCGGTGAGGTTGAGCGATCCATCGGCGACGCAGCCACAGGTTTGTTCTCTGAACTCTGATCTTTTTAGAAGCAGGCACGGACGCACACAAGAAAGCTCCCGGTTCGAGAAGGCTCTTCTTTTGGGATTATTAGACCAAAAGAAGCGGTGTTCTTGGGTTAGGAATTTTTCTCACCTTCAGCAGCTCTCCTAGGAGGAACAGAGATCCAGGGAACCTTTTTTCTCTTCTGGATTCGTAGCCGCTTTTCAGCCGTCGAAAGGGTTCTTTTACAACACCCTCCTTTTTTCCCCCTTTCAAAACCTGATTAAAACCACCGTGTTTCTCTACTTTTATTGAGGAACAGGGGCTACTTTTTTTTTCACTCTGATTATATCACTTCTCGTTTTTTAGCTCTTCCCAGACTTCCTTTCTTCTACGTCCAAGCTTTTCTAATGGCTGCAGCTATAGACATGTACAAGTGCAATACTTCTCCTGGAACATACCAGATCGCCTCGGCTCCGGATCAGGAGCTCATGAAAGCACTCGAGCCTTTTATAACGAGTGCTTCTTCCTCATCGTCTTCCTCCCCTTCCCACCACTACTCTCCCTCTTCTTCCATCACCCAAGATTCTTACTACACGCCCACACCCTCCTACACCTCCCTCGCGACGCCGCCTCTTCCCACCACCGCCACCTCCTCTTCTTTCTCACAGCTTCCGCCACTCTACTCGTCGCCTTACGCCGCTGCTCAGGCGGCTCCGGGCGTGACTGGGCCGATGGGTCTGACCCACCTCGGCCCGGCTCAGATCCAACAGATCCAGGCCCAGTTCTTGATGCAGCAACAGCAGCAGAGGGGCCTACACGCGGCGTTCCTGGGCCCGCGGGCTCAGCCCATGAAGCAGTCTGGGTCGCCGCCACGCGGCGCGCTGGCGGTGCAGTCGAAGCTGTACCGCGGCGTGCGGCAGCGCCACTGGGGCAAGTGGGTGGCGGAGATCCGCCTCCCCAAGAACCGCACGCGGCTGTGGCTCGGCACCTTCGACACCGCCGAGGACGCGGCGCTCGCCTACGACAAGGCGGCGTTCCGCCTCCGCGGTGACATGGCGAGGCTCAACTTCCCATCTCTCCGCCGCGGCGGCGCGCACCTCGCGGGCCCGCTCCACGCCTCCGTCGACGCCAAGCTCACCGCCATCTGCCAGTCCCTCACCGACTCGCCCAAGAACGGCTCCGCCGCCTCGGACTCCGCCGGATCTCCGCCTGACTCCCCCAAGTGCTCGGCGTCGACGGAGGAGGAGGAGTCGGTCTCGGCCGGCTCCCCACCTTCTCCGACGTTGACGCCACCCGTTCCGGAGATGGCGAAGCTGGACTTTACGGAGGCGCCATGGGACGAGACGGAGGCGTTCCACCTGCGCAAGTACCCGTCCTGGGAGATCGACTGGGACTCCATCCTCTCATAAACAATGATCAGCTGAACCACTCTACTAGCAGTAGCATGATTCAGTTAGCTCAATATAACTATGTACTGTAATTTTTTCCTTTGGAGTTTGCAGCTGCCAACGGCTCGACGGCATTTTAGACGTCGGCCATGGCTGCTGCCAGTAGCGGTAACAACTAGCTAAGTCGTGCAGTGTTGTGATGCTGTAGTTCGTGTTGATGATCTCCTGGTTGAGCTGCCGGTTGTTTTTTCCCCGGCGCGGCCAGTCGAGAAAGTGTAATCTCGTGTTTATTATCTGTTGAACCTTAAAGTTCTAGCTTATGCAAATTACGTGCATGTCTTATGATTGTTTTCTCTTGTCAGTGCTTCTACCTTTGAGACTCCTTTTGAGATGCAGGAATCATATATGAATTTCAGAAGAATCAGTTCAATTCACAGAAAAAATATAGAAAGAGCAAAAAAAAAAAAAACGCATTACAAAGGGGGCCTGAATGTATTGTTACTTGTGACCTGAGCATCTGTTGTGTTGTGTGCTTTTGCTTCTGAATTTGTTTGTGGCTGGAAAGTTGATAGCTGTGCTTCCATGGGAGCTGAAACTCTTTTGACTTTAGGACTGTAAAAGTATGATTAGAGAGTGGAGAAGGAACGTTTTACAGAGTAGTTAAGTCATAAACCTTCCAGCATTGAAGTTGTAGAAAATAACAGATTCGTAGCTAACGCTCCACTATTTCTTTGTCGCCAGTGTGCTATGGTTATCAAATAAATGAAATCAACAGAAGTGGTAGGAGTGGCCCAAACACACCCGATCAGTGCGATTATTCAGGGCTTCAGTGCTCCATTCAGCAACGAGGAGTTTGCTGTATATATTTGAATACGTATAACTTGCCGAACAAATCGAGTTAGTGGATACGCAGAGTGGTTTGGTTAGGATGCACACGAAGGCACCACACCGGACGTCCATTAGCAAACAAACCAGCCCGGGCATTTCTTTATTCGAAGAAGAGGGCAATATGCATCAGAAGCATCCGGATTGCCGAACCCAATAAAGCTTATCTCGTGAAAACGACCTGATAGGCACGGCCGACCAGCCAATCCTCATCTCCTCCGCCTCCGACCTTCCACTCCCGCCGGGACCAGATGCAGATTCTTTTTAATCTACCCTTCCAAGTCGGCCAGTGAAAGACGAGACGAGCATAAAGAGAGCCCAGCCACAGATAATGCGGCATCCATCCCCAACCCACACCCACACTTTCTCGGTTCATCTCCATCAGTATGACGTGCATACGAACCATCGATTCAGCAGAAACTTTTTTTTTTTTGAGGGGGCGAATTTCTCGTCTCACAGAATTCAGTTGTAAATCAGTGTGCAACTCAAGACCGCCTCTCTGCTCATCGTTGTTGCAGGAGTAGTTGTGGCCGTTTTGTTAAGAAAGAAAAAGGTTTGCTAACTAATTATTCGGAGAGCATTTCTTTTGCACTCGAGTCAATCCAAAGCATCCTTACCTTACCTGAAATGCCAAGAACAAAGGCAATGGAATGGGAACCCACAAAGCCAGTTCCTGAAGACAACGAAGCAGTGCTTGGTTGGAGTCCTGCCATTTCACACTGCCATTTGGTGCGCTAGTGGCAGGAGAGGTGAACAAAAAGGAGACAATCGGGGCGGATTTGATAGGAGAGAGAGGGAGAGGGAAAAGGGGGCCGCGACCGCGACGGCCGGCAAAGTCCGGCGCGCATACGATGCTTTCACATCGTCCGAATCCGTAGCTCGCACTCCTTGCTATAGCTAGGACTAGGATCGTCAAAGTCGCGAGGAACACGCCGGTGAGGTGGACCAGCGGCCGCTGCTGCATGCTGCGGCTGCCTATGCGGCGTGCCCAACTGATTTAATGGCTCGCTGGCTTCCTGTCCTGGCTCTGGAACTGTGTCCAGCGTTGGAATGGAATCCACCGTCTCTGCAAATGGAGAATAATGGATGATGGTAGGCGCACGCGTTGTTATGTTTGCAAGGTGCAGATGCAGAGATTGGTTAAACGAGCAATTTGGACCTGTCCGCCTTGGAATACTATCAAACACAGTCAAAAGACAGCCGGTTAGGTTTAACTGCCAAGCACCATGACGGGCACGAAAGGTACTGTTCTGCGACCCCTTTCGCCTGTCCAGTCGGGCGTTCCTCTTGTACGTAGGCTGTAGCCGTCGGTTTCCTGCTGACGACCGAATCGCAACGCAGCTCCGCCCGCCTGTAAAGCACGCCGAGTCTAGCTAGTCCTTGGCCTTGGCCTTGGCCTTAAAACCAACCAATCCCGATGGAAAACCTACGTTTCCCTGCTCAAAATAAAGTAATCTCACCGTATGGAAATCGAACCGACTGACTGGTACTGGTTGAGAAATAATCTCACCATATATAGACTAAAACAAGTTGCTTTTTTTCTTTTTTTTTAGACTATTGCATCTAAATCGGATAACTTAGACCATTGAGAAAAAAGAACCCACAATTTTCATATGCTTGAAAATTAACAACTCCCCATTTTTTCCCCTGAATGTAGGGAACGATTTCGCTGCCAAATGTAGTCAGCGAGCCTTCTTCATCTCTACTCTCTTTTTTTTTTTTGGTCAAGGCTTGTTCATCTCTTCGAGTTCTTCTGTCCTGCTGTCCAAGATAATTTTGTTTTTAGGCACAACAAAGACAGAAAATAAACCTGAAGCAGCGAATGGAAGTGGTGATGACTCGCTCCGCCTTTCCTATGATTTATGCCAGCCCATACATACATATGGATCCCGCGGTCTCTGATGTTACATGGGCTGATGTTACCCCGTCTCGCGAATGGTTTCGTTATGGGCCTCAAACCGTTCTTTGGTCCGTGGGTCAAGTAGCACCCGACCGATATCTGTGTAGTCGCGACTCGCGATAGCGCAATCAAGCACCAACGCATATTAGGTGGCAAAAGCCCAAATCAGGCGTAATCGTTTAGATGGCCCGACGGACCTTCAATGTGCGTCAGTGCTACATTGGGCCGCCGGGTTGAAATGCGGATGTTTTTTCATTCATTTTCCGGGTTTTTTTTCCTCGCAGAGGCCAGCTTAAACTGAAAGGAGTAGTCCCTTACTTTCAGTTCATTTGTATTTTTTTGAGTGAACTTTCAGTTCATTTGTAAGCTCAAAAGGTTGGCCAATCAACAATTCAATATTTTGCGCGCGCGCACACACACACATAAGAAAATCAACATCAACTAAAGTCTGGAGCAGTACAGTATATCATAGAACCAACTCTGCTTGTAGAATATAACATCCGAAACACTAATGAGTGTGGCATTAGAACATGTAAACTGTGCAACCCCTGGAGTCACCTGAATCCTGGTGCCATTTGAAGAGGGTAGCCCCTAGACAAACATTTGAAGGTGGTACTACCTGTCAATAATACCACCATACTGTAGGAAAGTCGTACTACTACCTGGTAGTACATTTGAAGGTGGTTACTGCTAGCTTGTACAGTACAGTACATGTGAAGGCAGACAACATGCAGTAGTATAACGTTACTGTCGTTTACAGCACTAGTATTGCCATGCAGTGCGTCCCGCCACTACACGATGGCAAGCTGCAGCCAAGCCATGCAGCAGCAGTCGGAGAGACCAGACCGGAAAGAGTTGGGCCCCCGCCGGCCGGGGGTTCCAGTCCACAGTCCAGTAAACGACACGGCAATCTTGAGCCGCTAGAGCCCGGCCCTTTTTGAGTTTCGACGCATGCATGTGACCGGCTGACACGGCACGAGTGGCGAGACGCAGCAGCAGCTGCTGCTGCTGCTGCTGTTGGCCAGTGGTAACAGTAGTGGTTTGCCGATGGAATCTCGCAGCATGCTATTTTTTTCCCGATTCCAGAATCTAGGTCAAAGTTTAGATTCTCTTCTCGTGAGGCGCGATGCGAATCATGCGATGCGAGAGCTGCGCGCCCTCTCCTTTCCTCTCCACGCCTGTGGCGTGCTGCATCCATCCACACACAACACAATCTCTCTGCGCTCCACAGCATGCAGCAGTTTTTCTCGTTTGAATTTATCTATGCGTCGTCCTATGCTACTTATTAGGCAAAGTAGCAGTAGCTTCCCTTTTTCGTCAAATAAAGATTGATTAGTAACCTAAGTAAGCATCGTCCGTCCCTCCCCCATGTGAGGGAGGCTGCACAGCACAGGAGAGATTATTGGTGGGAGAAGGTGCTGGCCAATCCGCTGCCCGTCTTTTCTTATAAAATGACTCGAGGAAAAGATGGGGACCTTTTGGGCCACGTGAAATCGAAAGCTGCTGCTTCCTCCATTCATACTACTGAATGATTTTTAAAATTTTTAATTTTTTTTCCGGTGTCATGCCACGCCCATGCACACCGGCTTTGATTTCATCTTTTTATTTTATTTTATGTTTTGCAAGGTTATCTATCTATCCATTGCGATTAGGCTAGGCTTGCGATCCTCAGTAGGATATGTGCTACTACTAGCGAGTAAGATGCAGCAACTTGCTCCAAGTATGCAATTATAGAGTAGTACTGTTGTACTATAATTAACTAATTGCATTGTCATTATTTCTAGTACTCCACTCCACCGCAGTCTATCATTGATCATCTTTCGTTGGGCAGCTTGATCGTTGACCGGGTCTCCTTACTTACCTCCCACTTTATTCTCTGCCAAGCTAAGCAAACGCATGAACAAATGTGCATCGAAATGGACGGCACACAAGCTTTTTTTTTTCCAGAACGTACACGTACGTACTGAATGTGTCCCGGGCAGAACTGCTGTGTGCGCGAACAACATAATAAAGGGAGTAGTACTAGTATACAGCAGTGTTCAGTAAAGAAACCAAAGATTAAACCGTTTCTACACTGTTGATATGTTCCAGTACTAGTAGTAGTGTAGCTGCACGCAGACCAACAGGACAGCATGCGATGCGAAGAGAGGAGGTATGCACGGCTCGAAGGTTGGCCATTTCTACTTTGGGCTGTTGCGCGAGGTAAGGTTTAGCGATCGAGAGAGCGCCACCACCACCACCACCACCGAGGGGCGGGGCCGCGGGGGGCCCGGGCCGGGCAGCGCGCTCCAGGACGAAATGAGCACAGGCGCACCGCAGCACAGCAGCGGGTTGCGCGCGTAGTGTACTTGCGGGGCGTTGTGATTGGCCGGCCGCGCACGGCAACTGAGGTGGGAACTGGCCTCTGCACTGCAGGCCTGTGCAGCCGGAAACTTTGCCGGCCGGGCACGTAGCCAGAGGCGCTCGCTCTCTCCTCCTCGCCCGCCGTGCCCTTATTCCTTTCCTTCCTTCACCGGCACCGCTGCCTCTGCCAGCGCGCGGCGTGTTCCGTCCCGTCTCGTCGAGCCCCCGCCCGCCTCCGCCGGCATCGCATCGCCCGCGCGAAACGACGTGCGCGCAACACCCTGCCTCTCTGTGATCTCCGCTTCACACGCAAGGCGGCCCCGACCCGAGCCAGCACGCCACTCAGGGCAGGCGAGGCCCGGCGTGCGGCCCCGGCAGGGTTGCTGCAACTGGTAGTAGCGTTCGAGATGGAAAGATGCGCTGCTGACTCGACTCGACTCGACTCGACTCGACTCGACCGCAGGCGCGGGGTAGGGGCCCCGGCCGCGGCGGGGAGCGGAGAGAGGGGACCCGCGCACGTCCTGCTCGCCATGCATGGAGCCCTTCCCTTTCCCTCTCTCCCGGGAGAGAGGCAGGCATTGTGTGTGTGTGTGTGCGCGCGTGCTGGTGTAGTCAGTGTAGTCAGTGTGTAGTGTATGCGCAAGGCGGCCAAAGCTAAGGCATGGGGGCGAACGTGTTGGATTGGATCCCTGCGTCTGCGTGCTTGTGGACCTTTGTCGTTTTACTAGAAGTGGTGGAGGGCGGTTGTTTTGTCGCGGTACCGCTACCGTGGCAGCTTGGGTTGGGTCGGGTCGGGTCGGGTCGGGCGCGCAATCTCGCTTTTCGTACTCTGCTTCTACAGTACTAGTAGTACCGCCAAGGCAACCGCTGCTGCTGGTGGTGTTTCAGCCGTTAATAAGTTTGCCGCCGTACACGCACGGGCACGGCGTGCAACCCGTTGGCTGGGTCACTCGTCACCGTCGTCCGTGTAGTCTAGCTAGCATACCGCAGCCACTAACATCTCTGTTCAGTTCACACAGCGCACGCGCCATACACATGCGGTTGTAGTGCGTCGCGAGTGACGACGAACCACTGCTGACCAGACCCGTGCGTTCAGCACGTACGGCCCGTCCGGTGGATCTCATGTACGCCTCCGCCGCGCGCCCGGCACGCATGCAACGTGTGTGTGAAACATTGAAGCCGACAAAAAACCGTGAGCTCTCAGAGAGTGAGCCAGGGTAGTCGTCCTAGCGATCTCCGTCCTACCATACCCCCCATATCCAGACGCACGGCTCGCTCGGGAAGAAGCGGCAGGAAGGTGCGAGAGACTGCCCCGGTTCATGTTCATGGCACCGCTCGCTCTCATCATTTGATCCAGAAATTTAGTCACACATCCTCCATTCTTAAATGGTTGACGCCCCCCTATATATCTTCATCTTATCTACAATCGAGATAGAGAAAATTCGAGAGATGCACTTCCCTTGTGAAGTGTGAAGCATTTACGATATGAAAATGGTGAAAATTCAATTAAAATCGCTGATTTTCTCATGGGTGCACCTACAGTCCCTATAATGAATGTGCTGGTCATATTTTAGAAATAGTTCAATTTGTAAAATTGTAAGTCAGTAATGTTTACTTTTTAGCTCAGCCTCATTGTATCTAGAGCAAATCAACAACTTCTGAATCTGCTTTGCCCTTCAAGTAATCGTCTCCAAATTGATAATAATAACTGTTCAAACCAAGAATATCCCGCCTAGATATCTCATGCAAACATATTCTGCCTTTTGTCCTGCATGCTAAGGAATCGGACGGAGCAAATTTAATTACGGGCAACAATTCTCTAGGAAAGAAAAAAATGAAAAGCACTTTTGCACACATTAATAAAGAACGGAAAAGGCAAAATAAAGCACTAGAGAGGAGAGCAGGATGAAGAAAACGATCCGTTCCTTAGGTGCTGCCTAGTGGGACGGACGGACGCGGAAAGCTGCGTCCCCTTCTCTTTTAACACGACGATGTTTTTGCAACTGTCGACCCTACCTTGCTTTCCTCTCCCATTTTCTGCCCACTAACGCGAGCTCCGTCGATGATAGCGACCCTGAATATCTATCTTAGTCGTGTCATCGGTACTGCTCTCGACTTGTGCATCGTCAGATAACTTTTATTAGTACTTATATTACTACCTCTGTATTTATATTATTGATATCATTTACTTTTAACATTAATTCTGATTATTCGTCGTTATTTAGAGGTATTATTTGAAGAGGAAACATTCATGTGTACATGATATATTTTATCCTCATGGCACATAACTTTACAATTTTGAATTTTTTTTTTAATGAGGCGAATAGTCTAAGGATGGTGATAAAAGTCACTAACACAACAATCTAAATATGGAGGCAGTACTTCTTTTCATTGCAAATTAATACGCATGGCACGCACACAACACAACAGCTTCTGAATAAAGCACTTCATCTCAGTTAATGATATCTCCACTTTTTCACAAGCTTGACCTACCTATCGCCATCTTTCTGACCCATCAACGCTATTACAAAACGTATGTGTGTGCGATTCTGTTCGCAACTACGCACATAGACACAGAAAAGGAAAAGGCATTAGCACCGTTAGTGATTACTAGTATATCATAAATGGTGTGGTTTGTTGGTTTGTTAAGTTGTTCGTGGTTGTTGCTGCCACTAACACAATGACATGTTTCTATTTAATACTATATTGTTTAGCGAATGTATCTATAGACAAAAGTTTATAGCACAAAAAGTTTAACAGACATATCACCCAATGAAAGCTGCTGAGTGCCAAACTTAGGTAATTATAGAATTATATGTTAGTTGACTATATATCTTGTTTCTTAAGTTTTTTTACAGGTTACACTACTTGAAAGTAAGAAGATTCGCAATGGACGGTTCCTAACACATGGAATTGTAGTAGAGCAATCATATTTGTACGACCAAGCATAAGTTCATTTAGGCATTGATCATGTATGAGTGTTGTCATAGAGTTACAGACAGTTTTATTTACAAAAAATTGTGACTAGGACGAACTGTATTCCAGCTCTAACTCATGAGATGATGAACAGCCAAAATATAGTTCCAAATTGAAGTTCTTTATCCTCGATACCATGTAATCATGCATATTACTACCTAACAGTCTGGAATATGCACAGTGAAAGCAATTCATATCTGTTAATTCGAGTAGGAAGTATGTAGTTTAAGGTAGAAATTATAAAATATTTCTAATTACAATTTGTGCTTTAGGTTATTGATCAAAATAATTTATGTGCTTAAAAGAGCTGATGTATGCAATCTTTTTTAAAATGTTTAGAAAAACAGCTTGTGTGGAGAATATCTAAGCCGAAAAATGTTACTAGTATTTTTAGCTTATGGAAGAAAAACTTTATGCTAGAAACATCGAAATTCTGTTTATTGTTGCTAGCTTTTACGTATTTAAGAGGTCCAAAACTATGAAAGAACTTATCATCCAAAGATACACAAATATCAGGGAGGAACACAAATTTTAACCTGAAAATCAACAACCTTTTGTCCTATAGTATATTGTACATCTTTGTGAGGCATCTTTTTTAAAAAAAATTAAAAAAGAATCATTAGTATATTATAGTATGTTTGAAAGTTAGGAGGTAAATTTCTAAATCCGGAAACTTTCAATGTCAATAACCCATTTTTTTGTTAGATAGATCTAGATTGTTGAAATAAATTTTACTTATCGCACGGACCACTCTCTTTATAATATGAAAAGATACACTACTTTAATTACATGTACGACTTACCAATATTTTCCTTAATTACCAAATGTCAATAATTAAAAAAACAGATATACTAGTGTCAATATGAAACACTACCCTATTAAAATTGTAAGTACTATATACTCTTTTTGTTCTAATATATAAACATTTCTAGATATATTTCTCGATGACCTGATTCATAAAATTTTTAATGAATCTAGACAAATGTTTGTCTAGATTCATTAAACATTACATACATCTACTGAAGAGTTTAAAATGCTTAATATAGAAGGACAGAAGAAGTATACTTTTTTACGGTTGGCGGTAATAACGGAGATTGGCAACCGGCAAGAATTGATTATTTTTTTTGAGCTGCATGCAAATTAAAGCACTCGTTTTTGACTCCAGTCCAAACCTGATACTGTAAATGCTAAATAGATAGAGATAGTATGTGGACATAGTGTCTGTCTAGAGCTGCTTTTCACCTTACCTTTGCATGCGCTACAAAACAAACAATACGGCAGGGTAGGGATGCACCGATGCCGCTACGGCGTACAACAAGCGAAGAAGAAGCTCTCGCCGGGCGGCGGCCATTCCGGCCCACAACAAAGTCGGCTCCACTTGGGATCCCACGTGGCAGGCGCAACTGGCCCCCACAGCTCGGGCTATAAGTAGCCACACTTCTCCCTCCCAATCCGCATCCACACCCACCTCAAGCTCTCTCCGAGAGAGAAGCAAGCAAGCGCACACACTATCCCGTAGTCCTGTTCGTCTCTCGTTGGAACGAGACGATCGAGGCGTTGCGTTTCCAGTAGCCTGCTGTTGCCTCTCGCCGGCTGCACATGACGAACCAGGACGTGGTGGTCTCGGAGATGGGCATTGCGGCGGGCGCGGCGCTGCCGGGGCGCTCGAGCCCGGCGCTCCTGGCCTGCCGGGGCGCGGCCGCCGGCGCCATGTCCCTGCGGCAGACGTACCTCGACCAGCTGGCCGCGGCAGCCGCGCGCTCGGCGAGCTGCACCTGGGTCGACGCCATGCGCGCCTCTTCCCCCACCCGCTCCCGCGCCGCCGCCGATGCCGACGAGTTCACGACCTGGATGGTGAGTACTTTCTTCTCCTTCATGCCACGCGTCGTCGCCTTGCACGCACCGTGGATGGTGCATGGCTTCCTGTTGCCGCCCCTCGCTCAGGTGCTAAACTTAACCTCTTGGCTGCTGGGCTTGAGCAGAGGAAACACCCGTCCGCGCTCGGAAAGTTCGAGCAGATCGCCAGCGCGTCCAAGGGGAAGAAGGTCGTCATGTTCCTCGACTACGACGGCACGCTCTCGCCCATCGTCGCCGATCCCGACGCGGCCTACATGAGCGACGCGGTGAGGACTCGCCCTTCGCCGCCGCCTGCCCGCAACATAACACAGCCTAGCTATAGCTTTCATGGCCGGCCGCCGGCCCAAAGAGTTCTGCCCTCTGACTGACTGACTGACTGACTTCCCTTCTCTCCTTGCGGTGGTACGCAGATGAGGGCTGCGGTGCGCGACGTCGCCAAGCACTTCCCGACGGCGATCGTGAGCGGGAGGTGCCGCGACAAGGTACATTGCCTGCACCGTTCACCTCGAAATCGTAGAGCCCCGTCGTGCGCGTGCATATATGCTGATTTGGTTTTCTTCCTTGTTCTCTCGCGACGCAGGTGAGCAACTTCGTCGGCCTCTCGGAGCTGTACTACGCCGGCAGCCACGGCATGGACATTCAGGGACCTAGCTCTAACGTAAGCTCAATCCCCCGTCTCCTGCTATTAGGTTTCGCTGATCAATCTCTCCCCGCCTCACCTGACGGCAACTAATCTGTGTGCAGCCCGAGTCAGTCCTTTGCCAGCCTGCGAGCGAGTTCCTGCCAGTGATCGACGAGGTATAGAACAAATCAACAGAGCATGCTGATTAATTAGCTTGATCGAAGAGAAGAACACTTTGTCCATTTCCGCATCAACACGTGCTGAGCTGCCGGTGAATCGTATTTTTGTCAGGTGTACAAAGCGCTGGTGGAAAAGACGAAATCCACACCTGGAGCCAAGGTGGAGAACAACAAGTTCTGCCTGTCCGTCCACTTCAGATGTGTTGATGAAAAGGTAGGCAAACCTCACTCCATCTTGGGAAGCCAACCCACTTACTTGAACTATACTAGCTGTGTAACAGTAGTAACAGATTAATACTAGCTGATCATAATCCTAATCCTAATTACTAACCCATTTGCAGAGATGGAGCGCTTTGGCTGAGCAAGTGAAGGCCGTGATCAAGGACTACCCGAAGCTGAAGCTGACTCAGGGCAGGAAGGTCTTGGAGATCCGCCCGAGCATTATGTGGGACAAGGGCAAGGCCTTGGAGTTCCTTCTCGAATCGCTCGGTACGTGCTGCTGGCTGCTGTGGCGGCATTACCGCAATAAATCGTTTTCCTCTCGGTTTTACTACTACAACTACTACTTTATTCACCAGCGTATCCCTGCTGTCCCAAAGGAAATCGGCTGATGATTTTGCTATTTCGTCTCCAGGATTCGCCAGCTGCAGCGACGTCTTCCCGGTGTACATCGGTGACGACCGCACCGACGAGGACGCATTCAAGGTACTGCCGTCGGTTTCTGATGTCGACCGCCGTACTGTTTTTTGTTTTGTTACTAGTACTAATAATTCTGGAGACGATGCTGATTATATAAACCTAACTATTTTCTTTTTGTTACCAAATATATGCAGGTGTTGAGGAAGAGGGGTCAGGGCCTCGCAATCCTTGTCTCCAAGTGCCCCAAGGAGACCAACGCCTCCTACTCTCTCCAGGATCCAAATGAGGTCATGGAGTTCTTGCTCCGGCTCGTGGAATGGAAGCGGAGGTCGTCGTCGCCGATGGTTGGGCGGCCGCCGAGAGTGTAGCAGAGAGCATCAGTAGGAGAAGCTAATTAATCTCGGTCCACCGGTCAATCGGCCGCGTCCGTGCAATCATCCGTGCATGCATCCCCCAGCGCCACTAAGTTTTTTCCTCCTCTTATTGTTCCTGACGATTCTTGTGGAACGGCCAGGCCGGACCGGACTTGTGTTGGGTTCACAGCTGGTTGGTTCTTCCTTCGATTCCCCCTACTGACGACCCTTGTTGTGCTGCCGCCGATCGGCCGATCAAAAAAGAGGCCACATAAAACACCCGTTCCGCTTCCGCCTGAAGATGTTTGTGCGGCTGCAATCAAAAGCTAGCATGTGTGTGTGCTGCTGCAGCTGCTGCTTTCTAGTACAACAGCAGTAGCGTCCATGTACTAGTACCTCTCTTATATTGTGATATTTTTGTCGTTGTCCCATGGGCTTGGAAGGCATCTGCAAAGCTACATGCCCGTCCTCCCCACCTGCTACGTACTACGCACAACTGCTAGAGAGAGAGAGAACATTTCGCAAGAAGAAAGAGAATGAAGGTTCACTTCACTTCACCCCCCATGTACTTTTAATTAGTTCTCAGCTCGTCCTAGTGGATTCGATCTGCTCCTCTCTGTAAAATCTACTATCCTTGTACTAGTACTAGTCAAACAAGTTCTAATGGAACTACTATTTATTAATCCTCGCCCCTGCTTATTGTTTGGTACCATCATCAGGTCCTCTTGCTAGTTACTACTACTATGACACACAGTAGATGCCATGCAACTTGTTGCCGTTGCTTCTCCTTTTGATGACGATAAAATATATCTCCTGATGCAAGCGCGAACCAGAGCTAGGGGGGCCGGGGCATGTGACCGGCTTGCAGCACGATCTCCGTGCCGGCCGCCAGTTCTCTTGCCACCATCAGGTGTGCGTGCGTGCGTGTGTGTGTTAACTGTTAGGGGCGACAGCTGATTCGTGGCAAGCAGAGCTGCGCTTACTGGGGGGTACTTTTCGCGTGATATTAATATACGGGCGCGAGCACCAGAGAGATTTCTTTTCTCAGCTGTACTGTACTATGGGGACATGTTACTTGAGAGACGGAGATGATTAGTTGTTGTTCGTGCTCTCGATCATATGCATGCCATGCCACAGATCTAAATGCGCCAATACGAACTCGATCGTGAGTGGATCCCTGCATGATCCCTTTCATCAGACGACACATTACAATTACAATAGGCTGTGTGTGTGGCTCCTCCAACAATGTTGTGGTCCTTACAGTAATCGGTGTGCGATCGACGCGAGTATTCTATCTGTCGTGTGCAGCTTTGAATACTGCCAGGCAGAGAGAGAGAGAGAGAGAGAGCTCATGATACCATACTGGTAGTATATACGATCGGATTTGCTGGCACGAGAATTAGGCACGTCGGCCAGCAATTAACAATCTCTTGCTCTGCGGTACGTGGCCTTAATTAGCCCCCCAATAACCTCCTTTTTAAGACGAGTGATTAATTAATTAAGCGAGCAGCTCTCTCTCGCTCTCTCTATTATAGTAGTACTCCAGCAGCTGACACGTCGTAAGTAGAGGGATGGATGGATCGAGTAATTAAGTGAAGACTTTTTTTATGTACCCCTGCTATCAGGATATACACTAGTAGTCAGTACATGATTCCCCTATAGCAATGATTCGGTGCATATTCTCATGTGGTTGCATGGTGTGGTACAGTACAGTTCGAGAGAGAGAGAGAGAGAGAGAGAGAGAGAGAGAGAGAGAGAGAGAGAGAGAGCGCACCTCATGTTCTGTAGTGCTGGAAAAAGCTACCAGTCCTGCTTAAAATGCTCATCTTTATCAGAGGAACGGAGAGACCATATGCAGGGTCGAGATCGAGTTGACTGCTCTCCGGGACCACCAATTATCATTGCGAGGTAGCTGTGTGTGCGTTGTTTACTACTCACACTAGCTAGATACTAGCTTCTAGTAGGTGCTAATCATCTAGTACTAGTACTATTACACATATATATCTGCGTGCCGCCTGCAACTGCAACTGCAAGGGGGTTTTCCTTCCTTCCAAAGCTATGTATGATATGAACGGGGGGTAACTGGCTAGCTGCTACTGCAAATGGAGACATTGCCAATGGCACACAATAATGCACTTCCCTTGTAGTACTGATATTAGTGGCTTCTTGGCTTCATCATTCGCACATATATGGCACAAGTGTACACTGCACACACATAGAAGCACTGCTGCAACCGGCAGTCCATTTTTAGCTACATTCCCTCCCTGATTAATAAAGAAATTATTGAGTTTTTTTTGTCATTTCTAGATCACACTAATTATACCACTGGCAAATTAATCGTCCACCAACCGGAGCAACTAATCAATTACCGTCGCCATCGGTCAGGCCTGCTGCCGTGCATTCACTTCGACCAATTAACCGGACAACAACATGTAGTGATCTCTTTGATGGTAATAACTGGAGCATGCAGTAGGGTTTTACATTGGACCCATCGATCGGTCGATCCCACGAACGAGGGACGACGAGGCTCAGATCGGTGAGAGCGGCCACTCAACTCGTACTTTATATCTTTTTCGCCTTTACTTGGGACGCCAACAGCAAACCCCCCCCCCCCCCGGCTTTATTTTGGCTCGACGCAAGTGTTATTTGCTGCGATCCAATCGGCAGCGGACGAAATGATGCCTATTTCCTGTGTGCTGTGGTGCAATGAAAATGAGGTGAGAGTTTTTAGCACGTACTGTACCGTGCGTGTCTCCGTCTTGTTTCCTGGCTCCTATCACACGTATTTTCTTAATAAAGAAAATCATAGTGTACCTAGCAAGCTACAATAACTTCTTTTTAAAAAAGCCTGCTACAATCAGTTATAGTATTGGTAAGTTTGGCTAGTGAAATTACTAGTGCTACTAGTTTAGTATATTACGAAGTGATTGTCAGATGGTGGCATCATCTCAATATAGTATTTTTTTTCTCGAACACAACATGATCATTTACAAGTACGAGAAAACCAGATCATCTCAACACTGACGTAACGAGATGAGACTTGCAAGCAAGGTCCTAGTAGGCTTTTTTCTTTTTTCAACACAACAAGAATACCACTGACTTCTCTCAGTTGCCAACTGTTTCCTAAGTTCCCACACAAGAACCCAGGCATGCAAATAATACAATATGGCATTATTAAACCTGAAGCGCGCGCCTTGAGCACGCACGCACCCACCCAAAGCCCATCGATCAGACTCTGCTGATAGGTAGATTACTACACTAGTAAGTATAATTATTGGCCGGCGGCCCCCGCTAATCTGGCATTGAGATCCCCCCAACTCAAACCAGGGAATACAAAACGCGGTGCAACCATTATAGGGTGCAGGGAAGAAACGGTTGTTTATACAGATCCAAGCCGATCATCGAGAGCGCTGCTTTTTGCCTTTGCGTGGATGCGTATTTTATCTGGCAACCAAACCAAAGTGCTCGGAGAGCGAGAAAAGGATTGGCTCTTCCGTTCTTCGTGCCCTCGGTTGATGGCATGCGGCAGGGACGACACGCCGCCGGCCGGCCGGGGAGACCTCCCCCACATGGCTCCCAGGTGGAGAGATCTATCCACCTGGTATCAATTATTCACCGTAAACAACTCCTCATCGCATTGTGTTATTAAACTACTTGTAGTAGTCTGGTTCAATTTATTACTGTACATCCCTCGATGTGGGGCAGTTCACAAATTCTTAGGCCAGTCTCAATGTAATATTTTATAGGAGCATTTTCAAGAATGACGTGTCATTTAAAGTGTGAGATGAAACTATTATGAAACAACCTCTACGATACAAAGTTTCATTATTTATTATTTTCTAGACAACATGAAAGACACTGACATGTGTTGAAAACGGTGTAGATATGACTTTATTCTTATAAAACTCATTTCACCTATTTTATTATTAATGCGCTGTCACGTCAACAAAATTTTCATATGGCACCATATTTATGGTCTATGAAACTCCTATTCGTACTTGTCTTAGCGAGAGTAGCAGTACCGGTGCAAGAAAGGTCAAAGCGTGTGAAGGAAGAATCATCCGTTGAACTAAATTGAGTCCGAATTTTTAGCATTTCTGTATTTGACTAACAATATCTAGTAATAACATCATAATTTCTGGTTGATCAATCTTACTAATTATTTTTTGGAGAAATGTTTTTATTAATGATTAAAGTTGAAAAGACGAAATGAATTTGCGTGCGTGTATATACATGTGCTAGGTGTAGCTTTTGGGGTCGATCGAGAGAGAGAGAGAGAGAGAGAGACGGAGATGCACGGAAAGGGGGGGGGGGGGGGGGGGGGGGTGCAGTGCAGTGCACTGGTGACTGGCCGTCGAGGCACTAAAGGAATCTGATGGTTGAGAAGGGAGTTGGAATCCACTAAAGCCGTGATGCTTTTCCGCGCAGACCTGACCTGGCCCCTAATTAGCTCTCGCTCGGCGCAGCTACAGCGCGGCGAGTGTCCAGAGAAAAGAGGGAGGGGGGAGGATAACGTTTGACAAGTGTCCCGGCCGGCCCCCTGCTGCTGCCTGCGTGCGCACCCTAGCTAAATTTGCCGTCCTTCCTGTGAGTGTGCTTATATAACTTTCTTATGTGGAAAGCATGGGGAGGGAGTCGTCCAGTCCACTGTGTGTTAAGCTCATGATTGGCGCATAAGCTCATCAGGTCCCCCAGCAGATATAATAACTAACCCTACTAGCTGTAGTAGAGATGGCCCCCTATTATTGGCGCTGCCTCCCCCCTGGACCCTGGTTGTTGTTGTTGTTGGCTCCATCAGGTCGGGTCCGGTCCGGTCCAGTCTCATCGTGCTGTCGTGCTAGCTCTAATGCTCTGGGTCGTCGTCGTCTCTGAATCTTGAGAGCACGCAGCCTCCCTGCCAAACACAAGTCATGTATCTAGAGTAGTAGGATGCAGAATGCAACGAGTCCCGAGAATCTAATGCCTGGATGCCAATCATAGACCTAATAATCTAGGCCAGGTGCGATGCGAGGCAAAGAGAGAGAGCAACTGCCTGCTGGTCACGGCAACGCCGCCACAGAACTTTATGCTTGCTCCGGCCGCCTTGCCTGTTTGCACGCAGCTACCGCCACTGGTAGCTTGGTGGATCTGGAGACGCATTGCATTGGCGGCTGGCACAGGACGTACTCCTCCTATACCTCGTAGCTTGGCGATGGGCACAAATTCTTCCATCTTTTTTCTTCCTGCCCTCCGTGCGTCCGCCCTTGGGCCGTAGCCGTAGTAGGCACACGGATGCTGCTGCCGTAGCTCAAATCTTTCGCAACTGGTTTAGAAAATTCGTCCGCCGATGCAGACGCGATACGGCCTCGCGATCGCGAAGGATAAATAATTTACGATTGATCATGGTCATGGCCAGGTGTAGAGTAGGCTAGGGATGTAGTGTAGCGTCTTCCCTTTGCTTGCAAGAACTGAACTGTTTGGTAGTAAAAAAGATGATGAGCTGACGCGGCCGGGGACTGGTTGGCTTGCCACCACGCGCGCATGCATGCTTTAATTGGAGGTCGGCAACAACGGCGGTGGCCGCGGCTAATAAGTTAGGTTTGTCCACGTTCCAGCAGCAGCTTAGAAAGGTCAGGCTACGTCCGGTTCAGTCAGTCTCCCCCGTCCAGTCTCCCGGCGCGGCTCGCGTTCCGAGACGTCGTCTGAGACGAGACCTCCTCTGGCTCTGTTCCGGCGTCTGTCACGTACGCCCGCCTTGCTTGTCGGAGTCCCCCTCCTCCTCGCGCTCGACGTGTCGACCTCGCCGTGACCGCCGCAGGTGGACATGTGACGACGCGTCGCGCGCGCGTTCGGTTCGGCTGCCGCGATGACGACGATGCTTTTGCATGCGGCTGTCGCAACACAGAGGTGGTTTCGCCGTGCGCGCGCGGCGGTTTTGGATCTCGGTACGTAGCAGATAGCAGTATAGCACACGGTCTCTGCTCGCCGGCGAGACACTGATGAGGGCTATATATCCATTCGCCGCTGCGCATGCGATGTTTTGTTTTTTTTTTGTTTTTTTGTGTTTTTTGTTAATCGACGACGAGCGACCCGTGCGCCGCGTAACGTGGACCGATGCGATCTCGCTCGTCGTGCGCGCGCCCGTGCGTGTCCAGACTCCAGATGCCGGCTGCTGGTAGTAAATTTTTGTACAGTTATTATTATACATGTGCGTGGGACGTGTGCGGATAAGTTTGAGGGGCACACAGATCATCAACGTGCGGACGTGTCGGGCTGCTTCGTCTTCATCGTCGAAACTAGATACAGGATCTAATAACTAACCACCATGCATGTGGCATGTGCTTCTTCCAAGTAGTAGTAGCAGCAGCAGCAGGTTTATCCACCTACCTGACCAACCGATGTGCGCCGTACTTGGTTATTCCAAACTAATGGCAGCTGCTCTGTTCTCTCCATCATATGCGTCGGTTTGAACTGAAGGAGGAGATCAGGGATATACGTATATATGAATTTCAACTTATTCACTTTTTTTGGAGATTGTTTGTGCAATGGGCCGTCCAAATAAAATAACTAGCTAGGAGGACTGTTAGAGCAGAATCCTTTGATTTGTTTTGGAGAGAAAAGTTAAGGGCCTGCTGATTGACACTCGCGACCTGCTCCAAACTGAAATCATCCAAGTACGTAGTTTTCTTGATCGATCGGTGCGGTCTCTTTCGGAGTGGTGGTTAGACCGTACCATCGCTGCAACTGACAACTGAGCCGCGCCGCAAAACTACACCACAGTTCGTGTTCCGAGTCCATTTTCTGGGTCTTTGTTAGCAACGAATGAAAGCGACGCATCAGAGAAAATAATGTAGCATAAGATACCGCGCTTATATCATCATATACTGATATACACACTCAGGTCACGAACTGAAAACTGCAAAAAATATTGTGAAAATGACAGAAAAGGCTCGTAAATATAGAAAGGCAGGTTGCAGCTCTGCATGACAATGAGATGCCACTAAAGGAAAAGATCGCGACGAGCAGGGAAATCGCAGGAGCATCACGGTGCTGACTGTGTTCGACATCAACCCTTGTCCTCTTCTCGGCCGACGGGTCTCGTACCGTCCGACCTGGCGCCGCATGGGAAAGTTATAAGCACCCAATCATGAAGTCGTTGGAATTCTCTCTGTTTGTCCAACTACTAAAACACACTATGGAAAATGTGTGCAGTTAGTTACTGCTGGTTTCAGCTACTACTAACCAATCACATGTTTACTGATGAGGAGTATCGATCAGGCTGGCGAGGAAAAACAAGCACATGCAAAATGACGCACGTGTGAGTTGCTACTACTAACCAAACACGAAGAACATGGTCGGTCGGTCGGTCGGTCGGTCGGTCTAGGAATTGGAATGCAGATTAGTTTTTGAATCGAGGGTGCAGTACTAGTGTAGCTTTGCCGAAGTAGTGGGTGGAGTTGTCGGTCGGCCTGTGTCATTTGTTGGCCCAACATCTCTCTCTTCTGATCGCACAGAGACTGAAACATTTAACTGGGCCTGATTTAGTTGGACGGATCAGTTATGATCCAATAAGGTTTTGGCTATATGGATTTCAAGACCAAAAAAAAGGGTTTCGGCTCTATCCTTAATCCGTGACCACTAATTTCGAGCGTTGATTCCACATCTATCGGTAGCTGGCGCGCGCCGAGTCGTGTTGTGAGTAGTACTCTCGTACTACGACTTCGCATCGGCCTGACACGAACACGAAGCGAAGGAAGCAGGAAAACACAGAAGAAACACGGCGATGAGCTTAGCGCTTCTGGGAGGCTATTCCTCCGCGGAGGACGACGAGCCGGCCGCCGGCGCCGAGCTGAGTGAATCTGGCAACTCGTCTGCCGAGGAAGCTGGATCCGACGGAGACGAGGCGTCTGCCCCTCCGAAGCCGGCCTCCAAGCGTCCCCACCGCCGCCCAAACCCTAAGGGGGGAGATGCCGGCGGCGGCGTAGATTCCTCGCTGCCGTCCGCGCTGGAGGCCTTCGCCGACGTCTCCGGCCCGCCTGATTTTCTGAGGCACAGGGTCGCCGAGCCCGAGGAGGCAACGGAGGCGCTGGGTGTGCTTGACCGCCGCACCAAGGAGGGGAGCAAGCAACCACCTCCGGGTAAGTTGTTTTACATACTACTAGTTCAATGTGTCTAGTAATGTTAGTTCATGATTTCGTGCGTCAGGTAAGTTTAAGGGTGTTCTGGAAACTTGAGTTGACAAATTCATGTGCTAGACTGATAAAGCTAGAAATCTGTGGTTATATGTGTATTTCGGAGCGTGCAATGTTAGCGCATTGGAGACATAGCAATAGGTATTTTACTATTCTACTTATGAAGTATTGTGTTAGTTTGCCCAAACTCTGATTTAAAGTTAATCTACAGTTGACGAAATTGAGTGGTGGAACTTCGACAGGAATTATAAAGAGTTAATTCAATGGACTGTTTTATTAGTCCTGTGTGCAGTAGTTTATTTTCTAATAAGTTTGTGTGAATGTGTCGTAAATGGTTTTGAGATAGGAACCTGTGTACACTCAGCCACCTTGAAGTTTCGCTATTAGAGATATATGATTGTATGGTTTTATTGTGACTTTGTGATAGGTTCAGCTTAGTGTTCATAAGTTTTCAATTGCATGGTTTGGTTTATATTTTTTGTACCATAAGGTGTCATACTTCGAGAATTGGCAAACTTAGTTAAGTGTAATTTACATTATGCCTGTTCAATGTTTAAATTTGTAAATGAAATGCTGAGTCTGTACTTCATAATAGTGGAACAGGTATTGTGGAACTCGAAGTGATTGAAGGTATTCATTTCTGTTAGTTTGTTTGCCACCGTGTACTCTATCAAGTGTTTAGTTAAGGATCTAAGGATGCCAGTATTTTTGAGCTTTGTTATTAGTGCAGAGTGTTCAAACATATGCATGTATCATGCTGATTGCCATTTCAGATCTCATGGGTTCCATCTATTGCCTACACCAACTTGTTTGGGACTAAATGCTTGGTTGTTGTTGTACTGTTGTATACATTTTGATCTTACTAGAACATTATTTGCAGGTTCTGTTGTGGTGGCAAAACCACAGTTGGTTGCCATTCGCGAGCGCGTGACTACAGACGGTGGCAACGCTTCAGGGTCTCTGACATCTACTTCTGTTGATAGAAAAAGAGTAATAGGTGCTTCAAACCCTGGGCCAGAAGATGCAGCTGATCTTTTGAGGTAATAGCTTGTGATTTTCATCAATATTAAAATGAAATAACTTCCTTGAACTTCTGTATTCTCTATGAAATTCTTCCCTATAGCTTGTAGTGATCTTAACTGAGTTTATTTGAATATATAGGATGTGTATCCAGTGTGGTGTACCAAAGACATATTCGCATGCTCGAGGTATGGTTTGCCCTCAATGTGGTGATAGACCAGCACAGACGAAGGAGCCAGAGAAGAAGAAGGGTTCCACTGTTAAAGATAAGGAGAAGATCAAGCGGATGAGAGGGCAATCGTCGCATGCTTCCTGGAAGAGCGAAACCGAGATGGCTCTTCGACAACAGTTCGACTGATAAGTATTTACTAGCAATTTAGCATGGCCTTTTAGCTGGAATACTGGGTAAACTGAACACTGGGGAATCATCCTTTTGTAGCCTTGTGATGTCTCTGTGCCTCACACCCTGTTCCGTGTTAGCCAGAGCCATCGTTGTGTTTGTTGCGTCTGCATTTTTTTTTTCAGGAACAGTTTGCTTGATAAGCTGTGGAAATTAAATTGCTTGGCCGTTTGTGCAGTAAATGGGGGGTTTGATTTAGCGCCTGCAGCGCCGGCCAGGGAAGAACGAACGATTTCCAGTTCTTAATTGCGACTCAGGTCTGCTCATATATGGTTTAATATCCCGGGTTATCTGTTGGATTCACTTTCGCGTCTTCATGCTCCTCCTTTACAGCAGTTGCTGCCAGGTGTAACATTAGTGCAGCAGGTGAAATGGCCGTATCTGCAAATGATTTTTGCCTTCGAATACTCCACGAGTCGCTCGCTAGATCGGGATCAGATCAGCATCCTGGTGGGCTAGGCCCCACGGGACATGAAACGTGTCCTTTCTACTAGTATATGGTCCACAGCCAGTCCCCCAGCCTCCGCAGGTCACACTCACCTCAGCACCTTGATCGCGAATTCAGATCAATGGCCAAGCTCGCCGTTCTGCTCCTCCTCGCCACGGCGGCCTCCGCCGCCATCGTGGCGCACGGCCGCGAGCTCCCAACTCAGATCAAGGTAACCTGCAGATCATCCCGCCTCCCATAGTTTTTCAATAACCTGCACCAAGCACCATCTATCGTCTCTGTGGATTCAATAGATCCTCTGCGTTTCTGATCGCAGCTCTTCAGAGGGGCGGACGCGTTAGGAGGAGACGAAGGCGTGGAGTGCGTGTACACGGTGTACATCCGGACGGGTTCGATCTGGAAGGCCGGTACGGACGCGAATATCACGCTGGAGCTGGCCAGCGCGGACGGCAACGGCGTGGGGATCGCGGACCTGCCGTCGTGGGGCGGGCTCATGGGCCAGGGCCACTCCTACTTCGAGCGCGGCAACCTCGACATCTTCAGCGGCCGCGGGCCGTGCATGGCGAAGCCGCCGTGCTGGGCGCGCGTGGCCTCGGACGGCACCGGCCCGCACCACGGCTGGTACTGCAACTACGTCGAGGTCACCGTCACGGGGCCGCATAAGGGGTGCGCGCAGCAGCTGTTCACCGTCGAGCAGTGGCTCGCCAACGACGCACCGCCGTACAAGCTCGAGGCCGTCGTCAACAACTGCGCCGGCGCCGCCGCGGCGTGACGCGCGAGGACGGCCGGCAGGATGGAAGAGGAGGAGTGGGGCCGTGGCGTCTCGTGATCATCGTGTGCCACGATGTATTACTCCGTACTACCGATGTGGTACAGCTAGAAGCGAGAATGTATCGAATAATCTGGAGCCGTCTCGTGTGGCGAGTTGTGACTGGTTGAAGGTGGTTTTGTAGAAGAGGTCGTGTTTGTTATCTTCAAATAATCCTAGATTTCAGCACTGAGATTTATCAAACATCCATTCTGCAACTCAGAGCCCTGAACTAGTAGTATACATCATCCACCTCTTCGAAGTTCGCCCCCGCGTTTGTTTGGTGCTTTCTCCGGCTCCTGACAAGGAACCAATCGCACAGAAGTCCACTTCTCTCATTAATAATGAGCCCATTTAAATGTTCTTTGGTGCCGAAACAAGCCCAAATAGATGAAGACAGCTGGTTCAAAAGCATGTAACCACATACAACTGTCGGCCCATAAGTTTAGGTGCTTTGCGCCCAACTGAAGAACCAAGTGATCTTCGGCGTTCTTTTCCGCTCACCCTAAAACAAGAGGGTACTCCTCTGTTTTTTTGTTTACTGACGTCCAGACAAAAATATTAGAACAAAAAGAGCATGTCAAAAAAAAAAAGAAAAGATTTTTTCCTAAGCTCATCTTTTCTTTTCTTTTCATTGAATTCCTTACAAAGCGTGCAATAATGTTTGCAATATTGGAGGCCCTAAAACAACAAACTAGAACAGGCTCCACAAAGGGAAAAAAAATTATATATATAAAACCAGCTAGCTTGCCGGACTGGCCTGGCTGCCGATCAAAGCAACTCGATTCGCAAATTGCAACGAGTCCATCACTTGGGAATCTTGGTGAGTGGGAGCTGGACCCGGCCACCCCATCATCCGAACTCTCAAGTGCATCCCCTTTTTCATAATTGCAACCCCTCCTTCTTAAATTGAGAAGGAGAACTCTTCGATATCTTTACACATCATGGCGCTCGCTCGCTCTCTCGATCGATCACCCGTCAAGCAACAAGCGCACACCAACCCAACCCATCCCTTATCATTGGTAACACTGCTAAACAACTACAGCCGGCGAACCCATTGGCACGATGATTAATTTGGTAGCGCTAATCGTACCAGTTATTCATCATTAGTGGACATTTCTTTTATTCTCAGTAGAGAGATTAAAAAACGGAACGATAGAATAATGGCGTCTCTTTTGGAAGAGTGTATCTTTGTTATTGCTCGGTTAGTTCGGCTTTTCAAGTTTCTCAGGTCCTGTTGTGGTGCAGCAATCATAGCAGCGCATTTCTCTATTCACAATATATCTTTTTAAGAAAAAAAAAGTTTCTTAAAAAAAAAAACTAACCTTCTTCGCATGACAATTATGCGGTTTGGCGCCACACGCCACCTTCCTCGCTCTGCAATAGTAGGAGAGGATATGACTGTCGCGAGAGGTACTGGACGGCCCAACTAGTTATTATGATCACATTCTGTGGACCACTTCAGTATGGTGTTATGAACGACAGTGCACGAGTACCGTCGTGTACAGATTGCCTTAATGTAGAAGCTGGGAAATGTCTACGCATCTTCAGTGCCGCTCGCTTAAAATTCAGGTACGTACTCAGGAAGATACGTAGTACTGTGTGTAGGCCTCTCTCTCCAGTACCAGCATCTAGTGCAATCGGTGCTAGGGTACCATTATACGACGGAGGATATCTTTTCCAAGCGCGGTTTTATGGCACGGGTACGAAACGATAGTTACAACAACTTACTATCGTTTTAAATGTTTTATCGTTAGAATAGTTTTTTTAGTTCAGAAAAAAACTACACTAATTGTTCTAGTGATAACAATTTCAGAATGGATGAAGTATATTAGAGAAATGGTTTTGTATTGGTACCAGCTGGTTCTTTGTGTTTTTGTTTACCATGACAGCAGGACAGGATTTACTGTTAGATACTCCTCCTATGCGTCTTGCTGTGCTGCCAGTCTAGCATTGAGCAGTACTACTAGTACACGTCCGATGGATGGTACAACCGTGCTGCTTTAATTTGTAGGTTTCTGCAACAGATCAGTGTACATTAATAAATCGAACCGATAGAGAGATCCGGACTATTATCGTCCTCCCCTCTTCAAAAGAATAGTGATGAATATTGAATAGAGTAATTTGCGCCTACAAATGCACCACTACATAAACAAATTTTTTATTGGATCAAAGCTAAGCTAAATTAAAGGTGATAAGATCATGATCCGATACATAGCTGCTGCTGCTGCTTCTGTTCTTCTTCTTCTTCTTCTTCTTCTTCTTCTTCTTAAAAACATTGTAATACTTGAGCTTTTAAAAAGGGTAAGGACCACATGCACAAAAAAGGAGTATCGTATCATGCCCGTCCGTGATCAACGACTTCAATCAGTCCACCCTAATGAACAACCAATAGTTTAAGCCTAATCGCTACGGCGACACGGGAAGAAAGAACACCAATGCTGATCTCACGGCAGACGCGTGTGGGTACTGTTACCACTAGCATGGCATGGCAACTAGCACACCGCCGCACGCAGCATTTCATCGCCATCTCTCAGCGTCACGGTTCGGTGCTGCTCTGCTATAAAGACGACTCCATCTCCATATGTAGCCGTCTGTGCGCATGCTGGCTTATGCTTTTCTCTGCATGATGCTGTGCTTAGTTTTCTAATAGGGATAAGCGCTACCGCCACCAACTGAAAGCTGGACGAAGCCTCCTGCTTTTTAACTAACACGGGCCTGGCCCTGCCCTGCCCTGTAAGCAGAGAGATCATCGAACACACACAGCACAGCTAGCATGATGCTTCACAGGAGAAGGCACTCCATCTCGATGGGAGCAGAGAGCTCCGATCGAGCTCGCCGCGCCGTGGCGGTGAAAGGCGGGCGGGGGAGCAATGGCGCGGCCACCGACCTGCTCGTCTGCTTCCCGTCGCGAGCGCACCTCGCCCTGATGCCGCCCAAGGCCATCTGCAGCCCGTCGCGGCAGTCCTTGTCGGAGCCGGTCAAGCGCCGGCACAGCACAAGCCGCGCGGGGGGGCCTCTGCCGCCCAGCGCGCTCGGCTGCAGGTCGGCTCGGAACCCGAGCCGCCGCACCTCGGACGTCCCCGTGGACGACGAGCCGTCTTCGCCCAAGGTGACCTGCGTCGGGCAGATCAAGGCCCGCCCGTCCAACAAGCCCAAGGGCCTCGGCGACGGCGAAACTGGCAGCAGGAAGCGCAAGAAGGCTGCCACCTGGCTGCAGGCGCTGGGGATCAAGAAGGATGCCATGGCGCTCTTGGATGCGCTGCACGGCGCCTTCCGGTTCAACGTCCGCGGCTGCTTCGGCAGCTTCCCCGGAGCGGTGGTCGAGTACACTTCCGGCGAGGACGACGACGAGGAGGAAGGCGAGGAGCGCGCCGACGAGAAGCAAGCCAGGCACGACGCGGCGCTGGCCAGGTGGTTCATGGTGTTGGAGGAAGGCAAGAAGGTGTCCAGCAAGAGGCAGGTATTACCGGAACTGCAGCAGAAGGAAGAAGAAGAAGAGGGTGCTAAGGAGAAAGAAGCGGCTCCGCCAGCAAACGCGCTGATGCTGATGCGATGCCGGTCGGCACCGGCGAAGGGGTTGCCGAGGAGGTTAGGAGCAGGAGGAGGGGGTGGTGAAACAGAGGAGGATCAGGACGCGAAGAGCGCCGCCAAGAAGACTCCAGAGGAACGCGGCAGGGAGGCGGAGAGCCTCGTGCTCATGACCTACTCGCCGGACTTCTTCAAGGTGTCCCTTGACATCGCCAAGGAGACGTGGATAGTCGGCGGCGACGACGCGGTACTGCGTTGTCGGAGCTGGAAGAGATCATGATCAAGAGGGACGACCATCCTACGAGGAATGTACGTGCCTTTTTGTTTACTTTTTAAAACTACTTGGTTGCCTTTTTTTTCCCTCTTTCTTTCCTTTTTTATTTTCATTTTGAGAAGTACAACTGTGTTGCATACGGCTCGTGTGAAGAAGGGGGGTTCGATTAGCACGTAGCAGAATCGATCTTTTGCCAAGGCCACTGTACGGTCTGCAAGACTAATCCTGCTCTGTAAATAGTGCTGCAATGTCCCCTGTTAAATGTTACTAGTACCCAGGTTGTACAGTAATATATGATGAGCTTTGCAGCTCCTTTCGTGCTACTAGTGCATTTTTTATTTTTATTACTAGTTCGGATATGATGCTTCGGTGCTATATTGTTGGTTTGATGATGCGTTGGAATCTCTATGATGAACTGTTTAGAATATCTCTTTTGTTCCTCTTTTTCCAAAACTTGCACAATTTTCTTCTGTTCAGCTCAAATTAGCTGTAAGGAAAGGCAAGATCAGCTCCATTATAAAAAGAGAAGAGAGGTGTCGGCCTGTCGGATTTAGCTGGACTTTGTCAATTTTGGACCAACAAATTGTTCCGGAAAAGGCCATGCTCCAACAAGAACTGTACTTCCATTCGGCCAGCCATTCGGTACCAACAAGCTGTTGGGCCTGTAAGGCGCAAAACAGATTGTGCGAGACACAAGTTTGGTGAATTTTTGTTTGATAACCAGGACGTGATAGCTCACTAGCTTGCATAGCTCCTAGCACTTGTGGAGTGTCATAAATAACCTTCTGGTATTTGCTTAGTCCAAGGCGTTGGATTTGGACCATTAGAAAGTGATGCTAAGTTGAACAGTTTCAGACTTTCAGGATACCTACTGACAAAACTATTGTCATACTTATACTAGCAAACAGACATGCCAATCCGACTGAATAGATTCAACTGTCAGGCATAACCACAAAAATGGCCAAGCAGGAAGCAGTCGTCAACAGCAAAAACAAGAATTTCCTTGACCGCCAATCCTCAAGGAACCTGCCACCTCAGTCCTAGAGCCTCTGGACGGTCAGAAATACTCTGCTTCTACTATTCTTTAGGTAATTCAGTTGGAGCAATAACAAGTGAAGCTGGACTTTTTTTAAAAAAAAGAAAAGAAAAGAAAAACAGACGCACAGATGAAGCCAAGTCGAAGTTTCCATGACGCTTCAGCTGACTCTTGGCTGAAACAACTTATCAACTTTCATATATGGCCAAGAAAAAGTTCACAATTTGAGTGGCTCCGTCAGTACTTGATTGCTAAGAACAACTAAGAGAACAATGAACAGTAGACTATAATTGCGTGATGCTCTTCCGGATCATAATAGATCATAAACATTTCACTTTTGAAACACAGTTTAGTTTTGAATACATACAGTTGCTGCCTTGCTGGTGGCTCTGATAGCTTCGGAAGAATTGCTGCAGAGCTCCGGCAACGCCGCCACCTTGTTGAAGTTCTCCCTGATCCGACAGTGCGGCATTACCAGTTCACCACCTGCATCTCGGCCGGCATCATCCCAACGGACATGCGGTGCTCGGAGACTCGCACTCGCACGGTGCCGCCACCGGCGTACTCCGATCCAATCCTTATCTTCCGCCTCCCTGACCTGATCACAAAGACGATTACTGTAGTAGAGCGTCTCTCGCTGGGTCCGATGAGTCGCAAATGCATCTCCTCCCTTCACCCTCCTCGTCGTCGACCACGAATTCGTCCTCTTCCTCCGAGGGAGGGAGGAGATTGGTGCATTCACCTCCTCGTAGGCGTCGATCCACCATCATCGAATCCTGCAGAATCACCATCGGGACTCAAATAACTGGAACTCCGTGGACACGGACCTGCATCTCCTTCCCCCCGCCGGAGGCGGCGGTAATGCGCCGGCTGCTAGATTCTCGTGAAGGTCTAATTTATAATAATTCTGGTCCACTTCAGGTGGGTTTTCGTAAGTTATTAGATCGCGAATATTAACCGCGATCCAATTAGAGGTCATTTTGTAAGTGTATTGGATCGCGATTATTAATCACGATCCAATGTAGGGGCCGTTTTATAAATGTTTGGATCGCGGCTATTCATCGCGATCCAAACGAGGGGGTTGAATGTAACAGAGAGTGGATGCGGCGGCGGACCAGTTGAGCGCCCGAGGATGCCGGCGCCCGGGCGGCGGGGGTGGGGTTTCAGTCACCTTCGCGTCCGGACGGAAAGAGCGCGCACTGGTACAGCAGCTCGGAGCCGTCTAGAGCGTGAGGAGGCGGCGGATCGACAAGGGGGGCAAGGCGGCGTATCTTCTCGTTGTGGACTCCGCCAACGGCGTGGGATCCCTGCCAGCGCGGCGACCTGGTGAACGCTCGGGAAGATGGGCTCGGTCTGGCCATGGCTACCGCGGGGCAGATTCGCATGTCCAACCTCCCGCACGGGAGGACCTGTTGAACTCTGCCTGGTGCCTGCTCTGCAACCACGGCTTCTTCTTCTTCTTCTTCTTCTTCTTCTTCTTCTTCTCTAACCAGAAGATAGAGCCATGCCTGCCAAGGAATCAGAAGTTTGGAACTACTATGTTGGGAGCATTGAGATTTCAATGTTCTTCTTGTATCAAACTGATCGTGTCAAATCGCACGCCAAAGGTTTGTATCTGAAATTGTCTGACGAAAACTGCAGAGAAGTTCAGCTCCAAGGAACATTTCAGAACTTCAGAATACATCATATTATCACAACAGTAATAGAAGGCGTATAAACTAATGTATTATATGCATGTTTTGTACAGTTTACAATGAAGCTTTCTCGTTGTTACAGATCAGATGAGCAACCACTCATTTTATCCAAGTTTAAAGATTCATTTTATAGACCAGTTAGTTCTTCTGTATGTTTTCTCCTTCTGTTTGAGAGTAAAACAGGTAACTGGAACCGTCACCGACATCTCCACGACGAAAAAAATGTAACCGGAACCAACAAATCAGGTAACTACACTACACATCACAACTGGAGCAAGCATTATGTACAATTCCATTACTGAACCCGCCTCTCTTTGTTCTTTGGTGTATGGTAGACAAAAAAGTATACTGATTTGGTATTACAAACTAGTATGCAGCTGTGCTGTGCTGTGCATGCAGAGTTGTTTCGTCGAACGAACGCGTCGTCCTCATTCGGAACGTGCAATTGTTTTCTCCAGGAGCCGGCAGAACAAAGAAACCTACACGGAAGAACAGATCCGCGTTATGATCAACGAACCGATCCTTCACTTGTGTTTTATAAAAGATGGTGTGCAGCGCAGGCGAGGGGAATCTGCCTAATTTCAACACACGGCTGATTTCTTTATCTAGGAGTGGAGTGGCGACTTAATGATGACCTACCACCAAACTTGTAAAAATTAAGGTAGAGAAAGAGCACTGAAGTTCGTTAGGACCGACACTGAAGGCATGCATCATTGGTCCAAGCACTGGTGGAAGGAGCTGGCAATAGGAGTCAGTTGAGTGTTGCAATATGTTACTAGTGCAGAATGCAGAAAAAGGTTTGAACAAGTGGTCAGTAGCTACATGACATTAGTGTTGAAATCTGTCTGCTGCACCCCCATTTCTTCGGCTCTTGAGCTTGGCTTCGACCTGAGAAAGAGCCTTCTTGACGTCCTCGTTCTCTGGGAGTTCCTGGATCAGCACCTGGTAATCTCTCAAGGACGCTTCCCACCTCTCCAGCTGAACATACCAAAGAGACGACAACAAAAATCAGATCATGCACAATTGTTCCTGCATGCATTGCATGGGGTGAGGAGTGGGAAGCAGGTGCAGAAAAACAAACAGCTAGCTGACCTTGACGTTGCAGTCGGCTCTCCTGAGCCTTGCCTTGCTGTAGGCCGGGCGCACGACGAGGGCGCCACTGCAGTCCTCGACGGCCTTCTCGTGCCTGCCGAGCCTGGCGTGGCATGCCGCGCGGTTGCAGAGAAGCACGGCGTTGCCGGGCTCCGTCTCGAGGCCCTCGCCGTACGCGGCGCACGCCTCGGCGAACCTGGCCGCCTTGAAGAGGTCGTTGCCGCGGAGCCGCGCCGCCGCCGCCGCCTTGGCCCGCCGGTGCACGTTCGCCACCTCCCGGTTGCTCGGGTCCAGCTGGCATGCAGTTTGCGCCGTCGCCACCGCGTCCTCGAACCTTAATTTTGGTAACACGCGCGTCAGACAAGCTCTGTCTTTTGTTTTAGTTTTAGTTTTTTTTTCCTGAGACATCTCTTTTCGGGCCGGCATGAACAATCACGTTTTTGCTTGGAGTGGGAACGAACAAACCTTCCTGCTGCCATGTCGACCTGAGCTCGGACGGTGAGCACGTAAGCGTGGCCGACGGTGCCGAACAACTTAGTCGACTCGTCGACTCCGAACTTCGGCGCGCTGGGACCGTTGAACACCGCGTCCGCTTCGTCGTGCCGTTGAAGCCTCAGGAGCGCCTCGGCTTGGAACGCCATCACCTGGCCAGAGCCAACAAGAGAGTTCGTCAGGTCGTGGAGTCGAAGCTAACCAACCAACCAACCCATACGTGCAGGCAGCACTGCAGCAATGCGTCGGTCGTGACGTGCACGTACTGACCTGTGGTGCGCAGTCGGCGCCGTCGGACACAGCGGCCTGCGATTCCTGGAGCACCGTGATCCAGTTGCGGATCTTGCGCGCCTCGTTGCACTTGGCGATCCGGGTCTTCATCGACTGCGCGCGCGAAACGTCCGCGCCCGTGGATTCCTTGGGAGATTGCTTGAAGTGGTGGATGGCTTTGTCGGACTCTCCTAATCTGAGAGAATTAATACAAAACATATCATGAATTAATTAATGCATACTGACATTTCGATAATTGTTTATTCCACCTGAACATACATTGTAGTACACATTATGGTAAACATATTACCATGATCCCATATGAACTAGTAAAGCGAAAATACATCGATTATTACTAGCAACGAAATGGTCGGCATCTGATTCCTAGTGGCATAAAAAAAGGGGCTGATTGTGTGGTGTAGAAAATGATGGTAAGACTTGTTCTCTGACACGTTTCAAACAATGCACAATCATCATCACCCTAAAAAAGAAGGGTAAGCATGCTTGCCGAGGAAGTGATTGGCTACACAAAGCGCCAATCATCAACGTGAGGCTCGCAATTTAGCCAGCATAATGTAATGCTGAGGTTTTTGGTTGACCTGCACCTGCTAATCCAATGACCCAACAATGTTTCTCAAAGCAGCACATGTAGAATTAAAGTTGATTAGGCCGTGTTTTCTTCATCAAGGGGTTGTTGTGGGCTTGCGGCATTTTTTAGTGGGAAAGTCGTTAGAGCCATCATCAGACAAATAAAGGATAACGATGCTTTTCCTACACCATCCCATGATGGTTGATGGCCACATATCGTTCTTGTTTGAAAACATGCGTATATATGCAATTCATCAGAATTAGCATTTGGAAAAGTTTCAGGAAAGTCCTATCTACATTTTCTTTTATTCAGTTTTCGATAGTATTGCACAAGCCACAGGGTCAAACGTTTAGATGAAATATATACATGCGTGTGTACGAACGATGAAAAGGGCCCTGAATGGAACGTGCGAGCAGGAGTTCAACAACCAATACTCACGCAAAAAAAAAAAGAATTTTAAAATTAACGATTTGATGTCTTTCAATGAACAAGGAGACGAGTTGTTCCACGCACCTGAGGTACAAGCCGGCGAGCCGGTTGTGCGCGCGATCGTAGGACGGGTCGATCCGGACAGCCTCCTTGCAGTCGCTGACGGCCTCGATGAGCCTGCCGAGCGCGGCGAGCGCGGCCGCCTTGTTGCTCCAGTACGCCGGGCGCCTGGCGTCCATGATGATGGCCTGGTCGTAGAGCGCCACGGCCTCGGCGTAATGCCCCTGCCTGTACTCTTCGTTGCCCAGCTCCTTGAGCTTCTCGGGATCCGTCCGGTGCGACAGCGCCCGGCAGAGGTCACCGCCCGCCGGCTTCGCCGCCTCTTGCTTGACGATGTTCCCCATGCCCGAGAACGCGTACCCGTTCCGGTGGTCGTTCGCCACCTTGGTGCTGCGTTCCACCGAGCTGCGCGCCGACAACCCGCCGCCGGAGTTGAGGTTGCCGAGGTTGCGGTGCAGCATCATGTTGCCGGACGTGGCGCGCACGAACTGCGTGGTGCCCTTGACCTTCTGGTGGTCGAGGATCATCTTATCCAGCTCCGCGGCCATGCCGGTGTACTCCGCCGCCGCCCCGGCGGCGCCATTCCCATTGTGCTTCGTCGTCCTGACCTGCGGCACCGTGGCGCGGTCGCGCGCGCCGTGCGGGCGGCGCACTATGGAGGAGGAGTCCTCGTGGACGGCGCCCTTGCGATGCGCATGGTTCACCTGCGGGGGGACGACCTTGGTCGGCGCCGGGGCCTGCTGGGCCTGTGACTCTGCGGCGTCGGACTCGGAGCCCGCCACCGGGTGGTCCCCGTTGACCCGGTGGAGGGACGACATGGACGCGGACCGGCGGCGGCGGAACATGGTACTGTAGATGCCAAACATGGCGCAGCCGGACGGCGGGCTGCGCGACTCCGTCATGGCGGCGACGTGCTCCCGGCCCGCGCGCGCACGCGCTCCGCGGTTGCGACGTGCGCGTGGGGGGCGGGAAGCGAATGGCCAGGAGCCGCGAAAGGGGGAGGTGGTGGTGGCTGGGCGTTGGCTCCTGGTTGGCAACGAGCGTGCGTGCGTGCGGTGCGTGCGGTGCGGGGGTGGGGAATGTAGGGAGCACGGGGATTTTAAACTGCGGACGTTGCAGGAAACCCTTGTGCTTACGGGAGCTGGTGCCGTGGGCCCTTCTGCGTGTTCCGTTTCTCTCTGCTTTTGAGCTCGTTGTTGGTTGAAAGTCTTCCTTTCCTGGCCATGGTTGGTTTGTGTTCGTGGTGTGAACTGCTTCGTTTGGTTCAATGTCTTTGGTTTGATGATTATTGCAGCGTGTGCTCTATTTTTTATTTTTTGCATATAAAAATGTTAAGTTTATACTTCCTGAAAGGGATTAAAATTCTCGAAAAAAAAAGAAAGGGATTAAAAAAATAAATGTACGATGACACAGCTGACTTAACAGAAAAGATAACCTCATGATAGCTAATAATAGGCCTGGCAATGCAATGAACTAGACTCATTTGTCGAAGCTGGTAGGAGCTGGCGAAAGTGTGAAGTCGGCCGGTATATACTGTGTTCTTCTCCCCCAACGAAGGTATATTATTGTTCATATCTTAGTGGCTTATTATTGCTGTATATATATATATATATATATATATATATATATATAGACACACGTAATCGGAAGAAAATGTCGTGGCTGTCACCAAGTCGACATGCATGATAATGCCTTTTTCCTCCCTGAAACTAGTGCTTAATACGCCAGATAGGAGGACGATATGCCTTGCACGTCTGAAAACCGCTCTTTCTTGTATTCGTGCACCCAAAATGGAAACCACGGCTGCTAGTATTATTCGTGCAGTGTACCGTGTACGGGAGGCTGGCTGGACACAGCCGCACGATGGGCCGAGCCAGAGATCTTTGGGTGGTGGGACATATTTCGAACAACGCCATTCCCTTATTAAATTGTTGTTGTGCGCGTGCACCGACCCGGCCGGTGCTCCATAAATAAACGTGCTAAACAAGGACTGCATATGACTTGACGAAGGGTCTGCTGGTCTCGCGTCGTTTTTGGGTAGCAGTTTCCGCGCAATGCAAAAATTGGGTTGGCATCTCTGGGTTGATGCGGAGTGGCAGGGGTGTAAAAGATGTATTTAATGAAGACCCTTCAAATTTTTTTAATTTAAAAAATAACATTTTATTTTATTTTATTAAACTAAAAAGGTACGGAGGTGAATCTAATGAACCTATACTTTCTTTTTTTTTGAAAGACCCAGAATATTTCTGGTATTTTTATTGTATAAGAAAGGAGTTAATAGAGTTTTACATGTGCGAGTAGCGCAAGGCAACATGGCGTTAGCCGGGTAGCATGGCCTAGGCTGACGTTTAAGAACCTATTAACGGATTACTCGCTAGCTATTTGAGCGACCGTGGTTGTAAGGCATTTCGCTCCAGCAGCACACCAAACACTTGCCTCCTCTTTAATTTGGCTAATAATGTTACTGATGTTACGCTCCATTCCTTCAAAAATCCTGGCATTTCGCTCTTTCCAAATTGTCCAAATAGTTAGAATTATCAACGATCGGAGCCCTTTTAACCGTTTGCTTGCAGAGTCATCTGTCAAGCCGTCAAACCAAACAGAAATGTTTTCCTTTACAGTCCAATGTGTCGGGTGGATCCGTGATTCACATATCCACGCACTAAGTGTCGTCCATATGGCTTCCGTTACAGGGCATTCTGCAAATAGGTGCGCCGCCGTTTCCAAGTTCAATAACAAAAGTGGCAGAAATATTGATTTGGCCACTCCCTCTGCTGCAATCAGTCTGCTGTCCAAACTCTGTTTTGTAACAGCAGCCAAATGAAGAGCTTGCAGCGCGGCGGAGCCCATACCTTCCAGAGTTTTAGTGGGAAGGAAGAGGTAGTGCTTCCATCGAATTGCATGAGATAAGCTGAACGTGCTGTGTACTCTCCAGACACAATCCTTGTCCAAGTTATTTCATCATCTTGCACTGTCATTGGGTCAAATTGTTCCTCAGCGATCAGTCCCCATAGCTGCACGTAATCATCCGACAATTCAGCAGTGAGGTTGTGCATGATGTCTCGGATCCAGTTTTCATTTTCTAGGGCTTGTGCTACGGTTTTCCACTTCCCCTCGCTGTGTGTAAATAGTGCCGGGAACATCATCGCTGACGCCGCTCTACTTTCACACCTACGGAGTCAGACCGTCGAGCGTGTGTGCGCGTGCGTGGTCAACCTTCTCTTTGCTTCTTCCGAATCAGGGTTCTTCTTGCATGATATAATGCTGGTACTAGCATTTTCTAAATTATGGGTAATCAATGGTCGTCCTGTCTTTAAGCCCTCAGCTAGCTTCAGGATTTCTGAGAGGCTTGTTATTCTCGGGTAACCGACAATTGTTGGCTTCGACAGATTCTTGCGTGTTCGTCATGGTTTCAATATACAGTAACCATTTGCTAAACAAAGGTGTCTGGAGGAGAGGCTTCCGTGTGTACATGAGATATGGCGTGATCAAACCCATGATCTATATGCAAAACAATGACGTCTGATCAAACAGATCTGCATCTGCATATGTGTATATGCCACGTGCTCAATGCAATTATGCAATGCGGACTAGCTAGTGTATCTACTTGTGCCAACACAACACTTAAGGCGGAAGAATTGGAGTTCAGATGCGCTGTCTCGATCTGTCAGCCGCACTTGAAGGGGTCAGCGGTCAGGCGGTAGTTTGCGAATCGACATCGCCATATCTGAGCTACGTATAGGCCGGACAGTTACAAGTAACGACGTCTATACGTACGTCGACCTCAACTCAACTACTGCACAATGATAATGCGGTACGTTCTACTACATCCGAGGCGGATGAGATAAAAACAATCTCTGCACAGAGATACCACTATCAGCTACACCTTCCAATTCTTCAATTAATTAAATGTAAACTGTTTTATCTAGAGTATATATCTCGGTGCAGTAATGGGATAAACTGGTCCTGGACATGGAAGCAATGTGTTGCCTGTTTGTGATTTATTATATCAAGTTGGTTATTAGCAAATAATAATAATAGAAAAAGATCACAAACTTCGCATGACTGGACCAGTGAGTTCGTGGTAGAGTGTGACCCCTCTTCTATGTAACAACTTCTGATCACATGGACAAATATCATTAGTCTATATTCAGTACATTCGTGTCAACGGCAAATACTGCAGGTAAACTCCAAAGGTTCTGGCCGACTTAGACGAAGTGTTGTGAGTTGAGTGGAGCACCGGTGTCAGGGACACGTGACGGTGAAGGATTGATGGATGTAATTCTAGTTAAATTCAAAATTTAAAATCATTCTTCTCTCAAACCGTAAATTTATTTTTCAATTAGTTTGAACCATTATGTTCCTTACAACTAATAAAATAAAATGGGATCTCAGATGAATGTATTTCTTTGAATTTTCTAAATTTTTAAATTGTTTCATGTGAATCAAATGTTACAGTTTGTTCAAGTAGTGAAATTAATTGTTTCGGTAGTAAATATAAAATGTTTCAACTTGAATATATATTTTGATTTTTTCTAATTTGTTTATTCTTTTAAATGTTCTAGGATGAAAACTATATTGTTCTACTAGTGAAATTTAATGTTATAAAAGAGAAAATCAATTGTTCCAGTAATAAAAAAAATTGTTGATGGATCTATGATTTTTTTTAAAAAAATTATGTTCTATTGTCTCGAATGTTCCAGCAGCGAAAATCAAATATTCCAGAAAAGAAAATCCAATATTCTAATAATAAAAATCAAATGTTGTAATTGTTCTTAGATGAAACTTTTAAAAACAGTGTTTTTAAAACCAAAATTGTATGTAGTGTTGGTAACTTTTTTCTTTTTGCGGAAAAGTGTTGGTAATATTTTAATTGGCTGGCACTATATTTTTTTTTATCCTACGAATGCTTAAAGAATCAACGAAAAAGTCAACAGCTTCCTGTATAGTACAGTATGTGGGAATAAAAAAGCCACCCGTTCCTGCTGCAGGCGCGAAGGACATGCTCCGGACTCCGGTGCGTTACTGGGCCGGTAGTTCGCGTTCGGCTTGGCAGACGGGCGGCACGTTTCTTGGCTTGGCAGCGCGCGGCGTTCGCTCAGCTCCACGAGGACACGCGGCAGCTGCGCGAGAGGTGCTCCACAATTGGCACCGTGGAGTGCGCCACCATCTAATTTTTTCCCCCCTTGGGGTGCTAGCGGGCTGAAAGAGCCGATGATTCTGGCCCAAACCGCCCGCCCGTCGGTTAGCCCGCTCTTGGTATCCAGGACTGGTCCACGTACGTGCACGACTTGTTCTGGTGCACTGGTTAGTTGACTCGGTGTTGACATGGAGCAAGAGCAAATTCTCCTCTAAGTCGCGACATATTCATTCACGGTGGCCTTCATTCGTCAGGGCAGACCGAGACCGACGAACCTGACCGCTCGTGGAGGACGACGGACGGACGACTGACGATCACGTCGTCGATCGTAGTAGTGAGTCAGTGCGTGTGCACAGTCCGCGCTACCCGACCTGAAAGCCATCGTCCGAACGCGAAGGGCTGCAGATCACGTGTAAACCCATACTATTTCGCAACGCTCCTCAACCGTTTGATCTGCCTGCATCAGCTCCATGTTCTTGGCTCTTGCAACTTGGCCACGAGCCGATCTCCAGAAACTTCTTCAACAACACAACACCCTATTAAAAATCACTGGGGCACGTTGATTTACACTAGTTCGTTCCACTAGTGTAGCGTCGCAAGCACGCGTCTCTAAGCTAGAGAGATAAGGTTGAGCGAAAGGTGGTGTCGTCGCGCAAGTCAAAACCACCACCACACCACGTTGAGCAAAGGTTTTTTTTGAGAGATACGTACGACGACGTCGACGCATATCTCCTGGCACAATGTAATCTAATAATTTATTTAGCAGTGTATCTAATTATTTATCAATTGATTAATGATCACAGGGGGATCGGAACAACAAGGCATCACTAACGGCCTCTATCTATAATCGCTTACACATCGCAGACGGTCAGAACTTAACCATCTGTTTAAATACGTACACATCAACCGCTTCCCTTGCGGCCGTACGCAACGCTTCTTCAACCACGACCTCCGCCCTGCTGCTCCGCTCTCGCCTCGCGCGCGCCCATGTACTCGTGCGAGCAAGACCACCGCGCGGCAGCAGCAGCAGCAGTACGCAC
Source organism: Oropetium thomaeum (assembly GCA_001182835.1). NCBI lineage: Eukaryota > Viridiplantae > Streptophyta > Magnoliopsida > Poales > Poaceae > Oropetium > Oropetium thomaeum. The sequence goes on from LFJQ01000012.1 coordinate 840,911, forward strand.
AACGACTAACGACGACGACAGCACGAGCTACATGATGCAGCCGTGCGCCGCCGCGGTCCAGCTCTCGGCGGCGCACCACCGTCAGCACGCGCACGGCCAAGCGGACCCGGCGGCCGGCACCCGCTCCGCGCCGTCCGGCGTGCAGGAGCAGCAGCAGCAGCCGCCTCGGCGCGCCGCCAACAAGAAGAAGCACGGCGGCGGCGGCGGCGGCGCGCGGCCACCGTCGCGCCGCTCGTCGACCACCGTGGTCGCCACCGACGTGGCCAACTTCCGGGCCATGGTGCAGGAGCTCACGGGCTTCCCGCCGGCAGCCATCTTCCGCCCGCTGCCGCGCAGGGTGCACGCCGCCGCGGCTACCAATATTAGCAACCCCTTCGCCGTCGCGGCCGCGGGGCAAGGGTGTTGCGGCGGACGCGGACAAAGCTCGGAGACGACGACGACGGTGAACACTGCCGGCGGCCCAATTACCGCGGCAGGTCAGGCCGTGCAGCCGCCTATGGTGCCGGCGGACATCGGGTCGCCGGTGTTCGACTCATGGGCAGATTTATCAATTTGACGAACACAGTAATTAAGAACGTGTTGCCCGCCCGCCGGCTAGACTCGGGGATTCAAGGTTGTTACCGATAGGTTTGGTGTTATTTACCTTGTTTTCATGTTAAGTATGTACGTCATGTACAGCTAGTACTTGTGTTACTGCTGCTGCTTCTTCTTTCTTTCTTTCTCCTCATGATATGTTCTCTTGTTTTTTGTTCACTATGCAAAGCTTATGTTATGTATAATACTCCTACGTGGTAGACTACTAGTACACAGTACTGAGTTGACTCACATGATTTTTGGGCCAAATATTTTCGAGTCTGGACGGAACTGGTTATTCCATTTCCATCAAATACTCTGCTGCCGCACTGAATGTAGTACTGTACGTGTGTGTTTTTTCCTTTCTACTTTTGCTTGTTAAAACAATACTGTAGTGTACAACATACGAAAGAGGACGAGCAAGATAGTCACTGACGCGTGTTGATTCATGTGGCGGCTGAAAATAATTTCGCAGTAGAAAAATAGACTGATGTACTGAATCTGGACAAATCTGGGATGCTGAAAATCAGTCCAAATAAGCGGAGCGCAAAAAAGGCTGATGAATCGACAGTTTCTGCAACAACTGTCCGGTAATTCTGGTTGCCACCTTCATGTGATCTCTTGATGTAAGCCGGTACGTGTCATGCACGGAACAAGCTGTACTGTAGCGAGTCATGATCAGGACACTTCACAAAAACAAAAGAAGTCTCGGTCATGGGACTTGACAAGCTCGGTTGAACATGCGAAGAACCTCCGGAATTTCATCACGGATTGCGTCATGGGTTGAATAATGAATATACCATGAGATTCGTGCTTTTACTTATCTGCCAACTAGTACTTGTTTTTTGCGGGGTAAGCTAAGTAGTACTTGAGGAGTGTCAGCTTCTTGTGATTGGCGTCACCGATTGGCCGAAAAGCTTTGCAGATTGGCTACATCATCCCCATATATTACGATATCAGAATAATTGAATAATTTTGTTTGTATTACCTGATAGCAAATATCTGGTCGATCGACCATTGCCTAGGAAAGACAAGAAAGTGTTGTCCTTGATGGAACATATTATGAAGAATAATATAAGGCTGAGTTTAATCACCTCATTAGTCGTCAGGAAAGGACAGTCATCATAATAGATAAACGGTGTTAAAGCGCAAATGAAACATGACAAGCTAGTGAAGACAAAATTATTTGACCAGCAATGCAGCGCAGGATATAGGTTACACACGTAATATTGTTCAAAAACAACCACACATTTTGAACCTCTATGCAGTATTATTTTATTTTCCCTCAAATAAAAGTAACACCGAGAGACGGATCGGCTTCACTCTGCACCTAGGAGCGCGAGAAGAAGATCCTCATAGTCTCTAGTTGTATCCTTAGAAACAGCGCGCTCCAATGGCACACTGTTTCTCTTCTGGTAGGCCTCCATTATCAGCTTCAGGTCGACCTCAGCACGAGTGGTTATGACCCTAGTGAGAGCGTTCTCATCTGTGCCCATTCCTCCGAGAGACAGTCGAATCACTTTCTCAAAGTATCTGTCAGGGCAAGTGAAGCACCGGATGATCGCCCGCAGTGTTGCAAGGAACTCATCCTTGGGATCAGCTTTCAGATCCTGGTATAGCAGTAAGTCGGTGAGCAAAACAGGGTATAACACTTTATCACAAAATTGTAAGCGATCATTCTTCAAGATGTCAGCCCAACTCATAACTGGTAAATTTGCGGTTCAATTCCTGCTGGATGCACGCGAAGTTATGACAGAGATACACGAATGCAGATAAAACAACTAAAGTGTTAGGGAATGAACCAAAGTAGCACCACTGAATAATTCTATTTAACTCGGTTATTGCCTGGCCAAAATCATTTTTGTCTGCGTGTATTAGTAAAAGGAGTAATATCCTTAAAAAAGTAAAAGGAGTAATAAACTCTAAATAGCCAATTACGTGTATCAATATCAGATATGTATTTCTTCAAAATTCGAAACTGAACTTCACTACCAAGGAGCAACAGGTCCTTATTGTTTACCTTATTGATTGGATGACTGAACTGATCATTGTAGCTGTTGAATGTTGCAAGTAGCTGAGCTTTGCTGCGAGTGGTGAGGATCCTGATGACCTCATCGTCACTGTAGGCCTTGTCATGGATCTTCTCATGAAGTATTTTGGCTTCAGAATAAGCCAAAGAGGTGTTCACCTCTGGGCCTTCATAGCGGAATGCACTTACAAGAGGCACCAAAAGCTGAAATGAAGAAATAACTGTTCAGAACTCCCTTCACCAACCTTAATTTTTAACATTCAAGAGTTAATAGTTTTTGAATCAGTAGCTAGCCAAATATACAGAAAGGACAGCCAACTGAAAATCAGATGGAGCAGTTTTCAGTCAGAGAACGGTGTCAGATAATCAGTATTTCATATCGAAACAGAGCAATCACACAAATTTCTCAGATGGGATCAAAACTTTCAAATCAGCAGCACCAACGTCCACGAAAATCATACTTTGCTAGATAAATGTATGAACATGGTCATCCGATTTGTAACTTCATCTTCAGAAAGTTACTATATAAATTTGTCAGAAGGGATCATCTACTAGTTCCGTTTAGCAAGCACCAATTTAAAAACTGAGGTAATAATATTACCGCACGGCCTATATAACTTTGCCATGATGGGCAAAAACAGATCAATATGATAAGCCCGTAAATGATTGTGTGTTTGTGAAAATAGCACCATGTCGTCACACAATAAGTGATGGGATGTTGGGATGAGGAGGCGTCACCTTCCGGAAGTCGCCGGTGACGTGCGCGGCCACGTCCTCCTCGAGCGAGCGCTTGAAGCGGTCGTGGTACGCCTGCCTGGCGGCGAAGAGCTGCGCTGGCGTGCGCGCGCACGCGATCTCGACCAGCGCACGCCCCCCCGGGTGCCACTTCTTCGCCTCCTCGTTCGCCAGCACGGCGTCCCTCTCCGCGGGGTCCAGCGTCCACAGGATTACCGCTCTCTGTTCACGGCCGGGTCAATTGCAACGCAACAAAACCAAATCAGACAAAGAGTCGTTCGTGATCGTGATCGATCGATGTACGTTCGATCCCACGCTCGTGTGCTCGGATGATAGATTGATCAGTGGTCTCGTTACCTCGAACTTGCCGTGGATCTCGTCACTGAGGGCCCGGAGCAGCTCCTCCCCGAACGCGTCGGCGTACCAGCGGCGGATGGCGCGGCGCTGCGCGGCGTCGCGATGGGCCAGGATGGAGATGATCAGCTTCTCGTTCGTGCCCCACCCTGCGATCGGAGACACACACAGAGATCGCACGGCGGGTCAGTCAATTAGCAGAGCACAGGCGCAGCGAAATGCGAGCGGGGATGGATGATGCCGGGGATCATCAGAGTCAGAGGGGAGCGCGCGCGACCGACCTTTGAAGGCCTTGCGGAGCTGCTCGCAGTCCTCCTCAACGGGCGGGATGGCGCCGGGGACGGTCAGCGTCGCCATTGCGCTTGGGTCAAGCGCGACCTCTGGCTGTGTCGCGGTGGTGGGATCTGGGAAATGGATGCGGAGATCAGAAGACGCGGAGGAGGAGAGGTTTTTATGTGGGGCCGCGAGGGGTTCGCGGGGGGCGTCCGTGCGATCCCGTGCCGTGCGCGCGTTCGATCCGCGCGTCTGTCCGGACAACGACGACCTGGTCGTGATGGAGAGGTTGGCGCTTGGGTCCCGCGGGTCCGTGTACGTGTCGTACTGGCTCCACCTTCCGACGCGAGGATAGGACACGCGGTGACGCCGTGATGGTATGGCCGTGGCCGGCGCGATGAGTCCTGCTGCATGATTACAGACACCTTAATGACGATTCGTGGATTAGGTGTACAAGAAAGCTGGGCCGATGGTACACAGGTTGGTTGACGACAACGCGATCCTCACTGCATACTTTGGGCCCTGGACGCCACTTGATGTGCAACTGGCTAATTAAACGGCAAATAATTATTGCTTTATCAAGCCTGAAAACAGCAGGAAATTAAACGAAACACACGCAACGCAACACGCTGGTCATACATGCTCGCCTCCCCCTCTCCTTTTGCTGCTCTCTTTTCAGCATGTACCGCATGGCTAAGTCCTTCCTGTTTTTTTCACAAATAATATTAATTTAATTTTTAATTTAAAAAATGGGGGTCGATTTAGAAATATTACGAAAATAGAAGCCAGTCGGACATCGGAGGACCGATAACGGGCCTGTCGGTCGCCGGAAAACCGAATATGCCCTATCGGTTTTCCGCGAACCGACTATCTGTCACGTACGGTGCCACATGGGCTATCGGGCGAGGAGAGGCCTGTCGGTAACTGGATTACCGATAGGCCGTCGCAGGCCTGGCCTAGTCGGGCCCCGGCGGACCCGACTTCTATCGCCAGTCGGTAATCGGGCGACCGACTAGGTTAGCTAGTCGGTTTCCGGGTGACCGATAGGTCTCCCTATTTGGCCGCCGTTCTCCATTTGCGTCGCGCGCTGCACAACCGAGAGAGAGAGAGAGAGAGAGAGAGAGAGCGGCAGCGGCGAGGCGAACGGAGGAACAGGCGGCGAGCGGAGGAACAGGCAAAGCGCGAGGAGAGCAGGGCGAGCGGGAGAGAGGCGCGGGCGGCTTGCGCTCGCGGGAGGAGGAGGAGGAGCAGCAGCAGCAGGAGAAGAAGAAGAAGAAGAAGAAGAAGAAGAAGAAGAAGTAAGTATAATATTTTTTTTAGATTCAGTAGAATAATAGTTTATGTATATTATAAGTTTAGTTTTATAATGATTATTTAGATCGCGGGAGAAGAACAACAGGAAGAGGAAGAAGAAGAAGAATAAGAAGTAAGTATAGTATGTTTTTTAGATTAAGTACAATAATAGTTTATGTACAATACAAGTTTAGTTTTATAATAATTATTTAGATAGTGATTTTATTTATATGATTATCTTCTAAGTTCATAAAATTTATATTATATACGTATAATATATATAGAGCATACGGAAAAAAATTTTGATGTTGCTATAATTATAATGAAATTAAATAGTAAATAAAGGGTAACTAAAAATAATTTTGTTGTCAGGGTGTCCAGTGTCGTCAGATTCAGAATATTTTATAGGGAAGGAGAAATTAGACATTGTGAATATGGTATAGATTTGAATGAATTTTCATATATGGATGGTTGGTTTAATGGACCCTGTGAGGTGCCTAGAGTGGAAGTGTGGAAATAGTTGCAAGAACTGTTGAATATCCCATTACATGATCGGTTAGTGGTGAAAGTTTTAATTCCTAAGATATACGAAGGGGTATACAAATGGGAGCTTTTTGAGATTAAAAACACAACAAGTTGGCGGAAGTTCGTGTATATGGGTATCCAGAAAAAGTTTGATCACGTGCTGCTTGTTCAACATGAATCAAGGAGCACATCGGAAGGGCATGAGGAAGTAGGTGAAAGTTATGTACATATTTCAAATAATTTAGCAATCGGTGAGAGCACCGAGCAAAATATTGAAGTTGAGAATAATAGTACCAGAGAAAAGATTAATCAGACGCAAGATGAGGTGGGAGGAGGCCGGATGGAATTGATGGTTGTAGATTGTGGAGAAGAGAATGAGGTTATTATAGATGAGATGCAGAGGGATGATGATGAGTATGAAACTTTTGTTGAGACATAGGCCGGGTGGAAGGAGGGTGATGAAGAGTCAGAGGACTGGATTGATATGGACAACATGGCATGTGATGATGGTCACAAATCAGCCTGGGAATATGATGCTGTAGAAGTGAGGCAGGGCTAGATGTTTCGTGATAAGGGAGACTTACAAATGGCGGTGAAGCGGTGGGCGTATTCTGAGAAGAAACAGTTCAGGGTGATAATTTCAAACGCAACAACATATGATGTAAAGTGCATTGCTCCAGACTGCACGTGGCGAGTTCATGGGTACCTACCAAAGAATGAGACATCATTTGTTGTCTCTATTGTGGTACCTCACTCGTGTATGTTGAGAAATACTCTTCTGAAACATAGTAATATGACAGCAAAATTTGTTGCTAATGTACTGTATTCAGAGATAGTGCAAAAGACTGCAATATCTCCCTTTGCTATCATGCATAGTATACAGAATAGATATGGGTATGACATATCATATGATATGACATTGAGGGCGAAACAGAAAGCATTGGAAAGAAGGTTTGGCACTTACGAGGATTCATATCATAATCTTCCTGCATTACTTGAAGTTATTCAAGCTCGGAATGCGGGGACTGTAATTGCATGGGACGACTTTGTCAATGCAGATGGTAACAAGGTACTTCAACGTGCTTTCTGGTCATTAGGATGCATGATTGCAATGTATAGATACTGCCGACACATGCTATGTGTGGATGGTACATTCTTGACCGGCAAATATAAAGGGCAAATTCTTACTGGTATTGGGGTTGATGGAGAGAATCAGATTGTGCCAATTGCATTTGTATTTGTGGAGCACGAGAGGACTGAAACTTGGTTGTGGTTCTTTCGGTGGCTTAAGAGAGCTTTTGTTAGAAATAGGCCAGATGTTTGCATCATACATGATCGAAATGCTGGTCTATTATCAGCAATTGATATATTGCAAACGAATAGTACAGACGAAGCATTTTGGCCAGATTTACATAGTCGTTGGTGCATGAGACATTTGGCTGCAAACTTTCACCGACAATTTAAGAGCAAACGTCTGATGAATATGTTCAAGCAGCTATGCAAGCAGAACCAACGTTCAAAATTTAATAAACTATTACAGAAGCTTGATAGATTAACTAGCAATCAAATGAAGGAATTAAGAGATATGGCTCTGCCAGGTTATGATGCAGAGGCACTTCTTTTGGATCCTCTTCCTAATGAAGCACACAGCGTGACACGAAGGCGGAAGGGGGAAAGAAGAGTGAGTTGTTTCTCGGACTGGATTAAGAAGGAGTCAATGGAAAAATGGTCATTGTTAGAAGATAGAGATAGATCCCGTTATGGTATAATGACAACTAATCTCGTAGAGGTTTATAATTGGATAATAAAAAGTACACGAAGCCTTCCACTTGTAGCTATCGTTGAGGGTATCACACGTGGTACACAAACATATCTGCAAGAGCGTTATGCTAAAGCAATGTTGAACATGTCCAACCATCAAGTACTGTACTCCTCTAAAATCACAGAGTATATGCAAGAAAAAAGTGAGAAAGGTGAAAGATATTTGGTTTGGAGGACAGGTAACAGAGAACTAGTTTTTGAGGTGCTGTTGCGCGGAAAGAGCGGACTTGGCATTGCTCGTGCTGAAGTAACAATGGAATGCATATTGTGACCTTATTTGAACAAATGTGAGTGCACATGTAACAAGCCAAAGTTGCTGCATTTACCTTGCTCTCATGTCTTCACTGCTTGTGCTAAGGGAAATATAACGTCTGTCTCCGACATGCGCTCCCACAAAGCGTCAGGGAATCCAATAAAGTCTGTCTCTAAAACGCTATTTAATGCCACTGAAACGTGTCGGTCATGAACACTCCGATACCCTATTCGGTCCTCCGATCTCCGACATGCGCTCCCACATAGTGTTAGGGAATCCAATAAAGTCTGTATCTGAAACACTATTTAATGCCACTGAAACGTGTCGGCCATGAACACTCTGATATCCTATTCGGTCCTCTGATCTCCGACATGTGCTCCCACATAGCGATAGGGAATCCAATAAAGTCTGTCTCTGAAACACTATTTAATGCCGCTAAAACGTGTCGGCCATGACCACTCCGATACCCTATTCGGTCCTCCGATATCCGACATGTGCTCCCACGTAGCGCTAGGGAATCCAAAGTGTTGCACGCCGTCTCTATATATCATGCCATGCCCTCTTCTTCATGCATATACAAAGTTCAAACTACCCAACTTCATCAATGGCTAGTAGAGGTCGTGATCGTGGAGGTCGGGGGGCCGTTCCAATCCCTCCTCCGATCGACGGACCAACATGATTTAGTGAACCAAAACCAGAGTTCCCTCTAGAATTCAAATCTGAATTCACTCCAGGCAGTCCTCTCCGACCATATGATGCTACGAAGGAGAAATGGCCCAAGTGTAAACATGGTGCTGATGCTGTCGTGCAAACGATGGACTACGGCGAGGATAGTGGTCGTCGTTTTTTTCGCTGTCCATATGGAGCGGTAACTATGAATTTCTAATTTACTTTCACATTTAACTGTCTTTATTATGCAATAACACTCCTGTTCATGACCATATTACGTTTTCCACAGTCATATGAGGATGACGACAATTACGGATGAACTGCATGGGTTGATCCAGAGGCAATCTATCCGTATCGGCACTTCATCACCTACCTGGAAGACAAAATCTTCGACCTCACCCAGCTGCTAAATGCTCCAACTCCTGAACCATCCAATGAAGATCTTGTCATTTCCATCGCTGAAGATGATGACATGATATGGTGCGAGGTCCCGTATTATAAATGCCCACATCACAAGCCTGAACCTACTAAACCTCCATCGCAACAGCGATCTTCCTCGTCTTCTCATTTCCACTAGCTCTAAGTCTGCTACTAATAATCGTCAATACCCTGCACTTATCATAGTGTTCAAGGGAATGTATTGTATTTGTATCTCACTCTTTATCGAACAAGTAATGTATCTTTACAATTTTAATACTCCTCATATATATTTTTTTAATTTAATAATATTTTTTTCTTACTATAATGTGTAATAAAATAATCGTATTGCCCAATACATATACACGACGTACACATAAAATGTATAAACGAAAATATTTCTTTCAATGAACATTGCATTATTAATTTTTTTCTAATGAACATTGCATAAGTTGATGAACCTGTCGGTCCTCTGATTACCGATAGGCCTATCGATTTTCCAGGTGCCGATAGGCCTATCGGTAACCAGAGGACCGACAGGCCCCTTTCGGTCTTTAACGTGCCCGACAGGCCCCAACAGACCACAAACCCTAAGAGCCGGGGACCTATCGGTCTTCAGTGTACCGATAGGTCCCTGTCGGATATCCCTGTGCCCGATTTCTCAGCTCCGACGCGCTACGTCGACGCCTCGTCATCGCCACATAGCCTATCGGTTTTCCGGCGACCGACAGGCCTTTTATCGGTCCTCCGGTAGCCGACTGGTTTCTATTTTTACAATATTTCTAAATCGACCCTCATTTTTGAAATTAAAAATTAAATTAATATTATTTCAGAAAAAAAAACAAGTCCTGCGACTCAAAGGGCCGCGTCGAGCCAGCACGGCACGGTCCACTTGTGCTCCGGCCCGTGCTATGCTGTGGCCGGACAGCCCATTGTGCGGTTCTGCCGTCTCTGCCGGTCCAATTCGTCATGCCGCTGCCCCGTACGCCTTCATTACTGACACTTGGAAAGGCACGCAGCACGCGCACGCACGCACGCACGCACGGCGATGATCCCGGTGGTGACGGTGCGTCCTCGCCCGACGCGTCGACGGGGAGGAAGCATGCTTGCTTTCGGTGTGATTCTTGTTCTTTCCCGGCGACGACTTCGAATTCGATCCTCACATGTGACCGGCGGTTCGATTTCGCCATCAGAACACAGCTTGAAATAATGGTACTAGTAGGCCATGTTCAGGCTTCGAAGTTCCTGCACGCGATGCAAACACATACCTGCCCTAACAAACTATACTGCTAAGCTAAACGCAATAGGAAGTTAGGCAGAGCTAGAAAGGACAATAACCGCGCGGCCAACTCGATCGATGATCAACGAAAAAGAAAGAATTCAAATATGCTCATCGTGTAGCCGTGTGGTGCGTGGCTTCGATCCGTTCGCGGAGAAAGAATATTAATTCGAATGCTCGCGTCGCGTGCCGCTCTTGGCACCTCGACGGCGTCCTCCTGCTTCGGGGTTGAGCTCAACTCGTGCGCCGAACCTTGTCCACGACCCGGCAGTTGTATGCTGTATTCGCAAGGCAAGGTACGTCACGGTGAACGCGCGTCATCATATTATATGGAGCATGTCATGGTGGACACACCTACGATCCGGTTCGTGTTTCATTTCATGACACACACCGCGCAGAGAGTTTCGTTTTCTTCTTTTTTGGGATCACGAACGTGTGCGTCGAAATTTTTGTTATAGGACAGATCCAATCAATCAACCGATTATTACGTACTAATCGTAAAAGAGAAGAGGAAAGCACAATACAAAAGGTAGTCTCGTCAATGTGACTCATTCTCATCAATCATGAAGACAGACGCGTCGTATCGTGTTGTCAATTTACCAAGTTCTTTTCGGTCACAGAAACCAACACACCGGGACGAACCAAAGTAGTACGAGCCACACAAACCCACCCTTCCATGATTGAGCACACGCTAGCGGCAAAGCAGATTTACACGGGGGGCACCGCCAACCACGCCCCACGGGCCACAAGTCTCTGCAGGAGCTCAATGGCCGCCGTGTGGAATTGCCAATCCGCACGTCGGAAGCATTGCTGCCGAACCGCCCGAACGGAGCACCTCGACACGTTCCCCCCCCACCCCCCCCCCCCCCCCCCCCTTCGAAAGCTCGGAACGGGCAGGCACCCAAAGCAGATCGTCTCGATCACGACCAGCGCTGGCCGATCGAGTCGTCACCGGCGCTACCTTTCGCCCGCCGCCCACCACTTGCCGTTCCCGCGAAAGACGCGCGCGCCAGTTGGGCGTAGGCAACAAGTCCGCTAGCGCAGCGCAGGGCGAAAAAGCAAGGAATGGATAATGGGACCGCGCCGCCGTACCGTACTACGCAGACGCTGATCTGATCCTCCCGGGCCGAGCCGAGCCGAAGCGAGCCGCCCCGCCGATCGATCTGACGCCACGTCGCCCGGGCCGAGCACGTTACCCCCGGCGCGCGGCGTCGCTTTCCGCATGCCGAAACCGGGGTGCCTCGTTGCCGTTTCGGGCAACCCGCGTCGGGTCCCGTCGGCGTCGCGGCGCGGCCCAGCTGCGCCGAACGGCCATTCTCGGACGTGGAGACAGGTCATCTCACACTGCTTCTCTCTGTCATCCGTCGATCGCGTCTAGACCAAGCAGGTGATTGGGCACTTCGGCATGCCTAACTCTCTCGCTCGTCCACCCAACTCAACCCAATGCTTGGCTCTGCGCTCCTATTTATGCCCGCACTGTGCCATCGGATTCTCAGCTCTTAACGAGTCCAGCGCCGTGCATCCCCACGCGCACGAAGCCGCTCTTCAAAGTCCGGCTACAGGCATCGCGCCGACGAGGTATTATTGCTTCCATCGCGGTGAATTCGATTGATGAATTGATGTTTGTGTTGCGTGGTGTTTCCTTTTTGCTTGCGATCTTGAACGGCTCTGGCACTTTCTCCGTTGCTCTTAATAACTAACCTGTAGTTTAGTTCAACGCAACCTGTAGGTAGTTGCGCGGCTCTGCTATTGATTGTTATATTTAGATGATTTATATCTTCGTCATGACTTGCACTAAGAACAAACTGCATGCTTACCGCTGCCATGCCAATACAAACTCCCCTCCGTAAACTCTTTTTCGTTCCAAGGCTGCACGCTTCGCGATGGACGGGTTCTCTCTGATCGGCGACGACCGTATTCTGCTGCTTCAAAGCCGCGGCATGTTCGACGGTGGCACCGATGCAAGCGTGTTCAATGCTGCCGATGGATACTCTAGCATCGGTAATTATTCATCACAGAGCAATACTTTCAGAACTGAAGATGAGCAGAAGAACAAGGGAAAAGAATCGTTCTTCTGTGATTTACCTGAACTGGACGGCTTTGATGACTTCGAAGCAATCATGAGGTATTTACAACGCCACCTTTTTTGTTTTCTTTTTGCACAGTTTTTTTTTTGGTTTCTAGTTCTTTTTAATTTTTGAATTTTGACATTTTTACCTTTTTATTTTCTGAAGAAATTTCAACCCCACTTTTGAGATAGGGAGCGATTATTTTGATGATGCACTATTGTCATCAATTTGCTCACCAGACGCTCAGCTTGTACCGAGCAGCTGTTTTGGCAGTATAAATGACTCGAGTGTTCTTAATCAGAGCGCGACTGCTACTTTAACAGAGTCATCAGTTTCAGTTCCTGATCAGGTACTTTCAAACATACATCTCCCTAATTACTCCTCTCTTCCTTTTTGAAGGTCATATGGTGCAACTGATTTCCTCCCCAGGGTAGATTTCTTGTCATGCTGAGAGTCAAGTCTTTTTGCCCTGTCCGATACGCAACATGTATGACCACAATCCAGACCATGTTTCGTTTTTCACTTTTTCGTCTTCTGCAGATTAATACGACACATTCTACAAACGTACAACAACAGATCAGGAGCGATGGAAGCAACCATACGCCTTCGAGCAATGAGACGAATGCCAGTTCTTCTCTGGAAATCGACCAAATCTCACTGTTTTTAGATGCTGAACTTTTTGGTCCCTTTGATGATAATATAGCGGGCTCGCAACAAACTGGAGGCTGTGAGGGACTAGAGGTTATCATATGCCCAAATCGGGAAACGCAAGCCCCGAGGGCATCAAGCACCATGCTTCCTGATGAACCAGTAGTTACTTCATCTACCTGTTCAGGGCCGGATCTCGTTGCTGCAGATATTCCTCGTTTCAAGAGGAAGCTGAATGATCCGTTGCATGGAGCTCCGGATATGCTTCTGGAGGGAATGGCTGAAAACCCACTGGAGATGTACTTTCCTCCACTGAAAGCGTGTGAACAGCCTGAAGTGCTTATGAGTGACAGCGCTTCAGTACATAGCTACCAATTTCATGAAGGGTGTGCGGGCGGTACTAGTATGCCAAACCGTGCACGCACGCAGTTTTGTTCTTCGAAGGAGATGAGCTCTGCAGCATTACACGAGCAGCCTCGCTCCACAATGATTCTGGAAGCTGTTCCAGTTAAGGATCTTGGTTTCCAAAAGCTTCAGAACGGCATGAATCAGGTGGATTTACGCATTACATGTCTCGTAACCTGTCGTTTCTTCATGCCACCATCAGTACTGAGCATCTGTATCCTTTTTCATGTACCTTGCAGATGGATGTGGCCACCAAAGGACGCATAAGGGATGCACTGTACCGCTTGGCTAACTCTGTTGAGCAAAGGCACCATTATGTTGCTAGTACAGGCGGACTAGTAGTGGGATCTTCAAGTTCACAGAGGTACGCTTGGAGAGAACAGCAAGTTGAGAGAAGAGCGAGCTTTCTCAGCTTGGCGCATGTTTAAATATAGTATTTGTATTTGAAGTCCTGAATGTGTTTCAATTATCATGGGCTGCAGGTTCAGATCAGGCAGATGGGCTGAAACGCAGACAAACCCCATGGATCAGTCGGTGGCGCAGCTGCTTCTGCAGAAACCTCCGTACAGAAACGCTGTATTGCCGTCCGTGTAACATAGTATATTTTCTACAGACACGTTTTCGAAATGCATGTAGTCACAGAATTGTAACCCGTTTGTATTCTACTCTGAAGCATGTATGTATAATATGTAGTTGTAGTATGGTTCTTGACAGTCTTTGACAATCCGTGTTGGACTGCGATATAGTATAGTGGATTATTCTGGCAGCAAGTTTGATCATCAATGGAATTGTTCCTCACAAGTATATATATACTAGTAATATGCCCGTGCGTTGCAACGGGAGTTAAAATAATTGTGTGATTGACAAATTAAAGTTTAGCTTGCATATTACTATAAATATTAAACCCTCTTTAGTTTGTGCTCTATATACTTTTGTCTATTGGGCAATAAAAAAAATGTTAGTGTACAATACATTATTTTTGTTAGCATTCTACCCGTCTCGGTTCTCCTCTTTGACTCACTCTCTCTGTTCCCTTACGACATATAATATGTCCGATTTTCTTAACGTGTCTCCTACTGTGACACCCCAGATGTCACTTAAAATCCACTGATGAAATTAATCCTCAGAAAATATATCCTTATATAAACCAATGTCACTATTGAGTTAAAAATCACCCTTAACCTCTGCAAAAATTTTGGTGAATTTCTGAATGATTTTGTTAAATGAGGAGTTTTTTATCTCAGTACCAAAATCTTTGTCAAGTAGGTAAAAATTTCAACTAACCTTTCTAAAACCAGCAAATTCTTAATATAACCATAATAATGTTATTGCATGGCAATTAATGTCACTTCAAAACAAAATTTTGAGATTTTATCAGCATTTTTAGAAAATATTTAAACCCTTAAAAATTCAAACAAAGTTGTTTTGAAGTAAAAATCCACAAAAGTTTTTAGAGGTCGAATTAGGACTTCTTACAATAAAAAATTGTTACAATTAATGTCCCGAGTGCCCACAAAAATTTTTAAAATTTTATAAACTCAGGAAGTATAGTTTCTGTTTGAATCTAGAGACGAGTGTTTGAAATATTGCAATAATTTAAAAAAAAAGATTTCGGTGCAGGGCCTGCCGCATCGCCGCGGCGGCCAACCGGCGCGCCGCAGTGGCGTAGGCTGCGGCAGACGCCGGCGCGCACTCCTTTTCTCCCGCCCTGTCCCATCTTCGGTCGGGAATCCCGCCTTTCCTCTCTCCCTTCCCCTCTTCCGCTCCATCTTTTCTTCCCATACTCACGCAACGCCGTTCGCGCCCGCCAATCGTCACTGCCGGTCGCCTGCACTTGCCCGCCGCTCCCGCCGCGTGACTCTTTAAGTCCTTGCGCGCGCGCATACTTGAGCAAGCTCTAAGCAAGCCAACAACACACCAACGCCGCTTCCCCTACTTCTTTTCTTCCTCCGCGCGCGACTATGCTGACCGCCATTGCCGCTGTTGCCCTCCTCACGTGGACAGTGTCGCTCTGTGCTCCCTGCGCTCCATCACCGTGGCGTCTAGACTTCCCTCAACCCCCCTTCAGCTTTTAGAGCAACAACACCTCCTCCGGTCCACTCCATCACGGGAACGCCGTCATTGTCAACCTCGGTCTGGAGCGCCCCGCCGCTAAGGTTTTCATCGATTCCTCCTTCTCAAGGTTTTCAGCTTGTGATTTCTCGATTTCGCCTCATATATTATAATGTAATGAAAAATAATATAATTATAAAATTTATAGCTATACATTTTACTCTTACTTTTTGGACAAACTAAATTTTATATATAAGAAACACAAACTACTAATTTGTGCTATTATATGTGGTAGATGTGATGATGGTTTAACCCGTAGGATTATTTTATTCTATTTTGCTGTAGATGCCACCGCACCTCATCTCAATAGTCCAGGTAGGGATGAAATAGCCGGAATAGCAAAAATAAATATCAGAAACACGCAAAAAATGGTAATGATGTTAGAAATATTGAGCGTAGATATGTGATTAAACCTTGGGCATCGGACATCTTCTTCGACCCATCGAATCTTAAAGTATACAATTTTTTGTAAATACTATAAGTTATAGGTGCAACTTTAAGTAATACAGTACTCCTGAAAAAAACAAGCAATATAGTACAAGACATGAACTGTGTGAACATAATAGAAAAAAGAGAAGGGATTTGTTTGCAAAATAGTCAAGAGCTTATCCGTTCACCCGTTGCTCCTCCAGCAGTATCTTTATCCACACGGTTCCACAAACTTCTTCCACCTCAGCTCCTCTTTTGACTCACCATGTAGCGCTCCCGGTCGTCATCCCAATCTCGTGTGCTCCATTTGTGGCATCGCTGGCAACAGGCCAACAGCAATTCGTTGGCCATGTACCAGCAAGTACTCTTCGTCGGTGTCGCCCTGCCATGGCGCGCGGCAGCAGTGCACCGGTGAGCAGTCTCCGTATACGGCGTCGTTGTGGCAATTCGTGCAGGAAGGGCAGCGGCCGTTGTAGCCCGCGAGCAGTCGGTTGTTGTGCCGTGCTCAAAAGCCGGCGACTACAGAAGGATTCCTATCTGAATCTACGATTAGTTCCTTGGTCTTTTATATTTTTTCATGTGTTTTTGCTCCCTTTGATTCTAAAGCGTTTCGCTACAGTTTTGGAACTCGAGTTTGCCTCGATTGTCTTAGTCTTGTACATGGACTCCTTTTATCTCGAGTTTTTCGTTTTGAACTCCTTTTCCGGTTTGCATCCGACCTCATGTTGAGCCGACGGATTAAGCCGTGTACGGACGAGCCGACGGATTAAGCCGAGCCGACGGATTAAGCCGTGCACGGATCGACCGCTACAAAATTATATAGTAGTAGTAGAGACTTTGATTCTGAAGCGTTTCGTTACAGTTTTGGAACTCGAGTTTGCCTCGATTGTTTTAGTCTTGTACATGGACTCCTTTTATCTCGAGTTTTTCGTTTTGAACTCCTTTTCCGGTTTGCATCCGACTTCATATTGAGCCGACGGATTAAGTCGTGTACGGACGAGCCGACGGATTAAGCCGAGCCGACGGATTAAGCCGTGTACGGACGAGCCGACGGAATAAGCCGTGCACGGACGACCGCTACAAAATTATATAGTAGATATATATATATATATATATATATATATACATACACATATTTTTTTTGTGAAGAAGGTATATATATACTCCCTCCAGTTTTATTTTGATGTCGTTAGGACTTACTAGGAGACAACATTTAGCAAAAAAATTGCACTATGAAAAAAGAAAAAACTGGAGGTACGTAGTAGTTTTCTTAGGAATCTTCTAGCACTCTGTATCGTTCGAACATGCTGTCATCCTCTGGATAATGGAATCAAGTTGAACCGTTCTGTTTCCTGAACAGAATAGGATGGAAATAAATTCTATGAAATGAATACAGATCCATGTGAAATTCTTGCGTGGGAGAGGAGGATGCCTCAATGGCCTGCGCTCTGCAATCTTCAGTCGTTTTTTTCCGTTCAAACTCTCCACAGTGGTCAGGGCAGATCTGATACAGAGATCTTTGACAGGTGGGGCTTCTACATCCTCCCCACCTCATACGCCCGCGCACCGCCCGGCATCGCCCTCGCGTACGCGAGGCGTAGCCGGCTCTCGCATAACAGGCGTATGCGGCCACGCGCTTTCTCTCTAGCTCTGCTCGTCTCGTTTAGTGGGCCATGTGGACAGCTTTCGTCCGGCCCTGGAACCGCTGGCTTACGAGTCATGTCCCAACACGTTTTCGTTTCATCTTGCTGCTAAACTTTTTTGTTAAACATTTGATTCAAAAATGGAACCTAGCAAATAACAAACTGATGTTTCTATTTATGTTTGATAAATATTATTCCGACTACTTATTTTGTTTCATGTTTAATAAATATTGTTCCAGCTACTATCTTTATTTGTTACATATTTTACCTTGGCTTCATTTGTTCCTTGTTTGAAAAAGTTGTTCTAACTATTGTTTTCATTTTTTTTGTCTTTGAACAAAAAATGTTCTAGTTATTGTTTTTATTTGTTTTTTGTTTGAATCAAAATTTGTTTCCAACTATTATTTTTATTTGTTCTTCGTTTGATCTGCAATTGTTCTAGCTACTACTTTTATTGTTCTATGTATGAACAAAATTGTTCTAAGTATTATTTTTATTTGTTTCATGTTTGTACAAAAATTGTTCTAGTTATTGTTATTGTTTTATAATTCTCCGTTTGAATCAAAATTGTTCCGACTATTGGTTTATTTGTTCCTTGTTTGACCTAGCATTGTTCTATCTACTGTTTTTTTTGTTCTATATATGAACAAAATTATTTCATGTATTATTTTTATTTGCTTCTTATTTTAGCGGAAATTATTGTACTACTGTATTTGTTCTACATTTTTTTAAAAAGTTCTAGCTATTGTTTTGATTTATATTACATTTGAGCAAATATTCTTCTAAGTAAAGTTACCCACTAAGTTGTAAGTAAAGTTACCCACTAAGTTGTCCGGGCGCTCAAATGAAAACCGCGAGTCTTTAAAGAAAAAGAAAAAAGGATAACCGCGAGTCCATGACGTGACCTTGCGGGCTAGATGGGGACCACACATAGCAGGTATGCGCGCGAAATCGGTGTGGAGGCCGTGTGGAGTGCGCGAGAGGCGGTCTGGCCCTCGCGCATGCGAGGTTGATCCGTCCCCCCCCGCGCACGGTGCCGTGCCTTCGCCCTTGCCCTTGCCCCTTGATGGTGGTCACCAATCACCAGTCACCACCCGCTAACCGCCGCGCGCCGCGGACAACGCCACTGGTAAAAAAGAAAGAAAAATCTCAATACGGACTCGCCACCGAACAGCGGAATCGTCTCCGCCGCGCCGTCTCCGCATTCCCCAGCCCGAGCTGAAACCCAAGCGTCTCTAGAAGCCTCAGAAGCGGGGAGAG
Organism: Oropetium thomaeum; assembly: GCA_001182835.1. Taxonomy (NCBI): domain Eukaryota; kingdom Viridiplantae; phylum Streptophyta; class Magnoliopsida; order Poales; family Poaceae; genus Oropetium; species Oropetium thomaeum. The sequence continues at coordinate 859,698 of LFJQ01000012.1, forward strand.
CCCGGCCGTCCGCGGCGGCGCCTCCCACCCAAATTTAGCAGTCGATCAGGGCGCGGATCGCGCGCCACGGAAGCGTAGCCTGCCTGCCTGCCTGGGCGTGGGCAGCGGGACGGGGCTAGGTCCGAATGGGGTACCTACCGTCCCTGGGGAGCAAGGCGGCGCACTTCGTGTCCGACCTCACCACCGTCATCCTCAACCCCGTCTCCGAGCGCGAGACGTCGCACCTCCCAGTGAGACCCCCAGATCCTACCTCAACCTCCCTCCCTTCCCTGGCGTGCGCCGCTCCTTTCAGTTTTGAATTTGGGTGTCGCTAGCCTTCTCGATTCGCGCGATTGGGCGACTCTTGTCTAGACATTCGCTTGGTTTGGAGTGATTTCGTAGCTGGGGCGTGCCATCCTTAGGGTTTTACACTTTGATGTGTGATTCAATCGGGGTTTTAGGGGACCTCGTTGCTGCTTGCTGCTAATTAGGACCTGCTCTGCTTACTGAGAATCGTTTGTAGCTTGTCAAGCTCTCTTGCATAGTTCATGTATATGATTCGGTGGAATCAGTTGTTCCAAGACAAATTAAAACGGGAAAATTAGATATGAATGTTCTCATTTCCTTATTTTTTTTCTTGTGTTCTTATGTCATGCTGAAAACTTCTGATCGAATGTGAGTTCTGAGCAATGTTAATTGTTAGATGATGAAAATTGATGCTCCTTTTTCCTTGATGTGAAATCTGATATCTGTACCTGCAACCATAAAGTTTATCAGGCGACCTTGGAAGATGTACATTGCTTGACTCTGCCTTCCATGTTGTGACTGTAATATGTTGCATCTGTCCAAATATCTCCGATGATCTCTACACATATTTTGTCCCAGTTAGAATTTCCACTTATTTAGCCACTATCATGTGCTCGAAAGTTTATGTTTTGTTTATTTGCATGTGCAGGAGGCGGAAGAGCAAGAAACTTCAGAGAATGATAAAGATTCTGAACACAACTCTGACATTCAAGATGGCCCTGACACATCTTCCTTCAGAGCATTCTTGATCTCATTTTTGTCGTCGTCGAGCTCTAATAATGATTCAATGGAGATACACCTTGAGCAGAATGCAGACATGGGATATCCAACTTTAACACCAGTAGGCAAGGGAAACAAGGGAAGGACAGGGTTCATAAGTAGAGGGAAGCATTCCATTGGAAAACTCATTAATAAAGCTGTTAGGATTGGTGGTTTCAGACAAACTGCTGCAGAGCCTAAAGTTGACAGGGAGACTGTTAATCATAGTGAATCAGTTGCACCTGTATTAGAGCTTGAGGAATCGAAGGAAGATTTGTCCTCCAGTACTTTGCCAACTATGTCAGAACCATCTGTTTTATTGTCAGAAGTGATGCAGTCCATTCTTTATGCCTCCCTTCCTATTCTGGCCCAGGGAAGGAACTGGGTTTTGCTATACAGGTTTAAGACATGTCTCCACCGATTTCTGATCATCTGTCTCCACTGCTACACAATATTTATACTCACATTTGTGCAGCACATGGAGGCATGGAATATCTTTATCTACCCTTTATAGAAGGAGCATGCTTTGCCCTGGTTTCTCACTTTTGGTATGTTATAATGTTTCGTAGTAACTTGCTGTACTGTTTGGTGTGGTTCCACTATTACCTGAAAGATGGCAGCCTACTTCAGGAGTACGCATTATATTCATAACTCAAATTTATGTCAAGAATCTTATTTCACTTCAATAAGTTAATATGTTGTCACTTGTTAATGACCGGGATTTCTGTGGGCCCGAGTATAAACATATCATATAATCGCAGATCTTTTGTCATTATATGCTGATTGATTTCGAGACAAAAAGGCTATATGCTAATTGCTACTTTCCATTCCTCAGTTTTTTCTAAACGCTGAACATTACAGGTAGTTGGGGATAAAAAGGGAACAGTTTTTGGTGGTTTAGTTGAGGCTCCTTTGCAGCCAAGCAAGGCAAAGAAGTATCAGGTTTTTGGGATTTTGCCTGCACATTTCGTTTACCTTTTTGTTAAACCTACTTTCTACTGATTATTTTGAAACATTCTTGCAGGGAACACGCGACTGCTTTGTTTTCACGAATTTGCACAACCCCCCTATGATATATCGGCCAACCGGTAATGTGGAACAACCATTTTATGTTGTTTTGCATGATGAAATAAAATATGGCCAAAAGCGTTATGCTCCATTCTTTTTAACTATTTTCTTCATATATTATTTTTAAAAATAACTTATAAACTTTTAATCAATCCCTTACCTGCATATATTGTTGTTAGGATCCATTGTCATTGTGGGTGACAATAAGCACTCGAGAGGGCCCCAAAATCTGCAGTTGTAGATCTTTTTATTCTGTTACCTCATGTTTCCAAGCTATTAAAGCATTGCTTGTTATAGGTGCCAATAGCTATTTCACAGTGTGCTCCACCGACTATTTGGCTCTCGGAGGAGGAGGTCATTTTGCACTTTATCTAGATGGAGACCTGTAATCTCTCTCCCTCCTTCACCCTCGCGCCACACTATTTGCACAAACACAGTCACTCTTTACTGTCACAATGACAGTCTTTAATGGCATTTTTTTTTCTCCACATTATTTGCAGTTTGACTGGTTCAAGTTCCAATTCAGAGACTTTCAATAATGACTGTCTATCAGATTCCCCCGAATTTGCGGTGAAAGATGTTGAGGTATTCACAACACTAAAGCATTGTGCTCCCAGTCTTTTATAGTTGTATCATCCACATTATTAAGTATCTCATTCTGAACTTGCATTGTACATAACCCAATAAATAGACTATCTGGGTTGGAGTTAGCCTTTTACTAGTATTATTACTATTATCTGAATCAACAATCATTTTTCTCCTACTCTTCAAAAGTTTTTGCTTTGTGGATATCCACATGTTCTGATACTTATATTATGCAGTTGTGGGGCTTCGTCTACCCTTCCAAATATGAGGAGATGCTTACAATCTGCCGTACCGAAAAGCCTGGGATTTGTAGATGGTGATCATCCCCAGAATCAGTATGAGGCGTAGACCTGTTTAACGTGCGTGTGCTACATACATCTGTACAGTTTTTGGTAGAGTTGTTGTGTGAACCTTTTGTGTGCAGGACTCAAGTAGTGCTGGATACTTTGCTTTTCTCAAGCGAGTTTGCACATTTTTGTAAATACTGTAATTTTCTTGTTAGTTAGTTAAACATTGGCTAGTTATTGCCAAGGCTCATGAAACCGGCAATCAACCAATTTACAACATTTTTCCTTGTTTATTGTGTACATATCAGCTTTTGATCAGACTGATGAGTAATGGGAGATCCGAATTTTATGGTACACCTTTTGTTTCGTCCTTCCAGTTGTATGCTATTGCGGATCTGAAGTGGTATATATATTTGTTGTTTACTGTGGTTGAGATCTGAAGTAGCGCGACGCCTCATCAGGCACAGACACAACAGCATGATGAGGTTGAGCTCGAGCAACTCACGTTCTCGTTATCAGGACGCGAAACAGCACCAAGATTGGTTACTAAACTTGTGTGGTGGAGGGATTGGGGGAGAGATTCTGGTGTTAGCTTCGTGCTCCTGCTCGATACTAGTACTCTTGCCTGTGCTAACGTCACGGATTAAAATAAAAATAATATAATAATCTAATATATATATGACTTTTTAGTTATATGGATATAATATCTGTACTAACGTCATAATGTGAAAAATAAATAATATGATAACTTAATATTATAAAATTTAACAAAAGGATAATAATTTCTAAGACAATATGAGGGGTCTCCTTGCCATGTGGGGGGAGCTTGGGCCAGTCAGCCAGTGTGAGGTGATTTTCTCTTGGAGGAGCATAGCGGCGAGCGCGTATATTATTTTAGGTCTTGACCGTGTGGAGGTGACGACGACCGCAGCCACCACTTGAGGGTCGCGCGTCATCAGTCAGATCTATCAGTTAGATCTGCTCCTCCGCCTACTGCCGCGCGTCGTTATCTATGAGTGGAGGATGGGACGAACGACGACGGCCTCACAACTTCGTGTCGGTAGGCAGAGGACGCGGTGGGCGACGGGCGGCCTCACATTGGCGGGCAGCGGTGGGCGAATGACGAGGTAGTGGCCTCGCAACGGCAACGGGCGGAGGACGGGTCAGGTGGCAGCGACTTCGTGATTGCGGAGGGCCGGGCGGCGAGGGGCGGAGGACGCGGCGGTGACGATCTCGTGATTGCAGAGGACGGGCGACGGTGGGAAGAGGACGCAGTGGCGAGATCTATGATTGCGGAGGATGGGTGAATCATGAGTCATGAGAACAAATAACAGATCAGATTGGATTGACGATTGGCCAATATTATCGCATTGATACGTGGTGTAGGGATTTGTAAAATTGTATAATGAAAGATACAAAAATTAGCAGTCATTAGATTTGAGTAAATGTAACTTTATTAATAGAAAGAACACACGTGAGTCGTCGGATTTGAGTTAACTTAACATTATCGTCGTAATTGTGGGATATTATTAGATGTTGGAATTTTTTTTAGGGGATGGATGAAAATCTATAGAGTTGGTATATTTATAAGAGTAGAGAAGTAGAGATAAAGATCTATCTGAACCCAACTAGACCCCGGCTCCTTCAACCTATTTATATTGGTAAAGATAAAGAAAGCATACAAGTATTTTTCTAGTTTGGCACTTGTTACATTTACGCAACTAAACCTTAAGGTACGCAAAGGTAAAACCAGTCAACACTATTACACTAGAGTTCGAGATAATATAACCATCAAACTATAAACAATGCTTTCCTCCCTCACAGCATCAACTTTTTCCCAAAGTGAATGGATTTTTATTGAAATCCCCACTACCCAACAGCATTTCAACAGAGTAACTCGCATCATCCCCACACAACAGCGCACAGGTCAGGCGACAAATGCAATGAACAAACATCGTGACACCAGTTGTAACTTGTAAGTTTTTAAGAGAAAAAAATATTATCTGATGAGTTACTCTTAGGCCAGTCTGGTACCTGGTCAAGCAGCCTCACAGTAAAAACGAAAGCTGCTTGACTCTGCACAAACCCTCAAATGTCACAGGGTGGTAAAGAATGGAAAAGGACACCTTTCCTTTCTAAGCTGAAGAGCAGCTAATTAGCTATACATGAATGAAAGCATCTACGAGACTAAGTTGCATTCACCTACCGTCATTTATTACTTCCGTTCAACCGAAAACGCTAGACTAAAACTGACTGATTGTTTCCTGTCATAAAGGGAAGTTTCCTATCACTTGAAGTATGAAGATATGTACAGTCTTACTCCAATGTCAACTGCACAATCCTCACCACCAGTTGCATGAAGAACCACCGGAATGTTGCTCAGGTAGCGCATCACCAGGGGCAGAGTGGCCGGAGCAGCCTGAAATTTCACTGCATCGTCACTCAGCAAAACTGACTTGGCAGTGGAGCACCCAGCTTCTGTTACTCCTGATTTATCGTCTTCTTCAGTTAACATAGACTCTGATGGGTTTATCAACATGGCGACTTCCTCCATTGTTCTGCACTTCACCTGAGTTCCCTTCCTCTGGGGAGGCCTGTGTCTGCATGCATCAAGCACTAATGTTCCTGTGGTTTCCAACCACTCAACTGACAACCCCTCAACTTCATCATAATATATCCTCCGCTCCATCTGCATCATAAATCACATTAAGACAAGGGAGGAAACCAAAAAAAAGTACATCGATGAGATTAGGAAAAGTTTGTACCGCAAGCTTAGGAACATAAACTGACATAAATCTTGGTCCAAGCCCTAGAACCCTAGCATTGCATACAACAACCTGCAAAAATTAAAGCATTGCTGCAATTTAATATCTTAAGAGGAAACAAAAACTCACAGGGAAGATTATACTGATGAATGCACCAACTGTTTACCCCTTTGTTCTTTATCAGAGCCCACATGTAGAGCTTCTGTCCAGCTTCTTCTGCTCGACGACTAGCCCACTTTCTTTCATTGCAATGTTCAGCGACCTCCCCCATAATTTCTGATGAAGGAATTTTGAACTTCTTAGCTGCAGCAGAAAGTGCTTCTTTACCTTTGTCCGATTCAGCTACATCCTTACAAAATTGGAGTCCTGTAAAACATCTATCCATCATTTGACATGCTGCTGCTTTGATGACTCCATTCGGACCTTTGTGAGATTCCTTAAGCTTCAGATACATTTGTTCAGCCTCAATTACAGCATTCAGTGTCCTGTGAACAATTATATCAGGGTATCTTCGAAGAGGTGAGGTGAAGTGTGTATATAAAGGGACAGCCAACGCATAATGTGCCCAATCATCCTTCCTGCTTATCAGGTTCCCTGTGCAAAAGTATTCTGCTGACTGCATCTGCTTTGAAGCATAAAACATAAGAATATCAAACAGATCAGGATCGTCTTGCAACTTCTCCTTTAATTTAGAAAGTGAAAGGTGAAGTTGACCAGATGATGACGCATCCAACTCAAAACCATTCTTAGCACAAAATGCCTCAAATTCCTTGAACTTTCGCAGGTTAGGTTCAGGGTGTCTACGTAGTAAAGCACAATCAGGGAATGCATTAGATATAACTTCTGCAACTGACATATTCGCTAACAACATTAGCTCTTCAATGATGAAGCATGCATCATTTCTCGCGTAACGATAGCTATCACAAGGAGCCCCAGCATCATCAAACAAGATCATAAGCTTTGCAGTGTCGAGAGAAAGAGCCCCACTCTTGAATCTGATTTCCTTTAGATTTTTTGTTACCTCATACAAGCATCTAAGGGACTTGATAACATCATCTCGTTCAAACGTGCCATGTACCCGAAGAGAAGAAACAGCAGATCTAGACTGACTGGACTCACTACAAATCAAATCCTGCACAAGGTCATATGACAGCTTGCAGCATGAAAATATGATGCTTCGACCAATCCAACGATTAACTATGTTCCCATGAGGATCGATATCCCAAATAACAGAAAAGGCAAGCCTGTCAACACCTGGATTAAGCGAGACAAGTTCTTCTGACAGTCTTGAAGGCAACATTGATATCTTACGTCGCAAGGTGTAAACGCTAGTAGATCGACTTTGAGCTTCAGCATCTAATGCAGTCTCTGGATGGACAAAGTAAGAAACATCTGCAATGTGAACTCCAATACGGACAACTCCTGGAAGTGTCTCAACAGAAATAGCATCATCAAGATCAGATGCAGTAGGAGGGTCTATGGTAAAGGTCAAGAGATTTCTCAAATCTTTTCTGACTTCGAATTCTTCCTGAGGAATCGTCCAACAAACATTAGGAAGGCATGCCATGGACTCAGGTGAAAACTCAGAATCAGCTATTGCATTCTCAAAGAATATAGCATCCATGTGCGTTTTAACCTGTCCACCCTTCCCCAACAACTTTATGATATGAGCTGAGGGAGACAGACTTTCCTCATTCCATCCATCAATTCGAGCAGCAATCAACTCCTTTTCAAGAGCTGCATAACCTTTTTTGAAGCTCTGTATGATACTCTCAGGTAAAGTGTTCACGTTAACAACCATATGCGGGAATTTGGGGTCAGTAGGCAAGAGAACAATCGATCCCATAGAAAATGATTGTGCATTGTGGTTAATGCTCTTCAAATCCTGTCCAGTCCCTAGTTTTTTCTGCTGTTCCAAATCAGGTAACTCTGAAAAAGGAGCAAGGAAACCTACAATAGCATCACGACGAGTAGATTTCTTTATAACTGCTAACACTTTCCCTGTAGGACGTCTGCTTGGGTGAGAGTATATCATAGCACAAATCCTTTGCAATGCTCTTGAAGCCTCAGTCTCTGCATCATTCAAGTCTCTCCCGTTACTTTCCGAGACAGTAGCATTACCATTTTCACACCTAACAGCTTGACTAAAACCACTGTTCTTGTGATGGTGATGCATCCTGTCTGGAACAGGTACACCATTACTGTGACTTTCAAACCTGCAGTTGATATCTGCCTGTCCTTTTTTCCCACTATGACTCCCATTTGTTTCACCAACTTCACGAACCAAAGGATCCCCTCCTGCTACAACGTTTGCTCCTTTCATTCGAGTCCAGCAGGCAATAGGATCCAGTGTAACAGCAACTACATCCCCTTCAACCTGCGACGTAGATCATAAGATACATCAAGTTGTAAACTTTAAAAACCTATTTAACGTGGAGAGAAAAATGTTACAGGCATGAGCAGAATGTTAGAAGCACTGCAAACGACTCACCCATAAACATAACTTAAACTACTATAAAGTAGCACTTCTAAGGCCTGGAAAATAAGTTATGGCCACACACATAAATATAGCCTAAACTATCGAGTGCATTAGTTGTTTCTACTTTAGGATGAATACTTCAAGAATTCTATCTCAGGTCTATTGGCCAAAGAACAGAAGAGATTAGTGTACAAGAACCAACAGCAAGGATGAACTAGAGCACTACATCTGCATCAGAACACTTCAAAAGTCAAGAATGAAGATAAGCTAAAACTAACTAAAATTGCAGCTTTGTTGTTTCACCAACATCACGAATCAAAGGATCCCCTCCTGCTACAACGTTTGCTCCTATCATTCGAGTCCAGCAGGCATAAGAATGAAGTAAAAGCTATCAAGGACAACAAATTAAGTCAAAACAACACATATTAATCTTCCGCGGCCATAACATCTCCGTCATTGGTTGCCTACCACAGTCAAGTTCCAACTTGAAGTACAAGTTAATTTTAAAGCACACTAAGGGTATACATGTCCAACGTGTGCCAATGAATTATAAAGATGCAAGACAGTCATACTTACTGCGCTATTACCTACAAGTAACAGGCAATCACCGTTAAATCGATATGCCCAACCCAGCCAAAACCTGACAGTTAGTGATGCCAGATCACAAAGGAATCCATAGCAGCACTGTTCAATTTTGTCCTGGGGTTCACCTAGTGCCAAAAATGACATGTGATGGCATTTCCTGATTCCTAGTTTCCTACCAAGACAGAACACACCGGTCTAGAAACAAAGAGTATACCACTTATCAAGAAACATGCACAAGCTAAGCATGGCGTCCTGTTTCTGCATTATGCAGCAATAAATCATTAACAAATTTCTTCCAGGGCACCTTTGGAACACACCCAATCAATGAGTGCATGCGGACAAGAACTTACCGCTCTGTTCTGTGCCAACCCTGAAATGAGAACGTCCACTGGGATGCCATCAATGGTGCAGTACGCCTACAAAAACACATGATTCAAACGTTACAACAGAATCGCTTGTGAACAGTATAATAGCGATCAGCCAACGGAGCAGTTCGTGCTTTACCTCACTTCGATTGTGTGCGTTCACGCGAAACTTCCCGAGGAACGCACGACCCCTCTGCGAGACAAAGGCAGCAAACACAAGTGTCAAAATCGCTACAACGAAGCTGTAGACCTCCCACGAGGCAGTTACATACCTTGACGGCCTCCTCCACGGCCTGTTCAGACCAGTGGGGCTGGAAGTACCGCCTCACCGCAGGTTCCCCAGAGCCCGCCCTCCGCGCCTGTGCTTCCGATGCGCTCGGCGTGGGCAGCAGGGGACAGGTGTGGCTCGTCCCCGCGGCGGCCGCCTCGGCGCCGTCGCCCACGTGCATGGGCGGCATCGATCTGCACGACCTCGGTCCTGCCGCGTCCGCGTGCGTCGGGCTCGGGACCTGCCCCTGTGCTATCGCGGCCCCCGCCTGCTTGGGACGCCGCAAGGGGCGGCGACGGTTCTTCCTCTTGTCCTTCTCGGCGTCCTCGGCCGCAGCCGCGGGCGGAGGCGGGGCGGCGATGGGCCCGGCGGCGGTGTGCTCCCCTGTAGCCCTCATGGCGTAGCGTCCCTCCCTCCCTCTCTCTCTCTCTTCGAAGGGCGCGTGGAACCCTAGATCTGGCGGCGGCGGAGTACTCCGCCTTGTCGCCCTCCTCGCCGACACCAATTGGGAAAAAAACGAGGTGCCGGGGCGCGAGGAGAGAAGTTGAAGGGATAGAGAGAGGGAGGAGGAGGATGAAGAGGGAAATGTTTGCTTCGCGATGGAGAGGAGAGGAGGCGGTTCGGTTTTGGTATATCGGTGTGGCTTGCGGAGGGGTGTGTACGTGTTGGCGCGGCGCACGGGCCAGCGGCGCTTGCGAGGCGAGGACGGCAGGGCGGTCGGCGTCGGGTGCGGTGCGGTTGCCCGCGCGCCGGCTTCTGCAAGCTTACTGGCTTCTGCCTTTTGCAATTCCGAGGCCCCCCGTCGCTTTCATGGGCTGCATCGCTTTGTAAGATGCGTGCCCATTGGGACATTGTCCCTGTTCATTTTTGCATGCGCGAGCACGGGTGCAACCGTGCTGCCGTGCACGGGTGTGCAGGAAACGTGTGAGATCCATCTCCTTCGCCCGCAGATGAAACCAGTATACCGTGTTCATGACCAAGAAGATAACGTGGCCTTTGAAGATTCGTACATGCACCTACACAAGGATTTAAAGATTTGCAAAGTGATCACATTATATTTATTTGAAATACTTAGTTTTAATGTAGTTAATGTTTTAGAGTTGGACACGCTGTGGACAAAATATAAACATGAAAAACTAGAGAGAGATAGAGACATATTGACACGATGAAACTGTATTAGAAAGAAAAAAGACATGTAATTTAGGACAAATGTTGAAGACTAGAACAAAAAATAAACTGAAATGAAGGAGAGCTGCTAATAGAATTATTATGTAACTAGGTGAGTGTCCGTGCGTTGCTACGATAGAATATAAAATATTTGTTGACACAACAAAATGTAGTACGTGATTTGCTCAGCTATATCATATATAATGCATGTTGATTTGCTCATGATTGTGGTTGTAGAGCTCTCTATGTATGGTTTGTCATCCTCATCGCTCTTCTATAGTCAATGACATATCTTCAACACATAGATAATTTTGGCTTCTCTATCTACACATGTATGTGCCGACCAAAGCAGATGCCTCCCAAGTTTTCTCAACCTACCAACCACGGATTGAGAATGATTGAAGCCTTTTTTGGTTCGTAGGATTCTCAAAACATAGGAATAGAAAAAAATAGGATTGATGTTGTCGGTGTTCGTTATCGCCGACTAGTAATTTTATCGTGGGATGCGCGTTTTGGGGTTCTGATGGTTCGTGAGAGGACACAAAGAATTATACTGGTTCGGGCAATGAGGCCCTACGTCCAGTTTCGAGCTGCTTGTGTTACTCGCGATTTGTTTGTAGTAGGGTGTTACAAACGGGCGAGAAAGAGAAGGCTTCCCAAGTCTCTGGATGAAAAACGTGAACGTGAAGAAGTGTTCGTTGTTCTTTTCTAAGAGGATCGCTCGTGTTCCGGTCCTTTTTTTCTAGATGCCCCGGCTCTTCCTCCTTTTATACCGTGAAAAGGGAGTCCCGGGTTCATAGCGTGTCGGCGGTTGTGACCGTGCGCCCAAGTTGGGCTTTGTCGCCGTGAGTGACGCCATCAGCATGGCGGTGCCCTTCTAGTTCGGTGGCGTGGTGAGTGTCGTAAATCATGGACGTCCCGTCCGTATGGAGGAACGGCTTCTGTTGGTGGTTGACGGAGTGGCGCCGTCGTCATGGCCGTCGATCGGAGACGTACTGTCACAATGGAGAGGTGGGCTTCTGACAGGAGCTGTAGCAGCAGTGCCTGTCCTTTGACCGGTGCACGTTGCGTGCATTTATCACCCACTTGCTCAAGTAATCAATGGCTCCTTCTGTCAGCGGGCGTGGGAGTGGCAGGCATTTATTACCCAACCGCTACTGCCCTGCCTACTCGCGGCGTGGTGGGCGGCTCGTCCAACCCTAGGGTCGGGCGAGGCGGAGATGCGGTCTCCCGACCCTGATGCGGATAGGGTCGAGCGCGCCGATCGTGCTACGGAGGATCCGACCCCTCCCTGGGGGGTCGGGCGAGGCTGAGATTGCCTGTCGATCCAGCCCCTCGGATGTCTGCATGACATGAGGGTCGGTCGAATTGGAGATTGTACCTGCCTTAATTGCGTTGTTAAGGCCACGGGTTATTAAGGTTAATTACCTCTAGTATTGACCCTCGACAGTAGCCCCCGAGTAAGGCCTGACCTCCACGCGAAAGGGAGTCTGGGGTCACTCAAATCGGGAGAGGAAGGCTTACGAGCGTAGGCTCGCTTTTTGCCTTATCGAGTCCACGTGTCCTGCGATCCTGTATTGGATCTCCTTTTGCGATTCCATTCCCCGAGACCTCCGTTTGTTGCGGTGGTCCGTTCGCGGACACGGTTCGACTTGTATCGTTCCTCCAGCGCGTCCGTTCGCCGGACGAGGAGGTTGAGCCGGACCACACTTTATCGCGGGGGCCAAAGCATGGCGCTCGTCGAGCTGCTAACGGGAGAGTTCAAGTGAAGCCCTGGGGTCCCTTCGGGGGGACCTCGATGGATCAGCTGGTGGTCGACCTCAATATTCCCGGTTGCTGTCCCAATCTAGTATCCGGATGCCGTTCGATAGGCTCTGAGGGCTCATTGCCTTTCTACGGTGAAATACCCATGGGCCAGTTCGAACCAGGACTCGAAAGTGGATCGTGATGCCCTCGGCGCTCGAGCACCAGGGTACTGGCCGCTAGCGGGCCCATCTTTCTCCACCCCTCGCTCTATTTTCGTCCTGAGCGGCTGTCGAACCCGTTCGCTGGGCCAGCCTTCGAACTCTCTGGGCCGTTGAGGCATATTCTAGCCCGAGCTGCCACCTGTCAGTATTTATTTGCGGCAGAGGTGCGGCAGAGGCGCCTGTCGTGATGGGACGCACGGCGGCATTGGTCTTAGGGCCTCATGAGTGCAAGCGCGCCCGCCGACGCTGAGGTGGCCACGTGGGCCCCGCTCGTAGTGATTAGGAGGAAACCGCCAAGCGGACGGGGGATATAACCGCGCTGAGCAAGGCGGCCATGCAGGTCCCGCTTGCAGCGATTGGGAGGAAGACGCTAAGCGGGCGGGGTATATAACCACGCTGAGCGAGGTGGCCATGTGGGCCCCGCTTACAGCGAGTGGGAGGAAGATGCTAAGCGGGCGGGGGATATAACCGTGCTGAGCGAGGTGGCTGTGTGGGCCCCGCTCACAGCGATTGGGAGGAAAACGCCAAGCGGACGGGGGATATAAGTACGCACCTTGCGCGTCCGTTCGCCATCACTTGTCATTTGCGTCCCTTCGTCTCCCCGTGCTAAGCTTTGCCTTCTTGCTCTTGCTCCTCGCGCTCACTTGCCCCTCAGTCCTTCCCCGTTCGCCAAACTCTCCCGCATCCCCACACTTCCCTCAATGGCAAACTAGTGGCGATTCGACGTGCGGGAGGCACGCCTTGACGGCTTAGTGAAGCGCGGCCTCCTTGTCGCACGGACGGAGGCGAGGGAGTGGATGCTCCCTGGCGAGGAGACGGCGCCGGCGCCGATGGACGGATACATAGTATCCTTCGCCCACTTCCACGAGCGCGAGCTGGGAGTCCCTGCGCATCGTTTCTTGCGGGGGCTCCTCTACTACTACGGCCTCGAGCTCCAGCACCTCAACCCCAACGGGATCCAGCACATCGCCGTCTTCGTGGCGCTGTGCGAGGGATTCCTGGGGATCGCGCCCCACTTCGACCTCTGGCGGTACTTCTTCGCCGTCTCGCTCCAGACGAAGGAGGGGTCCCCACTACCCGTTGGCTGCACCTGCATCCACCTCCGCGGGGAGCGCGCTGGCGCCTACATCCCACTCCGGCTGAGGAACTCCAATAGGGGCTGACACGGGCAATGGTTTTACCTAAAGAACTACGCCGCCAGCCCCCTACCGGAGTTTACCGGCGGACCTTCGACGCGGTGCCGGATGTGTGGAAGTGGGGGCCCGTAGCGAAGGGCGGAAGCGGCTGGACGACCTCCTGGGCGCCGTCTGGCATCTGAGGGCCCGGGGGGTGCGCGGAACCGGTGTGATCGCCGCGTACCACATTCGTCAGGTGCTGCCGCTCATGACGCGCCCGCTTCGAATGTGAGAGATGGGGCCTGGCTCGGATCTTTTCGGGTCGGTGATGTCATCCGAGCCCCTCTCCGAGTCGGAGCTGAGGCAGCGGCTGAGCGACACCCTCATGATGGAAGACGTCGAGGCCCCGCTCGATGGGCATCCCCTGATGCGCCCCGTCGAGGGGAGCATCGCCTTGGTAAGTCGTCGTGCCCCTCTTCGCGGTTTCTTTCTTTTCTCGGTACTTCCGATCCTGACTCTTCCTTTCCTTCCTCTTTTGGATCATAGCAGGCAGGCCTCCTCGTCCGACCCTCCCGCGCCCCCCTCCCCGAGGACGCGGCCGTCAGGGAGGCAAATCGCCTCGTGGCCGAGGAGCAGAAGCGAAAGAAGGACGCCCTGACGGCGAAGAAGGCGAAGAGGCTCCGGGCCCAACTAGACCGGGGTCGGCTCCGCCAGGGCTCCGATGAGGAGGAGGACGAGGACGAGGAAGAGGACGAGGAGGTTGTGGAGATCGCTCGTCCCGCCCCAAAGGGGCAGGTGGTGCACCCGCGCGCGTAGGAGTCGAGGCTGGAGCCTCGGAGGTCGGAGGCGGCGTTGACCTCTGTCCCCTCCAGTTCAGCCGCGCGGCCGCCCCCCGAGGAAAGGCCACCGACGCCGCCAAGGACTTCCGCCCACCCCGAGCCAGCGGGGTCGGAGCCTTCGACCTCCGAGCCCCCAAGCCGTAAGGAGGCGCCGCGGCCTACCCTGGCGAGGCCGCGGCCTCAAGGGTCAACGGGAAGCGGCCCATGGAAGAGCAGGGGTGGCCGGACCCCGAAGCGTCGCCGCTCCCTGTCCCGGGGGTAAGTGCGCCGTGCACACTTCACCTTTCTCTGCTTTTGCTTACCATATTTTTTGTGCAGGGTCGGAGTACAGGCGATGGAACTCCGGACGGCGCCGAGGAAGGCCCTGGCGGGCCGAAGGCCCGCGGGCATGCCAAGACCCAGCGAGGGCGGGGCTTCGGAGTCCCCGCGCCCGTCGGTGGCGGAGTCTCGGCCGGCAGCGGAGCCGCCTCAGGAGCGGCCGGCGACGCCGGGGCCGGCAGTGACGGAGGGGCCGGAAGCCCTCGTTGTCGGTCCCTCAGCGCCAGCGGAGGTGGCGACGGCTGTCCCTTCTAAGGCGCCGACGGAGGGGGCGGTGGCGGCTCCGGCGGTCGAGCCGGGGTCACCGATTTTTGGGCCTCCGACGGCGGGGGAGTCGGCGGCGGCTATCGCATCGGTGGAGGGCAGCGTCGGTGTCGAGCTGGCGGCGGCGTCGACGGCACCGTCGGCCGAAGGACTGGCGGGAGAAGAGGCCCCGGGACCCGGGAGCGCGCGCAGGGCCCTGGAGGGGGTCCTATCGGTGGCGTCCACACTGGACTCCGTCGCAGCTCTACTGCGGGGCCACCTCGCGCACGAGGAGCTCGAGGAGGAGCTCGCCACCGCTCGTGGCACGGCGTCGGACGCTCTCACCCGGAAGCGGACCATGGCGGGACGCCTTTTGGAGGTGGAGGACCGGCTCCGCGCCGCACTGGAGGAGGTGCGGCAGGCGTGGGCGGAGTCAGGAGGTGCGTCGGGCCTGCGACGCCGTCACCGTGCTGGCGGTGAAGCAGACCTGGCGGGTGGAGATGGCAAGGGTGAACCTGGAGGAGGAGGCCAGGGCCAGGGAGGACGCCGAGGAAGTAACTGCCTCCTTGGCTGTGGAGCTGGCCCAAGGACGCACCGAACTCGAGAAGCTCCAGGCGGGAGCAACGGGTAAGTTGTGTCCTCGGCCCCTTTCCTCTTTTGACTTGGTAGGTCGCGAACTAACCATTATGCCGCTTTTTTGCAGTGCTCTCCGACAAGTTGAAGGCAAGCACGGAGGAGTTGCCGCGGCTCCACGAGGACTTCAAGCGTGAAGCCGAGGAGCACGACGCACTCCGGGTAGCCGTCAGTATGGCCCTCTCCGACCTGGGGTCGCCGCCGAAGTTGGGTCAAGCTCTCTTGCTCCCTAAGTCCCCCGCCTCGTCGCCCGGTCGCGTGCCATGGAGGCGGACGCGTTGCGTCGGAGTGTGCACCGGGCGTTCGCCGTCGCCCGGTCGCACTACTCCAGCATCGCCCTCGACTTGATGAGCGAGGGCTTTGCCCTTCGGCTATACCGACGTCGAGCTGGATGCCATTGAAGAGAAGGTGGCTCCCCTGGCGCACGCCTTAGCTACGAGGATGGAGGAAGAGGAGGAAGAGGACGACCCCCCTCTTGCCCCCGTAGAGTAGGAAGTAGGTAGGTTAGTATGTACATAGGACGGCGAGGCCAAAATGCCCGGTCCTTTTGTAAATGAAAAGAATAATTCGAATGTATTTTGACTACTAAAGTGTGTTTGTTCGCGAAGATGTTCCTTTGAATTCACGAAAGCATTCGTCCCCTTTTTTCTTGTTTTCGAAACTTCGAAATCGTAGGCCATGGGTGGCGTCGACGTTCCATCTAGCTAGTGAGCGTCGTTGCCGTAACCTTCGGGGGTCGTAGGCGTTACGTAGTCCGACCAACTCGACTTCACATTTTCTTCTACCCACGACTTTCCTTTCTAAGTTTTAAACACGGGACGAGGGGTCGAAGCTTCCTGAAAGGATAAGTACTCGGTTTTGTCGATGATCGTTGTAGCTGTAGCCTTCAAAGGCTGTAAGCGCTTCGCATCCGACCGGTCTTACCCCGAATTTTTTCTTATCCTCTATTTATCCTTTCTTGAAGTTTTTGCAAGCAATTGGCAAAATAAACGGGTGTTAGGGCGCACATGTGGTGCATGTACCCTGCAGGTGTAGCCCTCGAGTGGGGTCCGACTCCCGTATGGTGGGAGTCAGGCGCCGCTTATTTCGGCAGACGGGAACAATGAAACGACTACGAGTCTAGGCATAGAAGCGATGTGGTGTTCGATGTTTCAAGTGTTGGCGATCTTTTGTCCTTCCATGGTCTGCAGCTTGTAGGTGTCGGGCCAGAGGACCTTGGAGACGATGTGGGGACCTTCCCATGGAGGCGACAGTTTGTGGTGGTCCTTGTTACTCTGGACGCAACGAAGGATGAGGTCGGTGATGTTCAATGCTCTCTCCCGCATGTTCTGGTCGTGGTAGCGTCGTAACGCCTGCCGATACTTCGCCGATCCGAGAAGCGCCACGTCCCGTGCCTTGTCGAGCTGATCCATGGCGTCCTCGAGGGACGTCTGGTTCCCTTTGTCGTTGTACGCTTTGACCCTCGGCGCGCCGTTGTCGAGATTGGTTGGTAAGACGGCTTCAGAGCCGTATACCATGAAGAATGGGGTAAACCCCGCCGCCCGGCTAGGGATCGTCCGCAAACTCCAAAGTACGGCGGGAAGCTCGGCCACCCACCGACCGCTGAAATGTTTCAGTCGATTGTGGATCCGAGGCTTTAGCCCTTGAAGGATCATGCCATTCGTGCGCTCGACCTGCCCGTTCGTACGGGGGTGCGCCACGGCTGCCCAATCAATATGGTAGTCATCGTAAAATTTGAGGAATCGCTTCCCCGTGAATTGCGTACCGTTATCCGTGATGATGGAGTTTGAAACCCCAAAGCGGTGGACGATGTCGAGGAAGAATTCGACCGCTTCTTCTAGTCGGATCCTTACGACCGGTCGGGCTTCGACCCATTTGGTGAACTTGTCGACCGCCACCAAGAGGTGGGTGTAGCCCCCGGGCGCCTTCATGAGAGGTCCGCCCAAGTCCAACCCCCAGACCGCAAACGGCCATGTGACGGGGATGGACTGCAGCGCTTGTGCCGGCAGGTGAGTCTGCCGAGCCTAGAACTAGCAGCCTTCGCACGTGCGCACGATCTGTGCAGCGTCGTTGACGGCCGTCGGCCAGTGGAATCGTTGTCGGAACGCGTTTCGACACGGGTCTTGTGCACGGCATAATGGCCGCAGACCCCACCGTGAATGTCTTGCAGCAGCATCTTTTCTTGTTCGATCGGGATGCAGCGCTGCAAGATCTTGGTGGAACTCCTCTTGTAGAGCTCTCCATCAACGATGACGAAGGATTTGGCGCGTCGTGTGACGCACCGAGCCTTTGTCTTGTCAGCGGGGAGCTCTCCTTTGAGGAGACAGTCGAGGTACGGCGTCCTCCAATCGGTTGGAGGACCAGTACCAGGCGCGGATGCCTCGTCAATCTCTGTGACGCTGGGGTCGGGAGATTTTGTGGTCGGTCCGACCCCTTCCCCTGGGGGGGGACTCGGTGCCGACCTTCGGTGCGTCTTTGGGTCGGATCGACGGTTGGCTCTGGTCGTGGGCGAAGACCCCCGGCGGGATTTTTTCACGTCCGGTTGCCAGCTTCGCCAAGGAGTCAGCCTCTTCATTCTGCCGCCTCGGGATATGTCTGAGCTCGAGACCGTGGAACTTGTGCTCTAGTTTACGAACTTCCTGGCAGTACGCGTCCATGGTCTTGCTGTGGTAGCTGGACTCCTTCATGACCTGGCCGACGACGAGCTGAGAATCGCCCCGAATTTCGAGTCGTCGAATTCCCAACTCGTCGGCAATCTTGAGCCCGTTGACGACAGCCTCATACTCGGCCACGTTATTGGAAGCAAGGAAAAGAAGGCGGATTGCATACTTCATACGCACCCCCAAGGGGGAGACGAAGACGAGTCCGACCCTGCTCCTTTGCGCATCAGCGAACCGTCGAAGTGCATCACCTAGTACTCCTGGTCGATAGGAGTTGCGAGTAATTGTATTTCGATCCACTCGTCTACAAAGTCGGCCAAGGTCTGGGACTTGATCGCTGTTCGAGGAGCGTACGTGATCCCTTCGTCCATCAATTCGAGCGCCCACTTCGCGGCCTTCCCTGTTATGTTGCGGTTCTCCACGACCTCTCATAATGTGATGGAGCTGACCATGGTCACTCGGTGTGATTCGAAGTAGTGTCGGAGCTTCCTTTTGGCGAGGATGACGCCGTAAAGGATCTTCAATATCTGAAAATATCGGGTTTTTGTGTCCGACAAGACTTCGCTCACGTAGTAGATCGGGCGTTAGACCTTGAGGGCGTGGCCTTCCTCCGTCCGCTCTATAACCAAAGCAGTGTTGACGACCTGAGTCGTCGCGGCGATGTAGAGGAGGAGCGGCTCTTTAGGGGTCGGAGGCACCAGGATCGGAGGCTTCGTCAGGATAAGTTTTATCCTGTCGAGGGCATCCTGTGCCTCGGGCGTCCATTGAAATCACTCGGATTTCTTCAGGAGCTGGTAGAGGGGATGTACGCGTTCTCCGAGGTGTGAGATGAAGTGGCTCAGCGCCGCTAAGCACCCGGTCACACGTTGCACTTTCTTCAGGTTTTGGATCGGGCCCATCCGACTGATGGCCGCGATCTTCTCCGGGTTGGCTTCGATGCCACGCTCGGAGACGACAAATCCAAGCAACATTTCCCTCGGAACCTCGAAAACGCATTTTTCGGGGTTGAGCTTGATGTCGTTTGCTTGGAGCTTGACGAAGGTTCGTTCCAGGTCGGCTACGAGCTGGTCGGTCTTCCTGGATTTGACGATGATGTCGTCCATGTATGCATTGACGATATCTCCGATGAGCTCGTTGAAGCATCTGATCATGCATCGCTGATACGTTGCGCCTGCATTTTTCAGCCTGAACGACATCGTGACATAGCAGTACGATCCGAACGGCGTGATGAAGGATGTAGCGGGTTGGTCGGACTCCTTCATAGGGATCTGATGGTATCTGGAATACGCATCAAGGAAACAGAGGACTTCACACTCCGAGGTCGAGTCGACGATCTGGTCGATACACGGCAAAAGAAACGGATCTTTGGGACACGCTTTGTTTAGACTAGTATAGTCAACACACATTCTTCATTTCTCATTCTTTTTCCGTACAAGAATGGGATTGGCTAACCACTCGGGGTGATACACCTTCTTGATGAAACCGGCCGCCAGTAGCTAGGCTATCTCCTCTCCGATTGCTCTGCACTTCTCCTCGTCGAAGTGGCACTGTCGTTGCTTCACCGGTCGGGATACCGGCTTGATGTGCAAGGAGTGCTCGGCGACTTCCCTCGGGATGCCGAGCATGTCCGAGGGTTTCCACGCGAAGATGTCGATGTTCGCACGGAGGAGGTCGACAAGCGTGTTTTCCTATTTGGGGGAGAGAGAAGTCCCGATCTTTACCACCTTGTCTAGGGTGTTGTCGGGGTCGAGCTAGGTCTCTTTGGCGTCCTCGGCGGGCTCAAAAGACCCTGCGCTGCGGTTGGAGTTGGGCGCGTCTTCGATGACTTGCTGCCGGATGGCAGCAAGCTCTTCTGCAGACGCGATGGTTGCGGAGGCGAGTTCGTCGCTCTCCGTTTCTCATTGATAGGCGCGTTGGAAGGAGGCGCCAACAGTGATGACCCCCTTCGGCCCTGGCATTTTGAGCTTCAGGTAGGTGTAGCTGGGCACGGCCATGAACTTCGCGTAGCATGGCCGCCCCAAAATGGTGTGGTAAAACTCGTGGAAGTCGACTACTTCGAACGTGAGGGTTTCGGTTCGGAAGTTGGTCAGGATCCCGAAGGTGACGGGCAGATCGATCTGCCCGAGTGGGATAGCTTGCTTCCTGGGGACGACGCCATGGAAGGGTGCTCCGGTCGGTCGGATGAGCGACCGATCGATGCCCATGGCGCCGAGTGTCTCCACGTAGAGGATGTTGAGGCCGCTGCCTCCATCGATAAGCACCTTGGAGAGCGCTTCTTGCCGACGATGGGGTCGACTACCAGAGGGTATCGACCCGGCCGTGGACGTGGCTGGGGTGGTCGGACTGATCGAACATAATCGGTGCTTCCGACCACCGGAGGAACATCGGCGTTGTGGGTTCGACCGCGAAGACCTCACGATGCTCGATCTTCGTGCGGCGCTTTCCTTCATGTGCCTCTGGGTCTGCAAAGATCATGAAGCACCCGTCGGCTTCCGGGAAACCTCCGTTGCCGTCGCTGGCGCCGTCGTCGCCGTTGGCACCCCCAGGGGCTTGTTGAGGCTTGCCTTTCGGCTTGCCCCTTGTAGTCTCCTGGGTCAAGAACCGCTTCATGAGCGAGCAGTCCTTGTAGAGGTGCTTCACAGGGTATTCATGGTTGGGGCAAGGCCCGTTCCACTTCTTCTCAAAGTGATCCGACGTGTTAGCTGCTGACGCCTTGGCGCCCTCGCGGTCGGCGGCCGCAACCATTCGCCCCCCGTACTGGGGCTGCCGGCTCTTTTTCTTCTTGTGGGAGCGGTCAGAGGGGCCTTCGCCGGCGCCCTCGTCTCGCTTACCCTTCGTCTCGTGGGAGCGGTTGAAGATCGCGCCTACCGCTTCCTCACTGGAAGCGTGGCTGGTCGCGATGTCCAGCAGCTCCTTGGCCGTTCGCGGACTCTTACGACCCAGCTTCTAGACCAGGGTGCGACAAATAGTCCCGAACAAGAATGTCCCGATGACGTCGGCGTCACCAACGTCCTGCAACTCATTGCATTGCCGGTAGAAACGCCGGACGTACTCCCGGAGGGTCTCCCCCGGTTTTTGTCAGCAGTTATTGAGGTCCCAGGGGTTATCTGGGCACGCGTAGGTCCCTTGAAAGTTCCCTACGAAGACCTCCATTAGCTCGGACCAACTCGTGATCCGATTGGCGGGGAGATGCTCGAGCCAGGTCCTGGCCGAATCGGCCAGGTAGAGAGGCAGGTTGCGGATGATGAAATGATCATCATCCGCTCCTCCGGCTCGACAGGCAAGGCAGTAGCCTTCCAGCCAAAGGCTCGGGTTGTTTCCCTCGCGTACTTTGGCACGTTGGTCGGGGGCCGGAAACGCCGGAGAAACGGAGCGCCTCAGATGTGGGAACTGAAAGCCCGAGGCCCCGGAGCGTCTGGCTCGGACTCCTATCCTCGTTTTCGTCGTGACGCCCACCTCAGCGTGGGTGGCGAGCCTGACCTATTCCAGAGGCGTGCTCCGGTTGGCGCCAGCGCGCCTCCAAAGTGGCGCGAGCGTCGCGATTCGCCTCTAGACGTCCGCGGACGAAGGCTTTCGAGGCCCCGTCTGTCCCAGGACGTGTCTGTTGGACAGACACGTTCTGGGTATGTGGTCTACGAATTCGTGACTGTGAGCTTTCCGCTTGTTGCGCCGCCGCTCGTTCCAGCAGCGCCTCAACTTCGCGTTGAGTGCGTCAAGCCTCAGGCATGGCGGGCTCAGGAAGCCCCCGAAGTAATGCCGCCGCCGCGGTGAGGTTTTGGCTCGTCCGCACGAAACGCGGGTGTCCGTTACCTTCCTCGATAATTCATTGGCGCACATCACCGTGCCATGGAGCGAGCACGTCCACCGGCCCCGCAACGAGCAAGTTCGCGGTCAACTTCCGCTTGCTCCTGCTCCAACTGGCGCTTGGTCTCACGGAGCTCCTCCCTCCGTGCTTGTAACTGCTCGGGCAGTACGTCGCGGGAGGGAGTCCCGGTCATCGCCACCGATGGGGTGGCGGGACGGTCGTTCTCCGGATCAGGGAGATCTTTCGAATGCGCCACGAGGCACTCGCGAGAGGGGTTGTGGCTTCCCTCGCTGTGTTCTATGCCAGAATCTCCATTTGCCTCGTCGAGGAGGTCAAAGAAGGATTCCGACGCATAGCCTGTCATTCCCACGAACTCGATGTCCGTGGTGCACAGGCTTTCGCGCGATGACGTGCAGGTCATCGCGATTTTGTCGGTGCCAGCCTGGCCAAACAAAGTGGTTGCACGCGGGCCCTCACGGGACGGCTTCGAAGAACGCGAACCTTTGCCCGATCGTCGCATTTTTCCGTTGGCCGATGCGGACGGCACGCAACGAAAATTGGAGGCGGCAATTGGTGAAGCTGAAACGCCAACCAACGCCAGGTTGCCCTCTGGCGTGGTAACGAAGTCAAGACTCCCGAAGCACATGATCGTGCCAGGGTCCATCCGTTGACGTGGTTGGCCATCGGAACCCGAAAGGTGATCAACGAAAACGCGCAAAGCCCCCCCTACCTAGCGCGTCAACTGTCAGTGTTCGTTACCGCCGACTAGTAATTTTATCGTGGGATGCGCGTTTTGGGGTTCCGATGGTTCGCGAGAGGACACAAGGAATTATACTGGTTCAGGCAATGAGGCCCTACGTCCAGTTTCGAGCTGCTCGTGTTACTCGTGACTTGTTTGTAGTAGGGGGTTACAAACGGGCGAGAGAGGGAAGGCTTCCCAAGTCTCTGGATGAAAAACGTGAACGTGGAGAAGTGTTCGTTGTTCTTTTCTAAGAGGATCGCTCGTGTTCTGGTCCTTTTTTTCTAGATGCCCCGGCTCTTCCTCCTTTTATACCGTAAAAAGGGAGTCCCGGGTGCATGGTGTGTCGGCGGTCGTAACCGTGCACCCAAGTTGGGCTTTGTCACCGTGGGTGACGCCATCAGCATGGCGGTGCCCTTCTGGTTCGGTGGCGTGGTGAGTGTCGTAAATCGTGGACGTCCCGTCCGTATGGAGGAACGTCTTCTGTTGGTGGTTGACGGAGTGGCGCCGTCGTCGTGGCCGTCGATTGGAGACGTCCTGTCACAATGGAGAGGTGGGCTTTTGACAGGAGCTGTAGCAGCAGTGCCCGTCCTTTGGCCGGTGCACGTCGTGTGCATTTATCACCCACTTGCTCGAGTAATCGATGGCTACTTCTGTCAGCGGGCGTGGGAGTGGCAGGCATTTATTGTCCAACCGCTACTGCCCTGCCTACTCGCGGCGTGGTGGGCGGTCTCCCGACCTTGATGCGGATAGGGTCGAGCACGCCGACCGTGCTACGGAGGATCCGACCCCTCCCTGGGGGGGTCGGGCGAGGCGGAGATTGCCTGTCGACCCGGCCCGTCGGATATCCGCATGACATGAGGGTCGGTCGAGGCGGAGATCGAACCTGTCTTAATCGCGTTGTTAAGGCCACGGGTTATTAAGGTTAATTACCTCTGGTATTGCCCTTCGACAGATGTGCTTATCTTATCGAATCTTATGAAATGACAAAAAGTATGAACTGTTTTTATGAGTTGTTCGAATACATCACAAAAAAAATATTAAAATTTTTAGATTACATGTTAATTTGCAAGAGAGAGCAAAGAGAGAGAAAGAAACATCATGACAGTACCTGTAAAGGAATTGAAACATGAGGTCTAGACCTCATGTTAAAATTCCTTCAAAATTTAAAGATTCTTTTGATCCTTTAAAGTTACTATAAACCAATCTTATAATCCGAAGGATACAAATAAATTTTTTCCTTTGAATTTTATTTTTTTCTTTGTTTTTCCATCATTTTTCCTTTGAATCAAAGAAGATTGAAAACCAACCCACTCACTCGACCCAAACCCACCAAGCACCAGCCAAACCAATCTAGCGATATCGTGAAACAATCGTGTCCCACCATAGCTGAAACCAGACTGCCTGGGGTGCAGTGGTGTGCTACAATAGAGCATTGCAGCCCATACCCATGTGCTTGGGGTCTACAAGTCAGGTGCTTATCCAGTTGTGTTTCCTAGAGCAAGCTAGTGCTTCCCGTTCTCCACAGAAGCCAAAAGAAATTCCCACCATTTTCTTCTTCCCATCCATCCTGATGTGGGTCAGCGGGTGAGCACCTGGATAGAAGGCACAGAAACTCCTTCGTCCCTGTCCTCTTCTCCGGCTATCGCCATCTTCTTCAGTCGAGATAGCAGTCGTTTTCTTCACCCGAGGTAGCTGCCCTGTAGTAAAACATCAGCGCGAAGGAGCGCTCGGGTTGGGTGCGCCCGATGCCTACTCTGCGCCGGCGAGCAGCTACTCGACGCCATCGACTGGTGCTCTGCCATGTCCTCCCGCACCATCAGAGGCCTGCGTGGTGGTGGACACGGTGAGGAGGCTGGGTTCTCGACCGGCACCTGCATTGCGGCGGGCACGATGAGGCTGTATTATTCCTTCTCTCACGTCATAAGTCGATGTCGCCGCAGAGACATTGTAGATCTCAGGGCTCATCCATGTCTTCTTCATTGATTTGAGTTTGAGTTCGTGTTTAATTCGAGGTGTTTGAGTTCCTACCAGTAATGACGAGGCAAAACGGAGTCTAAATCAAAATGTGAGCCATTTTTCGACATTGGAGTCTAGAGTCCTGTCTTTTTTCCTATTGCGTGTTAAAATTGGAATCCTTTCTTTGATTTTCTTGATTGCGTAACTTAGCGCGTTCTTTTGTCTGAGCTTTGGTGAGCCGAAAAGGTACGTACGGACGACCACATCACATTTACTATGTAGTAGAGATAATATTATAATTATGAAAATCTTGATCAAGTCTGATTTTTTTTTCTTTTTGAAACCATTGATCAAGTCTGATTGAAAAAGGTGAAAAATGTTTCCCCAGCCCGCGCTTGCAACACGGGCTCCATCCATTTGAACGAGTGGCACCACGGCCCTTGATGATCATAGGCCCACCAAGACAGCCAGATAAACCACCCCATTCATCGATCTCCCCTTATCCCTTCGAGCCCAACCGCGACTGAACGCGAGCGCAGGGAAAGAACAATGGCGACGATGTCCCTCGCCGCTGCCTCATCCTCACCCCTCATCTCCACTCCCCGTGGCGTCGCTGCCCCCGCGCAGCGGACGGCCTTCCTCGGACTCCGTACAGTTGGCGCGCCGGCAACGCGATTCTTCTCTGGACTGGCGGCGGCGCCGCTGCCCGCGGGGAGGGGCGCAGCGGCCGCGTTGGTGCCGATGGCGAAGAGGGAGCAGGAGCTGGAGGAGATTCGGGCCATGCCAACGGAACAGCTGGAGGAAGAGGTTGTGGACCTCAAGGGAGAGCTCTTCCTGCTCCGCCTCAAGCGCTCCGCTCGCCAGGAGTTCAAGAACAGCGAGTTCAGCCGCATGCGCAAGAGGGTATATTTCCTCGCTCCATTGCTTATTGATCGATATTTTGAGTCTTGTTTGCGAAGTTATCAAATTCATCTGGGAAGTGGCATCCCTTGGAGGAAATGTGGTGGACATCCGATGAATAAAATGATATATTATATTCTTTTGCCAAACAATTTTGGTACCTGAAGAGTCATATAATCTGTCCGATATGTTAACTATCACCATTGCTTTAGTTGATTATAATACACTCTTCAATTCAATTTTAAAGAGTTGCAAAGGGGCCAGAACTCTTTTTCCTTCACAAATGATATTGAAATACAGATAGCAGAGTTTTGCAAGTGGGATTGGCTATAACATAGTTCACGTATACGAGACAAACTGCATGGCTTATAAATAATGCGCTTAAGATCTTAGAACTTGCACTAAGATGATATCAAGTTAATATTCTCTTTGCACTTCCTACTCTGTTTCTTTTCCTCAGTGGAAACATGTCCTCAGAATTGTTTATTTACTGTCATTGTCTTCTTTATATCAGATTGCTCGTATGCTAACTGTGAAAAGAGAGAGGGAGATTGAACAAGGAATAAACAAAAGATTATCTAGGAAGCTTGATAGGAAATGGAAGCAGAGTATTGTGGTGAGACCTCCACCATCTCTAAAGGAGAACAAAGAGGCATAGAAAGCAGCAAAGAAGAGCAATCTGCAAAATCCATGCCATGCAAATGTTGCAGGAAGGTTTCTTTCTGCCTGTAATTTCATCTGTTTTTCATTTTTTTTTTGTATTCCTGGTTAATTGTTTGCTAAGAATTTCTACCTAAACCTGAAGTTCAGTCCCCAGTCTCTTGTAAATTTCAGTTTTGTTAAAAAGAATGTTTCCATTGGAAAATGTATGCTTCCCTGTGTTATCCATGTACGCTCTTCAGTGCTTGGCATATGAAACTGTGCTTTAGAAATGTATGCTATCCAGTCATAGAGAATGGTCGGCTGTTTGCACTGGACAGACCTACTTTCTTGTGTGCTTAATCAAATCAAACCAATGCCATCTGAGAGTTTCTCAACTCGATTTTAGGGTTGGGAAATGTTGTCTCCAATATAAATTATGTGTCCTATTAGTAGATTATACCATTTCTTATGTAACTACTTCTGAATTACTACAAGAATAATCTTGGCAGCATTTTTCCTTCCCAAATAAATAGATAAATTATCTTGGGAGCCTCCAGTACCCTAGAACACCCATTTTTTGAAACAGACCATGAAACCATTAGTTGTATAATGAGATCGATGAAGCCTCGACAGCTATAGTTTGGCAATGAAAGATGTACAAGGTGAGAAGTTTTCAAGCTAGACCTGAGTTAATATCTATTGAAAGAGGGGAATATTCATGCAAAAGAGGTAATCCTTACAATGGTGCAAACAGATCTCGTAATCCCTCGGATTACCATCCAACGGATTAATTTCCTCCTACCATCCAGCAAGCGTACTTTTATGCCGAACCCCCTATCCATATTTACATATCACAAAACAATAAATAGTCCAGCTACACTTACAACTTGCTAGAGCCATGCAGAACTCCTGTTCGCATTCACATTACTAGGGGTGTAAATGGTGTACCTTTAGGTTCACCTTTGAACCTCTTTAGAACAAAAAATGAACTAGTTTTCCAAAAGTGTACCTAATGGTTTGATGGTTTCACCCCTATTTACTCATCTTTAAACTGATTCCAGACACACAGCTAGCAAATATCCAATTCTTAATTTCTAGATAAACGTTAAGTTGGGAAATTTTCATGTGTTGTAATCAGACTCAGAATACTACTCATTTTCCATTATATTTTATTTCTAATATATTTCTGGAAACAGCAGGGAAGGAGGTTACTCTTTCCATAAATCTTCTCATTTACATCAATACATACGATCCTGAGAGAAAGCAAAGGCACCTTCAGGCACATTTCATACAATTATGTTGTATATGTACTGGAATGCATTTTACACTATTTCAAATCTAATTTTGATTAAAAGTACCACTTAGCATTGTCACAATGCACCCAAATGATGTGCGGGTTAGCTGAGGTTAAATTTAAATAGGTGGGATACTGAGAGGACTATATGAAATGTTGAACATTGGTACGGACTGACTAGTGACTAGGAGTGATTTGTCTCCTCTGCATTTTCCTTTCCCAGTTCTAACTACTCTGTTATATGATTTCTAACCTCCATTTTTCCCGTTCGGTGACATGGGAAGCTTAGCATGGTGTCCAAACTGTGGCATGGCAAATTAGCTATTGCCTTTGATTTGCTTCCTTGTTCTAAATGTCCTTGACTGTGTGAAAAGTGGAAAGCACTCTGTGAGTCTATTCATAACTTTATACAGGAAAACCTTAATCAGTTAGTGTCAGATAAAGCTCTGCTGTTAGTGCTAGAAATTTAAATTGAGTTTGTTAATGACAGCCGTCAATGTCTTGAAGGAAAAGGCGTCCATTTTCACCTGCCCATAAGAAAGCCTAGCATTTGGAAAAAAAACTAATCTGCAAATAGTTTCAAGCTGCACCATAGTCGATCTACGACAAGCACATAGTGACAACTGACTAAGGAAAAACACTACTAGTGGTTAAGAAAAACTCATGATTGATGCCTGATTAGTATAATTATATATTACTAGTGACAGCAGCGCATATGCTTTAGCTGTTTGGACCCTTCCTATCAATGCTACTTGCTTTGTGTCGCTATTTTCGCACAACAGATTTCAGTCAACTCCCTGTGGCTACCTGGGAAGACAAGTTTCTTTCACATTAGTAGCTTATAGAAGTTTTCTTTTATTGTGGGTCACTTCTTAGCATTCTTCAAGTAAACACATACAACTTGAATGGAACGCAAACTTTTCTTAGAAAAATGCATACTACATGTTTGTTTAGATATCATTATGGCGTATAAGCTTCAATGATCTTCTAACATTTGCTGGTAATTAGCAATAAATCTTGATGATTTAAATCTTTTTTTGAAAGCAATGACTTGGTTTTGGAAAGTTTTAAGATTCCATTTATTTGTAGGTATACATTGTTCAACTATTGTGCATCAAATATCTAGAAAATGATTACCATGCAATTATAATATACCCTCATTTCTGGTACTGAAAATTACAAAGTATTTATATAATATATTTTTTATTAGGATTACTGATCAACTGAGCGTGTTCCAGTCTTCCAAAGAATGACTTGAACATTGCTTTTAAAAAAATGGATAGTCCAATCCTCGAAAAGTTATATAGGTGAAGCGGTATATTTACAAGTGTTGGGTGTATAGTTTATAAGAGCATGCATTGCACTACATGAATCACTGATGCATGCGGAAACTATAGCTCTAAATAAAGCCCAAACCAAAATATGCCACAAAAATAGATGTAAAGGGGGGAAAAAAGTAGAAAACTAAAACTGAAAAAGGCAAACCAGAGAGTGACGCACACACTCAACACCAGATTATTCATGCAAACTCGTTCAAGAACTGCTGATCAAATAACTCAGGCCAACTTGGGAACTGAGTGTTGCTGTCGTCACAGCTTGAGGTGCTGCAAGCGTCTCCAAGGTTGGAAATGGGGAAGTCGGCGAGTGGCGGAAGGGAATTTTCTGACATCAGCAGTGTTTTGGTGGGAGTACTGTTGTCCCCCTCAAGGCTGCCGTTTGCAGCGTAATCGGTGTTCTGGTTGGCGTCGTCGCTGATGGGAAGCTCGAAGAAAGAGCTAGGCATTTGGATGTCAGGTAGCTGTCCAGCAGATATGTCTTGGGCACTAATGCTCTCCAAGAAACTTGGAGAAGGCAAAGAAGACAAGGAAGACATCTGTGGAGGACTCAGGAGGCAAATTTGCTCCTGATCACTGGGGATGGTGTTGATGCTGCTGGAGCTGGGACTAGTGGCAATGGACGCTGCAGATTGAAGCAGGCTCTGCAGGTACTGGAGCTTTGTAGCCTGGACTGCCTCAGCTTGCAGCATGGCGGTGTGGTCGTCCCACGGCCGCTGCTCTACAAGCTGGCGGAGGTTGGCGAGCGCAATAAGTTGAGGCAGGGCAGCAAAGAAGTCGGTCCTTGGCCGGTGCGTCATCGGGTCGAAGCCCATCTGGATTAGCTTCTTCTTCAGGTGGGTGTTCCAGAAATTCTTGATCTCATTGTCAGTCCGGCCGGGGAGTTGCTTCGCAATGGCTGACCACCTGGTTTTATCAAGTTGAATAGATTAGGAAGTGCTTTACATGCTAAACATGACTAATTTCTAAACATTAGATTGACAGACAAATGATGCCATGCGTATGCAAAGTGTGCTGGTGCAGTGCCGTACTTGTTGCCAAGGACGGAGTGGAACTTGAGTATGATTTGTTCTTCCTCTTGGGTAAACTTTCCTCTCTTGATATCTGGCCTGAGATAATTAGTCCACCTTAGCCTGCAGCTCTTGCCACACCTGTTCAGCCCTGCAAGAGGAACCACATGAGCCACATTCCACAGACCTCACTTAGTGAAACAGAGATGTATGTTACATACCTGCAAGCTTAGGTAGTGCTCTCCAGCTTCCATGGCCATGCTTCTGGATGTAGTCCATCAGCTTCTGGTCTTCTTCAGGAGTCCAAGGGCCTTTCTTTAGGCCATTCTCATCACAGCAGGGAGACCTTCCCATTGAGAGTTGAGGTAGGACTGGGATAGAGTGGTGCAGTTGGGAAGGAGGGAGACAAGCCACCTCCCCTTGGCCCTTGAAACTTCCTGTTCCTTAGGTTTGATGGCTGGTCACCAGAACACATCTTCCTCTATATAACGACTGGGAAATCCCTGTTTCCCGAACCCGGATTAGAAATAATTTATTCTAGTTAAAATGACTAGTATATCCTTTGCTCATTTGAGTGTGCCGACGTTCATGTCCATCTATAAGGACAGGGGTCTTGGTGTCCACACTAAAATAAGGGCCCTTCCATCCTTGTCGATTTGTCCTGAATGTGCCTACTATGCCGCTAGATAGCACTACTTGGCAAAGTAATCTTGTTATGTCATAGAGAGATTTGCTATGTTTTCTCAC
Organism: Oropetium thomaeum; assembly: GCA_001182835.1. Lineage (NCBI taxonomy): Eukaryota > Viridiplantae > Streptophyta > Magnoliopsida > Poales > Poaceae > Oropetium > Oropetium thomaeum. Next base: position 890,516 of record LFJQ01000012.1, read on the forward strand.
CTTATTAGTCTCATTATATCATGTGATCATTCTCCTATACTTGCTTAGGTAAGATCACCATTATCTCAAAACAATATATAACCCTTGCAAACATAGTTTTCTAGGATGTACTCCAGATTAAACGGGCACATAGATTTCCAGGAATTGTTAGATAGTCTAATCCAATGACAAAAACTGGACGGGGAGATTGTAACAATTGTTTTTTTTTTTGACGGGTTAAAGGGGGAGAGTATCCCACCTGATTTTAACAATTGTCACACATATATACAGTCTTAGATTATTCAGAATATTAATTTGTTGGTCTATATGCAATTCAAAAGTTCGTACACATTGTATTTGGAACTGCTTGGTCGTACGTAGTACTTCGTAGCACACCACCAGAAGTTCGTATATCTATTGCATCATGTGAAATATACCATTGCAAGTCAACTTGTAGATCCTAATAGTATCATCGTACTAACCGTATGTTGTTTTCTCAAGAAATGGGACTTTCATATGATTAAGCCCTCTATATATAGAGAGAGACTAAGAAAAGTGTACCAAACGACAGAGAGTTGATATTTGGGATTGTTTAATGGTTATGCAGAAACTTGACTTTAATCATCTTTCACACGTAAAGTAAATGCATTGATTAGGTAGGTATCTGCATCATCTGTTGCTGACATGAAAATATATGGTTGTATATATTTTCCGTGATATTATTCTGAAAAAAAAATGGAACATATATAGTTCAGAGAAGAGAAGCTTCTAAACATACATGACTCAGCTGTAGCCTGCGCTCATAGATATTGCTGGTGTGTGCCGTGTGCGGGTTTTTTTGCTCTTCAGAACTTTGACTCTATTTCCATCTATACTTTATATGTACTTTTGACAATATATACAGCAAAATAAGCATATATCCACTTGCTGGAACCTGCTCTGTATGACTGAAAACCAGGTCGCTGAACTGCACCCAAACTATATCCGATCGAACGCAGCGTGTGAGCCCTCAGATCTTCTACTAACAAAAGAACACAGAACTGCGCGGAGATCGTGCAGAAAACTCAGCAATTAGGATATCTGAATGCAACACCTAACTACTATCTGTTATACAGACACTCAGACAGGGCACACCAATGGAGGGATCAAAATGTGAGCTTGTAATAATATCATGGAGACTAATTTTTCCGCATGTTTTTGGCAGTTTGTATGCAGCTTTGATGCGATTGAACTCCACACAAATGCCACTTTGCCGACGTGCGTGTGGAGCACGATGCCTTCGCCATGCACGCAACCTGAGCGACGTTAGCACGGAAGGCAGAGGAAGCCGTGATTGTCACCCCTCTCCAACCTTCCTCCCGCATCAATAAACAAAACGCGCGGTGAGCTCACTAGCGCTCCCACCTTCCTCCCTTTCCCGACAGCGCCGTCGCTGTCTATCTAGTTTAAATCTCTCTGAGCATTTCAGTGAATTTCTGATTAAATTTCTCTGAATTTTTTTTGTTCATGATGGCATTTGCGAATGAAATTTGTTGAACAGGGAAGAATTTGCCTTATTGTACTTTTATCCTGGCTTCAGAGAACGTTTTGTGTATGTGCTCTGAAAATTTGGTTCGTTATCTGCTACGTTTGACTTGCTAGATGCTAGAGACACGTAGGGCTTGATATGACGATTTATGCATTTTTTGCGCGGGTCCCCTGGATTGCGATGTAACATATGGTCCCCTGTACTACTATTTTAGAAACAGCGAATCCCAGTCGAGTTTGTTTGGTTCAATTCTGGCGCCTTTTTCAACTCAACCTGTCCTAGTCTATCGATCGCATGCATCCACTTGTCTGATGAATAGATATCTATATTCTCGTACTAGTATACTATGTGTTTCAGTTTCGAGTTCTTTCACGAGGCCATTGTTGTTTCTACGTCTACGTACTAATTAATACTTCGGAACGTGCCGTCGTTATTAGCCGCCACCATTCCTACGTACATGCGTATATATATATCCAATTATTTGTCTGTACTATGTTCTTCTACTTGACATCTCCCTGCATTGTAATTGATATGTTGAGTTGTTGACAGCTTAATTAATAAACTGTTATTATGAGTATGTAGTACATATATAGCCTCGACTTTTTTCTTTGTGGGGGACAGCCTTCCAGATCAAGCTTTTGCTACCCTATAAAATATTGATGCAAACTACTTGACCAATACATGTAGAAACAAGATTTAGCATTAGTACGTATTGAATACCAGAATGAACTGTCATGAAGCATGATCAACCTAATCCTATATAGTAGTAGTATAAAAGACCCTATTCTGAATAATTGTCGTGCAGCAAGTAGAACTATCATTCACTAATGCAACCAATGTGAAAAAGATCCCTATATAATAAATGTAGCTGCGATTAACCAACTGATAGCAGTCATGTTCAGAACAAATACTACCTCTCTCGCATGGTTATAAAAAAAAAAACATATCAAGCTCATATAGAAGCTAAATGCGCTCAAAAAAAAAAAAAAGAAGCTAAAGATTCGTAGATCTTTGCATGAGTCATGCATGGTACAACTCATAAAGGATAGTCCCAAATTCTCACCAACTCTTTCTCTTATAGGCTGAATATATTTAAATTTGTGATCCACTGAGATCTTGCTGACGCTGGATTGACTGTTGGTAGATGAATTCAACCATGTTGTGCTTAAAAAACAAGGAAAGCCAAAAGCAGACAGGTCGAAAGGGCGTTCATGCATGGATTACTGAAGTCACACAGGACTCTATTGCAGAGCACTTAGGATCTAAGCGTAGAGCAGTTAGATGAGGGTTGGGACCTGATCGTGAGAGACAGTGAGTTTTGCACGGATATAGACATAAAGTAGCTATCTGTTTTTCAGAGAATGCAATCATGAGAATACGAAAATTCTGAAACGGTGGTTCGGAATTCAGAGCTTCGAATGACATAATTCAGAAATGGAAGTTCCAAGTTTGGGTTCTCATAATTGTTGGCTCTGCCAAATCCTTTTTCGAAGGACACTATGGTAGGCCATTGGACAACCGGAACATTGCTCATCTAAAAGCTGAAAATGCAATACGTACATCAGGGATGCGCTGATAATTTTGTATTCTTTGAGATATGGAAACTCGGAATTCAAACTGCCACAATGCAACAGATCTACTCTTACTGTCATATATATGCACGCACTCCGCAATGCACTACCATAATGCTGAATTTTAGCATTCAGATCCAAGTCGCCTCATGCATTATTGCCACAGATGGGTAGCTGAATGGAATACAGATACGATTGAGTCTTCAAATGCACACCTGTTAGTAGAAAGGGTAGTTACACACTGGTTTCACCTTACAAACTGGAACAAGCAAGTGATGACACGCCCTCTTTTGACACATGTGTGGGACAGTTGGTACAGCCAGCGACCAAAAACATCCAAGTATTTATTTGCTCCCATCAGGAAACACCCCCTTTTTAGCTTATGACGAGCTTTGCCCACCACCATACTCTTGAAGCTGGGAGTCTCGTCATCGTCAGAACCAGCCAAACGCCTCAGACCAAGCTCACTTTGAGGTTAACCGCAATCAGTGCGTTCGTGTGTGCATCAAAAAGATATCCAAGAAATGCCTTGGTTGATTTATAAAGATGGCTAGAGACATATATGTCCTTCTCTTTTTCTTTTTTGCCGCAATATTTGCCCCCACATCATTGGAGTGGAGTCTAGGGGGCAAGGTTGTTAGATATTGTGTTTGTAGACATCCGACGCTAGAGCTTCAGGGCAGCGATGAGAGTTCGGAAGATCCTCTGTAATGCAATGTAGTAGTAAATTATAAACATTATGTATTTAAACTTCTTTTCTAGCTCCTATAAAAAATACTTTTAGTCATTTATGTATTTAAACTTAACATCTACATATATTGATCTTCATCTTCATTATACTCAAGTCAAACAGTATGCAACTCTAATCTCTATCCCAAACATGTATTGAGGAAAATTGCAAGACACCAAGGGAATTATTCATTTCAGGAAACCAATAAGTCCCCACGTCATAATTCCAAGGAAGTTGTTAACTTCACCACCATATTTATTAGTTCTGTCATGGAGAGACCAAATCCATTCTACCCTCTCAATGCTGTCGGACAGAAAGAGGAGGAAGCAAATCCCTCCAAGACCCGAAAAATCCGCATGGAGAAGACTCGAAGCAAATCTAAGACTCGGGTCACTTGAGTTTCTCTGAAGGCATCAAGTTGTGTAGTGCCATAAGGAATTAATTCACATTACGCACAAGGTTGGATACATTTGTGTAGTGGTGCAGGAAAGAAAAATGTACGTTTGCACATCACCTATAGTGCTACATCTGTATGTACAAAGAAGATGGCGGACAGACATGTATAGCTAGCCGATGGGGCAGCAGAAGGGAACAATAACAAAATGGATGGAGGATTCTTGGTCCACAATTTTGCTCAACCGATGTCTTGTGCGACTTGTCTCTTTTGCTCACTCTGAAATTGCATCATCACTTGTCACTGACAACAAGCTAATAAGCTAAGCAACAAAAAAAAAAACGAAGATAAAGTTGGTTTGCTCTCTGAAATGAAAGGCCAGGCCAGACATCTTTCGATACTTTTCCCCCCTCGATCGATAGAGGGTGCCATCTCCATCTTGTCGAACGTTCAATCTGCTATCCCATGCAAAAACATTTAACAAATGTAGTATAAAACTTCTTCTGTGTGTCCACTTGCGCATTTTGGCATGTTGCTGATCTTCAGTGATAGGTAGTCTGCTCGTTAAGTCCAACAGAAAGATGGTTCCTTATGGACATGGATTTCTAACCGTCCCATATGATATTATTTTAGTAATGTCTCAGTACTGTCAGCTGTGCAGGAATAGATCGGTTGTTGCTCTATTCTTTCTCAAGACTCAAGATGGACGATGATCTTTCATTTACTGCGTCTGCGTCATTTTGAACTGTGCCTACAGTTAAACTTCGAGAAAGCGCAACATCTTCAACTGAAAATTTGTTGTCGAATGCCTTAATCTTGTACCATTAGTAACCCTCTAACGGCATTGTGCATTCTGTACCCTTTACATTTTACCTGCATTCTGTACCCTTTACATTTTACCTGAACCCTATAATTTTTTTTTCTAGGGTGCAAAAATCATATCGAAGAACGGGAGACCATACCGAGCAGTCATCCATCAAAGATGAACGAGCTCAGTAAATTATTGTGTCCGTCCATGACCATCAACTGTCTAATAGTATAATATATGGCTTGTAGGACCAAGCAAATCCGATGCTAATTTCATCCGAACATGCGAGGTAACGGGAGCTTTCTTTCATGATTAGTTCAACTCCAGCTTCCCTATAGTAGTTGTGACTTGAGCCTTCGCACTGTCTAAATCACTAGTTGAGTACTCGACACGAGTTCAAAATATAAGAGAGCTTCAGTCAATGTGTCCTATGTGTATTACAGACAACTGAGCAAGGACACTGTTTGCATACAAGTGATGGAGTGATTTCTCTTACGTACTATAGATTTATTTTTTTTTTTGGAGACTCGGTCACAAAGCAAAACCTAAATTTCTTTTTTTTTTGTGAGCTCGTGTTACAGGTCGATTACTGAAAAAAAAAAAGAATTTGCTTCTGCACTATTATACGGCACAACGTGGGATGAAACTAAGTCAAATCAAATTTAAATTACGTAACATTTTCAGCATTTCAATGTTACATTGTTTGCTGTCATTGTATCCCTAAAAAAACATAAAGAACGCCGTGCCACACATCTTAGTTGTTAACATGTTGCTTTCCTATAGCTCTAGAAATGCAGAGGTAGTAGGCCCATAACAGTCAGAGACATGTGTCTCTTTTGCGATGGACAGGGCTGCTCGACGTCAATTTTTCCCAACTGTTATGTCCAGCTTAGGAGGAAAGCGCGTTCTGCCGGCCACTAGTTTCACTTGCTGTTGACACTGCCCGGTGTCCACATTGCTGTCGTCCATCTAACAAATTCAGTCACAGTTCTCGCTGCAACTGCTACTATCTGCAGCCCGCTTGCTGCAGGTGAGAATAAAACCGAACCTATAACTATTGTAAATAGCACAACTTTTCTCTGATGAATTCGTCTCCTACTATATACTTGTGATATCCTTCAAAATGCTGATGAATCGCAACAAATGTAATCGTTGCTTTCAGGCTTCGACACAACCCCAGTTTAATAGGATAAGCAGTTAAGCACACGTGTCACAAAATTGGTCACTTTTGGGTATATAATGAAGAATAAAAACAGTGTCGTTCTAAAATGTTTGTAAGTCTCTCTATAATGAAGAATAAAAACTGTGTCCTCTAAATTGTCAAGGACGGGCGATCCGTCAGAGTACCAGTGATGACATTCGCAGCTTGACTTACAATCATGATGCACCAGTGTGCGCCAAACAATGATATGAACCTTGAACCATACCAACTTTGCTTACACTATAGTTTTTAATGCGTTATGTCATTGTGAGATCCATGACTTCAGTAGTTTCAGCAATTGTTCAACAGTGGTCTCTGGCATTGTATCGATATAATTTAGCCATTGTATTATAGCGTAATACATATATAATAAAAAATTATAAATAAATTAAATATAATCAGTTTTATAATCCGCACCAAACAGATCCTAATTGTCTGTCAGCGAGAACACACGGATATAATACAATACAGTCGGCCCGTTATTTGATTAATTTCCACTTGAGCCCATTTTATCTCGTAGCCCACGACAAGCCCACAGGAAACGAACCGCCCGCCCGTCTTCTTGTCAAAAAAAAAAAAAAAACCGTCTCGTTCCCCGAAAAAAAAAGCATTTCTCTCACTGACATAGGACCCCATAACAATTATATTTAAGCTGCCATCACCTGGGCGAATACGAGGAAAAAGACGAAGTAGGAAAGCGGTAGCAGAGCACCACTCTTCTTTCTTCTTCCCCACTCCCCCGCTGCTTCTCGCGAGCTCTCCAAAACCCTCCTAAAACCCTAGCGCCGTGCGCCTCCGGCGCGGCCATGGCCTCCCCGGACAGATCAGGCGGCGGGGCGACGATCGCCTCCAACCCCCGCATCTGGATTGTCGCGGGCATCGCCGTCGCCGGCGTCATCGTCATGGCAGAGGCCGCGCGGCGCCGGCGGCGGGACAAGTGTGCTGCGCCGGCAGACTTCGGAGCATTCTGCGACCGCTTCGAGCTCACCCCACCGCCGCAAGCTCCGCCTCCCGCCGCGCGGCAGCTGCTCGCGGGTCTAAGCTTCGCCGCCAGTGACAAGTGAGTTCCGGAAGTCCCCTGCTCTGCTGGCTGCTGTACAGTTCAGCTCGATCGCCAGTTGTTCTGATCGGCTTTGTCGTACTTTAGCTTCGAGATCGAGGGCTATGTAGCTGGGTTTGGGAACCCAGACTGGAAGAGGACTCACGAGGCGGCAAAGCGCACATCGATGGCTGTCACGATGCTGCGGAAGCAGGGGGCAACCTGCATCGGAAGGACAGTCATGGATGAGCTTGGCTTTGGGTTTGTACCTTTTGTTCTTTCAAATTGAATTGTTTTCAAGTTGTTATTATTGTTAGTGATTTTTCGTACTCTCTGTATCTGATTGTGAGAAATTCTAGGATATGGTATTATTCATAGAAATGGAATGGAAAGGGGCTGTAATTCAGTTTTCCATATTTCGTCCAATTACCTCTATGTACATTGGTAGAAGGTGGAATTTTCTCTATATTGTATTTTTGGGCTTCCCTTTAGAGTTAAGACTGCAGTTCTGTGTCCAACGTTCATGCTCTGTGGGTTTATTACAAGTCAACAATTGTAGATTTTAAACAGTTTACTTATATTTGTGCAATCATGCCCTTGAACCTTTGAATCAGATGGTTGTTTGCACAAACATCAATAGGAATTTTAGCTCTTTTTTTTTGTTTTTGGAACCAAAAGCCCATTTACCATGATTATGATAATCTCATTTAATCTTTCTGGCAGTGTCACTGGAGAAAATTTACACTGTGGGACCCCAATCAACTCAGCTTCTCCGTCACTTGTTCCTGGTGGATCATGCAGTGGTTCTGCTGTGGCAGTTTCTGCACAACTTGTTGATTTTGCACTTGGTATTTTGGAAAGATCGCTTCAGCTTTCTCTGTTATAAACATTCAACTGTTTATATAATTCAACCGTTACTTTCCCATTATGTTGCTTCGTAATGAGAATGCTGTCTCTATGTGCAATATTATGTTTGTTGTATCCTATGTGATGCATATTGTACAGAGTTATGTTTGGTTTTCTGCTGCATTCATGTATTTCTGAATCTATCTCCACTACTTGTTATGGGCTAACAACTATCTCAATGTGAAATGTTATCAAGTCATTTAGAGGATCAGATATGCAGTGTCAGTTTTAAGTTTGAACTTTGCTAGATTGGTTTCATTATGATTTGTAGTAAAAAACGCTTTGTACTTGTAATGGTATATTGATCAATTTGAGTACACATCATAGTAAGATGACATTTTGTTGGGTTATGGATTGGGTTTCTGGAAAGTTGCTTATGCCCAGTGCCCTTCAGTCTGTTGTCTATTAATCTTCTCTGGAATTTTCTATCATTCAAATGTTATATCCAGAACTTGTCTGCATATTGTCAATTATCGTTACTTATGTCAGAGAAACCATTCCAATCCTCGTAAATACTATGCGTTTTTTCAATCCTTACTTTCTCAGTGAATGAATCGTTGATGCAAGCTGAGTTCAGTTCTTATTATTTTGCTCTTTTCACTTCTCCACATGTTTCCCCTGTTATATTCTTGCAGGCACTGATACAATTGGTGATTTAAGAATTCCAGCATCATTCTGTGGCTTACTTGGTTTTAGGCCTTCCTATGGTGTCGTGCCTACTCTGGGGACCATAGCGAATTCACAAAGTTTAGATACTATTGGTATGTTCTTGCAACATTTTCGTGTTTTCTCTGAAAAATTGTACAGTTTATTTGTGAGCACGGTGTTATACCTTGTGTGCCATGTTAACAGTGGTCGAACTCCATACATATCTTTTCTGCAAAAGTAATGAGATTTTTGTTAAAAAGAAAAAGTCTATGAATTAATTGGGACTAAGCTGGATTCATAACAAAGTTTTCTGAATGTTAAGGTATGAATGACGCAAATAGATAACCAAAAAGGTAATATGTTCAGAAACCAATAGACTTCTGCATTCGCCCCGTTACAGAATATCATAGTATAGACTAGAACTCAAGTCTCCACTTAGAATGAAGGCCTGCAACTGATGTCAAGTGGCAACCTGGTGACACCTTTTTTTCTCCCTTGAAATTCGTGAGATTATTATTTGTTTATTGTTTCGATTTCTAAACCTTGTCAGGATGGTTTGCGCGAGATCCATGTGTTCTGCATCGTGTTGGAGATGTTCTTTTACCAGCTGCTGAAGGTGGAGTTAAGCAGACAAGGCAAATTGTTTTTGCTGATGATTGCTTTGAGTTACTAAAGATCTCTAACCAGAAAACTATGCATGCCATAAAAAATGCTGTTCAGACATTACCTGGATGTAAGCAACATTGATACTTAGACCTTTTTAGTAAAGCCAGGCAGTTCGTCCATAATCAACCCGTGTATTGCAGATCAACCCCCTAAGCACATCAATATCGGACAGTATATTTATTCGAATGTACCTAGCCTGAAAGAATTCTGTGAATCTTCTACAAAGTTACAAGGAGTATCAGCCTTGAAAGCTCTCTCGAAAGTTATGTGGTTACTGCAAAGGTTTGTTTTCAGGACCCCTTCGAATTTATCTAATAAAGGGTTTTGCTATGGGGGAAAGTTACTGAGTAAGGTAAAACGCAGGAGTTAGAAATTCCAGTTGTGGACTTGTGGTACCAGTGTTCTTATTCTTCATCCATGGATGATGAGTCCAAAGCTCACTGAACTTTTCATATTGACATGCTGTTTTGGGTCTCAGTTGATTAGTAAAATTCAATGCTCTGAATTGGATGATACGCTGGATTCCCAATGTCTTTATGAGGAACCAGTGCTTGCAAGTTGTGGCACCAATATTTGGTATCTAAATTGTCCCTTGCAAATTGGCAGCAGTGAGAATAATTGCTGATAAGTTCCTGTGCTTTGTGAACCTTTGTACGTCAGGGTTTCTCTTGTTGGGTCACAATCTTTCTTGACTATTGCGTTGCAAGATTATAACTGCAAAATTTTGGTGCTGTTAGGAGGACTAGTTTCTTAACTTTTCTTTATTCATTTTTTAGTTTTTCATATGTTTTCATTGTAGAATAGAACATTTGTTTGATTGCCATGATTTCTTGTACCTGAATCAACTAGTACTTTGGGACTCACATGTCAAAACTTTTCAGATATGAGTTTAAGGCAAACCATGAGGATTGGGTGAACACTGTAAAACCTAAGCTTGGCCTTGATATCTCTACTCGTGTACTACAAGCTGTGAATTTTACACATGATAACATCAAATTACTCTATGCCGTAAGAAATGAGTTGCGAGTTGCTCTCAAGAATCTTCTTAAGGTTGTCTTCTGCTTAAACCCTTCCATTAATTACATTTTTTACTGACACTTGCAAGTTATGTCTCCATTTCTAAAAATTTCATGCTGCAGTGAGTATTATTGAGAGTGAATTGTGTAGTACTTGGGCACGTCAATGTGTTGTTTCATATACGATTTTGATTCTTTGAATAATGAACTTGTAATGATTAATCTTTACAAGTTTACATTTACCCTTTACTTAAAAAATGTTTACATTTATCCTAAGATATAATGGAACCAGAAGAAACAACAAATATCTGTATGAGCTAATTTTTTTTATCACTTCAGGTGACAATGTTGATCAGAATCTCTTCATGTACATCTTACTGTGTCAGGATGCACTAGAATTCAAGCTAACTTCTACTGAAAGATCATTGTTAGATTGAATGAGGAATGTCTTTGATCTTAACTTCTTTCATTCATTTGGTTTCATTTAGGATACTGGAGTTTTAGTTGTACCTACAACTGCTGGATATCCACTGAAGAGGAATTCTAAAGAAAGGCTATCATCTAGGTTTGAAGATAGGATGTACGCCTTCGTAGGTATTGCTACACTTTCAGGATGTTGTGAGGTACTTATCTCCATATTTTCATTTATTTTTCCTTTCTAGAGAAAAAAACGCTATATGACTGTTCACATTTTACAGGCCACAATTCCCTTGGCAAATCACAGCGATCATCATATATCTCTTTCATTTGTAGCAGCACATGGATCAGACAAGTTCCTTCTTCGTACTATCTTGGATACATATTCTCTCATCCAAGAACAAGTAGTTTTGGAATCAAAATTGGTAGCCATATCAATGACCAATGGCGATGCTGACGTTGATGCATCAGAGTTACTGAAAGAAAAGGTGTATTTCCAGTGAACAATCTGTTTGACCTTGGGGATGCATTATCAAGATTCCATATGGTTTGATTTCCATTCGGGCCCGTTTGGATGTTGGAATTGAATTCATTGTAGTTTAGGCACATATTTGAGCTAGCTATATATTTGGAATGGAATAGAATGGAGTTGGGGAATACAAACATAGCATGGTGATCTATAGAATCTATTTCCCACCTCCTACCCTATGAATTTGAGATAGGCTTAAAAGTGAACTTTGGTAAGTGGTGGAACGTTAAAATTCTAAGTCAAATAGGCTGGTTTATTATAGAGATTTCAATTCCACCAAAATGAAGGGAACTAAACGGGCCCTTAGGCCTTTCAGAAGGCCTTTTGACTTTTGGCTACACCTGCTAGGTTCCAGGATAAGAACATGCTTTCCATATGCATACAAATAATAACAAGTTAAAATATACTAACGAGTACCACTACTGTTTCCAGACTCCATCCTTGCAGGTTTTGCTTAGACTTTCACATTCCAGAATACTAGATATATATCAATAAATCATATACTATTCTATTCTTCTAGTCATCCTAAAAAAAGATTATATATCAATAAATCATATACTACTAGATATACACACTTTGGTAATCCCCTTGCAAATGTTAACCATCTCATATGGATTCGGCTGTAACAAATCACTCTAGTCAAGTTGTTACTGAGATAAAATGATGGAGTATGTCATGCTTGTTCGTTTTGATCTTACAACCTGTGCTGTCTTTACAGGGAAATAGTGCTTTCAAAAGAAAAGAATGGGGCAAAGCAATTGAATTTTATTCTCAGGCTATCAGTTTAAGCGACACAAATGCAACATATTACTGCAATAGAGCAGCTGCTTATCTGGAATTGGGACGGTATGCTTGCTTTCACTCATTATTTCTGTTCAGAACTTTTCTGAATTAGTACTTTAAATCTGACATTTAATATTATGCAGTATAAAACAAGCTGAAGCAGATTGTGATCGGGCTTTACTGTTGGATAGAAAGGTTAGGGGTCTCCTTTATATCTATTTCAAGGTTTATTTTATCGCTCTTTTGCTGAAGAACAGACCTCTTCATATATTTGAAAGTTTTTTTGTATCTCTTTCTTTATCGTATTTATCTTAGAAGTCAAATTTTCATGCAATTACCCTAAACGTTTCTATATTGGTTAACCAAAACAAGCAATGTAGTGAGATATTTATTGGATATATCTATATGATTATGATATCATTACTATCTTGTGCTATTAAGGTGATATGAAATACTTCTGTGTGACTGAATCTTTTCTTTATGCAGAATGTTAAAGCATATCTGCGGAGAGGTACTGCAAAAGAAGTAACCATGAACTACCGAGAAGCTCTTCAAGGTACAGTAGTTTTGTGACTTTTGATTCGTTGACTATTATGTTGATCGCTAGTAACTTGCTTCCAATAGATATTGGTTGAATAACATATACTGCTTTACATTTTTGTGCATTAGCATGCTCTATTTCCCTTCTTTACTCTTGGCGGCTGGTTCTTAACATTAAATTGATCTATGAATGAGCTGTCAAACATTCCTGCTTATCTTGGAGCCATACTTGTGTTACATATCAAACTGTCTCAGATGCACTTTGTGAACAGTAGCAGACCTAGGAATAGCTCAAGACTCGGGCCGCACCATGGGCAGAACTAAATTGAGACCTTGTTTTATGTGAAAATTTCAAAATTCTCCACTGTGTAGTTGGATCAAGACTAGGGCCATGGTTCCCATGGTGGCAGGTTCGCCACTGTTTCTGAATAATCTTCTTGAAAAGCTAACCTCATTTATCTTTTGCATGATTGTTTTATGTACAGATTTCAGGAATGCTTTAGCTTTGGAACCACAAAACAAAGCAGCCCTTGCAGCGGAGAGAAGGCTGCAAAAACTTCTGAAGTGATGTGTAAGCAACTCGGCCGGTTGAATTTTTTGAGGCGTCTTGTTGGAAGCAGTTTTGATCAGGCACTTGTATAAAAAGAAGTCTGTGATCTGCCAGTAAAATTGTCCAGGAGTTGTTGAACTCGTGGTCATCATTTATAAATTTTCGTACCTCTCCCTCGAATGTGGGAGATTTTGATAGTGCATTAGGAGAGAGGTTATGCTGCGTGGAATTTTGCCATAAATATTGACGTGTTGTTGGCCAGGCAGCTTTTTTGACGACGATTAACACTAATATTAATTATGGACATATCTGTATCATCAGGTTAATATGACATCATGCAATGACACAATACAGTAACATGTAATGTATCTCAATTGGCAAGCCGTGTATATCCACATCGATCTGAAAGTTGGAAAGACCTGTGTTGAGTGCAACAAATGCATAATTGTAAATTTTCTGAGCTGGTACGTTGATTTTAGCCATCTTTCTGTTGATCTTTTAGCTGGTACGATTCACATATTTTTTGGTTATCCAAGTCGGTCCTGTTGATTTAATACAAGAGTCGCCAAAACGCCACGCTTCAATCCATGGCACCTCGTCCAGAAGAAATGTCTACAAAACTGATTTCCTGCCCCACGACAGAGTAGCGGATGACCTTAATTGCCTTGCCGGCCGGGTAATAAAACGTGATCACATCAAAGCATGATGACGTACAGCAAAAACTAGGATCACATGCTCCTGTTCCTGCAATGACCCAGAAGGCATAATAACACGTCCTACCCGTTGGCCGTCGCCGACAGAGACCGCCCTGGTTGCCCGCTCCCTCAGCTCAGCGCAACCGCGCGTTTCTTGCGGCCAAACACCACTGCAAGCCTGTGGAATTCTCTTTGTTGGACTGTTTCTTTCCTTCCTCGGTTCCTCTTCTCCGAAAAGACTCCCTACTCGGCTGCGGCTCTGCCAACAATGGTGACACGGAACCGCGTGCTGCAGTTCCGTACGCCGATGCACCAGCTGGCCTCCCTCGCGTCGAGCTTCTTCTCAGCCCTGTCGCTGTCCTCGTCGACGCAACATGGATCGAAGTTCCTGCTCCTCCTGCCGCTCCCCGTCGCCGCGGCGCGCGCGCTGTCCGTGCTCCGGCGGCTGCTGCTGCTCGCGATGCAGATGTTCGTCTCCATCCTCTTCGTGTTCCTCTCATTGCTCGCGCCGACGACGACCCCGTCTCCCACGCTGCCGCCGCGCGCGGAGCGTCGGGGATCACCGGAGGGACAGGGACAGCCCTGCGTGGGCCGCGCGCTTGCGCACGTGCTCGCCGTGGCGTCCAGACTCCCCGTGGCCTCCCGCAAGTACGAGCTCGTGCGGGGCCTCGCGGAGCGGCTGCTCGACGACAACGTGCTTGCGGGCGGCGAGCGTGTCGTCGCCGTGAACCGCTCGGTGCTCGCCGGGGCGTTCGCGCGCACGCTGCGGCAGCTGGATGGCGCGGCGGGAGGGGAGTGGCTGCCCGGGACGGCGCTGGCCGTGCGCGCCGTGCGCACGGGGATGCGCTGGTTGAGGCTGGCGCCGGCCGTGGTTGCGTCCCCGCTAGACGACGAAGGGTTCGGCGGCCCCGCGGCCGAGAAGCTGGCCGCCGAGCTGCTGTGGCTCGCGCAGAAGATGACCGAGTGCGGCGCGGCCCGCGAGGCCGTGGCGCAGTTCGGCGCCGCGGCGAGGCTCGGAAGAAGCGCACTCTTTGCCGAGCCCGCGCTTCAGGTCTCGCTGCTTCGGATAGCTGGTACGTGAAACCTCGTTCGTTTTTTCTTCATTTTGTTAGACATGAGGCATATGCAAAAAAAAAAAAAAAAAGAATTCGCACGCGTTTCCTCGGACCTGCTAAAGATTTCGCATACACGACGTACTCGCAGGATACGATGAAATTTTAATTTGTGAATTCATGATGGTTTGTTCAAAAGCGCCTGTGCAGAGAGGCTGCGTGGTCTGATATGTCATGGGCTCATGGCTCATTGGACGTCAGCAGTGCAGACGCACGCCTTTGATTGGAATTTGGGAGAAAACGACGTGTCCGTGTGTGGCGTACGAGAACGGAAGATGAGGTAGCGATTCCGTGATTGCAAATGGCTCCGAAACATAGGAACAGTGTGAATCCAATTGACTTTTGAGGGATTGTCACACCTGTCTCGCTATTCAACGCCTATAGTTGTTGCCATCCCATTAACTCGCATGTTGCATTCCTGTCCCCGTCTAGTACTAGAAATTATGGACCCCGGTTTGTAATTTGCTGAATTCACGTGTGCAGTGTTTCTGTTCGAGCACTCCAACTCGAGGGAATTGGAGGAGCAAAGCGCCGGCGGTGACGCGGCGGACAAGGGCTCGGTCGCCGAGCAGCGCATGGCGATGCTACGGTCGTGGCTGCCGCTGCTGTGCCGCGGCAGCAACGGCACGGACGCGCCGGTGCTGAGCAACCGGGAGCGGTCGGAGATGGTGGCTGTGCTGGACGAGCTGATCGACAAGCTCGGATGGGAGCAGCAGGAGGAGATCCTGGCGCTCTGGCTGCACCACTTCGCCGCCTGCCCGGACACCGACTGGCCCAACCTGGAGACCTGCTACACGCGCTGGTATGCCGAGTCGCGTCGGCTGCTCGAGTAGCGCCACCGCGCGAACAGAATGTGTATCAGATACGTAACTTATGCAGTAGTGCAACAAAATGCAAAGTTTAGTATATTACTAGTTCTTCTTTTGCACCAGAATCTTGTAGGTTCAGCACAGTTCAACCTCATTACTGTAGTTCAGTTCAGTTTATGATTTTGGGTCACACGCAGTGGACTCGGTGAACTTGTATTCAGCTGTTAAAGTTTGCAGAATAAATCAGCCGATGTGATACTTTGTCAAATCTCGAAGCAACTGGACCAAACAGGCATTTCTCAAGTTCCTAACGACATTCCATCAAATGCATGAGCCAGGCAGAGTATGAAGTCAAACATAATGACAAATTAAATAATTACAGTGAATTGCTATTTTTCCTGCATTACGCACAAGGCCATGACACATAAAGCGGTTATAATGCCCCAACTGGAATGAAGAGGTCATATGTACACTTGTCAGAACACAAGTTATTTCTGCAGTACAATGTAAACTTTATTCCTCCCAAGAACTGGACCATAACAATATTATAAGAAATATGACGAGGAAATGGGCTTATTCTAAGGAGGATGTTACACTGATAAATTGAACCGTTTACAACAGATCCTGGGTGTTCATATCCTGACCGCTCTACTGTACTGTACATATATCCCTTCAGACAAAAAAGTTACAGTTCATCTTAGTTCAGTCGTTGAGTTTGTCCTTCCAACAGCACTTGATTCTCCAATAGATACAGATGCTAACGACTTCGAGGCCCAAGCAGTGGCACTCATCGCCCCCTCCTGCAAATTCCCTCTCTTAGAAGGGTATAGCCTATGAAACTTCTGTCTTGCTTGCTCAAGATAGGTGAGGAAATATCCTTGCACACCCATCAAGTTTGCAAACAGACCGTGTCTCCTCCATGTCCATCTCGCAAAGGAATCCATTTTTGGATAGAGAAGATACAACAACCTCAAAATTACAAAAGCTGTCGCCAGTGCCAGATAAGTATCCTGCTGTAATATTTTCTCAGGTGAACGAGCCCACCAGAATGGACAGTTTTCCGGCTCAGCATCATTTTCATGCTCAATATCATCTAAAGAAGGTACCATGGCCTCCCCTGCAGTTGATGTCACCGAAGCATTGATACCTTCATCACATAAATTTAACCATATGTAAGAAAAACAAGACATTCACAAAAATACCAAGCGGACTGTAAACATGAAGCTCAAAACCTTGTGCAGCCAGTTACTAAGCGCACAAGGATGCAAGCAAAACCAGAACAATGAGCACACCTGAGACATCAGTGTAGAAAACAGCTAATGATTTAACAGTCCGTGGTCCATGATACCGCACCCGCATTGTCGAATTCAAGAGAAACAGCGTAGGGAAACCATGAATTCCATATCTTGATATTATGCTGCAGTTCCAACATCGTACTATAACGTCAGCAACATGGATGTAAACAGTAAAGAAATGTCTTCTAAAACTCTAAATGCCGCAGATATACCTTGGCCGGATTGCAGATTCCTCGAATGCAAAGTGCCGAATGGTAGGGAATAAGGAAGCCAATGTCTCAAAATTCGGTTTGCATTCTTGAGAGAATGGGCACCATGATGCATAGAAAAGTACGGCAACATAGTCATCTTTGTTCATGTGAAGAAGATTAACTGCTCTTGCCAATGTGACCTCATCACCCTGGAATGTTCAAAGATTAAAATTCAGCTTCAGTTTTGACATTACTCTCAAAGGGGAGAAGCTTAACCTTTACAGGAGCAGTTTTACAACGGAAGGTTGGTAAAGTCTAAACCAATTAAGAAATAGAGGGTAGTACCAACCCTAGAGGGTGAGGAAAACTAAATTCATAATCGTAACCTTTTTTTCACGCTAAGAAATTCGCATCAGGAATCATTAGCTAGTTTCCACTCCATCACATAAGAAGATTATACGGAGTAACTCCGATTACGATATGAGTAAATTCGAATACATAACATTTTTTTATCGTATTTAGTACACAGTTGAAATAGCTGACCTCGATGACGCCGACCGGGTCGCTGAGGCGATGATCCAGCGTCGAGCAAGTCTCCGGAGGCCTGAGCACAAAATCCAGGACGCTAGGCACCCGGCACGCGTCTGAAGGTAGCCCGGCCGCGGCGGAGGGCCCAACTACGGCGAGGAGGAAGGGGAGGAGCAGAGCCATCCACCACGGCCGTCGCGGCGCCATGGGGCTACCAGCGGATAAGGAGGGCTCTATCAGCCCTAGATCTGGGACTCTAGAGCACGGCGGCTCCGCTGCGCATACGCTGGGCTGCGCTCGTTGCCGGGAGGAGGCCCGCGGCCACGGCGACTCGGGCGGCGGTGGGTGCGGAGGTGGGTTCGTTGTGTGAGGCTTGCGTTGTTGAGGTCGCTTTATCAGGTTCGGGCACGAATCGACCGTCAGATAATGATCGGAGGGAGCAGGGGTTCACTCACGGGGCCAGGTCTTTGTTCCTCGGGGCGCTCGATCGTCTTCGAGCATCACGTGCGGGGCCCGGAATGCGTTGATGTCGGCCGGGCCCTACCTGAAGTAGTGGGGCTGGACGCGTGACGAATCATGATTGCTAGCTACTCGAGTGTCCCTGAAATGTGGGCCTGTTTAGAGGGAGTAGCCGATGGGGTCTACGTGGCATTAGATGCGTGGGGGGCCAGACCTGTCAGTTTGGCGTCTGCCTGCAGAAGGCTGCCGAGTGCCGCGGATCCTCTTTTGGAGAGAATGAGAATCTGCGGCAACTTGCTGCTACAATACAGTAGTAGAATCTAGATTCGTGAAAATCCTGTTATGCATTCCTTATCGATCTCAAAGTGTAAACAAAAGCATGATAAATTTGACCAGCATCTGGTTCTAATTTTGAGGGAATTGGGCTGCGACTGGACAAGCATCTTTGCGGGGCTTGTCAACGTCGCTATTGTCACCGTGAGATCATCCAGCTCGCCAATAATGGAATTACGGTTAGCAATCAAGTGCGCATTACAAATGTAATACTAGCAAAAAAAGTCTTTGTTCAACAAAAACAAATGACTAACTCCATAGCTAAAACCGAACAGACACAAGATTTGCTAGATAGAATGCCGCCTGTAAAAGCATATATAGTAGCTGTGAAGATCTTCAAGTGTGCTGTAACCTGCTTGTTTTCAAGTGCATTGAAGAGCAGGCAAAGAATTGGATAGACTTAACAATGAAATGCCAATTCCTTCGGATTAAGGTAGCACATCACCATCACAGGACCATCACCCATTTGGTTGTGGCAGATAGCA
Organism: Oropetium thomaeum; assembly: GCA_001182835.1. Taxonomy (NCBI): domain Eukaryota; kingdom Viridiplantae; phylum Streptophyta; class Magnoliopsida; order Poales; family Poaceae; genus Oropetium; species Oropetium thomaeum. Next base: position 909,728 of record LFJQ01000012.1, read on the forward strand.
ACTACTACTACAACCAAGATGAACTGGACGCTCCACCCTGCACAGCATTATTGCTGTATAGGAACCTGGTATCCGCACAACTTCAGTTCATCATAGCAGATCAAAAGAGCTAATGGGCACCGAAAGCAAGACTGTCCTGCAAACTATCCACGGCAATGATTCTTGGCATGCTGCCACGCTCTGCTTATGATAGCCAGAATTCTTGAACAGTGCAGATACCAATGCTGCACAATGTTCCAGAGATATATAAAACAGAGGTGGAAACATATGACGGATACAGCATGTCGTTGCTTATCAATTATCCTCCATTTCCAAATAATTATATTGATTTTACTGGGCTATAATCCAGCATGACCAGTATATACCATCCATTTACATACAAGATACACGAAACTAATGGCTACAGTTACAAAAGGGGAAAAAATGTAATCAGGGCAAAATTGAATTATACCTATATATGGCACATTGGCCGCGATTATGTACACCGCAGCATCATCTCTTTATTGAATATGGTTTTTTTTTTTTTTTGGTTGCATGAGTAACTTGGCTTCATCTCTGTATCCTGGTAATAAAACCTCGGCCTGGAAGCTTAGCCACCAAACCTGTTCTTTGCAGCATGTGCTCACCCGATCAGCGTAATGGCACCTTGCGGTTCCATGACGATACATGACAAGTTAGCTGACTCATGTCTCCAATGTTCCAACCCAAACTTTATACTCCGCAGTATGTAGGTGGAAAGAATATTTAAGGGTTAAGAGTCATAATAGGAGTCATATTATGAGTCTTTTCCCTTGCAAGTAATAGGTTCATATCTTGTGTCAGTGTCTACTATGTTCCTTATTTCCTGATAAAGGGCCTCTGACAGACCAGTAGCTTTTCATCACTAGCTATGTCAAGATCTAAAATTCGGGCATCCCACCTAAGTTGAGTAACAATGGACCTTGCAGCTTCAATGAGAGGGGCAGTGTCACGGATTATGACCCAGCCCTGCACCGACATCAAACAGGTAGAAAATTTTAGAACACAGATATGCATGGGTTATCTTTTAATTTAAGCAAGTAGTGCTTGATATATATGTGGAACTATGCATATGCAGCATGCCTTCAATCTTCACATGCAGGTATGTCTTCAATCTTCATCATGGGCAATGAGTAATGACAATTGTAAACTATATTGTAAATATATAGTTTCTATTTCTTTGCAAACCCAACTGTCAACATCTTGCCAAAAAAGCTAGTACTAATCATGTCAATGTCTCTGACTCCATTCAGGTCGATATGGTTAAGAAACTAGAACACTACGCGAATCATTCTGTTGTTTCGAATCACCAACACCTAAACAGAACAATGCTATGGCTTTATGTTCCACCTGAATCCAAGAACTTCAGAATTCCATAGAAAATTCATGGCAGAATCATCGATTTGATTACCGTATTTGCTTACCTCTGGTCGTAGGATGCGGTCAACTTCGAGGAATATGTCAAGTGTAGAACATCTATGTTTCATGTTTTTCTCAAGTGATAGCAAGCCATCAGCATGCACCATATCATATGTCCTTGGGTAAGTTGGAAATGCTTCACACCTAACCACATGTTTAGCCATCCATCAGTTAACTAGAGTTAATCAGAACCACATTTCTGCAATGTCACCGAACTATCTGAAACAGAGCAAGCAATGCTTCCTCTACAGGAAGAACCTTCAACATGCCTGATACTTGTTTTCATTGACAGTTGAGAGTAATGACTTTATATGCATGTAAATATGCTATATAGTAAGGGAAATGTCATTGGTAAATGCAATTCAAGAGCTAGTATTAGCTTGATCTGATCTACAAATGAAACAAAAAAATACAGAAAGAAAGGAAGGGAAAAAAAACTCGATATGAAAAAAGGGGTAACTGTCAACTACCTACTTACCAGTCATGTTGAACCCCAATAAATCCACGATCAAATATTAGCGGGAGATAGTTTGGGGCATTTGTAGGAACAACATTCATCACCCATACAGATTTTCGAGCCTTGAGTAAAGCAGCATTAAACCCACCAAAGTGAGCATTCATATCCAAAACATTCCTTAACATGTTAAATGGTGGTTGTGGGTCCTCATCACCAGGTCGCTTGGGATGATCCGAAAATATAAGTGGCGACAGCAAAGACCAGTAGTTCGGCACCATGGAGTCCCAGTTTGCAGTGTCCTCAGCAAAGACTTCTGAATGCACACCTGATAATTAAAAGACCATTAATGCAGCACATAAACTGCAGGATTGAAAGCATTCACATCTTTTACGGCCTTTTTTTTATAATTCTTAAATTGAACATTTAAGCCAAATACTTACCATGTATGTCAAGTTCAGTTGAATTCTGTCTAGACTGAGATGGCCAGGTCGTGCGATGTTCGATGGGGATCCAACGCTGACTTCTTGTTCCTGCTATACATGGGTTTAGTGATTGGTAGTATGGTGATTCTGGATCATGGTTTTTACCACATAACTCGGGCCCCGATTTTCTGTAAAGAAAGAGTGTAAGTATCGCAATGATCAGAAAATCAAATTTCGTTATGAAGCCTGTATTGGTATGCATTAACCTACAATACCTGGAAGTGTAACAATCTCTCTTATTTGTCTTTTTCCACACAATTGTCTCATCTTGTTGTGATAGCATCTCCCAACAAAGGCCCTCAGCAAAGTCACGAATTTTTTTCCATTTCTTTTGGTTTTCTTTGTCACGCAAGGCCCTATGTGTATTCAAATTTGAGGTCCACACAAAGTATCCATCAGGCCTCAAAAGCCTGTCCACTTCAACCAAAAAAATGCCATCTACAAAATTACCAAGTAAAGCGACATTTAGTAAGAGATACTACTCTAGATCATCAACCATCCAGATTACAATAAATCCATAGCTACAGAACTTCTACATATGCAAGTTGGAAGAAGCATTGGTTCTGAGTCAGATGAATAACCCAAAACTGTATGCTCTTGAATATTGGGAATCATTACATGTCCAGGTGCTAACAAAAGATATTTCTACATAGTGTTTTTTTTTTCTTTTTGGTCAACAAGAACAAAGATACATGAACGAAGAAGAGTAACACATACCATTTTTGTCCCATTCAATGTTACATTTCGCACAATGCACCATGTCGAAGGAAAGATAGGGATACGGAAGTTGCTTCAATGCAAACGAACCGATCATTGCAGGTATGCCTCTCTCCAGAGTAATTTGAACTTGGCTGCCTGATGGCTCATAGTTAGCGATGCACATGGTCAACAGGTCTCTTTCAAAAAGATGTGCTCCAAAGGTACCAAATCCACATTCTATGTCAAGGACCGTCCTAACCTGGAATGACATAGCAAGGAATAACATAAAAATGAATGTAATAAGATTTTCTGTAAACGTAAAAACTACACCAAGCCTTAGTTTCAATGTAAGAGATCAGAGCACCAAGCATAATACAAGATATCTCCAATGGTGTTTTACAAAACTCAGTAATGGACCATAGTGGAGATCCTACGTTCCTACCAGCAATATTTTGTAGCATAATATAGGAAACCCTGATATACACTTTCCAGCACATTAAGCGTGTATGGCTTACAAAGGTCAAATTAAGACGAATAGACCAGCACTTTCCAAGCCAGATCACTCTGACATTAAAAAATAAATAAATCAAAAGTACCATCGAGTGCAAAGACCATCAAAGACAAGTGCTGCTAAATAACAAATCATCATAAAAAGGTAAATTAGACAGCACACTAACTTGCCTGTGAAATTGTGTTATTAAAAAAAATGAATAATCACAAAGAGCAGCTGAACGAAAATAAAGATAGAACTAAACCAGATGGAAAACCTTAGCAGAAGAAGCCAGCAAAACTCAAAGGGTGTTGAAAGATAGAGCAAGCAGGAAAGTGCCTGTTTTTGACAGGTTTATTAGATTTGGTACCAAAGGATGACACCTCATTGTTATTGACAGGAATGCCATTGGTTCAGTTCTATGCATCGAAATATGAGAGCCAAGTAATTAACAGCGTAGGTTAAAACTTTTTTACCAATGGCACCAACTCACCCCAGCCTCATTGAAATTGAACTCGTTCCGCAGCCCAATCATCTCGGCAATTTGATGTGCATAATCCTCGACACCGTCAGACATATGCGCATCAGACGGGAAGGAGATCTGGTCCTCTTCCACCATCATCCTGTTTACAGCGGGGAACCATGAAGTTCAACGCAAACGGGGGCCGAGCGACCGCCTCGAAATTTACAATAGCAAAACAATTTCTTTGTTCACGACATACCTCTTGAAGAGGCTCCCCGATGAGAACTCCTGGCCGCTAATCCGCACGTTGTCCTTCCAGATGAACCCCTTGCCGCTGGGCCAGCGCATGGGAATCCTGTAGGTCCGCGGCGGCGCGATGAGGCAGGTGACCCTGCCGTCGCGCGTGCACTGGCGGTCGTAGCTTATGACGACGCCGCCCCCTAGATCCGAGACGTCGACGGCGTCGGTGAGGTTGTAGTAGCAGGGCACGTAGTTCTCGTACTCGGGCGGGCAGACCTCGGCCTCCTTGGCGCGGACGCCGCCGCCCGCGAGCTCGCCGATGTCGAGCAGGTCGGTGACCAGCTGCTCCTGCAGGCGGCGGTACCCGCGGTGCGCGGCGGCCGCGGCCGCCGCGCCTCGGCCCCCGTAGAGCGTCCCCGCCCACGCGACGGACCCAACGAGCGCCGCCGCCGCGAGGAGCAGGACCCCGATCTTAACCGCGGCAGCCGCGAGGTGCCGCCGCCGCGCGCTGCCCCGCCCGCACCCGGCAATGCCGTTCTCGCTGGGCTCCTTAGGGTCGTAGTAGTACGCCTCCTCGGCCGCGGCGGCCGGCTTGCCGCCGAGCCCCGACGCGCCCCTGTACAGCGGCCGCGACATGCTTGGCTGCTCGCGGATCTCAACGGCCGCAACAGCGCCGCATGGAGTGCGACGCGCGGGACCGGAACCTTGCTATTCTCCGCAATGGCGCGCGCCCCGCGCTATTCTATTCCACGCCGCCTCCTCTGCTGAGCACTGCTACGACTGCCTCCTCACCATTACACTAAACCAAACCAGTAGTACTAGCAATCGAAGCGAGTCCCTGGCCGTTCCGCCCCGGATCCCTCCCTTTGACAGTGAGTCACAGGACGGAACGGGAAGATGAGAGTGGCGGATGGATGAACGGGACGCGGACACTGGTACTGGTAGCTGGCTGGCTACGCGCTTAATAAACACACGATTGTATAAGTAGAGGAGGTGCTGATTACGGAGGTAAGTCTCGTAACTTACACGTAGGGCCAGGAGAATAGGGCCCACTGTCGGTGTGTGAGAGGGCGGGATGCCGGTGGTGGTACGGGTGGGATTGGACCTGATAATTAATACGGTGGGTCCCGCTGTGTTTTTGGAGGCGTACCGAATCTACCGATTTCGTTTGACGTGTGTTGGTGCTGGGGTTCGGCCGCTCTCGTGATGCTACAGAACGTCACACGCTACCGTCGTTGTACATTTCTGAACGACGTGACGGCACCGTGCTGCCTGATTTTTGTCATATACGCAAACTGTGCAGTGTATGTTTGGACATTATAAAATTGATGATTGGTAGTACTAGTAGTAGATTGATGATTTGTTAATGATTGTGCTGGGACATTCTTAGATCCCAAAACCAATGTAGTCGCAAGTCGCCGCATGTCGTGTGGGTAATCGATATTCGCGGAGTTATTCAGGTATAGAAAATTGTTGGACATGCGTACAAGTACAATGTACTGTACAACGAGGTGGGCCACCGTTTTACTGCAGGTCCGCTTCAAAAGGTATACTATACTACTGTTAAATCGGAAAAAATATAAAGCGAAACGGGTTGCTGGAGAAACAATCCTGTTGCTCTATTAAACGGGCATGGTGAGTGACATTGCCTTCCACGTAATAATGGTTCTCGAGTCACATTCTCCAACCTTCACCCTGTGACCTGCGGCGGCTATAATGTTGGATCCCTCCCCTGCCCTGCGGACCGGGCCTCGACACCCGACACCCCCCCGCCATAGTATTCTCACGGCAAAAATAGCGAGCCGCTGCGTGCAGGCATACGACGGGGAAAAAAGCGAGCGGTTGCCTGGCATGGCATCGCTGCCTCCCCGTGCGCCGATGCCCGCTTTTGGCGAGAATCAGAGGATCCTGGCCACGATCTCACCACTTCTTCGCATTCGCGGCTAGAATGTGACCTGGCGCCGGCGCGCCGCCACTTATTTGCGGTTGGCGGCTTGGCGCACAGAATTGTCTGCGCGGCGTCAATCGCGAGCGGCGGGCCGAGCCGAACCTCCCCGCGGCCCCCGTGGTGGGCGAAACGGCCGGTCTGCCTACTCCGAGTAGCGTGGCTGTGTAATGCAGATGCCCCGAGACCCACACCCAACCCAAACCGTGGATTGAGTTGAGCCGACCCACTCCCCGGTGACGCCCATTTGATTCACCGATACTGCCAAGTGCATGTATGCTACCTCGAGTGGTTTTGGCTGAGTGCTCCTCTCGATTTGACGGCGTGCGATCTCCAAGCCAGTGACCGAGTGGGTCAGTGATGCTTCCATAAAGCTAACCCATAGTGTTTGTCCCCCGGCTTCCGTTACTTCTTCCACACCAAGTAATTATTAAGCCCCGTGTGATTCTATGAATGCAACAGCAATGTTTGGAAGTGCAGCATCCATCAGGGTGGTTTTGTTCGTGGCCGTGGCTGACAAGAATTGATTCGGGCCTGCCAGGCAGTACAACTGGTCACCGATCACAGCTCCGTTGAACACACGCATTTGGTCTCAATACAAATTTTCCAGCAAACATAGAAATATCTTACTGTTTCTGTATGCCTCCAAGTTTCCGCAACTCTGAAATTGGAAGTCGTCTCTTTTATCTGTCACATGCTACTGTGCAATTGTGCTTTGGAATGGAAGAGTAGAACCTGCAATGCAAGTGTGAGGTGTAGGGACACAACCAGAGCTGGACCATTAAATTGATGTCGGTCGTGTGAATTGCCAGCTCTCCGTTGAGTTCGTTCGAGCCCTTCGTTCTCATCGGTAGAGCTAGTCATAACTCTCTCTACTGCTTTCTGTGGCTGGCTGCACAATACTACTCACACGATCCATCTACCGGTCTCTCCATCTGGTACGCTCGACGCAATCAATGGCTCCGACTCGTCCATGTCAGGGCTTGTCCTCGTCAATAGTAGCAAGCGAGACCAAAATTGCAGTTTCAGTGATGGCAGATTAAATATTACCACTACTGCCATCTGTACGTACCACAAATGCGTGGCACATGAAGCCGGGAGTGTACATACAGTATTGCCGAATGGAATGCAGGTACAGGCTTCCGTTTCCGTTGAATCGAGAAACGCTTTGGGGGCGGCACGAGTTGTCACGGATCTGAAAGGGAGTGAGCAACGCTGCCGGACCGGACCTGGACCCGTCGTGGAGACAAAATTGAACAGCTAGGATTTTTCATACGGTCGTCCTTGTCTAATGGTAGGTTGGTAGATGGCCACTTTTATCCATGCATGTGGCATGCGGCCAAGATAGCACCACCAGCGCCTAATAATTATACTAGTACGTGATGAAATCTATTTGCTGGTTTTGGGCCAAACCCTGTGACCTCGTTTTGTATTCTTGAGTGACTAGTTGCCAGTTTGCCACTCACCAGTCACCACCACTAGCAATTCTGCAGGTTCACACATTGGTGGCTTACCAGGAAAGGGAATACAAAGCGTATCAAAGAATTGGAACAAAAAATAATTGAGTTGCATAGTGACCAGAACCAATTAATTTTGCTTGAGGTGCAGATCAGACATATATAAACCTGGAAACTCTGTCATCAGCAGTTCTGTCAACACGCATACATAATCAGAGGTCAAAGCTGCCTTCAAGGCGACTAGTCAAAAGTGACTAGCCAAATTTCAGGGGAGTATCCTATTTCCATAGAGGATGATACCAGAGATGTAAGCTCAAAATACAAAGACAATCTGCCGCAAACTCAGCAGAGAAACACTGAAGGAAATTTCCCGGAAACAAGAACCTCTTAGGGACCTGTGTGTCTAAGTGCTAAGCTCACTGTCAAAGACAAAAGACAAAACAGCATCAAAGTGAGCGGATTTAAAATATATAAAACCAAAACATATATCAGATTGATCATACTGAGCACAGAGACAAATACATACTAGGAAACGAGGCCTAGGCTCGTTAGCAGTCTCTGATGAGCAAGTCAAAGCATAGAGTTGACTGTCATTTCCAACTAACCACATATTCAAGGCACCAGAAAGAGCTTAGCATTTGAATACAATTGCTACAGACAAGCTCTCTTTCCAACGGGATAGTAGGAGCAAGTAGTGAGATAATCAGTATTTTAGAGATTAAAGTAATTCAAAGAGTGCCTTCCTTTGTTCTTGCATAGCTGTGGTGTCAACCACATTTCTTTAGGTTTCCATCATAGTTCAGACCATAATTAAAAAGGCTGTAGTGTTACCAGAACCAGAAGAGAATATTTATGTTATCTTCTAGGATATCCAAATAATCAAATAGCCAATGCAATGTTTTGAGGAAGCATATTGAAACATGTGCTCCCATATTTTGTTTTCGTCATCATACCTGCATGCCAGAGGCAAACAAAGCCTTAAGGAAAACACTAATTTGCTCCAAGATATTGTGATGTTTGATTTGTTCCATGAATCCATGTGACCATGTAGTTTAATTGACCTAAATCTGCTGAGAGAGGTTCATGTGCCACCTCCTTTTTTTTAGAAAAGCAGCAATGTCATAACATATGAAATCATTGATATCTTGGAAATGAATCGTGGAATCGAAGTATTTGATCCAAATTCAGTTCACCAGTTAAGCAAAAACTAAAAAGGCATCAGTTAAAATCATGGAAAGAAAGTTGTTATATATCTACTTGACGAAAAAGAAAAAAACATGAACTGTTGTCAAGATGAGTTTCAAATTACCCAGCATGGTTCCCTAGAGAGAAAAAAAAACATTTTCCTTCAAACAATCGTGTACCCCTGATGCTTAACATCTTGAGATCTCATATACTATTTTAATCCACAGAGGTGATATTTAAACATTCCAGCAATCAAGATAGAACATCATATGAAATCTGGTATAAGAATAATGAAAACCAGTATAACCACTGAAAAATGGCTTAAACAAGGAACAAGCATATAATTAAGTAGATGGAACCAACAGAGAAAAGACTCACAAGAATTATCACTTTTTTCTCCACAATTTCCCATGACATATAGGCAATAAGTCATCTAGATAAAACTTAAGCCACAAACAGATGAGAACTAATGATATCACATGCTAACAAAGTAACAAGTTCAGTCACAAACTTAACGGAACTAATATTTCTCCTAGAATTATCATCAAAGAATTGTCTGAGAGATGTACATGTGAAACGATGTAAGATTCTGAGCAAAAAGTGTTGTTCAGAACCTTACATATTTTCACATGGTCACATGGTCACATGATCTTGATTACTCTCCATGATTTATATCATAAAATGGCAGAACTTACACTTGATGAGAGTGAATGATATAAGGCAATTAATTAAATGAATGAATTGCTTGCAAGGTCAGTAACTATGTTGAGCATACAATCTCAATGCTCAGCATGACAACTACTACAGGTGAGAGTCAGCCATTGAAACATATTGAATTTGGTATTACTTCCTAGCAGCAGCCTTGATCCGAGAGATAAGGCTTTGCCCAGCATCACCCAAACTAGCCAAGCCCACAAGTTTTGTACCAAAATCTCGGTACATCGTACTCAACCGTTGCTCATCACCCTCTATCATAGCCAACTCAGCCACATTCTTTCTCTTTATTAAGCCATAGAGGAAAAGTGAGCCAGAACCTAACTTTCTAGCACCAATTCCAACACGCAACAGCGAAATAGAATCAGGTTCAGAGGTAGATGGGTCATGGAGTACTGAGAAACCGCCAAATGCAGCATTTGGAGTACGGAAGAGATCGTCTAAATCCACCTTGTCATCCTTAACACCATTTCTGACTTCACCATTAACATCCATTTTAACTTCACCATTAGCATTCATTTTAACCTCTCCATTAACATTCGCCTTCTCAGGGATGTCCACCTTTTTTGCTCTCCTTCTAGCTGCTCTTAAAATGTTGGCAGCCTCCCTGTACCCACTAAGCAGGGCCCCATGCATTGTTGCAGGGTACCGCCTATTTGTTGCCTCCCCAGCAAAGAAAACTCTATCATGCACACTTTCAGCCAAAATGTCATAATCATCACCAGAAGCCCCAACAGCCACATATGAGTATGATCCGTATGTAAATCTGTCAGTGCCCCATCGAGTGCAAATTGCCTGCAATGGGTTTGGAACCACAATCCCCTTGGGTGAAAAGATTTTCTTAAGTGTGTCTAGCACCTTCTCTACATTTTCCATTGGTGACATCTTCTCAAACTTGACGGCAGACTCTCCAGCGACAAGGGCAATGAGCAATGGTCCTCCTGAGACAGAAGAATAGCTATAGAACAGGAAGAATTCACCACGCTGAGAAGACTCCTCTGTCAAGTGACCAAATGTATCAATTTTGCCATCCCAGAAATCGTAAGGGAATAACATTACAACCTTGTTCAGCAGCCCATAACCCAATCTTTGGATAGCATCTTTCTTACGAGCTGGCAGCCCAGGCACGAATTTTATGTCACCCTTCTTGAGCACACCAAGGGGAACTGTACAGAGCACCATATCACCACGAAATGCCTGCTTGTCAGTGTGTACCATTGCACCATCACACCCGTAATGTATCTTTCGCACATTCTGCCCATAAAATATCGGAATGCCATCGGCAAGTGCTCGAACAAACTGAGAATTCCCACCAGGAATGAAACAGTGGTCTCCACCCATCTCGTAGGGATCATCCTGGTCCCAAAAGGCCATGGAAAGATCAGCAAGAGGAGCAGCATTGGCATACTCCAGGTTTGCCAGATGCCAGTCCAGAAGCATCCTTTCCTCCGGTTCAGCTGCAACACCATGCGCCGCCCGGAATGCCTCAAGTGCCAAGCCCAATGACACATCAACACCATGCGGCACGCCATCTGCTATCACCTGCCTCAACTGGCAAACCTTGTCGAGAAGCTGATTAAAGGCAGCTTCAACTCGAGCATCCATGTCAGGGTCAACTGGGCGACCATCAGGAAGATAAAGCGGGCATTTGTCCCGCACCTTATGTAGTGGGAATCCAAGCTGCCGTGCGATGACACCGAGTGGATTCCCATTGATACCAGTGAGCACGCTGCCTCCAAGGTCAGCAGCAGCAACAGTGTCAGGGTACTCTGCAGCCGATGAGCGCATTGTCTTGGTAAACACCCTGCCGCCAGGGCGGAACCGGCCTTCGATAACAGCCACCTTGAAGCCAAGTGATATCAGGTGGCGTGCTGCAGCCAGACCAGCAAGGCCAGCACCAACAATGAGGACAGATGGGGCAGGAAAGGAGGGCGGAGGCCGTGGGGGGAGGGAGAGGATGGAGGGAGCAAGGCCGAAATTGATGTACGCGTGGTCCGACAGAAATGAATGAGCCGCGGCGACAAGGGGCGCGTGCTCAGACCGAATAGAGGCGAGCGCGGCGTTAGCTGCGACGTGGGAGAGTGGGTTGGAACGCCACAGCGCGACGATGTGGTTGCGGACGACGAGATAGTTGGCTTGGTCGGTGCCGCCAATGCGTGGGAGCACGGCTGCTGCGATCTCGTCCTCGGAGAGGGAGTCCGCGGGGAAGCCGGCTGCGATGGCGATGAGGGCCTCGGAGTCGAGCTCCCGGGCGAGACGAAGGGAGGAGGAGGTCGGGGGCCTCCCGCGGCGACGCGGGACGCCAGAGAGATGCGCCGCAGATGAGGAGGCAGAGGAGGAGCCGCGGAGTACCCGAACGCCTTCCGTCGGGATCATGCCGGGGAACTGCTTCTTCCGGCGGCGGCGCTTCCTTGCGATGGTGGAGTCGTCGACGGCAGCGACGGAGGGCGCGGACGGGGTCGGGGAGGACGTGGGCGCGTCGTCGTCCTCCATGGGCTCGGCAGCCCCGGCGGCGTCGCCTGCCGCCTCACCGTACTCCATGGGATCTACTGCCTCGGAGGCATCTGCCGCTGCTGCTGCTTCTTCGTCCTCCATGGGCTCCGCGGCTCCTTCCCGGTCTTCGTCTTGGTCCATTGCGACGGGAGGCGGCTGCTCCGCGGCTTCAGCAGCTCCGGCCTGGGGCTGCAGCGGATGCGCCGGCGCCTCGCTGCCCTCCTCCATTGGGGGGGATTACGGGGTGGACTGCGGCGAGCTCGGCGGGTACGGGTAGGAGCTCAAGATTTGGGGAATTTTGGAGGGTTCAGGGGTTGGCTTAGGGCCGGCACTGTACACCAGTGCGGGACGAACACGCCGACGAAGTCGACGGGACGGGAGAGAGAGGGAAGAGATGTGGGCCCTGGGCCGTATTGGCCCGATCGAACATAACTCCGTAATACAAGTCGAGAAACGTATTCTGTGTGTGTTTTGCGATGAGAAAAAACGCATGTCTTTTTCAGTATAGCCCAATTAATTTTTTTAACACGATTGATAGCTCCTTTTTTAAAAAAAAAATGGAAAATACGGTAGGTAACTGCTCTGTGTTGTAGAGAAGGAACGTGATCAAGGGCTCGTTGTAGGCTGCTTCCAGCGCAGCTAAAGCCTAAAGGCCGAGGTGAACATCCTTCCAGGCTACCAGTATGAATCGTTAGCCCATGGGCCTTGGCGGATGGACTTTCCAGCGGTGGCATGCAACCATCCTTCGTTCATCAGTTCGGATCCGTATGGTCTGCCTTACCTTACCTCCGCTATGACAAACTTTGCCGTAAGCTATATCCACCACTCATCGCATGATCAACGCTGCCGCAAAATAAATAAAGATTAAGCTAATATCAGGTAGATTACGGGGTGTGCTGAAGTAGGACATCCAGGTCCAGGCAGTGAAAATAAAATGCACTCTGATTGGAGGGAGTCTGATCGTATTGATTCTAAATTGAACTAACAATTCACATCGGTGCATGACAAAGATTAATTTTTTTAAAAAAAATAAAGATTGAAACGTTCAACTATAATGCTCATTTTGTATATTTTCAAAAATACTCTAATAAAAAATCGAGGAAAAAAATCGACTACAGACTGTTATTGTTGTAATACTAGTTGTTGTATATGAATCTTAAAGCAGGTACATACTTAAAAGAGAAACGACCATTTGCAGTCCCATAATCCACTTGATATTAGCTAAATCTTACTTATTTTTTGCGGCAGCGTTGATCGTGCGATGAATGGCGGATATAGCTTACGGTAAAGTTTGCCATAGTGTGGGGTAAGGCATACGATACGGATCCCGTTCATCAACCTCCTCCTCCCCACGCCAATCACAGCGACAGCCTGACAGTGCGCAATCACGGATGAGCACAGAGCAGTTCAGCGACGGCCAAAATTATTTCCACCTCTCCGTGTGCAAGTGGAACCCCATACACGAACAAGGAAATGACAACGGGATACACTACGTACTAACGCGCGACCGACAGTACTCCCATTCCCATGATTTCGTTCTTCATGACGGTACTTGTCGTAGGCGGTAAATTAGTCGGCAGGACTGTAAATTCGACAGCTGGACGACGACACCACATGCAGATGCAGTCTCTTCTGCTGTTAAATTCGCTCGTAGTAGTAGTAGTAAAAGGCGGCATCGTGCGTGCAGGCTACGGACCGCGACCAAGCCGGCGATCCGAATATTTTCGGTGATGGTACACGACATCTTCGATCGCACGTTCCGATCCGAGCAATTGCCCCCGAAACAAACGGGACGCGGCGTTAATTTGACGCGCGCGCCGCCGCAAGCAGCGAGCGCGGCGTCGTGCTGGCCTGGCCTGACCTGGCCCTGGAAGGTGCATGTGCATGCAGCCGCTCCTCCTCGCGAGTTGACAAATGAAAAAACTAACAAAGTCGTCTGGCCGAAAGAGAGGCAACGATTAACAAAGCAGAAAGCGCCCGACCTCCAGCTAGCCACCATCACCAACTACTAAGGATTCACCATCACAGACCACCATAACGGAAAAACGGAGTAAGTAATGCGCGCAATCGATCGATCGTGCAGTCCAATAAGGCTCGTCGATGTATCATGCATGTACGTTTGTCCGTCTCTCTTGGCGGCTTCGCACCCGTGTTTCCTTCCAACAAGATGTATTTGTTCGCTCCAGCTCCTCGCTCGTTGCTTGCCCTTAAAGAAAACCCCCGGCCGGGATGAGCCAATGCTAGTGCTGGCAACGGGATTTAGTAGGGCCTCCTCCTGCCCGGACACGCCTAGCTACTGACAGCGACCGAACCGATTATTAGCGCGCGCCACACCAACCCACCCCCCCCCCCCCCCCCCCCCCCGTGGCCCGGCCCGTTGTTAAAGCTAAGCTCATACTGTATCGATCATATACATCAGGGAGGAGAGGCGAGGGAGATGGGAGATTATTAAACAAAGTGGTTTGTGGGCGCGCGGGACCAGCGGAGGATGAATTGGCAAACAGTGCGAGAGAGGCCATATCCGTCTGGATTGCTTGCTTACACAGCAGGACAGGTTGGTAATTAGAGCGGCAAGGACGACGGACGGGACGCGGGTGTGTCCATCTGTTTCCGTTGCTATCACCAGTTGCGTTGCGTGTTCTGCTCCCAGCCGGGCGCGCGCATGCATCGTCTGCGGCCAACGGGTTCTGTGGTGCACAACCGTGGTCTCCCCCCCGCGCCTGTGGTTCATTCTTCATAGGTGTATCAATTATCTATCAGCTAGTATATGTGAACTTGAAACGTGGCGTGTCTCCAGCTGATAAAAAAGGACAGAGAATGAAACAGATGCGCGTCCATCACGGCTTGGCCGCAGTTGTTTTCACGCCACAGTAGGTAGATTGAGAAAACTGGAATCGAGAGAGAGAGAGAGAGATCAAGGTGAACGACATACGCCACAATATATTATACTGTGTGGTGCAGTCCTAGGTGTATAGTACGAATGAATCGTACGATGACTACTCACTTGACCACCCGCTGCAGCTGATGATGATGATTTGCAGATTCCTTCCTGATTTTGCTAATACGTTTAATTAACGATGTAGACGTGTAAAAGTTCACGCGCTTCGGTTGCGAGCCCTGATCGCACGCACAGTAGTGAAACTCCGATCCGATCCTCTTCGTAATTTCGCAGTGCTTTTCTCGATCTGATTGCATCGTTACGTCAAAAAGGCTGCTGCTAGATCCAGGCCCAAAGCAAAGAAAACACGTTGCTGATTACGTGGCGCCGGCGACCCACCACTGACCTGCTTTTATGGATAACCAACGCTATTTTCCTTCTTTCCTAGCCGGAAACCCAAATAAAAACAAATGACCATGCATCTCCACGGTCAACTCGACTCAGAAGCGTAGTAGTAGTAGCAGCAGCAGCAAAACTAGTAGTGCGCTGTTCATGCAATCTGTTGGGGCTAACTCGTCTGTTCTCCCGATCAAAAAAAAAAAATCCTCTGTTCTTAATACTAATATACAGTACATGGCGTGACGATATAACAAGCTGGTTACGAAAAATTCTCTCGGATTTAGGAGCAAGATTGATGACGCTGATGATGGCAGCGGAGACGACCTATAGTTATTAATGATCACGACACACTTGGCTTGATGACGATGATGCCAGCAAAAAAGAATTATATTCTTTCGATTTTTTTCTTCTTTCGTTTCGCTCCCAGCTCGTGTCCGTCTGTCAACACCTGATCACATCGATGGCAAAGTTGGGGTGGCCGATGCGGGCAAGGAAGCAACACCGCCAGAAGCTACCAATACCAGCAAAGAAATTCCGCCAACGAGGCAAGCAGCTCAGGCTTGTTTGTCCAGCCGCCGACGCCACCACCGAGTCACCAACTCGCGCGAGCAACCGATGCGTCGCCGCCCACGTTGGCATCGCCGTGTTTTGGGCTCGGCGCTTCAGCTCGGGCTTGGGGTAGTCGCCCGAGAGCGACAGGGACCGGAGGACGCCCTGCCCGCCCATCCAAGTGGGGGAAGGTGGCAGCACATTGCTCGATCGGTTCGGGTAACGCAACGCAGCAGGCTCATCTCTTTTCTCCGAGAGGAAGAGAGGAGAGAGAAAGAGAGAGAGGAGGGGTCGCATCATAATATAACTAAAAAAAATTGGATGGCGTTGTTGCAGGTGGTTATTATAC
This sequence comes from Oropetium thomaeum, assembly GCA_001182835.1. NCBI lineage: Eukaryota > Viridiplantae > Streptophyta > Magnoliopsida > Poales > Poaceae > Oropetium > Oropetium thomaeum. The sequence goes on from LFJQ01000012.1 coordinate 925,965, forward strand.
TAGTCCATTGGAAACGAGAATAGAAAGGGTCATGCAGCTGTCATCCCACACCGGAACCCTCTCTTCCAGCGAACCCCATCGCACCTGTCTCCCCCTTCCTGCTCCTGCCTGCCTGCCTGCCTGCCTGCCATCTCCTCCCCCCCCTCTCTCCCTCTCCTCCTCCTCTTAACATACATACCGTCCGTCCCGCTCTCTCTTCCGAGGCGAGAGTCCAGGAGGCCAGGTTATGGAAGGGTTGAAGCGTACTTGGAAACCAGAGGGGAGAGAGCACGCGCAGCGGGGAAAGTCTCTTCTGTACACGGGATCCTGCGGCAGCAGAGTCCGCGTCCAAGTCCAGGTTTAAACTCAACTATCCTCACCCTCGACTCCTCGCGCGCGCTCGCTCCGGCCATAAAATCGACGAAGAGAGTCCACCAGCCCCAAGGGGAGGGAGGAGACGACAACAGACGGGGGAGGCGTAAAGGCAGCAGGACGACTCATCCATAACAAGAGCCAGCGCGCCGCGCGTCAACGTCCAGCTGACTCGAGATGGCGGCGGCGGCTTCGTCGTCGTCCTCCGCCGGTGCTGAGTCACCGGCCCACGCGCCCTCGCCTGCGGCCCCCGGCGGTGGCGGCGGCGGACCGTACAGGCATCACCGGTCGCAGTTCGGCGACACGACGCTGACCAAGGTGTTCGTGGGCGGCCTGGCTTGGGAGACGCCGTCCGAGGGGCTGCGCGAGCATTTCCAGGGCTACGGCGAGATACTCGAGGCCGTCGTCATCACCGATCGCGAGACAGGGCGCTCCAAGGGCTACGGCTTCGTGAGTTCTCTCTCTCTCTCTCTCCCTCCCTCTCTCTCTCTCTCTCTCTCTCTCTCTCTCCTCTCCTCTCCTCTCCTCTCCTCTTGCCGCGTGTTCCGGTCGTCGAGCCGCCACTCGAGCAGTCGCCGCCGCCGCCGCGCGTTTTTCATGTGTATGCGCGACCGAACTGATCTCATATCGATGCAACACGTATACTATGCTGCTTGGCAGGTGATTTTCCGGGACCCGGAGGCGGCGCAGCGGGCGGTACAGAACCCGAACCCGGTGATCGCCGGCCGGCGCGCCAACTGCAACATTGCGTCCATGGGCCCGCCGCGGCCCGCGCAGGCGCAGCAGATGAGAGGTGAGCAAACCGAGGAATCAAACCGAATCAATGCTCCTCCTCGTGTTTTTTTTTCTCTTTTACCTTTCCTCTCTGCCAGAGAGCGAGGCGCATGTGCATGGCAGAAGTAACCGGGGCATGATTAGCGGCGGCCGCACGCGATTACCCGGATAAACTTGATTGATTAGGGCAGGCACACCGTGTTTTCCTCGATTTCTTTCTTGCCCAGCGCGAGGGAAAGGAAAGGATAGTAGATAGAGACGACGATCGTAGTATTAACAGACTGGGTGGGGTGGGGGCCCAGTCCAGCCCGGCCGGTAAAAACACTGGGCGCCAGCACACGGGAACGAGGACGACGACTACTATATCTGCATTGGGACGGGAGGAGAGAGGGAGGCACTAATCAAGGTCATGTGTCGCCATGGACTCTGTGCTTGCCCAGGCTGGCCTCGCAGTTGGTGCACCCCACCTTGTTAAGTCTAGCCACATGACACCGGTCACTGGATGGATTGCTCCCAGAAGTTTTAGGATTGACAAACACTGATAGATTTCCTACTAGGAATTTCGATAGCCTAGCAGCCAGCATGCTTTGATTGTTATAGTGCAGCTTTCATGCATGAAGGTTATATGCTGAAATACTATAAATTTCCCAGTCAATTTAGAAGAATGGTGGTCATGTGGGATTGCTGAGTGGGGCTGGTGCTATGTTTTCTTTTCCGTTTGCTTGTTGTTGAGTACTAGTACTATAGTAAGATCAAGTTGCATTGACCGGTGCCATGAGGTTGCTGAATCGTTCCAGCCGAAATGAGGTGGAAAGGAGTGGAAACTATCGCTGGAGAATCAGGAATCAGGCCTTTTTTCTTCTTTTACCAGTGGAAACTGGTGCAGAGCTTTAGAGAAATTGTTCGGTAGCATATACTACTCCTGTAGTCTTTCAGACTTTGACTCGGCTGATGGGTGTCAAACGCCGAAGGAATAGATGCTGATTCTGCGCCTGGAGCGGGCTTATCTCTCCCACCAACAAGGGGCATGCTATTTCTGCTAAAATGTCTGGTGCATTATAAGATATAGAGTACACTGATGCATGTTCTAAAACTGGAGTAGGCTGTTGTTGTTTGTACTGGTATATAGGTAGGACAGTCTTGAATCATCTGGCACTGTGCTAATCTATGCAATGCTCACTTAAAGAAACATCTTCCTTCTTTATTACTACTCCGTATTATTATACTCCTCTAATAATAATGTACCGTACCAGAGACAGATTTTGTGTGTATTTTTTTTCTCTCTCTTAAAAGCTGGTATTGCGGTTGTGGTCTTCTGAAACCATCATTCCTTCAACGAAAACGAAACCGTTAGCTGCAGAGGCCAGAGGCCACCAGGTTTGTCCAACTGGTCAAAGCAACCGAGTCCAGCGCAGGTCACATGGTGACACCTCCCCGCACAGGCCATGCTACTACAACTGTTCCGCAAGCAATGCGCGCCTCTGTCCATAATACATGCATGCATATGCCTGCTCTGCTGCACACCACTGTACTGTTCAGTATTACTAGTACTCCTACTTTGCTTTGGTGCGAGTGTTGTTGCTTCCCCTGCAGACTGTTAACGTGGATGGCATCATCCCCCTTTTTTTCCTGCAGGGAGAGTGATCGGAGGAGGAGGAGGGCGAGGACCCCACTTGCCGGATCAGCAGCTGATGGGCTCGCCTTACAGGGGGCCGCCGCATATGGGCCCGCCTCATGGCCCCGCGATGTACTATCCACATCAGTACGGGTGAGTGCCTCCATCTCCTGCGCATTTCAGCTGTTCCCCCTTGAAAGCTCACTACTACGTACGAGCGCTACGTTTAGCCGCGCCGCGCGAGCGTCGTCATCGTGGGATCCGAGCACGACGCGGACTACGAAATGAAAGTTTATCAATTGACTGCACGGGCACACGTCCATATCAGCGCCGTGTCACGGCTGATAATCTATTGCTCTCGTTCTAATCCGAACTGCAAAGAGGATAGCCGTCGTTAGGTAGTGACGGCTCCATGTCACAACAGCCTCTGGGTCGGGTTTTGGCTTTAACCCTAAGCTTTTAACAGAGCCGTGCAGTTTTAAAACATGGGTTCCGGGCAGATTAAGAGACACTGCTTTCTGAATTTCTGACCTGACCTTGATGCCAAATAGTAGATGGAGTTGTGACAGGTTAGCAAGTTAGTGGAAGGATTGCAGCTGCTCTTTTCGTTGATGGTTGCATATTTGCATTTACCGAATAGCTCGATGCCGCGTGCGCTTACTTTCACGGAACTGGGGGTCATGTTGCTTTCACGGCGCAAATTTCACTTTCAGTTATCGTTTCCTTTCTTAACTGGACAGGTAGGTGGGTTCAGTTGCCAAGCGGCGCACCTGGGCCCGCGGGTCCCCGTGTCTCTTCGACTGGGCCCTGTGATAGGCCCATTAAATATGGGCCGATCGGAGGGAGACAGCAGCTCAGCATGGGGTATTCAACTCTGCTGGTCCCCCAACATCTCTCTCCCTCTCTCACCACAGGCAGCAGACCATGGGCTGCTGCGTTCCCTGCAAACGCACCCTGCGCTTTGTTGCTTTGCTGCAGTGTTAAATGCCTGCATTGATCTCTACATGCCACTTGGCTTTTTCTGGCACTGCAATTTGCAAATCTGGGCGTCCGTACTTATCCATTGGGGCATTGATATACCAAAGATTATTAAGCTTAAGTTCAGTAGGATTCCATGGGTGACATTGGTATACCGAAGATTAGTAAACTTTAGGATTTCATTGCCAATCTGAGACCACGTAGTAAGTAGTTTGACAGTTACTAGTAACTAGTTTTCTGTTTAATTTTCTGAGTTAGAAGTAATTGATGTCTGGGCAACACCAAAGAAGGTTGACAATACAGGAAATCATATGATATCTGACCCTATTTATTTCTATATTACTTACTACTCTTGATATCCTACTATGATCTATCCAAGATGGTTAGAATTTTCGAGTATGTTGCTCGATGCGGGAGCATTGAAAAGAGAACAACCATTGTAATGTCTGAGCACTGAAAACAAAGGAAGAAACTGATGCGTACGATACACTCTCATTTTAAGTCAATATATATTGTATGTTTAGGCTTCGCTACCACGATCGTTTGTAGATATGTCTTGGTTATGAGAGACATGGTGGGGATGACCTCAGCTCAATCACTATTGAACTTTTATAACGCACTAAAGATATTGCAAACTTTTGCAGGTACTGGTATCCACCTGATTATCCATACCAACAGGCAAGCATTCCATTCACCATTTTATCTCCTCTATCAATTTCTTTTTTATTTGGCAGTTGTTCACATGCGTGTGAGTTGTTCCATGCTACATGCATCTGCAATAATTGGCAGCAACAGATAATAGTGCCGCTCTGCAAAAGAAGATCAATCCCACTGTTTATTAGTGTTCATGGTCTGAAATTGATTGACATTCAAGCCACTCCCTAATCATTAAATGCTGACATTTTGTTCTTATACCTAAACTTGTATTTGATTGCTGCATGCTGTATGTACTATCTGGTACCTGATAACCAATGAATCATTGCATGTCAGTACTTTTGCTTCAAAGTAGCATCTTGAGTTATTTTATGCTGTAATCAGAAACTACCAGAACATCTTGTTTTTCATTTGGCAGTCTAACTGAAACCATCTGATGTATGAAAACTCATGTGCAGGCATTGTACAATTCTCAAATTCTGCAGCATTACTACCCTCAGCTGTATGGCCCCCAAAGCTCCCCTTCAGGACCTCCTTACCAATACATGGGTTACATGCCCGGTGGCCCAGGCCCTAGGACTGGCTTCTCCCCGATGCAGCAGCATGCACGGCCGTTCTTTCAGCAGCCAACCCCGCATATGGAGGGTTCTTTTCCACCAGGACCGTCACTTCCTCCTAATTTCAGACTACAGTTACCTCCTCATGCATTCACAAGGCAATCAGATGATGCACCCGGTATGCCATTTTTACCACATAGATTCATTGTTTGTCATTGCAATTCATCAGGAAAAATCCATTTCATCCTAACAATTATGAATCGTGGAACACACCTACTATGAAATATATATCCTTTTCATTTCCTTGATGGAATATATATCCCTTATCTAAAAACAAAACCTACTATGAAATATTGGAGTCAGAAACTTTATTGGCAACCTTCTATAAGTATTAAGGAATGAAATAGTAATAGTTTTGATGTTTAAATTTCTTAACATAAGTGCAATACAACAAAATTCAGTAAATAACCACTAAGATTTCAGTCAGATTCATTTTGCTTACTGCTACCATATGTTATCAGGCCCTCAATCAACTCAGCCAAGTTCGGCAAATGCAGCTACAAGCACGAACAACGAGGAAGCTTCGACTCCTAATTCAGATCCAAACGCATCAAACTGACTTGCTGAAAATCCTGCAAAACGATCTGATGTCAATCTGCTGCGGACTATTGGTAGTCCGTAACAGTCCATGATACTCACTTGACTGAAAAAGCATCCAAAGATTTGTTCTTTCATTATTTCTGATTCTTTCAAATTCTTGCAACGCATTTCTTTGCTGAATCAACTGTACGCCAACAGAACTTCAAGTTCAGAAAAAGAAAAAAATTCAGAGGTTCACCTGAATAAGTACCAAAGGCATCTCGCTGGCCACAGTACTGCCTTTGCTATCCGTTACTTGAAATAGTATCTGATTATTTTCTGAGGAACTACTTGCTACAACCTCTGTTTTTAAATTGTTGACACGTTTGACTTTTATGTCATCTTTGACCGCTCGTCTTATTCAAAAATTATTTTAAATACATAAAATTTTTAGTTGTGTTCAAATACCTTTAGTTATAAATTAAATTATAATAAAATATATAATATTTATTATAATTTTTTGGATTAGACGAATGATTAAAGATAATATCTTATGTCTGAAGTGTCAACAATAAAAAATGGAGGGAGTACTATTTTTGCACTGTGGATTCTTGTTTTGCTGGGGTTGGAGAGGCGGATAGCGTACTCTATTTCCTTGAAGTTGATACCACCCTTCTCGTAAAAAAAAAAAAGAGGCGGACAGATAGAGCATCAAATTATTTGCATTTACGTCGTTGTTCTGTAATAACAGGCATAGTCCGTCCTTTTCACTCTGAAATGTTAAAGGAGCATTGACAGGCATACCATGCACCGACCATGCCGGGTGGTGGTGGTGGCATAAAAGTGTGGGAGGTTTCACCGGATGCATGCTGCGATCAGGTGGAGTGCCCAATGTGGCTGTGTTCCTGCTTCTGGGGTTAGCTTATCACGTCTGCGCATCAAGTGTCTGTGCGGTGCATCATATGAATGGATGGCCTGAGGGCAGAGGGCGTGGTGCGACATCAATGCCACTGTTGCAGTTTGTAGCCCTATACTAATGAGTACTCGTATGATTTAATAGCTTGTGGACACTTGATCGAATTCACTTGTGCAATTTGCAAAGAAATTCAGTTTCGCAACACCTGCAAACGGACTCGCAAGTATTTCAGCATAATTTCCTCAAAGAGACCCTGCGCCAATGGGAAGGGCGTTTCCGCGCTCTGCTTGCTGTACACATGTAGTCTTTATACTGCTAAGCGCTGCAGATGTACTTTCTTCTGGCGTCAAAAAAAGAAAAAAGATGTACTTTCTTCTTCTCTGTTCTAGGTGTAGTTACAACGCCACCCTGTTTCAGTGGTGTAATTTTCATTCTCCTCTCTTTGTAAATTTTGTACAGTTTTTAACTTAATAAAATTTTCAGACAAATTGTAAGATTTGCTGTAGTTCCCATAAAAAAAGAATGTATACTGTGAATATCAGTTCTTTTTAGTATGAATTTATATTAGAAAGTGTCAACAATTAAAAAAAAAGAGGTAGTATAGTTTGAGCAAATCACCGTGGAGTTCAATACCATAGCCTCCTTTGAGCAAACGGCCTCTTCGCATTGATGGAACCGGCTGAAAGAAAGAAAAAAAAAAGCAAGCAGAGAGGAGAGACGTATAAACAAAATAATCAATTTCCGCTGCAACAAAGAAATGTCTCCTTAGTCCAGAAGAATATAATTGGCAACGGGCAAGCTCCTTGAGATCAAATATACTCTACATTCAAAAGGGTATAAATATCTTGCATTACGCGGGTTGTATTACACATATTTAATTCTAAAACTCTGATGCACCATCACAGGCCCAAAAAACTCCACTTCTGATGAGCCCTAAAGCCTAAACCCTCTGAAAGGAGGAGACCAGAGAACGCTTCACAGCCGTCGAGTTTCCGAATCCACCGCGGCTTCGCTCACGTGTGACGGAGCTCTTCCTCTGCTCCACCACCTTTGGCGCCTCGATGAGTTGAATCTTGCGCTGCCTCTTTGCTTCCGCCGCTTTTTGGTACCCGTCACGGAGCTTGCGCTTGGTGGCCTCCATCCTCTCCTCGGGGCTCAAAACCTTGGCTGAAGCTTGCGCCTTCTCTGCTGTCCTCCCGCCATTCTTGATGGCATCGGCAACTGGAGTCATCTTGTTTGGAATTGGCAAGGGAGACACTTCGGATGCCTTGACACGACCGGACGCGACGTCGTTGGAGCCCATCTTCTTGATGTGCGGTCGGTTCTCTTGGATCTTGGCCTGGTACTTCTTCGCCTCGGGATTCAAGGGCCGGCTGCCGATCTTGCACATCATCGATTACGTGCGACGATGCCGGGCTCATGGAAGGACGAGCCGTCTTCCTCGGACAAGATACCTCGGCCGTCTTGACTCGATCGACGCCGACGACTGGGGCAACCACCTTCTTGTTGGGACACGGCTTGTTCTCCGGCTGTTCCTTCTTCTTCATCAGATTCAAGGGCGCGTTGCCGCCATTGGCGAGGCGGGGCGCCCTGCTCTTGGAAGGCGACACTTCGTCAAGCTTGGCGATGGCTAGGGTCATCCGGGCGATGTCGCTCTCGATGGACGCCTTCCACACGCGGATGATATTGTGTGCGAGTCCGCGGACGCGCGCCGAGTCGTGTGTCCTCAGCCTGCCGATAGCGTCGGCGAGGTAGGCGGACGACGCCAGGACCTTCGGAACGGCGTCCGCGGGCACCGTCTGAAGCGTGGCGAGCGCCTCCGCCATGACTCCGTCCAGGACCGCGCAGAGCCCCTCCGTCTTGGAGGCGTCGTCCTTGGCGGCGCCGAACATATTTGCGATCTGCATCCTCAGGCTCCGGAACTCGTCGCGGCAGACGGACGGATTGGCGGCCTCGATCGCGGCGTCGATGTATTCGAAGGAGGAGACGAAGCAACTCTTGCCACGCCATGGCGACGGAGGCGAGCGCGAGACTAAGCGGGGGATGGATGCAAAGCGCGCGCTGGACTTGCTGGATTGTCGCGAGAGGGAAGGATGTGGAGAATGGAGATGGAGGGTGCCCTGCTCTCCCTTTATTTATATAGCATAGGTGCGGTTGAATCGGAACCCAGGCGGGATTGAACTCGGATTCGAATCCGAGCTGTGTATTACCATATCCGGATTGCTTCCCGCGCGTGAAGACAACGCCTCCATCCGAAGCCAGGAACACGGAACCGAGGCCGAATGGAACTCGGATTGAAATCCGAGCTGTCGGAGTCGGTGGAGACGACGTCCGCGACCACGAGCGTCGTCCCAGCAGCTGCAAGCACGAGCTCGTCCCCGGCGTTGTTGCAGTTGCAGCCTTGCAGGCCATGAAAAGCGGGCATGACGGCGCATGCGCATGGTGGCCGGGGTGGCAGTCATGAAGTCCGGCGGCCGGAGCTCTGGACACATTGATGAGGTAAACGTGGAAGGAGCGGAGGATGAAGTCGAGGTTGGAGGCCGGCAACGTCAGCAGCTTCCGGTACAACCACCGCGAAGCGTTACGTCGAGCACCAGGCTGCGATAGGTCTGAGCCGTTGGAATGACTTGGGAGCCGAGCCGAGCGCTACGGGGAATCCATTCGGAGCGAAGGATGAAGTACGAATGATGCATGTAGATGTACATACATATTCAGCTAACGTCACCTGACTGGACCTTGCCACAATATATATACTCTCCAGTACTTCCTCCGTTCTTTTCTATGTATCGTCGTTGAATTTAATCAATAACTTTAATCATTCAATTTATTAAAAAAATTATAAAAAATATCAAATATTTTGTTAGGATTTAATTTATTATTAAAGATTTTTTAATTCTAATTTTTAACTTTACATATTTGAATTAAATTTTTAAATAAGACGAATGGTCAAAGTCAATAACGACAACTTAAAAAAAAACGGAGGAAGTATATTACAAAGAATACCAATAAAGAAGAGAGAGAGAAGGTTGACAGTCATCATGGATACAGCACAGCACACCATCAAATTGTGTTCCAAAGGCACTAAGGAAGCTGGAAGCAGCAGCATCAGATTTCTCTCAAGTACAATATGTCAAAACTCAAAAGGTTCAACTATACAGTCTAATCATCTTGTTCTCAGAGACAGAGGCATCTTGTTTCTCAAGAAAGTACATAAAAGAAAACTATACAGCGCGGTTCTTTGCCTTCCCTAACATAATACATGTCAGAAACATTTGAGAATGCATATAAAATTGGTAATAATTTCACAAGAGTAGCTTATGAATTAATTATCACATAAAAAGACCAAACAATACAAAAACAAAAATGAACATATCACTACCCTTGACTACAGAACACAAGCAATGCAATAATGAACAGGTTCTCAACACCAACCATCTCTTCTTCCAAGTAAATACAAGTAGCTTCAAAAGGTCTAGTATATTACTATATAGGAAAGCGGAGGAAGGTATCTATGCTAGTTGCATGCATAGGAACCATATCAAGCCTTGGCTCTATTTTTCTGTGCTATCTTCTGCCAGCCGTGAAATAACATATAGGTCCATGTTACTTTTCGTGATTAATTAAGTACTATACAAGTGTAAGATTTCAGTAAATATTGCACAAAAGAATATTTGGCTACACTATACAAGTGTTTTCTCTTCGTGTTGTCGATCTATCGCCTTTGGAAGTTGAGCTTTGAAATGCTGTAACCAAAGAGGCTGGCAAAAATGATGGGGTACGCCACCAGAATTATAGCTGCAACTGGTAGGAGCTCACGATGAAAACCAAAATAGTCTCTCACAAATGCAGCAACGGATTTGTTCTCTCCGAATACTGTAATCTTCTTGTCATCCTCATATCCAAATTGAGTTGTGAAAAAAACATTGAGCGTCCATGACAATGGGGAACTATAGTACAACCATAGCCACCATTTTGGTATTTTCTGCAATATAAAAAAAACAATTTGATATTAGTAGCATATAAAAACATAACTTATGAGTTTAAACAATCTTCTCTTAATCTAAAAATATGGTCTTTGTTAATCTTAACCAAATATAAAGCATGTGTGTGTTTAGTAAATTTTCATCTGAGTGTGATAAGAAACCAAAAATTGTGCAACGAAAAGATGTCACAGCTTGCACTTGTGGATTTGCACTCTTTTCTTCAAGGTTGCCCCAAAAGCATGTATCAACACTGCATTGTTTTAGGCGAATGACACTAAAACACTAGGTGCAAAATGGTTACACTATATCTATGCATAGAAGGGAGTAAACTACTTGATTATTAAGTGGGCTTAGCTACAAGGACTTACTGGGGCAGGCATAATGAAGCCTGACATGAGGTTTTGTATGGTGTAGAATAAGGATGCCAATATAGATGCCACTGGGATGTTTGGAGTGATTGACACCATCAGCATTCCAAGGTAGAGGAAGTAGAGAAGTGTGCAAAACATGGTATACATGAACCAGAAAAACTTTGTTGCTGTCCATGCATACCCTATCATTGGGTATGCTATGAACATGAAAAACACTATCTGCACGAATACATAAGGAATCTCCATAGCAACCTACTTGAAAAACAAGGGAAAAAAGTCAAGGTCAATGAATATAAATTAATAATAACAAATGAAGTATTATGAGGTTATGAGTTTAAAACTCTAGTCTAGTTTATATAAGGATTGTACTGGGTGTATAACCTGTGCAAATGAGTAGGCCCAAGGAGAGTACATTCCAGCAAACCTTTCTCTGTACACAACAGAGCGCTCAACGGAGACAAACGGCATCACTGACTGGCAGTTGTTGATGCCAGCAAATAAAGTGGTCCCGTACATGCAACCCAATATGGTGAAGAGGCTTTGCTGGTCATTTCTACACCCAGAAAAATAAAAAATACATAATGCATTAAAAATTGTATAATTATGAGGGATGACGTGTTATGATGCGCAAACTGATTGTTTACATACATTTGGTTTATGTTGCCTTGCTGCCAATATAGGGCCCCAAAAGCAATACAAGCGACCATTATGAACACAATTCGCACCAGATTATAGGAAGGGGTTCTCCAGTATGACAAACATTGCTTCCAAAGGCAAGCTTTGAATTGCTCCCAAAATCTTTGTGGATATCGTGTTGGGAAATGGAGATCACTTGTACTTGGGGGTGGTATGCTCAAACTCTTTACAAGTGTGTTCTTGTCCCTTCACGCACCAAATAATATTTATTAGTACCTATGTTACGAAAAGAATATTTTCTAACAATTGGATAATAAATCGACTTTTTTTTTCTCTCAGGATTAATGATGTGTCCATGATCCTAGAGTTAATTGTGATGGTTTCCAAGTCTTACCTGCACAATAACGAGTCATTATAAATTTGTGCAAAATCAATGCCCAATTGAGCTTCCATAGATGTAGAAGTAACCTCTAACATCCATGTTGATGGATTATAGTTTTTCTTGATTTTCGGTACCCCAGGTATTGCCTACAATTACATGGGAAACAATTTAATTGGCTTTTGAACATTTAGCAATAGAGTCAACAGTTAGTCCGGGTGATGGTGGATTATACTCAAATAGAATTTACTTGATTTTGACTGATATAGTTTGTTTTAATTTTTGTATTTAGAAATAAAAAATTCTACCAATAAACGAGCCAAAGCTGTTCAAATAGTAGCGTTTATTAGAATATATATTTATACATGTACAAGGACCAGTTAAACTTTTAAATTACCTGGAAATATTCTATGACCTTACATGAATGGTGTCCAAGTGGCCCAGCGTAGATCAATTGTCCACCTCTTTTCATGAGCATTAGCTACATGTGAATTTATATGCTAATTAGCTAACAATAATGTGAGATATGATGTGAAAGAAGTGAATATCAGTATTTCACATTATATTACACGCACCATAGTTTAAAATAATTAATTTTTATAGCACCATCAATAGTCAGAACATAAAAGAACTAGAATGCGGGTTCTATAGATCATAGTTTGGGGTTCTTAGCAAAGGCTGCTAGCTAGTATTGGCTGGAGAAAATTTTATTTCCAGTAGAAATTTTGATGGAAGATATCTATTTTACTCCATTCACCAACTCTCTTTGTCTGTTTGACTCACTAAACAAAATATTGGCTTGATTCACCCTTTCAAAAAATTTATGCAGTTAAACTTTTTGGTTTGCATGGTTCAAGTTTAAAGCTCAAAATTTGTGCAATTGACACACCTGACATTGTACTTTATGTTAAAAAAATTAAAATTTATTTTTTCAAATTTTTATAGTTTAAAAGTATCAAATAGTGGAGTATTAATAGAAATACAAAAAAAAGGTACAAAATTTTTTTTAATACAATTTTAAAAAATTGAAATCAAATTTTCTTTTGCATGAGGAGAAAAAGATAAATTTGAGGAAGGGATACCTTACGCTGATGTGAATTGCCTAAGGTTGTAAACGGAGCCAAGATTTTGTTGGGAGGTCAAACAGACAAGTCAATTGTTCACGGGAGTAAAATAAACTTATCTATGTTTTGATTAGTGTGTACCTCGACCTGCACTTGCTCTTGTGCTCATACAGTCATACCATGAACAAATTGCTTCATACTAGTTTCATGATGAAGTTGCAAAACTTGCCTTGCACATTTTTTTCATAGGGCCAAAATTGACAAATTGATATATAAGTGGATGACAAACTAATACATAGAAAATTAAAATGTCATAGTTTCCTTCCTAGTACTATATATTCACCTTTTTTATAGATTCTGTTAATCATGTAGGATGAGTATATAGATTGTAAGTACCTCATCAAATGCCTCAAATATTTCGATATTTGGTTGGTGAATGGTGCACACAACTGTTCGACCTGTTTCTGCAACATTCTTTACTGCACGCATGACTATAGCAGCCGCCCTGGCATCCAGACCTGATGTTGGCTCATCCATGAATATGATTGATGGGTTCGACACAAGCTCGACAGCTATTGTGAGCCGTTTTCGTTGCTCCGTAGATAGCCCATTAACCCCTGGTATTCCAACCAAAGCATCTCTTATTTCATCCAATTCAATTGTCTCAAGAACTTGATTGACAAATTCCTGAGAGAAAATAATAATGAGTCACACTAAAGTTTGAAGTGATTGTCCTTAAACCTAAAATACATTTGCGAAAATGATGTATATATATCTTTCATATCATAAGAAAGTAAACTAACGTTTCTTGTTTTGGAGTCAATTTCTGTTGGAAGCCGCAACCATGCTGAATATGCAACTGACTCCCCCACTGTGATCTGTGGGGAATGAATATCGATTTGTTCACAATAGCCTGATATCCTAGCAAAAGTTTGTTGATATTTAGGATAACCTCCAACTCTTATGTCTCCTTCAATAACACCGCCGGTTTTCCTTCCAGCAAGAACATCAAGCAAGGTTGTTTTCCCAGCTCCAGTAACCCCCATGAGTGCTGAGAGGATCCCAGGCTGGAAGGCTCCAGTGATGTTGTGGAGCAATTGAAGTTTTCTCTCCATATAACCTTGCTCCCTCATTTCCTGCATCAAGAAAAATGCTTCCTCTTGGTTCATATATAGAAGTTCCCCTAAAATTTTCACCGATAAACTGCACTATTTCATTGGCAAGTAGCCAGGTACATACAAGTGTCTACCACGCCCATGTATCGATTAGCAAATATTGAATCTATTGAGTATGATGATAATTACCATAGGTGTGTCCACGTAGTAGTTTACATCCTGAAATGATATTGTAAGAGGCCTAAAAGGTAATACCATCCTTCCTGCACAAGAATGGACTATTGAAACTTGATTTCTATCTCGCTAACACATTGAGCTATATTAATTACACAATGTAGAATTGGACTAACCAGTTCTATTATGAGTCATAGAAGCTTCCGATCCTGGCATGTGCATTGTATTGAGAGTACCCATCGACCTAAGTTTATCTCTTCCATTTAGTGTGGTAATATTATCACGCGATATAATAGCTCTAGAAGTTCCAGGAGCTGAAAATTTGGAGGTTAGCACCTTGTTTTCTTGTGAAAGGAACTATCTTGCCATGTTTCTATTGTTTATCATTTTTGTCAACATATATTCTTTGATCAAGTTTACATATCAATGGGACTTGCATAAGTTACAATTATAAGGCACTTACGCTTTTTAATAGTCAAGCCGATGGCATAACCAATGTTGAATAACAGAATAAACCCAATCAGTGCTCCAATTGAAACCCAGTAGAAGTAACTGGTGAAGTCTAGCCCACGATCCATCAGTATTCTCCTTCCCAGTGATACATCAGATGATGTTGTAGACTATTGCAACAAAAAAATATTACTGCAAGTTATTGCTGAGGAATCACATTTTACATATGTTTTTACATTTTTGTAATGTAATAAATAGTTCAAAATCAATTTATAGGAAAAGGTATGGTTTACTATTTTATAGGAAAGAAAATCAATTTACATGCTTTTACACATAAAGCTACATAAGGCAAAACAATGTATTACAGCACAACAGAGATAATGTAATTGTTTAATAGTTAGTAACTTCGCGCACATGATATAGTATTTAAAGTTTAGAATGCGTGCATTCTTGTTATAAATTCAAATATGATATGCCAAAGTGGTACCTTTAGCCACCTTGGTGCCAAGAACTCATTCCCAGTTAGGCCAATCTCGGCATAGGACAATGGAGACAGCCAAAATCCCCATTTCAGCCAATCAGGCATGGATGCTATAACATTGCAGAACAAGTGTTAGTAGGTCTATTAATAGTTGAGGAAAACCATATATTTCTATATGGAAATAAAACTAATCTCTTGCTAAGCCCATGAACCAAAAGAGGAGGGTCTTACGCCTGGGAATGATGAAACCCCCAAATATAAGGACGAATAAAAATGACATTGTACCACCAAATGAACCCGCAACCATTGTTTGGCAGTATGAGGCTACACATCGAAACATTGATAATGCTGTTGTGTGGATTAGGAAAAGGATAAGGAGATGGCGGAAGAATCTGCACATACAAATCCTGGTTGTTATATGACTTAATGCATTAAACATTGATAATGCTGTTGTGTGGATTAGGAAAAGGATAGGGAGATGGCGGAAGAATTTGCACATACAAATCCTGGTCGTTAGAGGACTTAATGCAATTATTATTATTTAAAGTTATAGGTTTAACTAGTGATGCAATGAATCTAGCATCTATATTCTGTATTGCAAAAAGGGTCAGATAATTTTTTTGACCGAAGTTAGCAGGAATGTCCCTACCTATTTTTTGAGGTATAAAAAGAGTTTATGTACATGTACAAGTCCAAGGACTAACAAGAGACCCTAGCAAAATGAGTTAAACAAAATTACATACAAATTGATCTAACAAAAAAAAAACATGCCTGAGGTGTCTGGTTGGCCTTATGATTACTGCTTGCATTAGCTGGATAATAAAAATGCAACTGTACCTGGATGCCTCTGGAGTATAGCCAATAAGGTAGTAAGATATTGATGTCCATGCTATTGATTCAATTAAAGAAACTGGAATTTTGAGGATAAAACTTGGCATTGCATAAGACCAAGCCGGATAGAAGTAATAGTCTCTTTGCTTGTAGAAGACTGGAAGTCTGCTAATTGCCATGGACAGCTCGGGGAATCCATTCACCATCAACAACAGGAGCGCATAGAAGAGTGAGCCCATGTAGTAGTTACCATGAACTCTATCAACACCCATGTGTGTGCGCAAAAATACAGTCCCAGTAATAACTGCTAGTAGCCCAAGCTGAGGTAAAACGGTGTTATTTTTTTTTCTCGAATACGCAGGATAGCAGCATAACTTTGTATTATAGAGAAGAAAGATCTGGTCCGTTAAAACACAACCACCTCACTCTGAGCCGAACCATGAGGGGTTGTTGTTAACAAAAGAGGTGTAAAAACTAAGAAAGAAAACAGTGCATAATTAATTGTTTTATTGTGGCCAGGTTCAGCATAGTGCTAAAAGATATACTAGTGCATGCCAATTATAAAGCATACTTCTTCAGTGTTCCACCAAAAGAACTTTGTAGTCTTGTACTACATTTATTTAGTCATATAACACATGAAAATCAAGATCATGAAGCCAGATTATATATTGTGTACAAGGCACACACAAATAAAGATTGAGTGAAGTTTTGTGTATGCTAATAACCTTTGTAGTAGGAACTAAGTATAGATTTAACTTGCTTTCAAATTCAAGAGTTAATTCTAAATATGTAGGCAGTGCAAAATGGCAATAGTTCATTTTAATTAGTGGGACTTCAGCTAATTATTGGGAGGTTGGTGATTCAGATCCAAATAAAACTACGTGAGTTGACAATTCACATTCTTTGGTATGGATACTTCATTTCAGTGTCCATAGGAACATAAGTACCTTATCGATATATTAGTAATTCAAGAAAATAAATAAATCATGCCAATTGCCTTTACAATTTCCATCTATAGAAAAATTGCTAATAATCTCTATGGTTTATAGTGTTTGGCATAATTCTTGGCAACTTAAACTTATAGAGATTTATTTTACCAAATACCCCAAGGGAGGCCCCAGGGTGTAGGTAGCAGCAACCAGGATTTGAACCCTAAGTGGGAGCTTACTTATCAAAAATATTATTCTCCAAAACTTGAATTATGAGTGGCTTACCTGAACAGCTTTTGATATGTAAATGAATGAACTCCGTTTCATGAGGAGAAGCTCTCTTGCAAAACATGCCTTAAGGAGTTGGCGCTTGGACAAAGAGTATATATTGTAGGACAAGGCGTGTTTATGCCTTTTCGATTCATCATAAGGTTTCGAAAGCTCCAACGAAAAATTCTGACCAACTTGAGATGCTTTGAATTGTTCACACAGTTGATCAACAGTAACAAAACTGTATGTTTCTTCACTATGGTTCCAGTACTGTGCTTGATCTTTTTTAGATAAGACCTACACATATGTTTGGAAAAGTGAAGCATTTCCTTGTCCGTGATTGTAAGTTATAAACTTTTTTATAGTCTACTCCCAATTGCTTTGTATTATTAGCTTCTATTTTCATGATCCTTTAATAACATTACACCTACAGGAGAAACTTGAATGATAGGTATTAAGAATCCTATGTCAAACTAATTTTTTGGTTCAACTATTATGTACATTGCACCAGAAAATAGTCAAACAGGTTTTTAACATACCAAATTAGCTCTTTCTTCATTATAGTTCCTAATAAAAGGATTCTAGTAGCCTCCAGACGAGCTACAAAGTTCAGATTAATTGCGTATTAATGAAGCATATCAGCTTATATGCTTTCATGAAAGAAGAATCTTAATTTTGCTTTAATGAAGAATATCGAATTTCTATAAGAAAACATATCAGAGTATGGATGGCTGATCCTGTAGCCAAGTACAGAGAATAAGATTTCTCGATTCTCCTTAAAAGGTATTACCTCCATCTTTTTATTGTTGACGCTTTCTAGTACAAATTTTGTGTAACTTGAGGTAGTATAAATAGAGATATAACACACTTCCTGTGTAAAAAAATTTTCTTCTAGGGGCAAAACAAAAAGGGTAAAAGTTCACAGCCCAAATTTTGTCTACTTCTTTCTCCAATTGATGTTATGAATAAACAATAATATGATGGCTCATTGAAACAGCTAGGCAACAACTTTGTATTATTCAAAGTTGTAGATAAGTACCAGTAATTACCTCTTGAAGAAAGTCAGCAGCCCCTTTTCTTTCAGGGCACTTGAAACCACACGATTCAAAGAAACTCAAAATGCAACTCTTGGGTCCATGGAATATAATTTTTCCTTCGGCCATCAAGATAATATCATCAAAAAGCTCATAAGTCTCAGGTGCAGGTTGAAGTAGTGAGACCAGTATGGTAGACTCTGACAGATGAGCCAGCTGTTGGAGGCAAGAAACAATTTGGAATGTGGTGGAGCTGTCCAGCCCAGTTGATATTTCATCCATGAAGAGAGCCTTTGAGGGTCCTACTATCATCTCGCCTGATGTTATGATAAAATTTTCAGGAAAAGAAAAGATACCCAAGAATAATGCATACATTTATACTATTTAGTTATCTTACACTGACCAATTGGCCTGGAATCATATACATATTACACTGTACGAGCTACATCGGTTTCTCTGTGAAAAGATCATGGTGATTTGATACCTTATCTAGATTAATCAACTGGTTTTCATCGAAAATAAGGTTTGCAGTGTTACCTTGCCCCGTCTTTGTTACATAGAACATCACAGAAATGTACAGTCGCAACAATTAGCATCTATAGAACAATAGGAATGAAAGAAATGGAGTAACATTTCATCCGAAAACACAGAAATTTACTAGAGGAAAATGAACTGCAGTAATTCCGCAAAAAAAGAAAAGGAAATGAATTGTAGTATTTCAGTTCAATCCCTACAGATAGACTAAGTTTACTAAGGAAACATCATCCTAGCTTGAACAAATCAAAATGTGGTGGAGTCACCTGTTGTTAGTCTTTTCTTCTCACCACCTGAAATACCTCGTCTCATTGCATCCCCCACCATTATATCAGCGCATATGTCAAGTCCCATGATCTGTCAGGTAACAAAGAAGAGCTAATGTCCAGGGAAGTTTCTAATGAAGTGGATGGTGAGAATTTAATATTGATAGATAATTACCTTCATGATATAGTCTGTTTGCATGCTCCTTTCTAAGCCGCCCACAGATATCGCCTATAATCAAAAAAATGTATCTTGATTCTAATAGGAGTACATAGTAGAGCTGATACAGATGAGATGTTTTCGGTTTTACTCGGCTTCAAAGTTGGCGAAGCAGCAAACAACGAAAATGGAGGGTTAGATTTGTCGGGGGAGGGAATTTGTTGCTGCCGGACTTACGAGCTCGAGGGTGGCAGGCCCGCCCAGCAGTGGTGACCGGAGAGACGGCGGCGGCGGCGGTGTTGGAATAATTCTGCCTTGGTTCGTGCCGAGGTCAGTACGCGTGCGTGCGCGTATAGGAGTCTTCTATGGCGCGTGAGTTCGAGCTCGCGTTTGAGTCCATAGTTTGTGTTAGAGTCCGTCACATGTGTGACACATGTGTAGAGAGAGTCAGAGTTCAGGCAGTGTACGTGCACAACGTGAGTCTTATACGTGTGCGTTTGAGTCCGAGTTTGTTAGAATCCAAGTCGGTTACGTTTTGGTAGTCGGGGATATAAAATCTCATATAGACGTGTGTACGTCCTTGTCCAGAGTCATTGTAACCCAGAAAGAATAGTCAAGATACAGGCGTTTGGCGCCGCAACGTTCGGCGCTGTTTGGCTATTATTTTCTTCTTGCTCCGTTCGTGCGTGAGTTAAGAGATTGTTTGAGCGATCGGGTGGACTCGGTTCCAACAGGCGGGAGATGGCGGTTGCGCAGAGTCCAGCGGGGGAGGTCAGCGGCAAAAATTTAGCGCGGAGGGGGCAGGGGCTACGGACCTTGTGGCGGGGACGGCCGGAGGAGAGTGTAGGCGGGGGAGCGAGCGGCGTCATCTCGTGCGACGGAGGAATCGCCGTTTCGGCTAGAGGAAGGACAAAGTGCGGCTTTCGTGAGATGGAGAATGAACGGTTCGTCTGGATCTACTAAAGGCCCCCTAGTGCTTTGGTTTTTAATTAAAAAAATCTGTATCACCCCTAAAATACAGTTATTTAACCCACTCAACTATAAATTTGGATATTACACCTCATTAACTATCTAAAATCGGCTAAATAACCTTTTAGAACAGTTTTAAAAGATGGTAGACAATGGTATTAGGAGAAAGACAACAACATGACGAAAATATGTTTAATAATTCTAATTGAGCTAAGAAAAAGTAAATAAAAAATTATAGACAAGACGAATGTGCATTTTTTATTTAGTTGGAATATTTATCTCATCATGCTAAAAGGTCAAGTGTAAAAGAAGGGAAAATATAGAAGAACGATAAAAAAAAAAGTGATGTATTACTATATCATTATCAATGTGTCTCTTCATGTAGGCAGTATCACCTCTATAGCTGTTTTAAGGGGTTATTTAGAGAGTTTTAAATAGTTGAGGTGGTAGAATACCTAATCATAGTTGAAGGGGTCAAGTAACCAAACCTTATAATAGCTAATGAGTTTAGACTTATTTTTTTAATGGAAAAAAAAAACATTTACAGATTAGTCAATAGTAGAGAACTGTTTGAACACATGGAAGCAGCACAAGAATGTGTGTGTTTAACTGTTTATACCTTCATATACATGTCTATGTCAGGGTCAGGGGTAATCCCGGCCTCCTTCTCCTTTCTAAGCACTTCCTTCATGATTTCTAGTTTACAGAAACAATGGTTTTAGTAGTGGAAGTGAGCAATTCAGAAGAAAGCTTCGTGGTTAATTAGTTCAGAAACACCAATTTGGTTGATCAACTAAACTCTTACCTGCTCTGCTGCCAACACCCTGGAATCTTGCAGCGAAGTCGAGCGTCTCTCGGACGGTCATCTCGGGGACATGAAGGTCATACTGGCTGATGTAGGCCGCCGTCTTCTCCGGAACAAACGCATCCAGCTTCACGCCATTGTACTCGATCTCTCCGGTTACCTCGAGGTTGGCGTCGAGCTTTCCGGCGAGTGCTTTGAGGAGGGTGGACTTGCCGCAGCCCGGGGGTCCGAGGAGAAGCGTCAGCCTCGCGGGCTTGATGACGCCGCTGACGTCCTTGAGGATGTGGATCCTCGCCTTCTGGCGCTTGAATCCCAGCACGCTGCCCACCGTCTCGAGGCTGGAGACGGCGGCGTTCCAGATGGTCGGGAGCGGCTTCCCCTGCACCACCTGGCACTCCGCCTCCACGCATACGTCGCGCCACCGCACCTCCACCGTCGGCGGCCGCACGCCGACCTTGTCCATCCTCTGCCGCTGCTTCTGGAGCAGGCGGAGGTTGTCGCGCTGGATGCTGGCGATGAGGGTATCCACCACCAGGCGACGCTCCGCCGCGCCCAGCCTCCGCACGTCCACCGCGTCCACCACGTCCAACGACGGCGCGGCATTGGGGGGAGGAGGAGGGCCGAGGCGCAGGCGAGCGTGCTGAAGCGCCGTGTGGAGCCTGTCGGAGGTGGGCAGCCTCTCGATGGCTGCCCATTTCAACTCCAGCTCGTCGTCCTTCTCCTCATGTCGCTGAGAGCGGGAGAAACTGCGGGACAGGGACCGCGACAGGCTTTCCCTGAAACTGGACAGAGCCCGCTCTTGCTGCTGCGCCGGGATGGTCAACGTGTCCTCGATCTCCAGAGACAGTGATCCCGTCTCCGGCTCACCACGATCATCTTCGTCGTCGCGACGCATGCTGCTGTGATGGTTGCGAGCAGCGCGCAGCAGTCAGCACTTGCAAGATGGATAGAGTCCTTCTTGCCTATGCCATTATTACTGCTTGCTGCGATTTATGTAACTGATAAGTCACTCAACTACTACAAATATGGAAAGAAAGGAATAATAGAGTTCTCCAACGGAAGGAAGAAAACCCGGCAAGGCTCCTATAGAACTGATAAAGGAAGAAGAAGCCAAGGCATGGATCAAGGCTGGTGCCAAACACGTGTTGCTAGGCGGTTTAGGCAGTAGCGAGTAATAATAATCCCTTTTGTTTCTATAACAGTTTCGTCACACAAGCTGTTGTAATGTGCGTCTCTGGTGCACAAAACTCTTTTTCTCCTCATTAATATAAACCGGATTGCTCCGGATCGTTCGAAAAAAAGTCAAATGCTACGACGATCTGCTCGCTTCAGCCGCTTATTCACTCCCAAGATTACAAATATTTAGTATTAGTTTGATTGATTGAATTGGTGGCTCAAGATTGACTTGACTTTGATTTCATTACAATTTGCGCCACATTTTAAAATAGACGAGAACGCATCGATTCTCAGTCAAGCTAAGGTAAGCAATGACGTAATTGACTTGGAGTAGATGCACATGGCGTGGTTAACTACTAGTCTCATATCTCAACCGTTGCATGCTTCCTGAATTAATTTTTATATCTTCTTTCCTCTGCATTTTTCTGGATTTTGAGATCCAACGTTTCAGAATTTTGACCAACCAAAGTCCAAACTAGTAGTATTTCGGACTATATAAGAGGCCGATATCCTCTGCAAGATATCGAAAAGCTTCAGCAGGGGATTACCTCGGAGGAACAATAAGCGCACCTGCTTAGGGACAAACTATTCTTCATAAACCAACCAGCATGTCGCATGGAACCAGGCACCTTGGACCAAAGTTCTTGAGAATCTCATCTCATGCATGTGTAAGCACCCTAGGTGAGACTAAATTATTAATTTCCACCCATCATCCTTGTGTTGCATGTAACATCATCTTCATCCACCGTTGATCCAACTAAAACCCCCAAAAGACAATACTATATTGGTAGTATGGAATCACTATACAGTATATAGGGATCTCCTTTTTCTTCTTTTTTTTACGGTTGCATTTTTTTTAAAAAAAAAAGAATGCTAATTTTAATCACTGAAATTTGTACTCCTTTTGCACACCATCGATAGCCCTTAGAGGTGGATATAGTATTCTAGTAGCTACAAATTGTTACTTATTTTTTTCTTTTGCTTTTTATAGGATTATGCATTGACTATAGAATAAAAATTTATGGTTGTAATAGAATGATGATTGTAACGGAGTTCTTTTTTACTCACCCTGTCATGAGATGGTTAGGGGTGGTAAAGAAAAAATGGCCTGTCTAGCATCGTTCAGCTTGTACTTGAAATAGTAACAAAACGACACTGACAAAGGCTTATCACTTTCATTTGTTTCGACTTTTTTAAAATCCCAAGTGGAAGAGCCATTTTCCAAAACGACGGCGGCAATCATCTACCTCCATTCCAGGATAAACAAATGAGTGTTAATTTCCACAGCTCTCCACCGTTCATCTCTAAGATCTGTGACTCGTCTTCTCCTGCTCTCTCACATGGATCACAGATACACAAATCATAAAGTAAATCTAACGGTGAATATCACGTGCCTTCCTTTGAAAGCGTCATTGATTTTGTATTGCTCATAAACAAATCCAGCCATCACACTGTCGCACCACTACTCAACTAGTAGTACCACGGCGCACGCACCTCACCTCACCAATCCACAAATATCCAACAACAACAGCCTGTCGCGGTCAAGCTAAATTGTCACCACTCGCTGATCGTCCCCGGGGACACTGCTCGCTCTGCAGGCCGGACGATACCCGCGGAACCAGCTGCGATGAACACCGAGAAGGCACGACAGCAGCGGCCGCACGCGGTGCTCATCCCGCAGCCGGCGCAGGGCCACGTGACGCCCATGCTCCAGCTCGCCAAGGCGCTGCACGCCCGGGGCTTCTTCGTCACCTTCGTCAACTCTGAGTACAACCACCGGCGCCTGCTCCGGTCCCGCGGGCCGGACTCGCTGGCCGGAGTCGACGGGTTCCGCTTCGAGGCCGTGCCGGACGGCCTGCCGGCTGAGTCCGGCGGCAACGACGACGTCACGCAGGACATCGCTGCGCTCTGCCTGTCCACCACCCGGCACAGCGCCACGCCGTTCAGGGACCTGCTGGTCAGGCTTAACGGCGGCACGGCCGGGACGCCGCCGGTGAGCTGCGTCGTAGCCGATGGCGTGATGAGCTTCGCGCAGAGGGTCGCCGAGGAGATGGGGATCCTGGCCTTGGTGTTCTGGACCACCAGCGCGTGTGGGTTCATGGGGTATCTCCAGTTTGCCGAGCTCGTTCGAAGAGGCTATGTGCCGCTCAAAGGTAGTAGTACTCCGGAGTGTTTTCTTTTTTTTAGGATTATATAACTACACTTAAATTAGAGCCCAAGACTGAAACGTGTTGTTCTGTTTTCTGCTGACTGACAAGACGAACGTGACCTGACCAACGGGTACTTGGACACCGCAATCGACTGGATCCCCGGCATGCCGGACATCCGCCTCAAGGACATCCCGAGCTTCATCAGAACGACAGACCCGGACGACGTGATGCTCAACTTCGACGGCGGCGAGGCGCAGAACGCGCGCAGGGCTCGCGGGGTCATCCTGAACACGTTCGACGCGCTGGAGCAGGACGTCGTGGACGCGCTGCGGCGCGAGCTCTTCCCGCGCGGCGTGTACACCGTCGGCCCGCTCGCGGCGTTCGCGCATCGCGCGCGCGGCGAGCTGCTGGACTCGGTCGGACGAGGGAACCTCTGGAAGGAGGACTCGAGCTGTCTCGGGTGGCTGGACACCCAGCGGCCCGGCTCCGTCGTGTACGTCAACTACGGAAGCATCACGGTGATGACGCCGGCCCAGCTGGCCGAGTTCGCGTGGGGCCTGGCGCGCTGCGGCCGGCCGTTCCTGTGGGTCGTCCGGCCGGACCTCGTCTCATCCGGCGCCGTCGGCGAGGAGAACGCCGCCGCGCTGCCGGAGGAGTTCGTCCGCGACACCAGAGAGAGGGGCGTCCTGGCGAGCTGGTGCCCTCAGGAGCTCGTCCTCTCGCACCCGTCCGTCGGGCTGTTCCTCACGCACTGCGGGTGGAACTCGACGCTGGAGAGCGTGTGCGCGGGCGTTCCGATGCTCTGCTGGCCCTTCTTCGCCGAGCAGCCCACCAACTGCCGGTACGTATGCGCCAAGTGGGGAATCGGGATGGAGATAGACAACGATGTGAATCGCGATGAGGTGGCTCGGCTCGTGCGCGAGGCGATGGATGGCGAGACGGGCAAGGCGATGAGGGCGAAAGCGGCCGTGTGGAAGGAGAAAGCTGAGGAAGCGGTGGAGGAAGCTGGGTCTTCGAGCAGAAATTTGGATCGGCTGGTTGAGTTCTTGGCTGCTGACTGAGCTCGTCTATTCATCGTGTTTCTAGCTGGAAGTTGGGATCAGTAATAAACTCAATACAGTCCCGGACAAGCTGTGTAACACTCGCAACCCTGTAACAAATAATTCACATGACCCTGACACCTCCTCTTGTGAATTGTGATCACCCCGTCTACAAGAGACGGGGCCAAGAAACAGAATAGGGACAGGATAAACAAGCAAATTAAAGAGACCAGTTCAAAGCTTTTGATATATTGGGAGATTTATCAAAATTAAGCCCCCTCTCAATGATTTTGCTGCATTGACCCTGAAAAGCCGCAACCCGCACTTGCAGAGGTGTAGTACAGCCTTATCACGACAAACTACGATTCAGACTCTTCCTGACAAAAACTACTCCAGGCGCAACAGACGAACCCTAGGCGGTCCATTGCGGTTGCGGCATACTTCATTTTGTTTTTCCCTTTTACGTAGTACTCTGGTTGTTTGGTCAGACAGACGGCAGCAAGGCCAGCTGCTCATGGATGATAGGCCTTGCTGCTCCGATTTCACACTGGAATTTGACGGTCAAAATGCGAGCAGTGGCGTCCTGGAGCTGGCATCCCGTTCATTATACTAGTAGGCTTTCAATTCCTAAGCTTTGACTCCCACATTCAGCAGCCAACAAGGCAGCCGCTCGCTCGCCGCCTCTCATCCACACTTCATCGCGAGCTCCGACCGACGTAAGAAATGGCGTCATCATACGCTCGCTCGCTCGCCCGATCCGGCGCCCCATCCGCTCTCAACGACATCGAACGAGATAAGACGATGACGACCCTGAGATAAGAAAAAAAAATTTAAAAAAAAAAGATGCCGAGGGCTGGACGCTGCGCACGTCTCTGCATCACAGACAGTTGAGCTCGAGCCAAACAAGAACATGCCGAGCACAGCGCGGCGATGGGCTACGGAACGGATACAAGCGTGCTACCGTAGAAAACGGTGAAGGATGCGGACGGTACGCAGCCAGGTTCAGCAGCTCCGGGGATTCCACGTTCATTCTGCATCGGCCTTGATAAACGCTAGCAACCGTGCCCGTGCATCAACAGAAATGGAAGCCCATATTCGAGTCGCGCTAGACAAGACACCAACGCCGCGCAGCTGCTGTCGCAGTAGTGACGAAATCAAGGAGAAAGCGATGCTCCAGTTGTCGGGTTTTTTTTTTTTCTCGAAAACAGTTGTCGTTGAATGAGCATCACTAGTTAAATAAAAGAGAAGGTGGAAAGAAAGTTGTAAATCTTACGAACTACTCTACTTTCCAGATATTGTACGTACGGTAAGTATCAACTTTGTCAGAAAAATAAAATAAAAAAACACGTATAGGAACAACGATGTCTTTTTTAGAGGCAACGCATTTAGGAAATTAGCTGCGTCGTTTGAAAATCCATGATTGAAAGTCAAATTAAGAGATCAGCAGTTGATGATCATCAGTAATGGTAGTGGTGTGGCAATCCCAATCCACACGACGTAAGAGGTTCACGAACAAAGTCCTCCGTTAGGCAAGCATCTGTCCTTCCACGTCTCTTGGACTTAACTGGAGGAAGAGTTCATTCAGGTCTCTCTTTCCACGACGGGCCAATAATAGAAAGCTATTACTACTCGAGTGCACGGACGCAAACGCAACGGTACCAGCTCGATCGACTGACAAATGCCAGATACAGAAACGCTACAACAGCGGAGAGAACGATCACGTACCCTCGTCACGACTTTGCATTTTGCTTCTGCAACTGGCAGCAAACAACAAAGAGAGAACACGAAAAAGGCTGCTAAGAACAGGCGACGCGCGCACTACACTACAGGCCTAAAAGGATCGGGCGGCGCCACCGACTCTGTTGAGCGCGTACGTTCGTACACGCACCTTCTGCCGTGGCACGACATGCCGGCCGAACTCCAGCGACCCCGGGCGCGCGGGCTATGCGCGGCTGGCACGCAGCGCACGTTGCGGACGCCGCAATCTCGCCTTGCCCGCCCCGCCCTATGATGTACCCCGTGCGCCATGCCGTGCGTACCGACATCGCGCTGATCCGCAAGAGAGATCACACACGAACGGCGCGGCCGCTTTCTCTCTGGAGTCTGCCGCCAGGCTGCTACGCGGGTCAACGTCGACGACAAAAGCAGCCGGGACCGATTAAAATATGTCAGCCACAATCGGAAAGAGCCAGCACGAAATCAATCACGCCATTACCCTATGCCCGTCATTGCCTACTATACTATCTATAAATAGTCTCACCCATGCTAAAGATCGAGTCACACAGCAGCCAAATTCACGACAAGACAAGTCTGCAGCCCGAGCTATCAGCACAACAGAGCTTTTCTCTTTAGTTCGTTCCGAGAAACACTCGCGCGAAGCAGCAAGCAGGGAGGACAGAAAACAGAACAGGTCGAGATGGGTTCCCTGGGCGGCGCCGCATCCAAGCAGCACGCCGTGTGCGTGCCGTACCCGGCGCAGGGGCACATCATCCCGATGCTCAACGTGGCCAAGATGCTCCACGCGCGGGGCTTCGACGTCACCTTCGTCAACACCGTGTACAACCACGCCCGCCTCATCCGGTCGCGCGGCGCGGCGGCCGTGGCCGGCGTCCCGGGCTTCCGCTTCACCACCATCCCCGACGGCCTCCCGCCGTCCAAGCACGAGGACGTCACGCAGGACATCCCGTCGCTGTGCCGCTCCACCACGGAGACGTGCCTCGGCCCCTTCCGTCGCCTCCTCGCGGAGCTCAACGATCCTGCCACGGGACACCCGCCCGTCACCTGCGTCGTGTCCGACGTCGTCATGGGGTTCTCTATCGACGCCGCCAAGGAGCTCGGTCTCCCTTACGTCCAGCTATGGACCGCAAGCACCATCAGTTTCCTCGGTTATCGCCACTACCGCCTTCTTATGGATCGTGGCCTTGCCCCACTCAAAGGTTGGTCCAGTACCAAATTTGCTTTGTTGCTACACGAGTCAATTTTTTCTGTGTTAAGCCCGTTTACTTACGGTCCATTGTAACATCGACCATTTTTTTTTTTACTTCACGTGTCCAGATGTGGAACAGCTGACGAACGGATTCCTTGACACGCCGGTGGAGGACGTGCCGGGTCTGAGGAACATGAGGTTCCGCGACTTCCCCAGCTTCATCCGCACGACGGATCCGGACGAGTACATGGTGCGGTACGTCCTGCAGGAAACGGGTCGCACCGCGCACGCCTCGGCCCTGATCATTAACACCTTCGACGCGCTCGAGGGCGAGGCGGTCGCGGCGATGGAATCGCTCGGCCTGGCGCGCAAGGTGTACACGATCGGCCCGCTCAACTTGGTTGCGCGCGAGGACCCGCCGACGCCGCGCTCTTCCATCAGCCTCAGCCTGTGGAAGGAGCAGGAGGAGACCCTCGAGTGGCTCGACGGCAGGGCGCCCGGCTCCGTCGTGTACGTCAACTTCGGCAGCATCACCGTGATGACCAACGAGCAGCTCGTGGAGTTCGCGTGGGGGCTGGCCAACAGCGGCAGGCCGTTCTTGTGGATCATCCGGCGCGACCTCGTCAAGGGCGACGACGCCGTGCTTCCGCCGGAGTTTCTGGCTGAGACGGCGGACCGCGGGCAGATGGCGACCTGGTGCCCGCAGCAGGCGGTGCTGAACCACCCAGCCGTCGGTGCATTCCTGACGCACAGCGGCTGGAACTCGACGCTCGAAGCCATTTGCGGCGGCGTGCCCGTCATCAGCTGGCCGTTCTTCGCCGACCAACAGACCAACTGCCGATACCAGTGCAACGAGTGGGGCATGGGCATGGAGATTGACAGCAACGTTCGCCGCGACGCCGTGGCCGGCCTCATCACAGAGCTCATGGATGGGGAGAAGGGGAAGGAGATGAGGAGGAAGGCCCAGGAATGGAGGGACAAGGCAATCGAGGCGGCCAAGCCCGGGGGCGCGTCCCACCGTAACTTCGACGAGCTAGTCTGCAAAGTCCTGTCCAATACGAAGTAAGCGCAAGTAAAAAATGTGGGGGCTACTGGCTCTTTCCAGTTCCCCGCAGTGTCAGTGTCAGCATCTTGTAACTTTGACCGTTTTGTTCTGGGTGATGTATATGTCCACTGTTGTGAAAATCAGTCTTCTCCGTTATGCTGCCCAAATTTGTGCACTTTTGGCATGTACTGAAAGGAAACGGACAGAAAGGCACCGCTGAACATATCGAGAAACTAAGCGTCAGCATCTGGAGATTACTCAATGCATGTTGGACGATTTGGCACACATTGAAGTTGTTTTCTTACCTTTTTCATTTATTTTTGGATGAGTCATATCTGATTATGAAATTAAAGTACAGCACTAGTTGAACATTTGACTAAGCTTACTATGCCGTGGGCGTTTCTTTCTTGTTGTTTTCTTTTTTTTGGGTAGTATAGATTTCAACCGATGGAAAACCAGCTCCCTGTTCAGTCGACGGTTAGATCAAGATCCAACGGTCGCATGAGCTTCTTCTTCCTCGTGTCCCGCCCACACCGCGCCATCGGCTTTGCCCGTGCTCGCCGTCACCTACTCGCCTCCACCTTCTATGGCCATCAAAGACACCGGATAACCCTCCATCCCTAATTCGGCAATGCCCACCACCGTCGGCGTTAATCCACCTCCTTTAGCGCGGTGGCGTACTCGCCGCCGCGCCGCATCGCCTGCACACTCCCGGCTCCGCCACCGCGCCGGCGACGACCTCGACCCGGCAGAACCACCTCCCGCGGCGGCGCTGCACCCGCCCAGATCCGTCGCCGTTCGGCCTGCACGCGCCGCCGCCCGCCGATTGCCCCCCGCGCGCTCCTCTATAGGTGAGGGCGTCGACTGAAGCGCTGATCGACTGGAAAATAGGATTTCTCTTTTTTTTTTCTTCTTCTTTTTTTTTTCCTTTTGATCGTGTTTCTTTCTTGTTATTGGGAGTTCGTTGAGCAAAAGTCAATCCACTTTGTACATTGTCCGCATGGTATCTAGCGTGGGCCCAAGCCGACTACTAAGCAGCATTGGGCCTGGACCTTTCCCGAAAATCGGCCTAGTAAACACCCAACCTCCGACGTATGTAGGATTCCTCATTCCAATATTTGGAACCAAGGACACAATTTACGGCACGGATCCCTGCACCTACTAGCAGCTTACAGCTGCTGTAAGTGTAACTTAGCGAGAGAGGAAGAGGACAACCACTGGATCAATTAATTTGGGGCCGAATAAGGCCCACCACCTCTGCAGCGTCACACTACTGGGATCCAAAGCTCGTAGCCTGCTACAGCAACAGCCCACAGCGCAATTCCGCACAAGACCAACGCCCATGCAGCTACCTCCAAGGGCGACGAGCCCCACACTTGGGATGCCCCTCCCATACGAGCTGCTCAGCACGAGGGGGACACCCTCAATGAACAAACACATGGTAAGGCGTTTCAGAAACCGTGTACAAAGATAGGATGATGACGATGGACGGCGGCCATGCGATACAGATACAGCGGCATCAGCTGTCTTCCCCTGTGTGCTCCTATCTAGCTCAGGCACACCTCGGGGAAGATTACAAAGCAATCGTCCAAAACCCGACACGATTAGGCAGAGTTTCAGACGAGGGTCCCCATCCAGACCCGTCAACGACGATGCAAACCAGATCGGCACAGTGCCTGGGCGCGATCCAGCGGTAGATTCAGGATATCAGAGGTGAGTCACATGCAGCCATGCAGGCCTGCCTTCAATCTGTCAGCACCATAGTGTGTACTAACTGCTCTACGGGATACCGGATTTACTGCTCCCAATCACTCTCCTTGCATTCGAGTAAATTGTTCAGCAGACAACAAGAGATGGCCACAGGCCGAACGCAAGAGCGCGCAGCAACAACAGATGAATTAAGAGAGCAAATTACTGGTACTACCACTAGTTGCTAGTGTAACAAAAAGCCTGACCTGCGGACTTGTGTGTTGGTCACGAACTGCAAACTGAAGAAGCGGAGTGCACTGACCGAATCGCGACGGCGAGAAAAAAGAAAAGGAAAAAATGATCCAGCTAGCTAGCTCAAGCTTACGGGTCGTAGAGGCGGCCGGCGCAGCGGCATTTCCAACCCAATGGCTTGTAGTTGGAGTACCGCGAGAAGCCGGTGATCGTGTCGTCGGTGACGCGGGGCGCCGAGCTGCTGCTGCCGCTGCCGACTCCCGGGACGGTGGTCACCTGGACGGGCGTGCAGGGGTTGCACGCGCTGCACCGGTTGTGGCAGCTCGGTGGCCTCGACCCCAGCCGCGACTTGTCCTCCGCCAAATTCTCCACCTGATGAAATAAAGCGCCAGCGCACTGTCGTCAGGAACGTATGACGAAACGAAAGAGGAGAGACTCTCGAGAAGACAAGTTGAAGCTTGTGCGTGTATATGAATACACGTTCTCTTCGTACCTGACCAGGTGAGAACGCCGTGGGACGGATGCTGGTGGTCACGCCGAGAAGGAAGCTAAGAATTACGGCCAGGAGTGCTCGGCGAGGTGAGCTCGCGGCCATGAGCTAGACCATCTCATTACAAGCAAACTTCAGGTAGCCGTAGGTTTCAGAGAGATTTAGAACAGAGGGAGATCTAGAAAAGAGAGAGAGATGTGCAGCGACGGTTCCACAGGAGCAAAGGAGAGTTTGCTGGTCACAGTGGAATACGAAATGTGAAGATAGAGGGAGGTTTCAAAGCGGCATGAGGAAGCAGACGATGAAATGAAGACGTAGTATATGTACAAAACGAGGGGGACGCCACAGCAGAATGGAGGAGGACACACTGTGCAAGGACAGCAGGAGCGGTGACCACCGAGTTGAGACCACCCCCTCGCTGCGACATGTAGCCTATCACTATTTCGTGTAACACGCGTCTTGACATTCCACTCTCTAACCTACCCGCCTTATCTCACCAAACCGTTGGACACTGAGGTCGCTTTCAGAGGAGTGAAAGTAGGAGACGGAGATTATTGAAATGGTGCCGCAACAGTCGCCATCGTCTGGGACTGGGAATCATTGGCGGCTTTAATTTGACACTTTGACTGACTGTCGTACCACAATGAATTGATGAATCAGCAGCTATGCCAATGAACCGGCCATCGCATTTTCTTGTGGCTTCTCTCTCTCTCAAAAAAAAGAAAAGATACGGAAAAAAAACTGGTGAGCTCACTTGTCTGTTTTGTGGTGAAAATGAGTCGATTTCTCACCTGTTGGCTGTTGCATTGCATATGACTGAGGGATCTTCTTCTTTTGCTGAACTCTAAAAAAAAAGTTGTACGTATGCTTTGCCAGCAGCTACACAAGCCAGCATGTGAAGCAGATGGAGATTGAGAACAGCTCGCCCTGCATGGTCCCAAGTTAGTTCTGAATCCCCCATTGAAGTGGATGGAGTAGACTGGCGACCTTGCATGATGGACATGATGCATCGAGAGCAACCCATCCTCCAGCAATCTGTTTTCATCCGAATAATGCAAGGTTCTGCATTGGGATGATACTAGCTCACGTCAGTTTCAGAAAGGACTCCATGTTCAGAAAGCCTGTGCTAGGGTAGCAAGATGGACTGCGAGGCCGGCAGGGCGGAGACGGGTAGATCCCGGTTGGCAGCAGGCCGAGAGCACGGTGAAAATTGAAACCTGTCAAGGAAAATAGCGAACAATCCAGTAAATAGGCAGTAAGTACATAGTTACATTAATAAATCTTTATCAGATTTTCATTGTGCGTGCTAAGGGAGTTTTTGTTTCCACTAGCAGAAGCTGCCTTCCAGCTTTTAAAGTGTATCCGACGTTCCTCAAACGCTATATAAAATGTATCCAACGGTCCTCACACTAGTTAAAACTGAAAATTAGATTCTAATAGTGAAAACAAAGACCTTCTAAGTGTATTGCTCAACCGCAGGTCAAAATAGCAGACCAGCGTCGTCGTAGTAAAGCGGAGGTTTTAAGCTGCAACAGTGCCGAGCAATGGCATGTGCCTGAGTCCGATCCGGTACGGTGGCGCGGCGCAGTGCGGGCCATAAACGGCGGCCCTGCGCGGATGCTACGAACGTGGAACGCCATTACTCTGGTATCTGACATGGTGTTCACTGTTTGTCGCTCAATGAATTCGGCCCATTTCGATGGTGCAGCGGATTGAATTCGCCGTGGCAGCAGCTGCTCATGCCTGTGCGGCGACAGTAGTAGTATCAAAAGACCGAGCTTTTCTTCGCTCGTTCCATGAGCAGAGTGTAGGTTCCTCACTGGAATGTTGCAGGAATCGGCAACGAAAAAGCAAAAGGGGTGCTGATTGCGAGATATGGTAGGGGATGGATGGGACTCTTCAGCGGAGAAGGCAGAGTCCAAAGCTGCGGAAAGATTCCGCAGAATCTTCTGCCTTCTGAGCATTCTACATTAGCCGTGGTCAGATCAAGCCCGGCGACCGGCGTAGTGTAGAGTGTAGACTGAACTGAACTCCACTCCGCAGAAGAAACCAATAGATGTGATAATTCCTAAAGAACTGTTTGTATTCAACCAAATGATCTACTACAATTAAATTGAATCTTGTCCATCATCATGTATAGTAGTACGAAATGCTAGTACTGCAGTAGTTATTATTTTCTCAAATGCCCATTATTCTACTGATAGTTTTGGAAGCAAATGATTAATTTAAAATTTATGTCCCAATTAAATTAATACATAGTTGTCCCCTCCAAAAAAAAATCATAGTTCAAGTTAGTGTTAGCCCTGCTGATTATTTCTGACCATGACCATGACCCGCTAAACCCTTGAAGACTAGGTGTCAAATTAATTTACAGTTTGCTCGCAAATAAAAAGAGTTACATTCTTAATTTTTTAAATAGTGCTTTGCTCTAATTAACAAACTACTGCCAGTTCTTCTAAAACTACTACTGCTATTGTACTGGTTAGTATTTTGAACATTACATGTCAAGGAAAGAAAGAAGATAAATAAACAGCGAGTGGCTCCAAACCGAAGAACATAAAAAGACACGAATGGAGCAAAGAGTTGATTAAATGACATGCACCATGCAGGAAACAGGAGTTTGAAGTTTGAATGCCCCAAACAAAACCTGGAATTTGTACGGGCCCGGCTCGATAGTATCCGCTGAACTAAACTAAACTGGGCTATAATTAAAATAGGCCTGGATTCCAATCATATATGGCAGTCCAATAACAGATGTGTTACTTTTGGAAATTAGGCCCAACAAAACAAATTAAACGAACTTTCTCAACAGAAAAAAATTAACGAACAAAGTAATTTGATTCCTCCAAACTCGAGAGACTCTCGTGTATGTACAGCTTTGGTGAGACAGAAACGGAGCCCGTACGTGTCCAGTACTACTCCGTTACACAGGTACAAACCCAACCTACACCAGCGTGCTGCAAGACGAGGTGGCCGGGTCGAACAACGCCGGCAACAGGTACTTCCTCCCGTTAGCGCCGTTGGCGTTGTAGCTGGCCCCGGTGGTCGCGTCGACGAGCAGGTTCCCCGGGAATCCCGGGTAGGCGCCACTGCCGTAGACGCCCTGGCACGCGGTGCACGCCTCCATCGGCGCCTTCCTGTCGCCCTGGTAGAACGCGTCGCCGTAGGGGTTGGTCACCGCGCCGGCGAGCATGGTGGCGAGAACCGTCACCATGCCATCTGTCCCGACGTCGCCATTGGGCGGCACCAGGGCCGCGTCCTGCGGCCCGTGCTGCGGCTGCGCGAACGGCCACGCGCAGTGCCCCGGGCACTGCTTCGCGGAATTGCCGACCCAGATGTACGCGGAGCCGGGCGTGTCGGAACCGTGCTTGCCGCAACGACTGCTGCAGAAACCCTCCACGCTCACGTCCTCGTCGGTGAAGACCAGCGCGATGCCGCCCTTCTTTTTTCCGGCGCGCGCGGCCAGCTGCTCGATCTGGGACAGGGTGAGCGACCTCCCGAGCGAGCAGGACTCGTCGGACACCTGGCGGTCGAGGAGCACGCGCGTCGCGCCGGCGCCTGCGGCGTTCGACAGGTAGAGCCTGTCGATGGTGCCTAACCACTGCCCGACCGACGGCGTTGCCGCGTTCGGCGCACCGGTGAGCGATGTCAGGAAGTCGGAGACGATCGACTTCTGCGCTGGCCTAAACTTGCCGTACCAGAGGACGGACACCGGGATGTTGCCGCTGAGCACGCTGCCGTGGTGGTACGTGAGCTGTTCGCTCGGCGGAGGGATGTACAGCTCCATCAGCCTCCTGCTCCCTACGGAGAGCTGCGCCAGACTCAGCACGATCGCTACTACTAGCACGGGAGACGATGCCGCCATAGCTAATCACTTTACTCTCAGAGGATACTAACTTGTTCCGAGAAGACGATCGCACAGCGAACTTTGTTAGTCGTGTTGAGTGTGTTGTGGTGATGTGACCGTAAGCGTAAGCTTCTTTATTTATAGGCCGTGGCGCCGTGGCGCCGTGCATGTGCACTGCTACGGGGTCAACAGAAGAGACCCAGCACGAGACTTGCCCCCGCTTGCATCTGGCGCGGTGTCGGAGCTGGGCGGCGGGTGAGGGGACCGCGGGGAGGCAGCGAGGCGCGGCGCAGCGCGCGCACGCCACCGTGTGTCGCTCTCCGTGCGCGCCGCGCGGTCCTGTCCAGTCCAGTTGCTTCGAGGCACGGCTCCAGAGACAAAGTGCACTGCCGCGCACTCCATCCGCGTGCGTGCACCGGATGAGGATTTGACCTCGCCGCCTACCACCGAGGCACAGCTGTCCGGCGCATGTGCCCGCGGAAGGTTCCCAAGAGCAGAGGAACAAACAGAGCGCGGCCGCCCGCGCTGGGTAGAACTGGGCGCATGCGTTCCGGCAGCGGCAGGCAGACATGATACTAGTGATGCTCAGATTTTTTTTTTCGGTGTCCGAGATGTGGATATGCTTCGGGGAATGAGGAAGGTCTCCGGGCATGGCGCGGGCCGGGGGAGCTGCACACGGCCGCGCCGTCCAAACCACAGCTCATAACGGCGGCGTAATACTACTAGTACTACGTGCGTCGTGAACGGAGCGCGAGGCATGTGCTTGTTGGATCTTGCAAGATCATTGACGAGACGAACTATGGACTCAGCCAAGTAAACGGTGACGCTCGCAAGAATGGAGAAAGAGCAAGGACTCCTTTGACCGGTGACCTTGCCATTCGCGATCAATGTGCATGCATGTTGCTCCTAATTGTAACAGCTGGAGATGTGGCGTGCGATCATTTCGAACTCGATTGACCCAATTCCCGGTGATGGCGCAGGCAGGGAGGAGGAGACCGTGCCGGCGGAGAAATATCGTCTCCAACACGTACGCGCACAATACACGTGGCTACGGAAGGAGCACAAACGCATCCACGTAGGCGTACTAAAATCGTGAACTCGTGGACATTGTGCAATGCTGTGCAGCAGGTGGATTGAATCGAATCCATCGCCCATTCCCGTAGCGGAGACCGCGCCCGTTTTTTTTTACGGGCAGCCTTGTCGCGGCCGCGCCTGCAGCGTTCTGGTGCTGGAGCTTCCAGGAGACAGGTGGCACCAAAGTCAGCTTTGAAGTCCCAAGTATGAGCGAGCATTGTTCCGTGATTTCAAATGCATCTCCGTATAGCACGTAGTAGTAGTAATCAGTCGGTGACTCTTTTTGACTGATCTATTGGTGATCCTGAACTCTAGATCTGCTCGCCTTTCCCAAATCCATCACGCGTTGTGTAAATTCGACTACTCCTGTGAGGTCAACAGTGTGCAAGCTGTACACAAATTGATCAGGTGGTGCCAAGTGATCATCATCTCCTTTTTTTGTGTGTGTGATTCGTGATCATCATCTCCTTGTGGACGGACGCGCAGGAGACGGAAGGGACTTCTCATTACCATTAGCGGAGCAGTCCACCAGACTCTACCATGCAAGGTGAATCTTTTAATCCCTTGACTTGACAAATTACGGCAACGCGGCGAGGCTTCCCAAGCGCGGGGGGCAGTGGCACAGCCTGTCCGCCGTGCGTCTCGAGACGAATCGGGCGCGCTCGCCGAGGAGACGCGTCCGCATTGTTCGCGGCGGGAGGAGCGCGGGCCAAAACCAAAACCACCGCTGGCTAGTGGAGCGAGTGGGCGGCTGGCGTGCGGCGTGCCCAAGACACAAGACGGAGTGGAGCGGAATGGCGTGCGATGCGAGCGTGGACTCGCGCCGACGCCGAACGTGGGCGCCGGGCGCTCGTGCGGTCTCGGCCCCGTCCCGCGGTGTGTCGTGGCTGTCGCCGGCCTCTAGGCGCGGCCGGCAAGGGAACCACGGGTTTGACTCGTCTGCCGCGCTCCACGCTGCGCCGTCGCGTGATTGCGAAGTACGCCGCTTACAAGCCACTCTTTCAGGTTCCAGTTCCCAGCGATCTTGCGAGTTGCGAGCACCGGCGCTCCTCCTGGTACCGTGGTACGCTTTCTTTCCACCCTGGACAAAACATTGCGTTTGGGCAACAGGTAGGGAGGCGACGACGGGTTGCCAAGACAAAGAGCTTCACGTTCACACTCTCGAGGTATAGGAGTATTATCAAAGGAAAAAAAGAGAGAAAATTTATATACCATGGCCATTACGAACAACTTAGTCAAAATACCCCTACACTTGATCTAAAAACTACTCAGCATTGTCAGTATAATAAAAATAGCTCAAATACCCCTACACACAAATTTATTAATTACCCACAATTGTCTTTGCACAGATAACCACCACGAATAGTAAGTTTATGACATACCAAGAGTAACTGCCGCCGTTGTTGCCATAGAAAATTATAGAATAAAATCAGGAACAATTTTTTAACTATCCACTATGGCCATTATATATGTACATAATCAAAAATCTTTGGACTTACGGAAAAACCGAGGGAGACAATGCTCCATGATTTTTAGGATTACATAAACAATTTAACTTTTCTAGGATAAAGTTAATCAGTTGACCACAAAAAGGGCTGGTGTATGGCCTCATCCCAACATATTGTCTCCTTTGTTTCAAAGGAACGAGACACCTTGTATGGTTCCATCTTTGTTTTTCTTTTTGTGAAGTTTGGATGGTTCTATCACTTAGATATGGAAAGGATGAGCATTCTGGCATAAGAGCAGGAACTTGTTCTCCGTTATCTAAGAAACTTGAAGTTGTAAAAGGTCACCCAACTTCACAAGTAAGATTCAAACGAGATGTTAGACATGAACAATTCACTCTACATACCGTTCAAAAGTTTCTTGCAATAAGAAAAGGTGACCCAAAATTCAGGCGCCTCTTGGTTAATTGGACGAAAACCTTGCTGCATTATATTGCCCAATCGGTATTATTGTGAACAGCATTGTGAATTTCTAATGAAGGAGTTACACATCATCTGACTGGTATATACATGAGTTTCTCATTAATGAACAAACTAAGAGAAAAAATTGTATGAGAGAGAGAGAGAGAGAGAGAGAGAAGAAATTGTAGTGCACGTGTTTTTGCAGTTTTGCACAACACGTCTACACCAATGTGCTGCACGCCGACGTGGACGGGTCGTATAGGGCGGGAAGGAGGTACTTCCTCCCGTTGGTGCCGTTGGCGTTGTAGCTCGCCCCGGTGGCGGGGTCCACCTTCAGGGCGCCGGCGTACCCGGGATAGGCGCCGTTGCCGAAGACCCCAGGGCACGCCGTGGCGGCCTCGAGCGGCGCGTCCCTGCTGCCCTGGTAGTACGCGTCGCCGAACGGGTTGGTGACGACGCCGGCGAGCACGGTGGCGAGATTCATGATGACGCCGTCCAGCCCGACGTCGCCGTTGGGTGCGACGAGGGGCGGGCTCTGCGGGCCGTATGTGGGCTGGTGGAACGGCCACGCGCACTGCCCGGGGCACTGCGTCGCGGGATTGCCGACCCAGACGTAGGCCGTGCCCGTCTTGGCGTCGGACCCGTGCAGCCCGCACTGGCTCATGCAGAAGCCCTCCACGGTCACGTCCTGCGCCGTGAGGACCAGCGCGACGCCGCCCTTCTTGGGCTCCGCCCTCGCGGCTAGCGTGGAGACCTGCGCCAGTGTGAGGGACTTGCCCATGGAGCACTTATCGTCGGACACTTGGTGGGCGAGCAGCACCTGGGTTTTCTTGTTGACATTATTGGTGTTCGGTTTGGTGTGTATGGCCTTGGACAGGTAGAGCTGGTCGATGTTGTTCCACCATTGCCTGACAGACGGCGAGGTGGGCTGAGGCGCCGCCGTGAGGGAGAGGAGGAAGTCGGAGACGATCGACTTCTGCACCGGCGTGAACGTGCCGTACCAGAGGACGGACACGGCGATGTCGCCGTGGAGCACGCGGCCGTTGTGGTAGGAGAGCAGGTTAGCTGGATCGGGCTGGTATAGCTCCATGCGCCTCCTAGCACCCATGGTGAGCTGTGTCGAGCTCACAAGCAGCACTGCTGCAAGCATCAATGCCCTTGCACTTGTACAAACGGCGGCCATTGTATACCTGTATTGTTACAAATGTGGCAAGAGATTTGGAGGTACAGTGGGCAATCGAAGGATCGAGAAGGCGCAAGGCGTTCAAGTGTGATAGTGCTCTGATGCTGGGTGGATTGATGAGTGATGATCCAGTTGAAGTGCAGAATCGCTTATTTATAGGGGACCCCTGTGACCCCGAAGTTTGAAGCAGTGGCGCGTTCCAGGATCCTTCCTGCCGTTTAATCTCGTGCGGATCTCAAGAGACAGCTAGCTAGACGGTGCTCGTAGCAAGGTCACAGCATCTTGAAACTCAAGGTTCTGCTGAGCTGTTGGGGTTAGCCTACAACATAAACAAAGTGGCAGGGTCAGCAGCGGATTACCGCGACCAGACGGCCGGGGCGACAAAAAGCTTGTTTCGGTTTCGCCTCCCCACCCGTACCCCAGCCGCGGATTCAGCAGACAAAACGGCTGCATGTGCAAACAGAAGGTTCTCGCTCCTCGCATTGCCAGAAAGCACACGAATTCAGCCGAGTCAGCAGGCAGAATTGCTGCGCGCGCGTCGTCATCCACGAACAACAAATTGCTGCGTACTGTCTGACACGCACAGCCTGTGTCACTCGTGCGGCAGCTGGAGCTGGAGACCCTGGCTGAATAACCCCGCGGAATCTGCTCGGCGAACGGCGTTGGCTCGTCGTGTGCCTCATTGCCGATCCGGCCGCGAAGCTCGGCAATGCATCGATCGGCCTGAACCAGCTTCGTCCGGTCTCGTGGCTTCCGTCCTGGAATGCAGCCTTCACCAGATGGCCATGCGTGGCACGCGTTTGGGCGTGGCAAACTGGCAAGTGGCAAGTGC
This sequence comes from Oropetium thomaeum, assembly GCA_001182835.1. NCBI lineage: Eukaryota > Viridiplantae > Streptophyta > Magnoliopsida > Poales > Poaceae > Oropetium > Oropetium thomaeum. Next base: position 966,448 of record LFJQ01000012.1, read on the forward strand.
TCCAGCTGCCTGTCAGGGACGGAGCTTCCTTCAACGCGGGCAAAAGGCAAAATCAATCATCCTGCTGTGGTGGTTGCTGCTAGTTTTCCAGTTTATCATGAACACGTGGAACAGTAAGCACGTGAGGAAGTGTTGCTAGGATAAGTGTTGAGTAATCGGCATGCCTTAATTAGAGATTTAAACACCACATCCCTTCTTTTGCTAACCAATATGGCTTGCAGCTACCGGAAGGCCGGGGGTAGGGTGTTCTTCAGAAATGTTTTGCGTCGACACGGCAGTATAGTAGAAGAATGATCAAGGCGGCGTCAAGAAACTCTCTGGATTTGTTTATGAGTTGACCCATAAAAACTAGTGCATGAGAAGACGTGACACTTCAAACCGCTGTACCAGTACTACTAGGCTACGACCACGGCCCAGGGGAGGCGATAAGGCAGAGCGGTGTCAACTGGCTAGTATGATCAAGGCGATAGGGATCGAGTGCGCGTGGAGAGATGAGTCCTATGGTCCGTCCAATTGTAGATGATCTGCTTCTGTCCGTGCCGAGTTCAGGGTGCTTTATTCGAATATCTCTTTTTTAGTTAGCTTGGTTACAAGCCAGGCACGTACTACTGCGGAAATACAATTGGAACACAGGAAGGCCGATTTTATTTCTATATGAAGATGAAATTACAAAGTTCCCACTCCACGTCGGCCGGACGCCATGAGGTTTTCCGAAGCTTTGACCATGTTTTACATTTGTTTGTAGAAATGCAGACATTTTTCATAAAAAAAAGAGAAAGAAATGCAGACATTTTAAAGTTCAAGTTGGCTCTGGCTGACCACACACGGCGGTGCTTGGAAGTCGAGGTCATGGTTTGCAGTCTCAGCCTACTCCGGACAGTTTGACCAATGCATTTTCATCAACGATGTTCTTTGAGTGAATAGAAAGCATGTTCCATTGTCATTGTGACCATGTATAACTTGTGATGAAAGCCCAACAATTCCGTTTCCATGTTATGAGTAGGCAACAGAAAATTTCAAAAGCAGAACATTTCGTTTTCTTGTTCTTACGAAACAAATCTTAACTCTTATACAGGTTATTACAAGGTTGCTACTACTAAAATACAGTTCTCATCACTCCCTTTCTCCGTATATACAGTACTACCACTGCACAGTTTTTTGCACCATTGGTTGCTTCGCGAGTCGTTACACTAAAGTCGAACACGTGGCCGTGGCCGGGTCGAACAGAGCCGGAAGCAGGAACTTCCTTCCGTTGGCGCCGTTAGCGTTGTAACTGGCCCCCGTGGCTCGGTCCACCGCCAGGTTCCCCGCGAACCCGGGATACGCGCCGCTTCCGTAGACTCCGGTGCACGCGGTGGCGGCCTCGAGCGGCGCGTCCCTGTCGCCCTGGTAGAACCCGTCGCGGAACGGGTTGGTGACGGCGCCGGCGACCATGGCCGCGACGTTCATTACCATGCCGTCCGCGCCGACGTCGCCGCTGGGCGGCACGAGCGCGGGCGTCTGCGGCCCGTACACGGGCTGGTGGAACGGCCACGCGCACTGCCCCGGGCACTGCGTGGCGGCGTTGCCGACCCACACGTAGGTGGTCCGCGCGCGCGCGTCGGAGCCGTGGAGCCCGCACCGGCTCATGCAGAACCCGTCCACCGCCACGTCCTGCGCCGTGAGGACCAGCGCGATGCCGCCCTTCTTGGGCTTCGCCTTCGCCGCTAGCGCCGGGAGCTGGGACAGCGTGAGGCGCTTTCCCAGTGAGCACCGCGCGTCGGAGACCTGGCCGGTGAGCACCACCTGCGCGGGGCCGTTCTGATGGGCCTTGGCCTTGGACAGGTACAGCTGGTTGATGGTGTTCCACCACTGCGACACGGACGGGGTCGGCGCGTGCGACGCCGGGGTGAGGGACTGGAGGAAGTCGGTGACCACCGCCTTCTGCGCCGGAGTGAAGCGGCCGTACCAGACGATCGACACCGGGATGCGGCCTTGCAGCACGGCGCCGTTGTGGTAGCTCAGGAGGTCGCTGGCCGGGGGTTTGTACAGCTCCAGCAGCGTCCTGCCTCCCGCGGAGAGACGTGCGGAGGCCAGCAGGAGCAACGGGAGAAGCACGAGCGCGACGTGGCTTGGTGCCATTTCTGTTCGATTTCTCAGGGCGGAAATTACTGGGCTTTAGCAAGACTGAGCAAGTGGTTTTCTTTGTGTGAAGTGTGAGAAGTATGAGCTGGATGTGATGACGGGGTCGGGTATTTGTAGGCGCGAACTCTGCATGCAGTGGGGCAGTTTCGTGTACCCTTCCCCTGCTACTGCCGGCCATCCCTGGGCTACTAGATGCCTCTGTTTTGGTTTTGGGCCATTGGAGCGGCTAGCTCTGAAGTTGACTCGGTGGGAGGCAGCTGGCTGCGTTCGGACCGAGGGCGACGCGGATTGCGTTGTTGCTTCCACGCCAGCCAGCCACACCATGCGCCCATGCAGCAGAAACAACAGGTCGCGGACCGCCGTGAACGACTTTTCCTTCTGCGCCAGTGTGCTGTGTGCATTCGTTAGTTCCAAATATTCGTTTTTTTTATATATATTTAGCCAAATCTGGTCCATTTCGATCATAAAGATCAAATTAACGTGACTCGTGAGTCACGGAAAACAATTTAGCGTGACTTATTACGTATGATAAATATATCAAGTTAGCACATTTCTCTTACGTATCATTTAGTCACGTCTGTCTGTATAGGTGAGTCACATCAAATCAATTAGCATGTCCAAAAAACGATCAGATACTGAAAATAATAATCTGCAGATGCCATTTGTAAAATTTTAGTTTCAGCAGAGCCAAAACGTGAAAACAAACCCAAATATTCCTCCTCTCCTGAGCAGGTCCTGCCCTAGCTTGTAGTAGATGATCAGTGGAGGTCAATTATCTCTATGGCTGTTACTATGCCTGAATGGTTATCTAGGGTACGGTGATTTTTGTGCTTGCCAAAAGGTGAGCAAAAGCGCCTCGGATTGGATAGATTGATGCTTGTTTTATGGTGTACAAGAGCCAATTTTTTCCTTGTTTTCCGGATGGGCAACAGTTTTTAGTACTAGTACGGTGACTGGAACAACATCTCGTCAGTGAAAACGGGCAAGCAACCAGAAGAAAACGCAGTGACGATGATGATATACTACGTGACCACCGCAGATGCTTTTCTTTCCGAAGAAAAACAAGTCCGTCAGTCAAATTTCATGCTTCTTCTGCGGAGCTCTGACGAACTGCGGGACGCGATACCCTCCGCGTTCATCCCAGCCGTGAGACGAAAAGTGGCCAGACAACTTTGACGCTGAATCTTCGAGCGCGGGCACGGCCTGTGTCCTTGTGGACGTGGAGGTAACACGCGCTTTCTTGGACACAGGATCCGAGACTGTCGCGGTGTGTCTCCATGGTTATCCTCCCGGCTTGTCGAGAAATGAGAAGCCAACAGCCTACTACTGTGCATATAACGGAATGTACAAAGTATCTTCCGTCTCTCAGACACGTTTATTTATATAAAAAACATGAAATAATTCATTCATATAATAGATATTTTTTACTTATCTCTTAATAAACTAGTATATAATATGATTAGATTAAAAAAGACAACTTCTCATTCATTTTTTATTATGAATTAAAATATATGTAAGATACTATCTTTTTATAAAGAGACATTTAACTTGTCTCTTACTAAAGGTGAATGTTTTTTATAAAAAATTCTACCACATCAACGTCAAGAGACGTTTTAATTAATATCTTTGCACATGCCCTAATGCGTCTGCGGGTAGAGAGACGTAATCAGCGGCTACCCATTTGTGTTCCTTAATCGAATCCAGATGTTTGGGACGGGTTAATTACATCCGGCAAAGTACTACTAGTAATCTCGTGCGTGCGGCAGCTGCAGGATAGGAACGGGTGGTGTTGGTGGTGCCCTGCCCATCCATGCATGATCTTGAATCATGATCAGGAGGATAAGGACAAGGCCGGGAGGTAGAGAACAGGACAGGGGGAACACGCGCGCGACACGGCGCAGCCGGGTTTATGAGCCCGAGGAGCGTCCTGCGAGGTGACAGCCTGGACGCCCTTCCCATCCTTGCGTGTCCTCTGCAGCACTGTAGCCAGTAACCGCGTCTTCCAGCACCAGCCGTATGCGTACCCGGGATTCGTAGCGATGCAGAACAGTGCCATACCCGTATCGTTTTACTTGTGCTGTCCGAACAGCGATGTTTTCTACTGCACGCTGAGCTCCGTACTTCCAGTCCAAGTTCTACGGCGAAATTACTGCAAGCGTTACAACCGAGATCACGGCACTAGAGGCCTTTTTAAAGGTGGTCAAGTTAAGGCCCTATTTGGTGTGGCTCCGAGGTGCTCTCGCTCCTCCAATGTGCTGTCAGCGTGTTGTGTCAGATTGAGCTGCTCTCGGGAGCCGGTGAAGTCAGCAAAAGTAGCTTTGACTGCTCCCTGCTATATTTTCGTATGGCCAAAAGAATCACTCCGAGCTACTGGACATCAACAGTGCTGGTTGCAGACGGAACGGAGCGACGAGGAGCGGAGTCAAACAGAGGGTTGCCCGATGGTACTACTATTGCTAACCGCAAAATGACAGTTCATCATAAGCAGGAGTACTTGCAGGACAGCGGTATGTTCTGAGCAGTGCTAACTCAAGAAAAAGACAATAATGGTTTACCTAAATATCAACACGACATAGTAAGTCATATACGCCCACATAATTTAGTTTATTTTATTGCAATCAAACTCTTATATTCTACTTAACTTTCAAATATCTCTTGATAATTTTAACCTACCACCATACATTTGTATGATCTGTAACATTGTTCATAAAGCTTCACGGTACCACTAAGTCAAATGTTGCATTACTTAATTTTGCCTCATTATCACTGACCGAATGAAAACATAAACCATAATGGTACAATCAAAGTAGAGGGGAAAAGTGTATACATACTATTCATACTATATGAGAGGTATGTAGTCATAACACACCATGCCAACTTGCACCAGAGATTTGTCAGGAGTTGCGATTGTCAGTTAAGTTCTCATGTGGTAATTGAAAATTTAATACACTCATATACGTTAAACAGATGGTTATATAAAATTATTGTAAGATACAGATTTTTCTTCAATGGTATGATTTGATGTTTCATGTTGGATATGTGCATGTTACACCTGAAATTGATTGTTTTTTGATCATACCTTTCTTTTTTTAAAAAAGAAAAGAAACTTTTTTGAGAGTATTTAAGTAATGCTACAATATAATTGTGAATGGATCCTATATTCATCATGAAACTATACGTTATTATTATTGTTTTTCAAAAAATATCAATATATGTAATAATAATGTTGAGGGTCAATAGTAGAGGTAGTTGACCTTGATGACCCTCGACCTTAATGACGTGATCAAGGCATAAGTAATCCCCGCTTTCACCAGCCTCCGTATCGTAAGGGCGCATAACAGACCAAGCCAACAGGCGATCTCCGCCTCGCCCGACCCCTTCACGAAGGGGTCGGATCCTCCACGCGCAGGCGACGCGCTCGACCCCATCTCTATAGGGGTCGAGCGAACGCGTCTCTGCCTCGTCCGACCTCAGGGTCGAGCGAATCGCCCGCTACGTGCGGGAAAGCGCGTTCAACGTCGGCGACCTCGTCCTTCGGCACGTTTAGAGCAGCAAGGACCGCCACAAGCTGTCGCTCCATGGGAGGGACCCTTCATCGTCTCCAAGGTGCTCCGATCCGGCTCCTATAAGTTGCAGACGGCGGACGGACAAGAGGTCACCAACGCCTGGAACATCGAACAGCTATGTCGCTTCTACCCTTAGAACTCGTAGTAGTTTTATTGCTTCTCGCCACCGAGATAAGCGGCGCCTGATTCCCGTTATGCGGGAGTCGGACCCCGCTCGGGGGCTACACCTGCAAGGTGCGCATCGCGCGCGCACCTTGGCACTCATTAAAATTTTGCCATTTTGCTTGCAAAATTTTGAGGAAGGGCATTAGAACTCGTAGTAGTTTTATTGTTCCTCGCCGCCGAGACAAGCGGCGCCCGATTCCCATTACGCGGGAGTCGGGCCCCGCTCGGGGGCTATACCTGCAAGGTACGCATCGCGCGCACACCCTGACACTCGTTAAGATTTCGCCGTCTCGCTAAGCGGCGCCCGATTTCCGTCATACGAGAGTCGGACCCCACTCGAGGGCTACACCCTCAGGGTGCGCGTACCGCACGTGCACCCTGACACTTGTTAAAATTTTGCCATTTCGCTTGCAAAATTTCGAGGAAAGGGTAAACGAAACTTATCCTTTTCAAGGGTTTCGACCCCCCGCCCCACGTTCAAAACTTAGAAGGAAAAGTCACGGATGGAAGAAGACATGAAGTTTAGTTGGTCGGACCGCGCAACACCTACGACCCCCGAAGGTTACGGCAACAGCGCTCACCAGCTAGACGGAACGTTGGTGCCGCCCGCGGCCTAAGACTCCTGAGTTTCGAAAGTAAGGAAAAAGAGGTCGAACGCCCTCACAATCCTATGAAGGAACGCCTTCACAAAACCACTTAGGAAGCATCCTTAGTGGTCAAAAGATATTTGATTCATTCCTTTTGATTCACAAAAGGGCCGGGCGCTTTTGCCCTCGGTCATCCTAAGTACAATCTAAGCTAACCTAACTCCTACTTTGCTGGGGCGGGAGGGGGGACGTCCTCTGCCTCTTCCGCAACCGTCCTTGCAGCGAGCTACTGCGCGAAGGGGGCCACCTCCGCCTCGATGGCGTCCAACTCGGCGTCGGTGTAGCCGGGGGCAAAGCCCTCGCTCATGTAGTCGAGGGCGATGCTCATGTAGTGCAACCGGGCAACGGCGAATGCCCGATGCACCCCCCGGTAGAGGCCGTCCTCCGCCATGGCTCGCGCCCGAGTGACGAGCCGGGGGACTTGGGGAGCAAGCGAGCTCGACCCAACCTCCTCGGCTACTCTGAGGTCGACGAGGGCCACGCGGACAGCGGCTCGGAGGGTGCCGTGCTCCTCAGCTTCGCTCCTCAGCTCCTCCTGGAGCCGCGACAACTCCTCCGCGCCCATCTTTGGCTTCGCGGACATAACTGCAAAACAACAACGCAACGGTTAGTCCGCGGCCAAGCCAAAAAGAAAGGAAGGGGTCGGAGTCAGAACTTACCCGATGCGCCGGTTCGGAGCTTCTCGAGCTCGGCACGCCCTTCGGCCACCTCTACAGCCAAAAAGGCAGTCACCTCTTCGGCCTCGAGCCTGGCCTTCGTCTCCTCCTCCAAAACGGCCCGCGCCGCCTCCAACTGGCAGGCCTGCTGCACCGTAAGGGCGGTCAAGCGTCGCAGGTCCGCCGCGCCTCCTCCCGCTCGGCGCGGAGCCGGTCCTCCGCCTCCAAAAGCCGCCTCGCCATGGCCTTCTCCTGGGTAAGGGCGTCCCTCGCTGCGCGACGTGCGGCGACGAGCTGCTCCTCGTCGACGAGCTGGCCCTGGAGAAAGGCCGCGACGGAGTCCAAGGCGGACAAGGCCCCCTCCGCGCCCCGCCGCGCGCTCTCGTAGTGTGAAGCGCCTCCCTCCGCCGGCCCCGCAGCCGGCAGAGTCGCCTGTGCCGTCGTTGGCACTCCAGCGGCGCCCTCCTCCGCAGCGGCGCCCAACGTCGCCACCTCCTCCGCCGTGGGAGGTCCAAAAACGGGCAGCTTCAGCACGGGCGCTGGAGCCTCCGCCTGCCCCTCTGATGCCGCCGCCACCGCCTCCGACGGCGCCTCCGAAGCGACGACCGCCGCCACCGCCCTTGGCTCCAGATTGGCGGCCTCCGCCGCTTCCGATGGCCCCAGAGGGACGGCCGAAGGGGCCTCCGATCCTTTCGCTGCCACCGCCGGCGGGCGCGGGGGCTTCGAAGCCCAGCCCATGGCGCCCTTCGGAACGCCCTCGGGCCACCGCCTCGCCAGAGCCTTCCTCGGCGCTGCCTGGAGTGACAGAGTCTGCGCTCCGGACCTTTAGAAGAAAAAACGCTAAGTACAAGCAGAAGGTGAGCAAGGTTGGCGCGACGCACTCACCCTCGGGACAAAGTACGGTGACGCTTTGGGGTCGACCCCCCTTGCTCCTTCGCCGGCCGCTTCTCGCTGACCCTTAGGCCCGCGGCCCCGACCGACGTCGGCCCAGAGGCCGACGGACCCGACCCCACCGAATGGGGCGAGCGCGAGCGTCCTTCAGCGCTGGCATCTTTTCTTCGGGGGCCGACCGTGCGGCGGGGGTCGTCGAGGACGGGGACGGCGCCGCCTCCGAGCCTCCGACCCCCGAGGCTCCGGCTTCGGACCCCGTTGGCGTGAGTGCGCCAACTCCTCCTTCGAGGGGGGACGAGGGATCTCCACAACCTCTTCCTCCTCCTCCTCTTCCTCATCCTCGTCCTCCTCATTGTCGTCGTCGTCGTCGCCCGACCCCCGCCGACGCTGATCCCGGGCCAACTTGGCCCGGATCTTCAATGCATGCTTAGCCTTTCGGACGTCCTTTTTTCGCTTGTGCTCCTCGGCAGCTAAGCGGTTGGCCATCCGGACGGCCGCGTCTTGAGGCAGAGGGGGGCGAGAGGGCCGGACCACGAGCTCCCTCTTCTGTTGTCAACAAGAGGAGAAAAGTCAGGCCCGAAAAAGAAGAAAGAAACTAAAACTACAACGAGACGGGGACCCCACTTACCAAAAGGGAGCTCCCCTCTGCAGGGCGCATCAGCAGGTGGTCGTCCACCGGATCCACGAGATCCTCGGCGGCGCGGGACTCCCGAAGCCGCTGCTTCAGCTCCAGCTCCAAGATGGGCTCGGCCGACCTCGCGGACCCGGCGAGATCCGAGCCGGGGCTCATTTCCCAGAGCCAGAGCCGCCGCGCCATCAGCGGTAGCATGCGCTGGGCGTGGAACGTGGCGGTGACCCCGGCGCCGCGTACCCCTCAGGACCGCCGCTGCCACACGGCGTCGAGGGCGTCGTCCAGCCGCTTGCGCTCCTTGGCCGGCGGCCCCCATTTCCACACCTCGGGCGCCGTGTCGAATGTGCGCCCGCTGAACTCCGGCAGGGGCCCAGCAGTGTCGTTCTTGAGGTAGAGCCACTGCCCGTGCCAGCCCCTGTGAGAACTTCGCAGCTGCAGGGGGATGTAGAAGCCGGCGCGCTCCCCGCGGAGGTGGATGCTGGCGCAGCCGATGGGGTGATGGGGCCCTTCCTTCGTCTGGAGCGAGACGGAGAAGTACCGCCACAGATCGAAGTGGGGGGCGATCCCCAAATAACCCTCACATAACGCCACGAATGTGGCGATGTGCAAAATCCCGTTGGGGTTGAGGTGCTGGAGCTCGAGGCCGTAGTAATGAAGGAGCCCCCGCAAGAAGGAATGCGCGGGAACTCCCAGCCCGCGCTCGTGGAAGTGGGCAAAGGACACCACGTACCCATCCGCCGGCGCGGGCACCTCCTCGTTGCCCGGGAGCAGCCACTCCCTCGCCTCCGTCCGGGCAACGAGAAGGCCACGTTTCTGCAGGCCCTCGAGACACACCCCCCGGATGTCGGATCTCAACCAAGAAGCCATGGGAGACTAGCAAGAAACCCGGGAGGAACGAAAAGAAACAAGGAAGGGAACACGCGAGCGCGGAAGAGTGGAGAGCGAAGGACAAGAGTGCGAGATGGCACGGGAGGCAAAGGGACGCGAGTGACGAATGCGGCGAACGGGCATGCAAGGTGCGTACTTATACCTTTCACCCGCCTGGCGCTCCTCTCGCTGCAAGCAGGGCCCGCCTGGTCGTCTCGTCCGGTGCGGGCGCCGCTCCGCCTTCCTGCATTCCTCTCGCACCGCTCACTGCAACTAGGCCCGCGTAACCGCCTCACGCAGCGCGGGAAATATCCCGCCCTCTTGGGGTCACTCCCAAACTGCTACAGGTGGGGCCCACCTAGCCAGCTTGCCCCGCGCGGACGCGACTCCGTCCTTTAGACTCCCTCTCACCCCGCTCACTACCAACGGGCCCTCTCAACTGCTGCGCGCAGTGCGGGAAGCTTCCTACCCGCTTGGCGTTTTCCTTCCGTCCCTGCAGACAGGGCCCACACCCACCGCCTCGCGTAGAGCGGCATTTACTCACGTCCGAACGACGCCTACCGCCAGTCGCTGCAGGTGGAGCCCACGTGGCTTCCCGCTCGGCGGAGTCGAGCGCACGCGCGCGTGTACTGATGACCCCCAAAGACTAAACTCCCTGCCGCACGTCCCGTCGCGGCAGGCGCCTCCGCTGCACCGCTGCCACAAAATAAATTTTGGCAGGCGGGGGCTTGGGCTGAAATATGCCCCGATGGCCCAAAGAGTTCGAAGGCTGGCCCGATGAACGGGTTCGACAGCCGCTCAGGACGAAAATAGAGGGAGGGGTGGATAGAGATGGGCCCGCTAGCGACGAACACTCTGACGCACGAGCGCCGAGGGCATCTCGGTTCGCGTTCGAGTCCCGATTCTCGCCGACCCATGGGTATTTCACCGCAGAAAGGCAGCGAGCCCTTAGAGCCTAGCGAATGGCATCCGGGTACCAGATTGGGACGGCAATCAGGAATATTGAGGTCAACCACCAGCTAGTCCATCGGAGCTCCCCCCGAAGAGAGCCCAGGCTTCACTCGAACTCTCCCGTTTGTAACTCGACGAGCGTCACACTTTGGCCTCCGTGGTAAAGCGTGGCCTGGCTCAACCTCCTCGTCTGGCGGACAGACACGCTGGGGAAACGAAACAAGTCGAACCGTGTCTACGATCGGACCACCGCAACGAGCGGGAGTCTCGGGAACGAAATCGCAGAAAGAGATCTATTACGGGATCGCAGAACACGTAAGCTCGACAAGGACCAACGCGAGTCTACCGTCGCAAGTTTACCACTCTCGATGTGAGTGACCCCAGACTCCCTTTACAAGGAGATCAGGCCTCACTCGGGGGTTACTGTTGAGGGTCAATAGTAGAGGTAGTTAATCTTGATGACCCTCGACCTTAATGACGTGATCAAGGCATAAGTAATCCCCACCTTAGCCAGCCTCCACATCGTACGGGCGTAGAACAGACCAAGCCAACAGGCGATCTCCGCCTCGCCTGACCCCTTCGCGAAGGGGTCGGATCCTCCACGCGCAGGCGACGCGCTCGACCCCGTCTCTATAGGGGTCGAGCAAACGCGTCTCCGCCTCACCCGACCTCAGGGTCGAGCGAATCGCCCACCACTCCACGAGTAGGTTGGACGGTGACGGTTAGGAAATAAATGCCTGACACACCCACGCTCGCTGACAGTTAGAGCAACCCACTATCCGGGCAAGTGGACGTTAAATGTGCACGACGTGCACCGTCCAAAGGATGGGTGTCGTCGCTACAGCGCCTGTCAGAGCCTCATCGCCTCCTCGACAGGACGTCCCCGAGCGACGGCCACGACTACGGCGTCACCACGCCAACGCCAACAGCGGTGTTTTTCCATACGGACGGGACTCCGTCAAGTGACGACACGGGCCACTCCGCCGAGCAGTGGCTACACCGCCACACCGTAGACGTCATCCGCTGTGGACAGGCCCAACTTACGTACGGCCACGACCTACTCCACGGAGCTGGACCTCCCCGCATCACGGTATAAAAGGAGGAGAAGACCGAAGACGAAAGAGAGGTCTTTCGACAAGCTTACGCGCCTACAACGCTCACTAGTTCACCCTAGGCATAGAAAACTCACCCACGAGCACGCTTAGAGACGGGAAGCACTATCCCTTTCTCCTCCTCTTGTAAACTCCATTGTAAACCTTGTCGTGAGTAACACGAGCAGCTCGGAAACTGGACGTAGGGTATCGTTGCCTGAACCAGTATAAACCTTGTGTCCTCTCACGAACCATCGAGACCTCAAAACGCACCCCCCACGATAAATTCACTAGTCGACAGTAACGAGCATCGACAAATAATAATAATATGTGTATAAATTGACTTCAATAGTAACACAAGTTTAGATGGGCTAAAAGAAATTTGTCTGTCAAGATTGCAAATACATAACATACCAAACCTTCTTATTAATGGAATGTAAGGTCTCAAAACATCGTTGACGTAATTATTCAAAATTAGGATAATTAGTAAAAATATACTTACTATAACATGCACCTTACCTCAACCGATAGAGTTACATAATAACAATAAACTACTGTGACATCTGGTCAAATATAAGAATAGATGTGCTCATGTAGAGAGTGACAAGTCACAGTCAATTGCTATTGACATGTATTGATATTTATAGCTACATTAACAATCCAAAACTGGAAAATTAGAAGTTTTCGAATGAGAATTCTTTAAGGTTGCCAATTGATATTTAATTTTAGCAATTAGTAACAGAAATCAATTGCCAAAAGGTTGACAAGTGATTTTGGTTGTAGTTGTCAAAGCTGAGAGATATGAGTAGAGATATGAAAAATAGGTCTTGATTAAGCTTTGAAAAGGTGGTAGCAAGATCACTGTCGCAACCCCGTCCGATAAAATCGTACGGTTGCTCATCCAGGATCATTCGGGGGGGCCGCTTGCCGAAACAAGTGACTTTACAGTACAATAATTAACAAGGACTCGCATAAATGACTTAAAGATACATTAATTCTGGTTATATTACAACTGATTTTCAGGAGTTTTGGAAGTGCGGAAACGTAGTTTTGATAACAAACGCGTGGATTTCAGCGGAAGCAAAAATCTAACACTCGACGCCTCGATCAAACACCCCAGCCCGATGGTGTTTAATCTCCACGGGAGGGAGAACGGGGACCCACTCGAAGGTCCACTCCGAGGGCGTCTCCTCTTCCCAACCACCCTGGCTACAGTCAGCACTAATACCTGCAAAACAGCAATCAACAAACCGTGAGCGACTGACGCTCAGCAAGTCTTACCCGTCAATAGGCCTTCTAGGGCCGACTCCTAATATGCAGGGAGTATTTGTGGCAGCAGGGTAAGTATTTGCAAAAAGAGCACTATTGGTAAATCCTATTTTCAGGTTTTAGCCAAGATTTTAAGAGTTCACTAGCAGTTGTAAACTGTGCTCTTAATACTAAACAAACATGGTTGAAATACAATTTATTGATATCTCAATAACATCGGTTTTCCCACCCTACAACCCACATTCTCGGCAAGATGTGACACAGTGGACAAGCGGGTACTCCTAACCGGGAGGGGCGGCGATTATAATCGATGTACATCCTGCAGGAGAAAACCCGAATAACACGACACGTGCGCACTCCACGAGTCGCACGTGGCCACCTTTCGCTGCATCGCGACCGTGTCGGCCCGACTGCCATCTCTCCAAGGACATGGTCCTCCAGGCAACGCCCTGCGTCCCTGTACGACCCCAAGCCTTTCCCACTAACACATACCCAAGAAACAAAAATGCGAATTCATCCACCATAACGGTCCATTCACCCGGAAAAAGAGATGGCTGGTCGTCCAATCACTGCGCAATGAGCTACGTCAGTTTCCTGGGTCCCATATGCCAGTATGCATTCGGTACACAACTCAATACTTGCCCATGGGTGCCGACATTCAGTACCATTGTTAACTTAATCATTTCAGCAATATTGCCTAACAATTAATGTCATATTTTGTGCCCATTCTTTAAAGACTATACATGTGACAGTCACCCACCTCCCACAAGATTTTAGCTATCGAATGAGTAGTCTCCATACTACTCATGTGCTACCGATTCCTAATATTAGCAAGGCATGCTAGCGCTTAGCTGACGCTACTGGGTTATTCCATAGGAACTCCTACTAAAGCTATGCAACTAGGTGTCAAACAACTCCTCAACGTAATGCACAAACAAGACCTACAAGCATAGTGACAAAGTAAAACTTTAAATCTTAGGTGTGCACCGGGGCTTGCCTCGGTTCGGGGAGAAGTTAGCACAGTCGATAGCGGGGTCGACAGCGGGGAAATCCTCCTCAGCCTCAGTGGCCGTCTGCAGCTCGGTTCCTATATGAAGATGCAAGGTAATCTTGTATTAACAGATGAGTGAAGTTGCATGAATTTCTCTCTAACAAACTTTAGTGTGATGCTTCGGTAGACGGGACTAGCTAGACTGGTCGGACGGCAAGGATTACCAGAGGGTTGTCGGTGGAAAAGAACAACAACGGAGACCGGTCGTCGGGAAAAGAGATGTCGACGCGCCGCTACTGCTGCAATACTGCGGAGGAATGGGGCGGCGGTTAGAGACGATAACGACGGACGATGGAACCATCCGCAGGGCAAGGCTTACCGAGCGCACCTGAGCACGAGAGAAGCTTGCTCTGCTTCGAGCCCTGCGGAGCTCTTCGGCGGTAAAGGCGGAAAGGAGAGGAGACGAGAGCAAAGGGGCGAGCGTGCAGAAGAGCAAATGAGTGCGCACGAGTGAAGTGTTTCGTCTCTGGAAAAGATCAGTCTCCGTTCCTTTTGTCTCTCCAGGACAACGCAAGTTGGCACGGCGGCAGCGTACTGCAGCGCATGGGCGCCGGGCGTGCGCGTCCCATCACGAAGACTTTCGACGCGGTGGCAGCACTGCTGTGTACGGCCAGGCGCTTTTACGGTTGGGAAGATGACCGGCAGCATTAATGGCGCGGCCGCTTCGAGCTCGGGTCCGACGAGTCTGTCCGGCCTCGGGGTCGAGCGAGGCGGAACGAAATGCGGCTTGTCCAACCTCGGGGGTCGAGCGAAACGGAGCGAAACGGCTTGTTCGACCTCAGAGTCGAGCGAAGCGGAGCGAATCGGCTTGTCCGACCTCGGGGGTCGAGCGAAACGGCTTGTCCGACCTCAGGGTCGAGCGAAGCGGAGAGTGATGACGACGGGTCGGGCGAGACGGAAAATAATGTCCGACCGCTGGGGGTCGGAGTCGGGCGAATCGTGAAAATCATCCGACCTCTGGGTCAGAGGTCGGGCGAATCGTAAAAAGTCATCCGACCTCTGGGTCGGAGGTCGGGCGAAACGGAAAATTCCTCCGACCTCTGGGTTGGAGGTCGGCGAATCGGACCCACAAAGACGGGGTCGGGAAGGCATGGAAAGGAACAGAGAAGCGGCACTCGGGTTGAGCAGGGACTCGGGCGGCGGCTTGCATGATCCGGGGAGAACAGAGGAAAACTGGGCGGCGCGATGGTGGAGAGCGGGGGTGGTTCCGGCGGCGCTAGCGAGAGTAGGCTCGGCAAAACGGCTACGGCGAGCAGCGACGGCGGCAAAGCAGCCGCACGGCAACAGCGCGACGCAGCAGGACAAAGGCCGGTCGGGTCAATTCTGCATCGGCAGAGAGGAAAAGAGAAACAGAAAAGAAAACGAAGATTGGATTCAAACAGATTTTGAATTTAAGTTCTTTTGATTAGATCCTATGGTTTCATTACTAAGGGTTTTAAGATTTTTATTGAACACAATTAAGTCTTTATTGACAAAAGATTTAGCGAGAATTTAGTTTGGGATGTTACAATCACGAGGCATTTGAAGGGCATCACTTGTGGTAACAAAGGGGAACCCATAGAAGCATGTCGTTTTTATGTTCTTAATACACATGTACATAAATTAAGAAATAAAATAAATAGCTATTTTCTCATGTTCTTGTTTCTGAATTTTCTGATATTGAAATATATTTTATAATTGGTTTGCATCTAATAACCATAATGGTTCTTAAGTTGTGTTCGTGACTCCATTTACTTGTAGGTTTTACTGGATTGGATTCTAAATTGGAAAATTTATGGAACAATAGAGATGTATTCTTGTGCATGTTGTGTTGCTTCACTTGGGGTGCGTTTGGTTGAGCGTCAGGAGGGATGGGATTGAGTTATCCCTGGATAGGAAGGATAGATTCGTCCCCTGTTTTGTTTGGTTGGAAGGACGAGTGTCAGGGATAGACTCATCCCCTGTTTTGTTTGGTTGGATGGATGAGGTGCTCACCGGACGGTCCGGTCCCGGACCGGAGTGTCCGGTGGATTTTAAAAATCATTCCAGAGAGGTGCTCACCGGATGATCCGGTCCTGGAGCGGAGTGTCCAGTGGCCTTTAAAAAGGGATTCCAGAGAGGACGTCGTCGGAAAGTCCGGTCCGGTACCGGACGGTCCGATGGTCTTTTTCCCAGGAAACTAACCGTTCCAGAGAGGGTGTCATCGGACAGTCCGGTCTGGTACCGGACGGTCCGATGGGCTTTTCCCAGCAAAAGAACCGTTCCAGAGAAGGTGTCAATAGTTGAACACATCATTATTTATAAACAATAATAATATAATATTTTTAATCAATATGTGATTATTAATTAAATTTCATCATTATATCCATATCTAGTAACAATGTCCGATAATCATAGATAAAACTCAATAGTATCGAACCACATACATAATTGGAAAGTCTTATCATTATGCACATACAATAAGTCCAAGTCTTAATGCAGAAACAAAATATTACAACCTAACTAAACCTGCTCAGGTATTACTTACTCGCATACATAAGTTCAAATCTTTGTGCACCACCAAAATACTACAATCCCACACAGCGCATACAAGTTCAAATCTGTGTCCACCACCAAAATACTACAACCCCACACAGCCCATAGAAGTTCAAATCTTTGTGCACCACCAAAATACAACAACCCCACACAACCGAAACACTAATGCTGATCAGGAATTACGGCATCAGGGAACTTTGCAGTGATGAACTCCACAATCCAATCGATCTTAGCATCAATTGGTAGATTGTAGAATGCTCTACCAATGTGAGGATTAGCCACCAAGTGAGAGTAGTAGGAAGAGATATGGGTACTGTTGAAACCTGGAATGCTTTTCAGAGTGGTATACAGATCAGGTGGGAGATCCATATCACTAGTAGCCAACTTCTCTATAGCTGAAGCAACTTTATCAGAGCAAATCTTGAGAGTTGCAATGAGCGGATCACTCTCCGCATCAGTAGTTTTGGCTCTTTTGTTCGGTCTAGTTGTGGAGGATGTCGCAGCTTGATCAACACTAGTAGCAGCAGGAGTAGTGGTGGGAGTGGTTGGAGTTGTTGGGATAGTAGTGCCATCAGCATTGGCTTCTTCCATATCAATTTCTGTGTCAACTTCTTCCCCACCTAGCGGATCACCAGAACCCTTTGCATACTTTCCGGTTGCCATGCTACTTCCATATAGAGTTTCCATTTCAGCATAATGCTCAAGAGGCTTGTTAAAGAGATCAGCATCAAGTTTATGGTCCTAAAAAAAAAGGTAAAAACAAGAAAACAATGTTAGCCGATGTCTGAAATTGTAGAGTCAATGTTGTAGCTTCTTGAAATACCTTAATATAAGAGGCATAGTGCTCAGCATCAAGAGTGATAACGAAATTGGTTTCATCCCAACCGGAGCCACTCACTTTCCTTGCCTTCAGTATCTTTGCATACCTGCGTTGCCATGTACGCAGGTGGTTCTTGACATTTTCCCCATTGTACTTAGTCATGAACTGCTCATTGACTGCCTTGGCACAAGCATTGTAGTGCACTCTCTTGAATCCCGGTGAAGTTCGTGTGCCATTGGCCACCATGTTGGCCATAAATGTCAACATAAAAGCAGAAGTAGCTGGAACCCAATGAGCTTTGTCTTTCTCATCACCTTTGTCCTTGTCCATTCCCTGCCAACCATAAAAACCAAAAGAACATACTATATAGCACTTACCATCAAGAATAATGAATCAAGCATCAAACCATAGTAGTTGTAGCCAATTCAAGGTACAAGGAAAAAAAATTCTTGTACACACATTATTCGGAGTACACACATTATCATACAATACAATGGTCCAATACACAAAAAATTCAGAGTACACACATTATCAAAAATTCTGAGTACATATTAGTTATTTTGGCGGTCCTGCCACATTTGATCAGCAATTTGCTGTCTCAAATTAACCATGAATGTGTGTTCACTTGCTTGGCCGGCAGATGTCGTGGCATGAGTGTGAATTGGCCAATCAGATTCTTGTATTATGATATCATCCCCACCATCGTGTATGACCCAATTATGAATGATGCAGCAAGCTACCACTATGTCTACTTGAGTTGGAAATGGAAAGAATGGCTTGGCATCATCAAGAATCTTGAACCTTCGCTTCAATGACCCAAATGCACGCTCTACTGACACACGTAGCGCTGAATGTCTAAGGTTGAACAATTCTTTCTCATTTTGTACCGGATTATTCCCAAACTCATTCAAATGGTACCGGACAGCACGGAAAGGGGGCAAGAATCCCGGCTTGGCTCCATAACCAGCGTCAACTAGGTAGAATTTGCCTATCATGTAAGGGACAAATGTGTTACAACCTATTTTAAGCTAAAAAAAGTTAATGAAGGTTAAGCTACAAAGTTATATCTATTACCTTGTGGTATACGGAGTCCATTTGGACGTTCTAAAGCGTCTCTCAGAACTAGAGCATCATGTGCTGTTCCCTCCCAACCAGCTAAGACAAATGTGAACCGTAGATCAAAATCTACGGCAGCCATTACATTTTGAGTAGCGTAGGACTTCCTACCACGGAACGAAGGTTCCATGTCTTTAGTAACAGATGCTCTTACATGCGTACCATCAATGGCTCCAATACAATCCTATATAAGGTAGCACACAACCTAGCAAAAGTTAGCAGCTATAAAGGTTTTATAGTACAATTGTCAATGAAAGATATGGATTGAGCATCACACCTTAAAGTACGGATCCCACCTTGGGTTTCCTTCTATTTTGCTAGGGGTCTCCAGTGAAGGTGGTCTAATAAAATCATTCCGCAGCTCTCCAATAGCACGTAGGACTTTATTGAAATAACGACTAACAGTTTCACCCGATCTACCATAATTAGTAGCAACAAGCCTATTTCTAAGGTTGTGTCCAACTGTATTGAGAAACATAGCAACTTGTTGCTCGACACACATATGTATGGTGTCTTCAAGCAAACCTCGATCCCTAAAAACCTTACAGAAACGAAAGAAACGAGCTCTACCAAGCCTTAGCATATTAATACAAGTTGTCTCATCCTTCCAAATTTTTTGGTTAAGGTATTCCATTCTAATTCTATCTCTCTCATGTATTGGGCCATACGTAATCCCTATCCTACGTGCAACACGTTTCCTTTTCCTAGTTGCAACAATCATAGTCATCATTGATATGAACCAATGTGCTGCTGCTACACAAGCCAGTATCTTCTTTCTTCTTGTATCCATCTACAATGCAAGAATCACAAAACCGTGGCATATGAATCATGAACAGGTATAGTATGAAGCATGTTACATTCTTTGCAGATCCACATCAACAAAACATAAACAACATTGGAATGATGGAGCAAACATTGAACAGATCAAGGTCTGTACCTTCAGTACGTGCTTCCTGCTGATCTGTCTTCGAGATACCTACGGTCCGATTATTGGGTGGGAAAAATACCTGCAGGGATAGAACGCATTAGGAATTCTAAATAAGTCTCAAACTACACTTGTTAACTGTCCAGCGAATATGAAGCAAGAGTAGGCAGCCACAAAATTGAACATGACGACCTGATTGGTTTTGAGACACAACAACTGTCATGAACTACTACACACAAGAAGTGCCAAGACAAAGGTGATGCATAATACAGCTTATATGATCCAACTCTAATTTGGTGCATTTTGGTTCTGTTGTATGAGTCAACCAGAAAAATAATAACCTACATACCACTGCTGCAACAATCTTTTAGGCCATTTAGTAAGAGTGAAGAACGGGGTTCAGGAAACCCCTAAACCCTATCACCTCCTGTTATGAATAATAACTTCGTACATTGTTCAATGTTAACTTTTGCAAGACCTATGACCCGAACGCATTTTGCACATAAGATACGTAATAAGCTTCAGTTGGACAGCAACTTGCTCAAAATTTGCACTTCTTTTTTAACTTTGAGCTGTCCCTATCATTCACATTGCATAGTAGACAGGAAGCATAACTAGATCGAATCCAAAGTTCAGCGCAAAGATCTCCGCACATGACAGTCCCTGGTACAATGCAAGTGATGAAAGGGCGAGATATCAATGCAAGATATACTCACGGTGAGATACAAACAGCAAGAAGTACAGAGGGCGTGCGGCCGGGCGACAGCAAGAAGTACAGAGGGCGGGGAAGAAAGGAGGGGGAGGATGCGCGGCCGGGCGACAGAGGGCGTGCGGCGGGCGGGCGACGAAGGGCGAGCGGAGGACGGGCGGCCGGCCAGGCGTGCGCGCGGGCGGGGGTGCGGGCGTGGCGGCGGGCGGGCGACGGAGGGCGTGCGGACAGCGGGCGACCGGGCGGGCGATGGAGGGCGGCCGAGGAAGGCCGGGCGACAAAGGGCGGGCGACGGGGGGCGTGCGGAGGGCGGGCGGCCGCCGAGGAAGGGCGGGCGACGGAGGGCGGCCGAGGAAGGCCGGGCGACAAAGGACGGGCGACGGACGGCGGGCGCCGAAGGGCGGGCGACGGACGGCGGGCGGGTGACGGAGGGCGGCCGAGGAAGGGCGGGCGACGGAGGGCGGCCGAGGAAGGCCGGGCGACGGAGGGCGGGCGACGGACGGCGGGGCGCCGAGGGGCGGGCGACGGAGCCCGGGCGACGGGCGGGCGACGGGCGGGGAGCGGGCGGTCGGCCCTGCGCGCTGCCGGGGGTGCGGGGCTGGAGTGACCGGTGGACGCGGGGTAGATCTGGGAGGAGGTGAGGTCGGGGCTGGAGTCACGGGATAGCTTCGTCCGCCCGTTTCGGTGGGATGGATCTGTCCCGAATATTAACCGAATATTCTCACTCCCTATCCTCTATCCTTCAACCAAACACGTGTACTCGAGGGACGAGTCTATCCCATCCCTCTTTATCCCATCCTCTCCCTCGAACCAAACACACCCTTGGTTTAGCTCACATTATATTTAGGATGAGTCGCAGAGAGTTCTTATTTGTGGGTTCACATGAATGAAGTCCAAAGGTTTTTGCTCACTTTAAACACGTCAGTTCATTTTTAATAGTTAATTATTTGTAATATTAAGACAAACTATTAAAATATGAATGTGAGAACTCTAAGTTGTATTTATCAGTATGTCTTAATTTTTTTTGGTGTGAACACATATTAATCCAACAATGATTCAACATTGGTATGTTTGGCATGACGCTAGTAGTGTGATCACATGAAAAATTGTCACGTAAACACTTAAAAGTAAATTGGTTCTCCCTATTGTCTTTCAATGATCGCTCAAAACAAGACATCTTTCTGCCATTTGTTTCTTTATTACTGATTGGCTTTCTTCATCATCAGGATTCTCTAATATTGAGATGAAAACTGCCAACCACAAAAAATGTTTTAGATAAAATTGTAAGTATCTTCTGATAGTTATTATAACCCCTTGAGAATTTAATAAATTTTTACTCGCAAAAATAAGTTAATTAAATTTGTACAGTTCAAGGTTTCTCACCAACTGTATTTTGAATTTTTGTAACTGCATGTTGTGAGGGTAGAGATTTTCTGGACGCGAAAGGAGTGAGCGTAGTCCAACGCGAAGACGACTGTGCCGATCCAGTTTTCGCATTCCGTGTTCGATTTGGACGAGAAATCAATCCCCGGCTCTCACGGAAGAAATGGGATAGAGGCACACGATCAGACTTACTACACCGAAGACGACTGCTAGTACTACTTTTCAGTACTCTGCTGCTGGCACGATAGCTTAACGTTCTCATAGACGCGTCAAACGTCATAAACGGCTCGATCTAACGTCCATTCAAGAATGCAGGCATTTTCCTTTGCTCTTCATGGTCATCACTATCCGATGGTCGAGGCAGCAGGCTGGCACACGGCTAGCTGGCCGCAGCCAGCGAGCATCGCCGAGCAATGAGGCGACGCGATGGAGCTCACGAGCGCGTCGTGACTCGTGACGCCCTAGCCGCTTCAGCACCAGCTGGCTGTGTGGCGGCGGAGCCGTACGCGGATCTCTAGGCGAGCCCACACCAATCACCATGGCCGGATGGGGACGGAGGACGAGGGGAGCAAGGAAGCGCTTGGGTGGCGCCGACGTCGGCATACCACCGGTGGTGACACGTAGGCCCGGCGCTCTGTACCTCGCACGCATTACGCTGAGCCGTACTACTTGCACAGATTGGGCCTCGCAGGGATCCCATCATGCGATTGCGTTTTCCTCGAATGGCAAATCCGGGAGATAGTGCTGGGGGTAGGCTTCCCAAACCCCACAACGACCGTGTTTCTGTCAGCTCGCACTCGCCCGCCGCCTAGCATTGCAATGCATGGATCCATCTAAAGTCTGTTACGCACGGAACAAAGGCGATGCAGTGGGTGCCCGCTGATAATTAGTGCTCCAAGATCAGATCAGATCACGTCGCCAATGCGGTTCGGTGGTGTACACGGGTGCATACGTTTTGGCAGTCCCGTGCCACGTTTTTCTCTGCGGATGTGGATACGAGATCACTCAGGTATTCGCACCGTAGTATGTGTATCACTCCCGTTTTCCCCTGCAATCTCCATGTGGTCCAATGCAATCGTACGTACTTTCGCCATCCCTCCTCGTTCGTGACATACTGGCACACTAGTACTACTGAAGTTAGCCAGCAATCCAGCACGAGTCTGGCTGGCAATGCACGGAGTAACGCGGACAAGGAATGGCCTGATCCTGATGCCACCGGCGAGGCTGCGACTTGTGCTTCCAGCAGTACCGTACCGATAAGGGCGTAATAGTACCAACTGTGCGAGTACCGCCGCTGTTTACGCTTTACAGCCCCTCTCGGTACAAGGAGCCGGGCCAATCAAACAGTGATATCCAACGTCTTTAAACCCACAGACTGAAGAGCCCGGCCCACCACCACCCTCCCCCAACGTCCCGTTCGTATCCATCCCGCTGCCAAAAATTTCAAGCGCCTCGAGAAGCCAACCTGCTTTTACCCACTCCCGCAGGCCACAGCCCCCACTTTGCCCGTCCGCTTCGCTATGCCCCAACTTGTCCCTGCTTTCACTCCCCCCCGGGACGCAGCGTCACGGGATCCGATCCCCGAGGCAGCAACTGCCGGGGCAGAACGGTAAAGTGCTCGCCCCACTACAGCTGGGATCGAGCAGCGGGCACGCAAAGCCAGCTGTCAGTGACCGTTCGGGCAGCCGGGCCAAGGACACAATCTTTACTTTTGGCTCAGAAAGCGCCCTCGCAAACATACGTCACGCGCTGCGCGCCTGCCGGGCCAGCTCCTCCTGACTCTACTACCGTCTCACTCAGCTGCTCGGCTGCGGACAGCGCACTCCGCTTCGTCCTGTGCCACCTCGTGCCGCCTATAAAATCCCCGGCCTCTCCTCGCCCACCCAAACCACCACCAATCCGCGACTTGAAACCAGCCAGCAGTATAGGACAAAAACAGAACTTAAGTTGCGGTTGCAGCCAATGGCTTCTTCTTCCTCCAGCGCCGCATCGGTGGCCGGGACGCTGCTCGCGTTCGCGATGCTGTTCCACACCTGCCTCGCGTCGCGGAAGCTTACCGCGCTGGTCCAGGAGCCGGCCATCACGATGAAGTACCACAAGGGCGCCCTCCTGTCGGGCCCCATCGCCGTCAACTTCATCTGGTACGGCAACTTCTCCGCGCCGCAGCGCGCGGTGCTCACCGACTTCGTCTCGTCTCTGTCGTCGTCCGCCGCCGGGGCCGCCCCGCAACCGCAACCGGAGCCGTCCGTCGCGACCTGGTTCAAGACGGCGCGGAAGTACTACGCCAACTCGAAGGCGCGGTTCCCTTCGCTGCGGCTCGGCGCGCACGTCCTCGACGAGTCCTACTCCCTCGGCAAGCATCTCCGCGAACGCGACCTCCTCAGGCTCGCCGCCCGCGGCGCGCCGAGCCGCGCCGTCAACGTGGTGCTCACGGCGCACGACGTCGCCGTGGACGGGTTCTGCTCGAGCCGGTGCGGCACGCACGGCGCGTCCCCGCGGCGGCGGTCCCGCACCGCCGGCCGGTTCGCATACGTGTGGGTCGGCAACCCGGCGACGCAGTGCCCGGGCCAGTGCGCGTGGCCGTTCCACCAGCCCGCGTACGGCCCGCAGAGCCCGCCCCTCGTCGCGCCCAACGGCGACGTCGGGGTCGACGGCATGGTCATCTCGCTCGCGTCCATGATCGTCGGCACCGTCACCAACCCCTTCGGCAACGGGTTCTTCCAGGAGGGCTCCGCCGACGCGCCGCTTGAGGCCGCTACCGCGTGCGCCGGCGTGTACGGCAAGGGCGCGTACCCTGGGTACACGGGGTCCCTGCTGCTGGATCAGGCCAGCGGGGCCAGCTTCAATGCATACGGGGCCCATGGGAGGAAGTACCTGGTCCCCGCGCTCGTGGACCCAGACACCTCGTCCTGCGCCACCTTGGGGTAAATTGCCTGCCTGCTGTAGAGAGCGTTGTGGAGACTGTTCCACACGACCTGAAGTTGGATGTTGTATTCTGTAGTCCTAGTAATGCTGAATTCTTTCATTTGTTCAATGAAAAATAGATTATTTCTCACCCGAATCTTGTTATTCTTTGTCATTTTGCATTATTTTCCCTTCGGTCGTCACGAAACGTTGCTAGTAAATCTCAGTGGGAGATGTGAAAAATGGGTGAATGGTGTCATGTGCCGGGCCTGCAGCTGTGCGTGCGTGTGTGGTTCCTAAAGTGGGCAATGCTAACCCGAGACAAGCGAGCGAGCAGATCGCATTAGCATAAACAGTGAGACTTTGTTCAGAAAAAAAAATTCTATCTGTGATTGCGTGGGAAGTGCGAAATTTACAAGCATGTTTTGGGTGGGTCTTGGGAATCCAAAGATAGGTTTTTTTTTAAATAATATTATTTTAATTATTAATTTCAAAAGGAGGTGTCGGTTGGAGAAAATTGTAGAAGTAGAAACCAGTCGGTAATCGGACGACCGATAAGTGGTTTATCGGCCATCTGAAAACCGATAAGAGGCTATCGGTCTTCGGAAACCCGACTAGTTGCCACGTGTGCTGCCACGTTGCCAATGGGACGCGCGAACGGGCTGTCGGGCGAGGAGGAGACCTGTCGGTAATCCGATTACCGATAGGCCTATCGGTAACTGGAAAACCGATAGGCCCCCATGTTAAGAAAAAAATTTCGTTATATATTTTATGTGTACATTATGTATGATTATTTTGTTGCACATTGTAATTTGGACGTTTTGGGGAAAAATTTTGTTAAATTAAAAAAATATACATGCGGATTGTTAAAATTGCGAAGATACAATCCGATTACCGATAGGCTGCAAAGCTGGACCAGTCGGGCCGAACGGGCCCTGATTTGTGTCGTTAGTCGGTTTACGGGTGACCGATAGGCTTCGCTAACCGTTCCAACCCGTCCTCTGGTCGGCGACCAACGTGGTTTCCCGAACCAAAATCAGAGTTCCCCCTAAAGTTCAAGTCTGAATTCAGTCCAGATAATCCTCTGCGTCCATATGATGCTACGAAGCAGAAATGGCCCAAGTATAAACATGACACTGATGCCGTCGTGCAAACGATCAAGTATTATATTTTCGCAATTTTAACAATCCGCATGTATACTTTTTTAATTTAATAATATATTTTTCTCTAAAACGTTCAAACTACAATGTGCAACAAAATAATCATACACAACGTACACATAAAATACATAACGAAATTTTTTTCTTAACATAGGACCTATCGATTTTTCGGATACCGATAGGCCTATCGGTTTTCCGCTTACCGATAGGCCTATCGGTAATCCGATTACCGATAGGCTCCTGTCGGGGGGATCCGGGAACCTATCGGTCTCCAGAATACCGATAGGTGCTGTCGGGCGTATCTTCACCCGACTACTCAGCTCCTGGACGCCACGTCGACGCCTCGTCAGCGCCACAAGGGCTATCGGTTTCCAGATAACCGATAGGCGCCTTATCGGTCGTTCAATTACCGACTGTCTTCTAGTTCTGCAAATTTTCCAAACCGACACCTACTTTTGAAATTAATAATTAAAATAATATTATTTTAGAAAAAAAACCCCAAAGATACCTTCTCGTTTTGTAGAAGTGATACCATGGGCCGGTACAGCCACAATCAGCCCGAGGCGGCCGCCCAGCTTCAATATTTGCATTGTAGGTATAAAATTGTTTATCCCGAAAAAAAGGTTTTAAATTAGTTGGCGTTATGCTCTTTACTTCGCACCCTTTTTTCGATGACAGTGTTGATTATTATTCCAACTAGTAACTTGAATTTCTTTGTTACTAGTGTTATGTTCTAATTCTTTGAATATTAGGTTTTAGGATCTGCCGAACAACGTAAACCGACCTTAGCTCAGTTGGTAGAGCGGAGGACTGTAGTAGTGCAGATCAATCCTTAGGTCGCTGGTTCGAATCCGGCAGGTCGGATTGTTTTTCTCTCTTTTTGTCGCTCGGGCAACAAATAAGCCCAACCAGCAATAGTCCAAGTTTGGTGGCCCATGTGGATGTCTAGGCCCCCCAAGCCCAACTTGTCCGACGCAATTTCTTTTTCCTTGCCGTGGCACGCCCCACGGCGACGTCCAGTTTCTAATTTTCTATGACAGGGGTGTGATGTTCTCGTTACCTCATTTCTTTGATATTTTGCCACATGTAAAAATATACTTCCTTCATTTTTTTTGTGTCGTTATTATTTTAACCAATAAATTTAATAATTCATCTTATTTGAAACAATATGAGAAATATTAAATTTTTTATTAGGATTTATTTATTACTAAATTTTTTTGAATCTTAATTTTTAATTTACGTATTTAAACTTATTTTTTGAATAAAATAAGTGGTTAAAGTGAACGGTGACAAGTAAAAAATAACAAAGTGAGTAACATGTTGTTATTGGTAACGTTGACTGTGTCGTTTCTGTAATTGTTGTTATAAAAGTGCAGGCACAGGGTTTCCTTTTGAATTACTGGACAGTTCTGTACTAAAGGTCAAATTACCACACACAAAGGTAATGCCCTTTAATTAATTTCCGTTGATATTTACTTTCCTTCGTTCGTTTTTGTTTGTTTAATTTCTGACCTATCCCAACTTATTTGGAACTAGAGTTGCTTTCACCAAACCATCTTAAGTTTGTCTAAATGTCTTTTTTGTATGTGTGTGTAGAATTACTCTATCCGTGATCTTGATCAATATGGTCCGATTAGATTACACCAAAAGATCCATGACGTTATTGCTTCCAGTCATGGTGGATTTTCGTAATCCCTACGAAACAACCCTAATCCTCTCTAATGTGGTGTAGTACAATAGTCATTTGTAACATGAACAGAAACAGCATTCCGAGGGCAAGCTAACACCAGTACTATACTACAGTACTACTAGTAGACGAGCGCTTCAGGTTTCAGAGTTCAGACATGCCCTGCTTTGAGAATTAAGTACTGGAGCTGCAGCCTAGAGGAAAGGTGAAAAAGGACGCGACAGCCAAAATAATCATACCCTGTCGATCGGTTCACCTCTTTTCTATCGTATCCTGTCAGTTCACTGCCCCGCAAAAAGGTTGTGGGTAAACCTCGCCGTAGGACCCTGCTTCCAACACTCTTTTTATGAATAATTTACTTACTAATCCCTTACTCTGTGTGAAAAGTCTGGTGAACGGTGCGAACGACTCCTCATCATGGCTGTCCTGCGCCCCTTTTTTTACTCATCCAGGTGATGACTTCCCCTGCCGATCTGCCTACGCCCTCTGCCTGTCTGCGGCAGCCAGCGCGCGGCGCCTAATTGGTTTGCCGCGTGATTGCACAGTGTAGAAAAAGCTTTTGATTAACAGCGCGCCTGCTTGTCTCATCTGCAGAACAAGGTGGCAGCCGAAGCCGGATTCCGCGAGCATGTGAGCTGATATCGCGCGCGGCTGCAGTTATTTTATATCGATTGCGTGACGCGGTCGGTGAATCAGTGATCAGTGTCAAGGAACAACACACTGGGCCAAACGCGTTCCACACGGTCTTTGTGAAGGTGAAAAACAAAGGGTGGGACTTCTGCTTTCAGTATAGTAGCAATGTAGCAGTAGTTGGGCTTCTGCTTCCATCTCTTACTGTTCAAGCGGGATACTGTACTACTAGTGCTGCTACGCTTGGCTTGTGCAACAACTAGGCTACTATACTACATCAGGAAGCCGGAGCGGCCTGTAACTCTGTTCAGTAGTCAGGCCTAAGTTTGTCAAAGAAAAGAAGGAACTGAAGCTCGGTGCCCACTTTTTTCTTGTGATGAGATGAGAGGTCGTCGAGCTTTTGGAAGCTGGAATCAGGGTCCTGGCTGGAATCCGTGAGAACGGAGATGCTGAAAAGGGTGTGAAATGAACGGTGACAACGCGACCAAGGACCTCACCTCCTCCTCGCCATGTCAACGCTGCGATCGGTCGAGGGCTCGAGGCAAAGGGAGAGAGGGGCTGCTGCACTGCACCTGCATGCCGCGGTGACCGATAGCCCGTGTGGTCCGGCTCGGTTGGCCTGTAGTTGAATGCTCATTTATTCCCCTCGCCACTGCAGAAGTGTCCCCGTCTTGGATGCGAGCTGCAGCATATGCATGCATGAGAGGGATGCTAGCAAGGTTGCTGATGCTGAGAGAGACATCAGAGGTCAGAGCAAGGGGAGGTAGGGCGAGGCCTTGCTTGCACTTGCACTGCCACAGCGGCGAGGCAACCATAAATAAATGAAAGAGAAGGGCTTGAACTCGAAGGCATGCGCATGGCGCATGCACCGAATTGATCATACGCATTGGCCGTACTCCTCCACTGCGAGTAGCATGCCTGCCTTCTGCCTGCACGGCACGGGTAAAACAGTAAACAAACCGCTCGTTCCAGGACACGGTGGGTTTTTTTTTTTTTTGAAATCGACACGGTCCGGTTATTAGGAATAGTAACTGCTCTAAACAAACCTGCTGCCCGTTTGCGTGAGGGTGGTCCTGTAATTATTAGTGCTACTGCTACCTGATACTAGTGCTTTGTATCCTTCTCCGCCTGGCTCACTGCGTACGGGCCAGCAGGGGTGCCGGGCCTTCACGTCAATGAGGATGCCGAACGGTAGAGGATCTGCGTCCCTTCATATGGGCGTCACTGATTGGGTTGGGCACCATTAGTCGTCGCTGCTGATGGCTGGTGAGATCATTCCCTTGTTGCGGACCTGCAGTCACCGACATGTCCGTTTATGGGCTTCCTAACGGTAAATACAAGTACATACTACTACGTACTAGTACATGCAGCCACAATAAACAGTGGAACGACGTGGTCGACTGCTAGTGGCTGCAAATGATTGATCACACAGTGGATCGGTCGTGGTCAGCAAATTGGCAAATGCGTTAATTAGCATCATGCGAACGTCGATGCTTTTACGTGCACGATAAACTGATGATGCCACAATAGTGCCGTGCAGTGTAGTCGTAAAGTGTTTTTGGCCGGTTACTTTAGGACAAAAAAGATGGATCGAGAGCAGTGCATTATGGGGGCGAAAAGGCTGCAGTTGCCATGTGGAAGGTAGTCTAATGTTTTCTTTTTTTTCATGGGGGACCCACATGCGGAGCAAAGGAAAGACGGTCCCTTTCGGTCATTTTTATTAGATCTAAAATTAGTGGAACTAAAAGAAAAACACTAAACCCAAGTACTATTGACGCTTCAACTAATTGACGCTTTTGAGTGGCAAACTACTTATTACTAGCACCGTTTTGCTGCTTTGTCTCGCTACGTACTATATGTAGTTTAGAATCGTTCAATTCACTAGTGCAACTGAAGTGAAGGAATTACCTATGTCGAAGATCCACTATGTGTGAAATCATTAGGAGGGGGATATTGGAAGAGTGTTGTAGCATCCACTTCAAAGATAAAAAAAAGATATTGTTGGAGTTGGAAGGCAACTTATTGGGAAATAAATATTACTAGTAGACTATAAAAGTTGCTCTTATTACATTAAATGTGCTATAGCAAGATGTTGTAAGTGTAGTGCTTTCCTTCTTTTATCAAGTAACTCCTTGTACTAACAAATGCTAACAGGATAACTGGTCATATATGTTCTAAAATCAAATAGTGTTACAACCTTTTCGTTTGAGAAAAAAAGCAAAAATGCTACTCATAGTTCTTCAACCACACAGCCTTTGTGTCAAAAGGAGCATGGTTGGGTAGAACAGAATCCACCGCTGAATACTTTCGTTGGCCCGTCGCCGTCACAAAGGTAGCACTAGTAAAGCCTAACAGAGAACAGAGCAGGCGTTTCAACCGAGTTCGACCTGACGGCTGGTTACAATCTCCAATCATCTTTGTCTTTAGAAGAAGAACCCAGTTCATTTTTTGAGCTATCGAGGAAAAAAAAAAAGGGTCCAGAGGTTCCTGTTTGAATTCCTGAGGCACTGTTCAACGCGATGAATCGTGCTCACACGTATTACTCGCCAACTAGCTGGTGCAAACTTTTTTTAATTTGTCTGAAAACGAGAAACAGGGACGATGGTTCGTGGTCATCGATGGGGCGCACCGACAGGACCGCAACAGTGCCACGGCCTTGTGATTCAACTCAACAGGAGAGGAATCCACACTTGTCCTACTGGCCTTCTCGCCAAGCAAATCAACAAACAACTCGCATCGTCCTGTACTGCAGACACATTCACATGCATCCCCTACTCTACGTAGTACTTGAGAGAAGTGACTACTAGTACTAGGTTGTTAAGTGACGAGCAAGGTTTGAACAAAAAGAAAAGGCCATACAAGCCACCGGCAGAAAATAAAACCCTGCTCGGTAAAGCACCACGTACTACAGCTTGTAATTAGAACCTTGTTGCGTGTGCTTTACGTAGAGGCTGGAAAACGATTTACTGTCATTATATATTATCTCAAAAGGAAGCAATGGAGTAGTAAACAAAGTTGTTGGTAAGAGTTGCTACCCCCCGAAATCCAAAACAAATCAGTCTATTGGTGAAAAGGTCAGATCCGTGCGGTAAGTGGTGTTGCTACTGTTGGGTTAGTTTGATGCTACTCACAAGGCAACAGTTACAAAAACTGCGCTTTCCATGAAGAAATCACCGGAGGCGTTGTTTGCTTGTTACATCGCCCGGCGCCGCGTCGCCCAAGTGCCAACTCTTGAGACACAGGCATCGACTGTCGCAACACGGTGCGTGTCACGCAACTAACGGCAGCAAGATGCGCCAAGCTGATGGAGGTTTCAGTTTCAGCGTACCCCATAGTAAAGTATAGTATTATTCCATTTGGACACTGACGTCGGGTGACTTTCAGCAATAGTACTAGTACTGCTTATGATTCCTTATTATTTGCTCCTCTGTTCTCTGTATACTCGCACAACTATAGCTGGCAGAGTCGATTTGCCAGTAATTACTAACGCGCCTAGTAGATATAGTAATTTGCTTTAACCTGTCTTGCATCAGGTTCATAGTACGTTACTGTCGAATCATTAGTAAACTCAGAGGACTGACTTCAGCATCATTTTCTGGCAGTCAACATGCGAAAATACATCTCAATATGATTATTCTCAGTTAATCATCTGCTACACTAAGTGTTACTGTAAGAGTTAACAGACCACTTTACATTTTTATACGTTCGTAGTAGTATTATCGAGATGTGAAAAGGTTTGTCTGAATTTCCTGGAAAAAAGGACATACTAGTGTAGTAGTATCGGCGAAAAATTTCCACATGCCGTGCGATATCGGCAGGGACACCTGCCTGCATCCACGCTGCGCGCGGCTCGTGTTTTCTTCCTCCTCAACCTCGAGAACACACGCGCACACGAACGAAAGCCACCCTTGTTTCAGTCTTTCTTCTTCTTCAGCCGACCTTTTTCTCATTCGCACTAGTGTGTGCGTGTCACCCCTCTCGATTCTCTCTCCAGCCAGGGCCAGTGCCTCCCCCCTTCCATCAGCTAGTATTACATCCTGCAGATCCAAATTGGAGTTTGGGCCTTCGCATCCACATCAGTGATCCGGTAAATACGCAGGCATTTAAGCCTCTCTCCCCAATCCTGAAACTGTTCTTCGCGAGTCTCCTGCGCGCAAATTATTGTAGGACAGATTATATTCTTCCCCTCCTTTTTTTTTTCTCATCTTTTGCTTTGAGCCCAAAAGGTCCAAGCTTTTGCGTTCTTCCCCACAAGTATCTGGAGCCATACCTTTTGTTTGTTTGGCCATGGCAGGCAATTGGCAAGCCGTCCTCATCCCTTTTCATCGCTGCGAGAGGCCTCCTTTTTAGATCTAGTCTACCTCGTCCTGGTACCCTGTGATAGGAGTCAGTGTTAGTGCTTAGCTAAGCTGCTTTTCTTATCAACTTTTGGTTTTGGATGATGCTTACTACTCCTACATCTTATTCTTATCTAAACTGCCTGAGTTGGTTCTTGGTCTTGGGCAGGTTGCCTTCACTGAGTTTGCTCACAGCATATACATACGCCGTTTTGCTGCTTGGAGGCTGCTACTTTTGGCATCTCTGTCTCTTGAGTGATCTCTAAGGTAAGCAGACCCCACTCCCTAGGAAGAAATAGAAATAAATAAGTTTTGGTTCTGGGTTAGCGTAAGGAATTACTATGTAGTTCATGTTGTGCTTCCTGGGTAAAGGAATCCACCATTTTCACGTTTGTCTCTTGCCAACACTGCTCCGATCTCTCTAATTGTTTCTGCTTGGCTCAGTCTGCTTGCAAGATCTGCTGTATTTGGTGAACTCCCAGTTTTCTTTGGTGAGAGTGGGTGTACGAAGTGAAATAGTACTAGTAGCTCTACCCCCCCCTTCCGTTTTTAGTTGCAGCAGTTCATCTTGGTAGCTGAAACATTCATTGCTGAATCACCATGGATATAGCTTGTGAAAGGCTGGTCCTTCCGCAAACTGTAGGGAAAGAGAGAGGAGCGTGATGGGTGAGACCGAGGAGTACAGGTGCTGGGAGGAGCTGCTGCCGGACGCGCTGGGCCTCATCTTCCGCAACCTGCCGCTGCAGGAGGTGCTCACCGTCCTGCCGCGGGTATGCAAGTCGTGGGGGCGGGTGGTCGCCGGCCCCTACTGCTGGCAGGAGATCGACATCGAGGACTGGAGCCAGCAGCGGCAGAGCAAGCCGGAGCAGATCGGGCGTATGGTCGAGCTGCTCGTCGGCCGCAGCGGCGGATCGCCCCGCCGCATCACCGTCTCCGGCCTGCCCTGCGACCCACTCCTCTCATTTATTGGAGATCAGTAAGTGTGAACTCTGGCAGCGGTGCTCTTTGGACTTTTACATTTCGCATCTCCTGCGACATTGCTGCATAATACTAATTTCTATGGGTGCCCGCTGTGTTCAGTTCTGAACTTTTTTTTTTTTTTGAGGAAAGAAATCTTGACCCTTACCTTACATCGCGAAGATGCTCTGCATTATGCATTTCAGAATTCATACTCCTAATTTTCTTAGATTTGTGATCTCCGAATTTGGACCCCAACGATTGATCTTGAGCTGTATGGATCAATGTAGTAGCATTTGATTAGATTGCACTATTGCAATGAACTTAGATTTGTAGTTTTGGCACCGATACTCTGCTTCCAAACTACAGTACTGGTTTCAGTTGAAGCCCCAAATTCCTCCTACTTGTTATAGGATCTATACTGTGATGGATTTTCTTGCTAGGCAGATTTTAGACCCCTTTTTTCCCGAATTGAGCCAATAAGTACATTACTGCATCTATTTATGAGAAAAGCAAACCATTGTATTCACAAGTACAAACACAAGTACTGGTATGCACATGCACACAGTAAGTTCATACACCTAGGCTGTTACGATTACGTCCAATTGTTGCGTCATTAACTCGAGCTCCTCCGACTTGGTCCATGTACTGTAACTGTCATCAAGGTCTTACATGATTGCAGTTTTGCCTGTTCTTTCAGAATTACCCTGACCCGGCTTCCCCTTTCCCTTTGACAAGTGCTCGCGCTCTCCGGGTCCTGGAGATTCCAAGGAGCGAGATCAGCGACTCCATAGTGGAGATGGTGGCGCCGCGTCTATCCAACGTGACGTTCCTCGACATCAGCAGCTGCACCAAGATCGGCGCCCGCGCTCTGGAGGCGTTCGGCCGGCACTGCAAGTCGCTGGCGGGGCTCCGGCGCGTGATGCACCCGATCGACCTGGTGGACAAGGTGTGCCAGCACGACGAGGCGCACGCCATCGCTTGCAGCATGCCCAGGCTCCGGCACCTGGAGATGGGGTACATGCTGGTGGCGACGGACGCGGTGGTGGAGATCCTCCGGCAGTGCCGCGAGCTCAAGTTCCTGGACCTGCGCGGCTGCTGGACCGTGGACGGCAAGTTCGTGCAGGACAGGCACCCTGGGCTGCGCGTGGTGGGCCCGCGCGTCGACGACTGCTACGAGAACAGCTACTGGGAGGAGTGCTCCGACTACTCGGACGACGACGACGACTCGACCATCTACTCGTGGGAGTTCATGGACGACGAAGACGAAGAAGACGATGAATACGCCGATGACGAGGCCATCTGGGACGACGGCCAGGGCCTCGAGAACCTGGAGGTCAGGTTCTATGGCGGCGGCTTCAACGAGAGCATCGCCGGCTACGACTGGCCGGCGTCGCCGTGAGACCTGACCTGTGGGCGCTTGCACTGAACAAACAGTTCTTGCTGCCGCCGGTGTGCGTGCTTTGCGTGTGCGTGTGGTGTTCCTGAGCTTGCTGCAGATAGTAGTATGTCGCTGTACCTGTCTCTTACTAGTATTTTGCAGATATGTGAAGAACTTCTAATAGTTGAATCTTACTAGATCATTAAATGTAAACTTTGGTGTTTACATAAAGTAAATCAAAGTGCATGGTGAGATTTCACCAGTGCAATCAATCCCTTGAGCATTGAACAGTGCCTTGAGTTTACAATTCAGTGGACGGCAGACGAGACGACAGTCCAATGCAACGGTGGCGTGGCTTGTACAGCCACGTCTATTGGACAAGAAAGATGTGCAGCAGCAGGCGTGGCCTGCAGAGCAAAGGGACGCGCACGGCAGTGGAGAAAGAGGGCCTCTCTCCTCTCTGCTTTGGTGCAGCACATGTCAATGCGGCATGGCAGGGCAGCGCCCCGCGCACACGCAAACGGAAAAGGTTACAGTACGTGTTCTAGTACGCTTTTAGGCCGGACCACGGTGGGCTGACCCTCCTTGATCCTAAGATTTTGCCCCCGAAATCATGTGATAAAGCGGACCTTTTCTCAGAACTGGAGGGGATCAGTGGCGTCCGTGCCTGGCATGGCGATTGTCTCTTGCAAGACAAGCTAGCCCCCGCGCGCTCTGCCGCGGCCTGCGTCTCTGCAAGCGTTGGCGCTGCGTGCCAGATTCTCCCGGGTTTTCCGAATTCCTAGACGTGGATATCTCTGCCTTGAGGTATGGTCAGGTCTGAGGGGATGCCTCTGGCCAAATATTTGATGCTTCCTGGTGCCCCTAGTGCTGATCTCGAGAGAGGTCATTGGGACAGGATTGCCGTTTGACATTTCGCTGCTGCTACCGAATCAAGCATGATCTTTTGTATTTTTTTTAGTAATATAGGAGTATTTTTAAGATGCTTCGCTCGAGACTTAACTGGTACCTAGAGCAAGAAAATATAGGATGACATTACTCACTCCTAGTATATGTTACTCTCTCCTCTATATAAAATAATAAGAGGTTGAAAAAAATGAAACCTGAGTCAGTACAGCGTGTGTATGTGGTTTAAAAAAGGAAAAAGAAAAAAGAAATTTAAAGCACAAAAATGGCCTACGAGAAGCGCTTCCTCTTATGGACATGAGGTAGCAGTAATGTTCTGTACTGTATAGACATCTTTGGCAAATACAGTATTCACGGTCCGGACCTGTGGCTGAAATCTTTCTTGATGAGTGTGGTCTCAAAAGGATCGTAAATGGATAAACTGTTTGGAAATCCACAATCAGACACCGGCAACAGGACAGTTAATCAGGATTTGTGAATAGGATGTCTGTATTCTTGCAACCCTAAAGCCATGTTCGTTGCACTTTTGATTTTGTGTTTTCCATGCGTCCTCATCCCATCTGCCACGCTTTTGTCCCCTAGCTTTATTAACTTTGCAAGATTCTTCGTTGGAACTTTGTGGTTCACAATGGCATGTAGGAGTAGGGCTGCTAAACCTTATCATCTTGCTTCTGTAACTCTCTTTAGCATCATGAGAACGATCAGAGGCTTCTGCAATGTATTGTTGTATTCTCTCTGAGGGAATGATGGCAAAAAGAAAAGGTAGTGAAACTATAATATTTGCAGCTAGAGTATATATGCAAGTTGACAGACAGGTAAGGTAAAGATGATTAGTTAGACGCCTCATTGGCTGATGGTTTAGGAACTAAAAATCCGCATGGACACCCGTCGCGTATTTCGTTGAAGAGAGGACATGCTTGCTACAGCTCCAGTTTCAAAATTCAACCACAACCCTAGATGCATGTTTTTCTAGAGGAAGATATGAACAGCTTCATAAAATCAAAAGGAGCCTTAGGTCTGCTGAAGTGCTGATACGGTTGTTACTACAATTTACAAGCTGAATGAAGACACCATTGGAATCCTGCCGAGGCATCCGCATAAAAACCAAGGTGAAAATGCCAGATGCTGCATTATCATAAACGCGAAGAGCAACCTTTGCGGCTGCCTTATCATAAACGCGAACAGCAGCATTTGCGGCTTGTCATGTCCTTATTGTGTTCACTTATGGTTCTTATTCGGCTGTATCACTATCATGACTACTTTAACTTTATCCAGATACAAATACCTTACTGGGGGTGTTCGCTTTTGGCCCTTGTTCAACTGTATCATGACTGTTTAGCCTTTATCAAGACACATACGAATTGATGATCTCATTCAGCTGTAACCAGACAGCCATCTCTTTCTTGAGATGTACTGCCATCCATGGGGGGGTATTTGAGCCACGGGAATCACATGCATTCAAATAAGTAATTAGAATATCCACTGAACAAGTACGCAAACCAAACCAGTATGACAATTCTTCTTTAGTTACCACGTCCAGTATTACAGGAAGCCAATGGTACATGCCGCAGACAGCAGCAATTAAACAGATGTCACGGAAGGTGATAATACAGGAGCATTCAACCGCAATGTCTATAATGACTATAGGAAATAAAATGGCAGGAGGTTGAATTATTCCCCGTACTCAACTTCAGAAGTATGGTCTGTAGCGCATAGGACGGCGGAATCTAGGAGCTCTCCTGTAGATTTTTTTTTTTGAAAAAGAAAAAATGTATATTAGAAACAAGAATTAGATTTAGGAATCCACATTGTAGAATATCACAAAACTTACCCATAGCCATATGGTGGGAAATATGGTGCTCCATATGATCGATATGGATAGCCATGGTATGGATTATATCCACGTGGTGGACGCTGCTTCATCCCAGGAACATTGGTCCTCTTAGGTGCAACCTGTCAGGCACATAGCAAAAGGTCTGGGTTAAGGGAAAATGCTTTTCAGAAATGTCCTTGCAGTTATAACATAGCATTGAGATCTTCCTAACGTCTATACCTTAATCTGGCGACCATGTAATTCAGATTCATTCAGATTTAGAGCCTCCTGAACAGCTTCTTGTTCCAGAAATTCCACATAAGCAAAACCCTTTGGCTGTCCAAACTTGTCAGTCAATATTGTGACTCGATTGACAGTTCCACAGGCTTGGAAATGCTGCTGAACTTCTTCCGGGGTACACGCATAATCAACCTGCAGTTATGAGTATCAGTAAAATATGTCATCTGAGCGTCGAGTGGACAAGGGTGTTATGTGTTAAATAATTAACTGACACAAGGTGCAACTTGAAACTGTTTATAGCAGTTCTAAGCAATAGAGTAAAAGGGTATTTGCGACGAACTCTAATCTGCTACATTAACACAAATTTTGGTACCAAGACAGTGCATTTATATAAAAAATGTGCACAAAATCAAGAAAAAACACTCATGTCTTCATGACAATATTTGTCTTAAGTACATGATGAAAGACGTCAGGGATATATCAATCCGGTTGCCCCAACATAGGGACGTTGGAATTAAACTTCTAAAATGATTAGTTTTTTTTGTTAAGATTATCTTAAAAAATTTATTTGCAGCATCTGTATGCGACAATGAACCATACTGCAAGGCACAAACAATTCATATATAAATGATACACTAATTTGAGTGGTGAATATGTAATATATACAATGAATACCGTACCAGGTATCAAGACAAACATCATGCCCAAGAATTAGATGAGATATACAAGGCAATAATAGGGTGTTAAACTAAAAATAAAAAAATAAAAAATTCAGTTTCAGCAGTGCCCAAATTTGAAGGAAAGAAAATCAGTCAAGCTTTTTTCGGGTAGCACATCCAGCACTAAGTAGATCAGTTTAACATCATTATCATTAGCTTTAATGTCCCATCCATGTCCCCATATGCACTTAAAAGCTCATGCAGCTTTATATTTCACATGTTATTAGTATGAAATGGAAATCAACATGTGACTTCCAGGGGTGAGGAAGAAATCAAGGAAAAAAAAAAAAAGAGGGAGCATTGGCTGAGCACAAGTTCATAAAGAGCAAAGAACAGAGTCAACATTAAGGTTTCCTACAGATGCACTTACAAGTCATACCTATGTGCCACCACCAATAAGGTGATCTCATTGGACAAGCAGCTACCAATCATGCCACATCAGAAGCAGGCTCCAGCCAAAAGAATCCTCCCCCGTGTATACAAGTTTACAACACCTTCTTGCTGATGTCCTTTGCTTCTTCAGGGAGGTGGCCTAACTAAGATGTCCATATTTTACATTTTCCTTTTTTTTTTCTTTTCTTTTTTCATGCATTTTTTTAAATTTTTTTTCAGGG
Organism: Oropetium thomaeum; assembly: GCA_001182835.1. NCBI lineage: Eukaryota > Viridiplantae > Streptophyta > Magnoliopsida > Poales > Poaceae > Oropetium > Oropetium thomaeum. Next base: position 1,005,172 of record LFJQ01000012.1, read on the forward strand.
ATCAATCTTTTCTTTTTGTTTCTCACTAAGCCAACTCTACTACATGGGCCAGATGCCCATTAGTCAATTTTCAAAGGCTTGACCAAGTATACTACCCTGCGACCATTACCATTACGTAATTAATGCACCAAAATAATAACACAGTAGAAATACAGAAAAGAATATTGATGATTATCATTGCAAACAATGAATATAAAACCAAAAAAAAAAAAAGCAAACAACTGCAGCACATAGAAATATGAGGAATGGTGACATGCATGGTGGGGAATACCGAGATGATAAGTTGATAACAAGCTTTGACAAGTATTCTTTACAGTAAGAAGAAACTACGAATTAAATCACTTTCAGTAGTCAGATAGACATGCCAAGCAATCCAAGTTTTTTCAAATATGGCTGGTGGCAAAGAAGTTATTTTATATAGGCATTTTATCAAGGATGCTAATGTCATTTCTAATTACCTCTTAGACAACATTCGTGGTCCAATTACATTACAAAAATATACATGTTTGGTACTCCATATTTGTGCCATTCACAGACACAGAAGTGGATGGAGAGTTATATCTTACATTTCCAACATATACAGAGCGGGAATCGACCTGCTCCTTTGCCTCCGCTGATGATGCACCAGGGTCACCTCCTGCAAAACAGAATAATGACTACGTCACTCAAGAGAATATGCAGCAAGTAAGATATGAGCCATCCAAAACTAGAATTTAGAAAAAACATTAAAAAAAAAACGAAGTCCCATTCAGAAAGGACATTTAATAACCTACCTCTATGTGTCTATATTGTCATGTGGTAACAAGGATGATGGATTCATCAAATTAGCATAAGCATACATGTAATCAAATGAACTCAACTACCAGACATTCCAAACAAGCAACATCTATTACTCAGGAGATGAGCAGTTCCATCTCGAAAGGCCACCGAAGCCAGGTACAACTAAAACAACAAGCATTCCTCCACTTGAGAGTGATCAGTGAAACATAATTGTATACTTCACGCAAATATTTGATAATACTATTCTTCTTTTTTTATCATGAAAATACTAGTCTTCTTTTTTTTTTATCACGAAAATACCAGTCTTCATATGTACTATATCCTACTCGAAGCAATTGATATGGGCACGCAAAAAACAGACCAAGCAGCTGAGGATTAATTACAATTCAATAACTTACGAGTTGACAAAGTCACGAATGTGCTAATATTTCACTTAGTCGAACGGTCTTAAAACATAATATAAGTGTCTTACAACATACTCCTACACAATACACATATCGTCGAAATAATACAACTAAGCATATCGAACCGCTTTAGCCTAACCAAATCACGAGGCAAAAGAACAAGCATCGACACGTAATTGTACGAGCACGTAAAGAAGGTTACCTTGCATCTCCTTGGCGACCTTGGCCTGCATATCGCGGAGGGCGGCGGCCTCCTCCTCCATCTCCTTCAACCTACGCTTCATCTCGTCGAGCTCCTGCAGCTGAGCCAAACACGGGGGAGTCAGAGATCCATACGGACATAGGGTTAGGGTTTAGACTGAAAAACAGGGGTGGTACCTTCGCCGCGTCGTCCCCAGCTGCGGCCATATCAACGTCGGCGCCGTCCATGTCGCCGTCGTCCGGGATGTCCTGACCGTACACCTCGTGCTCCTCCTCGTCCATGGCGGCGACGTGACTCGTGAGCTCTCCGATCTGACCTGATTCGGTCGAGATAGAGGGGGCGGCGTTGGCTCAAGACGACAGTCGGACGTGTACGAGACGGAAACAGGTAGGTGGACCTTAATGGGCTTCGTAGCTGGTTGTCCTTGTGGGCTTACATGAATTTACATCGGGCCCGTTTACTCCAGCCCGATCTTATGGCGTCCGTGTCTCCTGATTGGTCTAAGAACAAAAGAATCGGCAGGGGGCCCCACTCAACCGAGCTAGTGCACCAGCGGCGCGCACTCGCGCGTTTTCTGGAACGTTCCGCCGCCGCAGGTGCTTCCTGAACCTTCTGAATTATTCGCCAAGCACAATGCACGGCGCCGTTATATAAGTTTCCTCCACTTTCTTGTGACATTCGCGTCGCAACTGTCCCACGAACAGCTAGTAAAGCACAGGGAGGAAGAGAGTGAGGAGAGGTCGCTGATCGTGAGCGCCATGGCGTCCTCTGTCGCTTCGAAGAGGGTCCCTCTGGTCCGTGCACTGGAGAAGCTCCTGGCCGCGTCGGCCGCGCCTGGTGCTGGCTCCGCCGTCAGGCCGGTGGCTGTCGCCGGTGGTCTCCGCGGTTACAACACCGGCGCCCAGCTCCGCCGTTACGACGGGGGCGAGTCTGACGAGGACGGTGTCCGCGAGTACGAGGGCCAGCGTCGCGGCCGAGACTACGCCGTCCCCAGCCTGTTCTCAGGTAGTCGTCATCTTCGCGCCGTGCTTTTCGCTTCCTTTGGTTCGATCAACATTCGGTGCACGACAGAACTAACTCCATTTTCGTCTTCATCCAGACGTGTTCCGCGATCCGTTCGGTGCGACGCAGAGCCTGGGGCGCCTGCTGAGCCTCATGGATGACTTCGGGGCTGTGGCACCCGGGCGTACGGCTCCGATGCGTCGCGCCTGGGACGCCAAGGAGGACGAAGAGGCCCTGCACCTGCGGGTGGACATGCCTGGCCTGGGCAAGGAGCACGTCAAGGTCTGGGCGGAGCAGAACAGCTTGGTCATCAAGGGTGAGGGCGAGAAGGACGCCGGCGAGGAGGAGGCTGCTCAGCCTCCAAGGTACACCGGTCGCATCGAGCTCGCGCCGGAGGTGTATAGGATGGACCAGATCAAGGCCGAGATGAAGAACGGCGTGCTCAAGGTGACCGTGCCGAAGGTGAAGGAGGAGCAGCGCAAGGACGTCTTCCAAGTCAATGTCGAGTAGTTCCTTCCGAAAACATAATCAACGACGAGCCTGCGAAGCATGACCGATTAGGAAACAGATTCTGTTCTGTCTTGTAATGTCTTGTGCAATAAGCGATGTACTAGGAACGGTTTTGCTTTTTTGGGAGTTATGATGAGTTTGTTTTGCAAACTACACGCGTCCGTCCTCTTCCGATAAAATCAAATAAAATACATTCGGACTCGACCGAGAGCGAGATGCGATAACCCGAGGGAGCACGCCGCATAAAGAGGCCGCCGTCTCTGTCTCCCGGCGGCGGTTGTAGTTGTAGAGCAGACCCAGCAACGGTGACGCAACCGCAGGAGGAAAGGTAGGAGACGAAGGGGATCATTATATCATGGAGGCCATAGATTTCCTGCGACTGATCGAGGACCGCTTCGCATCAAACTCTGTCGTCAGAGAGGAATTCTTCGCCCTCCTGGCGGACTTCTTCAACGGCAAGGTCACCGACGCCCGCGCCGTGGAAGCCAGCGCGACCGAGCTAACTCCAAGGCCACCCCGACCTCCTCGTTCCTCGTCCCGGACTTCGTGGAGGCCAAGCAGTTCCTGGAGCGGGTGAAGAACGCGAACCTGAACGTTTACGACGAATTGATCGCGGAACTGTTGCGGTTGCAAGAGGAGCCGGGGTTACACGCTCACGCGATCTACGCACGGTTCGTGCCAGTTTTCGGATCGGACAACGGCGACCTGCTCCACGGTTTCGTCCGGTTCCTTCCGATCAGGTACGACTCGCCGCCGCCATGCGGCGCGGAGGCAGAGCGGGTCGATTGTCGCCCGACACTGAAACGCCAGCGGCAGCACGCGGCTGACCCTGACATAGGCGCGGCCAGGTGTAGGAGCCGGAGCAGGGCCAAGAAACCCGGTGTGGAAGATGGCCACACCGCGACGCATAACCGTGCCGCCGCCTATGATGCTGGCGCGGACGTCGGCCGCAAGCAGAGCAAAGCTAAGAAACCCCGCGCCCACGACGAGCCGGAGCCGAAGTGCAATCCCATCACCGACACTGGCGCAGATGCCGTTGACGTCGGCGGCAGCAGGGCGGCAAAGAACCCTTCTCGCACGGACGATAGCGGCGAGAAGCGGTGCGCTCCACTAGGCGGCGCGGTGAACGGCACGGGCCGTGGCTACGCTGGCGCGGCGGCGCACGACGACGACAAGGAGGACGAGGTCTCGAGGTTCAGGAAGGCGTGGGAGTTCGAGACCTGGTACTCGAAGCTGGTGGCCACTACGGCGCGCGTGGAGGAGCTGCAGAGCGAGCGCGCGCACGGCGGTGCCTCGGAGTCCCCCCGCGGCCTGGAGGACCTCTTCCCCGACCGCGAGTGCCGAGATTTCCTCGCGGAGATGTACCGCGACGCGTGGGGAACCATGCGGAAGATGCTCGAGGACGGCCACTACGTCGGCTCCGTGCTGAAGGTCATACTGGAAAGGTTGAGGGGAATGGAAGCGGCGGCCTTTGAGGCGGCTAGGAGCTGGCAGGATCCCACCCGCGCGAAACAGAGACTGGAGGATATGCTTCAGAACAGGGTGCACGAGGAACGGGAAAGACGGGGTGCGTGAGAGTAGAGCACCAGAAACAGAGTGACCGTGGTCACCAGTGCGTGTCGCCGTTCAGACTTCAGAGATCTGTTGCTGCTCAACAATCGAAAGCACGTTGCCTGATTCTTTGGTTGGAAGGGACCTTGTTGTAGCTCAACAATCAAGCATATGTTTGACTCTTTGGTTTTTCATTACCCATGTCATTGGTGTTTGTTGTAAATGAGTAGTACTAAGGCACGTCTGAAAAAGAAATGATTGGTGCTTGTCAAAAGGAAAGTAATAATGGAAAAACATAGGGAGGGAAATTCTGCTGGCTCGACTTGATTCATTCAAGAATGCAAACCCCCTTACTTGAACCTAACAAGGTGCTCATCGATCGCGAATTGGAGAGGAGATGAGGAGATTGTGTAGAGGAGAGGTTGCAGAAACGATGAATGAGTTGCAACGGTTGTAATATGAGATGGACTGTGCCAAAAGGGTGGCAGCTGACGTGGAGGAAGCTGAGAGAGGTGGTGGCGGCGGCATCTTTACAACAGGGCAGTCGGGGAGAAGAGAGGAAGGTTGGAGCAAGAGTAACACGTGCGACTGTGAGCCTAGTTTAGTTCATCAGGAGCGATATTTTTTTATTTTTTTTAAATAGTATATCCATAATTTACGAGATTGAATTAAATTCACTATGAAGGGAATGTATTACATGAATCAGCTCACTCATGTGACCGTCTAAGAGTTATATTTATTATCCCTAACGACAACATTTCTTAAAAAAATAGTAAATAGCCATAACTATAAATTTCATAACTTTTGAATTAGTTATTGGATTGTAGTTATTGAAACTTTAATAACAACTTTGAGAGTATAAGTTGAAGACATGAATCAAAGTTGTATAAACCATATAATAGTTTTTTTTGCTTATAAAATAGTTACACGCCAGGCTGGTTTCACTAATAGTCTCACACGTTTTGATTATATTGCTCTAACATTATCTAATACAAATATTTTTACAAGTTGTATTCAAATTTGAAAAAAATTATCTAAATAATGCATACAACTTTTTTTTTGCATGGTAATGCTTGTAAAAGAAAAAACAATCAAATACTTTTGTAATATCATCACAGTGGGAGCGCATAACTTTTCTAATATGGAACTATGTACTACTTTCTTTAAATTACTATTGCTAGCACAATAATTGTAGTTTAATTTTGAACTATTTGGTTTCAAATTGGTTCAAGAACCAAATGTTATGGATAAAATTCAAAACAAATACTAAAGGTAAGAAAATTACAAGCAAATATATCAAGAGAAATAGAACTTAAAGAAATTGAATTTATTTGTGCAGGGAGACAATCATAGAAATGCAATAAAAAATACTTTGCAATTTATGTTTGGGAGAATAAACATAACATAGCTGCCTGATGATTTTGTTGGATCGCTGGACAAATGGACAACTTGTCGAACTTTGCGTGCGTGCCAGTAGAGTACCCCTCGGACCGACATTTCCATACTCCACCGAACGATCCCTGTTCTGTTCGGCCCACCAACACCTTCCTTTTCTCCTCCACCCCGCCGTGCGCTTCTCCACTTCTGCGGAGACAAAAGAGTACCGCGATCTCGCGGGCCCCACCTCTACTCCCGCGCCGTGACACGGAGGAGCTTCCGGCCCTGAGCCGGCCCGACTCCCACCGCCTCCGTCTCCACCTCCTCCTTCTCCGTCCCCTCGGGCCATCGGCGCGGCGGAGCGGAGGGCGGCCGGCGAGATGTGGGTTTTCTATCTGATATCGCTGCCGCTCACGCTGGGCATGGTCATCGTCACGCTCCGCTACTTCGCCGGCCCCGCCGTCCCGCGCTACGTCGTCGCCACCGTCGGATACGCCTGGTTCTGCTCCCTCTCCTTCATCATCCTCGTCCCCGCCGACATTTGGACGGTCAGATCCCTCGCCTCGCCTGTTCCTCTTTCACCTCTCCCCACGCCACCGGTTACAAGCATCGCCGTCTCCGAAACCCACGGTCGGTGGGATTAGATCTGCAGAGCTCAGCTTGCTGCATGTTTAAGTTTAGTGGCGATTAGGATGTATGCTGCTTGGAAACTAGTTAAGACTTGAGCAGAAGATGTTTGTGAAGCTCGAATCCGGTGTACTGTTGCGAGACCTGTTAAAATTTGGACAACGACGATAGACTTTACACCTGCACTCGTCAGAGAGGCCACCATTTGGATACACAGTTCTTACAAATGCAAGTAGGAACAAGATACCCCAGGCAATTGATATTATACCATCGACCTGCCTCAGCCTGGCCCCTGCTAGCTTAAGAGAAGTCTGCTTCTACTCTACCTGAGAGTCTTTATAGATGATCGTCGTTCAACTCGTCTTTGAAAATGATTGTTGTTCAACTCTGTTTAATGAACTCCGTGTAAAAGATTTAAACAACCTGAAAGTCTGATAATATTTTTTCACGCACAAAAGGCCTGGTTGTTGTTGTAGTAGTAGTTACCCCACGCACAAAGAATAGAGTTCACTTGATGTACATGTTGTCTAGCGCAATGATTGCAGCAAAGTCCAAAATGGGAAGACATATTTGCATAGTTTTCTCTAAAATCTACTAGTTTAGAGTTGTGATACTTCTACTGCAGGTAGCAGTAACTTTTGGGTGGATGCAATCTTGGTGCCAAATAATCGGATTCAGCTGTCAAGTGGACACTAAAATCCAATAACTTATTCAAGTTACATGTTTCATCTTCAGAAGCTTATTCAACTATGAACCATGAAAGCATTTTATTGTCCACCTATGCTCTGTAGCTGTCTGCCGAAAGGCTGAGCTTTCAAATTGATTAGTCCCATGAGTCATAGAGATCAGGTGAAGTAGAAATGATTGTTGATCAGAGTATCCTTGGTGATGTGAAACCCTATATGTCAGTAGAATAAAAATGCTTTGATATTATATATGTGCCTTCACGTATATTTCGTTTCACCTCTACTATGATGAAACCTGAATGCTTTTAAATGGAACTTGCCTTTCTTAAATCATTGCATTTAATATTTTGGTTTAAGCAACATTCTAGTTTCCTGTTTATATCTCTCAAAACTAAAAAAAAGCACATGTACCTTAGATATAGATTCAGCAATCTTATTTATGTGCTGACCTCAAGAATTGTCCTAATATATATATTTGTGCATTCTCTCATTTGCAGACATTAGCTGGTACTGAGAAAGGTGGCATTGGATTCTTTTGGAGCTGGTCCTACTGGAGCACATTTATCTTAACATGGTATGCTGCCACCCTTTGGTACCATTTTCCATGTTTAGTGGTATCTACAAAAACTATCTGATGATTTGGCATATGGGTTACAACATACTATCCTTATGGCATTACTTTTTTTTTTTTGAACTGTTATGGCATTACTATTACCAAAATGTATCCTTTTTTCCTCTTCTACCACTTCAGCATTTTGCAGAGAACTGCAATGATTTAGGAGAGCACTCTTTGTGCATCGGTGCAACTCTTTTGCCTTTATTTGAACCAGACTGGTACTTTAAAAGATTCACTGGCGTTACACTGTACAGTCTGTGAGGCAAAACGGTGAAGCCTGAAATATTGTTTCCCAATATATGACATACAACTACGGCATTGTGTATCCTTCAAGGTGTTTGAGCCTATCCTGCTAGTGGGTCAGCTCATGACGATTTGGATATTGGTTCGGTTGTACCATCACAGTTATGATTTGCTAGGACCTTAGATATCTAAGTTTTTATTGGACATTTTAGTGTTTTATCTTATCGTTTTCTTTGACGTTGAAGTGTTCCTATCCCTGAACATGGCTTATGTTTATGTATTTAAACAGGGCTGTAGTTCCTACTATCCAGGGCTATGAAGACGCTGGGGACTTCACTGTTAAGGAAAGGCTGAAAACTAGTATTCATATGAACCTTCTCTTTTATTCAATTGTGGGAGCCATTAGCCTTATTGGACTCATACTACTCTTAGTCATGCACAGAGCTTGGTATGTTTATCTTCACTCCAGCTTCCATGTTCATCTACAAATTTGATATGTAACATAGCCTTGTGTACAACGCTTAATGTGTCACCATTCATTGCTCAATTTTCATTTATGGGTACTGATGCAATGCAAGTGTTGAATTGTTTTGAATGAATTTTATAAGATTCGATGCAAAAAAGCCATGTGAATATTATATATAGTTGCGTAGGTTACCATTGCACGGTCATGTTTGATCCATTAAACAAATAATCTAATTAGTTTTATCATTACAATATTCCCGTCTTCTGACCAATCATACTTTCCATGAGCCCTTGATAAAAGATTTCGTTGAAGCTGTCTGTAAATTAAGTTTTTAATTGTAGTGTTGATTGTAAAAAATATTCTTGACAGGGATGGTGGTATTGTGGGGTTTGCAATGGCATGCTCAAACACCTTTGGATTAGTAACTGGTGCTTTTCTTCTTGGTTTTGGGTTGAGCGAAATTCCAAGAAACATTTGGAAAGATGCTGACTGGTCTCACCGCCAGAAAGTGCTTTCTCATAGAGTTGCCAAAATGGCTGTGAAGCTTGATAGTGCTCATCAAGAATATTCAAATGCAATTGTTGTAAGTATATGTTTTACCCATTTTAGTGATAATCGGCATGTTCTGTGCATTTTACTGAACCAATTCCCCTCTAGATTGCACAAGCTACTTCGAATCAAATGTCAAAACGAGACCTTTTGAGGCCTTATATGGATATCATTGACAACATGGTGTCACAAATGGTACTGATTCAATCTGGTGGACTACTTAAAGTTGTATTTAGCTTATTGCTAATACGGAAAAGTTGATGAGTCTATGTTTGTATCAGCTACGGGATGATCCATCCTTTAAACCTTCTGGTGGAAGATTAGGAGAAAATGATATGGACTATGATACAGATGATAAATCAATGGCCACACTTCGTCGGCAGCTTAGGAGGGCTCATGAGGAGTATTATAGATGCAAAAGGTACGATAGGATACATATGTTTCATTTATTAGTAATGTGCATGTTAAAGTGTAACACCTGCAGATTGATGGAAAGCTAGTAAACAGAAAATAGCAAAGTGCAGAACAAACAACAATGATTCTATTACTGCAGCTGCCTTATTTGATTGCTAAATATTAACCGTCTTGTTATTGTGCAGCGAGTATATTACTTGTGTCATGGAAGCCCTCGAACTAGAAGACACAATAAAAAATTATGAACGTCGTGATGCAAATGGATGGTGAGTTCATTGATTTTATGTTTACTTCCAGCTGATGCAGGTCCTAAATTACTGTCATCACCAAAAAAAAAAAAAAAACTGTGTAAAGTAGAACGAGAGTTATTCTAGCTAAGCTACTGTTTGCAATGGAATAGGAGTTTTTCTATATTATGTATGTTCTATTATATTTCAATGGTATGCATGTGTGGGGATCTCGTTTCTTTTATATATATTCTCATGCTCCATTGTTAGAGTGATAAGTTGATATAATTCTATAAGCAGGTGATGCTAGGAGATGAACTTGAAGGAAGTATTATTGTTTTAATTAATAAATAATAAAAAAGAAGGATAGCATATTATTTAGTAAAATCCTAAAAGGTTTACAAAGTTATACAAAAAAGTTTTAACATTCTTGGGTGCAAACTAGTGACCCTTAGGGTCACCTCCGAATCTCTTTAGTTCGGAAAAATGAATTAGTTTTCCAAAATTCATCTGAACCTCTTTTGTTCATTTTCCCAAATTGAAGAGGTTCGAAGGTTACCCTAAGGGTCACTAGTTTTGCAACCCTACATACAATCAGTAATGACCAAGAATACTTGATTGTTGGTTGGAATTGAAATCTAATTGTTGCATCGCTAGATAATACAGATGCATATGCTTGTTAACACCAGATTCATCACAGGCATGGACAACCAGTTTTTTAATCTATGTAATTTACTTGGGGAATCCTTAAGAAATATGTTCCGCTACTTTTGATTAATATTATTTTTCAAATCAGGAAGTATGTATCAAGTTTTAGAGAAAGTCGTTCAGGCACATTTGGATCACTCCTCGACATGATGGGTATTTTTCTTAACTATACTAAAATCTGTCGATTTTTTGTTTTTCTTATCTTAATGATTCCTTACAAATCATCCTCTTGATTAGATTGAACTCTTTCTTTGTAAGCTCAAATTAGTTCCTATTACTGTTTAATAATGGATGGAACCAACTTAAGGATACTTTGTTGCTTTTCCAGAGTTCATTTGGCGCTGTATACTGAGAAAGCAGCTTCAGAAAGCATTCGCTGTCATCCTTGGTTGCATGTCCGCTGCGATACTGTTGGCAGAAGCCACTTTGCTTCCAAGTGGTGTTGATTTATCACTTTTTTCCATCCTTATAAAATCTGTTGGAAAACAAGAGGTTTTAGTCCAGGTAAGACATTTTTGTAGGTTTTAAAGCTGGAAAATGTTTCTCTGGGAGGTTTTACTAATTGTGGATTGAATGATCTTGTGATTCCTATCTTATATGTATGAATGTAATTACATGCGACTTATAGCAGGCAAATGCATGCCATCCTTTGACAATTGTGTATTAACAGATTTATTATATTTGACAAATTCTTCTTTTACACTAAATTCCAATTTTTTCTTTTTCTTTCATGTTGATGTGCAAGCTTCTGCTTCTATTTGTTCGCAGGTTGCTGCATTTATTCCTTTGATGTATATGTGTATTTGCACATATTATTCACTATTTCAAATTGGCATGTTGATGTTTTATTCTTTGACTCCAAGACAAACGAGCTCTGTGAGCTTGCTTATGATCTGCTCGTAAGTTTCAATGCTTTGTTCTTTTCAATGGCTGATGTGACTAAGGCACCAAACTGATCAAGTTCTGTTTTCAGAATGGTTGCAAGATACGCACCGCCTATTTCGTACAACTTCCTCAATCTCATCCGCCTTGGTGGTAATAAAACTACCTTTGAGAAGGTAACGGTTGTGATTTATCTGTTTTTCTTTCGTGTATATCTATACCATTCATTGTTTATCATCTTTGTTGTTGTCAAATAAAAAAAAATCACAACTCACCTCTTAAAAAATAATCTACTGCAGAGAATGGGAAACATTGATGATGCGGTTCCTTTCTTTGGGAGAGGCTTCAACAGGATCTATCCACTGATTATGGTTGTGTATACACTGCTGGTTGCTAGTAATTTCTTTGGCCGTGTGATCGACTTTTTCGGAAGCTGGAAAAAGTTCAAGTTCCAGCGCGAAGAAGAGAATGTAGATGGTTTTGATCCATCTGGAATGATTATTCTACAAAAGGGTAAGGACTGCACATATTTTGTATCTGGATACTATCCATTTTAGTACATTCCTTCTTTCTTTTGCCACTGTTAAACTTCAATTCCTTTTATGCCATTGCGTGTCTATTGACATTTGGGGACTGGGGACAATTGCATACAAGGTATTTTGAAGTTTAACAATGGCATGGAAAGAATTATCCTTTCTTTTTTTATCTCATCTAGTTTTGCACATGCTTATATCTTCTTTTGCTAATGGAATTTCAAATAATGATTTATCTGGTCAGCCTATGCAATGAAAAGATTTATGTATTATAATGCACAAACGGTTCCGCTTGAATCTTCCATACACATTTTATTCTTATTTATACTTTTTGTCCTTCTGTTTTTCCTCCTTTTTTCTTTTTTCCAGAGAGATCTTGGATTGAACAGGGATGTAAAGTAGGCGAGCAGGTTATCCCATTGGCAAGAAATTTCAATGGTGTAAACACAGATATTGAATCTCAAAAAGTACCCCTGGTGCGTAGAATGCACATCATTGGAGCTCTACATGTTATCATTATCTCTAGCTAAATATATTGTATCCCTGTTACTTCATGATTTTGCTGTTTCCATCTTGTCTGGAACAGGTTGAAAATACAATGGAGGTGCAAGCAGGAGCAACTTCCTCCAGAATTGACGGGAGAGTTGGTCAGTCGAAATATGCTAGCAGCAGGGAAAATATTGCCAGTAAGTACTCTTCTATTAGAGAACAGAATCGGCAGGCAGCAAAAAAGGAGGTTTCATCAAACTCAGTGTCTTTGCTTGAAGAAAGAAACCCTGAGCAGCGGTCCATTGCTGGTGTACCACCTGGCTCAGTAAATGGTATGTCCTCAACATGGGCCTCTATGAAGATTGGATTTCAGAACTTCAAAGCAAATATGGGTTCCAAGAAATTCCTTCCTTTGCGCCAAGATCCCGGATTTGCTCCACAGTCGAGTAGGTCCTCGCCTGAATCACTTGATGACATATTCCAAAGGTTAAAACGGCGACCTGCAAATAGGCCTGTGGATTATCTTGACGATGATGATGACGACACTGGAGGCATGGATTTACACTTCCAGGATCACTGAGATAGGCCATAGGTGCTGGTATTCTTTTAGGATTTAGAATACGCATACGCAGAAATTAAAATACTTGGTAGCGTTAGAGGAAAAATGGAAGATATAGGATGTACAGATTTGGTTGCGCTTCCTGAAAACTCAAGAAGTCTTGAAGATCTGGAAAACTGCAAACACTAAAGGACGATATGATGGCAGGCTTTGCAGAAAGGCAGCAGATTTCTCGCCAAATAATGATGGGAGTTTCTGCTTTACGCATACACTATGCAGGTAACAGGCACTGTTGACTAGCTGATTTTGTAACATTGCTAAATTTGTATCGGGGATGCTCACTGTATTCAAAGCGAAAGAATGCTAAAGTATGCCCAGAATTCTATGATTTGATGGGTAACAGATCTTTGATAATCGTAACCAGTAAAGATGATGTACTTGGTCGGAAAAATCCTCAAGTGTTTTTGTTTGGCAAAACCTAAGACTCATTTGATGGTAAAATTTTCAGATGTTTCTAGTGTAGTTGCGTTACTTACTGACTGAATCTGGTGTGTTTCGACGCTACATCTTTTTTTTTTTAATGTTGGGTGCACAACAACACAGATATCGTATTAAGGCACCAACAATCAAAAGGCGACGCTCCAATTAGTTACGCAAGGATTAAATAATAGGGATGTCACAATAAGAGCACCTTATAAATGGTCAGAGCCAAAATAATCTTTGTTTGAAAGTAGAAAAGTTTGCGCTATCTTTGAGTAGTCAATCCTTTTTACATGACAATTGACAAAAGGCGCATTTTGAAGGTACGAACAGTCTGACCCGTTCGAAGCATTTGATATTTTTACCCTGAATATTTACGGCAAAGAATGACATAGTAGCCTTTTGGTTCGTGAAATCGTGTGAGATTGCTACGTTTCAAACAGGGTCTAAATTTTTTATGCTAAAGTAGCACAGGTCAAACTAAAACGTTATTTATCTGCAAAATCCATTTTCATTATTTAGGACAAAAATAACGTGAGGAGTATCTCGTAGCATGGCGATTTCCTGTGGAAATTCTTGCGAGTTCGCTTAGAGCAAACTAAGAGGAATGTAGGGCTCGAGTGTGAATAGACATGCTTTGACCGAAATGTTATGTCCTAACGTCAATTAAAACATAACAGAGGAGTATATAGTTAAAGTCAATTGTTGGCCAAACAGCTTGCTCGTTGTAACGTAAAAAAAAAACATCAATTACATGTCCTTTGCTGTACAAGTGAGCATGGGTATTGACAACCTTGCATGTTCCAAAACGAACGAAAAAAAAAAAAGAATTGAGCTAGCTAGCATGAATTCGTCAACCAAATTAACAGGACGTCACAATTAATAGGAATGCATGGTTTTGTTGCATGGCCAAGATGGTCCGGTCAGAAGTCAGTCTCAGAAGAGCACCCACTTGGCGGCGGCGAGCGTCGTCGTCTTGGAATGCGCGAGCGAGCACCGGTCATCATCATCCTGGTGCTGCTGCTGCCTCTTGGTGGCTCCTCCTCCGCCTCCGCCCCGCGTGGCGGCGAGCAGCAGCTTCGCCCAGAAGCTGGTGGTGGCCGTCCTCCTCCTCTGGGAGTCCCTCCTGGCCTGCAGGAACGCCGCCACGGCATCGGCGTCCCCGATGACCCGCTCGCGCCGCATCAGCAGCGACACCCGTCCCGTCTCGTCGTGGAAGCACCCCACGGGGCTGGCGCGCTCAGACGACGACGCCGCGGCGGCGGCGGCCGACGAGCAACCGGTGGAGCCTTCGGACGAGTATGCCGTGGACGCCTCCGAGCAGGACGAGGACGCCCGGTCCTCCTGCTCGCCGCCGCGCACGACGGATGGCACTGACGAGAGGGAGGAGAGGTGGGTCAGGCGTTCCCGCAGGCAGGAGGCGCAGACGCCCGCGCCCTGCCGGTGCCGCGGGTGCCGCCGGCACCTCGCGTCCGCCGCCTTGGCCTTGTTACCCATCACCTTAATTTCGAACAAACTGCCTGCCAGTCAGCTGCTGCCAACAGAATGGGACGAGGACGATGGTTGATAGATCACCAGCCCCTACTGCTCGTCGCGTGGCATCATTCATATATTTACGTGATGGGGGTCATGCCATGGACTCATCGCGCGCGCGCGCGGGGGCAGGGAGCTTCGCGGATGGTGCACGCGAGTTGCGATGCGGTTGGACTTTTGATGTGGCCTGGCTGGCGATGCGTGGGTACTGGGTAGGGGCAGCAGCTCCGCTGGGTCTGGGTTGGCGGCGTGTGCGCGCGGTCGGGCGGGGCTCGCGTGCGGTACGGAGCGAAGTACTGTCACTGTACACGCACGGATTCCTTCGATCGGGTTCTTTTTTCTCCCTTTCCCGCTGATTTCTTTTCCGTGATGGTGAATTCGTGATCACTTGTTGGTTTATTTTTAAGGAATAAAGAGGCCTTTTTGGAAGCTTCCGATTCTGGATCGGTGGGATGATGGTGTTTCGTCAGCTCCACGGCGGGGAATTTCGCTTCATTCTCTCTTGTTTCTCGCATTGTGTTGTGTCGGTGCTGGGCTGCTTTGCTTTTGACTCCTTTTTCGCGATGTGATGTGGGTTTGGTCTGGTGGTGCGCCATGTTGAGCTTATAATATTGTGTGTGTTTTATGTGTTGTTGCACCTGCCGGCAGGAGCCGGGGAACTCGACTGTGGTTCAGTTGAGGTTGTGAGTTGTGACGGAGACGCGACGACGAGGAGTTTTGGTTGGACAAAACGCAGAACGGG
Organism: Oropetium thomaeum; assembly: GCA_001182835.1. NCBI lineage: Eukaryota > Viridiplantae > Streptophyta > Magnoliopsida > Poales > Poaceae > Oropetium > Oropetium thomaeum. The sequence goes on from LFJQ01000012.1 coordinate 1,020,752, forward strand.
CTCTCTTCTGCCTCCATCAGGAACAGCCAGCCGAAAATAGTAGTGTACAGTAAGTCTAGGTCGTGAAGCAGCCACGAAAAAAACAAAGGCAGAATTGCATCGAGTCTGCTGCTCAGCTCACGGATGTTTGCGGCCTGGTGTTTTCTGTGGAATTCGTCCGAGACGAGTCAACGGAGGATTCGGCGGAACCCCTTGAGCAACGTGACGCTAAGGTGCACGTACCCACTGACCGATTGACAGTTTCCTGGTCATGAGCAAGAGGCGGCGGGAAAAAGAAGGAAAAGCCCCCGTTGTTGTGGCTGAGTGGCTGCCTCGGTTCCGCTTCCACGCGATAGACCGTGACCGAGTCCGAGAGCAGCGCCTGCGCGGCTCGGTCTATATTCCAAGGACGGACGTGTGTGCCAGATCAAAATTTCTCGAAATTTCGTAGTAGGATGAACCAACTAGCAGGTTAATGCTAATGAAACTTCCTGGCGTGGCTGCGTCAATAAGCGTCTTCTGCGAGGTGATAAACTTCACTACGATCTCCACGAAACTTTGTCATTTGCTTTTGAAGAATGTGCCCACACACTAGATAGCACTAGTATTTCTTCAGCCAGGAAGGCTGGCGAATGCAGTTTTGACTTTTGGCGTGGGCACGCTAAGCATGCGCCAGACAGCGCGGGGTGGCGGCCGTAGATTTCAAGTTCAGGCATTCGTGGGATGCCATCCTTTTTTCAGCGGGTTAAAGTTTAAGCGAGGGTCTTTGACACAGAATGCGCAGCAGCAGTTCATCGAAAAGCAGCAGCAAGCACCCGGCCGGGGACACACGCGGCGCCAACGCCAAGGCGGAGGCGGGAAAGTATTGGGGGAATCACGCACCGGTCGGCGCACCTTGCCGGTTGCCGCCGCTGTGAACGCCACGAGAGACGAAGAAAAGTACTGGTACCGCTACTACGCACGCATTCTCGGAGCAGGGGCGGGCGCCCGCGAACCCGATTGCGTTGCTTACCCCGGCGCGCCGATGTCCTTGCTTCGGCACATGGCTGACGCCGAGTATATCGGCGTGAGGAGGAGGATGGGTCCAGATCTTAATCCGCCAGGTCTTCTCTTGTGCTCTCTGTCTCGGGCAAAGCGAAGCCGATGCGGACGCCGCGTCGGTGCCGCCGTGGCGGTGCGTTCCGACTTAGGCCCTATTTGTTTCCACTCCAATCAGTTCTACTCCGACTGACACAGTCACTGTACAGCCACTGTAGCGTGGAGCCGTTTCGTTCCGCTCCTGTCAAAATAAACTAGGAGCGGTGGAACTAGATTTTCTAGCTTCACCAGCACTACGTTCATTCGGAGAAGAGAAAGAAAAATCAGTTCGTGCAACAGTAAATATGTCAGAGGAGCGGGAGCGGCTGGGATCCAAAACAAACACGCCCTTAAGCACCGCCCGGGAATCTCGTACCAGCTGTCTCTACCATCCCACTTGAGCTCGCAAATCATGCTGCATAGGTTCGTTCGTTTGTCCAGGGTTCAGATAGTCTCGTCAAGAGTACTACAGTAGTAACACGGAATCACCGGCAAAGCAATCAGGTTCGCTGCGTACGACGCACATCTCTAGTACTGTAGTATGTGTAGATGCAAATCTGCGTTTAGCCTTAATTGTTTTTTTTTTTTCCTTTGGAGGAGTCCAACCTGGTGTCGTACTACTCCTGGATCAGGTGGGCCACATGAAGCAAGAATGGCTAAAGATGAGCAAAGCCCGTCACGCCTAACCGGACCCAAATTCGACCCAAGTCGAAAGAGCCCACGGCTTGCGTGCACCATGCCACCATGCACAGAAACTACAGTGACAAGATCGGAGCTGGCTTCTGAAGATGGCTGGCTGGCGGCTGGCGCGCACACCTCTTCTGACTGCTGTGTGCTACTCACGTTCTAGACTTGAGATACAAGCACGGAGCTGTTGAAAAGGGCAAACCAAGATTAGTGGGGTACCATTTATCTTACTTAGATGACAAACATATACTCGTATAATATAATGTAATAAGAATACAACTTAATCATATCTAGAACACGTATATCCTATGCATATACCTACATTGACATCCCAGAATAACGGGGTTTTTTTTTTATCAGATTCTCACAGTTCCAGTGCGGTGTGTTCAGTCTCGCAACTCGGTTGCAAACGGGGGAAAGAAACGACGTGCCGCATACTCAGAAACTAGTTTCAAGTTCAACGGTGCCGACGCAACTACGCAAGTCGCAAGGTCACAAAGTGGAGACGCAGTAATTTAATTCAGTAAACACGACACGATCTCCACGACTGCAGCAGTATGTATCTGCGCCTCGCTCGTTTTTGTTCAGCGTAGTGCTGAGCCTTAATCCCTCTTCCTATCCTCCAAAAAAAATCATTCCGTTTCAATTACAACTGTTTGAAATATCATTATACTACACCCATTTCCACCAGCTTTATATTACAACCATCGCTACCTTCAAACCCCGCAGCAGAGAAAGCAGGCGGCAAGCGAGCGAGCTCCAGGCCCGACGACGCCCACTCCGCCGCCGGTTCCCTCCACTGCCACTCGTGACTCGTCGCAGAAAGAGACCAGCACGCGGCGGCGAAAAATGTCGGCCTCACCAAGCTCCGTCATCGCTGCCATCATTTTCGCTGTCCTGGCAGCCGCCGCCACGGCGCAGGCGCCCAGCAGCGCCCCCGCAATGGCTCCATCGCCTGTGCACATGTCACCCGAGGCTGTCACTACAATGGCTCCCGCTCCCGCCATGGCGCCGGCGATGAAGGCTCCGTCTCCCGTCATTGCGCCGGTGATGACTAAGGCACCCGCGCCCGCACCGACCAAAGTGGCGCCCGCCCCTGCACCGGCGAAGAAGGCCCCCGCCGCCCCCGCGCCGACGGAGAGCACCATCTCGGCGCCCGCGGCAGCACCCGGCCCGAGCACGGCTCCAACAAGCGCCGCGGCACCTGCTGCTGCAGTCGGCTCTGTTGCTGCCCTCGCGGTGGCTGTCGCTGCCATTGCGGTGTACGCCTTCTAAATCTGAGAGGGCATAGCGGCAGAGTACATGCTTTGGCTGTCGTTCTTTCATCACGCGCTCGTGCTTCCTCGTCGTTCTACAATAAATATCCATTTGTTTTTTTTTTTGTACGCCATTTGTTTTTTTGGTATAACAAGTTTTTTGAAATCAGATTTATCAATTTTCGTGCGTCATTGAAAATTTTATGACGGAACACGAGAATTATGAAACGAACCTTTCTTCAAAAATTTCTTCTGGTCTCCTTGTAACTTGTAAGCACACATTTGGTCATTGTGCATCCTCCGTGGCTGGCTTGAATGAGGGAAACGTCCGCAACACATAAGGCTGCCGGATGGGTGGCCACGCACGGCATAACGTTGCATTTGGGGCTAGATCGGCCTTGAGGCCATGGGCCAAGCAAACATGGGCTTTATAACCGGCCTAGTTCATTTGGCACAGCCTGCCTTGTGGTCGTTCCGAATTCCGACCACCCCCAGTAGGCCAGGCCAGTATACAGAGTACTACAGACCACGAATGGCCAAAACTTGCATTTCGCCGCGCCTGTTCCCGACATTTTGCTGATCGATCTCGGCTCCTCTAACACGCAATGCAGACTTTGGCCGCGGGTACGGCGATCCGATCTCCCTACACTACACGTCTGAAGCCGCTTATCACAATTCAGCGACAGCTCTGGGCGATCAGCCAGTATCCAAGTTCATAACAGAGCAGGGGACAACAATTTCCTTCACCAGAAATCCCGAATAAACCTCGCGAGCCCTAGAACAAATAGCAAACACAGAGTAGATAGTACAACGACGCGACCTATCTATATACTACTAGTGTAGGAGCAGTGCCTCCATCCAGGCCGCCTTCAGTTATTCTCTTTCGCTTCAGGCAGCGAGCAGCGCTAGTTGTACGATCACAAACGAGAGCAGGCCAAAGCCGGCCAGCCCCGCCGATCCGAGGCCGGCCGCGCTGGGGTTGTACGACACGAACGGCGTCGTGCCGGGCGTCGTGTACGGCGTGCCGGTGGTGCCTCCGGTGCACGCCGGGGTCGTCGTGGTGTACGGCGTGCCGGTGGTTGGTGTGGTGTACGGCGTTCCGCCGGTGGTCGGCGTGGTGTACGGCGTTCCGCCGGTGTTGGGTGGCCCCGTCGTCGGGGTTGTCGGCGTCGCCGGCGAGGACGAGCCGCCGACGGTGACGGAGAGCTTCATCCCCGCGCTGCAGTGCCCGGGGATGCTGCAGATGAAGTAGTGGCTCCCGGGCGTCTTCAGCGGGATGGTGGTCGCGCCGCTGCTGTCGGAGCCGAGCGGCTTGGTCGCCGTGCACGCCATGTACTCGGCCGCGCTCACCTCCGCCACCGTGTGCAGCCCCTTGGCGTAGTTGAACACTGCGATTATTTCATCAAACAACAATCTCGTGATTAGCTGCCGCTGCGGCAAAAGTTATTTCTCTCGCTCGCACGCTGCGCAGCCACCGAGCGTGGACGGAACTACAGTACAAACGTGGCTGCTACGTACGTACCGAGATTGTCGCCGACTTTGAAGTTCTTGGAGGCGGCCCACGTGGTGTAATCGGCGCCGGTGGTCCAGCCGGACCCGTCGCCGACGGTGTAGGTGGTGGCGGCAGCCGTGGACGCCAGGAGCAGCAGCACTGCCACAGGCAAGCAAGAAAACCAGCAGGAAGTCATTGTGGCGCAGAGAGCTCAGGACTATTAACAGCACCGATGGCGAACCGAGGGAAGAGAGCAGCGTTGGTTGGTTGGTTGGGATGGCCGGAGTTGCGTCGTTGCACTACGATGACGAGAGAAGTGTGTGATGGTGCAGAGACGCCGGACGCGGGGAATATCGGGTCCCTATATAATAACAGCTCCGATTGCAACAAATAAGCGGGGAATGGGAATTGGTGGCCAAAGCGGCTTTCGACGTTTGTGTGGGAAGGAATATATGGACCGCCCAGCTGCTTTCACTATGCTGCTCAGGTTCCGGCCTGCTTGTCCATGCCAAGAACCGTCCATGATTAATTGCTTCAGGAACAAGCTTTTCCATGTCGATCGTGAAGACATGACCTCAGGACTTTGGATCAGCAACAGCAACAATGTTGTGGATGGATTATTGCGTCTATTCATCAGCGTTACAAAGTCTCTGTGTTGACTGAAAACAAAAATGCTTACTCCATTCAGTAAGTCTCGCATAATGGTACTATCTTTCTGTTAACAGATTTCCGGAACATCTCCCCCAGTCACTGGATCTCAAACGGGTGGCTCCGATCATACCTCGAACTATTTTAATCACAGATTCTCAAACCTGAAAGAGAAATGCATCGAACACAAGCTTTATAGCTTTGCGCCTACATATTTTTCTCCCTTTTTTTAGGTGCGACATCATCTTTTCATAAGATAATCCGGCCAAAGCGAGGGGTGAACTGATTGTGTCAAGCCGCGGCTTCGTGGCATCAGATTTGCCTCTTCACACGGAGATCATCCGGGTCAAGCTACCTACCGTTTCGACAAGGACTCCGCACTTGTTCCATATCGAGGAGAGGACGTTTCAAGAGGTGGCGAGACAAATCTTCGTGTGCATGAAAGATTTTTAATTTAAATTAACTCATCAACATCAAACGGGTGCCTGAAAGATGATTTCCCTCGCTCGTTTCATTAGCGACGATGATGCCTGACCTCGAGAGCTTTCCTTTGATCGTTAGGAGAAAGACAGGGAGACTGGACCATTATCAGGACTTGATACGTTATCAAGCGTGGTATGGTACGGGAAATGGCATTCTAAAGGAGAAACCTGCCATTTGCTAACAGAACATGGACTCATTTAAGATTGGACTGAGAATCTGTACGGTACAAAGAAAACTCCTAAGCGTGCCTACCTGATTACCTCGTACTGTTAAGAACTCCCTGAAAGCATCTGAATCTGTAAATTTGTCGGTTTCAGATGCCAGACGGGTTAGGTAGTAAAGATTTTGTCATTCAGTAATCAGTACAGACCTCTGCTTATGTTCTTCAGTTCAGACATGACTCATGAGAAGACGAGGGCCATCTGAATTTGAGGCCTGTGTACAGGACTCTGTCGTATCCTTTTTGTTGGATCAGTCAACCAGAACCAGGCCCTCGAAGGCGCTTGTGTTGGTTGCTTTTCCGGGCATAATTCTCTCTCTATATGTATTCCAGCCAAGTGCTCGGTTCAGGTTCAGCGCTGATTGACTAGTAGTATTTCAGGTTCATATTCATACACGCTCACACTTTTCCGGTTTTCCTTGCTTGCTTTCAAGCGTAAAGCATACCTCGAGAGTACTCCATTTAGCTCTATCAAGAGTGCTCAATTTTCTAATCACGGCCAGATTATTCCTTTCTGTTTTTATGGTTAAAGGCAGGAACGCGCCGAAGCCGAACTGGTTGTTATTGCGGCGAACCAACTTTACTCCTTGTAAGCTGCAACCCTTGTTGGTCTAATGGTTTAGCTGAACTCGCCGAAATAATAATAATAAATAAATAAATAAATAAATAACTGTGCTACTGTCGTAGCTCGAGGGCTCGAGACATCCGAGCATCTCAAATTCTCCGTTTACAACTTAACGAGCAGCATTGGGAACGTAAAAGGCCAAAACCAACGGCTAAGGACGAAAGGCCGGAATGAAGGGGGCCCTGGGCCGCCGAGAGGCGAAAGATGAGCCGCTAGGCAGCGGAGCCGATCATGATGCGCTCCCCTCAAGTCCAGTCTTATATGACTCACTCGGCTCGGCTGAAGCCTGAAGTTGGCTTGCCGACCCCTGGACCTGGACCGAGCTCAGCTCGAGTTTATGTGGAGCTCGGGCGGTCGAGCCGAATCACGTGTGCCCGCCCGAGTTTGAGCCGGCCGGTTCTCCGTCAGCCCAATGCATAGCGCTCCGTCAGTCTCCGTCAGCCCGCCTGCGTCGTTCGTCGTGAGCTTAGGCCACGACCTCACGACTGTAGTGTGGGCCGCAAACTGCAGCGGTTGGCAGCCGATGGCTGTGGTCCGCTTTTGTTCGAGCAGCGGAGAACTTGCGCACGCGTGCTGTGGGCCTTGTAGACTTGGATTCAGGCCTGTCTCCTTTCTAGTCTCTGTATAATCAGTTTGCACCAGGAGCAAACTGTTATTTTGAGGGGAACTTTGAATCTCTGTCTCCATCTCTACTGCTTCTTCCATCAGGTTTTATAAGAAGCTGAACGGATTGTGCATTATCCATAAAAATAAGCACCGAAGAGGCATGTGGTCCGTGGTCCCGACTGCCCCACTGCTGGATGCCTGCTACATCTGCGCGTGCTAGTACCTTTTCTTTACTCCGTTCACCCACCGAATGGCCTCCTCTATAAAAAAAAAAAAAACCAAAGCACCATGCGGAGGAGGAAAGAAAAAATCAGAGCAGAGACGAAGGAAGGAAATCCTCCAAGATCTGCCGTTGTGCCTCCATGAGCCGCTCGTCTATGCCGCCTGCAGTGCTGGAGAGCCACCTCCCCGCGCCACCGTCCCTGCTCGGCCGGCGTTCTGCTCTGCCCCTGTCGTTGTCATCCTCGGCGACGACCGACTACAGTAGCAACGATAGCTCAGATGAGGAGCCCACCCTGCCATCTCCAACAACCTGTCGATCTGCGGTGCCCTCACCGCAAATCTGTCGCCGCACTTCGGCCCCACCGCTCCAGAGGCGACACCTGACCCCGACCCCATCGGTCTCGCCTTCGGCCCTCACCCACGACGGCAGCAAGGGGAGCTTTCATGAGGGGCTGCTCCGGCCATCTCGTAGCAGCCCTTCCCGCGGTGGAGCAGGTCACCAGCTGCTAGAGGACGATGATGTTGAGATCAACAAGGAGAGGTATGGTGGATTTCTGATTTCACTAGATTTGGATGAAGACAAGGTTATATTTTAATCGAACTCCAACATATCATGGAGGATGAGGAAGTGGTTTCAAACTCATGCCTGATGAAAGTAGTGCCGGACTCCCTAGAAGACGAGGAAGACAAAGTGGTTCCAGACTCCTTTGCACACAAAGAAGAACAAGAGAAGGCGCTGAAACAAGAAGACCGACCGCCAAAAAAAACAAGAACAGCGACGTTATGACGACGAGAAGCCACTTACCAGCACCCAAGTTCGCGAACTATATGAAGAATGCAACGGTAACATTACAGACTTCCTTCTTGGCTTAATGCTACCATAGTGGTATGGCCCTTCTTCTGTGCGCAAAGGGCTCGTTGCATGTGGCTGCGCATTTTGTATGAAGTCATCTAATGGTGTGTGATGTTTATGCCTTAGCTTCATGTTATGTGATGACGTGTCGTTACTTGTGTCTTAGTTCATATTATGTAATGCCTATGTTTTAGCTGCACGGTATGTGATGTTATGAATTGGTTGTGTCGCGTTTTCTGTGTTATATGATGTTCTGTAATGACTACCTTACCTAATTAATGAAATCGTTGTGTAACAAACTATTGCTACTATATTACATTTTATTTAAAAGATACTACATGTACGAAGGAAAACAAAACCTAAAAGAAACAAAACTGTCAAAGTGGCAAGTTTCATGTATACATCGAGATACTACTGTTACGTTTTATTTAGATATACAAAATACTTCTGCCAACTTTCATTTACATATCCAAAATACTTCCCCGCTCCCATTTTCCTATGCAAAGTAGTGTGGAGTGCGCTGCCAGCTCCCACTTACCAATACAAAATACTAGTATTGACATGTGCCATCTATATATACAACATACTGATGCACCCTTTTCATATACCTAACAAAATGCTACATATTGAACATGCCGCTGGTACTCAGCTATTTTATTAATTGCTTCATGGTAGAGTGCTGCCGGACAAGTTAAGGTAGTAGGAAGCATTCCATCTGCCTGCAGACCATCTTTGTAGATATGTGGTAGCCTATACCCATTCCCTCCATGTTGTTTCATTATTTCAATTAGACACAACTGGAGTGTGAGATATACTCTCGTAAGCGAGCCATGATCATAGGAATGAAACTCTTGTTCCACATTTGCCACTAATTCATCCATGTTTCTAGCTGTTTTAAGGTAGGTCTTAGTCTGTAAAGAAGAAAAAAACCTAGGTCAGGTACATTCATGTCCGGAGAATTAAGTGGTTGATTTAGTAGACGTATATCCAGTCCTGATTGTGCAGCTGCAAGAGCAAATTCTGAATCATTAGGTGCAATATGGGTCCTTGCATTATCTCTGTTGAATCCAAATGGTCCTTCCTCTATGCTCAGCTGGCCATCGAGCAACAAGAGCCGGGATGATTTTTGTGATCAAGAACGCTCTACTAGTATCCCTTGTAACTGTCACAGGCTTTGTCACCAATGTACCAGCTCGCCTATGGATGCTACTTCTCTTTGCCGATTCCTATTAAACAGTTTAAGAAGTATGATCAGTTGTAATGTAGTAACAAATAAAAGAAAAATAATCTATGAAATATGAGGTAACCTTACTAACAAACGGCCATATTCCTAGCTTTCTATTAAATATACAAGTACCATGTTCATCATATATGGGCCTTCCAACAGCTGAAAGGAACATGACTTTTCTGATTGAGTTCTTGTTGTGCACTGTGAGCAATGGATCTTCTTCCTTAGGTAGCATGTAGAATTTCTTCACCTTCTTAGTTGCATTGAACCACTTTTCATCAATGTGTATTATGTTGCTCATGTCAAAAAAAGTTGGCTCAACTTGTACTGAATGTGGGTCAATCATGGACACACAATATTGTAGCCGCTGCAACTTATTTGAATCTTTCAATAGTGGCTTGAGTGTGTTTGAGTGGCGACGTAGAAGCCCTTCTTTGAACCTGTCATGCAATGTGCTTTTCTTGACATGCAATTCTTGCGCTAGGGCCCTAATGGTCGTTCTTTTCTTCAAAGGAATGGTTCTTACTCGAGATAAATCTATGATCTTTTTTCTGCGTCCACACTTTCTATGTTTTTTAGACCTTACATCCACTGGAATACCCAGAGCCATGCATTTCTTTGCAGTCCTCCAAATAGTTTGCACATATGACCTTTTCACATTAAACATAGCAGCAACAATACCAGTAGTGCTTCTCTTTATTTTTCCGTTGTTACTTCTCCACAACACCGCTTCATACACTTGTTGCCTCTCCTGATCTGTCAAATATTTTCTACGTTTTCCATTACTAGAAGGTGGTGGCTGGCTGTCTACAAGCAGGGATTGCAGTTGTCAATATAAACTTGATTCATTTGTACATGTAACTACATTTGAAAGCTAATGCATGTTTTTTTTTTGTTTTATTGCTTATACCTTGACAATCATTATCTTCATCGCTGGAGTCATCAAGCTCAACTACATCGAACAGAACATCAATATGGTCTACATATAAAGCATTTTCACTATCTACAAAGGCATCATAAGGTAAGTTAAAATGTGAAATCATAAGTGCAAGGCATGTCAATTATTTAACGTATTTCAATTGAATCATAATGCTTGTTTACCATGTAACAGGTGACCATTGTCAATTCCAAGTTGGTCCATGCCACCCTCATCTTCTAATGCATGAATACAACACCATTGTAAGTACAACAACACTATTCTAAGGACCACTTCGTTCTGTATTACGTTAAATTAAACCTTTATTACCTGGAGCTATGTTGAGATCAAATGAACACCTTGCTGACATGTTCAGATCAGAGGAGGAGTGCGGCAGAAGCATCTTCATCAGCATCGTCGTCGCCAATAGGGAGTTGGTTCAGGTCTATGGCCATGAAGGGGAGGAAGACGTGGAGTTTGTACACCTTTCCAGGGCAAAAGAGAAGACAAAAAAGAAAGAAGCAGACATATGACAAAAGAGCAACAGAGAAGGCAGAAGAGCAAAAGAGAAGGAAGAAGAGGAAAAGAGAACAATGGCTGCTGGGAGAAAATGGCGTGGACCACTGGGGAAGTTATTGGAGTGCAGGCGTGGACCACTAGGGAAGTTACTGGAGTGCAGTGATATAGCCACACTTTTCTGGCGCCACTTTGTTCAAAAACTTGCTTTTCAGTTTTGGCGCCTTGCCTTGCCTTGGCACCGAATGGGATGTCCAAAGTGTAGTTGTACTTCTCTGTTGATAAATTAAATTAGTTGTGTACTTTATCTGACATAACAATACTAGTCTATGGGGGTAAAATGATCTTTTACTTTCTTTCTTCCTTTGCTTTGGAACCGGTAAACATTCTTATAAAACCGGACGAGGGAAGTACTTATTAAAGTTGACATTGTCGTCCGCCTGCCCTTCGGCTCACCCCTTGCCGCCTCCGCGCGTCACGCAGAGTCCAGCCCGGATGTCTTTCCCTCTGCTCCGCGTCGTGACATCACCAAAGTCAGATAATAAAATCGAAAAAGAAAATCATCAAAGTTGGATATAAATCAGAAACAAATAGAGTCCAGATCAAGGAAAGAAAAACGGCATAGCCCATCCTGAATCCTGACCTCCTTTATTAGTTCAAAGAAATTTCATAGAAATCCATCACTTCGTCGGCTTGAGCGTCGTTCAACCCTGTCGGTTGCTTTCATTTCGTCCGTATTGAGACTACTCAATAGCCGGGCGCCTGCCAAGCAATACGCACGGCAGAGTCCAAGTTCGACACGAAAGACAAAATCAAAGAAAGATTCGAATCAAAAATGAAAAACAAATCAACACCATAAATCAAACATCGATCCCGTTCATATATGAGATCAGAACTCAAAGAACGCACTCCTTTCCTTCACTGCTACTGCAGGCCAAACCAACCGTTGTTGCAGAGGGGCACTCGATGCCGCGGAGCCAGCTTACTCTCTGATAGAGAGGGAGAGGCAGATTGAGGAATGGAGCAAGCTTGCTCGCCGCTAGAGAGAGAGAGCTTGGCTGGAAGAGAAAAGAGAGGGAGCGGTGGTGGGTAGAGGCAATGTGAAGTTTAGCAAATGGATAAGGTTTGATCGATTGGGTGTTGCCTGCTCCGTGGCTTGGTCGTCGTTGAGTATGTTGCTTTCTTTTTTTTCTTTACAAAAGTGCGTTGCATTCTCATTATTCATGCATTACTATTACTCTAATTATAGAACCAAATAGACTTAGACTATGGTTATTTTTATTAGTTAGTACACAAGAATAATGGATGTAATGTATAAGTGAATATTTATTGTCCGGTAAAATCGGTTGTATGACAATGAAAAATTTAAAAAACGTGACTTTAGCTTTGACATACTGTAAGACTCGAAGTTAGCACATTTTCAACATTGTTACCTCCTTACACAAAAAAAATATTATAATTTTCAAACTTCACTCAAACATATATTGCTGCATTATCTATTCATCAGTTTTTTTTATAGATATTCTACAGAACCATGTCTTTGTAGGGTTCCACAGTTAATTCTGTCATTATATTTCCGACATCAATTGTCATTTTTGTTTGATTCCAACTATCTCGATCCTACATACTGATAGGGATATTATCATTTCTGTTTCTGTTCAAATTAAAAAAAATAAAACCAAGAGTAAGATAAGTATCTTTTTCATTCTCATTTCATCTTATCTGTAGTTTAAAATTATTGAGTTCCATCATGATTGCAATTATGATGCGGGCATCATGTTATATACTCTTTAATTCTTCATAAGTATTGAATCCCTTTTTATATGCATGCATGTATAATATCTATTTTAATTGGTACGTCCCCGTTGCAACGCACGGCAACGCACAGGCAAATTGCTAGTGAATCGTAAAAGTTGCGCGAGTAGCTGTGAAAAACAGTTGGAATTTGGAGGAAAACATGAGCAACTCAAGCAGTTCCACGTTGTCTATCAGCTTTCTGTTACTGCGATCGAGAAGAAATGAACCGTGCCTAGTACTGCTCTGGTAAAACTCGATTGACGTAACCTTTTCACCCGATTTACAGTACAATTCAAAATATTTCGTCGACTGTGTCTCAGATCCTAGCGCGCGGTAGCGCCACGGCTTCAATGAACAACAGTTGCTCTTCTGCTTTTGCGAGCTGAACCTGCTCTCACTTTTGCCACAAGAATACTGTGGCGAGAGGTTCCCAATCCGGAACCGAATGTGACAAAATATTCTCTCATGCAGACACACTCACGCACTTTTTGCAGAGAAAGCCAGAGAGCATAGGCATGGCCTCAGCAGCCTCAGCCTACCCCTGGGAGCTCGATCTGAACAATATGGTCCATTGCATTGCACCTACTACTAATACTGTTGCGCCGCTCCATGATTTACAACTGGGGCTCGACCTTTTTCATCGGTCAGTCTTTTTGCTCGCAATGATTTTCTTTATAGTACAGGAATCCCTTGCTTTGAAGGGACCAAGCAAGATCGCTTTATCTCTCTGGCAATAACACTGACAAGTCTTTGATGCCCGAGCAGATGACCTGTTTGCACTTTGCCCTGCTTGTCGATACATCATCCGACTGTACAGACAACCAGAGAGCCGATGGCGTGGCGCCGTGATAGACTATTAGGCCTGTTGAGCTAAAAAAGAAATACCCCTTTGGTACTGTGTGTGGTAGGTGTAACTAGTAAGGCTAGGGAGTGTACTATCTGAAGTTATGTTTATGTATGCATACGGCTAATGGTTCTCTGAATTTACCCTGTGTATCTTAATAACTGATTTTGTTTTTGTTAGTTTCTATTACGTCGACTGCTAAATTTCTGATATATAAAAAAAAGTGTACTACAACTACTTAGTATTTTGGACATTAAAAGTCCTCCAAATCTTATACTATGCTGAGACACGTACACCGCTCTCATACGGCGCGCCTCCAGCCCCACACCGAAGATAAGATGCCCGAGATCTCCCTGATGTTAGTGTAAATTGGCATGTTCTTGCATTGGAAATGTTATGGGACCGTACCACTTAAATAGTATTAATGATGGCTTTCAGACATGACAACCGTTCTGTTCTGGGGAACTAATCTGATGTTACGTATTAGTACTCCTAGTATTTCAGGTCTTCCCAGATTTTGTGCAGCCGCATGTGCTACCTCTCTTTGGTAGCCCTATTCTCTCTACCATTCAGCTTGCTGCCGTCTAGACAAAGAAATGTATAATGGCGTCGCCTGATCAAGACAAGATCCAAAAATACACAGCCATTGTCTTTCTCTGCAACTTTCTTCGGGCTGATCCGCTTAGTTAGCACCAGAGGGCCTAGCCACGATAATATGTGAGTGAATGATTCGCGGTCCCATCAGGAATTGTACTAATACTTTCTTCAGGCAACTTGGAGTATTTTCTCCCCAATTAGGCAACTTTGGAATCATTCTTTGAATTTTCAGAAAAAAAATCTTTGGATGCATCTTTATAGTCTAATTGTGTAAGTAATCCATAAGCAAGTATGTTTTTGGTCTGGAAAAGCCTAATTTCAAAGTCCTCGAGGGCGCAGCCGGGTCCTCAGTCGTCATACGCTATGCCATGCTACAGTTCACACGATGTATATGCTTGTCTAATCATGATACTAATTAAAGGAAGAAATATGAAGAAAGCTTGACAGGCTTGTTCTTCAGGGCAGAAATATGAAAAGACAGGTAAGGGAATATTTAATTTCTTCGTCAGTCTGACTCCCAAAGAGCTGAAGCAAGGATGATTGAAAATGCCGTGTGGTTTTGTTTGTCAGTCTGATTGCCAATGAAAAATTACTTTCTTTTAAAAAAAAAAGCACACTGGACGATCAAGGATGTTTACAAAACCTAATACTTCCTCCAATCTTTTTTACTTGTCGTCATTAATTTTGATCGAAAATTTTAATCGCTCGTCTTATTCAAAAAATTAGTTCAAATATATAAAATTAAACATTAATATTTAAAAATCTTTAATAATAAATTAAATTCTAATAAATTATTGTTTAAAATCAACGACGACAAGAAAGAATGAATGAAGAGTAAGTAATAACGCTGCTTTTGCTGCCTCTGAATAGTCTCAGAGGCTACAAAATGGAGGAACAGGGATAAAGAATAGGACGCGAAAACAAAAGGCACCAACTGTAGCAGCAATGTAGTACTAATACTAGCTGTGTGTTGTGCAGCAAAATAATAAGGCTGCGGGCATATGCCTCGCTGTCAGGTGCACCACACCACTTCGTCGTAGGCACGCATGTCCTAGTAGTAACATTCTTTTCTCGATCGGTCACACCGTAAGCACAGTACGATCGTTCGGTTCGTTTGTTCGTTTGCTTTTACCTGCATTCCCTTTGTCCATTGGCTGTCCCCTACGTTCTTCTTCACTTTTTTTTTTATCAGGAAGAAACTTTTGAGATCGCTGTTTGGAGGAATCTCGTAGAATTCCCTTCATTCTGGATCATCGTTCTCACTCATCTTCGGTATGCTTTACAACACTAAGACTGTTCATCGTTGGACAACGAATGCCACACGATTCCCTAAATTATACTCTCGACACCCAATGAGAGGAAACCTGCGGATGGGGAATGGACGGCCTCTCTAATCTAATAATCCTTCAAGTTTTCCAATCTGTACCAGCAGAATGCTGTGAACGAATGAGCTGGTCGCACGTTCTCATCAGATAGAAAACAGATGGAGATCGAGCTGGGCGCACCATTACCTGCAGTTTATCCGCCCGCCTATTCTACTCGCACGCCAGACTTTTCTTCAGAGCAATGACGACCAGACATGTTACGGACTTCGTCAGGTGCATACTCGAGAGACCTAGAGCTATCAAAGTACACGCAAGATTATTGCTGCAGCGAACTGAGAAATTAACATTGGATGATTGGGCGCGCGCGGGCCAGTTCTGACAGCAGTCCACTAATAATCTGACAGCAGTCCACGCTAATAATTATCTGGCGAATGAACATATAATACCGCCCTACTAACGAACTGGTCCACCATTTCATCCACCACCTGGTCTCCCGTATGCACACGCCGCAGGGCTTCCTCGATTCGATGATGCTATACTAGTAATAATTGGCGCGGAAAGATGTGACTTTTACAGTGCGTCTTACTACGTGCAGTACGAGAAGAATTAATAATCAAGGTCCAATCGATACTACATGTTTCCTTGCACGCAAACACGGAGTACGTCGTCGCAATGCAGGACGCCGCGACGACGTACCCTGACAGTGGCGCGAACCTGCCGCCACTTGCCGGACTTATCCGTTTACTAGCTAGGATCGATCGACATGACGCTCCCTCTAGCTTGAACTTCTCCCGCGAATTAAGCAGGTAACTGTCGCAGCAGCTCCCTCTTCGTCGGCGATCTTCGCGACAATCTCGTGCACTGCCGCCGCGATCTCGTCGACCGACGATAGCCGGCATTGGTCCTCCATCTGGGTAAAGAAGAAACGGCCAGAATGTTATTATTCGTGAACACGACTGAAACATGCCGGCCGGAATGGCGGAGTCTTTTGTTGTCGTGCACGCGCCATGTGTCCCGATTTTCATTTGTGTTTTTGTTACCTTGAGGCTGAAGGAGTAGAAGGCGAGGTTGTCGGCGGTGGTGGTGACGTTGAGGTGGAGCACGGTGAAGCCGAGGCACTGCAGCGCTACCAGCATCCTCAGCAGCTGCCTGGGCCGCCGCGGCGTCAGCACCTTCACGTTCGCGTGGCTCTCCGCCACGGCCACCTCGACGTCGGCCACGCCGCGCCGCGCTGCTGCTGCCGCGCACTGATCACCGCCGGCGCCGCTGGAGCCCGCGTCGTTGCTGCTGTCAGCGGCGACAGCAGCGACACCACCGGAGAAGGCGCCTGTGGAGTACTGAGGGAACGTGAAGAACCCGGCGAACGGCGGTGGTTGTTGTTGGTCGGCGCGTCGCGAGCTGGCGCTGCGCTTCAGCGCCTCCAGCGACTGCTGCGTCTGCTCCAGCTCCTTGACGAAGTTGATGGCGCCAGCCACGACCGACGCCTGGTCACCCTGCACCACCACCACCACAACGCCGTCGTTGCAGCATACGTTACATTGCACGGCAACGGTAAGTACATGCCATTCAGGTCGCGACCAAGAGCTTGGCGAACAAGATGGCGCGGCTTTTGACGCGCGGTCGGCGTCAGCATCAGTGCAGAACACGTTTTTTTTCTTTGGGGTGCGTGTGCGCGCGCCCGCGCGCGCTGGAGTAAGCAGTGTATAGTACGGAAGAACACGATCGCGCAATTAGATTCCGTGAACGAGCGGCACGGCGCGGCGAGACAGCAGCATGTGTCCAGGGGAGCAAACAAGATTTGACATTCGTTACAGTAAAAGTTAGGGGGGACACACACACACACACGCACGAGCAATCCATCAACGATGCGCGCGGCGCGGTGAATGCCAAGCCGTCCGTTCGTGGAAACACTTTAAGGCACGGAGCGCGGCCGCATGACCTGTAAAGCTCG
This sequence comes from Oropetium thomaeum, assembly GCA_001182835.1. Taxonomy (NCBI): domain Eukaryota; kingdom Viridiplantae; phylum Streptophyta; class Magnoliopsida; order Poales; family Poaceae; genus Oropetium; species Oropetium thomaeum. The sequence continues at coordinate 1,038,074 of LFJQ01000012.1, forward strand.
TGCCGACCTCTGCTACTACTCGCTAGGAAAGGATGGTGATACGGTAGTACGTACGTACCCGCTGCGCATAGGAGGGCGGCATGACGGAGCGGAGCACGGCGAGGTACTCGTTCATCTGCCTTCGCCGGTTGCGCTCCACGGCAATGTGGTTGCGCCGCTGGTTCTCCACCTCCTCCCTGTTCTTCACCGCCTTCGGCCGCATCCGCCTCCTCCTCGACGCGGCCGCCTTGTTGCAGCGTTCGGGTGCCGGCACCGGCGGCGGCGGAGACACCGAGTGGCGGTGGTCCCAGGGCTCCTCCACGGCGCGGGGAGCGACGGAACACGGGCAGATCACCGCCGCGTCCCAGCAGGTGGCGGCGACACTACCGTGCAGCGCCGCCAGCGCCTCGGCCTCCTCCTCTTGCAGCACGACGCCGCCCTTGTCCTCGAACTCTTCGAAGAAAATGTCGTCGATGCCGCCGCAACCTGGTGACGACGCCGAGCGCGTGGCCACGGACATGGCCTTGGCCGTGCACACGAGGTGCTCCTGAGGGAACACCACAGCTTCTAGCGCCATGGCCGTCCTGCCTAGCTACTACTACTACTAGCTAGTAGGTAGACAAGAACGACGGCTATAGGATGATTAGACAGTTAATGCTCGGCTCAGCTTGGTTGTGTGGGTGTTTGTTGCCCACCCTCGACCTCAACACCACGACCAATGAGAGTGAGACCATGGGTATGAAGGGGAAGAGGAACTACAGAAGAAGAGGGAAGAAGCGTTGAGAGGTGGCCCCTTTTAAAGTGAAGTGTGTGGAATATAACATGGATGTGCAGTGCAGACAACGACCCGGTCTGCCACGAGCATGACGATGGCCCATGGTCGAATGCGATGCAGGAGAGAGCGCGGCGAGCGCATGACGGCATGAGGTCAGCCGGTCAGAGGGGAGGCCGACGACGTGTATCAGCGCATGTCGTCCGGGCCTGCGGGTCTTGAGGGTGAGGCAGGCACTCAGCACTGTACTTTACTACCTTAAGTATGATTGGTGCCGGTGGTGTACTACTACAGGAGGAGAGATTAACATAGTGCTAATTAACCAGTCGTTATTATCCCTCCCTTGATTATCTGGTCGGTACGGACCACTAGTTTCCTATTCGCTCGATTCCCGTTCGCTTGTCGTGACGACTGACGATGCAGCGCTGGACGTATAGAATTACAGAGCGTGGCAACAGCCAACTGGAACAACTGATCAAACATTTTGTTTTTACTCGAATAGGTCGGACATTTTTAACAAAGAACGCTAGTTTAGCTAGCTAGTCTTGACTTCGGTGCCCAAAATTTTAAACAAAGATCGCCCTACCCATGGCCAAATTAAAGAAGATAAACAACAGTTAGGGAGGCGTGCAGTTGAGGAAGTGCATATGCTAAAGCCACAAGAACGAACTGGGGCAGCAGGGGGGAGCCCGTGCGAGCATATGGCCCCGCCACAACGCTGAGATGAGAGCGGCATGCTGCTCGCACAGTATCACGTCACTGGCGCTGGTCGCAGTCGGGAACCACGAGTCGCCCGGTCCCTGCAAGAATTCCCCGATCCAGGAAGCCAAGTACGCGCACCTGTCACACGCGACGATTGATCCAAAACTCGCAAGAAACTGCCCTGCCACGACCCACGGGGTGCTCGCTGCTGGTCTCATACTCTCATGGGGCAATCCCGGTGTCAAGGGCTTTCAACCTTTTGAGCCACGATTTCAGGAGAAGATCCGTCGTCGATGCGATTCCATGCCGGTTTATCTGCTAATTTTTACGCTACCCGCTAGGCCGGCCCTTGGATGGACGCAACAAATTGCTTGAATGCGAACACTAACCCCAGTATTGACTAATCGCGCATTGCCATCGATGCCGAAAGGAACCAATCGCCGTTAGTCTCCTCCTTTCCACATGCCGATCCGTCCACTTCAGGAGCGCAAAGCTCAACCTGCTATAACCGACGCCCGGGCCCCGGGGTCTCCCCGCACCATATGCTTGCTCAGAAAGAGAAAGTGACACTACTCGAAATGACCGATCCCATCGCGAACCCCCTGGGCGCAGAGCCGAGCGCGTCTCGTACAAAGGGAGCAGCAGCGCGGAAGCTAGAGATCGGCGCTGGTGGCCTCTGCCTGCCCGCCTCGATGCAACGTAAGGAAACAGGGCCGGGTCGCCGGGATCATCGCGTCGCGCCCGTGGCCGCACCGGAAGAATCCGGACGACACTGTTTGACCGTCGTCGATGGCGCGCCAGCGGCAGCGGCAGCGGCAGCTCCGGCAAAACACTTTCGAGGAGAGGACCGTGGCGCGTGCAGGGTGCGATCTAACAATACGCGCGCGCGCGCTCTCTACTACTGTGCGTGTGTGCAGTGGATTGAAAGCCATGCTACAGAGCTGTCTGTGACAGGATCTGTATGGAGTAGCATCGAACGAGTTTCCTCCAGCCTACTGGCTACTGTACTCTTTTTTTGTTTTTTTGAGAACAGCCTACTGGCTATTGCTTATACGAATATACATTACGTATCGAGATGGCGCGGAATTTGCCGGCGGGCTTCGAATCCATGTCGTTCGTAGGACCCTTGCCACCTGGGCTTCGTCATGTCGAGTTCGGTTCGTATAGGCCCATTTAATGGCCTTTTTTCCCTACTCGACCCGCTCCGGCGGCGTTCCTTCGCGCTGACGACGATCGCGTGCTTGAACAGCCCGCGTGCCGCGTGGTGAATATTGGCCCTGTTCTGTGGTTGGAGCAAGTGCGATCAACAAAATCCGATTATTAAACTCACGACGAACTCCTGCCTATTTTCTTGTTTTTAAAAAAGGAACTTGTGTTAGTGGTGAATAAGTCACTGATGAAGGCGAGCGACTAGCGCTGAAAGTTTCGAGTGCCTGGGAGAATCTGAGGATGAATGAATAAATAAAGCCCTCTCTGTTTAGGAGGCGACGACGACAGCGACGGAAGCCTAATAAGCTGCCTAACGCGCAACGCGGTAGCGGCAGCGACGGGCTGCTGAAACGAAAGATAAAACATTGACAATGCTTAGCATGAATACAGTGATTATTTATTTATTTTTTCACCCTGCCTCTCTCTTCTCTGTGGATTGTTTGGCTTGGTATAGACGTGCTCGCTTTTCCGGATATCCCATCACCCATCTGATCCAATCAGTTTGGGAACAAAGACAAAACAACGTGCCGAACGGCGTCGGAATTCCATGGTTTACGTGCCCGCAAAGCGCGCCATTATGGTCGTCTTGTAGTACTCCAGCGTGGAGCACTGTTGTTTTGTTTGAAACCCAGCGGACTGCTATAGGCAGCTTAGTAGTAGTACTCGATCCTATGCTGCGTCGTAGCTAGTCATGTGGTCACTCGATATATTGGTAAAGTATGACCTTAGTTGTGTACTACAAGTATCTAGATTCATTCAATCATACCAACAGTCACGTGCTCACGTATCGTTGTCAAACTGATGGAGCAGGGGCGCTCTTCTCATTGCTGAGCTAGCAAGAGGGATGAAATTCAACCAGAACGGAGAATTCCTGGGAATAGAATAGCTAAGCGTGAGCCTCCAAAAATTCTCTCGAACGCGGAAACCGATCGATCGATCGAGGAGTCCTAACGACGACAAAGGGGGGATGATGGATTTCCTACGTTAGACGTGCAGGACGAACGTGGAAATCCTTGTCAGTTGGCCGGCGGGCCCTCCAGAACGCACCGGACACGTAGCCTCTCTCTCGCGTCGGTCACCCGTTGGCCGATGATGAAGAAGTCCCCGGGACCTTGCACCAGCTGGCGGCGCGGCCTCAATCATCAAACCGTCGAGGGCAGAAGAGCATGGGAGCGCGGCATGCCTGGACGGGCGAGTGGTCGCGACGTCGTCGAGGGGACCCCGCGCGCGACCCCCAGGCCGCCAGGTGAGCGAGTGGGCCGCGCACGCCTCTCCTCCTCGTTCCATTCCATGCATGATGTGCGCCGCGGCACGCGACGGCGCAAGAGGCCGGGAGTAAGGGTCCCTTTCCCTTTCCTTCTCCGCGTGTGGTCCGGCCGGACACGGCGACCGGGTCGCAGCAGCCGCAGGAGCGTGGGGTAGGGGCGTCGCCGTTGCCGTCTCGGCGCGGCTGGGTACGCGTCACGGCGGCCACCACGCTAGGTAGCCCCACTCGCCCACTAGCACATGTACGAGTACTAGGCTGGCATCCCATGCGCAGCTGGATTGCCGCGTGGACTGACGCAGAACCGGCCGGGCCGACCTTTTGTACGTGAGTCGTGTCATCACCGGGTCAGCTGGATCTCGGCCGCTCTCCCGGTGATGGGCGGTTCGTGTGCGGCGCCGCGCCTGTCACGTCAACTGGCTTAGGGGAGACGTGGGGGTGAGTGAGTGACAGAAGTCAAGTGCTTTGAAATTTGACGTCGACACTGAGGCAATCCCAGAAGAAAAATTGATCGCCTTGTCGATCGAGCACGGGGTTATAGTATTGGTTTTACACGCGAGTATTTTCACCGCCGACACTAAGGATAAGCGCATGTGCGCCCAAGCTTGCGTAAGTCCAATTTTTGTTTACCATGTACTGCTTCGTTTCTCATTTCGGAGATCAAGTAGACACGATCTGCTATAAATCAATGGAACATGGTATTCTATATTCAGTACTCTTAAAAATCATAGGGTACGTATGATTCCGCTCCGAACAATTGTTGATACGAGCTCTGCACAGGCGATGCATTGATAAGCAGTTACTCCCAGTTTTCACACCGTTGAATTCAAGGTACCAGACGAGTGAGTGGACAATTCCAACTCCAAGGGCCGTGTTCCGTCGCTGCTTCCAGACACCTGGATGGTCGGACAGTGAACACCACCAGACAAGTGGATGGGCCTTACAAGCCTGCCCTGCCCCGCGCGCGGCTGCTTCCTTTTCCTTCCTTCAAACCCGGCGCACTCCGCGGGATCGCGATGGATATGGATTTGTTTGGCTGCTCACAGTGCTCAGCTCTCAGGTCAAGTTCAACTCAACTCGATCCATCATCACCACCTCTATATATCCTCGCCACCTCCACCCACACTGCATGCTGAATAAAGAAGAGTCCGGCCATACCGCCCGCCCGCTCCTACTTACTACCCCTCGGCGCGCAACAAGAATAATGTCTACGCCTCGACGTCGCCACGGCGGACGTGCGCTGATGATGCTCGCCGCGCTCCTCGCGTCCGCGCTCACCGCGGCCAGCGCGCAGAACGACGAGTACATGGCTGAGCAGCAGCAGGTGCACGTCAGCACGGCGATGATCGCGCTCCTCGCCGCCGTCATCGCGGTGTTCCTCTTCATCGCCTTCTCCACCGTCTACCTCCGCCACTGCACCAGCGGCTACGCCGTCCGGTCGGACGTCGACGACGGCCGTGCCGTCGCCCTCGACCGCAGCTTTTTCATGATCTCGCGGAGGCATCAGCGGCGCCCGCGCGGGCTGGACGCCGGGGTGGTCGCGGCGTTCCCCACCATGAGGTACGCCGAGGCGAAGGCGCTGCGGGTGGGGACGAAGGGGGGCGGCGGTAATATGGCGCTCGAGTGCGCGGTGTGTCTCAGCGAGTTCGAGGACGAGGAGCGGCTCACGCTCTTGCCCAGGTGCAGCCACGCGTTCCACCCGGACTGCATCGGCGAGTGGCTAGCCGGCCACGTCACCTGCCCCGTCTGCCGGTGCAACCTCGACCCTAACTGCTACAAGGATACCAGCAGCGACGAGGAGCCGATGATGATGGGCTTCCCGCAAGCGAACAGCGTCTCCAGCGAGGTGACTTCCTTACGGCAAGACGACGGCGCGGCGCAACCCCCCGTGGCCGCCGTCGTGATCGACGTGGTAACCGAGGAGGAAGAGGAGGAGCGGGTGCGGGAGGCGATGGAGCTGCAGCAGATAGGGAACCAGCGGCGGGCCATGCGGTCGCGGTCTGGCCGCCGCACTCCGGTGCTCGCGCGGTCCCACTCCACCGGCCGCTCCCTCGCCGTCCGGCTGGACCGCGACATGGAGCGGTTCACGCTGCGGCTGCCGGAGCACGTGCGGAGAGAGATGGTCGCAGCCGCAGGAGAGCAGTCGCGTCGCGGACAAAGATCCGGAGCCGCGGAAGGAAGCTGCAGCCGCGGCGGACGCAGCGGCCCTCTCGCTGGCCGGGCGGCGAGGTGGCAGTCCCTCATCGTGAGGACCTTCTCCGGGAAAGTGTCGCTCTTCTCGGCGTCGAGATCAGCGTTTAGCTCCGACGGAGGAGGAGAGGTTTCGTCGTCCTCGTCCTCCAGGGTGAGAGGGAAGCGCGTGGCTTCCGTTGATGCCGCTGGTGTTCCCGTCAAGGGAAGCATCCTCCGGTTCGACCGCATTGGCGGCAGCCCGTCCGGTGCCAAAGCTGGAACTGCGCCGGCGGGGGACGAGGAGAAAGCAGTTACGCAGCAGGTTCGGACGTAGGAATGGCGAATGGGAACTGAAGACCTCAACGTCCAAACTTGAAAATGATCTCTCCCCTTGTCTTTCACACGCGAAAGAAATGGACTTTGTAGTCTGTGGGCAACAGGGTGCGGTTTGGCGGTACTAGAGGAAGAGGATCGGCGCGACCGTGCCCGAAATTCTTGGGAACTTTTAAGGTGTACAAAAAAAGAAATCGAAATTCTGTACAGGTACTGATCAATCATGTCCACAGAATGTTGAGTTTTCTCTTCATAGTCTGATAATCAATGGATAATCTTTGTTTTTAAATGTTGCATTAGCATACTTTAAACTCTTGGCGGTATTTTCGGATAAAGAAATCAGTGGTTAAGTCATTCGCATATGCAAATGATTTCTCCTCCCTTTGTCTGAAGAAACGAATTCAACTGAACTGTCATTATTCAATAGTTGAATGTTTTTTCGAACAAATTTCATTAGTTGAACGTGTATGCCCGTCATTCTCCATTGTACAGTTTATCTTGCTGTAAAGCCAGAGTCCAGACAGGCGGCCAAGAAAACGGCATTGATTTTACTCCCTTTAGAGGAAAAAATGACTGGACTGAAGATCAAGTATAATGACAGAGGTTCTCGCATGAGACTTTTGACGGTACTGGAACCGGTGATGCCGAGAAAATTGGTGACCTTTTCCTTCTACGAGCACCGGCCATGACACTTTAGGGCTCGTTCATTTCTTTTTTTCTCCAAATGGATAGAAGGGAAGGGAGAAGATTGATTCCCTAACAACTCAGTTGCGGATTGATTACCCTTTAATTCCCATCATTTTCCTCTAATCCACTGGAAACCGAACGCAGCCTTAGTCGGTACGACAGAAGGGCGGGACGCAGGTATTTGAACTTTGAAACAATACGAGTTTTTGAAGTGTTTGAAGCAACCGGTCATGCGCCCTGTTTCAATGATAATCCACCCATACTTCACTTGCAAAACTCAGAGCGTGTACGAACAGCCACAGGTTCAGTGTGTAAAGCATCATTTGAAGATTATGTACGGCACCATAAACTGAACTGTTGACCAGATATGAACAAATAACAGCAAACCGAACTGTTAATTCGTGGATAACAAATCAGTATGACGATATGTACAAGTCTATTGTGCTGAAGTGGTTTTGTTCGAATGAGAATAAATACTTGCTGTTGTGCCTTTTCTGTCAGGCACTGTAAAGTTTGTGTGGGGAAACGTCGTCATGGGCCGAGCGCGCACTCGTGGGCTGGGAATTCAAGCGGCCAATCTCTTTCGGCCCGCCTATGCTTCGGCAGTTCGGCGTCGTCCCCGGCGCTGAAATCCTCCTCTCTGACTGTCCCCTTCGTGCCGAGCGCCGATAACGCCGAGACGCGCCGCCGGCCGCCGCGCCGTGGTGTCCCAATTCCCAAATCTCCATACGCGGCCCATCCTTACCTCAACTCCAACTCCAGATCCCCTTATCAACGCCACGATTTCCTCCTCCCCTCCGCTCCCACACCCCCATGAGCCTTCCCTCCCGTCTCCGGCACCTCCGCCGCCTCCTGGCCGTCGCGCCCTTGCCAACGCTGGCAGCACAGTCTCCGAAAATCTTCCTCGTACCACCGCAACACCCTGCCCAAATCCTGCCGCCGCGGTCGCATGTACTCAACCTCACGGCGTGTCGGCTCTTCTCCGAGCATGCCATCCTCCCTACCCACCTTGGAGACGAGCGCTTTGCCGCGCTCTCGGACAGAATCTACGACGTTATGATCAATAAGGCGGCGGAATCCAACGAGGGCACGGAGGCCGCGCTCGACGCGGTGGGCGCCGAACTGACAACCGCGCTCGTCGCCGACGTGCTACACCGTCTCCGCTATGAGGAGAAGCTGGCGTTCCGGTTCTTCGCCTGGGCGTCCCACCAGGACGGGTACGGACACGAGCCGGCGACCTACAACGACATAATCGACATTCTGTCGAGCACGAGGTACAAGAGCCGCCAGTTCGGCGTCCTCTGCGACGTGCTCGACCACATGAAGCGCCACAGCACGCGGTCCGTGCCGGTCGAGGACCTTCTGACCATCCTGCGCGTCTACACGGAGAAGCACCTCACGCATCTCAGGAAGCTGGCCAAGAAGCGCCGGGTGCGGATGCGCACGCCAGCGGAGACCGACGCGCTCAATATTCTGCTGGACGCGTTCTGCAAATGCGGGATGGTCAGGGAGGCAGAGGCGGTTTTCGGCCGAGTTAAAAGGAAGTTGCTGGGGAATGCTGAGACGTACAACATCCTATTCTTTGGGTGGTGCCGGGCAAGAGACCCTAAGAAGGCCATGAAGGTGCTCGAAGAAATGATTCAGATGAAGCATGCCCCAGAGAGTTTCACGTACAATGCAGCCATTGAATCGTTTTGCAGCGCTGGCTTGGTGTCGGAAGCGAGAGAGTTGTTTGAGTTCATGAGAACCGAGGGGTCGACAATATCATCACCCACGGCCAAGACATATTCGATTATGATCGTTGCTCTTGCAAAGGCTGAGCGGATGGAAGAGTGCTTTGAACTGATTTCAGAGATGAGAAGCTGTGGCTGCATGCCTGATGTATCAACCTACAAAGATTTGATTGAAGGGATGTGCTTGCTGGATAAATTGGATGCTGCTTATCGTGTGTTGGAGGAGATGGGGAAGGCTGGATTTCCTCCTGACATTGTCACCTACAACTGCTTCCTTAAGGTGCTTTGCAGTCTCCGAAAGGCTGATGATGCGCTTGAACTCTGTGAGAGGATGATAGAATCACATTGTGAGCCAAGTGTTCATACCTATAATATGCTGATGGTGATGTTCTTTGAGATGGGAGAGGCACATAGAGCATTAGATATTTGGCTTGAGATGGACAAGAGAGGATGCAAACGTGCTGTTGATACATACGAATTAATGATTGATGGTCTATTTGAATGTGGAAGGACAGAAGATGCAACTTCTCTTCTCGATGAGGTTATGAACCGTGACATGAAACTTTCGTATAAGAAGTTTGATGCTATCATGCTACGATTATCAGCTGTGGGCAACCTTGGTGCGATACAACGGTTGTCGGAGCATATGAGGAGATTTTACAATGTTGCGATGTCAAGGCGATTTGCAATAACACAGAAGAAGAAGAGCATTGGCATGAGAAGAAGATGAGTGCGGCAACAACTGATGTTATTTGTGATTATTGCAGTTGATCAATAGTTCACACAAGGTATTTCTTTTTCTCTGATTCTACTTGAAGCTATTAGTAGTCAACACATCAAAATGTGCTGTGTTTCATCAACTAGCCAAATTGTCATTTGAACTTATTTCAGTGGAAGTGGAACCATTATCTGGATATAATACTGTCTAATATCCCTGCTCAACTATTTTGTATTACTAACTAATAATGTCCTTTATTATCTTAGTATCTTACATCATCTTATGGATACCCAGCAACAACAACAACAGCCTGTTTGTCTAAAATAAGTTGGGTAAGCTAGAGATGAACCCCACAAGAACAAGAAAGGTTAAAAGAACCTTTTGAAACACCTCAGGCTTATTTTGCTGGACTGAACCAAATTGGCTTTGTGGAGAGTCTGTTTAGGACACTGTTCCAATAATATGTTTCTTCACATCAATGCTAGCAGTTGAGTGGTTGAATGATTTCCTGTTACTGGATTGCTGAATATCATTAATAACTAACCTTTACTGAAGATAACTAGGAAACATATTTACTCTACAGCGATTTTGTAGAACTATAAATTTACCAATTGACTCATCATGGATCAGTGGAATACTCGGGTAGCTTACAGCTTGCTTGGAATGCATAGCCAACCTAATCAACATGGGGACAGTAGGTTCGACCAGATAACACGGTACTACTTGTCATCCTCACTGGGATGCTTAACCATAGGGAAGTGGAATCTTCTTGAATCCCAGCTTTGAGAATTTAGCACAAGCAAGAGTTATAATGGGTTTCTGGTAAAGTATCCGTAAATTTTGGACCAATAGTTTCTAAAGGTCCTAGATGGTAGTATTTGGATTTTTGCATTGCAGTAGGCAGTTTCATGTTTGTGATAATGAATCATGAACTTTTTATCAAGCATTGGTCAATGACATAGTGATAGAAATCTACTGAATCATTACTTCTTCGACGAGTTTATGAATTAGTCAGGCTAAGTACACAACCAAATGTTCTTCAGTTATTTTATTTCAGTTTGGTTATGCTAAGAAGAATAACCGTTACTGTATTCTAAACATAGTTTTAATGTCCAGGGTGGCTGGTGAATGGACAGCGTTAGCATGTATTATTGCTGGAGCAGTTTGCTGTGAAAGTACCACTGCATGAATTCATTCATTTGTTGAATGAAGCCACTGCATTTGATTTCTAAAGAACATCCAGTACAAGGTAAGCCTCAGGCCACTCTTATAGTAGAGCGATTCACCAGCGCAAGAAATATTGCCTGCACATACTTAATTTGTTTGCGTCAGACTGTATTTCCTGGAAGTCCTCTTTACGTGCTTTCCTACACAGCTTTCGTGAAGTCCTCTTTACGTGCTTTCCTTGAGAACTCAGCTGCTCAAGAAAGCATGTTACTGAGTATTGACAACTAATTGCAATCCAAATTTACTTGTATACTACTGCAGTGGCCAAGTCCATTTTGAAATAGCTGGACTATGCATATAAAGCATCTGTGCTTCTATCTACTACTTCTATTGGCGTGCACACCGCAGCCACATCAAAAAAAGGAAAGAAAGCAAACGGATGACTGAATACGGAATCAGAATTTAGTAAACCACACACAATCATAATTTTACTACTAGTTGTTTTGAGTGTGATTTACTATGTTTAATCATCATCCGGACTAGTAGTACTTTTTCAGGTGACTGGTCGCCCTTGAGTTGCTGTACCAAGCAATGCTGTGAACCTGTGAGCTAGTAGGGCTAAGAACGGCCAGCTGCTCACACTTTCTCCTGCTGGACTGGAGCTGCGAAGGAGAACCTGGAACACGCCATGCCAAGAAGCCCCGCTGGAATGAGAGCTTGGGATGCCTTGAATGGACGCAGATGAAAAATTCTCTGGAGTCTAGACCTAACGGCAGGGCCCGCCTAAGCGCTTCGGTGTCGCGTGTTTTCATGAGTTCCGAGGTATACTGGTGACATATGGCTGGCTCTGACGGAGAAGATATCTATGCCAAATGATCTCCGGTCCCCATCCCATGTCTGATCCTCTTGTCGCAGAGAGGAATCTGTATGCTGCCGAGGTGAATTTTGTGGGGGTCGTAAAAAGAAGAGAAGAATCAAAACGCGCCATCTTTTTTGAACAAATTTCCACTTTGTTATGCTGTGCTGCGAAATTGCATCATCCATGTAAACAAGAGATTCGTCTCTCAAACACTAAGAACTAGGAGCGGCAATCTTTCTACATTCAATTTAAGCTATCATGGAACACGCAAGTAAACAAATCAAGAGCCAAAAATGGCCATTTCAAACTACTCCTAGTAGACCAGATCTTATCTCTTTCTTTCTTTTTTTCCTTTCGAAACTATCTCCTCTTTCAGTGGAATGATGCACGGAAACTTTGGCCTTCTACTACCATCTCGTGGGCTGGACATCGGCCCGACACGGGACCTCGGCACCTCGCGTTGTAGCTGAACAGTAGGCGGCCCGGGGCCCGGGTGTTCTCTGGCTGCATGATTGTTGATTGAATTGAACACTGAACGGCACTGGTGCGTTGCAGGGCAAGAGCCGCTTTGCAACAGTGCCGCTCGTCGCTGTAGATTTGAGTCCTGAGTTCGAACCCAGTCTGGTGACGCTGTGTTTTGTCATAGGTGAGATTCTTTGCTGTGGAAGAAGTTTCCCATGTTTGTGATTGTAACAGTGATAGCACATGACATTGTTCAGCTAGCGAATAGCATGACCCACGTGAATGAGAGAAAACCCCTTGCTGTAAGAAGCAATTGATCATTAATAATATAATTTTTCATACCAAGATTATAAAGCTCCTTTTACCTAGTAACAAGAAAAAAAATGCTTTTGTTGAATTTTTGAACTCCAAACCACTCCCATGGAGCAAAGCAAACATGTCGCTTCAGATCCAAATAACTGCAGAGAAAGGTGGTGGCCATTTGCTTAGATTTCTGATTAAGAGTTAGTACAATACTTTAGTACTAGTTTAAATTAAAAATGATATTGTAGTAGTACCAGATTTACTAGTAGAAGATTTTGAACGTGAAGCGAGGCAAGTTGGTCGAATCCCAGGCTTAACAATTATTTTTACTAGTATTACCACAGAGTTTTAGTAGTATTATTGTGTTACCAAATGAAGAAGTCCTGTAATCGTGGTGAGACAGCACCGGCATGGGCACACAAACTCGCCAAGGAGCGAATCGCCGAGTGAGGAACGGAACAAGCCACGCTACTCGTAGCCCACTCACTCGCTCACTCGCTCGCTGGTGTTCGTACACGTCCTCATCTCGCGCTCTGTGTCTGCGTGCAGCTGCAGTGGCATCGTCCTGTTGTGTTTCTTTCTCGGGCGTCGCCGGCGCTGTTGCAGGCATCCCGTCGTCACCTACGACTAGGACGCAGCATCCATCCATCGCTCTCCGTCCGTTTCCCCTCCCCTCGCCCTGGGAGAAGAGGGAGAAGAGGAGGAGAGAATAAAAAGGCATTTCTTCGCTGCGTCCCAAGTCCACCTCGCTGCTCTCTCCTCACTCAGATCTAATCATTATTTAATCCTTTTTTCCAGTCTCACATGAGCACTCCCCGCTCGTCCTCCACCTCCTCCTCCCCTCCCCAGATCCCCCAATCCCTAACCCTAGCGCCCGCGCCCACGGCCTCCACCACCACCACCTCCTCCTCCTCCGCGTCCGGCATGCGCGATGCGGCGGAAGACGATTCCGACTCGCCGCCGTCGCAGATGTCCGAGGACGACCCCGGCGGCGGCGTGGTGGTGGGGGAAAGGTGGGAGCCGGATCTAAGGGGCGGCAACGGCGGCGGCGGCGGCGGCCGGTGGGCGCCGCCCGACCAGGTGCTGGAGAACGTGCTCGAGAGCGTCCTCGAGTTCCTCACCGCGGCGCGGGACCGCAACGCGGCCTCGCTCGTCTGCCGCTCCTGGTACCGCGCCGAGGCGCAGACCCGCCGCGAGCTCTTCATCGGCAACTGCTACGCCGTCTCGCCGCGCCGCGCCGTCGAGCGCTTCGCCCGCGTGCGCGCCGTCGTGCTCAAGGGCAAGCCGCGCTTCGCGGACTTCAGCCTCGTGCCCTACGGATGGGGCGCCTACGCCTCCCGCTGGCTCGCCGCGCTCGGTCCCGCGTACCCGCGCCTCGAGCGCATCTGCCTCAAGCGGATGACCGTCACCGACGACGTCCTCGAGCTCGTCGCCAAGTCTTTCCCGCTCTTCAAGGAGCTCTCCCTCGTCTGCTGCGACGGCTTCAGCACGCTCGGACTCGCCGTCGTCGCCGAGCGCTGCCGGTACGTTGCCCTAGTACTGGAACTGCTTTTACGTCTCGTGTCACTGATGCACGCGAGCTGAATCCCTGTGGTATCGCCAGGAGTATTTTTACCAGCTTTACTCGCTTTGTGAGGGTATCATACTACGCCATTCGTGCATTTGTTCACTCCTAGCTGCACCACGCAATTCTGTCATATTTAATGTCACACGCATAGATATAGGCCTTTACGCTTTTCAGTTTTATTGGTCGGCCTGTGCCATGGATCGGAATCTGATCTCGGCGAGCTTTTATGGCCCTGCTTACTTATTTCTGATCGTTTCACGCCCCTACCAAAGTTGCTACTCTATACTAAGTGTTTTTTATTCATTAGTCTTGAGCTTCGAATCACCGATGTCCTGACACTTGGTAGTGTCACTCGAATCTTGCTTTCTTCTGAGTTTTACCGGCATATTTTCCTTGTTAGGTTCGTGTACAAATAGCCTCTCTAATTAAGTTAGATACGCCCAGATTTGGGATATTTCTTGTGCACGTTGTCTGCTGCTACCTCTTAGTATTGCTTTATTGGGGGAAAAATAGGATTGATTATACTAACAGTGGCATTTAAGGGCCGTACTTGTGTCTCATGGATTATTGCTTTTGATTGTTTTAGGCATCTTCGGGTGCTGGATCTGATTGAAGATTATGTGGAGGATGAGGATGACGAGATGGTAGATTGGATCTCCAAGTTCCCAGAGTCCAACACCAACTTGGAGTCACTCGTGTTTGACTGTGTCACTGTCCCGTTCAACTTTGATGCCCTGGAGGCACTTGTCGCACGCTCGCCGTCTCTGCATCAGTTGCGTGTGAATCATCATGTATCAGTAGAGCAGCTACGCCGTCTGATGGCAAGGGCACCCCAACTCACACATCTTGGAACTGGTGCATTTCGATCTGACGCTGGCCCTGATGGAGGGGCTCTCTCTGTATCAGATCTTGCAACATCATTTGCTGTTTCCAAGTCGCTCACTTGTCTGTCAGGTTTCCGGGAGATCAATCCAGAATACCTTCCGGCAATCTACCCAGTTTGTGCCAAGCTCACTTCACTAAATTTTAGCTTTGCAAGCCTCACCGCTGAGGAGCTTAAACCAGTTATTCAAAACTGCGTCAATCTTCAAACTTTCTGGGTAAGGATCTACTTATCTGCCTGTCAGATTTTACATTGATGTGTTTGTTATTTATGAGGTTTGAGAATTAGATTTAGGTATTGATGTTTGAAATTTCCCTCTTGTAGGTTCTTGACACAGTGGGTGATGAAGGCCTGCGAGCTGTAGCTGAGACATGCTCGGATCTTCGTGAACTGCGAGTTTTCCCTGTGGATCCCTCTGAAGATGCCGAGAGCTCAGTCTCAGATGTTGGACTTCAAGCAATCTCAGAAGGCTGCCGGAAACTGGAATCAATTCTCTATTTTTGCCAGCGGATGACAAATGCAGCAGTAATTGCCATGTCCGAGAACTGTCCTGACCTTGTGGTGTTCCGCCTCTGTATCATGGGCCGCCACCGCCCAGATCGGATCACTGGGGAGCCCATGGATGCTGGTTTTGGAGCAATCGTTATGAATTGCAAGAAGCTCACCAGACTTTCAGTCTCTGGCCTGCTGACAGATAATGCCTTTGCATACATTGGGAAATATGGGAAGCTAATAAAAACCCTGTCTGTTGCTTTTGCGGGGAATACTGACAGGTCTCTCCAATATGTGTTTGAGGGATGCACTAAATTGCAGAAGCTTGAGGTTAGAGATAGCCCTTTTGGTGATAAGGGATTGCTCTCAGGACTGAACTACTTTTACAATATGAGATTCTTGTGGATGAACTCTTGCAGACTAACTGTGAGGGGTTGTAGAGAGGTTGCTCAGCAGATGCAAGATTTGGTGGTTGAAGTTATCAAAGACCATTCTGATGATGAAGGGGAGTCTGAGACTGTCGACAAACTATACTTGTATCGGTCACTGGAAGGTCCAAGGAATGATGCTCCGCAGTTTGTTAACATCTTGTAGAACTGCTATTGGAAGACCCCTACTGTAACTGGAAGATGATTGTTGTTCCCCAAACTGAGCAAGAGAAGGAAACTTCCTGCAGATGGTTTTCAAATTGCTGCAGGATGTTAACCATGTAAGAAGTTACAAATTGTTCAGTTCGCTTATGATCTTTGGTCGCTGGGCTGGCATGGTGGCACCCATAGTTAGAGGCAGTTGAAGTCACATGAGCAGCCAGCAAGGCATCTTATCACTTGGTTGTGTAAGCGACATCTGAATTACAGTACATCAATGGTCAATTGGTACGGTCTGCAAACTGACTCCAGTCAGCCAGCTTCGGATGGTTCTTCTGCACTCAAGCCTCCGGAAATTTATATTTGCCGTCCTGTTCTATTTTTCTTCTGAGACCAAGGAATGGCGAATGATGCCTATGTCCGAAGCTTCGATGTTCCATTTCTGAGCTACTTAATCCCTTTCCCTTTTATTATATTTTTTTAGCAGTCATGAGTTATTTTTGTAGACATGTAGAACATTATCCTTCTTGGTCTCTCCCCCATCTATTTTTAATGAAGAAGCTATTGGAGGAATTGAATTTCATCGGTATTGCTTCGTTCTGTTTTCGCACTTGTAGCATGTATGTCACTGTTCCATTGTGATGCCTCTGTTGCTTTGACAGTGACTGTTGTGGCTTGTTCTCATCGTAACGATAGGCCCTACCAATGATTTGATACGAGAGTCAGTCGCCCCCTTTTTTCATGTAGAGCCTGCCTCACGAAATAAACAGCCTGATGGCCTTCTTTTAATTTTTTTTTTAGTCTCCTCCTTTTCTCCATTGCGTCTGTCAGGTTCCTGGCCCAATTTGTTGAGCGGTCGCGAGCAAAGAGAAAGTTGACAACAGTTTGCTAACTGGTGCTGGTGGAGTTCCATTGTTGCAGAATGTACAACCTGTTTAGCACCATCTTCCGTCTGCGTGCCAACCACTACCGTTACCCTAATTTGTCGCCGCGAATAATTAACACGGATGCCTTGTCTCTTTATCATGGATTAACGTATACTTTAGATCTCTGCCACGCCCATCTCAGCAGCCGAGGGGCTGGCAAGCATGTGGTTTGTTTCCCGGGGTCACTGCATCTCGCATTTGTTTTTCCGGGATCCAGTTTGATCTGCCCTTCCCCTTTGTTTGTATCATGAGCCGCCGCATGTGGGGCACCTCGATCTGGATGGTTTTTTTCCGAGGAGATCCCCGGGCTTTATAGATCTCAGGTTCTTTTAGGGTTTATTACTGGCATGATACCAGGCGTTTTTTTTTATGGGTTGCCTCGTGTGTGTCATTAAAGAGGTTGTCGGATTCTTTAGTACGTTTAGCGTTGTTTGGTTTCGCTTGTGACTGCTCCAAGAGATGCATCTGATTGGAGAGAATTCAGCCGCGCGCCGGAGGTACCCCTAATTTTTCAGTTAGGAACCTGTCACGAACTTGCCTGCTGAGCTGAGAGTGCGTACGTACAAGCAGCACCGTGTTCCGTGTGCCTAACTGAAAGACACAGTGGCGAGCGGAAGAGACGATGGCCACCGCGTCTTCCTATTTGGATCAACGTGAGCGAAATGAAGCAACCACCGAGCATGTTCTTGGCTTGGCAAGCTAGAATGCGGAGCATGTGGGCTCTTTGCCTCGGCACGCTAGAAATTCACCGGGGCTCTGTGGAAATCATACAAAATTCCTCAAACATAGTAAACCTCAAGAGTGGCGTTCTGCTAGTACTAGTAGTACTGCACTAGTACTGTAACCGTGCAGAGGCAATGACTCACCATGTCAGTCAAGATTACCCCCACGGAGGACAGGATCCTTGAGTAGTACGAACAAAGGGAAAAAGGACCTAGCGTTACTGATTGCAACGTATGACATCATCAATTCACAGCAGGTGATGCTATCAGTGCCGTCAGTGAAAGTTTGAGATTTCCTGTGACATCATAATATCCTGGGACACAGTATACTGTACTAGTATATATATACTGCATTAGTTGAGTACATTAATCTCCCGGGGGTCCCATTGAATTTTTCTCAGAATGAAAAAAAAAGACATACTAATAGTACTACTAGTATTTGGTTCACTCATCAGTCATCACTGTTTGTTTCAAGGATACCTGAACCGGGGGTGTTCGGATAGCATGCTGAAATCTCCTTTCAGGCAGATTATACTAGCAGTGGGGTATGTAGTGCCGATCCGTACATATGCACTAGTAGTAGTAGTACTATCAATTTTCTTCTGTTATTCTTAAGAGAAATATCCAGCTTTTCACGAAGCACCGGTTAGACCTGTGACTCGTCAGTCATGTCGTCCGTCGTGTCAAACTACATCTCTCATCAAATCTTTTTTAGTACTACATCTTACAGTTAACACCGAGTGTAACATGAACATCTTATGAACACAACACAAGCCTTTTTTCCTCTTGTCCATGTGACGTGATGAAACCCGGCCTTATCCAGTATTCCCATCACTTTTTTTACCCTCGCTCAATCAATCGGAGGAGGAGGTGGAGGAGGAAAACAGTACAGTGTGATAGTAGCCAATCATTCTGTTCCTTAACCGCTTTTATAGGCCTACTGACCTACTCGATACGTACAAGCCGAAAATGATCAACCTCGATCAGCATAGTAGTAAAATATCCCTGCCAAACTTGCTGCACACATCTCGTCGTTCGCGTGCGAACTCGACACCTCACCAATTGATCATTCAACGCGCTGCGGCTGCGCGCCAAACCGCACACAACTAAAAGGACGATGTGGCGGCGATCGATGAGTCGCCGTCCTTGTTGCCCTTAGCATCTAGCGAGGAAAGACGCGAAGGAAAAACTGGAACGGGACAAGCGGCCTAACCATATGCATGATAAAAAGCCCATGTTGCTACGGAGCTAAGAAGCTGGCCAGACGTCGACCACAGCAGCTCGCCAACCACAAACTATGTGCCCAAATCTCTCACAAAATGTCAGTAGCTTTTTACAAATTCGTGGTGATGGCAGCTGCGAACGTTAATTAGGAACAGAGCTTGTTGTCGTCGTCTTCAGATCGGAACGGAGGACCACAATAAATTTTCGCATGAGGAAAATGTTTTTTTTTTTGCCCTATTTTGGACACATTTTTTTTTCTTCTCTGAGATTAGTAGTCAACATCTGGTGCCGCTATCGATCCTACGCCGGTGCAAGCAATTCCTTCTTGTCCTCTCCTTTGAAAAGCTATACCGTACTGTATATGAAAGCATATAGTAGCATAGGGTCGCATGAATCTACCACTACATGCAGAGCGCGATGTGTATTAGGTGTGTAGAGAGGCCCGTGGTTGGCTGTTGTCGCCTTCGGCGGCGTTCAGAATCAAATCCTCGTTCCACGGTTTTTGACGAGGCCACGATGATATATATCTTTGTGTACTCCTCACGACATAAAAAAAAAGACGGTGACTGAATTCTCGCTGCTGGGAGAAATTAAATGTCTTTCATTACTTGTGACGTACGTCGCCGTCGCCATCGCCTCGAGGATGAATCTCTGATTGAATTGAGTTGAGTTTGAATCGACGTGACTGTTGTTCGGCGAGAAGTGAACCGAAACCGGAGGCCTGCATGGAATTCTGTAGTAGTTGTGGTAGTGGTTAGGTTAGGTGGCGTTTGCTTCTTCTCTAGTACCCCTGTCCCCGGCGTTGCAATTCGTCACGTGGGCGGGCGGGTACGTAGTTCAATCAGGGACGAACAGCAGTGTGGTGACGCGCGCAGTCGACCGGCTGATGGATCCGATGCCCTTTTTGACGATCCGCCGCGCCGGGGGGGGGGGGGGGGGGGGGGGGGGGGGGGCGCGTGGGGAGGGGGTAGGGGGTTGGTCTCCGGTCGTTCGCACGCACAACGACACGGCGTTGTTGCGTTCGCTCGCCGGAACGGAAGGACAACCATTCACCGTCCGCCGTCCCACACCGCGATCGATGGCGACCCGGCCGGACGACCGGCGCACATAATAACTCACTGCTACACTGCCGTGCCTGTGTCGTCCGAAGATGACGTCTCGGCCTCGTCGATTCGTCCTCGTGCACGAGGGGTATTGTGTGCACGTGATGCGACTCTTGCGTACGTCCCCGATCGAGTCGATCGCCAAGGTGGCGGAGACGATCCTTGCGATGCGACCGCTTGTGTTGCACGGTGTGAGGTTGTGCGGCGGCTGCGAGCCTGCGACCAAGCAAGCCGAGCGAATCGGAACCAAGCCTGATCGGAACGCCATGCATCTCGCGACGTGCCCGGCGCGCGTACGCGACGGCGGCGGCGGTGGCTTCACCTTAATTTTCCACGCCCTCCTCTCCTTTCGTCCGTTAGTTTTGTTTTGCTTGGTTGACCTCCCCACTACCCACCTCGCGATCGTTATCATTCTCGCTGTGGGAGACCGATCGATCCCCCGCGCCGGCCGTAGCTTCCCAAATGATCGATATGATGAGCCTCTGACAAATATTGGACGACAAAGAGTCTCGTGCTACAGTTCTATCCATACGATGAAAGACCTTGGGTGTATGCATACGTTGCCAGTAGTACTAGATCCTCAGGAGGCTGCATGTACTGCTTGGTTTCAGTTCGAAAAAACGAAGTGATAGATATAGGTGGCTCATCAACTGAATTTTTCTGTTCTGGTTAACAGAACAGAGAGCTAGGGCCAGTGCACAGTCCTTCAACAAGATGCCAAGATGTGTTTTGATGCATATAACGAAGGATCTATGCAGCTAAAAGCGACGTCGCAGTGTGAGGTGAGATTGATCAAGGCCTCAATAAGGGGTCCTCGTGGTCTCTGGTGCGAAGGAGAGAATCGCACTGAGATCGACGGTCGAGCACAGGAGGCACAAAGGGAATTCCGGTGCCACCCAAGTTGGGTGAGCGCGCCGCCGACACGAATCTGCGGTCGCCTTGCCTCCATACAATGAAAATCACGCATCATTACGCGCAAGAATAACTTGACTTGTTCTTCATCGGATCGATCATAATGCAACGGTTCAACAAAGATGTTCCTCCTTCCTGCTTTTGGGAGGTGGCAGCGGGTGACAAGTCACGCTCGCTTCATACGAAACGGATTCCTTTTTTTTTTCCTGCCAACGGAAATCAGAGGAGAAGGCCGGAAATCTGTTTCCTTGTTTGGGTCTCATCAGTCATTACTGATGCTAGCCCACCAGAAGACAAAGAAGACCAACGAGTTTTGTCATGTATCTTCTTTGGGCCTCAATCACGTAGTTAGCAGCCCATTTAGTCGTTACTGATGACGCCTGATCCAACAAAAAACGAAAATGTTGATTTGATTTTCCCACCAATTTCAATATTCTCGTGTAAACAGCACATCACAGAGAGAATCACGGCCAAGCTAAGTAGGCTGCACAGAGGAACAATCAATCAATCACTCATTCCACACTTCGGACTCACTCTATAGGGCACGTTTCAAGCTAAAAATGTATTAATCAGATTTAAGAATGCACCGAAGGAATCGTTAAGAAAATTGTCTCTATGCCCAGATGAGCTTATTAATAGTCGCTAAGAAACTGATAAGCATATGGGCACCTAGCTGCACACGCTGCAACTATAATTATCTGAAAGATGCTACGAGACTCCACCTTCATAAGCCGAGAGAATACTGAGACTCCACCTTCATGAGACGAGCAACAGATGGTACCACAAGATTAATTCACAATTTTCATGAGTCGATCAGTGCCGGGAAAACATGAAAATAAATAATAACTCTTCACAGCAGTAGCAAACAGGAGGGTGACACTGCTACATACATGCACACAAATTGGGGGCTCATCCACCATATCATACAGCTGATGCTTGAAATTCGGTAGTTAAGATGACAGAACTTCATGGAATATGGAGATGAGATTTATCAATCCCATCACGAGCAGTTACCAAAATACATAAGAGTACACTTTTAACACAACAGTCAAAGGTAGGCACAAAAACTGCAATAGCTTAGAAATCAAGCCCTTTCTTATAACAGACTTCACTTTCTTATATGACATCCTGCTACATGATATTTGAGAATGCGTTGCAGATATCATCCGGATCAAATACCTCAACGCCCCCTCTCAAAGTTAATGCGGGACCTACCAGAGCCTCCACCCTCATAATCATCCCTCATCGAGGATCCAGCACTGGCCTTCATGGTTCCTCCGCCTCCAATCTTCTCCACAGCTTTCTTTCCCTTCTTCACCTCAGTCAAGAACTGATCCAGACCGAATGGATCGTTCTCCTCCTGCTTATCAAACTCAACAGGTCTGTCTCTCTTGCCAGTCCTCTCTGAAGCACCAGTAAATGCCTTGTCAGGCTTGAACCTTTCAGTTTTCATAACCTTCTCCAGCTGTTCGTCCGCATCGCCATACACATCAGAATCACCATCCTTCTTAGGCCTGTAAAGTGTGGACATCGTGGACTGTGCTGTGAAGAGCCCTTTAGAGTATATGTTGTACTGATCGTCTGTAGCAAATCCAGAGTCCATTCCCTTGTCCTGGTTAAACAGCCGCTGGTCATACATGACCTCCCCGCCTTTCGCGCCACCAGTGTTTGCCATTCCCAGAGCAATCTTCTCACTGACATCACGGTCCCTGTCTCTCGTAATCTTACTCTTCTTACCCATTGCAGCATCCCTAGCCTCCAGCCTCCTCTCCCTCTCCCGCTCACGCCTACGCTCCTCACGGATCCTATCACGCTCAATCCTCGCCTCCCTCTCTTCTCTGGTCTCCCTGCGCTGCTCACGTGGCGGTTCCATATCCATATCTTCATCAACAGGATCAACCGCACCCCTACCACCACCACCAGCAGCAGGCACAGCTGCTGGCGCAGGTGCACCACCAGTCCTCTCCATGCGTGCCTTCTGTGCAAGAGCCCTCAGCTCTTGCTCCTTCCTTTCCTTCTCTTTCAGCTGAAGCTCCCTCTGCACCTTGGAGCGCATCTGTACCGCCTCCCTCGCCTTCTGCTCTGCCACATACAACGATTCAGAAAGCTTGGCAAAATTATCATTGATTTGCACCTCCTGCAGCCCCCTCCCATCAGCAGCCAGCCGCTTATCAAGTGGAATTGTGTAACCCTTTGGGTTTTTCCAATTTGAGATGCACGGTGGAATCTTCCAGTCCTGCTGATCTTTAACTGTAACCGGCCGTGGCGGGGAGTGCATCACGGGTACCGGTGGCGACCCAGATGCACGAGGCACACGCTTGTGCTTGAACTTTGGTGGCTCGAGAGGATCCACCGCCATCTCTGACATCCTAATGATCCTCTCCTTGGCGCCTGAATTGAAAGCTGCCGATTGTTGGGACGGCTTATACTTGATGAACTTGGACTCAGAATCATGCGTCGGCACATTCTTAGGCTGAGCAGCCGAGAGGCGCACGTTGACAATCTTCTCCAAGGCAGCTTTTGTCCGCTCCGTGGTTTCCTCAATCTTCTTCTGCTCCTCCTCATCGTCGCCCCCCGCCTCAGAATCGGCGGTACCAATCTTGGGGACGAGGTCGCTGTGCTTGGAGTAGACGATCTTGGAGGCGTTCTCGCCCTGCTTGACGACGGCGTCGAAGGCGACGCTACCGCGCGCGTCGACGGTGAGGGCGAGGATCTTGGACCCGCCCTTGTCGTCGCGGCGGCCCATGCCGAGCGGATACTGCGCGACGTGGATCTCCGGGAAGGCGCCGCCATCCCCGAAGTCCTCAGGCCGACGCGGCACGAACCCCGCCCGCTTCCCATAAGGTGGGATGAGCTTCGCCGCAACCGCTGGCCTCGCGGCCGTCGCCTGCGCCGACTCGCCGCCGTACCGCTCCTTGAACCAAGGGTCACTGCTGTGGTCGTAGAAAGTGGACACCGAAGTCTTCGGCGCCGGGAGGATATCCTTGAGGGTCGCCATGGCGGCGGCCGCGCGCAGGCGGCAGCGGATCTACTATAGGTAGCTAGGGTTCCGACGGGTCGCCGGGTGTGGATCGGGGATCGACGAGGAGAAGCTAGGGTTTGATTCTAATTTTTTGGGGAAAATGATAAGGTGCGACTAGGACGGGGTGCTATGGCGGTTCCTGGGTGGGCTGGGCTTCTTGTGAACACGGAAAGGCCCACAGCTCAAAAGAGGAAGGACCCAGACGGGGTTTGATTCCAGACCGAGCCATTTCCGGAAAAGAAAGACGAGAAAGACGGCTCTTGGCTTTCGAAGTCAGCCGTAACCTAAGCCGAGCCTAGAAAAAGCCGGTTCCTGGGATAAGCAGCCGAGCCGATCTGGCCCGAAGCCAAAGCCCGGACCCGGTTAAGTCGTGCAGCCGAGCCGAAGCTGGATTGGGTGGTCCGTCAGGAGTTGTTCCGTTAACGTTAGCTTCGGTTCCGAGAAATAGCCGGTTCGTGTGATAAGCAACCGAGCCGAGCTGACCGGAAGCCAAAGTTCGGATAAGTGAATGCAGCCGAGCCGAAGCTGGATTTTGTCATTGTGTGGTCCGTCGGAAGTTGCTGTTCCGTTAACGTTAGACCGTAATGAAGACGTAGCATCAGTTACATTCGCATCAACACAGTGACAGTGAGAAAGGCAATGGCACAAACCGTAGAATTGCAAAGGAAAAACAAATAGGGAATGGTTATGTTCCGATTAGGGCATGTCAAACAAATATGTACTGGACAGAATACTGTGTGACAAGCATTTCGCACTACCAGCAAACTAAAGTTCATGGTCTGAACAACACACAAAAAAAGTGTATCATCCAGGCTTTTGTGGAAGCACGCCATCCCTCCCGCGAAAGAACAGTCTCCCTCTCCTCTGCGCTGCTTGCCTCCTCGCCACGAACAGCTTCAGATCTGTCTTTTCCCATGGCTGATTCATCGCCAGCAATATCACCAGTGTAGCACAGATCTCGTCCTGCCGGTTCCGACCGTCGTCGTATGCTCACTTGCCTGCCTCTTTCACAGTGTCAGTGTAGATTCATCGTCAGAGTAACAGTTTCTTTGCTGCATCTCTCCAACTGTTAGACAATTAGAGGAGGTAACGAGCATTGAGAAACCATGAGCTTATCGTTCTGCAGTGTATTGTGAGTCATCAGCTGTTCCTGCACCCGCCAGAGTTATCTACCCTTCCGGTAAACTGAAAGAATCACTGCAAGATCCAGTGTTCTGCCACGGGAAAGAAAGAGAAATCATGCCCGCGAAACCTGACAAAATCTATTCAGACGACACGGGCACCGGCAAATACGCCGCTGCTTGTGACGCGAAGCAGAGCAGAGCAGAGGTTGTACGTGCGTATGTATAAGAAGCCGGTAAGGCAACCGTCCGTCCGTACGTAAGAGTCAGTCCAAATAACAATTGAATTCCGTGTTGGCCTGACGTATCTGTATCGTTCCGCCGGAGCAAACCTGTCTGGACTCTGGAGTCTGGACCTTCAAATGCTGTGTGGTCGCCAGTGTAGGCCTAGTCACACCCGCCGGGAAATTGACGTTCTAGACCGGCCATCCGCAATGGCACAACGCAGTATCTGTACTCCGCCGAACTCTTCTGCGCGTCTTGCTCCTGCCGCGCTGCATTGCCATCCAGGTCCATGACTGCTGTAGGTGACACGGTGGCGGTACACGGATGTGTTTCACCTCATGTTCTTGCACAGATCAAGAACCGTTCAGAGACGCCACCACAACGAAGAGCATGTTCAGGCTGCAGGCTGTGGGGCAGTAGCCAAAGGCGACAGATGCAGGACGAACAATAACTTAATGCTTTGGTGCTCGATTGCTACGGGCGACAAGGCCGTATGCATGGCAGGAGACCAGGCACGGGAGCGTCCAGTGCGGCGACCGCCTTCCTGTGATTCAAGGTCCACGCATTGGGCAGGCTCATGACGGGGTTCGTCGTCGTTCAGTCGATAAGCAAATCATGAATTCATGATCACCAACTCCACTCACCACTCTAACACGATCCAGTCAAGCCCTGGAACAGATCTCGCTAGCATCAGCTTCTTGTCGCGCCTTCTTCGATTGATCAAGGAACGATCATATGGCCTCGCGGCAGGTTCAACAAGGGACTCGAGGCAGGATCGGATGGACCTGGGATTCAGAGGGTTCTGTAGCAAACTAGTAATTGTGTGCTCATTTGCAGGATTTCAGATAATTTCGTTGCGATTTGCGTGTCCTGAGAGCGAGCGTCAAGCAGGACTGCAGGGGCCTGTTCGGCGTGGCGTTACGGGGCCAGAGTGTTGGATCTACGGCATTAGCTGTTCCGCGCATTTGGCTGCGGTTGTCGCTGAAATCAATAACCAATCGGTGTAGTACAGTACAGGGGCGTCAATATTATTCTACCGCGGCACACTGTACTGCAACATACTCGTACCTGGTAGTATACCGAAAGTATGCACTGAAGTGTATTACGACCGGGGATCATTACAGTGGGGAAAGGAAGGCACAAGAAAATTTTGATCACGAGCCCATAACTCCCGAATGCTAATCATTGATTGTATTTGATACAAACTGGCGGGTCAATATGGATACACTAGCAGCATTTACTTAATCCTTGATTGTTTTTAATTTAACCTGACCACAGATTGCAGCATCTACTCGACCATCATGTTAATATCTTAATGAAAGTACTGATGGTTGAAGATCAATATGGATCAGTGCAGCACGCTGCCATATATGCACAGTAAAAACAGAGCACAAGGGCGGCGGCATGACCTTGCACTTCAGGTAGAAAATAACTGCAGGATATAAAATTAAATACAGCTTCAGTCAACACTGTACTACTTGGCACCATTGCCGTACCACAGGACAATGGTTCCGGAGATCCGAAATTGCTGTTTCGGGTTTCCACTCATTGGTCGGTTAATGGTAATTTTCACAAGGACTTCCTTTTCACAAACTTGCCCAGGTCAAGGGTGCAAAAGGATAATGATAAAAGTCCACTCTAATGCATCTCAGTGGTAAACGTATCCAGCACAGAAGGAAGAAACCAAAGAATCATGAGCACTCAACTTATACGTTTTCCAATGAATAAAAAACAAGCTTGCTCGTGAGGTGTGCAGAAAATAGAGATGGTAGGTAGATCTCAGTATTGTTTACAGATGAACCTCCACAGCAAATGTGCAATTGTGGCAAGTACACTACAGTACGTGTTGTGACAACAGATTCTTTTACGAGGCTTGTAAGCAGATCGAATCAGCACTACAATTCTTAGCTCTTACCTAAATCCACACACACACACACACAAAAACATCAAACCAGATGCTTCATGCTCCCTGATTTAGTAGCAAATAAATATTACTGACTTAGCAGCTGGAACCTTCAAATGAAGATCCTTTTTTTGTTTAATCCCTGTTTTTTAAAGCCTGTTTCCAGATTGGCTAGTAATATTGAGATGATGAAGCACAATGGCAATCAAGGATAACGGTACAACTGGACATAATCAACTATGAAGCAAATGAATAATCAATAATGTCATCAGACTGAAAATCTCATGATTGAAGAAAAAATAATTATAACTCATGGAAATCAATATATAAACTGTTCTATTCCCTTCAGATCCCTTTTTTGGATTCTTTTTATACATCACGCCCAAGGCAACTCTTGCCTAAAGTTCATCACAAATTAAAGGAGCAAAAGTACAAAATGGTAAGAGAGAGCTCTCATCTCTACAACATATGTAAATTCCCGATCCCTCTCTAACTCCAGCAGCATCCCTGGACCCCAAGGGCTGTACACTCCCCTTACAAATGTTGCATGAACAGGCCCACAGCACGATGCTTCTTATTTGTTCTTTTTATGGACCAAGTAGTGTGCATGTTTTGTAGTTCCTTTCAGCAACTACTTGACTGTACCATAGTTTTTACTGACCAAACAAAACAAATATCTTTGAACCAATCAAAAACTCCCAGAAAAGGTGAGGAGCACACCTGAAGTATAGCACATTCAAATTAGCCTTCTACTAATTCTTCTCCTCTTGCTTGTGGAAGAACTGTGGTAACATGGTGCAGGAGATGATCCAACAGTAGCATCATCACTCTGTTGACTCAGACATGCACCAGCATCCAACACGCCAATAGGGCTTTGTGGTACGGAGGACAACGATGATCCAGCAGACTTTAGGATAATGTTTCCCAAAGTGATCTTCTCCTGAATCATTCCATAGCACTTTGAAACATTCTCCTAAAACACATAAGTGATGTGTGGATTAATTTAGAAACAAATTGATCGAGCATTAATGGTAACTAAAACATGGATAAACAATTTTTCAATCAGAGGTAACCATCTAATAATGAGTGATCAACAGTTTATTTAGTGCTAAGTAGCTAATGTTAAAAACAGCTTAGTAGGAACAGTGAATTAACAAATATTACCTTGTCCAAACCACTAGGGTAATAGGGATCATTATTATCTACTACAATTATCCCCAGTGATTTGGAACAGGTCTAGCTAATGGTTCAGATAATTATTATCTAGTGCCTAGCTAACAATTATTTCATTAGCGGCTCTAACCAAGCTAACAATCTAGTACCACTGTATTAGCTAGCTAACAACTATCCCTAGAGGTTTAAAACACCCCCTGTAATTGTAAAAACAGCTTAACAGGAACATTGAACTAACAAATGTTACCTTGTTCAAATACTTGCAACCAGTAGCAGCTCTCTCGAGTATCGAACTCCTTAATTCCCCAATTGCAGCAAGAGCAACACCAGCAGCAATCTCTGAGGGTCTGAAAACCAGGAATTCAGCACCTGCAGAGAAAATTCACAAAGTTTAGGAACTGTTTGGTGCCAATTGGATAGATTTCACATGCCGATTAACAAGGGGGACGAATACATTCCTAGAAACCACACCTTTAGCAGTGCTCAAGATAAGGTCAGCAGAGCGAGAACGTGCGAGCATGGAGGGTGCACCATGATCATTCAATTTGTGAAGGAAGTAGTCAATAAATGAGCAAGCCGTTACAGCTTGCATCCTCCACTTTAAGGTGCTTAGCACTAGAAGCTCCATCTTTTTTATGGTCCTTCCCTCAAAAACAAACTTTGCCTCAGCTACCTGCCACGCAAATAATCAATCACTTGATGGAAAAAGAAAACAAAATTTCACAATGTATATACATGCCAGTTATGTGTATGAGGCGTTACCTCACTCACCTGCAAGTCCAAGGGGAGTGGCACAAAAGTCTCCTCCATTTTGGAAGCCAAAGACAAGCAGGCCACTGCTAAAATTTGTGTTATCCAAGCTTCGCCTTCCTGTGACGATTTTGATAGTATTCCACTCATCAGCTATGTAATTTGACTAGGATTGCTTCTACTGATACTAAATATGCTTAGACTTACAGGAAGTTCATACGTGGAGAGGAATCTATCAAGGTAGTTCACAGATAAGACTGCGGTCAACGGAGCGAAATTGAAATGTTCAGTGACCTATCCAGCAGAAAATCCAGATTCAGTGAGCTATGACGGCGACATACAGTGCGAACGATACCGATGAGAGGCGATCGAATCAAGAACACCGATGAACTCCAAAAAGGAGACACTTTTACGCGAATCCCGCACGTCACAGCTCAACATCTCACTATCGGCGCAAAAAAAACCATGAGCCCATGGAGCAAGGAGACCTCACCTTCCAAATCCAGTTGATGGCGTCCCTCCTGATGGCACCCAAATCTAGGCTCCCCTGCCGCCGATTCAGCTTCTGGAGGTACCCTTCCACGGGCATGTGCGCCTCCTCCTTCTCCACGAGCGCCTCGATATAGTCATCGGACTGCAAGGGGATGTCCGTCAAGTACCCCTCGACGGCGACCCCTCCGGCTGCGGCGTCGCGTGGCGGCGTGGCGCCCGCCGGCCAAGAAGACTCTTCCCCCTCCTCGTCAAGGCCAAGAACGGCAGCGTTGTCCTCCGCGCACAACAGCACGGAGGCGGCGCAGTCATAGCCCGGCACCATGCTTGGTTTCCTCCCTACTTCCCAAAAATGCTACTGCAGAAATGTACGACCAGAGTAACGAGCAATCAATAGGCGAATGCAACTCCGTATCCCCCGATTTCTCGTCCTTTTTTCATGCGCTTCCTGCCTCCTATCTTCTCTGGATTGCTACTCCTCCCCCTCCCTGCCTCTATTCCTCTTCCTCTTCTTGATTTTATTCAGATAGATAGATAAAAAAGGTATTTTTTTGGCCTTTTTTTTCTGCTGTGTTCTTGTCAAGTGGAGAGGAGAGAGGATTGAAGAGGGAGGGGGAGGAAGACGCTAGCGGCCACTGTACTGACTAGAAACAGAAGGCGAGGCGAGCGGAGAGGGAGGGTTTATGTAGGGCGGCCGAGTGGGAGCAGAGGATGGATCAATATGAAATTCTGGAGAGGAAGAAGGGGCTTGATACAAGAAGTGCCAGCGAATTCTTGGGAGTTTGTTTTATTTTGGCATTTTCCTATAAGAGCATCGGTGCGCGGATCCTTTACGCGCACGACATTGGATCGAGTTTTACGTGAGGAGTGTCGCGCAACAAGTTGATACTTAATTGATTGATGTAGGTTTAGTGAAATCGATGCAAAGCACTTTGGTACTAAAAAGAAGTTTAATGATATTGTTTTACACACATTAGCGTATGTCGTGTATAGTTAACGGTCAAAAATATATGTTATACTACAGATTGAATGATAGAAGTTAGGAAATGCCTCTAATCATGTCTTATGATAGTAATAGTTCATTTAACTCTTAAACTCTTTCATGGTTAATAAATTTAAGTGGTGGGAATTTATGACCTAGCAAAAGGTTCATTAATGTGATAGCAGCAATTCACCACAGGGTGGTGACGTGGTGATCAATATAGTTTATATTTATCGTGTTATCATCTTCAGTATAAAATATGTTTCGTACTTGAATATTGTCAATTTATGATGTGTCATTTTTATTGTTTGAGACATACGCGTTCCATTGTTACTGCATTATAGTACATAATTTTTAGTTCATATCAGCCATTTTCATAATTTTTGCTCAGTGATTCGAAGTCAATCCCCACTCGCTGGTTTTCAATTCTTTCAATTCTTCTAGATTCTTCCTGCAATGGGTTAGATGACACAAAGGCATCAGGAGATACTGAAGCTTGATCCCCAATTTGGTAGAAGAGCAGGACCAGCAGCGCAAAAAATCACAGAAGCCCGTTGCTAAGTAATAAAACGTTGCGGCGGCACCTTCCGTCCAATGGCCGACCTGGATCCACAATTTCGAAGAAATAATCCTGTCTATAAGGAAATTGTAGAAACCGGTACATCATTTGAAAGAAGGAAAGGGCTATTTCGCAAACATGGCAGAAACCGGGGACACGTAAGCGCTACGGTTGTATTAACGGCCAGGTAGACGGCCGTTCGTTAGCCATCACTAGTCGGAGTCCGAGCTGCTGAGCCGAAGCCGAAGCCGAAGCCGAAGCCGGTGAAGCCGCAGCCCCCAGTGCGCCGGTTCACAAGACCGGGTCCCTCGAACTTTTTTATATGGAAGGCCAGGTCTAGTGGACCGGGTGCACCGCTGGTCAAATTTGTGTAATGGAAATCATTAAAGGCAAACAAACAATATTTGAGATATATAGTACTTCCTCCGATTCTTTTTTTTATGTTACTGTTGATTTTGACCAATAATTTTGATCATTCGTCTTATTGAGAAATATTAAATATTTTTTAAAAATTTGTTTTGTTACAGAAGGTTTTTAGATCCTAATTTTTAGTTTTACATTTGAACTAATTTTTTAAATAAGACGAGCGGTTAAAGTTTTTTTATCAATCAATAACGACAAGTAAAAAGAACAGAGGAAGTATCTTTTTTTACGGTGATGACATATGTAGTATCGCATACATGCAAACAAAATCTTTTAGGGTCTGTTGGGTATAGATTCTCCAACAAACAAGTTCTTTAAAAAAACTAGCTTCTCTAGAAAATTAGTTTTTTTAAAAAAAATTACTTCTATTATAAAAGTGTTTGATAAAACAACTTCTCATACAATTTCTAATATAGTGATCAATGGACAAGTCATGAAAAGCTACATTTAGGTGCTTCTAACTCCTAGTACAAATTGAAGAAGTGATTCTTAAGGTAGGGGTGTAGAAGCACTTTTTTAAAATTGATTGGCAATTTTTTTTAGAAAAGCTAGAACAAAATTGGTTTTAGAATCTATATCAAACATACCTTTAATAAAGACAAATGTTAAAGTTTCATCGTTTATGTGTCAATGATATTGATCACAACAATTCTTTTTTTT
Source organism: Oropetium thomaeum (assembly GCA_001182835.1). Taxonomy (NCBI): domain Eukaryota; kingdom Viridiplantae; phylum Streptophyta; class Magnoliopsida; order Poales; family Poaceae; genus Oropetium; species Oropetium thomaeum. The sequence goes on from LFJQ01000012.1 coordinate 1,070,157, forward strand.
TTTAACTATGTCTTTCTCTGGCTTGACATGTTAGGGTTATAACCCTTCCTAAACGGCCAAACAAGTTTCATCATCTTTTAAAATGTTCTGTCAAATGATGTACTAATACTTAGTCTTCCGAATCACTAGGTAAAAATTGTGATCTACAATACCCTTGGTCTTTTTATATATGTATCAGTGATTAGGTGAAAAGTGAGAGGGTAAATCCGTAGTAAACCACCATTTAGTTACAATTAGAGCTTGGTTAAAAGAATTGGTGAAATAGTAGTTGTAAAACTTGAAAGTAAATAAATCTACATCATTAGTTGGATATGTAAGCATTTGGTGACCTTTATATATCAAGTTTGATCGTTTGTTTTATTTATTTATCACAATTAAAGGTTATTTAATAATAAAACATGTTCTAACAAAATAAATAATATTTTTATAATTTTATTGAATAAGATGATTGTTCTAATGTGATGTTTAAAAGTTAACAGATGCTTATATTTATGGATGGAGGGAGTAAATCACAAAAGAAAATCATAGTAAAAATAATTTTGGAACTTATCCAACTAATTATAAACCATTAGAAAATAATTTTGGATGCCGCCTGAAACAGACCCCGCAATAATCACTAACGCCTGTGGATGGCGCGGCTAGCGGTGTTTGGCCTTTGGCACGGGTTGTTAACGCCAACGAACACGGCCGTCTGCCACCTGGCAATTGGACGTGCCACTTGGGATTGCAGTCTGCTGCCATTTTTGCGCAGATGGGATTATGGTTATTGGAAATTATGGATCAATATTCCAATCTCCATCCATTTTTGCGCAGATGGGATTATGCTTAATCGAAATTGTGGATCCAAAAAATCTCATTGTCTGGTTGTGGTGCGTGGATTTGTACCAACAGCAAGAAGAATCTTGCTTAACTCTACAAATGGAACTCTTTATTATGTTACTTTCTCCATTTATAAATATGAATCTCTATAAATATTTTTCATAACTGTAAGTGAGTGCTGATTTCACATCACATCTATTTTAAATAAAACTAACAATCATAAGTAACTACAGTAATACAGTATTTAGTAGTATGAATCTAATAAATTTGATTTTGAGTCACAATCACTATTGTAATTATTGACCAAAGACTTATCTTGTTTAATAATTGTGACACGTACTGCTACTAACTATTTTTGTAGCTATAAACGTTGGTCTAACAGAATTGGCTCTTTTTGTGGAATTAGATGAAATAAAGACAAAATAAATTTGACTTTGTTGTCTTTTATTTTTTTTGTTGCATTCGGATTTCTCGTGTGCATGTGACCATAGACCATATTCAGTGAAAACATTACATGTGGAAGAATTATTTATGTAAAATTTCTGAGAGATATAAAGTGCATACTTTTTTCGCAAATAATGCATTTAAACACAAAATAGCTTCCCTCGTAGTACTGTTTCACAAAAGGACTTGTAAAGGTGGAACCCTGTGGAGAATCAGATGCTCACGATATTCATTTGGTAGGAATCAAAGACGACAAATGAATAATGTGTGAAAAGTCAAAGCAAAGTGGGAACTTTGTTTATCCTCCGTCTTTTCTCTTTGGTCTCCTTTATTCATTCCTTCGAACATACTACGTGTGCCCTGAATTTCCTCATCGTTTTGTGCGTGAAATAATCCGAATCTCATAGACAGTGAAGAACTGAAAACAGACGAATTTCGAGTAATTGCAGCACATGGAGCCCTCCTGCTGCAATCTCTCTACCTGGGGTGCGAGATCAATGAGTCATTGCTTTTACTTTACCCCTGTCATCTAATCTCCTGTCCCACGCTTAATTTTATTTCCGATTCGTACTACAATTTATTTATGCCTTTTTCTTGGTCCTTCTGACCAACTAGGCCGGTTAATCCCATTATAAAAAGGTAGCAGAAGCAATAGCAGATCGTGGTAGCGTTGGGCAGCCAGGTGCTGCCCACCCCACTCTGCGTGCAGGATAGTGAAGAGTAGAATAATGACGGCGTGCACAGATGAGGAGGAGGAGGGGGATGGGGCGGGCGGGAGAGCAGCGATCCAACCGCGCGCGCGCGCGCGCGCGACGCACAAGAAATCGATGGTTTTGGCGCCGCGCACACAAAAATTTCCCGCGAAACGTCGCTGTTGATTGGTTGGTCGATGCGTCACCGCTCACGGGGTATAGCTGCCGCGCTGGCGTGGTCTCTGGCAACCAGAGCAAATGGTGTTACCGCATCGGGACGAAGCAATTGCACCACTGCCTGTGCGCTTGGGGAAAAGGTCCCCAACTAGAGAGACGCCGGAGACCGACCATGCGCATCTTGTTTTTTCGTAAGGAAAATCTCGCGATTATCTTGATCCGTTCGATCGATGCTGGCATAGCGTTTGCCATCCGTTCGATCGTGGAATGGAGATGATAGGGTTGCAATGATTGAAGCGGTTTGTCAAACATGGCGTGCTTCACCGCCGATCGTCACGCTTAAATATTCGTGGACACGGGAAGTGTTCCGTTCTCGCACAAGTCGAGAAGATCGGTGCATTTGCAATACTCCTTCCTTTCTCAATAAATCTATCTACCTGCAACAATGTATCGCATCGGTGCTGATCCGGTTGCTTTCGACAACAAGCTTGTCGCACCTATGTGGACGAAATTGTTTGAGCCATTAAGGTTTTAGCGGCGGAGAACAAGGTGTTGCAGGTGGCTAGCACACTGAAGACGGTTATCATCGGCGGTTGCATGCCATTAGGCAGAGAGGGGGGAGGGGTGGCAATGTAAGTGGTAGACGATGGTTATGCCTGAGTTAGGGTGATTTAGATTTTTTAGAAAGCTTTTTCTTCCCTCGGTTGTAGAGAGCGGGCCATGGAGAATGACAAGCCCGACGGTAGTCATTGGTTGCTGGTGTGGATGGTGCAGTGCGGCGACGAGTAACTTCATCAGCCACGATGGTGGAGGAGGGCGAGGTAGGGTCAAGGCGTAGGGTATGTGTGCGTGAGGGAGGGGGGATAGGAGAAGTTAGTGGAGGACATTACCATAGGTTTGTGGCGGCAAGACGGTGTGGTGAATTTTAAGGTTGAAGAAGATTTGGTCACTCGTCCACGATTGATGATGTTGTATCTAGATAAAGGTAATAAAGTTTTTCCAATTTTATACAATGTAGGAAATTCGATTTTTTATGCTGCATTTCTCTCACTTAATCTTGAGGCCTAGTGCTAGCAACAACAGTGAAAAGTAACTAGCTTCGGTTGGCACCCTCCACTAGTGATTTTCACTAGGAATTTCCCACAAAAGAACAAAAGAGCTTTTCATATTCGCCCAAAAGAAAAAGAGGTGATCTTTTTCTGATCGATCGAGACAGCAAGGTGGGGGGGGGGGGGGGGGGGGGGTGTCTATGAAAATCCGGGCCTCGGGTTCCCCCACATAGACATGTTACGTGCCGCGAGCAGTTGAATGATCGTCGTATGTGTAGTCCATCTTTTGCTCATTTTTAATCAACACTACCTCCCATCCGCATCATGGGCTACATACAGAAACTCCCACTGTTTTTCGTTTATTTGGTTGACCAGATCGTTCGTACGGGGAATCACATGCCCCCAACAAAGTGCACTCACACACTACGACTTGTCCACGGAGCGGTTCTCGATCGAATTGAACGTGACCACACATATATGGAAAAAGTCGAGATGGAATTCTGAATCTGGTGCGGCGATGGCGAGCAACAACACATGGATCGACCGATCGATCGATCAAGCGGCGGCGGAGGGCGTGTAGCAGCAGCAGCACGTAGGCGTAGTCGGTGCGCGTGGCAACAAAGCAAATCCCTGTACTGTTTACACGTAGGCCCTTTAGATGGGCTATATATATGTGTGTGGTGGTAATAGAAAAAGAAAGCTTGGATGAATTCTATAAGCAATCCATGCCCCTCTCGTTAAATCTGAAGAAGAAGGTGCGTCGCCGTCGTCGTCGATGGCATCACGACCAACAACGATTCCCCGCATGCTCACCTGCTCGGTACGGTCACGTGTACCACGTCACTCGTTAACTTTTTGGGTACGCATGAATGCGAGAGATTCATGGACAGCTAGGAGCGCATCGATCATCGGTCATCGGCGGAGTGCAAAGACCTAGCTAGTAGCGTCCAGAAGAGGTTATTAGCAGAGATGGTCCTGATCACGAAAATAGTCGGTTCCGTACATCGTCGATCTCGATCGACCTTTCGACCCCATGGTGAAGTAGATCGCCGGGGAGATCCCAGGGCCTAAGAAGGGTTTAGAGAACACCCTGGAGCAGTCCTCTCCCTTTTCAGGAAATTATAAAAGGCTTCACTTATAGAGCATGATTTGTGGTCATCCCGTGGCGCAGATCGGTCGGTCGACCTCATCACTCGATCAGCCAGTTGTGTTAAGGTATTGTCTGCATGCAGATCTGAGACGCTAGGTAGGAAGTAAAGTAAAAATTCAATTAGTAAGAATTAACCATGGACACACGGCGGGGGGGAGCACGCGTGGTGTGTTGTTGTTGCCGCCGCGTGATCTGCTGCTGTACTTTGGACGACGACTCTTCCTCTCTCCCTCCTCGACCTCGTCGTCCACATCGCGCACACATGCGAGCAGCTGATCGAATCAATTCCACTTTGGCTGGGTCTGGGTGGTGGACTGGTGGTGGTGTGGTGCTCTGCTCTGTTTTTACCGGCGCCGAGACGGCGGCTGGCAGTGGATCGATCGATCGATCCTTCTCTTCTGATGAATCTGATCCAACACCAACACCACCTCAGTGGTGCGCCATCGATGGGCTCCCCAACGTGCCACAGTACCCTGGAAATAATTTTGATAATCATTGCTGCCTCTTGTAGCCTCCAACCTAAAACGGAACCATATTATCGGCCGAGATCGAGCGCGGCAGCAGTGTAAACTAATAAGGGCGAGAGGAGAGGACACTGCCGCGCGGGGCGGAGCGGGGCGGCGGCAACATGTAGTACGTGTCCTCGATCGAGATTCCCAGGCGAGGGGAGGCCGGTGTGTAGAGCATTTGCTTAGCTAGCTACAAGTAGATCTCCAATTTTTCTCCTGCCTCCATCCAGCTGGTGAGATGAGGGTGACCCGGAGGTTATTTGTTGCGGTACGTAAAGAACCGTATATCGTGTCGCATCGACGATCGATCGGCGCACAGGCAACAAGAGAGAGGGCCACCGAGAAATTGGCTTGTTTGCCTTGGTATGGCAAGTCTCTTGGCCCTTGGCGTCCACCTCCCCAGTGTCCAGAGCTACGCAAAAAAGGCGAGAGATAGTATGTTGTTGTCTTCATGCTGCACTGGTTAGTGGAGATCGACGAGGACCACACCCAGCACCGCTCTTCTTCTTCTCTTCCCACCGTGCCGTGCTGCCTTCACTCAAGGCCATGTATATATGGATGGCAACCGTAAGTTGCTGAGATCGACTGAGCCCGACGACGCGGCGCGGTCGATGAATTCATAATTAACTTACCGATCGCGTATGCGTATTGTTAAACGCACAAAAACAACGGATCTGTTCTCTTTCTCCGGTTAGTATTGTATTAGATTTGGTTATACAACAAATGGAGTAACTCAGGTAGTGATCGGGCAAGCCGCGACAACCCAACGGCACGTACGCGTTCTGCCGAGCATAGTTTATGGCACGGCGGGCGCGGAGCGGTGGCACCAGCAGAGCTGCAGCGCGCGCCAGCGATCATTATCAGGGATTCAGGGGCTTTGAATACACGCGGACGCGCCCAAAGTGCCGCCTCCCCTACGCCGCCGCCGTCGTCTTCAGTGCCACCGCCCGGCTCGACCCAGAGACACGGCTGCATGCTTGGCACACGATGCCACGCTCCTGGGCCGGCCGGACCATCCTATCCTATCTACTACGCAGGCGGCGGCAATATTCTGTCGTGTCCTCCTCGTCTCTCCGCCTGCCGGTTTGGAAAGAAAAAAAAAAAAGAGCTGTTCGTACGAGTACGACGCCGAACGCCCGGACCGCGTCGAACCGATCGATCGAGGCACCCAACGCTCTCGTACGTACGTACGTACGTACGCCTGCCCCTCCCCCAAGTCATACGTAGTACGCGAGATGTACGTACGCTGGGGACGTCTACCGCACCGTACGCGTGTATTGCTCTTTCGGTTCAACCTTTGCCCGTACGTCGCGCCGGACACGTACGAGTCTCCCTCGGTCTCTTTGTACTAGTCTACGCACGGCACGGAGCAGTGTGCGTCGTCGGGGTCCAGTGCAGCAGCGAGCAGTATGACGGGGCTGGCCGATCTGTAACGTGGGCGCGTCACGTGAGGTGGTGACTCACTCACAAGGGACTGGGACTGGGAGCAGCCGCAACGAACGACCCGTCTGTATCTCTGGAGCCGTTTGCGCCCGTTACCGCGATTCCGTTTCAGCAGTCGCGAGACATAGCCAAGATGAGTAGATTATATGTGCCGTAAGTGCGGGTGGTGGGTGGCAGATGATGGACGATGGTCGGTCAAGCTGTGTGTGAGCAGCTAGCGCGAATGCGGGACTCGTCACGCGCTTGACGAGAGGCTCGAGAGCAAGCAAGCAAGCAAACAGAGACGACGCGATCGATCTCCATCGATCCAAACCGGCCACCCCACCCAGGAGGCGCAGCAGACCGATCGCAGCGGCCATGTGCTACGGGACAGCCAAGGAGGCGTGGCTGCCGGCCAGGCAGGCTCAGGCGCGAGTGGTGCCGCGCCGCGCGCCCGTAATTAAACTCGCCCGCATCACGCACAACACTCGTTGGGAAAACAAAAAGCGGGGGCGAAATGGAGTCGGTCACAAGCATCCATCCGTTGCAGTTGCTGCCGCCCGCGCGCGCCCGATCGAGAGAGAGGCTCGTGATTACGAAACGGATCGCGGGAGAGCGGAGGGCTACTACCTAGCGTGGTGATGAGATGAGTCATCAGTGTGCTGTGCTCCCATCCCACGTCCCTGTCACATGTCGTCGTGTATACACGAGAGAGAAAACTCGACGGATATATAGGCGCCTGCCTGCCTGCCTACCCAACCCAATCCCTCCCAAATCTGGACAGCGCCATCCATCCCTTCCAGCCAAGCCGGCCTTTACACGAGGACCGTGGATTTGTGTGTCGATGGGGAAGAAACGCGCGCGGGCCCCCGGTGTTTGGGCCATCATCGGTCCAACCGTGAAAAGGAAACGCTAAGTGGTAGCGATCTGGCGAATGATTATGTCTGTGTCCGGGTCCTTTGGTGGGAATGTCAGATTTTCTCTACAGTATATATATTCCTTCTTGGTGCTAACTGTTACTAAGTAGGACGGAGATCAACAAATGCTTCCCTCACATTCGTTCCTCTGCTTCAGCAATCTACTAGTAGTGCTAGTGCCTCCGGTCGTTGGTGGGCTGTGCCAGGCTGACAGCCTCTTCCTCCACCACCTCAGCCCTTCCTATTTTTCCTTCTATCGCACACCAGTCTTCCTCTACATAATCCATTGCATCGGCGTACGTGAGTCCGAGCGAAGCATCACAACAACAGCCCTCCACAGTTTGGGCCGCATAGCTACCACTGTTCTCATTCTCTTTCGTCTGCACTCTCCACTATTCCCTCCTTCTCACAGGGGTTCCGAGGTTCTCCTCGTCCTTCTCTGGAAATGGAAGCTGCTGGAACAACGGCGGCACACCAGATGGAGATGGTTTGCGGCGGCTGGGACGACGGGGTTCGCCGACTCGCCGTCCGTAGCCCGTAGTGCTGATGGTCGACAGCGGCTGGCGAACAAGCAGGTGCGAGGGCGTCAGAGGCTCAGAGCTAATAATCAGTTGGCGCTTGGGTGAAGGTCGCGATCGACACGCCGGGTCGACGGCGCGGCGAGGCATGCCTTATTCGACGGTGCAGGAGGAGGGTACTGTAGACAAGAGGAGATGGCGCGGGGACTCGCCAGGACTAATGCGATGAGGGCCTCATTCCTCAGCCTCTCTTCTCCTTTCGCGTGCGGCGAGGGAGGCACGCGCAGTACTGCTATCTCCGGTACTCCTCCGTCTGCAGCGGGTTCCACTTCCGATCGTCCCCCTACTCACTTCACTTCCATTCCTCAACCTCTCCAATTGCCGGCCGGCCGCCCGCCGGCCCGTGGATCCTGGCAACCAAACCAACCAATTCCGTGCTGGCACCCTACTGGCCTACTCTGCTTCCCAAGTCCTGCTTCTTTGCTTTCGCTTTCGCGTCTGGCCAAACCCGCCTCTGCAATGGCGCGCGTACGATGGCCACGCACTCACGCAGGGCTGCGGCTCAGCAAAGAAAAATGCTATGAAAGCAGGATGTCACGCGGTGATCAAGGGAGAAGAGCGCGCCTTGTGCCCGTCGTCGTCGTTACTTGAGGTGCGTGACGGGTCAGTCAAGCGCGCAGCAGCCAGCAGGTGTATGTCCCTCTCCCTCGGGGTCGGGGGCGAGTAAGAGTAAACAAGAAGTTTTCAACCGGCCACGCCGCGGCAAGACGGATCGCAGTCGCAGTAGCAGCAACACATGTGCTAGAGAACGGGTACTGGCCACAGTGTTGCTGCCGGCTCACCAGGCTGGCGAGTGGCGTGAAGGCCGGGTTGCAGGTCAGCACGGAGAGGAGGGGGGTGGAAGGGGGGAACAGCTGGAGCTGTTTCCATGCGACCCCTGGTCCATGCATGAAGCACGCCGTCGACCCCCATTTGAGCGACACGATCTAACAAGGTCGGTTTCAAAACAGCGGGATGAGTTATTTTGGAGGTCCTACAAATATGGTTTTTTTTTTTTTAGTATCTACATATATGTGGGTGGCCTGACTCGCAACAATAAATGTGGGCCTGAGGCCCTGAGTCGCAAAGAAAAAAACGTGGGCCTGGTGATTTTTGGCCTATGGAGCATATTGAAGGCCCGTACTTTCAGGCCACCCACATACATGTAGAAGTGCAGAAGCAGAACTGAGCGGAAGAAACTCGTTGGATCCACAATTAAAACACACACACAAGAACAAATATATTTGTACTGATTTTGTGTCTTGAAACTAAACATATGGCACAGTATGCTTTTCATTCCTTTGGACACAAACTATTTTAGCGGTCGAAAAGAACAAATGATACACAGATACTGATATTTTCCTCAGTATGAACTGCACGCGAGCTCGACCATAGAATAATCTCCGATCGACAGAAGAAAACCCAACCCTTCTTTTCTTTTGCAAAAAAAAAACACCGGAAATGCAAGGCGCACAACTGCACAAGGTGACAAGGCTGGCTGGCCAAAGCCCAAAGGTGACAAGGAGAGGCGCGCGAAAGCGAAAGCGCCACCTGTCCCCCAACCAAAGCATCGACCAGAACCGTGGACCGTCCAGTAGCAGCTCAGACCGCCAGCTCATCGCGCGTCACACAAGCTGCTGAACAGGTAGGAGAGCAGGAGCACGGCGCCACTGAGCAGGAGGTAATACTCCTCATCCTCCCCGTGGCTCACAAAAACCTCAAACCCCAACTCCCCAAGCGGCAGCGGCAGCGGCAGCGGTCGACCTCCACAGAAAGAGAAGGAAAAAAAAATAGAGAGAGAGAGAGAGAGAGAGAGAGAGAGAGAGAGAGAGAGAGAGAGAGAGAGAGATGGAGCTCTTCATCTCCACCACTGCCTGCGCCCGCGCCACCGCGCCCGTATCCTTCGCTCCCCTCCGCCGCGGCGGGTCGCCCTCCGTCGTCGCCCCGCTCCGCCGCCGCCGCCTCCCAGCACGAGGTCTCTGCTCACTCTCCCGCTTTCCGCATCAGTTGCTGGTAATCCTTTCCTCACAACCCTACTCTTGTCTATCTCTTTGCTGTTTCTGCTACAGGCTGGCGCAGCGCCAGTGCTGCTGTGCCTGATCCGGTGCCGTCCGAGGAGCCCTCCTCCGCTTCCTCTACCGCCGTCGTCACGGACAAGCCCGATTCTCCTGCCGACGAGAAGGTTGCAAAGGAGAGCTCGTCTTTTACAGCCTCTGCGGAGACGACTGCACTGACGCCCACTGTGGAGGAGGCTGCAGTGACGCCAGCGTCTTCATCTGCGTCTGAGGAGGCCGGCGGCCTCGATGACATACTCAGCAAGGTACCCCTGTGTTGCACGTTACATTCCTGCCTTTTTACGGTCCCAATCCCAATTAGCTTGCCTTTGTGATGCTGCTCGCCGACTCGTGATCAATTGAGGGGATATCTCACCTTATAGGATTGGAGAAGTGAAATTAGAATCCATCGGCACTTTTGCACCTTAAACACACCGTGTCAGCGTTCCCATTTGCAACCAAATGCCTCCAATGGATTACGATAGTGATTAAAATGAAATTAGGGCGAATTTAAATGATTTTTATGTGCAATGAATTCCTAGTAGTTGGAAATGAAGCTTTTGACTTGGCATGCTATTCCGCTTTGGTACTCCAGTCAAGCAGCAAAGACTTCTTACTATGCTTTCAATATACCATGCCACCATGGTGGTGGCACACATTTCACATATTTTTTGGTTAAATGGGTTAAACAAAGGGTCAACATAGGAGTATAAATTCTTAGGATTAGTAGTAGTCATCTAGTTTGAACCTTTGGTTCTATACTGTATATAGTTAGTAGTAATAGTCTACACTCTACAGTGAGTCAATGACGAAAGTCAAACTAGCTATGTAGAGCACCCAAGCTTCTCAAGAAAAAAACAAACCCAAAAAAAGGTAATGAAAATACAAGAATGCATTCTCTGACTCTTTAAGTTGTTCATCTCACTGTCCAGAACTGAGCTCTGTCCATGTTATTTGTAAATTGTGAATCTATATACTGTGAGATCCAATTTAAGATTCGCAGAACATGTTATGAAATCACAACTTATCATATATATCAGATGCACCACCACACAGATATTTATATATCCTTGAATTTAGTTATGCTGTTCTAACACATCAAATATCTGTTTGTATTTCATTCTTTATTTTTATATAACGAAAATACATGTATTGTACTAATCTCATGATTATCACTTTTTAATTTTCAACCACAAAGATATTTTACTTTCAGGTAGAAACTTAAGGTGAATACATGTAATATGTTGTCCTTAGATGCTTTTGAATTATGGACCAGTTCATTGATATATTATGCTAATTTGTGCGTCATTTTTGTATTTTTCAGTTGGACATTGAAGTGAAACCTATTTTTATCCTCATTGGACCTGGTGCTTTGGCTGCTTCACTGATTCTCTCCTCTGTTGTTTCCGCAATTGATTCAGTTCCCCTGGTACGTAGCCTTGACATCAATGGATGAAATCTGTACTTAAATCTAAGAGAACATATGAACTAACCTGCTTAGCCCACTGTTGCAGCTTCCGAAATTGCTTGAGCTTGTAGGAACTGGCTACTCAACTTGGTTCATCTCACGGTATCTCCTTTACAAGGTACATCTGAAATTGTGATCCCCACATAAAACCGGCCTTAACTATATCTGTCGTGTTCTCAGTGGCCTGAAGATTGCATTTCCCTTTTCAACTTTCTTTATGCAGGAAAGCAGAGATGAGCTGCTTGCGAAGTTCGAAGACCTCAAGCAGAGGATTATTTGAGCTGTCAACAATAATCTTTCCATATGCTAGGTTTTACAGCCACCTTATTATTAGATTTTCTCCTTTTTTTTCAAATATTTCTGAAAGGGCAAAAGGTCATGTATCTAAGTTTAGTTTTATCTGTTGGGTCTGTTTTCAGACTTCTGAAGTTCTGCTAGTCGCCAATGCAAGTCTCTGTTCTTAACTTAAATCCAATGTATATACTGTGAGGATAAATATTGAACGAAGTTGAAGCTCAATAATTATGTTCTAATTCCTCCAGCAAGTTTTGAACTACGCTCCAGAATTTCAGAAGTTTGAACAGTTTTGAAGTTTTCAAGGAAAGGGGTGAACACTAAACGTTAGACTCGAAGGGCTTCAGTTTTAAATCAATAGACGCTTTGGTTTTATTTTATTGTTGAGATATTTTTTGTTTTTAGAATTATGTATCTGTATCACAGAATTCATGTGGCTGCAATTACATAGCTAAAAAGTACAAAGTTGTGCATCGTGATTTATACAAGAGACAGTATCCCTTTTCAAAGATTAATGAGCCTAAGCACCTACATCTAGTCAATTTATCTCATGATTGATTTTAGCAATTCATCTAACAGAGCACCGAAAGTACATGTCAGGGCATTTTGTTTTTTCTCAGGAATAGACCATGACACAGGTTAGTTAGGAACAGCATGTCACATACATAGAACAACGTGGTAGCATAGCCTCTTGCAATTTACAACAGCTGATCGACAAATAGAAATCAACTATTGTAAGATGAGTTCAAAACGTCAACTTTCAAGCCCTCAAAATGGTAGTCATACCATATACTCTAGACTAGATGGAATTTTACAACAGTTGATGGATCCACACCATGGTGCCCTGAACAAGCTCACCATATTGAGTACCTTATGCCAAGACCATTGCATGTAAGTATTAAACCCTTGTGCCGATTCAGGTAGTCCTGAAGTAGTCAAATAAATTGTTATAAGAAAGCAAACCATCTTATGATAAGATAATAACTGAAAAGAACAGAATCTTACCACAACATTTGGATCTTGAACATACAGAATGCCTTTCTTGTCATACTCTTGCCTTTTCGCAGGATTACTCAGAACTGAAAAGAAATAATGTTGGGGCATCAGATATCCTAACATTTGTCTATCTTTCTAGAAGAGAAAGTAAAGAGCAACGCGGAAGAATTTTTCTGGAGGAAAATAATGTACCAAAATCATCAGTTAGCCTTGTCTAGAGCTAGATTGATGATGAATGCAATCTAAAAGTTAAAAACGCAATGGCCAACTAACATATTTTCATTTCTGATATCTGCCAACTAGTCTGACACATAATTTTAGAGCCTTATTATAATAAACTTTACAAGAAAGTTTTCATGAAGTAGCTATTAATTTCTACAAATTGAAGTATTGAACATTAAAGTCTCATATACTGCCAAGCTAGTGAGTAAAGACTGAAGACAGTGCACGACTGTTGATAACTGTTTGACACGTACAATATTAGGTATGAAGAGAACTTGGCTCGCTCAAAGGTTTTCCTGTAACTCTTTAAGAAACAATAATAGGTCATTCCTCTATTGTGCTAGATTCTGGCAACCAACCCAAACTCTTGTACTAGGGCACATCCTTATCCTTGGAGCAGCTCAGCAGCAATCCAGACAAGGATAGATGAGGAACCACGGTCAGACATTCATGAATAATGATAATACCCCAGCCTGATTTGCTAAATCTGAACAATCTCAAGTATTATGATGTTTCTACAGGGTTGAGGAACCATATGTTATGACTATTTTTTTCTTAAAGTTTAAGCATTTACACCATCAACCTCGCTTTGCTAATTCCCATGAAGTCTTAAGACCTTATTATGATGTACTACGGTATATTGTATTGTGGAACTATAATTACTAGTCACCTTGAACTCCTGAAACCACTGCAGGATTTAGTTTAGCATCATCTACACCAGGGATTGCTGAAGGATTATGTCCATATTGTTCAGAAATTACCAGCCCGGTATGAAACTTGCATCTTAACAACATCTAATGTTATAGTACAAGCAAACACAACAGGTAAACCGTAGTACCAAAAATGATGGCCTACATGAAATTCAGGAACAGTAATCATACATCAAGCATCGCATGCTGTGCTGCCGATTAACCAACCAAGCTTACCTTGGTATGCCTCGTTGATCTCCTGAAATCTGGATGTCGCATTTTCTTCATCATGCTTCTTATCAGGGTGCCATTTCTACACAAAATGGCACACAAATAAAAAGATAAACTGTTATTACCAATACAAAAGTACTAATGACGAGGTGCAGTACAACCCACAATACACAGTATCCTGAATGAAGCAATTCGTGCGGATAAAAGTATGGTATGTTAAAGGTGTTGGGAGTCGAAACCAACCAGTGCAAGACGGATATAGTTGGACCTGATCGCCTCCTCCGACGCATCGAAATCAACTTCCAATATCTTGTAGTAATCCTGCAAGCTCAATTTCGTCGTTGGCGCAGAGCAGTAAGCTTCCTAACAACTCCGAAGCGCAGGAAAGAGGAAAAGGAAACTCAATTCCACACGATTTGCCCTCGGAACACCAAACACACGGGTTCACCCTGTCTCGGCAGCCCAAGGATTGGCCGGCGAAAACGGGGGGACACCAGTGTCGGTGTAGCGTTGCGTTGCGTCTCCTCACCTTGGGTTTGGAGAGGAGGGAGATGAAGTCGAAGTCGACGGGGGTCTCCTCCCGCGCCGCCTCCCCGCAGCCGCCCTCCCACTCCCACCACATCTCGTCCCCCTCGATGCCGCCGGCGCGGGTCTTCTAGTCCTGCCGCGGCCGTCGGCGAACCGAATCGATTCCAGGGAGGTTCTTTATTTATTTTTTTTTAAGGTAACAGGGAGGTTCGTTCCTTCCCGGCGTCGCGCCGTGGGCGTGTTGGGTGGTTGGCTGGATTCTGTGGGCTGGACGCAAGGAACGTTCGAGATTCTTTTCGACTCAGGACTGGAGCAAAACTTGACACGCCTGATGCGTCGTCGTTCCTTTGTTGTTTATTGGGTCCTGGCCCATCATCACCAACCCCTCAGCCTGGCCTTTCATCACCTCCTTTTTGGATTCAAACTCAGCCCAAGCCCATGAACCTTTTCCTTTTTTTGCCGTCAACCTTTTCTCTCTCACTTTTTTTTTTCTGTTTGCGAGAACATCAACCTTTTCACGCAGGCTCTCGACATTTTCTGCAGTGGTGGTGCCTCTTGGAAAACCGCAAATGCACGAACATGGCCCATCAGTTCGAATTAAAGTGAGGGTTAGCACGACGCACCACCGTACTTCTCACTAGAATATTTGTACCATCACGGCGAAAAGCCTTCTAAACTACTAGCAGAACATCGGCAAAACCCCCCCGACGTCCGTAAAGCAATCACACTCACACCACCACGCGATGATATGCTCTCAAGCTCGACCAACTTGAATTTTCAAGGAAAACCACCAGAAGAGGCAGGGAAGACGCTCCGCTTGATCCTTTCAGGAAAATTCTTCACCTTTTAGACAGACTGTGCAGCGATACTGGGGGTCATCGAGGACCCCGTCGTCCACAGCACCTGCCGTGTTTCCTGGACCTGGACGAACGCCGCTCTGCTCGCTTTGCATTGTACTTGCATCCCGCTGGGCAGTGGGCACTGGCTCGCTACCATTCCAGGCACCAGCAAACGACGAATCCAATGCGGGCCTGTTTGTCCCCAGCCTGACATTCCGTAGTGCTGAAGGAAGAAGAAGTTGCAAAGAAAATACTACTCCAAGCTGACATGCACGTGCAGTTCACACTGCGCAGTGAACGAGGTCGGTCAAGGAGAAAAACGGAGCAGTGCAGTGCTAGATTAATTAGCGGGTCAAAGCGGCGAAGACTTGGTTATGAAACAGAGCGGTCGGGTCGGGTAAGTTTCTCGGGTTCCACCTTTGCCCCTGGACCGAAGGCCGAAGCAGCCTTTCCGTGGCCGCAGATCGCGCGAGCAACGCTTTGCATGTGAACGAGAGTGCGTGAGGGAAACATGCGGCTACGTGCGCACCAGAACCAGCCGCAAGTTTTCTCGTCTAATCCCACCAATCCGCTCACTTTCTCGCGTCAGGGCGGAAGAAAAGCCGCCCGCTTCGTTGCTAAAGCTAAAAAGAACATCGATGATAAAACTCGAGAACCACCGACTTGTCCTTTAATACCAGTCTTAATAAAAGTGTTATGGACAATAAATATAATAACATATTAGTATTTTTTTATAATACGATAAAGCATTAATGATGAAATAAGTGACATGGGTCTTATGAGGATGAAATCATGTCTATATTGTTTCTAACACGTGTTTGCATGTTATCTAGAAAATAACAGTTAATAAAACTTTACATTATAAAAATTATTTCATACTAGTTTCATTTCATACTTTAAATGACATGTCATTCTTAAAAATACCACATAAAATGTTACATTGAGACTGACCTTATGTATTCGTGTTTATTCGTAGTAGTGTATTACTATTTCTTTAACTACGTTATTTTAAGTTGCTATTACTACAGTTATATAAAGAGACAAGTGGCGATGGGCACTAGCAATGCTCGGTTGTTAATTCAAACTTTTCCTTGATATGGAAGTGTAAACTCAAATTAGTCATGATACACTAATTTTTTAATATTTTACTAAGTAAATTCAAACTTTTTTTTATGCAAATGAACCCTGCACTATGTGTCTCAACTCTAGCCTACCGTACACTTGGAGGGGCACTAAATGTTTGATAATGTGCAACAAAGAGATGATTATAGAACAATAAAAATAATCAATATTGTCAGAGATCATTCATATAAAATACTGTTGAATTTTTTAATCATTCACATATATTATAGTACATAGTAATATTGGCTTCAATTGGAAGGGTGGTTGACAACAATACCAAATTGCAGTATTTGGGAACCCACTGCATGAACACAAATGCCAGTCCTACCTACCATTCGTGGACGCCTAGCCATTGCCCTTTTCCTCCCGGAGATTCATCATGCAATTCCAGCACAGTAGCCTAGTGAAGCCGAATATGGGAACACCGAGTGTGTCACTTTGTCAGTGGCACGATGTTGTCCGCAGCAGCTATTACCATAAGACAGCAGGGGTGAAACCGTCTCTCTACACTCACGTACTACTACCAGTAGAGTACAGAAGGAAATAGAACATCGCATAGCCTCATGAGTCATTCGACCACGCCGTTTGAAAAAGAGCCCGACAGGCGGGTCCCACGACCATGTGCCCCAGCCCCACAGGGCTTCCCATGTGCCGCACCGAACACCGCGCACGGGACCCGAACAGCCTCCGGCTACCGATGCCTGCCACGCGTCGGAACAGTCAAAGCGGACGGCATCCGGCGTCTCCACATAGATGGACGGCGTTCCGGGCGGGCTGAGAGGAGCCGGCGTGTCCAGCTGCAGGCCAAAGAGCATTCCCACCGGCCACTACAGTCCAGTCCAACCCACTTCGCGCATGAGCGCACCACCGCCACTTCACATTTCGACCGTTATACTACGGGAGTACGGGGAGGGAGAGAGGGCCCCCGACGTCGCCGCGCGGGTCCTCTGACGTCGTCAACGCCGTTGGGCGCCCCCTCTTCCTTCCCGTTGCAGCGAGCCGGTCCACCGTAACGTTGCAACATTTTATGCGTAGACCCCTAAAAATCTTCGAGTAAAGATTAGTATTTACCGCGTCTGATTAATGAAGGACACGGTGCCGTCAGCCGTAAGCAGGCAAGATAACGTACGGTAAATACACCAAACTTTATTCGAAAATCAATTGTTTCCTATTCTGTAGATAGAGGTGCGATTATGCCGGATTTGACCACGACGTCACTGCCGGTTGCATTGGAAACGTGAAGTGGGATTATATTTCCAAAAATACACTAATCACGCGCCGAAGCAAGGACTTACCTGTAAAACCGGACGTCCCCTTCCCCGTTTATTCGAAAGCAATGGGGTTTAGTAATTTCGGCAGTACACTAGCACGAGCTAATAAACTCGTCTTGTCCTTTTCCTCCGCCTCCTCCTCTTCTCCCTCTCGCCCCAGCCCCCAGTCGGCTCCGCCTCCGCTCCACGCTCCCGTCGCTATCGCCTATCGCCCCCTCGCGCTGCTCGGGAAATTCTTCGCTTCGTTCGTTTGAACGAACTCAAATCCGGGCGCTCGCGTCACTCCCAGCGCCAAATCCGCCCGCCGTTTCGGCTAAGTGTAAGAATTTTTTTTTTCCGTGCACGATTCAGTCCCCAATCTTGGAATTCCCTCTGTGAATCTGTGCGGCGGAGTTGTTTTTTTTTTTCGGATTTTTGTTTTGGTGTGCGAGTTATCCGCATTTTGGTGTGGCTGCTTCCGCAGTAATTTTTTTCCCTGAATTTTGCTCGATTTGTTCGTCCGTTTCAGCTGGAATGCGCTCGCCATGTTCACGGAGGGGCTAGATCGCGACGCGCTCAAGTGGGTGCGCGAGGTGAGTGAGCTCGCCGCGCTTCCGTACCCTAGCAGGTCGAGGTGGTTTGGTTTCGGATTTCTGTCTCTAATGCATTTTTTTTTCTTCTGTGCGTGCTGGTGCTGCTTGGTGCAAATGCAGGGCCAGGGAACGGCGCTGCACAGCCACAACCGCATGGACGCCCTCCGGGCCGTGCGTGGCGGTGCCGCCCGCGTAGACCTCGGCATGCCACCGCCGGAGAAGTTCCGGAGCGGGCACATACCGCGCGCCGCCGTGCCGCTGTCACGCGGCTCGCTGCGCAGTGACGACGGCAGTGCCGCCTCAGGATCCGACATGGACGAGTCGTCCGACACCGAAGAGATCGAGGTCTGCAGCGGCAGGTACTCAGTGGACTCGTCGCCCCGACCTGACAACATTTCTCGCCGCAAGGCGGTGCCCCTGTACCGGTACGCCACCGTGCCTGGGCAGCAGCACTACTACTCGACAGATGACGGTTATTCGGATCTAAGTTCTTCGAGAGACACGGCACTGCCGAGGACGAAGACACAGCAGACGCGGCGACCCGAGGCTCGGGTCCCTGGGTACGTTGAGGAAGAGTACTCGGACTCTGCAGGCAGCTCCGAGTTTTCTAGCCAGGTTGAGGGACGGAGCAACGGTGTGACCTCAAAGGGTGGGTACGCGTCAGAGTACTCCCACACTGGCCCAGCACGAAGACTAATGAATAACGCGGTTCCTAAGGCTCGTGAGCCGGCTGTAGGGAACTACAGGAACGATGCACCTCTAAATTCGAGAACCCACCAGCCAGAAAGCCATTCTGCTCAGGTTCCTGCTCGAGAGGATGTGAAACCCATGCCTAAAGCGGTTTGTTTTCTGTCCTTGTGTACCAAGCATTTCTGTTTTATCCTCTCCCTATTTTGCTCTCTGTGATATACCATTTGCTAGTTTCATTTTAGTTCAAGCTGCAGTTGCATTTAAAAGTTTACACCTTTTGGCCTAGTTAAGTGTTAAAATAGATAATAATTGTTAACTATGATAATTGATACATAGCTACTATATACCATTGAGTAAATTAGACATTAGACTTATTTATGATCAATAGCATTTTCATTTCAAGTTCAATCGTTACATCGTGGATTACACTGTTTGTTTATTAACTTTGATTTCTAACAGCATAACGAATATTCTGGTTATCGTGCAATTCATTATTCTGCATGTATTATTGTGTTCTTTTTTCTGTTTTGAGTAATTTCTTTTCATTTTAATAATGTATACAAATGTTTTTTTGTATATGCTGAATGATATACTAATGTACTTGATGTATACTTGGATTATTGCCTGTCCCATCACAAAATCCTCAGAATAAATAGTCTTTTTCCATGATTGATCTGGGATATCTATGTAACATACTAATTAAATCACAACTCACTAGTCGTACGTAGTGTAATATAGCGCTAAAGCCCAAAAGTGTTAAAATTTGGTTAATCTCTGGGGTATACATCAGTACATGACATCCCATGCAGAGAGACATCCAATATCCTCCAAACAAAGCTATATAGCATTATCAGAATTGTTTGTAGAATGATAATGCTATATGGCTTTGTTTTCCACTAATGACATTGTGCATCATCCTGGAATTGTCTCCCTTCCTTTCTTTGTTTTGTTGCGTTTGTTTTGCAACTGTTCTTTTGTCAATTAATTAATGCAAATACATGAAGTGAAAGTCACATTATGGAATATTTCCCGCATGACCGTATCTGGTGTTGCACTTATGTGATTGTCTCACCCCTCTTCATCCTCTGTTCTGAAGCAGTTTTATTATCTGCTCAATGTGCAGGATGGGTTGTCTGATGCACCCAGTGCACCACCCATACACGATTATGACCAGGCTCATAGCACGGCTAATCACAATGTTATCCAATCTTGTGCCGATGTAAATTCATCTGATGGCTTACCTGACAAAAAGGAGCACAACCATGAGGCTAGTGATGATAAAAATAAAAGGTACTCTTTATTGACGGAAAAATATCGTATTGTTTAGCAAGGTATTATGTCTTTCTGTTTACTCAATCTTATTATTTACTCGTGCTACTTAGCACTGTAAATGTGGGACACACAAGCAGGCCATCTAGCTCAATTCCTCTTCGAGTCCCCACCTTTCATGCCAGGTAAACAGCAAGTAACATTATAGGGGTTATACTGGTCTATAACCATTTCTAACACAATGCTTAACTATTTATAGTTTGCAAGGCCCCTGGTATTCAGTACTTGCTTATGATGCTTGTGTTCGCCTGTGCCTTCATGCATGGGCTAGGGGTTGTATGGAAGCTCCAACTTTTCTAGAAAACGAATGCACACTGCTGCGAGATACATTTTGGTGAGTTATCTCTTACTCGCTACTATCTGAAGCTAGCTCATTAAAACATCACGCCATGAAGAATCATACGTTACACATTACTTTGTTTAGTTGCATAAATTTTTTTTACTACTTTCAACATGCATATACCTTCTTCCCCCTTCACAAGCTGAGTCATTCTTGTTCTTGCTACTTGTCCTACAACTTTGCTTTGTTACACTTATATGCAACACATCACTAAGTTGATTCTTGTTTGTTTCATTTAGCTTGCAAAATGTCTTGCTACAATCAGAAGAGGAGCTCATGGCTAAGCGCACATCAGACTTAGTTAGTGAAGGAGCTGCAACAAAGCCCAGAAAGACAATTGGCAAAATGAAGGTTCAAGGTATGCGAATCATATTCTTTCTGTTAGCATAACCTATGGGTAGCTACTCTTTTGTTCATTCTCCTTAAGTCTTCAAATTTGGATTATCCCTGCCTTTTGTTCTACTGAAAAAGTGCCAAGGTGATGGCATTAACTTAATTTAATTCTGATTGCAGTCCGCAAAGTTCGGATGTCTGTAGATATGCCTTCTGGTTGCAGTTTTTCGTCACTGCCTGTTGTGAAACTTGATACTGTTCGGCACCGTTTATCTAATGTACAGTCGACCCTATCATCTGGGTGGGAGTCTGTAAGGAGAGTTCGAGTCTTACCGCAGCTCCCAGCTAACAGCTCCTTTTCAAAGCATAGCTTAGCATATATGCAAGCAAGTGCTCAGTATATCAAACAAGTGTCTGGTCTGTTAAAGGTTGGTGTAACCACGCTTCGGAGCACTTCATCCTATGAAGCACCGCAAGGTAAACATATGCTTTACATCTCCAGTAAACTGCAGCCTCGTGAGTCTTGACATTAATCTCACAATTTAATCTTACATCAGAGACTTACTCCTGCCATTTGAGGCTTAAAAGCTCACCTGAAGATGATATAGTGCCGATGCAACCAGGATCGGGCGATACCCACGTGTTGTATGTGCCAGAGAAGTTCCTAAATAGCACATCATTTGATAATTTGTTGTCACCATTTTTCCTTTTTTATCTAGATAATGGTTAGTGTTGTGTATTTTTTCATACTATTTCTATGAATGTTTCAGCTTTCCTGATAGCCTGGGAGATGATTTGATCATTGATGTCTCTGATTCAAAAGGGAATTCCTGTGGGCGTGTTGTGGCTCAAGTTGCTACAATGGCAGATGATCCTGTAAGATTTTATAAATCTTTTGCTAAATATTTTGAAAGTTATGTTCAAAAACGCCCCTTGTACCAATTGTTTCTATTCCTGTCTCTCAATATTTGTGTACTGTTTATGTGACCTTAAAGTTATATATTCCTCTAAAAACACATGAACTTCTTCATGCAGGCTGACAAACTTCGCTGGTGGTCAATATATCGGGAACCAGAGCATGAACTTGTTGGTCGCATACAGCTTTATATCATTTATACAACTGCTGCTGATGAGAATAACATGAAGGTACAAACAAGTATTCACTTTTTAATGGAGAACATTACTTTTTGCTCTCAAGTTCTTAATTAATGACTAACTTCATATAGAGGTAAATGTTAAAAATAGTTGGGGACTCTCCATGGCTATTTCATTTCTTGTAATTCTGGACAACATTTTCTAGATCATGAGTCCAACTCACTACTGGCTTTTGGTGATTCCTGTGAGTTTCTTTTAATGGAGTAGTGTTTAAAATGGATTAAGGGCTTTGAGCCTAAAAATTGTTACCAATGGATCTTGAAAGGATATTAATGAACTTAGTAATGACTACATTTCTATCTTACAATATTATGAGTACCTTCACTGGAAGAGCAAATAATATTCTTAGATATATTAGCAAAGAATGCTAATGGAACTAGAGAATGTGCAAAATTCTGTTGGTTTGACTACACATGAAAGATGTGTAGCTTGTTTCAGAATCTAATGTATAGGGGCAATTTAGCTACCCCTCTGTTTCATAATTCTTGTCTGGTTCACATTACCAACCGACATAATTTTTGAGGAACACTGGATAAATAAGAAGTGCATATATCCACAAGGTCAAGAATGACCTGATTCCAGAATTACTTTGTAGCAGTTTGAACCTCTTAAGTATGTGGAACGGAAAAATGTTTCAACATGAGGTAGTATAAAGTTGTCACTTTGTGAAAATAGTGTTTTCTCATTTCAATTCTTTTTACTATATCTATCAGGAAAAGAAAAATTACTTTATGGTTTTCATTTGTTTTTTTTTTTTGAAATTTTTCACTTGTTAAACAATGATTATTGATTTTATATTAACAATGGCCATTCTTTGCTCTGTAGTATGGTTCTGTTGCTGAAACTGTGGCATATGATATCGTTTTAGAAGTCGCAATGAAAGCACAGCACATTCAGCAAAGAAACCTGGTCTTGCATGGCCCTTGGAAATGGTTATTGACAGAGTTTGCTTTGTATTATGGGGTTTCTGATGCCTATACGAAGTTGAGGTACTTGCTTACTACTACATTGGATATTTGCATTGTATCCACCCATTTTCTCTCATTCCTCATCCTCTTTCATTCTTGTCTTTCCTCTTTGAGATTGCTGATGTGCCAGTCCTTGTGCAGGTATCTTTCGTATATCATGGATGTTGCAACCCCTACTGCAGACTGGCTTGATCTAGTTTATGAGCTTTTGTTACCAATACTGATGACAAACCATGGCACTGCTACTTTGAGCCATCAAGAGGTTTCCTTCTCTCTTTCATTATATATCTTCTGGATCATTGTGTTTTTGTCATATTAGTTTTCTTACCTTTAGTGTTTTTACATTGTTTAATACAATCATCCAGTAATTAACTTGGCAGAAAGAAATAGATCCTTTTCCTTTGATTTTTTTATATAATTGCTACTGTGACAAGATCTCACAATCAAGAAAAATACTTCATTAGAACCGTATACTGGGCGAAGTCGAGGAACAGATTGAACAAACTCTGGCAATGGTTTTCGAGAATTACAAGTCATTGGATGAGTCCGTGCCATCTGGTTTAAGTGAAGATTTTAGACCTCCAACTGGATTGGCCGCTGCTGCTCTGGAACCAGCTATTAAGCTCTACAGTCTTCTCCATGACGTACTATCTCCAGAGGCACAACTGAGATTGTGCGGTTATTTCCAGGTCATCAATCAATTTTCTGTAATAAATGGTCTTATGTTTTCTTGTGACTAATGTTATAATTGATGTCCAGGCTGCTGCCAGAAAGCGATCAAGGAGATATATGCTTGAGACTGACGAGTATGTAGCAGGAAATTCTGAAGGCATCAGGATGGATTTGGTGACAGTTACCTCGGCTTATCAGAAGATGAAATCATTATGCAACAATTTGCGTAATGAGATTTTTACTGACATTGAAATTCACAATCAGCATATCCTTCCTAGGTACATGTGTCTGTTTCCATGCTTAAGTATCTCTCTGCTTTGTGCCATGTCTCTGGTTTGTTGTACATTTTATGGAACATCCACTATATGTGATATATTTATTGCTGCTTTTGATTTCTTTTTGCTCTTGCCTTGTGAATTATTCTTATTTATCCTTATTTACTTGCTTCAACAGTTTTGTGGACCTCCCAAATTTGGCTGCTGCCATCTACAGTGTGGAGCTGTCAAATAGACTGCGTGCTTTTCTTGTTGCATGCCCTCCTGCTGGCCCTGCATCCCCTGTTGCAGATTTGGTGGTTGCTACTGCCGACTTTCAAAAGGATCTTGCAAGCTGGAATATATGGTAAGAAAAAGTTCAGTCGTCAATCAAATCCTCCTCTTGATTGTGTATTGTGGTATGTGTGCCTCATTTGAATTTTGTGCAGCCCTATAAAATCTGGCGTTGATGCAAAAGAGTTGTTCCATTTGTACATTGTATTATGGATTGAGGACAAACGGAGGATGTTACTGGAAAATTGCAGACTGGACAAGGTAGTTTCTTTTTTTGTGTGTGTTAGTGAGATATATTAATGCTTGCTCAAAATTGATTCCTAGCCTGTTAATGATTTAGACATGGGTAGTGGCCAATCTACTTCCTTATACACATAGGTCGATTCAGTCTATTTTTGTTGATCTATGGGAGGGCGCATTTTGGTACTGCCAATTGTCTACAGCTGTGCATACTGATGCTTGCTGAACCGAAGTTTTTTTTTTTCATTATTGATTGCCCATGATGTTATTTGTAATTAATTATCTGGAATTGTTAGATGGTGACAAGGCATACAAAATACACACTAACTGTTATTTGAAAGTTCATTTAAAAAAGCTCAAGCAGTCTAGGAGGAACTAAGTGGCTTTTGATTCAAGAAGAAAGCTACTCAAATTCACCCGATGGGGAACTCACACTTGGTGTTCACATCCACACCCTTAACCAACTGGTTCCAAACTGATTTTGTTTTGTGATTGTTAAACCCGTCGTTTTGAAATATCTATGATCCAGTAACATTTTCATTACATTTGTCTGCTGGATCTCATTATACATCACATTTTCCATTTACAGGTCAAATGGTCAGGAGTTCGAACTCAGCATATGACGACACCTTTTGTTGATGAGATGTATGATTTACTGAAGAATACACTGACAGAGTACGAGGTTATCATTTGCCGATGGCCAGAATACATTTTTGTCCTGGAGAATGTATGTGTCAAATCACTCAAAAACTTTTTTGTTGCTATTATTGCTTCAGAAAGGATTCTGATTTATCATGTTGTTTTTGTTCCCTTAAACAAAAAAAGGCTATTGCAGATGTGGAAAAGGCAGTGGTAGAGTCTCTGGAAAAACAGTATGCTGATGTTTTGGCTCCACTAAAGGATTGCATTGCCCCAAAGAAATTTGGCCTCAAAGTTGTCCAGAAACTCACAAAACGCAATTCTATAGTGCCCTATTCTGTACCTGAAGATGTAAGATTTATTGTTAACCATATCTATTAGAGATTCAATTCTTCATCCTCTGACCCCTATCTGATTTCAGTTGGGCATTCTCTTGAATACAATGAAGAGACTACTTGATGTTTTGCGTCCACGGATTGAGAGTCACCTGAAGTCATGGAGTTCCTGTATACCTAATGGTGGAAACAGTTCGGCTATTGGAGAAAGACTTAGTGAAGTTACTGTGACACTAAGAGCCAAGTTCCGAAACTACATGCAAGCTGTAGTTGAGAAGCTCTCGGAGAATGTGAGTGTGTTGCAAACATTTCATATAGAAGCTTTTCTGCTGCAAATTTGGACACAAACTAACAGTGTCACAAAATGTCACAAAGCATGTATGGTGCATTATTCTTTTTTCTGTCTTCTTTTTGCAGACCCGCATGCAAAATACAACAAAGCTCAAAAAGATCATTCAGGATTCAAAAGGTTTGGTGATTGAATCTGATATTCGCAGCAGGATGCAGCCATTGAAGGATCAGCTAATTGAGGCAATAAATCATATGCACAAAGTCTCCGAAGTACATGTTTTTGTAGCCATATGCCGAGGATTTTGGGACCGGATGGGACAGGTATGATGACATATTTGCAATGTTTTTTTTTTCTCACATCAATTGTTTTACTGACTTAACTATGTTTTAGGATGTGTTGAGTTTCCTGGAGAATCGCAAAGAAAACAAGGCATGGTACAAAGGTGCTCGAGTAGCTGTCTCTGTAAGTCCATGTTCCAACAATCTCCCCTGTTCCTTATTATCCGTTCATTTTTTTTTCTTGTTAATTGCTTTGAATCTGGTGGGAATGGTTAATAATAGTTTTAATAAAACTTCAAATCTTGCAGGTTTTGGATGATACTTTTGCCACCCAGTTGCAACAGTTGCTCGGGAACACGATCCCCCAGAAGGACCTAGAGCCCCCACGATCCATCATGGAAGTCCGCTCCATTCTCTGCAAAGATGCTCCTCGTCAGAAGAATTCCAGTTTCTACTACTGATCGATTTTGTTTGTACATATGAATCATGCTCATTAGAATCTGCAACCTTTCACTGGAGAAGGCCAGGAAAGGTGCCATGCAGAAAGAAGGGCTGATACATGGCATGGTGATCATTGTAAAGAGAGAAAAAGACCACAGGTCAACGTGAGTACATGAATGAGAAGCTAGCCTGTCAATTATCATTGCTGGTTAACCAGGGCCAAAATTTTTTCCATTACCCGTGGGATGGTGACCATTAGGAAATGGATTGGTTCTTAAGATAGTGCAGTCAAAGGACTTTTGGCTAGGATTCGTTGATACTTAGCTGAGATTTCACAATAGCTGTGTTTTTTAGCAAGTTGTTTGACTGGTTTATAGGAATTCTCATCTTGGTATGAACGTTAGAGGTATGGCCTGCATTGTATAGTTATGATATACAAGGAAAAGAACTGCATAGCTTTATGTTGTGTTGGTATGATCATTATTTGCAGTTTTCCACATGAACACCTCTAAAGATGGTGTAGAATGAAACAAAATCAATGATATTTTTTAGCACACGTCACCACCTTTTATAATCATAGGAGAAGTACAAGTTATAAATGCCCTCAGTGGCGACAGCAGTCAAACATGTCTATCATCGTGCATGAAAGACACTCCTATACAACAGTCGAACTTCTTGCTAAGATATGCATGCAAGATATACTATTTGTCTATCCTAACCTTCGTGAAACCTCCAGACCAATCAGTATCAGTGCCCTAGAGATGTTCTATTTGGGCCCCGTTTTATGTACGTCCTGGGCTGCACATGCCCAAGTCTCACGCGCTCCCTGGCTGGTCTACGACCCCGCAAATGGGGCATAGTAAGGTGGCGCAGGTGTGGAGGCATGTCAGGCAGATGCAGATGTGATAAGTAAGGTGGTACGTAGGGATCCCCTTCCAGATACGGCAAACCCGGCAGCGCCCGTCATCCGGATCCTGCAAGGCTTCTGCAAGAATGCATAGAACGAATGTTTAAGTCAGCAACCAAAAGCGATCAAGACTCCAAGCAGGATGGAGGAGTCGAGATCACCGACCTTGATCGTTCCTAGAGGAACCCATAGATGGCGCCGATCCTTCGGGCTGGATGTTGTGGCCGTCGGGCAGGATGGAGCATTCCGAGTTGGCGCTGACCTGCTGCCCAACCCGCTGTGAGTTTGTGGAGCAGAACCTGGTTGCTGGCTAAAAAAAAACAAGCCAAGAGGGATCAGTGTAAGAACGCGAGACAGATCACCAATGCTGGTATCAACAATGACCATATATGAATCGGAGCAGAAAGAAGTAAGAAAAAACTGCGCACCCTGTAACCCACCTTCGATGTCCAGGGTGTGGCAGGTGTTCACAGACGAGGCGCCGTCGAAGCGACGTTGTCCGTACCGGTACCGCTACGGCTGGATCCAAGAGGCTCGCACCCGTACAGAGCAGCCGTGCTCTGGTACTGCTGCAGAGGTTCCTGGGCTTGCTCCTGCTTGGCGGAGGCAAGGTCTGGATTTGGAGGATGGGCTTGACGCAGACTGGCTGGCTGGCACATAGCGCTTCCCAATTGCGAGGTGAACGGCTCTGTTCGTCATGTCAAGCTCAGATTCATTGTTGTCCTGTTCCTGTGCACAGCTACCAAGCTTTCCGTCATCTGCAAGAGCAAGGCAGCAAGAAGGCAATCATAAATATAGCTAAAAAATGAGCAATCAAGGATTGCATCCATTGCTTACATGTGTCGGATTTATCTTGGAGGTTGTTGATGACTCCTCTAGGCGCGCCGCTGTTCTGATGCGATGATCGCGGCGGAACAGCATCAGGCGCCGTCCCTGCCAAGTGAGAGCTAGAATAAACGCACGCACTCGTATGGTATCCATTATCGAAGAACACGAGAACCAGAAAGCTAGAACAAACGCACGCAATGACGCACACTCGTAACCAAACCAAGAACGTTGCATTAGAGCAAGTATTATAATCAGCTGGCTCAAAGACCGTCTAGGTCAGAAAAATCCTAGCTGGAGGAGTGAGAAGAGAGGAAAGAGAATAGAGCGGCGACTGTTTGGTCGCTAGCTCAAGCACCTGCTCCCGAGGTGGAAACTCATCGCTGGTCAATGTCTTTGACCTGCATATAAACATTAATTATAAACCATGCTTATTGAGCCGACTAATAGCCACAACCTCATTATACTACTATACTTTTTACGATAGCTCAAGCTGACGTAGCAGCTCTGTAGAACCGGTAGCGGCCTCTTTTATAAGCCGTGCTGTTAGTTCCCCACCGCCTCCGGCAGTTGCTTGCTGCCGCTGGCGCTGCCACTGCAGGACGCTGCTGCGGCCATCTGCAGCATTGAATGATCAGTAACTCCAAACACCAAGGGAAAATCGAAAGAACCGCTCTGCGTCTTTCTTGCACGCACCACGAAGAAAGGGAAACAACATGGAGGGGTCCTCGCCGGCAGACCTCCCAGTTATCCTCGCACGCGTCGTACGGTTACTCGGCCGCGACTGATCAAACATGTTCTCAGAACTGGGCACCGTATTCTGTTTCTCATCGTTATCCATCTTGAGTCCTCCGTTCACGGTTCACGAGCTTTCGTCGATGCTTGCAAGATCCTCTTTCCAACAGAGATGCTTTTTGAATCTTGAAGAACCAAGAATCGGAGGAGATGGGGAGGGGCGGAGAGGGGTGGGGCATTATAGTGCAAGATTAGGGCACGAATATGTATGTATGTATTGCTTGGCCGGAGTCCCGAGTGCCGTTGCAGACGGGACGAGCTGACCGAATACATGGGCCTAATGTTACTCGGAGCTTAAGGCTAACGAGCGGTTGACTGAAGGCCCATTAGCGGATGACTGAAGGCCCTTTGGAAATTCATCAGAAGACCCCTCGTTGCCGGTACGAGTGTCGATGGTTTTAATTTGGCAAAGAAATCTGCAAGCGGGGCGCCCTACCACGTGACCCTGTACCCTCCCATTAACCTTAACCAAGATATAGGTTCAGGTGAGGGTCGAACCTTAATCGCCTGGTTCTGTTCGGCTGAGAACACTCGCAGGCACTTGAGCAGGACGGGTCGGCTGCAGTGTAATTTTCACAATTACATTCGTGGATAATTGTTTTTTCTCTGATTAATATGATAATTTCTAGATTTTGGAAGAAAACGTGAAGACTGTATCCATTTTTAAAAATATTATATATATAATTGCAGGGTGGATAATTTTTAAAATATGCACATGATATTCTCAACAAATTGTTTTATAATGGCAACCTTGCAAAAAAAAAAAAAGAAAAAACTGTTCTGTAATGGCAGTGCCGCAGTGGTGGATAATTTCTTTCTCACATTGATATGAGAATTTCTAAAACCTTGGAGTGAGCGTGAACGCCATGCGGCGGTCCGGTGGACGGCAGCGAGGAGAGCATGAACGCCCTGCGCTGGGCTCTCGACAACCTCCGCCTCCGCCCCGACGGCGAGCTCGGTCGTCCCCTCGTCCTCCACGTCCAGCCGCCGCCCAGCATCGCGCCGGCCTCAGCCCGGGACCTATCCCCCTTCGGTGGCCCCAGCAAGTATTCTCAGCCTCATCCAGTCGAATTCGGTTGCTCGTTGCTATAGCTCCCTGCTCTCTGGTCGAGCAGCTGGGGTTGATCGCTGTTCGAGGATGGTTGGATCACTTTGATTGAGGGCAAAGTGGAGGTCCCGGCGTTCACGCAGGCCGTCGAGGCGCACCAGCGGCGCATCACGCAGGATATCCTGGATCACGCACACAAGATTTGCTCCGAGAAGAATATAAGGAGAAATACATGACGGCTTTGTGCTAGTAATCGCGCGCCTTTTTTTTTTTTCTTTTTTTGAGTATTCGGTGATTGTGATTGTCTACTGAAGGTGGAAGTGAAAATGGGGGTGGTGGGCTGGCTGGGCCGCTCCCGGGCCGTGCGATGCTGCGCTTATGGGAGAGCGCGCGGTAGGCACAGGCAGTCCGGATCCGGGAGCGCGCTGGGCGTTGAAGCAGTTGGCAGCGAACCGGGACTCCCTTCCTCGCCCTTTTCCTCACCCTGCTCTCTCCAGATTGTGGCGGCATCCCGGGCTCCAAACGTAGTGGCTGCAGCGCCGGCGGCTGCTCGAGCAGTGGGGCGCGTCGGCGCGTCGAAGAGGTGCAGCGAGCGGTGGCGGTGACGCGACGCTGCGAGCTGCTGCGATGACGGGGCTGCAATGCGCGTCGGAGCGATGCAGCCTAGCTGCGGCGGCGGCTGTTGCAGGTAGGATCTAACGGGCGCCCCACTCAGCCACGGCCCACGTGACAGATCAGCTGAAGCCGAGTCGGAGATGGCCATGGCCAGTCGGATTCGATTCTGATTTCGATTTCGATCCGAGCTCGTTGGGGTCGCCTTATAAAAAGGATCTTGTGCCGTCCGTCCTCCCTCATTGCTCCACCGCGTCCTTCCCGCCCCTAAAGTCGCAAACGCCCGAATTGCATCTGGTTTGTTGGCACCGAACTGCTAAGAACGCAGTTGATCAGGCTCCAGAGCTGGATAAACACGAAGAACACACACGCACACGCTCTGCAACAAACACACGCGAATTATGGATCTTATGCGCTGCCAATGGTGCAGCTTGCCCGGCCGTTTTGATACCTTTTTTATAGTTTAGAATAGTGCGGTTTACATAGTCACCACGGACTGAGTCCTACGCCACAACGCCCTCGGTGCGTGATCGCCGTTTCTTCCGTGATGCCGCGCGACGTGCTCCGCATGCGATGTGGCGCTAACAACCGACTCGACTGGGCTGCGCCGTGGACTAAGCACGCCTCCAGCCACGACACAACACGACTCTATTGCCTAGACTCTAGACAAATACGTGCAACAGATTATTCAACATTTTACTCCCTAATTCTGTTGCATCTAAATGACGCCCAGACGCTGACGAAGCTCGACGAACTTGATCCTTCCCAGCGACTTGGTGAGAATATCTGCCAGCTGCTCCTCTATTCTGACGTGATCAACATTCAACTCTCCCTTCTTCAATGCACTCACGTATGTAGTGGAAGCGAGTATCAATATGCTTGCTTCGATTGTGGAGCACTGGATTCTTACTGAGTTCGATTGCTGATTTGTTGTCAACAAGGAGCTTGAACTTCTGAACGCCGCCGCCAGTAAGCTCCCCAAGGAGTCTGCTCAACCACACACCCTGACAAGCACCTGTTGCTGCTGAAATATATTCAGCCTCACATGATGACAGAGCAACTACTTTCTGCTTCTAAGATGTCCAAGTTATCAGATTGCCTCCGAAAAAGAACGCCACACCACTTGTGCTCTTGCGATCATCAACATCTCCGGCGTGGTCACTGTCAGTGTACCCCAACAACACCTGACTAAACTTGGTGTCCTTTGTGTATTTGCATCCGTAGTCCACTGTCCCTGCTACATAGCCCAAAACCCTCTTCAATGCCGCCCAATGTTGCTCCAACGGTGCTTCCATGAAGCGACTCAGCACACCCACCGAGTGGGCAAGATCGGGCCTAGTATTCACTAAGTAACGCAGGCTGCCCACCATGCTCCTGTACCTGCTAGGATCCACTACGACACCCTCATTTTTCTTGCTGAGCTGAAGCCGATTCTCCATTGGTGTGTCACAAGGGTTGCATCCAGACATTCCAGTCTTCTCTAAGATCTTCTTTGCATATGCTTGCTGATTCAGGGTAATCACACCGGGCTTCTAATTTACCTCAATTCCCAAGTAATAACTCAGCAGACCTAGGTCAGTCATTTTGAAGCGATCCATCATCTGCTGTTTGAACACTGCAATACTGCTGGTGTCTGGCCCACAGATGATCAGATCATCTACGTACACCCCCACAAGCAAGAGAGCTTCACCTTCACCTCTCCTGTAAACTGCATGTTCAAGTGAACTACGCTTGAACTCCAGATTTATCAACTCCTGATCGAGCCTTGCGTACCAGGCGCGAGGTGCCTACCGCAAACCGTACAGAGCCTTGCTCAACTTCAACACTTTGCCAGTATTCTTCTCATCGACGAACCCCGGCGGCTGATGAACAAACACCACTTCCTGCAAGTCGCCGTTCAAGAACGCGGACTTCACATCCATGTGATGCACCTCCCAACAGCCACGCGCGGCGAGCGCCAGCAAGAGCCGCACAGTCTCCAGCCACGCTACTGGCGCGGACACTTCATCTTAGTCAATACCTTGACGTTGAGCGTATCCTTTTGCGACTAGGCGAGCCTTATCCTTCACAATGTTGCCATCTGGGTCCCTCTTCACCTTGAACACCCATTTGAGACCAATGGCGCGCTGCCCACGCGGTAGGTCGACAGCGTCCAGGTCTTGTTCTCTTGGATCGCCTCGAGTTCTGCTTGCATCACCGACCTCTAGCATTCTTCGTTCAGGGCCTCATCCACACCGACAGGTTCATCAGCAGCAAGTAAGCACAGACCACTGTACTCGAAGTCCTGTACCTCTTCAGTGTCATTGTAGATGTCGCTGAGCGCACGAAATCGGAGTCGCACGCTGTCTGAGTCAACATCCGCCCCCGCAGACGGTGTGCCTG
Source organism: Oropetium thomaeum (assembly GCA_001182835.1). Classification (NCBI taxonomy): domain Eukaryota; kingdom Viridiplantae; phylum Streptophyta; class Magnoliopsida; order Poales; family Poaceae; genus Oropetium; species Oropetium thomaeum. The sequence continues at coordinate 1,103,008 of LFJQ01000012.1, forward strand.
GCGATGCGGGCGGAGTCATTGGCGCCCCCGTTGGCGTTGCTACGCCATCCGAAGCATCATCTTCAGTTGCCGGATGAGCAACAGTGGTCACCGTCTCGACGCGAAATGATGCAACAGCTTCCTTGACAGTATCCTCTCCTAAGCTCCATTCCCATGAACTCTGTTCCTCAAACACAACGTCACGGCTGACATGGAGCTTCCTCTCAGCTGGATCATACACCTGATAGCCTTTTGTTCCTGGTTCGTACCCCAAGAACACCATCTTCTTTGACCTGTCACTCAGCTTGCTGACCCCTGGCCCCGTGTTCTTGATGTGAACTACGCACCCAAATGTGCGCAGATGTGAGACACTTGGCTTTCTGTTGAACCACGTCTCATACGGTGTTTGTCCATCAAGACTTCTTGTCGGCGACCGGTTCAGCACATACACGGCTGTCGCAACAGCTTCTCCCTAGAGATACGCTGGCACTCTTTTGCTCTTCATCATACACTGAGCCATCTCCATGACGGTCTGATTTCGCCTCTCCACGACACCGTTTTGTTGCGGCGTGTACGGAGTGGTGGTGTAGTGCTTGACGCCGAGCTCATTACAGAAGACAGAGAAAGCGTTGGAGTTGAACTCGCCGCCCCGGTCAGTTCGGAGCGCCTTGAGCCGCTGCCCAGACTCAATCTCGGCTGCGGTTTTGATTTTTTGGAAGCAGCTGAGTGCTTGATCTTTGGATGACAACATCTCCACCCACATATATCTGCTATGATCATCTACCACTAGCAGAAAATAGCTCTTACCACCAGGTGTCGGTGGACTGATCTTCCCGCACAGATCAGCATGAACGAGGTCCAGACCCCGCTCTGCTCTGTACGACGTCGCGTGCGGGAACGGCTTGCGGTGCTGCTTGCCCAGGGCGCAGCCGTCGCAAACTTGCTCGACCCGATTGATCACCGGGATGCCTTCTGCCATGTTCTTCACGCCGAGCTCCCGCAATGCGCGGAAGTTGAGGTGACCATAGCGTGCATGCCACAGCCATGCCTGATCATCTGCCTTGGTGAGCATGCATACCGGCGCTGCCCCCAACAGCCTGACCGTGTACAGCCGGTTCCGTGTACGCAGCGCCTTAATCAACAGGTTGCGTTCGGGATCGAACACACGTAGAAGGCCGGACTCCAGCAGGATCTTGCACCCCGCCTCCTCAAGCTGGCCTAGACTCACAATGTTGCTTTTCAACTTTGGAATATAATAGACATCAACCAGTACCTTGTGTTCTTTGTTCTTGCACTCCATCACCACCGAGCGCAGACCGCAGATTCAACAACGGACCCGTCTCCAAAGGAAACAGTCCCACGAACGGTCTCATCGAGATGCAACCATGTCGGACGCTGGCCTGTCATATGGTTGCTGGCACCAGAGTCCAGGTACCATGTATCGCTGGTTGTGTAGTTCGCCGGGAACACGCGCTTCTCCTGCAGGTGGACGACCTGGAACATGACGGGAGTCGCCACGGTGGCCGTTGCCAACAGCAGCGCAGGCTGGTCAGCATCAGCCTTGGTGAAGTGTGCCTCTTCATGTCTCTCTTTCTTTGGCTTGTGACACTCCATGGCCCAGTGACCATAGATGCCACAGTTGCGGCACTTCCCTTTCCTCCACGGAGTGCCTTTGGACGTCAGCTTCACAGGGGAGTCGCGGTCGTCACTGCGTGCACCGCCCTTGTGTCTCCCTTGAGCATGACTCCCATTCTTGTCACCGCTCGATGATGAGTCTCCCTGCGACTTTCCCTTCCACTTTGTGATCTAGTGCTCCTCAGCCATCAACAGCCGCCCCGACGTGTCACAAATTTCGCCGCCGCCAGCGCCGCCAAGTCGATCTTCAGCCGCAGATAGACGCCCAACAAGCTCTTCAATTGACACCTTACTCAAATCGAGTAGAGTTTCGATCGAGAGAGCAATCTAGGTGTAGCGCGCCGGAACAACTCGCAGCATCTTCTTGACGACGCGAACTTCTTCCATCTTCTCGCCGAGTGTGCAAATGTTGGTGGCCAGGCCTGTGATCCACATTGCGAACTGGTCGATGGCCTCACCATCCTTGAAGGAGAAGTTCTCAAACTCCTCGATCAGCTTCTGGGCGCTCGCCTCCCTTATGCGATCATCGCCAATCCGCATCGACCGCAACGCCTCCCAGGCTTCCTTCGCAGTATCCTTGGCAGCTAAGGACGGGCGCATTTCAGGCGGGACACCCTTTAGGAGCAGGGCCATCGCCGCACGATCTTCACGCCGAATCCCAGACATCTACTGCCTCGAGATGAACCTGCATCATGAGAGCCCAGACACTGTAGTTTGTACGTGTAAGCTCGGGGACCGAGCCGCTGGTGTCCCTCACGATCCGCTCCACCACGACCTGCCGCAACGCGCTTGGACTGTCATCGTCGACTTTCTTGCCGTCGATGTTGGACTTTTGAGGAGTCCGAGAATCATCGACGCCGGACATGATTGGCTAGCAACACTCTCTAACTAGAGTCTGGTACCACGTGTTGGCACCGAACTGCTAAGAACGCAGTTGATCAGGCTCTGGAGCTGGATAAACATGAAGAACACACACGCACACACTCTGCAATGAACACACGCGAATTGTGGATCTTAGGCGCTGCCATGGTGCAGCTTGCCCGGCCGTTTTGATACCTTTTTTATAGTTCAGAATAGTGCGGTTTACATAGTCACCACGGACCGAGTCCCACGCCATAACGCCCTCGGTGCGTGATCGCCGTTTCTTCCGCGACGCCACGCGACGTGCTCCGCATGCGATGTGGCGCTAACAACCGACTGGGCTGCGCCGTGGACTAAGCACGCCTCCAGCCACGACACAACACGACTCTATTGCCTAGACTCTAGACAAATATGTGCAACAGATTATTCAACATGGTTCGATCGAAGGAAGGGCTCGAAACCTAGCCGCCGCCGCCATGCCGACGATTAGCTCTCACGAGAACAAGGTGACCACGAGCTACTCGTTCGTCATCGATTCTTATTGGGACAAAAAGGAACAAATCCCCAATGAAAGCTTCATCCAGTCGCCTTCCTTCAAGGCCGGCGATTACTTCTGGCGCATCTGCTACTACCCTAACGGAGCCAGCCTATCCAACACAGATTACATATCAGTCTTCATTGCTCTCCGCAACAGAGTAGCCAAGCCTGTCAAGGCATGCGTCGCGTTCAGTTTGCTCGATCGGAAGGGGGAATTGGTCCTAGGACAATCTGTATCAATAGGTGTACGGGAGTACCTTGGGCTCGGTGTTTGGTACGGTTGCTACAAGTTCATCAACAAGGAGTATTTGGAGGCGTCGAAGCATCTAGTTAGCGGCCGCATCACCATCATGTGCGATGTCTCCATAGAGCGTGAGACCCCTCTCTGTGGCCTGCATGACACACTGGCGCAGCGCGTTCCTAGTTGCCGGCGCGGCGTTCGGCGTGCACAGCTATGTCTTTGCGGCTCGATCGTGGGCCTTTGCGGCGGAGCTCTCCGGATGGGACAAGGTAAGGAAGTGCATACCGTCGATGGTATTTCTGTTCTAGTCTTCGAGGCCTTGCTGCATTTTGTGTACACGGATGCGTTGCTAGAAATGACTAGGGAACAAGAGTCCATGATGGCCGAGGACTTGCTAGCAAGCGGCAGGCCGGTTTGACTTGCCGGAGCTCAAGAAGATTTGTGCAGAGATATTTTACAGAGAAATCAACGAGAACACGGTCACAAAAATGTTGGACCTGGCCATCCAACATCGTTGTCCAACGCTCCATGAGTTTTGCGTCAAGTTCCTTGAAGATCATCCTGCACTCGACGCGGTGGTGGCAAGCGATGATGGGTTTTTATTGGAGCATGTGGCTAAGAGCTGCCCTGAAACTTTAGAGGAGTGGTGTGCTGATGTGTTTGAGGATGGTTCCATCTGAAGAAACGATATGAGTTTTTTTTTTGGTCAGTCGTATCCTTCGTGGTGAAGAACTTCTATGCATTATTTAAAAAAACATAGTATATGATGTGTGATCCTTTCCTGCCAATGGTGCCTAGGGACCTCACAAGCGAAATCAAAAAACAATGCTTTTCCGTTCCTTTTTTTTCTCCCAATAAAGAGAGCCATTTCATTACGTAACGCAAGAGTTTACATTGTGCAAAATAGTTTTCGCTTCCCCATTACAATTGGGTACTGTATACAGTGTTGCCAGGCGACTAACCACCATCTCACGAGAACGCATAACACATGGGCAACCATGTTTTCACTTGCAGTTATGTTCACCTTCCTAAACCTCACCTCCGACAATAAGTTGCTAGTTGCATGGATCTCCCAACATTATTTCTCCAGCAGGATCCAGTATTCATGCATTGTAGCTATTGGTGTTCGTTATCACCGGCTAGTTATTATTATAGGATGTAGGTTTTGGGGTTCGGATGGTTCGCAAGAGGACACAAGGATTATACTGGTTCATAAAATCGTGCCCTACGTCCAGTCTCGAACCGCTTGTGTTACTTGCGTTTGTTTGTAGTAGGGGGTCACAAACGGACGAGAGAGCGACGGCTTTCCAAGTCTCTGGTGAAAGTGCGTGACAAAATGTGCATTGCCCATTTGGTCTCGTGTGCTCCCCCTTTTATATCGCAAGGGGTGAGACGTGGGACGAGTTGCGGTAGAGAGAGAGAGACAGTGGAGTGGTGATCGTGGCTGTACACTTCAAGTCAAGCTCCCCGGCGCTTCCTGGGCTCCAGGACTGTTGCTGTAGACGGTGTCATCGGTATGGCGACGTCCTTCTGTCCTGACGGCGCTGGGAGCGCCCGTCAATTGGAAGTGTCCCACCCATATGGAGGGATGGCTTTCGGCAGGGGTCGGCGGAATGGTGCCGTTGTCATCGCTCCTGCTCCCGTCGAGCCGTCACTCAGGAATGTCCCATCCTAGGTGAGGAGTGGGTTCTGACAGGAGTCGCTGGAACAGTGACTGTCCTTTGACCAGTGTGCGTCATGCGTATTTACTAAGCACTTGCTCGAGTAGTCATTATCATTTCCTGTCCGTGGACATGAGAGTTGCAGGAATTTATTGCCCAACCGCCACTGTCGTGCCTATCTGCGGTGTGGTAGGCGGTTCGTCCGCCCCTGGGGTCGGGCGAGGCGGAGCCTAGTCTGGTCTCCCGACCCCGACGCGGGGGGGTCGAGCACAGAGTTCGAGTTGCGGGGAGTCCGACCCCTGTTCGGGGAGGTCGGGCGAGGCGGAGATCGTCAGTGGACCCGAGCCATCGGACATCTCTATGGCACAAGGGTCGGACGAAGTGGAGATTGTTTTTCTTCCCTCGTACTATTAAGACCGCTGGCCGTTAATACTGATCACCTCTGGTATCGACCCTCGACAGTAGCCCCCGAGCGAGGTCTGATCCCTGCGTCAAAGGGGGTCAGGCGTGGCTCAAATTGGGAAGGGAAGGTCCATTTTGCGGGCATAGGCTCGCTTTCTGCCTTGTTGAGTCGACGTGTCCTGCGATCCCGTTATTGGATCTCTTTCTACGATTCCATCCCTCGAGAACTCCGCTCGTTGCGGTGGTCCGTTCGTGGAAACGGTTCAACTTGTGTCGTCCATCCTGCGCGTCCGTTCGCAGGACGAGGAGGTTGAGCCGTCCCACGCGTTACCCCGAGGGCTAAAGCGTGGCGCTCGTCGAGCTGATAACGGGTGAGTTCAAGTGGAGCCCCGGGGCCCCTTCGGGGAGGCCTCGATGGACCAGCTAGTGGTCGACTCCAATCTTCTCGGTTGCCGCCCCATTTTGGTACCCAGAAGCCGTTCGATAGGCTCCGAGGGCTCGCTGCCTTTCTGCGGTGAAATACCCATGGGTCGGTTCGAACCGAGACTTGAACGCGGATCGTGATGCCCTTGGCGCTCGAGCGCCAGGGTACTGGCCGCTAGCGGGCTCATCTCTTTGCACCCCTCGCTCTGTTTTCGTCCTGAGCGGCTGTCGAACCCGTTCGTTGGGCCAGCCTTGGAACTCTTTGGACCGTCGGGGCATATTTCAGCCCATATCCTTACCTACCGGTATTAATTCAGGGCAGATGTGTCTGCCGCGACGGGACATGCGGCAGCGTTGGTCTTTGGGCCGTATGAGTGCAGACGCGTCCGCTCGCGTTGATCGAGGTGACTGCGTGGGCCTCGTTCGCATCGATTGGAGGAAGGCGCCCCGCGGGCGAGAGGATATATATATCGTACCTTGCGTGCTCGTTCGCCTTCACCCATCATTTTCGTCTCTTTGTCTCCTCGCGCCGCTTCGCCTTCCTGCTCGCGCTCCTTGTGTCTTGTCGTCTCCTAGCCTTCGCTCTCCTGCCCACCACCTCCGTGGATTCCCCCCATCTGTGCTTCCTTCACCTCTTGAGATGGCGAGCGGGTGGAAATCTGATGTGAGGGGTGCACGCCTTAATGGCCTCGTGAAGCGCAGCCTCCTCGTCGCGCGGACGGAGGCGAGGGAGTGGATGCTCCCCGGCGAGGAGACGGCTCCGGCGCCGGCAGATGGCTACGTGGTGTCGTTCGCGTACTTCCATGAGCGCAGGCTGGGCGTCCCTGCGCACCGTTTCCTGCTGGGGCTGCTGCACTACTACGGCCTGGAACTCCAACACCTCAACCCCAACGGGATCTAGCACATCGCCATCTTCGTGGCATTGTGTGAAGGATTTCTGGGGATCGAGCCCCACTTCGAATTGTGGAAATATCTCTTCGCCGTCTCCCTCCAGACCAAGGACGGGAGCCCGGCCTCCATCGGGTGCGCCAGCATCCACCTCCGCAGCGAGCGTGCTCAGATGTACATCCCGCTCCGGCTGAAGACTTCCAACAGGCGGTGGCATGGCCAATGGTTCTACTTGAAGAACGACGCCGCCGGCCCCCTGCCTGAGTTCACGGGCCGGACCTTTGAAGTGGCACCTGAAGTCTGGAAGTGGGGCCCCGTGAAGAAGGAGAAGAAGAGGTTGGCTGACCTCTTTGGCATGATCTAGCTCCTGAGGGCCCGGGGAGTGCGCGGAGCCGTGGTCATCGCGGCGTACCACGCCCGACGGGTGATGTCCCTCGAGCCCCTCTTCGACTCGGAGTTGAGGCAGCGCTTGAGGGACACCCTCGCGCCTGAGGACGCCGACGCCCCACTCGATGGGCATCCTCCGATACGCCCCGTAGAAGGGAGCGTCCAGCTAGTAAGTTGTCACGTCTTCCTCCCGCAATCTTTCCTTCTCGGCTCCATCTTTGATTTTGACCATATTTTGGTCTTTGGTTTCAGTCGCCGAACCTTCTCCTCCGACCTTCCCCCGCCCCCGTCCCAGAGGACGCGGCCATCAGGGCGGCGAACCGCCTTGCGGCCGAAGAACAGAAGAGGAAAAAGGACGCCCTGGCGGCGAAGAAGGCGAAGAAGCTCCGGGCGTAGCTGCACCGAGGCCGACGTCGCCAGGGGTCGGACGAGGAGGAGGACGACGATGAGGAGCAAGAAGAGGAGGAGGAGGAGGAGGAGAACGAGGTCGTGGAAATCCCTCGTCCCAGCCCAACGGGACAGGGGTCGAGCGAGGCGCGCCCGCATGCGCAGGAGTCAGGGCCGGAGCCTCGGAGGTCGGAGGCGGTGCTAGGCTCCGCCCCCTCTGTGGTGGACCGCCCCTGAAACGGGGGAGGTCCTCCTCCCGGAATCCATTCTAGACGATATTCGTCGAAGCTAACATTCACAAAGTACAACACAAACAGTAAAAAGAACAGTTTACAGACAGAAGAAAAATATTACATGAGTATTTATTATAGAGTTTTCAGTTCACACGAACTAGTTTTCATAAACAGCGAAAACGGTACAATCCTCAAGCGGAAACGAAAGATAGAGATACAGACTTCGACTCCGACACTAAGCAAAAGCAAGGGTCTTGCCCAACGGCACCTTGCTACTAGCCACACACAAGCAGCGGCTACTCGATCTGCTCCCACTAGAAGCTACCCCAAGCGGGGGTCGACTCCTCCCAAAACTGATCATCGCTACCACCGATCGCATCGAACCCACCTGAAAATCAGAAGTCGCAAAGCGTGAGCTTTTAAGAAGCTCAGCAAGTCTAACCCGCCAAAATGGCTGTCTACAGACGACACCTAGACATGCACGGCTGACTCTGAGTAGGATAGTTGCAAAAGGACATGCTTTACTAAGTAGCTCCCTACTCTCAAGTTTTAGCTCCAATTAAGTTTGGAAAGTAAACTTTAGTAAGCACTATAGCTAATCAACCATGTTTGGCAAACAATGATTAGTATAAGCATCACAACTTAATTATCATTCTTCTCTCCTTCAGTTCTTATCATATGCGACAGAGAGATTGAGTAGACTCTAGACTGAGAGTGTCAGCGGTTCCAAACGTTTTTACACCTGCAGGGTTAACCTAGTCACACGACACGTGCGCGTCCTGGACCGCACGTGGCAACCGTTTGCACCAGATTTGGCAAAGCTAATTCCCTCTTAGGCTACCTCAACAGTGCCGCGTCCCACCAGATCACCCGTCCCGGACGGTATCTGTGGAGTTCACACAGTGTCCACCCCAGCCTGCCGCCAATCAGACACCGTAAGGTAGGTTCAGCTTTACCGTCTCTAGGCTACCTAGGTTTACTGGTTCCCATAGTTCCAGCATGTGAGCAGTAGATTCAATACTCAAGCAACTGTGCCACACGGGTCAGACAGCGCTACTGCACACAGAACCCCCGTCTGTTACATCCCTATCCGTCCCTGTCTGACCCCGGTTTCTTTTCATGAACACTGAATTCACTACAAGCCCTTTATCAAGAGGCGGAAGTTTCAAACAACTCCTAACATATCGTGAGCAGTGTCCAATCTACTCGACTTCTACCGTATGTTATTGCTAAGCATGGCTTCTACATCGGGCTACCTGTACCAATATTCCAGAATAGGCACTACCGGAAACATATGCAGCTAGGGTTTCATTCAACTCCTATCGACCTAAATGCACATCACAATAACTCACATTCACTGTTGCAAACGAAAAATTTTAAACAGTAGTGCGCCAGGACTTGCCTCGTCGGTATTCTTCCTGATCTGCGACGACGGTGTCTTCGGAAAACCCGGGGTCCACCTCGATGGCTACCTCGTTCACGTTGGCGTCTACATGATGCAATGAGAGAGGTGACATCAGTAATTAATAACTTCCAAATTGAATTTAAGTGATCGCTCACAAGTTGAAATAAAAATAATTCCGAGGTCGAAAAAGGGTTTTGACCTAATTCAAGTTATTTAACCTAGTAGCACCAAATCAAACCCTAATCGAGCTGTCGCAACACCATTAAATAGCAAAGGTTAAACCTAGGGTTTATACAAAATTTTTCCAGATTTTAATAGTTGCAAATTAATTAAATGGTGTTTTTGCCATTTATGGTTAATTAAATAAATCCCAAAAATTAATAATTGCCAACAATGAAGTTTTATATTTTTCTTAAAAATTACATTTTTGACAGGCTTCAGAACAATTGGAATTATATTTTTCTGAGATAATATCGATTTTATATGAATTAATTAAGCTCTAGCCGATTAAATAGAATTTCTAGACAAAAGAAAAAAAAATTAGCCCTAGCTAGGGCTTGTGCCCTAGCCCGACCGGGGCGTGCGCCGGCGCTACCGGCGACGGCGGCTGGCAGCGAGCACACCGGCGGCAAGAGCTCGACGTGGGGGTCCCACTTCACCGGCTAACGGCCGCCGGCGAGCACGGCATTGCAGCGGTGAAGAGCGGCAGCGCGTGGCCCGCTCCAGCAATGGCGCGGCGGCGGTCCGGCGCTCCTCGTGGCACGGCGAAGATAGGGGCGGGGGAAAATGGCGTCGGTTCTCACGGTAACGCGGAGTTCACCGAGCAACTACCTTCGGCCGAGGAGCATGATGGCGGCGAGCTCCAAATTCTGGCGAACACAGTGGAGCACAGCGGTCGCGAGCTCGGGGATGGAGAGAAGAGCTTCGGTGGCGCCGGTTTGTGGAGGAAAACGGCGAGTTGGGGGCGAGCGCGGTGCACAGCGGCGCGGCGCTCGGCGGCTCGGCGGAGAAACAGAGAAGAGACGGGAGCAGAGGAAGAAAGAGCGGGCGAAGGAAAAAGGAGGGAGCAGCGGTCGAGGGCCTCTTTATCGTGCCGGGCGGACGCGCGCGCTCGCCACACGCGCTCGGCGCAGGCCGCGCGCGCGCTCTGCCCCGGGCGAGGGGCGTGGAGGGATGCGCCGCGCGGGAAAGAGAAGGGGAGAGAGTGGGAGAGAAGAAGAGCAGAGGAGGGGCTGCCCGGTGGGGCCCACTGACCAATGGGTCCCACTGGTGATGAAAATTTTTAGGAAACCCAAAAATTTTCTCAAAAATTCCTGGAAAAAAATGAGAAGAGTCCAAAAATAGATTCCAAGAATTAAGATAGAGTTTGAATTTTTAAATTTAATGATTTAAGCTTCAAATTTAAATTTTGACTAGCCTTTAATTCGCGAATGTTCCTTGCAAGATTAAAATTATTTCTTTGGACCCATGAAATAATTTCTTTTAGCAATTACTAGAAGTTTTTGTTAATCAATTAAATATTTAAATTTTTGGCATCTTCTTTTTAATAATTACCAGGACTTTTATTAATTACCTTACTCCTCAAATTTTTATTACTTTCTTGCAATTGATTTTAATTCTTTTTCTTGAACTTGATGAAGGAAACGAAGTGTTACACCCTCCAGCCCCATCGTCCGGTCGACCCAGGAGGAGAGGCTGCAGGCGCCGCCGAGGGCGCAGGCTTTCGCCCGACCTGGGCCGTAAGCGGCGGGGTTGTCGACCGCCGAGCCCCTGAACCGCGTGGAGGCGCCAAGGTCCACTCCGTGCGACACCGTGGTCCCGAGGGTCGGCGAGAAGCGGCCACGCCCCGCAGAGGAGCAAGCGGGGTCGACCCCGAAGCGATGCCGCCCCACGGCGAGAGGGTAAGTATGTGGTGTGCATTCCCTTTCCTCTTTCTCAGTCTTGCTCATTATTTCTCTCCGTGCAGGGTCGGGGGACAGGTGACGGCGCTGTAGGCAGCACCGAAGAAGGCCCTAGCGCGTCGGAGGACAGAGGGCACGCCGAAGGCGGACAACGGCGGGGCGTCGGAGCCTCCGCGCCCGACGGCGGCGGAGTCCCGACCGGCGTCGGGGCAGCCCCAGGAGTGGGCGGCAACGCAGGAGGCAGCAGTTGCGGAGGAGGCGGAGGTGGCGCTGGTGGGGACGGAGACAGTTTTGGTCGGGCCTCCAGCATAGGCGAGCGCGGTGGCCGCGGTCCTGCTGGAGGTGCTGACAGAGGCGGTGGAGGAGGTTCTGGCGGCCGCGCCGGTGCCTCCGCCGGAGGAGGACTTGGCAGTGGTCGCCGCGGCGTCGGAGGGCGGTGTCGGCGGCGAGCCAGTGGCAGCGTTGACGGCCCCCTTAGCTGAAGGACAAGCGTCGGAGAGCGCCCTGGAGCCGAAGGGCACGGAGTAGGCCCAGGAGGGGGTCCTGTCAGTGGTGTCCGCCTTGGACTCCGCCCTGGCCTCGCTGCGGGACCGCCTCACAGCGAGCTACCGGGCGCATGGGCAGCTCAAGGAGCGGCTTGCTGCCACTCAGGGCGTGGCGGCGGACGCCCTCGCCCGGGAGCAGGTCGTAGTGGGGCGCCTTCAGGAGGCGGAGGACCGGCTCTGCGTCACGCTCGAGGAGTCGCGCGGGGTGAGGGAGGAACTGGAGCCGCGCTAAGGTCAACAAGCTCAAGGTGGAGGTGACAGGTACGCTGTGCCCTTCGCCTCTTCTTCTTTTTCCTTGGTAGCGTAAACCGAACCGGCCAGTCATGGACTAACCACTGTGTGATCTTTTGTAGTGCTCACCGACAAGTTGGCGGCAGGCGCGTAGGAGCTGTCGCGGCTCCAAGGTGACTTCAAGCGAGAAGCTGAGGAGCACGACACGCTGAGGGTCGCCGTCGGAGTGGCGCTCTCCGACCTCGGGGTCGTCCCTGAGGTGGGGTCGAGCTCCCTCGCGCCTCAAGTCCCCCACCTCGTCGCTCGGTCGCACGGGATGACGGCGGACGCGCTGCGTCGGGGTGTGCACCGTGCTTTTGCCATCGCACGGTCGCACTACTCCGACATTGCGTTGGACTTGATGAGCTAGGGCTTTGCGCCCGGCTACTCCGACGCTGAGCTGGACGCCATCGAGGAAGAGGTGGCCCCCCTGGTGCACGCCCTGGTTGAACGGATAGAGGAGGAGGACGGCCCCCCGCCCCAGTAGGAGTAGAAAAAGAAAGATTAGCTTGTAATTAGGACGTCCGAGGCCGTAGCGCCCGGGCTTTTGTAAATCAAAAGCACAGTTTTAAGTGTTTCACAGTTTTAAGTGTTTTGACCATCGAGGCACATTCGCGGGATGTTTCTCACGAATTAACAAAGGCGTTCATCCCCTTTTCCCTCATTTTTGAAACTTAGAAATCGTCAGCCATGGGCAGTGTCGACGTTCAGTCTTGCTGGTGAGCGTAGTCACTGTAACCTTTGGGGGTCGTAGGTGTTTCGCAGTCCGACCAGTTTGACTCCACGTTTCCTTCTACCCACCACTTTTTCTTTCTAAGTTTTAAATGTCAGATGAGGGGTTGAAGCCTTGGCGAGGATAAGTCGTAGATAGAGTGAGCACTTGGTCTCGCCAGTGAGCGTCGTAGCTATAGCCTCCGAGGGCCGTAAGCGTTTGGCGGTCCGACCGGTTTGACCTAGTACTTTTCTTATCCCCCACTTATCCTTTCTTGTAGATTTTGCAAGTAAGCAGCAAAAATAAACAGGTGTTAGGGCGCGCGCGTGGTGTGCGCACCCTGCAGGTGTAGCCCCCAAGCGAGGTCCGACTCCCGTGCGGTAGGGGTCGGGCGTCGCTAGTTTCGTGGGGTGCGAACAGCAAATCGACTACGAGTTCAGGGATAGAAACAACGTAGCTGTTTGATGTTCCAGGCGTTGGTGACCTCTTGTCCGCCCGCAGTTTGCAACTTGTAGGTGCTGGGTAGGAGGACCGTCGAGACGATGTAGGGACCTTCCCATGATAGCGATAGCTTGTGCCAGTCCTTACTAGTTCTGGCGCGGCGAAGGAGGAGGTCGTCGATGTTGAACGCTCTTTCCTGTATGTTCCGGCTGTGGTACCAATGTAGCACCTGTTGTTACCTTGCTGAACAAAGAAGCGTCAGGTCTCGCGTCTCGTCGAGTTGATCCATCGCGTCCTCAAGGGACGTTCAGTTCCCCTCATCGTCGTACGCCTTAACCCTCAGGGCGCCATAGTAGAGGTCTGTTGGTAAGACAGCCTCGGAGCCGTATACCATGAAGAAGGGGGTGAACCCTGTCGCCCGGTTGGGGATCGTCCACAGGCTCCAGAGTACTGCGGGGAGCTCAGCTGCCCACCAACCGCTGAACTGCTTCAGCCGATTGTGAATCCGGGGTTTCAGCCCTTGGAGGATCATGCCGTTCGTGTGCTTGACCTGCCCGTTCGTACGGGGGTGCGCCACGGCTGGCCAATCGACCCGAATGTGGTAGTCGTCGCAGAATTTGAGGAACCCCTTTCCCGTGAACTGCGTACCATTATCCGTGATGATGGAGTTCGGTACCCCAAAGCGGTGGATGATATTGAGGAAGAACTCGACAGCGTCTTCTGGTCGGATCCTCACAATCGGTCGGGCCTCGGCCCATTTGGTGAACTTGTCGACCGCCACCAGCAAGTGGGTGTAGGCCCCGGGTGCTTTCTTGAGAGGTCCGACCAGATCGAGCCCCCAGACCACAGATGGCTACGTCACGGGGATGGCCTGTAGCGCTTGCGCCGGCAGGTGAGTCTGCCGGGCGTAGAATTGGCAACCTTCGCAGGTGCGGACGATCTGCGCCGCATCGTCGATGGCCGTCAGCCAGTAGAATCCTTGTCGGAACGCGTTTCTGGCAAGGGTCTTGTGTGCGGCGTGGTGACCCCAAACCCCGCCATGGATGTCTTGTAGTAGCCGTTTTTCCTGTTCGGTTGGGATGCAGCGCTGCAAGATCTTGGTGAGACTCCTCTTATAGAGCCCCCCATCGACGACGACGAAAGATTTGACGCGACGCGCGATGCGTCGGGCCTCCGTCTTATCCACTGGGAGTTCTCCTTTGAGGAGGCAGTCAAGGTACGGTGTCCTCCAATTGGTCGGAGGATCGGTTCCTTGCATGGGCGCCTCATCAATCTCCATAACGCGGGGACCTGGAGGATTCGAAATCGGTCCGACCCCCTCTCCCGGGAGCGGCTCGATGCCGACCCCTTGCGGATCTTTGGGCCAGACCGATGGTTGACTCTGGTCGTGGGCGAAGACCCCGGGCGGGACTTGCTCCCGTCCGGCCGCCATCTTCACCAAGGAGTCAGCGTCTTCGTTCAGCCGACTTGGGATATGTTTGAGCTCGAGACCATGGAACTTGTGCTTCAGTTTACGGACTTCCTAGCAGTATGCGTCCATGGTGTCGTTGTGGTAGCTGGACTCCTTCATGACTTGACCGACGACGAACTGGGAATCGCCTCGAATCTCGAGCTGTCGAATCCCCAATTCATCGGCAATCTTGAGCCCGTTGACGAGCGCTCATACTCGACCATATTATTGGAAGCAGGAAATAACAGGCGGACGGCGTACTTCATACGCACCCCCAAGGGGAGACGAAGATGAGCCCGACCCCTGCTCCCTTATACATCAACGAGCCGTCGAAGTACATCACCCAGTATTCCTGGTCAACAGGAGCTGTGGGTAGCTGGACTCCGGTCCATTCGGCCATGAAGTCGGCCAAGATCTGGGATTTGATTGCCGTCCGAGGGGCGTACGTAATCCCTTCGCCCATCACCTCGAGCGCCGACTTTGCGGCCTTCCCTGTTGCGTCGCGGTTCTCCACGATCTCGCGTAGGGGGAAGGAGCTGACCACGGTCACCGAATATGACTCGAAGTAATGTCGGAGCTTCCTTTTGGCGATGACGACACCATAAAGGGTCTTCAGTATCTGAAGATATCGGATCTTCGTGTCGGATAAGACCTCACTCATGTAGTAGACAGGTGCTGGACCTTGAGGGCGTGACCTTCCTCCCTCCGCTCTACCACCAAGGCGGCGCTAACGACCTGGGTCGTCGCGGTGATGTAGAGAAGGAGTGGCTCCTTAGGGGTCGGAGGCACTAGAATCAGAGGCCTCTTCAGGATAGCCTTTATCCTGTCAAGGGTGTCCTGTGCCTCGAGCGTCCATCGAAATCGCTCGGATTTGTTCAGGAGCTGGTAGAGGGGGTGTACGTGCTCTCCGAGGCGCGAGATGAAACGGCTCAACGTCGCCAAGCACCCGGTTACGCGTTGTACTCCCTTCACGTTCTAAATCGGGCCCATCCGGTTGATGGCCGCGACTTTCTTCAGGTTGGCTTCGATGCCACGCTCGGAGATGACTAATCCGAGTAGAGTCCCTCTCGGGACCCCGAAGACGCATTTTTTAGGGTTGAGTTTGATGCTGTTCACTCGGAGCTTGGTGAAGGTTTGTTCCAGGTCGGTTACGAGCTGGTCGACCTTCTTGGATTTGACCACGATGTCGTCCATGTATACCTCGACAATGTCTCCGATGAGCTCGTCGAAGCACCTAATCATGCACCGTTGATACGTCGCGCCTGCATTCTTCAGTCCGAACGGCATTGTGACGTAGCAGTACGAGCCGAACGGTATGATGAAGGACGTCGCGGGTTGATCGGACTCCTTCATGGGGATTTGATGGTACCCAGAATAGGCATCAAGGAAACAGAGGGTTTCGCACCCCGAGGTTGAGTCGACAATCTTGTCTATGCGCGGTGAAGGAAATGGATCCTTTAGGCACGCTTTGTTTAGAGTAGTATAGTCAACACACATTCTCCATTTCTCATTCTTTTTTTTACAAGAACAGGATTGACTAACCACTCGGGGTGATACACCTCCTTGATGAAACCGGCCGCCAGTAGTTTGGCGATTTCCTCCCGATTGCCCTGCGCTTTTCTTCATCGAAGCGGCGCAGTCGTTGCTTCACCGGTCGGGACCCCGGCTTGATATGCAAGGAGTGCTCAGTGACTTCCCTCGGAATGCCAGGCATGTCCGAGGGTTTCCACGTGAAGATATCGATGTTCGCGCGGAGGAAGTCGACGAGCGCGCTTTCCTATTTGGGGGAGAGGGAGGCCCTGATTTTTGCCACCTTTTCCTTGGCGTTGTCGGGGTCGAGCTGGATCTCCTTGACACACTCGGTGGGCTCAAAGGACCCTGTGCCTCGGTTGGAGTCGGGCACTTCCTCAGTAACTTGCTGCCGGATGACAGCAAGCTCTTCTGCAGACGTAATGGTCGCGGAGGCGAGTTCGCCACTCTCTGTTTCGCACTGGTATGTGCGTTGGAAGGAAGCACCGACGATGATCACCCCCTTCGGCCCTGGCATCTTGAGCTTCAGGTAGGTGTAGGTGGGAACGGCCATGAACTTTGCGTAGCATGGTCGTCCTAAGATGGCGTGGTAGGACCCGTGGAAGCCAACCACTTCAAACGTGAGGGTGTCCGTTCGGAAGTTGGCTGGAGTCCCGAAAGTGACGGTCAAATCAATTTGCCCGAGGGGAACCGCTTGTTTCTCGGGGACGACGCCGTGGAAGGGCGCTCCGGTGGGTCGGATGAGCGACCGATCGATGCCCATGGCGACGAGCGTCTCCACGTAGAGGATGTTGAGGCCACTGCCTCCATACATGAGCACCTTGGTGAGGCGCTTCTTGCCGACGATGAGGTCTACCACAAGCGGGTACCAACCCAGCTGTGGGACATGGCTGGGGTGATCGGACCGATCGAACGTGATCGGTGCCTCCAACCACCGGAGGAATGTTGGCGTCGCGGGCTCGGCTGCGAAGACTTCGCGGCGCTCGATCTTCGTGCGACGCTTGCTCCCGTGCGGCTCCGACCAGGTAAAGATCATGAGGCACCTGTCAGTTTTCGGGAAACCATCGTTGTCGTCGCTGGCGTCGTTGCCGTCATCGGCACCTCCGGGGGACTGTCCTGGGTCAAGAACCGCTTCATGAGCGAGTAGTTGTGACACCTCGCAATAACCTAGCTAAAAAAATTATTAAACAAGTTTCATGGTGCAAAACCACCGATCTCTGCTGTAGCTCACGGCGCTCCCTATTGACTGTCCCCGGCCACTGAGCTCCTGGAACACCGCCGCCGCCGTCGCCTTCACCGGTCAACCGCCGCCGGCATAGCTTCGGTGAGCCCCGCCGCCTCTTCCTCGTCGAGGTTATTCCTTGTGCCGTGCTGAGCACGCCGGGCACCACGACAGTCGTCGCCGGCGTCTCTTCGGCGAGAACCACCGTCGGGAACCGTCGGAACACCGCCTGTGCGCTGCCACCTCTGTTTTGTGACGCTGGCATGCGGGCCCGGCTCCTTTTCAATTTATTCATTCGCCAGAAAATGACCTAGAACTTGTAAAATTCGCCGAAAATAGAATATTGCTCAGAAAATTGCAAACCAAAATTTGTTGGATTCCTCTTGATCTGATCTATCACCTGGAATATTCAAACCTTTATGTTAATCAACTGTTTGGGCACAATAATTCTTAGAATAGAAGTAAAACTGTCCTGGAATTTTCATAATTAATTTAGCCATCTAAAAATCTTGATTTTTGGGAAGAAGACCCCTTTTAGCACAACTTAACACCACAAAAAGATACACTTAATTTGACATGTCTAACTTTATGTTCCCTTAAATATTGCTCAAAGTCTATACATGAATTCATTTGTTAATATCTTTTTTAATATTTTTAGGAAAAATCACCAAATTTGGTACAAATATTCCTGAGCTCACCATTTCACTTGCATAAAAATTTCATTGCACATAAACATCAGGAAGTCAAGGAAATTATCATTTTCACTTGGACTCACTATAAAAATAATTACAACACCACTAATTATACTTAGAAAGAAAGTACTTCAATTAACCTGATCGAGATAGCAGCACTAATATTATCTTGAGCACTCTCTTCCACCACATCATGTTAATGAAGTAACCACCCCTTGTTTTGCTAAGTCTTGGCCATCGCCGTCTCACAGTTGCATTTGCATCATATAGGATCAATCTGGAAATCCCGACAGAGAACACAACTTCGGAGGAGGCAACCGCAGGAACTAACTTCTCGCTTGAGTGTGCTGACTTCTCTGCAGACAAGGCAAGCCCCGGTGCACACCTATGTTTTACAAATTTTATGTTTGACACTATGTGTGTAGAAATTGCTTGTGCATTAAATTTTGAGGAAATTATCGTGAAAACCTAGATGCATAACTTGGTAGGTTTTCTCTATGGGGTATCTTTATTAGAGCCATCGCGATAGAATGCTAAGCTTTAAGGGTAGGAAACGGTAGAATATGAGTAGTAGGGAGACTACTCATTGTTTGCTCAAAGAACAATTTTTGAGGAATGGGAGTAACGACTGAATAAAACTTGAAACTTTATCGAGTGCGGTTGCATTGGTCAAGTTTGAGTTGTGTACCGAATGCATACTGGTAAATGGGACCAGGAAATCGACGTAGCTCATCGTGTTTTGTTGGATAATTGGCCATCTCTCTTTTTGGGTGAATGGACCGTCAAGGTGGATGAATTCGTCATTCGTTTTTCTTGGGCTCGTGCTAGTGGGAGGGGGCCGTACAGGGATGCAGGGCATCGCCTGGAGGACCATGTCCTTGGAGAGATGGATGTTGGCCAACTCTGTCATGATGTTGCGAAAGGTAGCCACGTGCGACTCATTCGAGTGTGCCCGTGTCGTGTTGTTCGGGTTTCTCCTGCAGGATGTAAATCAATTATATTGCCGTTCTCATGGTTAAGAGTACCACTTGCTCCTTTCTGCCGCAGCGATATGTATTAAGTAGCAATGTGATGAAAGTGGCTATTATCCCTGACTCGACGTGTTGAATTCTTGTTTGTTTAGTATAGTAGCACACTTAGTATGTAAATAGCGAACCCTGTTAACTTGGCTAAAAATGGAAAAGATAATTAGTTCTGTTTTCGCAATACCAGGTCAACTTCCACCAATACTTCCTGCATTCTAGGAGTCGGTTATTAGATGGCCATGTTGACGGTTAAGTCTTGCTGAGTATTAGTTGCTCAGGGTTTGTGGATTAATTATTTTTGCAGGTGATTCCTCTAACTTTGGTTCTTTTGGCTTTGATGGTTGGGAAGGGAAAGCACCCTCGGAGTGGACCATCGGGTGGGTTCCCACTTCTCCGGTCCATGAAGATTAAGCACCCTAGGGCTGGCGTGCTTAATTGTATCATCGAGTTGTAAATTGTTAGCTTCCGTTGTCCCACGATTGTTTTCAAAACTACGTTTTCGCACTTTAAATCTCTGAACCTAATGATGTGACCCTCAGACTTAATGTACACTTTAAGCTTGTTTGCGTGTCCTCGTAAATTATTGTACTGTATGGTCGCTTGCTTCGCCAAGTGACACCCTAAATGATCCTAGATGAGCAACCGTACGATTTTATCGGACGGGGTTGTGACAGCAGTCCTTGTAGAGGTGCTTCACGGGATACTCGTGGTTGGGGCACGGCCCGTTCCACTTCTTCTCGAAGTGGTCCGGCGAGTCCGCCGCTGGTGCCTTGGCACCCTTGCAGTCGGCAGCCACAACCTTCCGCTCATTGGACGAGCGTTGCCGGTTCTTTTTCTTCTTGTTGGGATGGTCAGAGGGGCCTTCGTCAGCGTCTTCGTCCCTCTTGCCCTTGGTTTCCTGGGGACGGTTGAAGATCGCGCCCATCGCTTCCTCGCCGGAGGCGTGGCTGGTCGCAATGTCCAGAAGCTCCTTGGCCGTTCGCAGACTCTTGCGCCCTAGTTTATGAACCAGGGTGCGGCAAGTCGTCCCGGACAGGAACGCTCCAATGACGTTGGCGTCGCCTACATCCGACAGCTCATTGCACTGCCGGGAGAAGCGCTGGACGTACTCCCGGAGGGTCTCCCCCGGTTTCTGCCGACAGTTCTTGAGGTCCCAGGGGTTGCTTGGGCGCGCGTAGGTCCCCTGAAAGTTTCCCACGAAGATTTCCTTCAAGTCGGATCAACTTGCGATCCGACCGGCGGGGAGGTGCTCGAGCCATGTCTTGACCGAATCGGCCAGGTAGAGAGGCAAGTTGCGGTAGTCCTCGAGCCAAAGGCTCGGGTTGGTTTCCCCGCCATACTTTAGTACATTGGTCGGGGGTCGGAAGCGCCGGGGCAATGCCGCGCCCCGGATGTGAGAACTGAAGACCCGCGGTCCCGAGGCGTTCGAGCTTCGGCTCCTGTCCTCGTCTTCATCGTGGCATCCCCCTCGACGAGGGTGGCGGGGTAGGCCCATCCCGGAGCCGCACTCCGGTTGGCACCAGCGTGCCTCCAGGGTGCTGTGGGCATCACAGTTTACCCCTAGACGACCACGGACGAAAGCCTTCGATGCCCTGTCCGTCCCAGGAGGTGTCTGTTGGAAGGACGTGTTCTAGGCGCGAGGCCCACGATTTCGCGACCGCGAGCTTTCCACCTGCTGTGCTGCCATGCACTCGAGCAAGGCCTCAACCTCGCGTTGAGCGCGTCGAGCCTCAGGCGTAGTGGGCTCAGGGAGTCCCCGGAGCAATGCCGCCGCCGCAGTGAGGTTCTGGCTGGCCCACGCAAAGCGCAGATATCCATCGCCGTCTTCGACGATTCGTCAGCGCACGTCGCGCGCCCTGGATCGAGCACGTCCACCGGCCTCGCATCGAGCGAGCTTGCGGTCAATCTCTGCTTGCTCTTGCTCCAATTGGTGTTTAGTCTCTCGGAGTTCTTCCCTCCGCGCCTGTAACTGCTCGGGCAGTATGTCGCGGGACGGAGTTTCGGTTCCCGCCACCGTGGGGGTGACGGAGCGGTCATTCTCCGGGTTAGGGAGGTCCTCTAGATGTGCCATGAGGCACTCGCGAGAAGGATTATGATTCCCATCGCTATGTCCTGCATCGGAGTCTCCGTTTGCCTCGTCGAGGAGGTCAAAGAAGGACTCCGATGCGTAGCCTGCCATCCCCACGAACTCGATGTTCGTGGTGCACAGGTCTTCACGTGACGACACGCGGGCCATCATGCCTTCGCCGGTGGTAGGCTGGCCAGGGGAAGCGGTTGCACCTGGACCCTTGCGGGAGGGCTACGGGGAGCGCAAACCTTCGTCAAGCGGTCGCGCTTTTTTGTCCGCTGATGCGGACGACACGCAATGGGAGTCGAGGGCAGCGATAGGCAACGCCGGTGCGTTGACCGGCGTCAAGTTGCTCTCCGCCGTGGCGATGAAGCTTAGGCTCCCGAAACACGTGATCGTGCCGGGAACCCATCCGTTTGCATGGTTGGCCATACGAACCTGAACAGATGATCGTCGAAAACGCACAAGGCCCCTACCTGGCGCGCCAACTGTCGGTGTTCGTTACCACCGCCTAGTAATTATCATGGGATGCGCGTTTTGGGGTTCGGATGGTTCGTAAGAGGACAAAAGGATTATACTGGTTCAGACAATCGTGCCCTACGTCCAGTCTCGAGTCGCTCGTGTTACTTGCGTTTGTTTGTAGTAGGGGGTTATAAATGGAAGAGAGAGGGACGGCTTCCCAAGTCTCTGGTGAAAGTGCGTGACGAAATGTGCGTTGCCTATTTGGTCTCGTGTGCTCCCTCTTTTATATCGCAAGGGGTGAGACGCGGGACGAGTTGCGATAGAGAGAGAGAGAGAGAGAGAGAGAGAGAGAGAGAGAGAGAGTGCAGTGGTGATCGTGGCCGTACACTTCAAGTCAAGCTCGCCGGCGCTTCCTGGGCTCCGGGATTGTTGCTGTAGACGGTGTCATCGGTATGGCGACGTCCTTCTATCCTGACGGCGTCGGGAGCGCCTGTCAATCGAAAGTGTCCCACCCGTATGGAGGGATGGTTTTCAGTAGGGGTCAGCGGAATGGCGCCGTTGTCATCGCCCCTGCTCCTGTCGAGCCATCGCTCAGGAATGTCCTATCCTAGGTGAGGAGTGGGTTCTGACAGGAGTCGCTGGAACAGTGACGGTCCTTTGTCCGGTGTGCGTCGTGCGTATTTACTGCCTACTTGCTCAAGTAGTCATTATACTTTTCTGCCCGTGGACGTGGGAGTTGCAGGTATTTATTGTTCAACCATCACCGTCGTGCCTATCTGCGGTGTGGTAGACAGTTCGCCCGACCTTGACGAGGCGAAGCCTAGTCTGGTCTGCCGACCCCGACGCGGGGGGAGGGGGAGGGGGGGTCGAGCACACAGTTCGAGTTGTGAGGAGTCCGACCCCTGTTCGGGGAGGTCGGGTGAGACGGAGATCGTCAGTGGATCCGAGCCGTCGAGCGTCTCTATGACATAAGGATCAGACGAAGCAGAGATTGTTTCGCTTTCCTCGTGCTATTAAGACCACGGGCCGTTAATACTGATCACCTTTGGTATCGACCCTCGACAGTAGCTCATCAATCAGATGTGCGCAGTCCTACACGATTATCACTCCATCACAATTTAAAACGATGGCATGTCATGAATGGAAATTGTAAGACAAGAAACTCATGCCATGATTCACATTCACCATCTCAGAGTACAAAGGATTCACACGGTTCATTTAGAACACCAATTCTAGCACAATGCGATTATTTCAGTAACAAAAGTGCACATCGGCACAGCAGCATTCTATAGATACATCCAGAATTACACTCTGAATTACTGAGCACTGAGGACTTCAATCTCGAATGCCAGCACGGAGTTTGGCTGAATTCCCCAGGCCGGAAAGCCACCTGCTCCATAGGCATAATCTGGGGTGCACTGCAACAATGAGAGCTCAAGAATCAGGACATAACAATGAGAAATAAGTTTAAACAGCAGCATTCCTATGAGATCGGTTTCTTAGGCCAACGAAAACGTATTGCAATGGTCAATCTTCAGACACGTTATTTTCATCAAGGGGGGCAAGCCAAATAGATGACAAAAATGAGCCCATAAAGACTGATGGATATCCAATTGCAGACCTGGATCCGAGCAACCTCACCCACTTGCATGGTCATAACTCCTTCATCCCATCCTACAGGCACGAACCAGATTGTTACAACTATTTCAAGCATCCAATATGATTTGTCAAATTTTGGAATGCACAGTTAAACTGGTTCAATCATGGATGTAAAATATGCACTTCTGATATGTCATTGCTGACAAAGTATAACCATGGCCAAATTATAAGCTCAACTGAGAGATGAGTTTTTATAACCAAGTTTGTATCTCAAGGTAGCAGTTTGAGCTGAGAATATCTATAAAGCTGCATGCAACTGAAATGAATAGAGAATTCATCGCTTGACAGACATCATGGACATCTAGAGACAATGACTAGCATTTAGGAGGTGTTTGGTTCGAGAATGCAAACAGTATCACAAAACATGCAATCACAAAAAAGTATGTGATTACTAATTTTGTGTCATTTTGGTTCCATAATGGAATGAAGCTATGCATGCATTCATGCACCTTATTGTAGGTTTTGCTCCCCTAATGTATGCATTCATGCACCATATTGGGATGCGATTGCAGTTGAGGTGGGGGTGTATCGGGGATCTCATTACACCGTATTCAATTAAGGAGTGGGTTCAAACAAACATGTTTTAACGGAACCAGATTATGCTGCAACATGAATGCTTTACAAACTGCTGAACCAACACCTCATTACTTCCATCAGGCAACTACAGGCACTTAGGAACACATGTAAAGTAACAGGTGAAGTGATTATTTGAACTTGAAAACAGGTCTTAGGCATGGTCACCTTTGATCACTGATCCGAGGCCAATTTTGAAACTGAATGGCTCCTGCCCAGGGTCCTTAGTGCTGAAAAAAACAAGACAACAAGTCATCATCAGATTATATTATTACAATCATATATGATTAGCAGTACCGGTACTGTTAACAGCTTCTGGTAAACTAATTTCCTAATTTATGAATCACAATTATAATCACTGATTCTAGAATTAGAGCCATGCAAACAAGAAAGGGATCCTGTGTTACCTCCAGAACTTCTTGGAGAGATCGCGATCCTTCCCTGCAGAAAGGACATCAAACAACGGAAGTTAGGGAATACTTACCCAAGAATCTAGTCTACTACATTAACAAGAAGAAAGAAAATTGAACTAAAACAGCTAATAAGATTTGATTGCAACTCTGAATCGAATAAATGTTGCTACACTAAATAAAAATGCATAGACTAGCATCCCAAACATCAAGGCAGAGAAAAGAATCACCGCAGCCCATTCATCAAGGTTGCTATTGTGCCCAAGATTAAACGGATCTGGAAGCATAGATCACTAAAGCCCTAACCGATGCCTGGATCCACGAACAACAGACCAAAGAAGAGGTGTAGGGGGTGAATGGAAGGGGCGAACCGTAGCCAGTGCAGTGGACGGTGACTTTCTGGCCCTTGACAGGCTTGGGACCGGTGCCAGCTCTCAGGATCTGCTTCTCGAAACCCATCTCGTCTCCGCCTTTCTCGTGTATTCCTCGACTCGATTTTCTGTTTGAGCGGCGGCGTTCGTGTTGGGAACCTGTTGCGGACTGACCGAAGGTCGTGGGGCAATATTTATTCCTGGATTTTTTTTTTCTCTTTTCTCGCCTGGTGGCCAGTGCAGTGGACGCAGCCATCGGATGGTTAGTACCACTGTTGGTTATACGTTTGTTTTTATTATTATTATTTTTACGTTTGTTTTTTTTTCGCTTATACGTTTGGTGGAGCAAATCATCCGAATTCAATTTCTATGTCTTTTGTTTCCTACAGAGCCACGATGGTGAAAAAATCTCTATTCCAGTTACTAGATTCCACAATCTTATACCGAAACGAGTCAGATTTTATAAGATTATGAGATAAATATCTATATTTTTACCATTTAGACCTATTTGACATTAAGTTTATGTATTTAAAGACAAACAAATAATTTCTCAAATTTTAACCTTTAAATTTTACAATATTAGATTCTATAATCTATAATCTACGATCTAAATTTTATAATTTAAAGCTAAGGCTAAACAAAGAAGACCTATCAAAAGTGCTATACATATCACATTCTATTTTTCAGTGTATATGACCATCGGAAACAATATGGGATTTTGTAAGAGATCATCAATGTATAGTATTTTGTCAGTTTATATATTTATAGAGATAAGTAATTACATATGTTTATGAGTATTTTGTAGCTGAACAATGTTTGTAAAAAATGAATAATTAAATTGTAAAGTTTGAGCATAACTTTAAGAGGAGAGACGTTATACTGTATTTTTATCTTATTTTTTTTTAATATAATGAAATGTAGCTATTCTAAGTTTTTTTTAAGAAAAAAACATTTGAGCACGAACGCACCCAGAAGATACGGACGATTTTCCAGATAAAAAGAAAAGATACAGACGATCAACCCCACCGGAATCGCGGACCCATGAACTAGACTCCACAACGCTGCATCCATGGCAGTCCATCCACCGTCCGTCCCCACGAAACCGTTCCAAAACCATCGATTCCAGCCCATAAACACATACAGGTACCGCCGCTCGTCACCGCACTGCGCCCCGAATCCCCACAACAGGATCAATCTCCCAATTCCCCAACCACCCTCCCACCGTCGGCAACCGCCGATGGAGTCCTAACACCGCGCCATCCCAACAGGTCCTGCCCCGAGAGATCGACCCATGGAGACGAAGCGGATCCAGCAGCTCCTCCTCCTCACGCGCCGCGCGCCGCACGCCCGCCTCGGCCTCGTGGGTGGCAACCACACCGCCGCCCGCTTCTGCAGCCGCTAAGCTCACACCTCCCTCCCCCCTCCGCGCCTGGCCTTCTCTTGCACCGCCGTCACGACGGTGAGCGAAAAAAAACTCGTGCTCAACCCGCACGCGCGTCCGAGAAGATGCCGGGCGACAGCGTCGTGATCCGGCTCCCCGACCCGCGCGCCATCCGCGTCGTCGCGCGCTCCGTGCTCCTCGCCGTCGCGCTGCTCTGCCTGCCCTGGCTGCGCACCACCGAGGCGCCTGCCCGCCGCCGCGCCGTCGACGCGTGCGCCGCCGCCGCGGCCCAGGCGGAGCTCCTGCTCTGCGACCTGCGTCGTGAGGGCCTGCTCTTCCCCAGCGCGCGTGTCGTCCTCCTCGGCGCTGATGGTGTCTGCGATGCCTCCGCATCGAAGCATGACCAGGACAACGCCGTGCGACCCATCTTGATGCGGCGGATGCTCATGATAGGGGACTCGTCCGTGGATTTCTTGCTGGATTTCGGGTACTTCGACGAGGACGGCGACAGGTTTGGCTTTGCCGATCGGGTGCTCAAGAACGGTGGCATCCTTGTCGGCCCAATTGGCTCATCGAGCGTGCTAAGCTTGCCGCAGAACTACCACGTCATCTACATCCGTCAGTTTGCTGAGACTTATATTGGGATCAAGAAGCGAGTGCATGCCCGTGACAATGTCGACATGAAAATGAAGCTGCCATTTCCAGCTGTCCAGAACGAAGGATTGATTTCCGGTCAGCCAGCTGAGGCTGGCAATGGTGAACTCACTGTCATGGGAAGGAAGCTCTTACTGTCTGCAATCACTGTATCATGAGGAAGGTGCCGCATGCTAGATAAGCTGTTTCATCGTATTTGCATCGTGCGTGGCACTGAAATAATGAAACTGTAAGTAACCGGGAAGGCCTAACCAAGGTGCCGAGCACTGACAGCAAATTGACTGGGAGGAGATGATCTGTGCTTGTTAGCATCCGGTTTTCTTATTTCCCAGTGTTCTTCTCTCAAGTTGTCATTTTGTCAGTCATGTGAATGGTTTGATGGTGTGTAAAGTTAGATATACATTCTTGCTGTGTTTGATAATAAGATCATTTGTGACCAGGATTTCTGCAATCTTGGTTTTGTTTTACATTGCACCTTATCACCTGGAAATACATGAATATATAGAACATTCTGCTTCCATGGCAAATTTATTTCCACAATTCCACACATAATACACTTATTTTGCTTACAATGTACAGGCCAGCTAGCAAACATCACCCCTCAGCAGCACGCACTGGTTGACGACATAATGCATGGTCTTCAAACACAAAATGTGCAATAATATTGTACCGGGTTCCAGAACCATAGCCACCCAAAAAAAAAAAAAAAACTTGAATTGAAGTATACCAAAGAATGTTGATGGAGGGTAGGTCAAGTACCCTTGATTACAATAACAGGGCAGCGCACATGGTTGATGCAGTAGTTGCTTACACTTCCCAAGAACATCCTGTATAAACGAATAAACTCAGAGTGGCTTTTAGTTGATACAAAAAACTGGAAAAGCTCCCTTTCACTAAAAGAAGAAGAAAAATTTGAGGAAAATATTATCAAACAAACAAACAACCATTTTTCAAGTCTTTATGACTCAAAAATGAGAATGTATTAAGTGTGCATCACTGCATGGTTGTGATCATAAAAATGTTAGAGGCAGCCATAACTAGATCAAAAGAGTTTTCAGACAACTGACTACAGTAATGCAATGCTACAGTAATGATGCAATGCTGGTCATTGTTGCACTCTGAGTTAGTACCATTTCTTTTCCTACTTGTGAGGGTAAGCAGTAGCGGGTACTCTGACTGGTATTCTAACACTAACAGAGAGTTGCCCTGTCAGGCAAATTAGGGAATCAATTCATATCTGAAGAAGTTGTGATAACAATTTGAGTTACGCAGATCTTTCAAACTTTGAATAGGCTATGGAATCTGTGTGTCAATCTTCAACTGTTGCCTCGATGGTTAAGAGAAACAAATCTTCTAATTCATAATTTGAGTTCTGTTCATTTTGAAGCCAATTTCATTTTTTATTTAATGTTGTTGCTTCATCTGTCCACCTGAGCTAATACTGCCTTTTTCCAGGTTCGAATGGGTTAAAAGGTCCTCAATGGAATAAAATACTAGTAAGCTCCACTTCCAGGCAAATGAAAGAATTTGCCAATTAAAAAAAAAATGTTTGGTATATAATCTGGTCCCAGTTAGGCAGCAGAGCATCAAGATCGGTACCAATTTCTGCTCAGCATGTTTTTACCTCTGAAGCTGACCGATTGCACGGCACCCCATGACGAGCAGATCGGCCTTGCGGTTGGCCGTCACCTCGCAGATCTTCTCCTTGGGATCCCCCACCACCACCTCCGTTTTCACTTCCACCTTCAGTAGACAATCACAATCACCGAGTACCCAAAAAACAGGCGAGCGATTACTAGCACAGAGCCATCATGTAATTCGCCTTACATTCTTCTCGGAGCAAATCTTGTGTGCGTGATCCAAGATCGCCTGTGTGATCCGCCGCTGGTGCGCCTCGATGGCCTGCGTGAACGCCGGCACCTCCACCTCGCCTGTCCAATCAACGATCCAACCATCCACGAACACCGGTCAACCCCAGCTGCTCGACCAGAGGGCAAGGAGCTACTGCAACGAGCGAGCAAGCGAATCAGCTGGAGGAGAGGAGGCTGAGAATGCTTACTGGGGCCGCCGAAGGGGATGGGTCCCGGGTTGAGGCCGGCGGCGATGCTGGGCGGCGACTGGACGTGCAGGACGACGAGCTCGCCGTCGGCGCGGAGGCGGAGGTTGTCGAGAGCCCAGCGCAGCGCGTTCATGCTCTCCTCGCTGCCGTCCACCGACACCACCACGCTGGACAAATTCCCCGTCGCCATGGATGATCTCTCCTGATCGACCGCTCGCCGGTGTGGCCGCCCCCTCGCTTCTGTGATGGGTCAGGAGCCCACGAGTCGCGCACTCCGCAGAGCGATGACCTGGACTGGTTCTCCTCTGGTAGCTAGCATATGACTGAACTCGTCATTGTCCAGAGCTTGCAATCACAATACAGGTGGCACCCGTCTCTCTCTTGATGCACATGGTGTGCGGTGGCAGTTCACAGCCGTTCGATTGGAGGCTTGTTCTAGCAGATCGGGGCATTGACTACTGTGGCACTCTAGAAACCACAGTGCAACATGAAAATGACCGTACTGATGATGAATAAAACGTGACAATGACAGTAGTTTGCTGTAATTTTTTCTCACGGTTCAAGTACTCATCTCTGTTGAATCTTCTTTTTCTAAAAAAAAAATACTCCCTCCGTTCTTTATTTTGTGTCGTCGTTGATTTTGATAAATAATTTTAATCATCCATCTTAAAAATATGAGAAATATTAAATATTTTATTATGATTTGATTTATTCTAAAGATTTATGAATTCTAATTTTACATATTTGAAGTAATTTTTTGAATAATACGAACACTCAAAGTCAATGACAACAAATAAAAAAGAACATAGGAAATATCTCTGTTGAGTCTTGAACCAATCTAAATCTCTTGCGCGCACGGGTCAACCGATGCCACTATGTTATTAGCCAGAGAGAGATAATAAGCTCGTAAAAGCACCGTTTTAAAGGCAAAGCTGGAGAAGAGCCAACAGAAATGGTTGGGTACTGAGTCACTGTAAAGCTCGCAACAGCAGTCACGGGCTGCAAACCACATCGAGTGCCGCCGGTGCATATCTTTTCCGGCCCTTCCCTTTTCATGGCCTACGTCACTCTGGCGGGCTGGCCTAGCCGCTGGCTGCCCTCTTGCACCGCTGCACGAGCCCAGACGGTCTCCTCTTCGCCAAGTATGCCAAAACTACCATATCTGTGACCAACAGCCAGTGCCTGCCTGGCGGTCACTGATCACCAAACAACCTTGTTCGCCCGCCTGAATGAGGGCATGAATGTACTTATGTGCAGCGATTAAGTACAGAGAAGATGGTTACTGGAAAAAATGTTGTTATGTTCGTCTGCCAACGTGTCTTAGCTGGAATAACCAAGGGTTTTGATGGGATTGAAATAGCTATTGTACATCTTATTGTAGTAGCTGATGTTCTTAATTAGTAGTGTTGCTTGATGCTTGGACTGGTGGCAGTTCGCTGAAGCTGAATGCATATCTCTTTTCTTAGTTGTTTGTTATTTATTGTTCATGCGTCGAACCAATGGTTACAGAACTCTACTCACACACATCATCATATATCTATATTTTCTTTTTACATGATACATAGAAGTTATTCACCACAAAGGATACGACCAATAAAAAAACTCATTCATTTCTTCAGATCGAATCATCATCAAAGAAATCAGCAGACCACTCTAAAGTTTCAGGGCAGCTCTTAGCCACATTCTCCAATAAAAAGCCGTCATCGTTTGCCATGACCGCGTCCAGTGTAGGATGATTTTCAAGAAACTCGATGCAGAACTCATGGAGCATTTGGCAGCGATGTTGCATGGTCAGGTCCAACATTTTTGCGACCGTGTTCTCGTTGATGTCACTGTAAAATATCTCCGCACAAATCTGCTTAAGCTCCGGCAAGTCGAACCGGTCCGCTGCTGCGAGCAAATCCTCGCCCATCATCAACTCTTGTTTCTGGTTCATCTCCGGTAACGCATCCGTGTACACAAACTGCACCAAGGCCTGAAATACTGGAACAGAAATACCGTCGATTGATATGCATCTTCTTGTCTTGTCCCATCCGGAGAGCTCCGCCGCAAAGGCCTGCGATCGAGCCGCAAAGACGCACCTGTGCGCGCCGAACACCGCGCCGGCGACTAGGAACGCGATGTCGTTGGGCGCCAAGGTGTCATGCAGGCCACAGAACGGCGTCTCCCGCTCTACGGAGACATCGCACCTGATGGTGATGCAGCCTTTCACAAGATGTTCCGACGCCTCCAGATACTCCTTGATGAACTGGTGGCAACCGTACCAATCACCGCGTACAGGGTACTCCTGAACATCTGTTGATATAGAGTGATCTGGGACCGGTTCCCCCTTCCGATCCAGCAAACTGAACGTGACGCACGCTTTCACAGGCGTGGCTACTCTGTTGCGGAGAGCAATGAAGACTGATATGTGATCCGTGTTGCATAGGCTGGCTCCGTTGGGGTAGTAGCGGAGGCGCCAGAAGTAATCGCCGGCCTTGAAGGAAGGTGACTCGATGAAGCTTTCATTGGGGAATTGCTCCTTTTTGTCCCAATAAGAATCGATGATGAAATGATAGCTAGTGGTCATCTTGTCCTCCTCAGACCAGATGGTCTGCATGGTGGCGGCGGCGGCTAGGTTTTGAGCCCTTCCTCCGCTAGAACCAGATGCAAATCAGGCCTTTGCGACTTTGCGGGCAGGAAGGATGTGGTGGAGCAATGCAGGAGAAACGCCTTTGCCGAGGATCGACGGTTCGACGGTGCAACAGATCCTTTTTAGGGCTAGTTTGGCTGCGCATGGGCCGCGAGAGGTTGAGTTGTTTTGGCCCGCTAACCACGCCGTCGTGTGGAATGCGGCCCATGCCAGGGCGAGCTGTTCCCTCGGTCTAAAAGGGCATTTGGCTGAGTGGGTATACGGCCCACCTCCACCAGATCCACTCCCATCCACGGCGGACACGAGGTCCTCCTATTGACACGGAGAACTCTCTCGCTCTCGCTCGAACGACCCAACGACGGCGGCTCATAGGTGCTCTTCCCCTCCTCTCCCCCTTCCTTCCCCTCCTCTCTTCTTGCTCTTACATCTCCCCCTCCTCTCCTGATGATAATCTTGCTGTTCAGTCTAAAAGATGCATTTTGATTGAACTATATTAGCTGGCAAAACACAAAGATTCATTCTGTTTCACTTTGATTCACGTAGATGCATTTTGGAAGGTAGCAGTGCTTGCATATATCAAGCTTGTTCTTAACTAATCATGTAGTAATAGCTCGAAAAAAAAAATCATGTAGTTCATCATGTGTCCTGCTATAAGTTTATGAAATGAGATCCAGTGGTAGTTCTTGCTGTCTATCTTGGCACAATTTGGTGTAATGTCTATATGTTTTATGGTCTGATTATAGTTTTATAATTCTATCAAGTATCACTGACTTTTTCAACAACATGCTTATTGCTTAATTATGTATATGTATTTGGTTAGACAGAAGCGGTGTAGCGAGACCAATATCATTGGTTTCTTTGTTTTCAGGATTTCTTGTTGCGTTGGAATATTTCTAAGATGCCAAATAACTACAACTGCAAATGCTTAGACATTAGCATTCTGAATAGTAATTTTAGTGATTTTTTTTCTTCTATTCTGATGTATAGTTTTCCTCATGTTCCCTCTCTCCCTCCTGTTGTCAACATACTATACAGAAACTCTCTTATTTGCTTTATCTCCTTACTGTCTAATGTTGTATCCATGGGGCCATTCTTATATAGGGTGCTACATTATCAGTCATGTAATAGTATTTGTATTATAAGCTTCCTGCTGCCTGGTTCCTTACTGCAGATTTTCTATGATAAGCTTCTTAGAAATGTATTTGTATTATAAACGTTTTGGACACTTTTCTTAGAAATGAAGATTGTTCTTTTGGAACTATTCAGTAATATGTATACTAGAAATTATGTGCATCTCCTTCTCCATTAAATATTATTTGATACATTCTGTTTTATATTCCATCTTGCTTTTTATTATTGTTGACTGAGGTTCTTTTCTCAACTAGAAGATAGTTAATGGATCTGGTAACTAGAAAAAGGAATGAAGAGGATGATGAGGACATTATGATGTTCTTGTTACCAGCACTATATCTTATAACTAGTAAAGGAGGGAGGGAGAAAAGAGCTAGGCATACCTCCGCACAGTCCGGTGAGGAAAAACTGAGAGAGATTCTAGGAGGACATGAGAAGAACTCTCTTGTTGCGTTTCGTATGAAGCCTACTGTATTTACAGCAATAGCGACATACCTCCACACAAATCATCTTCTGCGTGATTCCAATGGTGTTAAGGTGGAGGAGAAACTTGCATTTTTCCTTTCATGTTGTCCTATAATGCTAGCTATGAGGACCTACAACATGAGTTCAAGCATAGTGGAGAAACGACCGGCATATTGCAGCAGTTTTCAAGGTCATCCCTTCTCTAGCATATAGTTTTGTGAAGCCTAGTTGGTGGGAACGGGGATCCCGATCTTCCTACAGGTTCTGATAACTACGACTTGGGCGAGGTCGCGACACAAATCGATCCGGCTTCCGAACGGCACGTTCCGAACCCCGCAATCGCAGCACCACGTCCTCTATGGTTATCACTCGCGATGAACACGAGTGACCTCGCCGAGAAGGCTATCCCTGCCTGCGAATCGAAAACACAAGCAAGAACGAGAGAGAAAACAACCAAATTGCAAATCTGAATTGAATCTCACGAAGTTGGGGTCTCACAAACCGTTGTACGGCGACTCTGTTCTTGACAGAAATTATCTAAGCAAAACCCGAACCCTAAACATGGGGTGGCGGCTGTAAATAAAGGCAGAGGGACGTCGACATCCCTACTGGACGCGCCCCTATTGGGCTCAACACGATACAAAGCCGATCCGGCCCAAAAACGGTGTCGCAGCACCCTGACAGATTCTGGACTGTCCATTGTTTCGACTATTCCTGTTGACTCCGAAGGAATTTGGACATGGGACCGGTCCCATTGGAAAGGTGGTCTCGTCCTCTTTCCATCCATATGTAGTTCGTCAAAAACGGAGGTCGTATGCGACCTGGGCGTCCGTTTTAATGCAGGCTGCTCCTGGACTCCGAGTTGGACTCGACGTCGACGTGGGTTGGGCCTCTGACTTGGTTTGCACGTCCTTGGCCGACTCCTAGCTGTTCTCCAGGCCCTCCTCTGTCCTCTCCATGGTTCCTAATCACAATATAATCATTAGGTAGCAATCTATTCTCTATAGTAGCATATAAACTCGTAATTAAGAACAAGCTCACCTGTTGATTCAATTGTCGTGCACGAGCTCTAGTAATTGGACCTTCAATATCAGTAGCGGAAGAATGATTGTGTGTATCCATGGGTGCGATGTCCTCATCATCCTCCCCCTCTTGAAGCGGAGTTGTCCCCAACTCAAGCTCATCTTCTTCTCCCAAGTATGGCCGTAAATCTGAAATGTTAAAGGAGGGACTAACCCCGAACTCGGGAGGCAACTCAAGCACATATGCATTATCATTTATCTTCTCTAAAATCTTAAAAGGACCAGCAGCTCGTTGCATCAATTTAGACTTTCTCAATTCAGGAAATCTATCTTTTCTCAAATGCAACCAAACAAAATCGCCTGGTTCAAGTTTTAGTTCTTTTCTACCTTTGCTACCAGCAATCCTATATTTTTCATTCATTTTTTCAATGTTTTCTTTAGTTTGAGCATGTAACTTTAGAATAAAATCAGCACGCTCCTTAGCATCATTATTAACTCTCTCACTAGTAGGCAAAGGCAAAATATCAATTGGAGCACGAGGGTTGAAACCATACACTACCTGGAAGGGACTTACCTTGGTAGTAGAGTGTTCCGCTCGATTGTAGGCGAACTCAACATGCGGCAAACACTCCTCCCACATCTTCAAATTGTTCTTCAAAACAGCTCTCAACATTGTGGACAAGGTACGATTCACCACCTCCGTTTGGCCATCTGTTTGTGGGTGACAAGTTGTAGAAAATAGGAGTTTGGTACCCAACTTGTTCCACAAAGTGCGCCAAAAGTGACTCAAGAACTTCGCATCACGATCTGAAACAATAGTAGAAGGCATACCATGCAAACGAACTATCTCTTTGAAAAAGAGGTCAGCAATATGAGAAGCATCATCGGTTTTATGACATGGTATAAAGTGTGCCATCTTAGAAAAGCGATCCACAACAACAAAAACGCTATCCCTCCCCCTCTTAGTCCTAGGCAGTCCTAAAACAAAGTCCATAGAAATATCTGCCCAAGGAATCGAAGGAACAGGAAGAGGCATGTATAAACCATGTGGATTCAAACGAGACTTAGCTTTTTGACATGTCGTGCAGCGAGCCACAAAGCGCTCGACGTCTCGTCTCAATTTTGGCCAAAAGAAATGCGTGGCCAAAACATCCTCCGTCTTCTTCGCTCCAAAGTGTCCCATCAAACCGCCTCCATGCGCCTCCTGCAACAACAAAAGACGAATGGCTCCAACTGGAATGCATAGGCGGTTAGCTCTAAACAAAAACCCATCTTTCAACACATATTTATTCCATGCACGGCCCTCACGACAATGCAACAAAACATCTTTAAAATCAGCATCTAAAGCATATTGTTCTTTAATGGATTCGAGGCCAAAAATGCGACAATCAAGTTGGGACAGCAAGGTGTAGCGCCTAGACAAAGCATCAGCAATAACATTATCCTTCCCCTTTTTGTGTTTGATGACATAAGAGAAAGATTCAATAAATTCAACCCACTTAGCATGTCTACGATTCAAATTTGTTTGACTACGAAGATGCTTAAGTGACTCATGATCAGAATGAATGACAAATTCTTTAGGCCATAAATAATGTTGCCACGATTCTAAAGAACGAAAAAGAGCATACAATTCTTTATCATACGTGGAGTAATTAAGAGCAGGGCCATTTAATTTCTCACTAAAGTAGGCAACAGGTTTACCTTCTTGCATCAAAACACCACCAATTCCAATTCCACTAGCATCACATTCGAGCTCAAAAGTCTTACCAAAATCTGGAAGTTGGAGCAACGGTGCGTGTGTAAGCTTGTCCTTCAAAAGTGTGAAGGACTCCTCTTGTGTTGGCCCCCAATGGAAAGCAACGGCCTTCTTTGTCAACTCGATCAACGGTGCAGCAATAGTACTGAATTCCTTGACAAAACGGCGATAAAATCCCGCTAAGCCAAGAAAACTCCGCACTTGTGTCACCGTTGTGGGTGTAGGCCAGCTCTGAATCGCCTCCACCTTAGCCTTATCAACTTCAATGCCCTGTGGAGTCACAACATAGCCAAGAAAAGATACTCGATCTGTGCAAAAGGTGCACTTGTCGAGGTTACCAAACAAACGTGCATCACGTAATGCAATAAAAACAGCACGCAAATGATCCATATGCTCAGCCATAGACTTGCTATAAATCAAGATATCATCAAAGTAAACCACCACAAATTTACCAATGAATGGACGTAAAACTTCGTTCATCAATCTCATGAAAGTACTAGGTGCATTAGTTAAACCAAAAGGCATGACTAACCACTCATACAAACCGAACTTAGTTTTAAAAGCAGTTTTCCATTCATCACCAAGTTTCATTCTAATTTGGTGGTAACCACTACGCAAGTCAATTTTTGTGAAAATTATAGCACCACACAACTCATCAAGCATGTCGTCTAGCCTAGGAATAGGGTGACGATACCGAATAGTAATATTGTTGATGGCTCTACAATCTACACACATGCGCCATGAACCATCTTTCTTAGGAACCAAAAGCACAGGAACAGCACAAGGACTAAGGCTCTCACGTACGTACCCGCGGTCCAAAAGGTCTTGGACTTGGCGCTGAATTTCCTTAGTCTCCTCGGGGTTGGTTCTGTACGCCGCACGGTTGGGCAAGCTTGCACCAGGAATCAGGTCAATCTGGTGCTCAATCCCTCGAATGGGTGGAAGGCCTGGAGGTAGCTCAGCAGGGAAAACATCTCGAAACTCCTGCAAAAGGTTAGTAACCGCAGGTGGCAATGTGCAAGGCAAATCATCCATTGAAAACAAAGCATCCTTACACAACAAAGCATAGCATATAGTAGTACCATCATAAATTTCAGCAAGGTCAGATTTTGTAGCAAGCATGACAGGAGCTTTTAAAGTTATTTCTTGCTGAATTTCAGATTTAACATGAGGTGGTTGTTTAGCCGTAGCAGCCCTCTCCCTATCAGATTCAATAATTTCAGTAGGCGTCATAGGTAACAAAGTAATTTTCTTTCCTTTGTGCATAAAAGTATACTTGTTACTACGACCATGGTGCAAAGCATCATTATCATGTTCCCAAGGACGACCCAATAAAAGAGAGCATGCTTGCATAGGAACAACATCACAATCCACAGAATCACTATAAGTACCAAGGGAGAAAGGGACTCGACAAGACTGTGTTACCTTAGCTTTCCCCGAATCATTCAACCATTGAATATGGTATGGATGTGGATGTGGACGAGTGGTCAAGCCTAGCTTCTTGACCAAATCTGAACTCACCAAGTTGTTGCAGCTGCCCCCGTCAATGATCACACGTGCTCGCCTATTCTTGATCACGAACTCAATCTGAAACAAGTTATGGCGTTGAATCTGATCAGGTTCACTCACCTGCGCATTGAGGACGCGCTGAACAACGATGGAGTGGTACACGGAGGCGTCGTGGTTGGCAAGGACAACGCTGTCGTCCGGAGATGGAGCGTCATCCTCCTCATTGTCTTCAACGTCGGATGTGCTCACATAGCCTCCATCATCAGTGGCGATGTACGCTCGTTTGCTTGGGCAGTCGCGCTGCATATGCCCAAGTCCAAGGCATCGATGGCACTGAATCTCAGTCGTGCGGCCCGTGGATGTAGTGGAAGCAGAACTCTTCACTGGACCCTGCACGGAAGATTTAGAAGAATCTGCAGGGCGTGTCGAAGGAGGTAGTGCCGCAGTGGAGGATCGCTTGCTTGCTGGTGGAGGAGGTACACGATAGCTTGAAGAAGTACGTGGCGCTCCCGTATTTGTCGTCGTACTGTGTTGCATGGGACGGCCACTTCGTGCCCTTGTCGGTTCCTGTCGTCCCTGCAATTCTTTTTCTGCAAGCATAGCAACATGGAACAACTCGTTGACAGTGTTAAAGCGTTTATAATCAACAATATCCTGAATATCACGCCTCAACCCCCCATAGAAACGAGCCACTTTATCCTCCATGTCCTCAACTACCCCACAACGCATCATGCCTTTTTGCAACTCAGCATAGTAATCCTGTACCGAATTGCTACCTTGATCTAAGCGCTGCAATTTGAGACGCATGTCTCGCTGAAAAGAAGGAGGAACAAAACGATCGCGCATAGCTGTTTTCAATTCATCCCAAGTGTCAGGTAGTTGTCCTACAGCAGCTAGACCAGTCCACCAAATAATAGCAAAGTCCTTAAACTCACTAGTAGCTTGTCGAACTCTATGTTGCTCAGGAACAAGGTGGGAACTAAATTTTTGCTCGACCGTCATCTCCCAATCAAGGTATGTTTCAGCATCATATAAACCAGCAAAGGAAGGTATGGAAAATTTTACCTTAGCAAACGGATCATCATGAGGACGATGCTGGTCGTAGTTGTTGTTGTTGTGTCCTCCCATACCTCGACGATTATGGCGAAGACGCCGTCGAAGTCGTGCATCCCGAGTTGCACGCTCATCAATGTTGCCATCGGCATCAAAGACAACGTCGTCATCGTCGTCGTTGTTGTTGCCGGCAGGTGCACGCCCCTCCAAGGCACCTAGTCGTGTAGAAATCGCAGCCAACTGAGTGGTGAGGTCCTGCAGAGCTGGGGCGATGTTCAGCTGCGTGATGTTCGTCCTCACAGCCTCGGCGATCTTCTCATCGATCTTCTCAAGCGCCTTGTTCATTGCCTCCTGCATTTGACCTTGACTGACGCACTCATTAAAGTCTGCGGGACTCTTAGGCTCTTTAGAACCGGACGAATGTTGGGAACCTGCCATGATGAGAGAAACAAAAAAAACAAAGAAGGAAACAGTAAAGGTTATCCCTATCAACTACTAGGTTATGTTAAGGTGGGGGCACTCCTTGACAGCAAAAGGAAGTTTCAAACCAAGTTCTTACAAGTGTCGAACACAAGGCAAAGATACCTGGAAGAAGTGATCCGGCGATTACGAGGGTCAAGAAGCAGTGCCTGTTCAGAAGATTATGTGGAGCTTGGAAGGCAATATGATTTGTCAGTGGAACATAAATCAAAAACAGATAGTAATACTGAATAAGTGTCCAAAGTATTGGTCCTAGTTGCCGGTCAGAGGTGTCCTATACAGTTATGGTACGTGGACAAAGATATGATGTAGGAAAACAGCAACAAAGATCAATAGTCAAAGGACAGAAGCACAAAGGAGCACTGAACAATCTTATCTTTTTTTGAATTGTTTACCACTGAACAAGAAGCACAAAGGATAGAAGCACACAAAATTTCACCTGAAACAGAGGTGTAGTGTGGTCTAGGGAAATTCAGGAACGTTCTTGAAAAACCCTCAAACAACTTAAACGATTTTTTTCTTTTTCTTCCTGATTTTTTTTAATTTTTTTGACAACGCCAAACCGACTTCGTCGGTTTGGGATGTGGTCCAAAACTTGTCACGAATCTACTGTAAAAATTTCAGCTCAAACAGAGTACCGAGCGAAAAGTTATGCCCGTTTTACTGAAGGTATCTCAAGTCAGGGTTTGCACAAGGCACACTTCGGCAGATAGGTCGGTGGTGGTGAGGGCATACCCTATCCTCCCAACACCGATCACGGAAAGACACAGGGTCACAAACTTCCCTGGTATGCAGCAAGGGATGATGATGCTGGGTGATCGACTATGATGCGGAAGATTAAACAGAGCACGCAACGAGGATGAAATCAAGGGTGGGACGGGTGGGATTTTTTTTGACTATTTTTTTTTTTTTTCAACAAGGATGGCGGAAGCAAGACAAACCGAAATAAAACACGATCTAAACCAGCAACAAAACACGACTAAGGACACGAATTCAACACTACGGACTCTGAATTGAAATATGCAAAGGCTAAACACGGTCTTGGACAGGATGTAATCTACAACTATAATTTTTTTTTGGCTTTTTATGGACTCTAGGATGATCGACAAAACAAATCTAGTAAAAACAAAGGCGAACCTGAGGGAACACCTGAAGCTCTGATTACCACTTGGTGGGAACGGGGATCCCGATCTTCCTACAGGTTCTGATAACTACGACTTGGGCGAGGTCGCGACACAAATCGATCCGGCTTCCGAACGGCACGTTCCGAACCCCGCAATCGCAGCACCACGTCCTCTATGGTTATCACTCGCGATGAACACGAGTGACCTCGCCGAGAAGGCTATCCCTGCCTGCGAATCGAAAACACAAGCAAGAACGAGAGAGAAAACAACCAAATTGCAAATCTGAATTGAATCTCACGAAGTTGGGGTCTCACAAACCGTTGTACGGCGACTCTGTTCTTGACAGAAATTATCTAAGCAAAACCCGAACCCTAAACATGGGGTGGCGGCTGTAAATAAAGGCAGAGGGACGTCGA
Organism: Oropetium thomaeum; assembly: GCA_001182835.1. Taxonomy (NCBI): domain Eukaryota; kingdom Viridiplantae; phylum Streptophyta; class Magnoliopsida; order Poales; family Poaceae; genus Oropetium; species Oropetium thomaeum. The sequence continues at coordinate 1,143,060 of LFJQ01000012.1, forward strand.
CATCCCTACTGGACGCGCCCCTATTGGGCTCAACACGATACAAAGCCGATCCGGCCCAAAAACGGTGTCGCAGCACCCTGACAGATTCTGGACTGTCCATTGTTTCGACTATTCCTGTTGACTCCGAAGGAATTTGGACATGGGACCGGTCCCATTGGAAAGGTGGTCTCGTCCTCTTTCCATCCATATGTAGTTCGTCAAAAACGGAGGTCGTATGCGACCTGGGCGTCCGTTTTAATGCAGGCTGCTCCTGGACTCCGAGTTGGACTCGACGTCGACGTGGGTTGGGCCTCTGACTTGGTTTGCACGTCCTTGGCCGACTCCTAGCTGTTCTCCAGGCCCTCCTCTGTCCTCTCCATGGTTCCTAATCACAATATAATCATTAGGTAGCAATCTATTCTCTATAGTAGCATATAAACTCGTAATTAAGAACAAGCTCACCTGTTGATTCAATTGTCGTGCACGAGCTCTAGTAATTGGACCTTCAATATCAGTAGCGGAAGAATGATTGTGTGTATCCATGGGTGCGATGTCCTCATCACTAGTGTCGAAGTTCGTTACTGTCAACTAGTGAATTTATTGTGGGGGGTGCGTTTTGAGACCTCAATGGTTCACAAGAGGACACAAGGGTTATACTGGTTCAGGCAACGATGCCCTACGTCTAATTTCTGAGCTGCTCGTGTTACTCGCGACAAAGCTTGTAATGGGGGTTACAAGAGGACGAAAAAGGGAGAGTGTTCCCCGTCTCTAAGTGTGTTCGTGCGTGTGTTTTCTTAGGCTAGAGTGAGCTAGTGAGCGTTGTAAACGCGAATGCTTGTCCCCTGTCTTTCGGCTTCCTCCTCCTTTTATACTGCGAAGGGCGAGGTCCGATTCCGCGGGGTCGATCGTGGCCGTACGCCCAGGTTGGACCGTTCCACGACGGATGACGTCTTCGGTGTGGCGGTGTTGTCCTGCTTGACGGAGTAACCTGTGTTGTCAATCGGCGGTGTCCTGTTCGTATGGGAAAAAGCCGCTGTAGGGGTTGGCGCGGTGACGCCGTAGTCGTGGCCATCGCTCGGGACGTCCCGTCGTGAAGGAGCGATGAGTCTCTGACAGGGGCTGTAGCAGCACCGCCCATCCCATGGACGGTGTACGTCGTGTGCATTTAACGCCCACTTGCCTGGGCGATGGACGGCTCCACCGGTCAGCGGGCGTGGGTGTGTCAGGCATTTATTTCCCAACCGTCATCGTCCAACCTACTCGTAGCGTAGTGGGCAATTCGCTCGACCCTGAGGTCGGGCGAGGCGGAGGCGCGTTCGCTCGACCCCTACGGGGACGGGGTCGAGCGCGTCGCCCGCGCGTGGAGGATCCGACCCCTCCGCAAAGAGGTCGGTCGAGGCGGAGACCGCCTGTTGGATTGGTCTGTTGATGCGGAGGTTGGTTAAGGTGGGGATCATTTATGCCTTGATCACGTTATTAAGAGGGTCATTAAGATTAACCACCTCTGGTATTGGCCCTCAACAGTAGCCCCCGAGTGAGGCCTGATCTCCTTGTGAAAGGGAGTCTGGGGTCACTCACATCGGGAGTGGTAAACTCGTGACAGTAGACTGTCGTTGGACCTTGTCGAGTTTACGTGTTCTACGATCCCGTAATAGATCTCTTTTCGCGATTCCGTTCCCGAGACTCCCGCTCGTTGCGGTGGTCCGATCGTGGACACGGTTCGACTTGTATCGTTCCTCCAGCACGTCAGTTCGCCAGACGAGGAGGTTGATCCGGGTCACGCTTTACCACGAAGGCCGAAGCGTGACGCTCGTCGAGTTACAAATGGGAGAGTCCGAGTGAAGCCCGGGCTCCCTTCGGGGGGAGCTCCGATGGACCAGCTGGTGGTCGACCTCAATATTCCTGGTTGCGGTCCCAATCTGGTACCCGGATGCCGTTCGCTAGGCTCCGAGGGCTCGCTGACTTTCTACGGTGAAATACTCATGGGTCGGCGAGAACCGAGACTCGAACGTGGACCGAGATGCCCTCGACGCTCGTGCGCCAGGGTATTGGCCGCTGGCGGGCCCATCTCTATCCACCCCTCGCTCTGTTTTCGCCCTGAGCGGCTGTCAAACCCGTTCGTTGGGCCAGCCTTCGAACTCATTGGGCCGTCGGGACATATTTCAGCCCAAGCCCCCGCCTGCCAAAATTTATTTTATGGCAGCGGTGCAGCAGAGCCGCCTGCCGCGACGGGACGTGCGGCAGGGATTTTAGTCTTCGGGGGTCATGAGTACACGCGCGCGTGCGCTCAACCCCGCCGAGCGGGCGGCCACGTGGGTCCCACCTGCAGCGACTGGCGATAGGCGCCACGCGGGCGGGAGTAAATACTGCTCTGCGCGAGACGGTGGCGTGGGCCCTGCTTGCAGTGACGGAAGGAAAACGCCAAGTGGGCGGGAAGCTTCCCACGCTGCGCGAGGCGGTTAAGCGGGCCCGTTGGCAGCGAGCGGGGTGAGAGAAAGTCGAGAGGATGGAGTCGCGTCCGCGCGGAGTGAGTTGGCTAGGCGGGCCTCGCCCGTAGTGGTTTGGGATGACGCCAAGAGGGCGAGATATTTCCCGCGCCATGCGAGACGGTTATGTGGGCCCGCTTGCAGCGATCGGGGTGAGAGGAATTCGAGAAGGTGGAGCGGTGTCCGCGCCGGGCGAGATGGCCAGGTGGGCCCTGCTCCCAGCGAGAGGAAGGCGTCAGGCGGGTGAGGGGTATAAATACGCACCTCGCATGCCCGTTCGTCGCCATTCGTTACTCGCGTCCTTTTGCCTCCCGCGCCATCTCGCACTTTTGTCCTTCGCTCTCCACTCTTCCGCGCTCGCGCGTTTCCCTTCTTGTTTCTTTTCGTTCCTCCCGCGTTCCTTGCTCGTCTTCCATGGCCGTCTGGTGGAAATCCGACATCCGGGGGGCGCGCCTTGAGGGCCTGGAAAAACGTGGCCTTCTCGTTGCCCGGACGGAGGCGAGGGAGTGGCTGCTCCCGGGTAGCGAGGAGGTGCCCGCGCCGGCGGATGGGTATGTGGTGTCTTTCGCCCATTTCCACGAGCGTGGGCTGGGAGTCCCCGCGCATTCCTTCTTGCGGGGCTCCTCCACTACAACGGCCTCGAGCTCCAGCATCTTAACCCCAACGGGATTTTGCACATCGCCACATTCGTGGCGTTATATGAAGGTTATTTGGGGATCGCCCGCCATTCGACCTGTGGCGGTACTTCTTCTCCGTCTCGCTCCAGACGAAGGAAGGGCCCCAACTCCCCATCGGCTGCGCCAGCATCCACCTCCGCGGGGAGCGCGCTGGCTCCTACATCCCCCTGCAGCTGCGAAGCTCTCACAAGGGCTGGCATGGACACTGGTTCTACCTCAAGAACGACACTGCCGGGCCCCTGCCGGAGTTCACCGGACGCACGTTCGACACCGCGCCCGAGGTGTGGAAATGAGGGCCGCCGGCCAAGGAGCGAAAGGGGGTGGACGACGTCCTCGACGCCGTGTGGCAGCTGCGGTCCCGGGGGTGCGCGGCACCGGAGTCATTGCCGCGTTCCATGTCCGGCGGGTACTGCCGCTGATGGCGCGGCGATGCCGGCTCTGGGAAATGGGTCCCGGCTCGGATCTCTCTGGTTCGACGATGTCGGCCGAGCCCATTTCGGAGTTGGAGCTGAAGCAGCGGCTCCGGGAGTCACTCGCCGCCGAGGACCTCGAGGACTCAGTGGACGACCACCCCCCAATGCGCCCCGCTGAAAGGAGCGCCCTCTTGGTAAGTGGGATCCCCGTCTCGTCGTACTTCTAGTTTCTTTCTTCTTTTTCGGGCCTGACTTTTCTCCTCTTGTTGACAACAGAACAAGGAGCTCGTGGTCCGGCCCTCTCGCCCCCCTCTGCCTGAAGATGCGGCCGTCCGGGTGGCCAACCGCTTAGCCGCCGAGGAGCACAAGCTGAAAAAGGATGCCCGGAAGGCTAAGCGTGCATTGAACATTCGGGCCAAGCTGGTCCGGGATCGGCGCCGGCGGGGGTCGAGCGACGACGACGACGACGACGATGACGAGGAGGATGAGGAGGAGGAAGAGGAGGAGGAGGAAGTCGTGGAGATTCCTCGTCCCCCCTCGAGGCAGGAGTTTGTGCACTCGCACCCACGGGGTCAGAGGCCGGAGCCTCGGGGGTCGGAGACTCGGAGGTCAGGGGCGGCGTCTGCCTCAACCCCTACGATCCCCGCCGCACGGCCGGCTCCCGAGGAGAGGACGCCGGCGCCGAAGGAAGCTCGTGCCCGCCCCGAGCCGGTGGGGTCGGGTCCATCGGCCTCTGGGCCGGCATCGGGCGGGGCGACAGGCCCAAGGGCCAGGGAAAAGCGGCCGGCAGAGGAGCAAGGAGGGTCGACCCCAAAGCATTGCCGCTCTTCGTCCCGAGGGTAAGTGCATCGCGCGAACCTTGTTCTCCTTCTGCTTGTACTTAGCATCCTTTTTTCTGCAGGTCCGGAGCGCAGGCGGTGTCACTCCAGGCGGCGCCGAGGAAAGCTCTGGTGAGACGGTGGCCCGAAGGCATCCCTAAGGGCGCCATGGGCGGAGCTTCGGAGCCCCCGCGCCCGCCAGCGCCGGCGGCGCAAGGACCGGGGGTGTAGCACTCCGTTCCGTCATCGGGTAAAAAGAGGGAAATTAAATCAAGTTAAGCAAAATAGCAAAAGAAAATGTAAAGATTAAATAATATATAGCAAACAAAAGATTTGGGTAAATTGCTAAAAGGAATTTGAATTATCTCGTTAAGTCCAAGAAACCCTTTAAATGCTTGCTAGGAAACCCTCTCAAATAAAAAGCTAGTCAAAAATGAAGTCTATTAGTTTAAAACTTTAAACTTTCTATTCAAACTTTACTCAAAATCTATTAGAATCTAGTGTTTCGGACTTGTACTGAATTCATTTGAAAGTTGGGGGGCTAGTCTGCAAGTTTCCTGGCCACCCCGGCCCACTGGCCAGCGGCCCAGCCCAGCCTCCCCCGTCTCTCTCTCTCTGTTTCCCTTCCTTCCCGCGCGCGCGCTCCCTCCCACGCCCGACCGCGGCAGAGCTTTTGCGCCACCTGCCGCGCGCGAGCTGCGCAGCGCGCATGCGTGGCGATCGCGCGAGCCAGCCTCCGACGCGCACAAGCAACTCTCCCTCGGCCGCTCCGTTCTTTTTCCCCGACCCCGTCTCTCTCTCGGCCTCTCTGTTTCTCCGCCATATCCGAAGCACCGCCGTCGCTGCGCTCTGCCGCCGTTCACCGTGCACAGCCAGCCATTCCTCGTTTCCTTCTACAAATCAACGCGCCCGACTCCACTCCACACTACCGAACACGGTCGCTCCCCAATTCCACCGATACTCGTCGGATTTTGAGAAGCGCTGCCGCCGGTAATCGCCACCGAAGAGCCGCCACCGGTGAGAACCCCCTAGCGCCCAATTTCGATCAAGTTTTCTTTGCCATTCGTGATTCTCATCGCTCAGAGAAGCTCACTCAACCGCCCTTTCTCCAAGGAAGAGCTTCTGTCATCGGAATCGTGAAGCGCCGCCGTCGGAACTCGCCGCCAGGGAACCCGCTCCGGTGAGAACCATCTAGCGCCCCACAATTGAGCCAACTTTCTTGCCAAATAAGGTCCTCGGAGCATGGTGGAGCTCTCACCGTCATCCGTTTTCCAGGACAAGGCTTCCACCGCCGGATTGATCGCCGCCGCCGCCATTCCTCCTCGGCCGAAGGTGGTCGTCCGGTGAACTCCTAGTTCCGGTGAGAATCAACCCGATTCCTTCTAGTCCTAGCTTCACCGTGCCGTGGCGAGTCTCTCAGGCATGGTGTCGCCGCCGGACTCTCATCGGAGCGCCGCCGCGCCATTGCCGGACCTGGCCGAGCACCGCCTCCCGTCGCCGCCGCAATGCCGTGACCGCCGGTAGCCGTGAGCCAGTGAAAGGAGTTCCCCGCGTCGAGCTCTTGCCGCCGGTGTGCTCGCCGCCGACCGCCGTCGCCGGTAGCTCCGGCGCACGCCGCCGGTCGGGCTAGGGCAGAGCCCTGGCTAGGGTTTCGGCCCTTGTTCTTTTACTATTGTACAAAAATTCCATTAATTCGGCTGAAAACTTCAATAAAGCATAGAAAATTATTCCTAGCTCCAAAAATTTCCAATCCAAATGTTTTGGGACCAGGGAAAATTGTAGTTTTTAATAAAAATATAAAACTTCATTACATAAAATTATTAATTTTGGGGAATTATTTAATTAACCATAAAAGGTCCAAAACCCTAATTAATCATTTGCAACTATTAAAAATTTGGGAAAATTTTGTATACCCTAGCTCAACCCTGGCCACTCATTTGTATTGCGATAACATAGGTTAGAGTTGATTTTGGGTACCCTTTAGGTCAACACTTGGTTAGGTAAAAATCAAAGCGACTCGGCAAAACCCTAATTACTATTGCTCTACCTTGTTAGCGACTTGCTCGATCAGCAGGAAGTGGTTAACTGTTATTGACACCTTTGCAATTGCATCATGTAGACGCCGACGTGAACGAAGTAGTTGTCGAGGCGGACCCCGCCTTTTCTGAAGACACCACCGTCGCCGACCCAGAAGACTACCCACAAGGCAAGCCCCGGTGCACTACTGTTTTAAAATTTTCTTTTTGCAATAGTATATGTGATGTCATGTGATGTGCATTTAGGTCAATAGGAGTTGAATGAAACCCTAGATGCATATGTTTCCAGTAGTACCCAGTCTGGAATATTGGTACAGGTAGCTCGATGTAGCCGCTATGCTTAGAATTACTTTTCGGTAGAAGTCGAGCAGATTGGACCCTGCTCGCGATATGATAGGAATTGGCTGAAGCCCCACCTTACTACAGATTTGTGTCATTAGTCCAAGTTTAATGGGAAGAAATCGGGGTCAGGCAGAGAAAGTTAGGAAAGCAACAGACCGGGGTTCTGTGTGCTGTAGCTCTGTCTGATCCGTGGGGCACAGTTGATTGAGTATTGAACGTACTGTTCACATGCTGGAACTATGGGAACCAGTAAACCTAGGTAGCCTAGAGACGGCAAAGCTGAACCTACCTTACGGTGTCTGATTGACGGCGGTCTGGGGTGGACAGTGTGTGAACTCCACAGGCACCGTCCGGGACGGTGACCTGGTGGGACGCGGCACTGTTAAGGTAGCGTAAGAGGGAATTAGCTTTACCAGATCTGGTGCGAACGGTTGCCACGTGCGGTCCGGGACGCGCACGTGTCGTGTGACCAGGTTAACCCTGCAGGTGTAAATCGTTTCGAACCGCTGACACTCTCAGTCTAGAGTCTACTCAAACTCTCTGTCACATACGTTAATAAGTGAACCGAGGAAAAAGATGATTTGGTTGTGATGTTTATACTAATCATTGCTTGTCAACATGATTGATTAGTTACAGTGCCTACTAAAGTTATTTTTCTCGAACTTAATTTAGGCTAAAACTTGAAAATAGGAACTACTTAGTAAAGCGAGTCCTTTTGCAATTATCCTACCCCAGCGTCAGCCGTGCATGTCTAGGTGTCAGCTGTAGACAGCCTGTTGACGGGTTAGTCTTGCTGAGCTTCTTAGAAGCTCACGCTTTGCGACTCGTGGCTTTCAGGAGGGTTCGATGCGACCGGTGGTGGAGGTGGCCAGTTCTGGGAGGAGTCGTCGCCGGGGTGGGGTAGCTTTCAGTGGGAGCCGCTCGAGTAGCCGCTGTTGTGTGTTGCTAGTAGCAGGGAGCCGTTGGGCAAGGCCCTTGCTTATGCTTAGAGTCAGAGTCGGAGTCTGTATCTTTATTTCCGCTTCCGCTTGTAAGACTTAATCGTTTCCGCTGTTTTATGAAAACTGTTCCTGTGGAACCGAACTCTGTAATCTCACTCATGTAATATTTTTCTTCCGTCTTAAACCTGTGCTTTTTATTGCCTGTGTTGTACCCTGTGAACGTTCGCTTCGACGAACGTCGCCCAGAATGGATCCCGGGAGGAGGATCTCCCCCGTTTCAGGGGCGGTCCGCCACAGCTGGTATCAGAGCCATTCTGGGATGAGTACGACCTTTTTAGGGCATATTTTCGAAAACCGCGTGCGAGTTAGTAGCGTGCCCTAGTAGAACTAGGTTGTATCAGGTGGCAAGCTAACCTAGTGTAGGGTCTAACAAAACCCACTTAGGTTTAATTTTCTGTAACGACGCACCTACGCTAAGGTAAGCGAGGTAAGGTACGCCGCTCGACTGCGGTGAAAGGTCGAGAAACCCCTGTTGCATCAGCAACAGTAGCGTTCCGTACCGTGGTGGTATGGAAGGAGGTATTAGGTTCGTTGTAACCTAGTACACCCCCTTGCCGTTTAGGGAGAGAAGCGGACCTCTACCGTACGAGGTGTGGGTTACGGACCTGTTGCGAATGCAGACCTTCGCAACAGTGGCGTCTTGTGTCTGTGGTACACAAGAGATGGGTTAGTTCTTCGCGACTTAGGTCTCGCGGAACTCTCTCATACCTCCGCTGCCTGAGGTAAAGTGCAGTCTGTTCGCCGCGCAGGGAAGGTCGGACACGTGACCCCGTACGTGGCCTACTCGGGGCGACCCATATGGCAATGATATGGGTTGTTGTTTTTACTATTAATATTATACTATGCAACTGCCTGTGGTGTGTTTTCTGCAGGTACGCTAACTGTTGCGTAAGAACGCGTAGACACGACTGACTTGAGAGATCGATCCTGCCACCGACTTAACGTATTAGGTTTTGTTTTTGTGAGGGCGTATAGGTCGATAAAGGACTGCATTGCATTGTAAAAATTGAAAAGTCACACAAATGGTAAACTGCTAAATCTTAAACCAGAACACGTTAAAATCCTTCAAACTTATACTAAAGCCATTCAAGATCAAAACTTCCATCAGCAACAGTTGTAACCATCGTAACCTTGATTCCGGGGTGTAGTCCACTCTTGCACCCAAATTGTGATCCATTCCTTTTACCAGAAGTCGCATGCCTGCTTGACTTAGGCATCGACATGTGACTTCCGTGAAGTAAATCCTTCTCCATTTTTTTTCTTGTATCTGCAGATGTCGGGCAACTCGGTTGACAATGGTTCGGGGAACTATGGGGCTGAGCACTCCACCCCTGCTCGGATGACTCAAGAGTCAGGGCGCAGGGGATTTGTCCAGTTGCTCAACCAAACCCTACAGTCGCTAGGCTATGAAGAAACTCCTTGGTTCCGGGTCCGGGAGTTCAAACAGCATGGCCTACCCCGCAGCTCAGCCGAAACTACACTGCCCGCTCATCCTCACCGAGCCAACGGAGAAATCTGGACCACCACCGGAGTTGGGACGGACGAGACGGAGGCCATTGAAGCCGCAGCTCTCCAGGCTCTATTAAGGCTATGTGAGGGACATTTAGCCGATCTGGCAGATCAGCCAGCGGCCCTGTTTCCGATACGGGACCAGGTTGATGATGTCTGGCGTCGGAACGTCAAGAATGCAATTGCCAAGACTCTCCAGGGAGAGAAAGATCACGTGACCCCACTATTCAAGTTGAGCGTAGCGCTACTTAACTTATGAGGACACAGTGATGGCAGCCATGATGCAGAACTCCATACAGCAAGGAGAAATGCTGAGGGCCCTTCTGGAAGACCACAACCAGAACCGGGAACGCCGTGGTCAGCGTGAGAACAGCACCTGCTCAGACTTCATGGCAACCCACCCGCCCGAGTTCAAGGATGCGAGGGAACCGATGGACGCAGACAATTGGATCCGTGCCATCGAGGCCAAATTTGGGCTCATTCGATGCACTGACCATCAGAAGACCTTGTTCGCGGCCCAGATGCTGTATGGGCACGCAGGCGCATGGTGGGCCAACTACGTCGCCACTCTTCCACCTGGTACGGCGGTACCGTGGGAGCAATTCAAGGAAGCTTTCCGCGCCCATCATATTCCCGCCGGGCTGATGCAGCGAAAGGCCAAGGAGTTCATGGCCTTAACTCAGGGAAACCGCTCCGTCCACGAGTACTCCAGAGCGTTCAACCAGCTGTCACTTTATGCTCCGGAGCAGGTCGACACGGACGCCAAGCGTAAGAGCCGTTTCATGGGAGGGCTGGATGTTACACTTCAGTCCCGCATGGCTCTGAACCAAGGCGGTACCTTCACTGAGTTCGTGAGCAACACTCTGATTGCAGAAGAGTACCTTGAGAAGGAGCAGCGCGAGAAGAAGCGAAGCGGTGGTGGCCCTTCCAACGCGCCACCCCCGAAGTATCGCTTGGTCTATACTGCGCCGGATGGGAGGAGGTACGGGTCCGTTCCTCCATCGGGACCGTCCTTCCGCCCGCCGCAGCAGCAGTACCGACCCCCGCGTTACCAGCAGCAAGGCGGAAACCGCGCACCGCCACCCCCACCGCAGCAGAATCGGGACGCCCGTCCACCTCAACAGGGCAACCGACCTGGACTCGGAGCTCCATGTTTCACTTGTGGACTCCCGGGTCACTTCGCTCGTGAGTGTCCTACCCGCAGGCAGCAGGGTAACCCGGGTCGCCAACAGGGCTCGGGGCAGGACCAATCCAGGGGGCAGAAGGCAGCCAGATCGGGTCGGGTGAATTATACCACGACCGAAGACATTGCCGAAGGTGAACCAGTGCTGGCGGGTATGTTTTCACTCTCTAGTCACACCGCATTCGTTCTGTTCGATTCTGGTGCCTCTCATAATTTCCTTAGTCGAAACTTTATTGAGGGAAAATATTTCAACACCATTCTTCTAGATCCACCTTTTCTTATAAAATCACCGGGGGGTTGTATCATATCACGACATGGGTTAAAAGAAACACCACTAAATTTAGGCGGACGCTCCTACCCTACTTCCTTCATCATCCTTGACAACCAGGGCATCGACATCATTATTGGAATGATGTGGATGAAACACCACCAAGCCATCCTTGACATAGCCAATCGAGTAATCCACCTAACCTCACCACTCCACGGCTCCGTATCCCTAAGGTTAGATCACCCCAGGTCCACTTCCACACAAGTCTATCATGCCATGGGAAAAAGTTTAGAGGAGATTCCGGTGGTGAAGGAGTTTCCGGATGTGTTTCCAGAGGACCTACCAGGGTTACCCCCAGATCGGGATGTGGAATTCAGGATTGACCTACAGCCAGGTACAGCACCAATCTCTCGCAGACCATACAAAATGGCGCCCAAAGAACTGGCTGAGTTGAAGGTACAACTGAAGGAGCTGTTGGACAAGGGTTTTATACAACCCAGCTCTTCTCCTTGGGGATGTCCGGCTTTATTTGTGAAAAAGAAGGACCAATCCCTACGATTGTGTGTTGATTACCGCCCCTTGAATGCGGTCACAATCAAAAACAAATATCCACTACCCCGCATCGATATCTTATTTGATCAGTTGGCTGGAGCTAAAGTATTCTCCAAGATAGACCTTCGATCAGGCTACCACCAGATCAAGATTCGACCAGAGGATGTTCCAAAAACAGCATTCTCTACAAGATATGGTCTGTATGAGTACTTGGTGATGTCTTTCGGACTCACCAATGCACCCGCCCACTTTATGTACCTTATGAACTCTGTCTTCATGCCAGAGTTAGACAAGTTTGTTGTCGTATTCATCGATGACATACTGATCTATTCCAAGACCGCAGAAGACCACTCCGAACATCTCAGAACGGTCTTGCAGAGGCTGAGGGATCACAAGCTGTATGCCAAATTCAGTAAGTGTGAGTTCTGGATTGATCACGTCCAATTCTTGGGACATGTGGTCTCCTCAGAAGGCATTGCAGTTGACCCAGGAAAAGTGCAGATTATTCTTGAATGGGAAGCACCAACCTCAGTCCATAAGGTACGCAGTTTCCTCGGGATGGCAGGATACTACCGTCGGTTCATTCCAAGCTTCTCAAAGATAGCTAAACCAATCACTGAGCTGCTCAAGAAAGGCAACCAGTTCAGGTGGACCGACAGCTGTGAGAAAGCCTTCCAGACCCTGAAAAAGCACCTAACTACAGCCCCAGTGCTAGCGCAGCCAGATCTGAGCAAGCCGTTTGATGTGTACTGTGATGCATCTGGTATTGGTCTTGGCTGTGTATTAATGCAAGAGGGTCGAGTAATCGCTTATGCTTCCAGGCAACTCCGTAAGCATGAGCAGAATTATCCGACTCATGACCTGGAGCTAGCCGCAGTCGTACTAGCACTAAAAGTGTGGAGACACTACTTGTTAGGGAATCTTGTACATCTATACACCGATCACAAGAGCCTGAAGTATATCTTCACCCAAAATGAGCTCAACATGAGGCAAAGAAGGTGGCTTGAGCTAATTAAAGACTATGAATTGGAGATTCATTATCATCCTGGCAAGGCCAATGTCGTTGCAGATGCCTTGAGCAGGCATGCTCACTGCCACTACCTCGACCAGGGAATTTCCACGGGAGAGGAAGAAGTGGCCCTGCGAGTTCTACCTCATGGGTCATTGCACAATCTCGCTCTAATCCCAACCATTAAGGATGAGGTAGCGAGTGCTCAACGAGAAGACAAGGGAATGGAAAATATCAGACTCAGGTTAAACGATAAAAAGATGCAGTGCTTCCGGGAGGATAAGGACGGAGTGTTATGGTTCAAAGACAGGTTGGTAGTTCCAAAGAGTCTTGTGCTCCGAAAGGAGATTATGGACGAGGCTCATCTGTCAAAATACTCCATTCATCCCGGTAGCAATAAAATGTATCAGGACTTGAAAAAGAAATTTTGGTGGACAAGGATGAAGAGGGAGATTGCCAAATATGTGGCCGAGTGTGACACTTGCAGAAGAGTCAAGGTAGATCATTTGAAAAAGCCCGGACTTCTGCAACCTTTGAGTGTTCCTGCTTGGAAATGGGAGGATCTGAGCATGGATTTCATAGTTGGGTTACCTATGACCGCTCGACGCCACAACTCCATTTGGGTAATTGTGGACCGACTCACCAAGTCCGCTCACTTCATACCAGTGAACACCAACTATCGAATGAAGAAGTACGCGGAGTTGTACATCGCTCGAGTCGTCAGTCAACACGGAGTGCCAAAGACCATCATCTCCGATAGGGGAGCCCAGTTTGTTGCCAGGTTTTGGGAGCAACTACATGCGGCTTTGGGTACCAAACTAATAAGAAGTTCCGCGTACCATCCCCAGACTGACGGACAGACCGAGAGAGTCAATCAGATTTTAGAGGACATGCTGCGAGCCTCAGTGCTAAATCATGGCGGGAATTGGGATGAGTACTTACCCCTGACAGAATTTGCTTACAACAACAGCTACCAGGGGAGTATTCAGATGTCGCCCTTCGAGGCATTGTATGGTCGGAGTTGTAGGACTCCGTTGAACTGGTCCGAGTCAGGTGAGAGGGTGATACTTGGACCAGACCTAGTTCAACAAGCAGAAGAAAAGGTGAGGTCCATTCAGTCTAACTTAAAGGCTGCCCAATCCCGACAGAAAAGCTATGCAGATAAAAGACGACGGCCCTTGAGCTTCGAGGTGGGTGATTATGTGTATCTACGGGTCTCGCCCACCAAAGGAGTGCAGCGATTTGGTGTGAAGGGCAAATTGGCTCCAAGGTACATTGGTCCATTTCCTGTCCTGGAGAAGTGTGGATCAGTGGCGTACAAGCTAGAATTGCCAGCTCACTTGTCAGGGTTGCACAATGTTTTTCACGTGTCGCAACTAAAGAAGTGCTTAAAAGCGCCATCTGACAAAACTGTACCAGAAGTAGAAGGGTTACAACCGGATCTGACTTATTCCGAGAAGCCTATCAAGGTACTTGACGAAAAGGAACGAGTTACCAGAACCCGGACCATCAAATTTTATAAGGTGCAGTGGAGCAATCACACGGAGGAAGAAGCCACGTGGGAATCCGAGGAATTCCTCCGCGCCCATTACCCCGACGTCCTTTCACAATCCCGAGGTACCACTAATTTATCCCACCCTGTTTCTAAATCTCGGGACGAGATTTCTTTTAGGGGGGAGGGTTGTAGCACTCCGTTCCGTCATCGGGTAAAAAGAGGGAAATTAAATCAAGTTAAGCAAAATAGCAAAAGAAAATGTAAAGATTAAATAATATATAGCAAACAAAAGATTTGGGTAAATTGCTAAAAGGAATTTGAATTATCTCGTTAAGTCCAAGAAACCCTTTAAATGCTTGCTAGGAAACCCTCTCAAATAAAAAGCTAGTCAAAAATGAAGTCTATTAGTTTAAAACTTTAAACTTTCTATTCAAACTTTACTCAAAATCTATTAGAATCTAGTGTTTCGGACTTGTACTGAATTCATTTGAAAGTTGGGGGGCTAGTCTGCAAGTTTCCTGGCCACCCCGGCCCACTGGCCAGCGGCCCAGCCCAGCCTCCCCCGTCTCTCTCTCTCTGTTTCCCTTCCTTCCCGCGCGCGCGCTCCCTCCCACGCCCGACCGCGGCAGAGCTTTTGCGCCACCTGCCGCGCGCGAGCTGCGCAGCGCGCATGCGTGGCGATCGCGCGAGCCAGCCTCCGACGCGCACAAGCAACTCTCCCTCGGCCGCTCCGTTCTTTTTCCCCGACCCCGTCTCTCTCTCGGCCTCTCTGTTTCTCCGCCATATCCGAAGCACCGCCGTCGCTGCGCTCTGCCGCCGTTCACCGTGCACAGCCAGCCATTCCTCGTTTCCTTCTACAAATCAACGCGCCCGACTCCACTCCACACTACCGAACACGGTCGCTCCCCAATTCCACCGATACTCGTCGGATTTTGAGAAGCGCTGCCGCCGGTAATCGCCACCGAAGAGCCGCCACCGGTGAGAACCCCCTAGCGCCCAATTTCGATCAAGTTTTCTTTGCCATTCGTGATTCTCATCGCTCAGAGAAGCTCACTCAACCGCCCTTTCTCCAAGGAAGAGCTTCTGTCATCGGAATCGTGAAGCGCCGCCGTCGGAACTCGCCGCCAGGGAACCCGCTCCGGTGAGAACCATCTAGCGCCCCACAATTGAGCCAACTTTCTTGCCAAATAAGGTCCCCGGAGCATGGTGGAGCTCTCACCGTCATCCGTTTTCCAGGACAAGGCTTCCACCGCCGGATTGATCGCCGCCGCCGCCATTCCTCCTCGGCCGAAGGTGGTCGTCCGGTGAACTCCTAGTTCCGGTGAGAATCAACCCGATTCCTTCTAGTCCTAGCTTCACCGTGCCGTGGCGAGTCTCTCAGGCATGGTGTCGCCGCCGGACTCTCATCGGAGCGCCGCCGCGCCATTGCCGGACCTGGCCGAGCACCGCCTCCCGTCGCCGCCGCAATGCCGTGACCGCCGGTAGCCGTGAGCCAGTGAAAGGAGTTCCCCGCGTCGAGCTCTTGCCGCCGGTGTGCTCGCCGCCGACCGCCGTCGCCGGTAGCTCCGGCGCACGCCGCCGGTCGGGCTAGGGCAGAGCCCTGGCTAGGGTTTCGGCCCTTGTTCTTTTACTATTGTACAAAAATTCCATTAATTCGGCTAAAAACTTCAATAAAGCATAGAAAATTATTCCTAGCTCCAAAAATTTCCAATCCAAATGTTTTGGGACCAGGGAAAATTGTAGTTTTTAATAAAAATATAAAACTTCATTACATAAAATTATTAATTTTGGGGAATTATTTAATTAACCATAAAAGGTCCAAAACCCTAATTAATCATTTGCAACTATTAAAAATTTGGGAAAATTTTGTATACCCTAGCTCAACCCTGGCCACTCATTTGTATTGCGATAACATAGGTTAGAGTTGATTTTGGGTACCCTTTAGGTCAACACTTGGTTAGGTAAAAATCAAAGCGACTCGGCAAAACCCTAATTACTATTGCTCTACCTTGTTAGCGACTTGCTCGATCAGCAGGAAGTGGTTAACTGTTATTGACACCTTTGCAATTGCATCATGTAGACGCCGACGTGAACGAAGTAGTTGTCGAGGCGGACCCCGCCTTTTCTGAAGACACCACCGTCGCCGACCCAGAAGACTACCCACAAGGCAAGCCCCGGTGCACTACTGTTTTAAAATTTTCTTTTTGCAATAGTATATGTGATGTCATGTGATGTGCATTTAGGTCAATAGGAGTTGAATGAAACCCTAGATGCATATGTTTCCAGTAGTACCCAGTCTGGAATATTGGTACAGGTAGCTCGATGTAGCCGCTATGCTTAGAATTACTTTTCGGTAGAAGTCGAGCAGATTGGACCCTGCTCGCGATATGATAGGAATTGGCTGAAGCCCCACCTTACTACAGATTTGTGTCATTAGTCCAAGTTTAATGGGAAGAAATCAGGGTCAGGCAGAGAAAGTTAGGAAAGCAACAGACCGGGGTTCTGTGTGCTGTAGCTCTGTCTGATCCGTGGGGCACAGTTGATTGAGTATTGAACGTACTGTTCACATGCTGGAACTATGGGAACCAGTAAACCTAGGTAGCCTAGAGACGGCAAAGCTGAACCTACCTTACGGTGTCTGATTGACGGCGGTCTGGGGTGGACAGTGTGTGAACTCCACAGGCACCGTCCGGGACGGTGACCTGGTGGGACGCGGCACTGTTAAGGTAGCGTAAGAGGGAATTAGCTTTACCAGATCTGGTGCGAACGGTTGCCACGTGCGGTCCGGGACGCGCACGTGTCGTGTGACCAGGTTAACCCTGCAGGTGTAAATCGTTTCGAACCGCTGACACTCTCAGTCTAGAGTCTACTCAAACTCTCTGTCACATACGTTAATAAGTGAACCGAGGAAAAAGATGATTTGGTTGTGATGTTTATACTAATCATTGCTTGTCAACATGATTGATTAGTTACAGTGCCTACTAAAGTTATTTTTCTCGAACTTAATTTAGGCTAAAACTTGAAAATAGGAACTACTTAGTAAAGCGAGTCCTTTTGCAATTATCCTACCCCAGCGTCAGCCGTGCATGTCTAGGTGTCGGCTGTAGACAGCCTGTTGACGGGTTAGTCTTGCTGAGCTTCTTAGAAGCTCACGCTTTGCGACTCGTGGCTTTCAGGAGGGTTCGATGCGACCGGTGGTGGAGGTGGCCAGTTCTGGGAGGAGTCGTCGCCGGGGTGGGGTAGCTTTCAGTGGGAGCCGCTCGAGTAGCCGCTGTTGTGTGTTGCTAGTAGCAGGGAGCCGTTGGGCAAGGCCCTTGCTTATGCTTAGAGTCAGAGTCGGAGTCTGTATCTTTATTTCCGCTTCCGCTTGTAAGACTTAATCGTTTCCGCTGTTTTATGAAAACTGTTCCTGTGGAACCGAACTCTGTAATCTCACTCATGTAATATTTTTCTTCCGTCTTAAACCTGTGCTTTTTATTGCCTGTGTTGTACCCTGTGAACGTTCGCTTCGACGAACGTCGCCCAGAATGGATCCCGGGAGGAGGATCTCCCCCGTTTCAGGGGCGGTCCGCCACAGCTGGTATCAGAGCCATTCTGGGATGAGTACGACCTTTTTAGGGCATATTTTCGAAAACCGCGTGCGAGTTAGTAGCGTGCCCTAGTAGAACTAGGTTGTATCAGGTGGCAAGCTAACCTAGTGTAGGGTCTAACAAAACCCACTTAGGTTTAATTTTCTGTAACGACGCACCTACGCTAAGGTAAGCGAGGTAAGGTACGCCGCTCGACTGCGGTGAAAGGTCGAGAAACCCCTGTTGCATCAGCAACAGTAGCGTTCCGTACCGTGGTGGTATGGAAGGAGGTATTAGGTTCGTTGTAACCTAGTACACCCCCTTGCCGTTTAGGGAGAGAAGCGGACCTCTACCGTACGAGGTGTGGGTTACGGACCTGTTGCGAATGCAGACCTTCGCAACAGTGGCGTCTTGTGTCTGTGGTACACAAGAGATGGGTTAGTTCTTCGCGACTTAGGTCTCGCGGAACTCTCTCATACCTCCGCTGCCTGAGGTAAAGTGCAGTCTGTTCGCCGCGCAGGGAAGGTCGGACACGTGACCCCGTACGTGGCCTACTCGGGGCGACCCATATGGCAATGATATGGGTTGTTGTTTTTACTATTAATATTATACTATGCAACTGCCTGTGGTGTGTTTTCTGCAGGTACGCTAACTGTTGCGTAAGAACGCGTAGACACGACTGACTTGAGAGATCGATCCTGCCACCGACTTAACGTATTAGGTTTTGTTTTTGTGAGGGCGTATAGGTCGATAAAGGACTGCATTGCATTGTAAAAATTGAAAAGTCACACAAATGGTAAACTGCTAAATCTTAAACCAGAACACGTTAAAATCCTTCAAACTTATACTAAAGCCATTCAAGATCAAAACTTCCATCAGCAACAGTTGTAACCATCGTAACCTTGATTCCGGGGTGTAGTCCACTCTTGCACCCAAATTGTGATCCATTCCTTTTACCAGAAGTCGCATGCCTGCTTGACTTAGGCATCGACATGTGACTTCCGTGAAGTAAATCCTTCTCCATTTTTTTTCTTGTATCTGCAGATGTCGGGCAACTCGGTTGACAATGGTTCGGGGAACTATGGGGCTGAGCACTCCACCCCTGCTCGGATGACTCAAGAGTCAGGGCGCAGGGGATTTGTCCAGTTGCTCAACCAAACCCTACAGTCGCTAGGCTATGAAGAAACTCCTTGGTTCCGGGTCCGGGAGTTCAAACAGCATGGCCTACCCCGCAGCTCAGCCGAAACTACACTGCCCGCTCATCCTCACCGAGCCAACGGAGAAATCTGGACCACCACCGGAGTTGGGACGGACGAGACGGAGGCCATTGAAGCCGCAGCTCTCCAGGCTCTATTAAGGCTATGTGAGGGACATTTAGCCGATCTGGCAGATCAGCCAGCGGCCCTGTTTCCGATACGGGACCAGGTTGATGATGTCTGGCGTCGGAACGTCAAGAATGCAATTGCCAAGACTCTCCAGGGAGAGAAAGATCACGTGACCCCACTATTCAAGTTGAGCGTAGCGCTACTTAACTTATGAGGACACAGTGATGGCAGCCATGATGCAGAACTCCATACAGCAAGGAGAAATGCTGAGGGCCCTTCTGGAAGACCACAACCAGAACCGGGAACGCCGTGGTCAGCGTGAGAACAGCACCTGCTCAGACTTCATGGCAACCCACCCGCCCGAGTTCAAGGATGCGAGGGAACCGATGGACGTAGACAATTGGATCCGTGCCATCGAGGCCAAATTTGGGCTCATTCGATGCACTGACCATCAGAAGACCTTGTTCGCGGCCCAGATGCTGTATGGGCACGCAGGCGCATGGTGGGCCAACTACGTCGCCACTCTTCCACCTGGTACGGCGGTACCGTGGGAGCAATTCAAGGAAGCTTTCCGCGCCCATCATATTCCCGCCGGGCTGATGCAGCGAAAGGCCAAGGAGTTCATGGCCTTAACTCAGGGAAACCGCTCCGTCCACGAGTACTCCAGAGCGTTCAACCAGCTGTCACTTTATGCTCCGGAGCAGGTCGACACGGACGCCAAGCGTAAGAGCCGTTTCATGGGAGGGCTGGATGTTACACTTCAGTCCCGCATGGCTCTGAACCAAGGCGGTACCTTCACTGAGTTCGTGAGCAACACTCTGATTGCAGAAGAGTACCTTGAGAAGGAGCAGCGCGAGAAGAAGCGAAGCGGTGGTGGCCCTTCCAACGCGCCACCCCCGAAGTATCGCTTGGTCTATACTGCGCCGGATGGGAGGAGGTACGGGTCCGTTCCTCCATCGGGACCGTCCTTCCGCCCGCCGCAGCAGCAGTACCGACCCCCGCGTTACCAGCAGCAAGGCGGAAACCGCGCACCGCCACCCCCACCGCAGCAGAATCGGGACGCCCGTCCACCTCAACAGGGCAACCGACCTGGACTCGGAGCTCCATGTTTCACTTGTGGACTCCCGGGTCACTTCGCTCGTGAGTGTCCTACCCGCAGGCAGCAGGGTAACCCGGGTCGCCAACAGGGCTCGGGGCAGGACCAATCCAGGGGGCAGAAGGCAGCCAGATCGGGTCGGGTGAATTATACCACGACCGAAGACATTGCCGAAGGTGAACCAGTGCTGGCGGGTATGTTTTCACTCTCTAGTCACACCGCATTCGTTCTGTTCGATTCTGGTGCCTCTCATAATTTCCTTAGTCGAAACTTTATTGAGGGAAAATATTTCAACACCATTCTTCTAGATCCACCTTTTCTTATAAAATCACCGGGGGGTTGTATCATATCACGACATGGGTTAAAAGAAACACCACTAAATTTAGGCGGACGCTCCTACCCTACTTCCTTCATCATCCTTGACAACCAGGGCATCGACATCATTATTGGAATGATGTGGATGAAACACCACCAAGCCATCCTTGACATAGCCAATCGAGTAATCCACCTAACCTCACCACTCCACGGCTCCGTATCCCTAAGGTTAGATCACCCCAGGTCCACTTCCACACAAGTCTATCATGCCATGGGAAAAAGTTTAGAGGAGATTCCGGTGGTGAAGGAGTTTCCGGATGTGTTTCCAGAGGACCTACCAGGGTTACCCCCAGATCGGGATGTGGAATTCAGGATTGACCTACAGCCAGGTACAGCACCAATCTCTCGCAGACCATACAAAATGGCGCCCAAAGAACTGGCTGAGTTGAAGGTACAACTGAAGGAGCTGTTGGACAAGGGTTTTATACAACCCAGCTCTTCTCCTTGGGGATGTCCGGCTTTATTTGTGAAAAAGAAGGACCAATCCCTACGATTGTGTGTTGATTACCGCCCCTTGAATGCGGTCACAATCAAAAACAAATATCCACTACCCCGCATCGATATCTTATTTGATCAGTTGGCTGGAGCTAAAGTATTCTCCAAGATAGACCTTCGATCAGGCTACCACCAGATCAAGATTCGACCAGAGGATGTTCCAAAAACAGCATTCTCTACAAGATATGGTCTGTATGAGTACTTGGTGATGTCTTTCGGACTCACCAATGCACCCGCCCACTTTATGTACCTTATGAACTCTGTCTTCATGCCAGAGTTAGACAAGTTTGTTGTCGTATTCATCGATGACATACTGATCTATTCCAAGACCGCAGAAGACCACTCCGAACATCTCAGAACGGTCTTGCAGAGGCTGAGGGATCACAAGCTGTATGCCAAATTCAGTAAGTGTGAGTTCTGGATTGATCACGTCCAATTCTTGGGACATGTGGTCTCCTCAGAAGGCATTGCAGTTGACCCAGGAAAAGTGCAGATTATTCTTGAATGGGAAGCACCAACCTCAGTCCATAAGGTACGCAGTTTCCTCGGGATGGCAGGATACTACCGTCGGTTCATTCCAAGCTTCTCAAAGATAGCTAAACCAATCACTGAGCTGCTCAAGAAAGGCAACCAGTTCAGGTGGACCGACAGCTGTGAGAAAGCCTTCCAGACCCTGAAAAAGCACCTAACTACAGCCCCAGTGCTAGCGCAGCCAGATCTGAGCAAGCCGTTTGATGTGTACTGTGATGCATCTGGTATTGGTCTTGGCTGTGTATTAATGCAAGAGGGTCGAGTAATCGCTTATGCTTCCAGGCAACTCCGTAAGCATGAGCAGAATTATCCGACTCATGACCTGGAGCTAGCCGCAGTCGTACTAGCACTAAAAGTGTAGAGACACTACTTGTTAGGGAATCTTGTACATCTATACACCGATCACAAGAGCCTGAAGTATATCTTCACCCAAAATGAGCTCAACATGAGGCAAAGAAGGTGGCTTGAGCTAATTAAAGACTATGAATTGGAGATTCATTATCATCCTGGCAAGGCCAATGTCGTTGCAGATGCCTTGAGCAGGCATGCTCACTGCCACTACCTCGACCAGGGAATTTCCACGGGAGAGGAAGAAGTGGCCCTGCGAGTTCTACCTCATGGGTCATTGCACAATCTCGCTCTAATCCCAACCATTAAGGATGAGGTAGCGAGTGCTCAACGAGAAGACAAGGGAATGGAAAATATCAGACTCAGGTTAAACGATAAAAAGATGCAGTGCTTCCGGGAGGATAAGGACGGAGTGTTATGGTTCAAAGACAGGTTGGTAGTTCCAAAGAGTCTTGTGCTCCGAAAGGAGATTATGGACGAGGCTCATCTGTCAAAATACTCCATTCATCCCGGTAGCAATAAAATGTATCAGGACTTGAAAAAGAAATTTTGGTGGACAAGGATGAAGAGGGAGATTGCCAAATATGTGGCCGAGTGTGACACTTGCAGAAGAGTCAAGGTAGATCATTTGAAAAAGCCCGGACTTCTGCAACCTTTGAGTGTTCCTGCTTGGAAATGGGAGGATCTGAGCATGGATTTCATAGTTGGGTTACCTATGACCGCTCGACGCCACAACTCCATTTGGGTAATTGTGGACCGACTCACCAAGTCCGCTCACTTCATACCAGTGAACACCAACTATCGAATGAAGAAGTACGCGGAGTTGTACATCGCTCGAGTCGTCAGTCAACACGGAGTGCCAAAGACCATCATCTCCGATAGGGGAGCCCAGTTTGTTGCCAGGTTTTGGGAGCAACTACATGCGGCTTTGGGTACCAAACTAATAAGAAGTTCCGCGTACCATCCCCAGACTGACGGACAGACCGAGAGAGTCAATCAGATTTTAGAGGACATGCTGCGAGCCTCAGTGCTAAATCATGGCGGGAATTGGGATGAGTACTTACCCCTGACAGAATTTGCTTACAACAACAGCTACCAGGGGAGTATTCAGATGTCGCCCTTCGAGGCATTGTATGGTCGGAGTTGTAGGACTCCGTTGAACTGGTCCGAGTCAGGTGAGAGGGTGATACTTGGACCAGACCTAGTTCAACAAGCAGAAGAAAAGGTGAGGTCCATTCAGTCTAACTTAAAGGCTGCCCAATCCCGACAGAAAAGCTATGCAGATAAAAGACGACGGCCCTTGAGCTTCGAGGTGGGTGATTATGTGTATCTACGGGTCTCGCCCACCAAAGGAGTGCAGCGATTTGGTGTGAAGGGCAAATTGGCTCCAAGGTACATTGGTCCATTTCCTGTCCTGGAGAAGTGTGGATCAGTGGCGTACAAGCTAGAATTGCCAGCTCACTTGTCAGGGTTGCACAATGTTTTTCACGTGTCGCAACTAAAGAAGTGCTTAAAAGCGCCATCTGACAAAACTGTACCAGAAGTAGAAGGGTTACAACCGGATCTGACTTATTCCGAGAAGCCTATCAAGGTACTTGACGAAAAGGAACGAGTTACCAGAACCCGGACCATCAAATTTTATAAGGTGCAGTGGAGCAATCACACGGAGGAAGAAGCCACGTGGGAATCCGAGGAATTCCTCCGCGCCCATTACCCCGACGTCCTTTCACAATCCCGAGGTACCACTAATTTATCCCACCCTGTTTCTAAATCTCGGGACGAGATTTCTTTTAGGGGGGAGGGTTGTAGCACTCCGTTCCGTCATCGGGTAAAAAGAGGGAAATTAAATCAAGTTAAGCAAAATAGCAAAAGAAAATGTAAAGATTAAATAATATATAGCAAACAAAAGATTTGGGTAAATTGCTAAAAGGAATTTGAATTATCTCGTTAAGTCCAAGAAACCCTTTAAATGCTTGCTAGGAAACCCTCTCAAATAAAAAGCTAGTCAAAAATGAAGTCTATTAGTTTAAAACTTTAAACTTTCTATTCAAACTTTACTCAAAATCTATTAGAATCTAGTGTTTCGGACTTGTACTGAATTCATTTGAAAGTTGGGGGGCTAGTCTGCAAGTTTCCTGGCCACCCCGGCCCACTGGCCAGCGGCCCAGCCCAGCCTCCCCCGTCTCTCTCTCTCTGTTTCCCTTCCTTCCCGCGCGCGCGCTCCCTCCCACGCCCGACCGCGGCAGAGCTTTTGCGCCACCTGCCGCGCGCGAGCTGCGCAGCGCGCATGCGTGGCGATCGCGCGAGCCAGCCTCCGACGCGCACAAGCAACTCTCCCTCGGCCGCTCCGTTCTTTTTCCCCGACCCCGTCTCTCTCTCGGCCTCTCTGTTTCTCCGCCATATCCGAAGCACCGCCGTCGCTGCGCTCTGCCGCCGTTCACCGTGCACAGCCAGCCATTCCTCGTTTCCTTCTACAAATCAACGCGCCCGACTCCACTCCACACTACCGAACACGGTCGCTCCCCAATTCCACCGATACTCGTCGGATTTTGAGAAGCGCTGCCGCCGGTAATCGCCACCGAAGAGCCGCCACCGGTGAGAACCCCCTAGCGCCCAATTTCGATCAAGTTTTCTTTGCCATTCGTGATTCTCATCGCTCAGAGAAGCTCACTCAACCGCCCTTTCTCCAAGGAAGAGCTTCTGTCATCGGAATCGTGAAGCGCCGCCGTCGGAACTCGCCGCCAGGGAACCCGCTCCGGTGAGAACCATCTAGCGCCCCACAATTGAGCCAACTTTCTTGCCAAATAAGGTCCCCGGAGCATGGTGGAGCTCTCACCGTCATCCGTTTTCCAGGACAAGGCTTCCACCGCCGGATTGATCGCCGCCGCCGCCATTCCTCCTCGGCCGAAGGTGGTCGTCCGGTGAACTCCTAGTTCCGGTGAGAATCAACCCGATTCCTTCTAGTCCTAGCTTCACCGTGCCGTGGCGAGTCTCTCAGGCATGGTGTCGCCGCCGGACTCTCATCGGAGCGCCGCCGCGCCATTGCCGGACCTGGCCGAGCACCGCCTCCCGTCGCCGCCGCAATGCCGTGACCGCCGGTAGCCGTGAGCCAGTGAAAGGAGTTCCCCGCGTCGAGCTCTTGCCGCCGGTGTGCTCGCCGCCGACCGCCGTCGCCGGTAGCTCCGGCGCACGCCGCCGGTCGGGCTAGGGCAGAGCCCTGGCTAGGGTTTCGGCCCTTGTTCTTTTACTATTGTACAAAAATTCCATTAATTCGGCTAAAAACTTCAATAAAGCATAGAAAATTATTCCTAGCTCCAAAAATTTCCAATCCAAATGTTTTGGGACCAGGGAAAATTGTAGTTTTTAATAAAAATATAAAACTTCATTACATAAAATTATTAATTTTGGGGAATTATTTAATTAACCATAAAAGGTCCAAAACCCTAATTAATCATTTGCAACTATTAAAAATTTGGGAAAATTTTGTATACCCTAGCTCAACCCTGGCCACTCATTTGTATTGCGATAACATAGGTTAGAGTTGATTTTGGGTACCCTTTAGGTCAACACTTGGTTAGGTAAAAATCAAAGCGACTCGGCAAAACCCTAATTACTATTGCTCTACCTTGTTAGCGACTTGCTCGATCAGCAGGAAGTGGTTAACTGTTATTGACACCTTTGCAATTGCATCATGTAGACGCCGACGTGAACGAAGTAGTTGTCGAGGCGGACCCCGCCTTTTCTGAAGACACCACCGTCGCCGACCCAGAAGACTACCCACAAGGCAAGCCCCGGTGCACTACTGTTTTAAAATTTTCTTTTTGCAATAGTATATGTGATGTCATGTGATGTGCATTTAGGTCAATAGGAGTTGAATGAAACCCTAGATGCATATGTTTCCAGTAGTACCCAGTCTGGAATATTGGTACAGGTAGCTCGATGTAGCCGCTATGCTTAGAATTACTTTTCGGTAGAAGTCGAGCAGATTGGACCCTGCTCGCGATATGATAGGAATTGGCTGAAGCCCCACCTTACTACAGATTTGTGTCATTAGTCCAAGTTTAATGGGAAGAAATCGGGGTCAGGCAGAGAAAGTTAGGAAAGCAACAGACCGGGGTTCTGTGTGCTGTAGCTCTGTCTGATCCGTGGGGCACAGTTGATTGAGTATTGAACGTACTGTTCACATGCTGGAACTATGGGAACCAGTAAACCTAGGTAGCCTAGAGACGGCAAAGCTGAACCTACCTTACGGTGTCTGATTGACGGCGGTCTGGGGTGGACAGTGTGTGAACTCCACAGGCACCGTCCGGGACGGTGACCTGGTGGGACGCGGCACTGTTAAGGTAGCGTAAGAGGGAATTAGCTTTGCCAGATCTGGTGCGAACGGTTGCCACGTGCGGTCCGGGACGCGCACGTGTCGTGTGACCAGGTTAACCCTGCAGGTGTAAATCGTTTCGAACCGCTGACACTCTCAGTCTAGAGTCTACTCAAACTCTCTGTCGCATACGTTAATAAGTGAACCGAGGAAAAAGATGATTTGGTTGTGATGTTTATACTAATCATTGCTTGTCAACATGATTGATTAGTTACAGTGCCTACTAAAGTTATTTTTCTCGAACTTAATTTGGGCTAAAACTTGAAAATAGGAACTACTTAGTAAAGCGAGTCCTTTTGCAATTATCCTACCCCAGCGTCAGCCGTGCATGTCTAGGTGTCGGCTGTAGACAGCCTGTTGACGGGTTAGTCTTGCTGAGCTTCTTAGAAGCTCACGCTTTGCGACTCGTGGCTTTCAGGAGGGTTCGATGCGACCGGTGGTGGAGGTGGCCAGTTCTGGGAGGAGTCGTCGCCGGGTTGGGGTAGCTTTCAGTGGGAGCCGCTCGAGTAGCCGCTGTTGTGTGTTGCTAGTAGCAGGGAGCCGTTGGGCAAGGCCCTTGCTTATGCTTAGAGTCAGA
The DNA here is from genome assembly GCA_001182835.1 of Oropetium thomaeum. Taxonomy (NCBI): domain Eukaryota; kingdom Viridiplantae; phylum Streptophyta; class Magnoliopsida; order Poales; family Poaceae; genus Oropetium; species Oropetium thomaeum. Next base: position 1,169,519 of record LFJQ01000012.1, read on the forward strand.
GTCGGAGTCTGTATCTTTATTTCCGCTTCCGCTTGTAAGACTTAATCGTTTCCGCTGTTTTATGAAAACTGTTCCTGTGGAACCGAACTCTGTAATCTCACTCATGTAATATTTTTCTTCCGTCTTAAACCTGTGCTTTTTATTGCCTGTGTTGTACCCTGTGAACGTTCGCTTCGACGAACGTCGCCCAGAATGGATCCCGGGAGGAGGATCTCCCCCGTTTCAGGGGCGGTCCGCCACAGGGGGCCCCTTCGGCCATCCCTGTGGGGCCGTCAGGAGTGGCAGCGGCCGCCGATCTGGAGCAAAAGGTGATGGTGGAGGCCGTCCCTTCGGAGGCTCCGTCCAAGGAGGTGACGGCGGCTTCGACGGAGCAAGCAGAGGCCCTAGCGCCCGGGCCGAGGCCACTTGTTTTTGGGCCTCCCACGGCGGGGGAGGCGGCGGCGTTGGGCGCTGCTGCGGAGGAGGGCGTCGCTGAAGTGCCAAAGATGGCGCCGGCGACTCTGCCGGCTGCGGGGCCGGTGGAGGGAAGCGCCTCAGACTCCAGGAGCGCGCGGCGGGACACGAAGAGGGCCTTGTCCGCCTTGGACTCCGTCGCAGCCTTTCTCCAGGGTCAGCTCGTCGACGAGGAGCAGCTCGCCGCCGCGCGTCGCGCGGCGACGAACGCCCTTGCCCAGGAGGAAGTCATGGCGAGGCGACTTCTGGAGGCGGAGGACCGGCTTCGCGCCGAGTGGGAGGGGGCGCGACGGGCCTACGATGCCGTGGCCGCCCTTACGGTGCAGCAGGCCTGCCAGTTGGAGGCGGCGAAGGCCGTTTTGGAGGAGGAGACTAAGGCCAGGCTCGAGGCCGAAGAGGTGACTGCCTCCTTGGCCGTAGAGGTGGCCCAAGGACATGCCGAGCTCGAGGAGCTCCGAACCGGCGCGTCGGGTAAGCTCTGACTCCGACCCCTTCCTTTCTTTTGACTTGGTCGCGGACTAACCGCTGCGCCGTTGCTTTGCAGTTATGTCTGCAAAGCTGAAGACGAGCGCGGAGGAGTTGTCGCGGCTCCAAGAGGAGCTGAAGAGCGAAACTAAGGAGCACGGCACCCTCTGAGCCGCCGTCCGCACGACCCTCGTCGACCTCGGAGTAGCCGTGGAGGTTGGGTCGAGCTCGCTTGCTCCCCAAGTCCCCCGGCTCGTCACTCAGGCGCGAGCCATGGCGGAGGATGGCCTCTACCGGGGGGTGCATCGGGCATTCGTCGTTGCCCGATCGCACTACGTCAGCATCGCCCTCGAGTACATGAGCGAGGGCTTTGCCCCCGGCTACACCGACGCCGAGCTGGATGCCATTGAGGCGGAGGTGGCCCCCTTCGCGCAGGAGCTCGCTACAAGGATGGTGGCAGAAGAGGCAGAGGACGTCCCCCCTCCCGTCCCGGCAGAGTAGGAGTTAGGTTAGTTTAGATTGTACTTAGGACGGCTGAGGCCAAAAGCGCCTGGCCCTTTTGTGAATCAGAAGAAACGAATCGACTATCTTTTGACCACTAAAGGTGCTCCTAAGTGTTTTTGTGAAGGCGTTTCTTCACGAAGTCGTGAAGGCGTTCGACCCCTTTTTCCTCGCTTCCGAAACTCAGGAGTCTTAGGCCACGGGCAGCGCCAACGTTCCGTCTAGCTGGTGAGCGCCATTGCCGTAACCTTCGGAGGTCGTAGGCGTTGCGCGGTCTGACCAACTAAACTTCACATCTTCTTCTGCCCGCGACTTTTCCTTCTAAGTTTCGGACGCGGGACGAAGGGTCGAAGCCTTCGAGCAGGATAAGTCGTGACTAGGATAAGTAGTTGGCTATGCCGGTAAAAGCGTCGCAGTTATAGCCTTCGGGGGCGATGAGCATTCCGCATTCTGACCGGTCTAAGCCCGAACTTTTCTTATCCTTTCGTTTATCCCTTCCTCAAAATTTTGCAAGCAAAATGGCAAAAGTTTAACAAGTGTCAAGGTGCGCGTGCGATGCGCACCTTGGAGGTGTAGGCCCCGAGCGAGGCTCGACTCCCGTGTAACGGGAATCAGGCGCCGCTTATCTCAGCGGCAAGGAACAATAAAACTACTACGAGTTCTAAGCCCTTCCTCAAAATTTTGCAAGCAAAATGGTAAAATTTTAACAAGTGTCAAGGTCCGCACGCGATGCGCACCTTGGAGGTGTAGCCCCCGAGCGGGGCCCGACTTTCGTGTACCAAGAATCAGGCGCCGCTTACCTCGGCGCCAAGGAACAATAAACTACTACGAGTTCTAAGCCATTCCTCAAAATTTTGCAAGAAAAATGGCAAATTTTAACAAATGTCAAGGTGTGCGCGTGATGCGCACCTTGGAGGTGTAGCCCCGGAGCGGGGCCCGACTTCCGTGTAACGGGAATTGGGCGCCGCTTATCTCGGCAGTAAGGAACAATAAAACTACTACGAGTTCTAAGCCCTTCCTCAAAATTTTGCAAGCAAAATGGTAAAATTTTAATAAGTGTCACGGTGCGAGCGCGATGCGCACCTTGGAGGTGTAGCCCCCGAGCGGGGCCCGACTCCCGTGTAACGGGAATCGGGTGCTGCTTATCTCGGCGGCGAGGAACAAAAACGACTACTACGAGTTCTAAGGGTAGAAGCGACGTAGCTGTTCGATGTTCCAAGCGTTGGTGAGTTCTTGTCCGTCCACCGTCTGCAACTTGTAGGAGCGGGGTCGGAGGACCTTGGAGATGATGAAGGGGCCCTCCCATGGAGGCGACAGCTTGTGGCGGTTCTTGCTGCTCTGAACGCGCCGAAGGACGAGGTCGCGGACGTTGAACGCCCTTTCCCGCACGTAGCAGGTGTGGTAACGCCACAGCGCCTGCTGATATTTCGTCGACTACAGGAGCGCTACGTCTCGCGCCTCGTCGAGCTGATCCATGGCGTCCTCGAGGGATGTCTGGTTGCCTTCTTCGTCATACGCTCTGATCCTCGGGGCTCCGTAGTCGAGGTCGGTCGGTAGTACGGCTTCGGAGCCATACACCATGAAGAAGGGGGTGAATCCCGTCGCCCGGCTCAGGGTCATCCGCAAACTCTATAGCACAGCGGGGAGCTTGGCTGCCCATCATCCGCTGAACTGCTTCAGCCGATTGTAGATCCGCGGCTTCAGCCCTTGGAGGATTAGGCCATTCGCGCGCTCGACCTGTCCGTTTGTGCGGGGGTGTGCCACGGCCGCCCAATCTACTCGGATGTGGTAGTCATCATAGAACTTAAGGAATCGCCCCCCTGTGAACTGCGTACCATTATCCGTGATGATGGAGTTTGGAACCCCGAAGTGATGGATTATGTCGAGAAAGAATTCGACTGCTTCTTCTGGTCGGATCCTCGTGATTGGTCGAGCTTCAATCCACTTGGTGAACTTGTCGACAGCCACCAAGAGGTGGGTGTAGCCCGCAGGTGCTTTCTTGAGCTGTTCGACCAGGTCCAATCCCCAGACCGCGAACGGCCATGTGATGGGGATGGACTGCAGCGCTTGTGCCGGCAGATGGGCCTGCCGAGCGTAGAACTGGCAGCCTTCGCACATGCGAACGATGTGCGCGGCATCGTTGATGGCGGTCGGCCAGTAGAATCCCTGTCGGAATGCGTTTCCGACGAGGGTCTTGTGTGCAGCGTGGTGACCGCAGACCCCTACATGAATGTCTCGCAACAGCATCTTCCCTTGTTCGATGGGGATGCAACGTTGCAAGACTCTGGTGAGGCTCCTTTTGTAGAGTTCTCCATCGATAATGGTGAAGGACTTGGCGCGTCGGGCGATGCGCCGAGCCTCCGTGTTATCCACGGGGAGTTCTCCTTTGAGGAGGCGGTCGAGATACGGCGTCCTCCAGTCGTCTGGGGGGCTCGTATCAGGCATGGGTGCCTCGTTGATCTCCATGACGCTGGGGTGGGGAGGCCTCATGGCCGGTTTGTCCCCTGGTGCCTGGGGTGGCTCAGTGCTGACCCCTGGCGCATCTTGGGGTCGGATTGACGGCCGGCTCTGGTCGTGGGCGAAGACCCCTGGTGGGATTTGTTCGCGCCCAGCCGCCATCTTCGCCAAGGAATCGGCTTCTTCGTTCTGCCACCTTAGGATGTGCCTGAGCTCGAGGCCATGGAACTTGTGTTCCAGCTTGCGGATCTCTTTACAGTAGGCGTCCATGGTCTCGTTGTGGCAACTGGACTCCTTCATGACTTGGCCAACGACGAGCTGGGAATCGCCCCGAACTTCAAGCCATCGGATTCCCAATTCGTTGGCAATCTTGAGCCCGTTGACGACTGACTCGTACTCGGCTACGTTGTTGGACGCGGGGAATGAGGCGGATCGCGTACTTCATACGCACCCTCAAAGGGGAGACGAAGACGAGTCCGACCCCTACCCCCTTTCGCATTAGCGAACCGTCGAAGTACAGCACCCAATACTCCTGGTCGACGGGAGCTGCGGGTAATTGTACCTCGGTCCACTCTGCTATGAAGTTGGCCAAGGACTGGACTTGATCGCCGTTCGGGGAACGTATGTGATCCCCTCGGCCATCAACTCGAGGCGGTTCTCGACGACCTCGCGTAGTGGGAAGGAGCTGACGACGGTTACCGGGTGAGACTCGAAGTAGTGTTGGAGCTTCCTTTTAGCGAGGATGATGCCGTAGAGGATCTTCAGTATCTGAAGATATTGGGTCTTCGTCTCCGACAGGACTTCGCTCACGTAGTAGATTGGTCGTTGGACCTTGAGGGCGTGGCCTTCTTTTGTCCGTTCTACAACATGGGTGGCGCTGACGACCTGGGTCGTCGCGGCGATGTAGAGGAGGAGAGGCTCCTTAAGGGTCGGAGGCACCAGGATCGGGGGCTTCGTCAGGATAGCCTTTATCCTGTTGAGGGTGTCCTGTCCTCGGTGTCCATTGAAATCGCTCGAATTTTTCAGGAGCCGGTAAAGAGGGTGAACGCGTTCTCCGAGACGCGAGATGAAGCGGCTTAACGCCGCTAAGCATCCGGTCACGCGTTGCACTCCCTTCAAGTTCTGAATCGGGCCCATTCGATTGATGGCCTCGATCTTCTCCGGCTTGGCTTCGATGCTACGTTCGGAGACGATAAATCCGAGCAACATTCCCCTCGGGACCCCAAAAACGTATTTTTCAAGGTTGAGTTTGATGTCGTTCGCTCGGAGCTTGATGAAGGTCCGCTCCAGATCGGCGACGAGCTGGTCGGTCTTCTTGGTTTGACGACGATGTCGTCAACGTACGCTTCGACGATATCTCCGATGAGCTCGTCGAAGCATCTAACCATACAACGCTGGTAGGTCGCGCCTGCGTTCTTCAGCCCGAACGGCATCGTGACGTAGCAGTACGATCCGAATGGTGTGATGAAGGACGTCGCGATCTGGTCGGACTCCTTCAGACGGATCTGATGGTACCCGAAATACGCGTCAAGGAAGCAGAGGGCTTCACACCCTGAGGTTGAATCAACTATCTGGTCTATGCGTGGTAAAGGAAACGGGTCCTTTGGGCATGCTTTATTGAGACTGGTATAGTCGACACACATTCTCCATTTCTCATTCTTTTTTCGTACAAGGACGGGATTGGCTAACCATTCAGGGTGATACACTTCCCTGATGAAACCGGCTGCCAGCAGCTTAGCTATCTCCTCTCTGATGGCCCTGCGCTTCTCCTCGTCGAAGCGGCGCAGTCGTTGCTTCACCGGTCGGGAACCTGGTTTGATATGCAAGGAGTACTCGGCGACTTTCCTCGGAATGCCCGGCATATCCGAGGGTTTCCACGCGAAGATGTCGATGTTCGCTTGGAGGAAGTCAACGAGCGCGCTATTTGGCGGGGAGGGATGTCCCGATCTTGGCCACCTTCTCGGGGGCGTTGACAGGGTCGAGCTGGATCTCTTTGGTGCCCTCTGTGGGCTCAAAGGACTCAGCGCTGCGGTTGGAGTCGGGGGCGTCTTCGGTGATCTGCTGTCGGATGGCAGCAAGTTCCTCCGTAGACGCGATGGTTGCGGAGGCGAGCTCGCCGCTCTCCGTCTCGCACTGGTAGGCGCGCTGGAAGGAAGCGCCTATAGTGATGACCCCCTTTTGTCCAGACATCTTGAGCTTCAGGTAGGTGTAGTTGGGGATGGCCAAGAACTTCACGTAGCATGGCCTCCCCAGAATGGCGTGGTACGACCCGTGAAATCCGACTACTTCGAACGTGAGAGTCTCCGTCCAAAAGTTGGTCGGGGTCCCAAACGTGACGGGCAGGTCGATCTGCCCGAGTGGGACGGCTTGCTTCCCGGGGACGACGCCGTGGAAGGGGGCTCCGGTCGGTCGGATGAGCGACCGATCGATGCCCATGGCGTCGAGCGTCTCTGCATACAGGATATTGAGGCCGCTGCCTCCGTCCATGAGGACCTTGGTGAGACGCTTCTTGCCGATGATGGGGTCGACTACCAAAGGGTATCGACCCGGTCGTGGGACGTGGCTGGGATGGTCGGATCGATCAAACGTGATCGGAGCCTCCGACCACCGGAGGAAGGCTGGTGTCGTGGGTTCAGCCGCGAACACCTCGCGACGCTCCACCTTCGCACGGTCCTTTTCTCCATGCGCCTCCGGACCTGTGAAGATCATAAGGCAGCCGTCGGGCTCGGGGAACCCATCGTTGCCGTCGCTGGCGTCGCCCTCGCCGTTTGCACCCTCAGGGGCCTGTCGGGGCTTGCCTTTCGGCTTACCTTTTGGAGGTCCCTGGTTTAAGAACCGCTTCATGAGCGAGCAGTCCTTGTAGAGGTGCTTCACGGGGTATTCGTGGTTGGGGCACGGACCGTTCCACTTCTTCTCGAAGTGGTCCGAGGTGTCTGTAGCTGGCGCCTTGGCACCCTTCCGCTCGGCGGCCGCAACCATCTGTCCATCAGACGATTGTGGCCAGTTCTTCTTCTTCTTGCGGGAGCTGTTGGAGGGGCCTTCGCCGGCAATGTCGCCCTGCTTTCCCTTCGTCTCGGGGCGGTTGAAGATCGCGCCAATGGCTTCCTCGCCGGAAGCGTGACTGGTCGCGATGTCCAAAAGCTCCTTAGCCATTCGTGGACTTTTGCGTCCTAACTTGTGGACTAGGGTGCGGCAAGTAGTCCCGGACAAGAAAGCCCCAATGACATTGGCGTCGCCGATGTCCGGCAGTTCGTTGCACTGTCGGGAAAAACATCGGACATACTCCTGGAGGGTCTCCCCTGGTTTCTGTCGACAATTCTTAAGGTCCCAGGGATTGCCTGGGCGTGCGTAGGTTCCTTGGAAGTTACCTACGAAGACCTCTCTCAAATTGGACCAGATTGCGATCCGATCGGCGGGGAGGTGCTCGAGCCACGTCCTGGCCAAGTCGGCTAGGTAAATTGGCAGGTTACAGATGATGAAACGATCATCATCCGCTCTTCCGGCTCGGCAGGCGAGCCGGTAGTCTTCGAGCCAGAGGCTCGGGTTTGTCTCCCCCGCGTATTTCGACACGTTGGTCGGCGGCCGAAAACGCTGAGGGAACGGAGCGCTCCAAATGTGGGGACTGAAAGCCCGAGGCCCCGGGGCGTCCGGGCTCGAACTCCTATCTTCGTCCTCGTCGTAGCGCCCACCTCGACGTGGGTGGCGACCTCGGCCCGCCTCAGGGGCGCGCTCTAGTTGCCGTCGTCGCGCCTCCAAGGTGGCGCGGGCGTCACGGTTTGCATCGAGACGTCCGCGGACGCAGGCTTTCGAGGCCTCGTCTGTCCCCGGACGCGTCTGCTGTACAGATGCGTTCGGGTGTGCGGTCTACGTGCTCGTGACCACGAGCTCTCCGCTTGCTATGCCACGGCACGTTGCAGCAGCATCTCAACTTCACGTTGAGTGCGTCGAGCTTCAGGCGTGATGGGTTCGGGAAGCTCCCGAAGCAATGCTGCCGCCGCAGCAAGGTTCTGGCTGGCCCACGCGAAGTGTGGGCGTCCATCGCCCTCCTCCATGATCCGCTGGCGTACGTCACGCGCCATAGAGCGGTCACGTCCACCGGGCTCGCAGCGGGCAAGCTCACGGTCGATTTTCGCTCCCTCGTGATCCAACTGTTGTTTGGTCTCACGGAGTTCCTCCCTCCGCGCTTGTAACTGCTCGGGCAGTACATCACAGGAGGGGGTCTCGTAGACCGGTGGCAGCTGGGTGAGAGGGAGATTACTCCCTGGGTCGAGCGGGTCTTCAGAATGTACCATGAGGCACTCGCGCGAGGGATTATTACTTTCCTCGCTACGTTCCGTGCCGGAATCTTCGTTCGCCCCGTCGAGGAGGTCGAAGAAGGATTCCGACGTGTAGCCTGTCATTCCCACGAACTCGGTGTCCATGGAGCACGGGCTTTCGCACGATGACGTACGAGTCATCGTGACTTTACCAGAATTGCCCTGGCTGGGCGAAGAGGTCGCGTGTGGGCCCTTGCGTGAGGGCTTCCGAGAGTGTGAGTCTTTGCCAGGGCGTCGCTTTTTCCCGTTGGCCGGCATGGCCGGCGTGCAACGGGAATCAAGGGCGGTGACTGACGACGCCGAGGCGTCGTCCAGCACCAGGTTGCCTCCAGAAGTGGCAACAAAGTCGAGACTCTCGAAGGACACGACAGTACCGGGGATCCACCCGTTGACGTGGTTTGCCATCGAAACCTGAGGGATGATTGACGAAAACGCACAGCACCCCTACCTGGCGTGCCAACTGTCGAAGTTCGTTACTGTCGACTAGTGAATTTATCATGGGGGGTGCATTTTGAGGCCTCGATGGTTCACGAGAGGACACAAGGGTTATACTGGTTCAGACAACCATGCCCTACGTCCAGTTTCTGAGCTGCTCGTGTTACTCGCGACAAAGCTTGTAATGGGGGTTACAAGAGGGCGAGAAAGGGAGAGTGTTCCCCGTCTCTAAGTGTGTCCGTGCGTGTGTTTTCTTAGGCTAGAGTGAGCTAGTGAGCGTTGTAAACGTGAATGCTTGTCCCCTGTCTTTCGGCTTCCTCCTCCTTTTATACTGCGAAGGGACAGGTCCGATTCCGCGGGGTCGGTCGTGGCCGTACGCCCAGGTTGGGCCGTTCCACGACGGATAACGTCTTCGGTGTGGCGGTGTCGTCCTGCTTGACGGAGTAGCCTGTGTCGTCAATCGGCGGTGTCCTGTCCGTATGGGAAAAAGCTGCTGTAGGGGTTGGCGTGGTGACGCCGTAGTCGTGGCCGTCGCTCGGGACGTCCCGTCGTGAAGGAGCGATGAGTCTCTGACAGGGGCTGTAGCAGCACCGCCCATCCCATGGACGGTGTACGTCGTGTGCATTTAACGCCCACTTGCCTGGGCGATGGACGGCTCTACCTATCAGCGGACGTGGGTGTGTCAGGCATTTATTTCCCAACCGTCATCGTCCAACCTACTCGTAGCGTAGTGGGCGATTCGCTCGACCCTGAGGTCGGGCGAGGCGGAGGCACGTTCGCTTGACCCCTACGAAGACAGGGTCGAGCGCGTCGCCCGCGCGTGGAGGATCCGACCCCTCCGCAAAGGGGTCGGGCAAGGCGGAGACCGCCTGTTGGATCGGTCTGTTGTGTGCCCGTACGATGCGGAGGTTGGTTAAGGCGAAGATCATTTATGCCTTGATCACGTTGTTAAGGTCGAGGGTCATTAAGATTAACCACCTCTGGTATTGGCCCTCAACACCTAGTCCTGGAACTGAACCTCATTGGAAGATTAGCACAGATCAAAAAATCTTTCCATATTTTCAAAATTGTTTGGGCGTTATTGATGGAACACATGTTCCTATCACCATGACCCCAGAGAAGCAGGCCCCATATCAGAATAGAAAGGGTACATTAAGCCAAAATGTTATGTTGGCTTGTGATTTTGATCTAAATTTTGTATTTATATCATCTGGTTGGGAGGGATCTGCAACCGATGCTAGAGTTCTTAGGTCAGCCTTGCTTAGAGGGGGATTTCATGTACCAGAGGGCAAGTTTTATCTTGTTGATGGTGGATATGCTAACACACCGTCCTTCATAGCGCCATACCGTGGTGTTCGATATCATCTGAAAGAATTTGGGCACGGTCACCAAAGGCCAAGGAATTATAAGGAGTTGTTCAATCATCGTCATGCCACATTGCGGAATCACATTGAGAGAGGTATCGATGTTCTAAAGAAACGATTCCCTATCTTAAAGGTTGGAACACATCACCCAATCAAAAACCAAGTGCAGATTCCAGTTGCAGCGGTAGTGTTACACAATCTTATACGGATGCATCATGGGGATGAGAATTGGTTAGATAGACAAACAAGCAACATATCTGAAAGTGATTTTGTTGATCTCCCTGAAGGGGACAGCCACTACAATAATGATGTAGCGTCCCTTGGCACTCAAATAGAAGATGAAAACATGGTTCGAGATATGATAGCACTGAATATGTGGAATGACTATAGTCATGACTTGTCCTAATAAATGTGAGTCTTAACTAATTTTGAATTATTTTGTTCTGAATATTTATTTTATATTTAAATTTGATATCTCATTCTTCTGTGCAGCAACAATGTTTAGAAGTGGGTCTCCACGGATCAATTTGATGCATGCTGAAGCTATCCGAAATGGATCTCCAAGGTTTTCAGCCACGCGTAAGAAAAAGTCATCACCAAAAGTTGTGTACTACCTGTCCTCATCACCAAATCTTAGGTGTTGTCGTTTTCAGTTTTACAGTTGTTTTCTTCTATGCTATAGTTGCTTTTGTATGCTAATTGCTACGTATTAAGCAAACTGGAAGGCAGGCCATGAAAAGGGTCTGATTGACATACTTCTTGACCACAACAATGATTGCTATAGAGGTCAAAATGGATGGACAACAGAAGCATGGAATAGATTTGTCCAACAGTTCTATCAGAAATTTTCAAATGTCAAGCTGATAAGGGATCAGATTCAGACCAAAGAAAAAGAGCTGAAAAGGGATTATAAAATTCTCAAAGAAGCAGGAAAGCAAAGCGGCGTGCATTGGGATGAAAAGTTTTGCAGGATTGTGGCTGATGAAGCAATATGGAACAATATTATTATTGTAAGATTTCTTATTTATTGCAGATGTTAGTTCTTACTGATTTTGAAGTGAAATGTCAAATTAACCTCATTTGTTAATTACATTTCATTCTTGTATATTCAACAGTCTGATGCTAGGGCCAAGAAATTTCAGAACAATTGTTTCCCATTATTTGACGCCCTTGGAGAGCTACATGATGGTATGTCATCGATGCTAAATGTTTTCATCATTTTTTATGATGTCTGAAAATGATTTGAACTCTTAAAAACTGCATGAATTAGAGTATTGTAACAACATTCATCCTTTGTCTTTATGGTGTAGGACAAATTTCTGAGGGGACATTCAACTTTACCTCTGTTGTTCCTAAAACACATCCTTCTCAATCCCGTACCACACAGCCTTTTGAAGCTCCTACCACACAGCCTTCTGAAGCTTTTACCATGCAAGTATCTCAAGCTCCTACCATGCAAGCTCTTACCGTGCAAGCTCCTACCATGCAAGCATCTCAAATTCCTAGCACACATCCATCTCAAGCTCCTACCATTCAGCCTTCTCAAGCTTTTGTCACACAACCTTCCCAAGATATACACTACGCTGAGGAAGATGATGAGGAAGTTGTGGTAATTGAACAACAAGCTTCAAGGCCTACCGCAGCAAGTAGACTAGCAAAAAGAGTTGCAAGTGATAAATCTGAAAAGGCAGGTCAAAGGCGTAGGCAAGATGGGAAGGTAGTTGAGATGATGGGAAGATTCATAGAACTAAAAGAAAAACAAGCTCAAGCAGAGGTAGCCCAAAAGGAAAGGACAAAAATGCTAGATGATGAGTTTTCTACCCAAGCGTGCATTGGTGTCGTGGACAAGATGGTTGAGTTGACCAACGATGAGAGATTGAGGCGTATGATCTGTTTAAAGATGATAAGAATAGAGCTATATTCATGGCTGCAAATGAGACTACTCGTCTCAAATGGTTGAGGAAAACAATCAGAGGTACACAATTTGTCATGTTAATTTTAGACTTTTTTTAGTTGCTTTTTAGTTTCAGTTTTCATTTCATATTTCAGTCATGAGAACATTTTTGGTCTTTGTATGGTTCATCACCCATTAGTCCAGCAAGTAACTTGAGCTGTTGTATTTTATACTGTCTAGCAAGCTAAATCTGTCTTATAAGCTGAATCTGTCATGGCATGAATCTATCTTATGAACTGGATCTGTCTTACACTATCAATTAAGTTGAATCTTTCTTACAAGTTGAATATGTGGTGTTACAAATTATTTATGTTTTTTATCTAGCTGATCTGTCTTACAAGCTAAATCTGTCTTACAAGAATCTGTAATTTATTTAGCAAGCTCAGATGGACAATATCTTGCTCGCTTTCTTTTACAGATTCCTGTGGAAGTTCCCTGTCTCATATTTGAGGTCTTGCAAGTAGAATATGTGAAAGTACCTTGATTTTGCTTCACCAAGATAAAAAAAGAGGATGAAAAGAGACACTAGCTGAGTAGCTACTAATCATTTGCTATGACCCGTACAATTTTGTGGTTGTAGATCTATTTACAAATAATATGATTTTTGGACTATACCACTATTATTTAGAATCTGTATTCCTTGCTATACCACTATAATGTTGGGACTATACCACTATTATTCAGCTTGTACTATTTACGATTCATATAAATCTGTTTGTAGACTATTTAAACCATCAACTTATACTCTTAAATATTTGTGTGTATTTTTGTATATTCAATTGTCTTGAGAATTTAATTTACTAGATATATTTTAGCTCAGGTTATTAAAAAAGTGTTGCTAGTTCTAATTTAACCAACTACCAGTTGTATTGCCGTTAGCATAGCATCGCTTGGAGCCAGTGCTTCACGTGCTGCCCTTGAAACTACTGCTCCACATGCAGCCAAATGCATCAAATAATGTGGTGGCTAATGCAGCGATCGGAACCGGGGTTCCCGTGGGTGCAAAATGCTCGCAGCCAAACAAAGTCTTATAAGGTGACGTGACCCTAATGAGCTCGGATCGAAATCTCGCGGCCATCTCGGACTCGGCTTTCATCTGTGAAGTAGGCCGTGGCTGAGTTGGGTCCTTCCTGCAGCAGCCCATGGCAAGCTGAGATCCGAAAAAAAAAAAACGGACAAAGCCTTAGCAGCTCGCAGCGTCTCGGTCTCGGCTTCACCGCAGCAGCTTCGCAGCGTCACTCCACCGTCGCTCGCTGCATGGAGCCTCGAGCACTGCCGTCTGCCGCCGCCGCGACACCCGCAGCTTGGTGCTGCTATGCTTGGAGCTCAGGACAAGGTCGACCGGCCCGTGGCCGCCGCCACAATCTGGACGAAAAGGGAGAAAACGGTACTCTGTACCACTGCAAAGCTCGCCGCAAGAATTGTGGGCTGCAAGATGAATCGAGTTCTAGGCTGGACTTTTTTTTCCGAAGGTAAAAGATAGTGGACTTTGACGGGGAGAAGTACAGTACTATATAATACAACTGTTACAGTAGTAGCCCGTAACTCCATTTCAAAATTAACCCAGATTTTCCTACCTGACAAAAAGACACGCCGTACGTCGTACTGTTCCAAATTTAGTCTTCGTGGTGACCCAACTTTATGTGCGTGTCGACCCGCCGTGTGGGTCGTACCGCTCCAAACGTTGGACGTCGCTGTGGTCCGGACCACGGCGGTGCCCATCCGCCCACGTTGCCCGCGCGCAGGTGCACTGCACCGACGAGCGAAGGCCCCGACCCCGACCCCGACCCCGAGGGAGAGAAGCGAATCTCTCCTCCCTCCCTCGAACGTGGTAGCAGGACGACGTCGTCGACATCAGCACACAACACAACAACAGCCTGTCGTCCTCTCCTCTCGACGACGGACCGATCGAACGCACGCAAGCCTAGCATGGCGGTGGCCGGCGCAGGAGATCCGAGCGGCGCAGTGAGTCCTGGTCCCTTGAAAGCCACCCTGTCGTTTTGCTCCGAGAAAGGTCAGAGAGGCGCGCTACGGAACAGGGAGCGAGTAGCAGTGTGCCAGTTGTTCTGGAGGGCATCCATCACCTGGTCACGCTCGCGTCGCGCACCCAATCCCTGCAGCAGGCTCGATCTCTCATCAGTCATCACTGCTCTGCCCGTGGTGGTGGGGTGTGCGCCGCACAGTACTCTTCGTCGTCAGCCCTGTGGATCGCTGGGTGCGCTCCTCCCCTGTCCTCTCCCATCCATCCAAGGAGCCGGCCGGATTGGACGGCTTGGCAGCCTTTCTATACGTATTCCTCACCCGTCCATCGAAGGAGGAAGTACGTACTCGTACGCCTTTCTCGTCGCGGCATAGTACTGTACGCATCGGCGTACGTACAGCAATAACCGCAGCAAGTGCTCGATCGTAGCCTTTCAGCCTGCGAGGCGTAGCGTTTCTACTTGTGGATAGCCTATTGTCTGGACCTAGATAACTCTTGAGCCCATACGCTGTTCATGCTACTCCTGAAAAGCGGATTCACATGCCACTACTCCTCGGTCACAGGAGCATCTTGTGCAAGTGCAACCCACTTCTTTCGTACTACTACTCGTACTAGCAATTTTTTTTTTCCCTTGCAACACGGTGCGCGTCGGTGCCCTGATCTTGAGACCGCGGTAGGAGAGGACTAACAAACGCTACTCCTCCTAGTACTACTACCAGATAATCTTTCCGCCAGGTCTGTCAATTTTTTACCATAGCATGTGTTTTTCCCCTTATTAAAGCAGATTATAACAACTGACGAGGTGGGAAGGAGCGCATCCCGTTCCGCTACAGCTCGTACTACACGAGTCCATCCACCATGTCGCGGCAGTAAATTTTGGACTGTTGCGGGGTTGACCGGCGAGGACGAGTCACCAACACCATGGATGGGCAGGAGCGAGCGGGCGTGGAGTGGAGGAACCGAGGAAGAGCGGAAGCCTGTGGCCATTGGCCAACCCCAGACAGGCAGACAGTGCTTGCCTCGGATTAGGGGGGTGCGTCCGTTCGTCGAAAAGAAGTGATTCTTTTTACTGCTTCGATCGAGCTAGCAACTATGGAGTAGGCCAAAAGCTCAACGGATAATGTAAACCGTAGTACTGTAGTATGCGTTGTTATAGGCGTACCCGGATGAGATGAGACTAAAAAATACGACCCATTTGACGTTTCACGGATGAGAAGGACGTGGAAAGCGATATTCCCGTTTGGGTAAACAAAAGTGCTTTTGTGCGACATCTAGCTGTGTTTGCACCTAAACCAGGGAGCCCCTTGAGCTGCAGAGGCCAGCGGTGGTACGCTTCTCACAGGCCATTTGAGAGTAAATGAAGTCGTTTAAACATAATCTCATATATCATAATGTTATTAACAAGAACACATTTTATATATTCTATATTATTAAATACACTTACATACTCAGTACAAAACTAGATATTCTAGTTAGTTTGGTTGGTTAGTAGGTCTGGTCAGAAGTGAGGTGGACTGGTTTCAAAACTCACCACCTACTTTTCATACCCCACACCGAATTATCGTAGAGAATGAAAAAAATGATTTCATTTAGGTTCCTTTTATTATAAGTCTAAGACAACTTGATTTGGAGATCTGAGATAATAAGTGGCTTGCCCATCTTTTCTCCTTCGTCATCTAGGTAGGCCTATTCACTGTTACATGCGGCGTGAATTTCATGTTAACTAAGCTGTAACTAAAGATCCAAGATACATACAAGGTTGCTCACTTAACCAGTACAATGTTAAACTCAATTGTGTGAGAAAATAATTATGCACTATTTGACAATTAGATCACAATAAAGAAAAAAAAGATCAAGATACACTACAATTGAATTACATTCTTAGTGTCATTAACTATTCATCTTATTTTTAAAAAGTATGATTTACTTTATCACTATCAATATCTAAGGTACAACTTATATAATTACACTCTGAATTAATTAATTAAAATATGAATTTTGAAGATGCCACAACAATTTTAAAAGTAAGAGACAAAGGAGAGAAGAAATGAAATAACGACCGCAGAAAACCATAACCCACTGCCGTTGATGGCAACTCTGCACGAGCTCTCCAAAGGCCCCGAAGCACACGCGGCGGCGCGCGCCACAGCATCAAGGGTGCGCCACAGGGTCAGTGCCGGAACAGGGAATCCGGGCGCGCCTGCGGCAGTACGCGGCCGTGCCGTGCGGCCAATCCAATCGCGCGGCAGTTCGCTCCTCCACTTTCTCCTTGTTTTTCCCCAAGGCGCTGCGCGCAGGCCGGCCAGCAACCAGCATCGTCACGGCGCACGCGGCCGCCCTGCTACAGCCAGTACTGTTCTGGTCCGGCCATGCGCGACCCAGCCTCGCCTCCTTCCCCCATGCCTTTCCTTTTCAGGAATCCTCCGGCCTTCCCCATTCCCACGCCTCCTCTTTCCTACCTCCCCTTTCGCCCTCTGCGTGGGCGGGCCCCGCCGCGCGGTTCGCATAAACAATGACTGGGCCGGCAGGCCGCCCGCTTCCCCTCGCCAAGCTTTATGATTTGTTTAATCGCGGAGTGTGTTGGCAAATCGCCGTGGGCTGTGGCTGGGTCCGTTTATTTATGCCCACCTGCCAATAGGAGCAAGTCCCCGTCTCGAGACACCAATCCGCCCCTTCCCCTTTCCTCTCCCCTCCTCTCCTTTCGCATCACAACCCCCATCGCCGGTTGGTTTCTTCGCTGCTCCTCCGAGTTCTTCCCCCTCCCCCCCCTTCGCCTCGTGGGTTCTCTGCTTGCGCAGAGTGAGTGGGTAGGTGGGTGGGGAGAGAGAAGGAAGGGACGGATCAGCGCGCGGCGCGGAGATGGCGAGGGAGCGGCGGGAGATAAAGAGGATAGAGAGCGCGGCGGCGCGCCAGGTCACGTTCTCCAAGCGCCGCCGCGGGCTCTTCAAGAAGGCCGAGGAGCTGTCCGTGCTGTGCGACGCCGATGTCGCGCTCATCGTCTTCTCCTCCACGGGCAAGCTCTCTCAGTTCGCCAGCTCCAGGTACGTGTATATACGCGCGCTCTCCGCCGTGCGTCTACCCCTCCTCCCTCCGCTTCATCTCCGGCTGTCGTGTTTTGGTAGATCTAGCCGCTACTCCTTCGCCTTGCCTTCCGCGGTGTAAGATCCGACTTGACTAGGGTTTCTTCCCGCGCGATACTTTTCTCTCGCATATATCATTCGGCTAGTGGGAATCACGCGCCGTTTGTTCATACGGATCATTTTCGATCGCTCGCTACTTTTGAATGAGAACCTGCCTTTTGATCGAAGGATGTGTTTTTTTGGGTAGGTTCGAGGTGGGTCGCGCGAGTGCGTGAATCTCCTCCGAAGAAATGGGGATTTTTATTCTAGTTTACTGTAGTTTGAGCATGTACCTGCTGAATTTTTCTTTTCTTTTTCCCGTTTCGGTGTAGAGTTTAAGAAAGGTATCTCCGCTGCTGTGCTGGATAGTGTACTGCGGTAACTTCTGTTATTTGCTGTGCGTATGAGTGCGCAGAGTTAATCGACGTCTGTGTCTACCAGAGTTCTGTGGTGGGGGTAAAGGCACGCCTGCTAATTGCGTACGGCGGTCCTTGTGATTTTATGTGGTGCTGTGTGGCATTAGATCGCTAACCGATCAAAATAGGGGTCTCGTGCTTCGTGCGAAGCAGTCATTCTGCAACTATTATCTGTTGGTTAGCCCTATATCTGCGGATTTGTTTTTGTTGTTAAATCATGTGCCACTGTCGGTTGATTTGAACTTGTTTTTCTTTTGCAAAATTCTGTCCTACTGTTGTTTGATACGAAATGCCATTTGATCTAACACGCATGGCTCGTCGGACATTTTTCCTTTTGGCGTTTTTCTGAGAGGGAGCCTTCCTTCCTCTGTCTGGGTGGCCGCATAGGTGTTACTATGCTGTATCTTTTGTTTTCACGTGGCCCTCGATTTTGTTCAGGTTTTGTTCGCGTTAGTAGATAACGGTTCCTGTGGGCAATCTGTGAATAACTTTAGAGTTAACACTAGCTATGATTCTAACATGGTATATGTGTATGTTCCTGCATCTACCAATCAGCAGTATCATCTCTTTAGATGTTTGATATATGTTTTCTTTTCTTTAAGACATACAGCATACTAGTAAATGATCCCTCACAGTTCTTTATTTTGTATATGTTTGTGCTGGATTGACTATTAATCATGTCATTTTCAAAGAGTTTTAACAGGAGATTCTATTTGTCTTTGTTGCGCTGTACCAATACAATGAAAAGTTTTTCTCAATGCAAGAAGCTGGCTAAAATCTGTGTGCACAATCTCAGCGCCATGAACTTTGTGTATCTAACCTTGTCTTCCTTTTCTGCTGACATAACTAGGTTAAGTTTCATATATTTACTCTGCAGCAGTAGGTACATTGTTTTAAAGTTCATTTTTGTTGTTCGTATTGATATATTCTGCTAATAAAATCTTTTCTCCGGTATCGTAATTAGAATAATCAGTTCTGAATTTCTAATTGCTTGATGTTTGGTTGAGGCCGCAACAGAATGAAGTAATATTATTTTTGTAAGCAACAGATGCTAAAGAAGAAGCAGAACTTTAGATTGACCATTCAATGTTGAACCACAACACCTATGATCTCATCCCTATGCTTGATGATACTTAATATGCATTAAGCAAGGAACATATGAACTTGATGCTTGATATACTTAATGAGCAAAACAAAGCAATTAGACGTTAACTTAAATGCTACGTGAAATGTAAATTTTTTTTATTGAGGTCACATGTTTCTTTTCATCTGATCTGCATGCAATAAGTGCACCACTGTACCTAACACTTGCTAATTGTCCCCTGAATGGCATTTACCATACCCTCTTGGGAGTTGAGATAAGTTGCATGCCTTGCTATCTTTCCCATTGCCATGTTGTTGTTGAGGGAGATTGCCTTCAGTGTCAACTAGCAACCAAGCCTATATAATTACATGATGGTCCTTAATGAACATGCTTTTTGTAATTAATTTTTTAAATTTCATTTTTTGTTTTGCTTGATTTGTTATAGCATTCTATGTTACTAACATTGCCTTCCCTTTGACAGCATGAACGAGATAATCGACAAGTACAACACGCATTCTAAGAACCTGGGAAAAACAGATCAGCCTTCTCTCGACTTGAACGTATGCAATAATTCTTCTCATGCTGTAGTGTCTTTTTGTACTCTAAAACCCAGGAAACAATACTGAAATATGTTTTATGCCAAGTCATTCTATACATCAACAGACTTGGTTTGGTAAAGCCTTCATATAATATGCATCTTGTTTGGCCGTTGCATTGAAAATTCGTTCCGAATTGCCCAACTGCTTCTTCATTGTTTGCAGCATGTAATTAATGCGCACTTTCTGTTTTTGAGTTTAAAAACTCTATCCTTTTACCATAGTTTTTGTTAATGTCTCATTATAAACAACAACCTTACATTTTAAAGTAGTACACTAAAGCAGATAAATTATTTTGTGTTATTTAACTGAGGAATTATCATTTGTAAATTGCCTAAATCATATTTTCAGATATAACAATTATTATCTGGTGTGTTATTTGCTATACAAATTCCAGGTTTCTATATAATTATGAAATCTGCTGAGAATCTTTAACCTTGGTCAGTTGTGTAGTTAACACTTAACACCACTACCACGGCCTAAATGATACTGGCGTGCTTATTGTGTAACATAGTACATATCTACATTATCACTAACATCGACAATTCTATCTTTCTCTTATCAGTTAGAACATAGCAAATATGCAAATTTGAACGAGCAACTTGCAGAATCAAGTATCCGGCTTAGGTATCCCTTATTCCTAAGTTAAGCTTATTTATAGAAACATTTGCTTACAATCAATGTATTTATGATTCATTATTATTTATAGGCAAATGAGAGGCGAGGAACTGGAGGGTTTGAGTGTTGATGAACTCCAGCAGTTGGAGAAGAACTTGGAAGCTGGTCTGCATAGGGTGCTTCAAACAAAGGTATGATGAATGAACGCCATCCTATTTCTAGTTAAGTCAAGCTAGGCTCAGTGCGATCAACTGTTTGATATTATAAATGATTGCAGGACCAACAGTTCTTGGAACAGATCAATGATCTCCAACGAAAGGTGAGGAAAAGTTAACAGATTTGGGAACTAGTTGCAACCTTTTGGTTTTCCTAGTCATGCTCTAAAATCTTAATATGAATTGGTTCTAGCATATTTATGACTCATCTTTGTAATAGAATTATGTGCACATGATTTATCATGTGGTTACTACCAAAGTACCAATATAGGGGAAATTTGTGTGACTTCGCTGGAAATAAAATACTTGAAAGGCACTAAATTTAAATAACATCTCCATCTCCGTAGGAATAGCTGAAACTAGTTGCTGGCTAGCCAAGCCTATCATGACCCTCCTTTGTCTGAGCTTGGGACTGATTAAGCCTGAAAACAAAATTGTGCAAATTTAGTACTCTATTTCACTAGGAGCCTAGGATTTTCCATCCCTGAATATCTATGGGCTATTTGGAAAGGTTATTTTGCCAATTCTGATTGTTATCAAGCTCACTTAAGCTTTGTTAAAAGTCAAGTGTTAATGATGTTTATATTTATATTACATATTATGATGCTCTGTTAGCTGTTTGGTGGTGATGGCATAGTCTTGGCTCAGTATGGTTACTGTTACTCATTTAACTAGTAGAATTCTTAAACCTTGAGATCTGGGGAATGATCATGCGCAAGAATAGTGGTTTCCATCTCCCTAAAAATAGCATTGAGGTTCCCTTGGTTATATTAAAAGTTGTTCAGATACTGTATTAGCAGATAGCGCTCTCTGGTTTAATAATCACATATAAAGGCTTACTTGAAGTATTGTGGCATTTTTGGTTTGATGTACAATTATTTGTTGATTGATATACATTGTGTTGGTTCCTTTCCTACCGTTTTGGTGATTAAACATCATTTATCCCTTTTTTTTTTGTGCAGAGCTCACGGTTGGCTGAGGAGAACATGCAACTGAGGAATCAAGTATTGACTGCACTTCTTTGACTAGCCTTCTTTTCTTTTCAGAGTGACCCTTCTGAATCATATTTTTGCACATCATTTTTTATATATGGAATATAGGTATTCCAGATAGCACCATCTACCAAGGAAGCTGTTGCTGAGACTGAAAACGTTGTTGCTGAAGATGGTCAATCATCTGAATCTGTGATGACTGCATTGCACTCTGGAAGCTCACAGGATAATGATGATGGCTCGGATGTATCACTGAAATTAGGGTGAGTCTCGAGAAATTTTGTATATATATGAACTTATAGTTTTGCTGAATGCAGATCATTGTAGCTGCGTGGGTTTAGCTGGTTCTTAGATTCTCAGAACTGAGCTTTATTTCTCCTAATAGTCATGCTGTATTACCTGCTCAACTGATTTTTATCTCTTGTACTATCTATCTTTTATGAGGGTCCTTAATGTTTTATTATAGATTATTTACAGACACTCCACCTTGCAGGTTGCCTTGTGTTCCATGGAAGTAACACCGCAAAAAGGGCTCTCGCTGATCAGAATGGAGTTGCGGCCACTCGGATAGGTTGGTGTTATGGACGCAACCAGACTACAATAATCTTACATTAGAGGCGAGATCAATTGACCTGATTTATCATCCTTGTGGCCCATGATGCGATGTTCCGCTTGTACCGTTTGCTAGGATGTGAACTAAGTTGCTAGCTAGGTCCACAATGCGCTTTTCTCAACCGTCTTGGTATGCTACCTTTGTACTTTCATTTGCTATATCGACGTATGGTTTATGATCTGGCAGCATTCGTATTGTTGCATTGAAGAAAAAATGGGTATACTTTCTGAAACCGGTGAATCGGTGATGCTTTTGGCCTGAGTACTGCTCATTGGTACCTTGCAGTGAAGGCACCATAACTCTTTCTAGGTGGTATAGGCACCATAATTTGGTTCTTAAATTGATGACATTAGGATAACTCCCCGCAAATAAAAAGGTGACATTAGGATAAAATATCTTTTTCTTTAAGATTTAGGATAACATATCTAACTAATCCAAAAGAAGAATAACATGTAGTATTATAACTTTAAGAAGGATAACATGTAGTACTCCATCCGTCTCATAATAAGCATTTCTAGCTTTGAAAGTCAAACAATTTTAAGTTAGACTATGAATATCTATAAAGATAAATTATTTTAAATATAAAATGCTACATAATATTATAGTATGTCTTTTGATAAATTCAATAGTAACATTTACACATAATTAAATATTATAATTTTTAAATTAATAATTAAAGTTGAAGAAGATTGGTTTGACCAATCCTAAAAATGATTGTATTGTGGGACCGATGGAATATTAATTTTTTTGGCGGAAGATGGAGTATTAGTTAGTACTATAACAATTTAAGAATAGACTAATAGAGTACACCTGCATGCTATGCGACACGGGCTAGCAGCTGCAGCGCCGACCGTCAAATGAGGGGGATTTATCGTAATAGGACGAATCTCTAATGTAACTTTTAAAATGGTACTCTTATAGATCTTAATAAAATAGGACTCTATCCAATGTTCATTCACTATATAGGATTATGTTTAATTTTAAGACATTTTTACCCCTCTTTCCAATTTTGCTTTATCTTCTTGTTCGGTTCACAGACGATGGTGGCACCATGGCTGTGCTTGTCGCCACATGCGCGCCGCCGTCGCACGCATGCTGCCGCCGTCGCTTGCACGCTGCCGTGCGCCGCCACCGGTCGCCGGAGCCGCACGAGCACGACCATCCTGCCTCGCCACGGCCGTCGGAGAGACGCGCGCAACCGTCCTGCCTCGTCGTAGCTGCCGTTGTCGCACGCGCCGCAGTCGTCCGCTCGCAGTTACACGCGCGCCACCGCCTCTCCGCGGCCACCGAAGCTCCTGCGCGCAGCCGTCCCACCCCATCGCTGCCGTTGCGATTGCGTACGCCCCGCCCTGCTAGACGATGCAAGGGGAAGGATAAACGGCCATGGCGCCGCCATGAAATCTAGCCGGAGAGAAAGTAGAGAGAGGTAGAAAAAGGGTAAGAATGTTATAAAATTTTTAAATAATTTTATATGGTGAAATGTCATCGGTAAAAGTATTATTTTAATAAAAACAACTATAAGAGTGATATTTTAAAAGTTGCAATAGGAAGAATACTATACTACGCACATGGCTCGGGGACTTAGGGGTGACTGCTGACTGGTGAGTTATTTTCGGACGGAAGGAGTATTTCTCCACCGTCGCCAACAAACTCCGCGAACCCATACGCGGCGGCGGTCTCCGTGCTCGCTTCGCTTCCCCAGCTCCTGTGACTCTCATGCGTCTTCCCCTCCCTCATTTGAACCGCAGCCCTTCATCACAAGCAGCGTTCCTGGGCTTCGGAAAGTTCGTCTCTCTAGGGCTTGCTCCCGCCTCTACCGCTTAGCGCCGCGATGAAGGGTACCTGTGAGAGCCCCGCGGCGGCTCCTGAGGCGGCGGCTGGGGAGGTGATCATGAGGAACACGAGGTGCTTCCTTGACGTGAGCATCGGCGGGGAGTTGGAGGGGCGGATCGTGGTGGAGCTCTTCGCCTCCGTGGTGCCGCGCACGGCGGAGAACTTCCGCGCCCTCTGCACTGGCGAGAAGGGTGTCGCCGCCGACACCGGCGTGCTGCTCCATTACAAGGTTTGTCCCGGTTAATTCCGTGCGCTATTTATTTTGTTTGCAGTTTTGGACACCTAATCGGTTTTGGGTTTGGTGCGGTGCGAAAGGGTTTATTAGTTCGAGAATGTAAGCCTGCAGTTTGGGAATCGTGTGGTATCGGTGGACGAAATGGATTTTATTTTTATCCACCGGTTGTACTGTGACTTCGATCGTTAACAGTTGCTAGGTTTCGGTATTCCCAATTCTGTCATGATGCGATTATTGCACACCAGTTCAACGATTTCACTGAACGATTTGCAGAGAGTAGCGTGAACTTTTCTGCCACGCCAAGTTCCTCCGGCTCTGGGAGCTTGGCTGTGGCGCAATTTGATCATTACATACATATCAGTATTGATTTAGTCGTTTGGGATGAATAAATTTCTTCGTCTACTGTCTTATCTAATTTTGTTACTTCTAGTTGGGGCTTCACGCAAATGCAGAAATTTCATTTGGAGTTTGAGGTGTATGCAGTTATTAATAGTTTAGGAATTTTTCTTGCTTTGAGGTGTTTGTTAGGATTATCTGGTGTTGTTTACTTTAATGTTTGAGAATGAAATTTAATGCTCCCCTTTTCAACTACCTTTGATGTACAAGTTGATTGATGTCCTGCCTACATTTAGTGCCACTGGTGGCATTACGGATAAAGGTGGTTCTAATTAGTAATTACGAATTTTGAAGTTGTTCTTGAATGCTCCATGCAACATAACTCCGTTCAAAATTCATACCTTTGTCCTATATGCATGTAGTAGCAAGGCCATGATGTCATATGAAACCTTATATATGTAGTTAATGTTCAGCAATGTGGTCATATCCATGTCATTGTACACAGAAAGAATCTTTGGACTGCTGTAATTTGAACGTGTGTCAACAACACTCAAAACTGGACATAACTTGTCTCTTACACTATGATATGCTCAGTTTCGTATTTTGTCATCACAGTAGATTAGTTTCAAAGCAGCCTTTGCGTATATGAGGTAGTCATGTGCCTATATGGTTAGTCGGGATTAAGTATAGGAAAAACTCAAAAGGTTATGAACATATATCGTGGCCAATGTTCAGCGGTTTATATGATGATAGGACAGCCTTGGCTCTGTATGGTTAAGGCTCTAAGTGAGGTTTGGTATATTTAACATCTTTGGTAATTCAAACCATGAGCTGGAATCACGATGCATTATAAATATATAATTGAAGCAATAGTGATTAGTCCTTCCACTGAGTTGTTGGGAACTACATGGATCCAGCTGTGTCATGAGCATAGTGGGACTTCCATACTTCATAGTGGTGGGGACTTGCGACTTGTTGGGCAAGTTACTTTTTCATGTCTTTGTAAGAGATTAGTGGTGCCTCTGATATTAAATGCAGTGTTAGCATGATCTTTACAATAGTTTATAAAATGCTTCTTTCGCAGGCTGAAAGATAAAGATAAACTTTTGTTATGTGGACTTCAATTGGTTTGTTCTTTCTGAACAATTAAGCCAATTGCCTTCTATATTTCCACCTTTTGTTTTAACCTCATTCTCTGCTGACACAGTACACCCCTTTTTTATATATATATAAATTCAGGGTTCATGTTTTCATCGTATCGTCAAAGGTTTCTTGGAAGGTGGAGATATAACTGCTGGCGATGGAACTGGGGGACAGTCAATCTACGGTCTGCATTTTGACGATGAGAATTTTATGTTGAAACATGAGAGGAAAGGGATGTTATCAATGGCCAATGTTGGTCCCAACACAAATGGATCTCGGTTTTTCATTACTACCACCAGAACGCCTCACCTTGATGGCAAACATGTTGTCTTCGGAAAGGTTATAAAAGGAATGGGAGTGATTCGAGCAATGGAGCATATTCCTGTTGGAGAAGCTGACGACCGTCCGATTGTGGATATTGATGTTGTTGATTGTGGGGAACTACCAGAAGGTGCCAGTGATGGAGTTGCAAATTTCCTCAAGGACGGTGACATGTATCCTGATTGGCCAGTTGATCTTGACGAAAAGCCTGCTGAAGTTTCTTGGTGGATGAATGCTGTGGAGTCTGCAAAAGGTTTTGGAAATGACTATTTCAAGGTTCATTTTTTCTTTCTTATTGGCAGCTTATATTACTTATTTGAAGAGTGATATATGGGATTCCAACTGTGGGAATCTAACACTATCATGTGCACTCAAAAAGGGTAGCTAAGTATAATATAGCTAATCCATGTGGTTCCCTTGTACGAATATGCAACTTAAGGTAATGTCTGTATACAGAAACAGGATTACAAGACAGCCCTCAGAAAATACAGAAAAGCCATGAGGTACCTAGATCTTTGCTGGGAAAAAAAAGAGATGGATGAAGGTAATGTTTTCTTCCTTGTTATATGTTCTCACTTTTGTTAATTATACAGCTACATACTAACGACTTACTTATATCCAGAGAGGAGCGCAGCACTCCGGAAAGCAAAGTCAATTATATTCACAAATAGCTCTGTAAGTTCCATTTTCAGCCACTTGGTACTTCACAAATAGCTCTGCATAACATTTTCAAAGATTCTATGTCATTAGTGTTTCTGCTATCTAAATTCTGAACTCTAAACGTTGGAAGCTCTTGCTAGTAAATTGACGCCAGTTATAACTTCTCCAGGCTTGCAAACTGAAATTGGGAGATTTTGCTGGTGCTTTGTTAGATGCAGATTTTGCACTGCGTGAAAGGGATGACAATGCAAAAGCTTTTTTCCGACAGGGGCAGGTTAGTGTCTTTTGTGTGTATGTGTGTGTTAAATCAGGGAAGACAAAACAACAAGCGATAAAACCAAAGACAGATAAAGCAGTTCCAAGGATATCGAACATCATGGACATGTCTGAGTGTTGACGTGACTTATTGCCTTATTCAAACCTGCAAGTTTCACATGATACCTCGCATGCAGGTATGTATGGCACTCAACGATATTGATGCTGCAGTTGAGAGCTTCAAACGCGCATTGGAGTTAGAGCCAAATGACGGTTTGTGTATATCCCTGTCCTCTTCAATGATGATTCACTGATTGTTACTTCTCTGTTCACTTAGGAATGCTGCATTTTGTTTTGACATTTTTCAGGGGGGCTTAAGCGAGAACTCATTGCTGCAAAGAAAAAGGTCAGCCTGTTACTTCTATGAATCTTAGAACTAAGCGATATTTGAGCCAGATCTTCCTTTTGCCTGAATGTCTGCAATCGGGGCAGATTTCTGATAGGCGTGACCAGGAAAGGAAGGCCTTCTCGAGGATGTTCCAACCTTCAGGAAGATCAGAGGAGAGTGAGCAGGTACTTTCTCTAATACCACATTCTGCTGTTCTCTATAGATGATCTTTGGTTTGGACCTTCAGGTATGACTTATGTCATTGTCATATGGCTGCTGATAGTACTGAAATTAAGTGTTGAACATTTGTCTTGTTTTCTTGTAGGAGAAAAGTTGACCCTAAACCTGCAACATTCTAGTGCGAAAATTAAAATGTTCAGGTAATCAGGCTAATGCCTTAAAACCAGCAGCCAATGTTTCCCTTGACTACCACGCACATACTTCTCGTTACACAATCTGATCTCATGCTGTATGTTCTGCAGGTTCAGGAGGGTTTTTTGTGCGATAGAATTAACTCCCATCAGATAACAGAAAATAGGGAAGCGATGACACCAGGGCCTTTCTTTTTTGGGCATACGGGGAACCATACGAATCCGTGATTCACAATTTTGTCATTAGGTGTAGTGCCGGCCTGCTGATAGACACAGTTCCTGTTAATGACATCATCGTCGTTGACGTAAAGGCACATGTTTCAGTGCATTCCTGTTCAGTGTTTCTGATAGCAAGGTTATGCAATCATGACGAATGAGGCATGTTTTGCTTTCGAGTTTGGCCGGACGAAATCTTTGCGTCCCCTAGATTGCCAGAATCCCATATGTATACTTAATCCCATATGTATACTTCCATAGAATGTGTTATAGTATTAACTAGTGACCTCGGAGTCGCTGCTGTCACCATTGATATCACTTGCACATACATTTTGCTCAAGGATGGTGAATATAATCAACGTTAACGTGAAAAATATCACAGGATTGAGGAATATATTAACAACTTCTTTTGAACGTAATGAAAAGGGCATAAAGAGATGAAAATTGAGAGCAACGAAATATAAGGAAAGTAAAATGAAAAAAAAGGTAAATGGCACATTAAAAAAGTTTTGAACCAGTGACATTTCTTATTTCAGCATACGCCGAACCATAATCCATGATTCCCAACGCGTTGACTTTAATGTAGTGCTTGGCATTAACTTGAACAGTCGGATTCTCAAAAAGGTTTTAAAACTTTTCTTCAGAGTTCCTGTTAATGCAATCAAAATAAGCGGACCGCATACTAGTGTAAACATAGACTTGCATTTGGAATTCTTTACTCAAATTGTGACCACTTACAGATACAGCACAGTAGTAGTCATAAGAACCAATACCACTCTACCAGCAGCTAGCGCACAGGCCATCTTTTTTTCTCTCCAAAACACTCCCGCATTAATAAACTTTAAACAATTACCCTTCGTATGCTATCTAGGCATTGTAATTGTCCAAGCCTAGGTCCCTCAAGGCAGCCGTGGCAGCATCTTTGCAGTTTGCATGCGTCATCTTGGCCTTTCTAATAAGCTTCTCCGCTCCATCGTTAAGCAGGATTGTTCTGCAATTGCAGCACCAAGTGTAAGGACGTAGAAATGTATTACAAGCACAATGGAAATGGCTGAAAACTAGATGCAGGTAACGCTATGTTAGTACATTGCATCTTAAGTCTAGTTCCATCCAATCACTGTTTAGCCAAAGTAGTTTTGTGGTGATATATGGAAAGGAAAGAAGAGGGGTACTCTCCGCTGCATACCTGTTCTCAGGGTTTCTGACAACAAGATTACGAATCATAAGGCATGCTTGCTTCTGAGTCTGGCCAGAGGAGGGGAATCTTTGCATCGCCTGGATCGCAAGAGTCCCATATCCTACTTCCATAGCACGTGCAGCATTATCTGGTGATCTCAGGGTAAGGATCGTTACCATAGACATCGCCTGCACGTTCATTTTACTCAGGGTGGTATATCAACATAGAGATTCTTCTTTGCAGTTTATTTATGGTACCTCTTGTATTATAGAAGCATCATCGGAAAATATGGATGTCAACTTTAAGAACTTATCAAAACCACCTCGCTGAAGGATAACAGACTTGTTCGTGTCACTTGCTGCCAGCTTAAAGAAAAAAGAATGAGATGTTAACAAAAAATTCAACACGAGCAGTAAAGCCTCAAACACAAGAATGTTGTAGTGTTGAACCGTACGAACATACCTTAGACAGCAAAGAGCAGCATGATTTTGCTGTAACTTTGTTTTTCTGTTCACCAGCCTCATCAATGCATTGGAGAAGCACATCAATGCCACCATTTTCAGATATTGAACGGCATATTTCATCCTGTGGTAGCACGAAAGATGGTGAAGGTCTTCTAAGACAAGGGTCACTGTAGAACAGCGAGGAAAAAGAATGCAAAATCTCATGATAATTGGCTCAGGCGAGATGTTAGGTGGCAGTATCCATTTCTCAAGTATTAGAGATCTTTCTTGTTTCTTTTCTGAATACCGGTCAAACAATTCTTTTTTTTTTTCTCAGCACCTATAAATGAATCATGGAAAACAATAGTATAATAACATACCTTAGAATTTTGTTCCAATTTTTAACTGAATACTAAAATCCCTAGATGAAATCCGTTATGAGAAGTTCTTTTTAAACATTGGCAAAAAAACTGAAGCATGAGCAAATAAACAAGATGTAAATTGCAAAGCTTACATTCACAGCAATCGCTTTTAAAGCCGCACAAGCAGACGGCAAGCTGGGAGGCGGAACTTGGTCACGAAGTGCATTGACAAGAACTTCTGCAATCCCAACTTCAGCAAATCTTCGAGAGTATCCATATACCTGGTCAATGTCATCCATTTCAGTTCATATTCATATTAATTGTCTCAAACTCAAAGTTTATGAATTGTGAAACTATCATGACAAAAATCATCTAATGAGTCTAAAAATGTATGCGTTGAGTAAGTGCATAAATGAAATGAAATAGTAATATATGCTCAGGTGATAAATCATAAGATCCATATGTTCTGATGACATTGAGTGAATACTGAATAAAATGGTCATATACAAAATGAAAAGGTAAGTGATGAGTCTGACATTGTCTCCAAATATTTTCAAAAAAAATATATATCCAAATATTGAAGTCGACACCTCACAGTTCCATATTATTTATGTTAACAAGCTACCTTACTATCACAGTTACTAGCTCCATAATTTTAATTGTTGTTGTTATTTCATTTCTGAACTAGAAATGTTATCCTAACGACAAAACTATGGAGGTAGTAGAAGTTTTTTCAGTACTAATAATGTTAAATATGATTCCATTCAAAGCATCCTGATTCTTGTTGTATTCAACAGGAAATGAAATCAGAAAATCACAAAAATCGAAAATGGCATATAGACTAATCTCATTCAGAAAAGTAGATATTATAGTGCATGTTATTTGCTATCTACATCCATGATAGATCACACAATCCTACTGGCCAAAGCTTTACAAATTACCACCTATTAGCTATTAGCGTAGATGGTCCTTGGTGTGAAACTACAGCAATAGTTTTCACACAATTGAGCAGGCATACATACTTGAGAAGCCACCACCCGGCAGTCATCAGGCGTCAACAAAACACGTACTGCCTCGTACAAGCTTTGAACATTAGTTTTCGATTTCTCCCTCATAAGCTGCAGAATGAGTTCATCAACCTTCAAATCCATAAAAGATTCTTTCACAACTTCATTTCCAGCAGAAGCCGCTGCCACAACACTAAATCCAGCATCCAGTAAATCTGAGTTCTCTGAGCCTCTCAAGATATCCATGACAATTTTAGGTCCTCCACTTTGTCTAAACCTTTCAGTGCTACCAACATCTATAAGTTAAAAGTTCCACATGTTAGAAACAGGACATAGATTGTCAAGGTCTGGGATACAGTTCAGAGCTGACAAATCCATTCCCTTTCATCCCTTAGCGGTACAAGTTCAAGCAAAGCTAGATTAATAAATTATAATAGCAAGATTGATAAATATACATGGTATCACAGCTGACATGCAACAGAGCACAACAAAACAGGACACTTTATTACTGTAGGCACTAGGTAGCGCGCGAACTACAAAATAGTCTACATACAAAACTAATAACTATCATTTAAATCCAGCAATTGTGTAGCTAATTTATCAGCATGCCATAGACCATTCTACATAATATTTGCAGATGTTTTAAAGTGTTGCCATGACATTGCTCAAGGTGAATTTCATTGTACCAAGGAATATGAAGACATGCTATTTTGCTTCGGGTGCGAACTACATACAGTCTACAGGCAAGTTCACTGAATTTCCAAATTTCGACTGAAGTCATAGGTGCAAACTTTAAGTGGTGAATACGGAAAACAAGTAAGGACTGCATAAATTGCAAAAACGTTAATACCCCGAATCATGGAGCTCAGCGCCTTCATGCTCGATGCAAGCAAGCTCTCCTCCTGCTGAAACCGAGCCGACGCGCACAGGCCGACGAGCACCTCAACACCACCATTCCGTACCGCGATCGCGGCGTTCTCTGACCCCACGCCAGAGCAGCACAGACCGCGCAATTCATCGAGCGAGGAGACCAACCTATCGAGATCCTCCCCCAACCCGCCGTCGGCGCTGGGAGATGCCTTCAGTTCGTTCAGCACGCGCACTACAGGGCTCACCTCCGGCGCGGCGGCCTCTCCGGGCACGCGCTTGACGATACCTGCACGATGCGGGAAAGAAGTCGCATGAAGCGTGTACAGGATGGCGGCAGTTCGGATCTGAAACTGGAGCGGGGATGAGTTGGTGGGTACCAGAGATATCGGCGCCCTGGAGGGTAAGGGCCTCAACGGCGTCGGCGAGGGCCTCATCGGGGTCCATGCCGAGGTCCTCTATGTTCTCCCGGACCATGGCGTCGAAGGCCTCCTGCGAGATCGCGATCGCCATTTCCTTTGCTCCGCTTGCGGTTTCGGTTCCGAGAGAGTGAACGGAAGGGAAGGCTTTTGGTGGGGGTTTTGGCCTTTTTCGTTTTCTCTCGGTTGAAACGCGACAAATTCAAAATTTGAAAAATATTTCCACTCTTTCATTTTTTTAATCAATACTCATTTTAGTACAGTCATTTTAAGAAATTGCTAGAATAATAATTTTAATATATTCTTTTTGTTAGAATTATGATTCAGTAAAAATATTTAAGAAATGAATAGAAATACATTGTAGCTAAACATTCCTCTATTTTTAATGGACGCGATTAGGACAATAATTATAGTTAAAATGAAAACTAAAACTTGTATACTAACAATAGTAATTTAGAATTGGAGAGAGTATCTATAGGTGCAATATATCACGTGAAAAGTTTTGTTGCCGGTTGAAGTACGCTCCACGGGTCAAAGTTAGTCTCTCCCTGACTCGTGAGCTAAACAATACTACTATGCTGGTTAATAAAGCTATTGACTTGTTAATGAAAAAAATAGACATTTTTGCTTCTGTGTATCCAAACGCAAGGAAAATGGGTGTCAGGTTGTATTGTCTTAGTTTCGGCTTTGATCAGCCAGATTTTTGTTGCATTTAGAATTTAGAGCGAGTCAAACTGGCAAAATGATTTGGGCCAATTGCGTTTTGACCATCGTTTTCAAGGCTAATGGTGAAATAGCCATTGTTTTTCAGATTTTGCGTTTTACCATCAAAATTTTTGGACAAACCTGCCGTTAACCACAAACTTTCTTACTCCGTTACGAGGGACCAGATTAAAGGAAATAAGAAAAATAAAAGAAAAGGATGAAAACTAAAAATAGACCAAAATACCCCTCCATTCTATCTAACTGGCCACAGCCTCCGGTCTCTCTGCCAGACTCTCCTCTTCTCTTCTCCTTCACGTGGTAGAACCCTAACCCTAGCTGTTGAGGGCGAGCAAGCCGGCGTGCGGGAAGGCCGGCGAGCGACGCTCGGGCGGGGCGAAGCGGCGGCGCGCGGCGGCTCGGGCGGGCGCAAAGGCGAGCGGGTGGCGCTGGCGGGCGCGCGGCGGCTCGGGCGGGCGCGCAGGCGAGCGCGCGGCTCGGGCGGGCGCGAAGGCGAGCGGGCGGCGCTGGCGGGCGCGCGGCGGCTCGGGCGAGCGCGCAGGCGAGCGCGCGGCGCGGGCGGGGGCGCGGCGGCTCGGACGCGCAGGGGGGCGCGCGACACGCAGGCGGGGGAAAGCGGCGGCTCGGGTAGAGGCGCGCCACACGCGGCCCGTGAGCGCGGGCAAGGGAGAAGCGGCGGCTCGGCTGGATTCAGGTATTTCCCCATCTTTTGGCCTTCCTAGTGATTTCAAATGACCTTTTCCCTCATGCTATTTTGATGGACATTTTGGATGGCATATTTTCAGATGGAGGAAACAATGCTAGCATTGGGTGCAGAGACAACAACAAATCCAATTGAACCTAGGTATTGCTTTAATTCATCAATTACTTGTTTACGGAAGCACGATTGATTCGGTTTAGAGGGCGAAATTGATTTAGTACGTAGGTATATTTAGGTAGCTTATTGGAAACCTTTTAACTTGTAGGTCAAATAATCCAGAACTGAAACTTGCTATAAGGGTTCGTGCGTATTGGAGCTTGCCTGATGGGGGTCCAAAGACATATTTGAAAGCCAGGAATTTGCACCCAATATTTGTTGGCATGAACTATTCACTACAGGAGCTAGTTGACTTTGTAGGCGAATACTACATGTGGGGTTCTAAGCAATATTTAACTTTGTGGCGTGATGATAGTACTTCCGATGCTTCTGTTGAGATTAAATCTGATGAACAATTGCTACAGTGGTTTCAGCTCAACATAGAGAAGGGAGTGGTGTCTATTAATGCACAAGTAAATGATTTTGAAGGCCCGTTGCAGTTCTCACCCACAAAACGTAGGTTTCATCCTACTGTGAGAAACAAAGTACCTATAAATGAGAGTGACACATCCAAAACAGCCACGCCCATAAATGAGAGTGACACATCTAAAATAGCCACGCCCATAGATGAGAGGGAGACATCCAAACCAGCACCAAAGAAGAAGGTTAGAAAGGCAAAAAAAAGAGAGGTGATGATGAGGAGCCTGTAGGAGTTGATGATGAGGGCATATACTCCGAAACTGAAGTGTTAAGTGATAGTAGTTGGGATTCTGATTTGGCTGCTTCGTCAAGCTCTGACGATGATGAGTATAATCCTGACGTTGAAATTATTGATGAGGATGATGAGGATGATATTCCTGCCTTTTCATATGATGTACAAAATCCATGCATTGATGTGGGAGTCATTTTTCCAGACACGAATGAGTGTCAATCTGCAGTGACACAATGGTGTATCTTGCATGATCATGCGTACCATAGGGTGAATAAAGATAAGAAAAGATTTACAGCCAAGTGCAAGAGGTGGGACAAGGGTTGCAACTGGAAGTTTTACGCATGTACGAGTAAGAAGTACATTGGATGCAAGGTAATTTCAGCTATGTGTTATTGTGCTTTTGTATTCTTTTACTAATTAGTCTCCTGGCTGAATTATTTGGTTGCAGGTTAAGAAAAGTGGTCCTAAGCACACTTGTGGTTCTTTCAACAAGTGTGGTGATACAATGGCTTCAAATAAATGGGTAGCTGATAGAGCGGTTGACATGTTGTTGGATAAACCAACAATGAAACCAAGTCAAATACAGGCTGACTTGTTGAGACTTACAATGTGGAAGTTCCATATTATAGGGTGGTCAGAGGAAGAGAAAAAGCAATTGATATAATACATGGGGCATGGGATGAGAGTTATGATCTGTTGCCTACATATCAGGCTGAGGTTCTTAGAGCAATGCCTGGTAGTATTGTTGAGTTAGACACTGAAGAGTGCAAGGGTGAAAAGTGCTTCCGAAGGTTCTTTCTTGCTCTCAAACCTTGTATTGATGGTTTTCTGGAAGGGTGCAGACCCTACATTGCCATGGACTCTACTCACTTGACAGGCAGGTCAAGAGGTCAGTTGGCAGCTGCTGTTGCAGTGGATGGTCATAATTGGCTATATCCGGTGGCATTTGGGGTGATAGAGACAGAGTCTAAGGAAAGTTGGACTTGGTTCATCGAAAACTTGAAGAAAGCAATTGGTACTCCTACAGGTACAAGGACTACTTAGTTTATCTAGCATATGTCGTCATCTCTAAAATTTACTCTAACATATTATATTGCTCTACATCCAGGTTTGGTCATAAGCACAGATGCCGGCAAGGGAATTGAAGTGGCTGTACATGATGTCTATCCAGGCGTCGAACATAGAGAGTGTATGCGCCATTTGTGGAAGAACATGAAGAAGCAGTTCCGTGGCCCTTTTTTTGCTCAGCATATGTGGGCAGCAGCCAAGAGTTGCACAATTGAAAAATACAACTACCACATTGGCAAGATAGAGGAGAAAAGCCCTGCCGCCGCGGCGTGGTTGGATGATAACCATCCATATGTATGGAGTAGAGGGAAATTCATTGAAGATTGCAAGGTGGACTATATCAACAATAACATCTCTGAGAGTTTCAATAATTGGGTGTCAAAGGAAAAGGGTCATCAAATCGTCGACTTGTGTGATAACATTAGGCGAATGATCATTGCCAAGTTTCATTTGAGGAGAAAGATTGGGGAGAAGATGCAAGGCAGAATTATCCCAAAGATCATTGACTCTCTAAATGCAAAAATTAAAGAAATTAAGAACCATGATGTACTACCCTGTGGAGGTTTGACAGCTGAGGTTACCGTGTCCTTGATGAGGTATTCAGTCAACTTGGAGAACAAAACTTGCAGCTGTAGGGGTTGGCAAGTGAGTGGAAAGCCTTGCAGCCATGCGTTAGCTTACATTGCCACACTTACAAGAGAGGTCAACATAGAGGAGTTTGTACATGAATACTTCTCCGTTGAAAGGTTTAGAAAGGCCTATGCTACTACTTTCAAACCAATGACTTCAAAGCACCAGTGGCAACGTGTCAATCTGGGCTATAAAATCAAGAAACCAAAACTAAGAAGGAAACCAGGGAGGCCTAGAGTAGCTAGAATTAGAGCATCAGATGAGGGTGGCACCAGCAAGAAGAGGACATGCACGGAATGTAATGAAAGTGGCCACACAGCTAATTATTGCCAAGGTGGCCTCACAGCCAGTCAGAAAAGGAGGCTTCAAGAAGATGGACATGGTACTAATGAACCAAGTGGAGAAAACACCACAAAGTAAGCCATTGTTGATTTAGCTAGATAAAGACTGTAATTATTAGACACTTTACTTGTTTATTAACACATTTCTTGTCATTTCAAGTCCAAATGCTACTATGGATGACATTGATTTGGGAGGGGGAAGAACACCAACAGCAAGGGGAAGGGGAAGGGGGAGGGGAAGAGGAAGAGGAAGAGGACAGCAAGGAAGAGGAGGAAGGGGAGGGAGGCTAGCTCGATTGCTTGGGATTGACTCCTAAATGTGATATTTGTACTCTACATGTCATGAAACATTGCTTGGGATTGACTCCTAGATGTGATATTTGTACTCTACGTGTCATGAAACATTGTTGGATATGTTTTGGTTTTTATTTTGCACATGCAGTGGTGGCTTTTGTTGGATATGTAATGTTCTAGACATATTGGAGAATTATTCTATGGCCCTGTTTGGAACTGCTTCTCAACAGCTTCCGTTCAATATAATCTGTCCAGCCTCCCAAACGAGTGGATTCCAGAACAGCTTTAATTGGAAACGATTCTTACGGACGCCCCCTTTACACGTGAACGCTGAAGCAGCCCCGTGCCCTGCTTTCTCAGAAATCGTGGCTTGAAAAATG
Source organism: Oropetium thomaeum (assembly GCA_001182835.1). Taxonomy (NCBI): domain Eukaryota; kingdom Viridiplantae; phylum Streptophyta; class Magnoliopsida; order Poales; family Poaceae; genus Oropetium; species Oropetium thomaeum. The sequence goes on from LFJQ01000012.1 coordinate 1,206,075, forward strand.
AAAGAACCCTTGGACTTGAAAGAATATTACCCGCAAATGCCATCTCCGATACCCAGCACCCACCACACCCCCTCGTCTATTCTCGTGAGACTCACGAACAGAGGGCCGCGCTTGAGAGCGAGGGCGAGGCGGAGAGCTAGGGTTGCCCGGCGGCTCCTCCAACCGGCGGCGCCCCTCGTCCACTCCGCCGGCGGCTCCTCCAACCGGCGGCGCCCCTCCTCCACTCCGCCGGCGCCTCCTCCAATCGGCGGCGCCCCTCCTCGAGTCCCGACGGCAAATCCAACCGGCGGCGCCCCTGCTGCGCGTCCCGGCGGCTCCTCCAACCGGCGGCGCCCCTCCTCCACTCCGCCGGCGCCTCCTCCAACCGGCGGCGCCCCTCCTCCAGTCCCGGCGGCTGCTCCAACCGGCGGCGCCCATTCCTCCACTCGAACCGACTTCTGCATCTCCAGCAAGTCGCCCACCATCATCCTCCTCCCCGCCTGTTCCTTCTTCCCCGCCGCCGCGGCCGCAGCAACATTGGAAGGTGATTTTTTCCCCTAAATCCACTTCGTAGGTGCCTGTTGCAGCAGCTAGTGCATGTAAATTGGTTAGATCCGGTGTATTGAAATTGGATTGCTGTGGCTTGAGTGCTTATTTGGTGATTTTTTTTGTCTGATATGTGTATGGATTTGTTTTCAGTGATAGGTGCAACAATGGTGTATAGATTAGTTACTTGTACATATTATTTTCATGTCTTTATCAGTTTCTACGCAGATGGCAAAGCCAGCAGCAAGGTGGGATGCATGGGTGCACAAGGTGTGGTTAGAAATTTGTGCAGAAGAAGTTAGAGCTAATAACAGACCACAACAGTGCTTGAATGCTCAGGGTTATGCAAACCTTTTAAAAAAATTTGAAGAGCGCACGAAAAGGACATACACTCGTGAACAACACAAGAACAGATGGGATAATTTGAAGAGGATGTATACTCAATGGAAGACATTGAACCTCAGAGCATCTGGTCTAGGAAGAGACCCTGTCACTGGATGCATTGCAGCTAGTGAGGAGTGGTGGGAAGAGCAAAATAAGGTTAGTATCACTTTCCTTTTTTTTTTTTTGGACATGTGCTGGTTTGCGACAACAACGAATGTAATGCATGTATCATTTGGATGTTCACAGGCTATGCCAGGATGCATAATCTTCAAGACTGCACCACTTGAACTTGAGGAGGAGATGCGTATCATCTTTGAGAGTATAAGTTGCACAAATGAAACATCCTATGTTCCAAGAGGCAAAGCAGCCACTGAAAACTCACCAGCTCAAGCTGATGGGAAGGAGGGTGACGATGGTGGAGGTAGCAGCACACCCTCACCCATTGTTGGCAACAATAGTAAGGGCAAAAGACCTGCTGCAACAGGTGGTTCAGGACCTTCTCCAAATCCAAAAAAGGGAAAGAAGACATATAGAGATGGTCTTATGAAGCGGTTGGTCGATGCCTATGAGAAAAAATCTGAGAGCACTCACTTTTCAGCAACATCGGCTGTAGTTGATCATGTTAGGGATGAGATAGCACAACTAATGGAATTGGTGGTAGATTCTGGAGCTACAGAAGGAAGTGACGAGCACTACTATGCAACTCAACTTCTAATTAAAAAGGAGTACCGTGACATGTTTATCACTCTGAAGACACCAGAAGGAAGACGTGCATGGCTTAAGAGGACTTGGGAGGATCCGAAGAGGATTTAGGGCTGTGTGCAGCATGTTATGTATCCTTTGTTTCATGTCATGTAGCTTGAATTATTTTTGTCCCTGTTATGTATCACAAACAATATTCTTGTGCCATTTATCTTGTGCCAACAACTAATTCTGGTTCGTCGAATGATGTGAGCATCTAATAAATTTGTTGATTGAACTGAATTTGTGTGTATTGATAGGGTTCTGATGTGACCATTTATCTCAGCATGATATTTTGTTTTGATGGTTGCTGGTATTGTTTTTTTAGATGAGCCATGGCTGGAGCGATGATGATGATGACTTCATTGTTGCATATTGTGCATTGGAATTGATGGGCAATGATGACTCAAGCACACAGGCGTCAAGAACTGTTCCTACTTTAACTGGAATTCAATGGACTGAAATACAACTTGCTGATGCGAATAAGTGTTATGAGTCTTTCAGAATGAGGAGGTCAGTTTTTAACAGTCTCCATAGCACACTTGTCAACGATTATGGCTTGAAATCAACTAGAGAAGTTTGTAGCAAGGAAGCATTGGCTATGTTTTTGTGGACATTAGGCGCACCTCAATCTAACCGTACAGTGAAGAATATCTTCTCTCATTCCACAGAAACTGTTAGTAGGAAGTTTCATGAGGTACTAGAGTGTGTCACTAAATTAGCAGCTGCTATCATAAAACCCAAAACTGACCAGTTCACAACGGTGCATCCTAGACTTCTAGAGGACAGATTTTGGCCTCATTTTAAGGATTGTATTGGTGCAATTGATGGATCGCACATACCTGTAACGGTCCCATTACATGAACGACCGAAATATATTGGACGACATGGCTATCCTTCTCAAAACATCATGGCTGTTTGTGATTTTGATATGCGGTTCATATTTGTTGTCACCGGTTGGCCTGGATCCGCTCATGACACTCGGATATTGAATGATACTGTGTTAACATATAAAGATGATTTTCCACACCCTCCACCAGGAAAGTACTACCTTGTTGACTCTGGATATCCTAATAAAGAAGGTTTTCTTGCACCATACAAGGGTCAACGATACCATGTGGCTGAATTCCAACATGGCCATCCAGTGGGATTGAAAGAGGTTTTCAACTATGCGCATTCATCTCTTAGAAATGTGATTGAACGTTGCTTTAGAGTTCTAAAGATGAAGTGGCGTATTTTATTAAACATGCCAAGCTTTTCAATACAAACTCAAGCGAAAATCATAGTTGCTTGCATGGCTCTTCATAATTTTATTAGGGAAAGTGCAATAGGTGATGATGACTTTGACAACTATGAGGTTGAGGAAGACTCTCAAGGCTCCAACAGTGAGGCAAGTATTTCACTTGATGAGGTGGACATGGGTGCATTTCGTGATTCTATTGCCATTGCTTTGTGTTCGTAAACGCTCATTGAATGATGGTAATATAATATTGTTTTAGATGATGCAAATGTAATATATTCTTCTAGACGATGGAAATGTAATGTTACTTTCAATGATGAAAATGCAATATTTTGTGAGAGGACGACGATAATGTAATATTTTTTCTTTGTATTAAAGTGTTAATTACATTACATAAAAAATACAATTGGCAAAACTAATCAAAATATTAATATTTATGTATTTTTATCAATCAAATAAGGTATAACTGTTTTTAGGGGTATATCAGACATTTTACCATTAAGACAGAGAATCTGGATCATACTAATCTGGATTGCCAAACACTCAGCTTATTTACAATGAAGATTCCTCTAATAGCTGTGTTGTTAGAAATCTGGTTTTCAACGGAATCTGGTTGGAAAAAAGTGGTTCCAAACAGGGCCTATGTGCTTTGGTTGCATATGATTGTTACATATATTTGTTGTATGAAAAATTGAAGCAACATGCTGCTGAAATTCAGATTTATTAAGTTCTGAAATTCTACTTTGAAAATAATGGTCGAAATATTATTATACTCACAAACTTCTGCTAAAATCACAAAGGGCATTTTAGTCTTTCTACACCCACTTTAACACCGTTAGGAGGATGAAACAGACTTGTGGTGCAATGCAGGTTCATCCAAAAATTTTGATGGTAAAAACGCAAAATCTGAAAAACAATGGCTATTTCACCATTAGCCTTGAAAACGATGGTCAAAACGCAATTGGCCCAAATGATTTTAAATATAGATCGCTTGGCAATGAACATGGCATTTTGCTTCAGTTATCTATCTATCCTCCCATCGTTTCCTTCACGAACGTACCTTCTGGTCATGTACTAGTACTCCTGAAGTATCATCACCTAAAAAAAAAAAAGAGTAGGAGTATATTGTTCTCACTTGCCATCCCCCCAGACATGCATACCTGCCGACCTGTCACCCATGACGCGCCAACGTGCAAAGGTTCATCTGAACCAAATCCTCCTGCATGCGAGTATATATTTGTTCCAACTTCTTTCAGAAGATGCGTTGCACGTTGACAGAGCAGAAAAAAGGCGTGGTTTCCTCGACAGGGAAACATCTGTTCGTGGCTTAGATTGGGGTGACATCGTCACGTTGTCATTGACCTGGGCCGGAGGAATGGAATGGAATGTCACGGTAGTAGCAGTCAAATAATTCTGCGAATCTGATTCAGTCGTCCAGGTGGGTGTCATATATATCTCTTCTCTGTCTCTTCTCTACTACTATAATGGATCAACTACGCTAATTTTAATCAACTCCTTATAATTAATTCATCCTTCTTAATTAGACCCTCATAATTACGGTAAAAAATATCCTTCACTCAAATCCGACGCCTCACGTTGTTAATTTACATCTTTCACTCAGATCGTAGGGCCACAAATTACTGGATCTTCCCTTGACCACGTATTTCAACCCTTTAAGACTTTTATTTAATATAGATTAGTAGATTTATAATTATAACTTTCCCAACAGTGACACCAACCGCCTCTGGACCGAATCCTCCACCGCCATAGAAAATCTCCCCGTCACATTGCCTTTTACCATCGTGCCTCTATTGTGAAACACGAACTCCTCCATGATCTCAAATCTCCCTATCACCCGTCCTCCGCACCACGACCGCCCGATCCACCATGGCGCTGCGCCACCTTCGCCCTATCAGGCTGCTCCGCCTCCTTGTCCACCGCGACGCCTGACCACCCGCCGCACTACCGCCGCCCAGTGAACGACGACGCCCTGTGCCGCCTCTGCCCTATCCTCCGCGCCACCTCCGCCCTGTCCAACGCGTCGTCGCTGCCGCCTCCTCCGCATCGCGGTGCACGGCTGCCACAAGGACTCCGGCCGCCAGCCCCCACGCGACGCGACGCCCTCGGCACCGCACGGCCGCCACACCGACGCTGGCCAGCAGCCGCCACCCCCCCCTCCCGCACCACCTTCTCACGAGTCGCCGCAGCCGCCGCCGTGCCGTCGTCTGCCCTACCGAGCCGTTGTCTGTGCCGTTAGACTGTTCTCCGCGACGCCACTGCCGAGCCATCGTCTGCGCCACCACCGTGTCCACATGTTTGCATCTCTTTTTTTTTTCCTTAGTTAGGCTGGATTGTTAATTCTCCAAGCGCCCGCCCCGCCCGACCGCCGCAGGGCCGGCATCTGGCCCGGTCACCTTCGACGCGGCATCCGGCGGCCGCACCCCGCCGCCTCTACGGCCCACAGCGACGACCCGAAAAATATAATTAGAAACCTATATGCTTACGAAAGGATTGTTATCCACGGTCAAATAACTGAAATTGACTACTACACTTTCTTATTCATGGGACACGGAAGTTTCTTTGGTATTTTTTTTGCATGGCCCACAAGAAGTAACCGTCTCGGCCTCTAATACAGAATCCGAACTGAATTTGGTAAAATTGATACCCGTCGTGATCTTCCATGCAAAATCTATTAAAGACACCTATATAAGCTGACCCTCAGCACAAGGTATATTATTCAGAAACTCAGATTGACAATCACGTAGCCGTCGGACACATCACCTCGCTCGCTCGTGTCTTCCAATCTCTGCACCTGTTTGACGATGACAGCCGCCAAGATGCTATGGACGACATCCCCCGCTCTGGGTCGATCGTCGACAACATGCAGACCGGTGACCCTACGGTAGAGGACAAACCCGTAAAGGAGGTCATTGGCGTGCGACAAGTCGACGCTGCCCATGAGATTGAACTTGATGAAAATGCCGACGATATTGTCGTTAACAGTCCACGATCACCCTTGATCGGTCGCTGCAGGGATCAAGATATAGAGGTAATCATCCTTCATAAATCTTCATGTGTATTTATATAGACACAAATGTATTTTCATCACCATATAAATATATCAATGGTATAGTGATATAGTCCATGCTATGTTTGTTGTTTGTTTATATATGTATTCCGTCCTGGGTTGAACATACAGATTTGATTTCACATCTCTTTCAACGGCCTATTTTAAATGGGCAAAATAAACTGAACACGTTCCTTTCTATCAACTTTCATAGTCATTAGATAAAATCAGACAATACGTATCATAGTCTAGACTATTGTTGAAACATAATTTGATTGTCGGAGTTCTCAATATAAAAATATGTACAAAATTTTTTGACAAAAAAATAATTCACATGCTCTATGCGCTTTGCATTTGCAGAGCATTGAATTATAATGGTCAGGAGGGGAATTAGTTGTGACGGTGATAGAAACTCTGAATTCTCCTCCTACACAACGTGGCAACATCGACACCTTAATTAATTCATCTCTTTTTTTTCCACAAGCATAGATGACCCTCTTTAGCTGTGACAGATGTGTTCTCAAAAAAAGAGAGAAAGATCTTCAAATAAAAACAAATGGTTTTGGATCTAATATCCTCTCTGCATGCAGCAAGCACAAATCCTTGTGCAATTTTCCTTTTGAAAAAGTTGTGATTACGCAAAAATTTTGTGTTTATTTCCACAACATATATATGTATTGCGTCCTGGGTCGAACAAACGGATTTAATTTCACATATCTTTCAAGAAGTACAGGAAACAAACATACACGGAGAAAATATATTATTACGTTCAGTACCACAGAATAAGAAGTTGTGTACATATAAAAGAGTGGATTTACCAACCGATCGTCATAAGAAGCTAAAGAGGGATGGTGTCAAACAAATATCTTGTGAAGGTAAAATATTTTATTGTTTTCCTCAACTCATTTGTACAGATTAAATAATTTTGTTATCAAACAATATGTAAAATAAATAGCCCAAATCTTCGCAGATTATATTTGCACCGACGAGGATCTCAATATTTTTGAGAAATTGCCGGCAGAAGATGAATGCAAACTTTTGATGAAAATTGATGGTGCTATGGTGTATAGAAGAGACATGGACTGTCTTTTTCATCATGACATCAAACTGAATGCATAGGTTAGTATGTTTATTGCTTCTATATCTCTAAGTATATTTGTAGAGATATTTGTAAGGACGGGATAAATTTATTTGTTGGCTATTTAGGTAATATAGATGCATATATTCACTGCATGAGGAGGGAGTACACTCTGACGTATAGAGATGGTGGGAATGCTTTCCTTGAAAACACATATATGACCTACATTTTAAAACGCAATGATCGTGTTTCCTTGGAAAACTACAAGGATTACAATATTGAAGATACTGTACAACAACGGGTTTATAATTATCTGAACCATGGCATGGTAAGAAGATCACATATTTATTTATTGTATATCTGAAGCTTATATATATATATATACACGCGCGCGCGCGCGCGCGCGCGCACACACACACACATATATATATATATATATATATATATATATATATATATATATATATATATATATATACGTGATAAATCTTGTTATTATGAATTAGGTTTTCTTGCCAATAAATATAACAAATGTCCACTGGTACCTTGCTGTGGTTAATGCTTCTAAACGAGAGATACAAGTCATCGATTCACTGGGGTATATGCAGCGTAATGACCTAAAGAAAACTGTAAGTGTTTATTTAAAAAGTATCTACTATTAACTAGATATTATATAATTTTATTTTGTATTATTGAACTTTAAATGTCAATAAATATGATATATTATCAGTTTGTTGCTAACACAAGTCCTTAATGTATTTCTGTTTAGCTAAATGGAATCCACAGGGACATTCTTTTTGTGTAAGAACAAGAGGAGCTCAAACATAATAAGTGGCCCGATCTTGATATTATCAAATGGCCTATTATAGAAGTGTTTTCGGAACCGATGCAGACAAATGGGTATGATTTAGTGTACTATATACTTTTGATTTGATGTATACTATATTTACTGTTTAAAGATACGTAGATATGTTCAATTTAACATGCACATGCAAATTTCATTTTATTTCTATAGTACAACATGCGGCTTGTGTATGCTAAACTTTGTGGAATATTGGTCAGGCTATAATCTATCCGATTGTCCGACTCCGATATTACTCGGACCTACATAATCTTTCATAAAGTAATCACAATATTTTTTTTAATCGGCTTATATATACAACTCTGTAGAAGGATACGATAATCTTTAGGTTTAAGCTAGCTGCAATTCTATGGGCATGGAGATGGAACAAGCCGAGGGGATGTGATAACTTGACCAGTGGACTCGATGATGCAGTTGAAGATGATCCAAGTGACTGTCAAATCATTGACCCTCAATTAAGTATCTTCAAACCGAAGCAATTTGTTGTTCCACTTGAAAATTCAGATCCAGAAAAAATTAAGACAGACTTATTGCATGTGCTCTGCTCATATATAATTGGCATCAACGCGGAAGATTCATTCGAGTGAGTTACCTGATCCATTTGTCATGTCTTCCCTCTGCATGATTGATTATATGTGTAATCAAATTTAATTCATGAATCATTAATTTATATTTATTATATATCGTAGGACACCTTGGGTCCAAAGTCCAGGACCTTATCCAATTTCTCTAAATCTTAGAACACTCCAGCAAATATTAAGTGAAAATATAGAAATGGATAATGATTCTTTCAATTTGGCCATTCGGATGTGGGCATGTAGCGATGAGATGACATGCTATAATTATGACGCTGACAACAAGACACATTTCTTGGACCTTTGATTTTGTGTAAATCTACTTGTTTATAGATAATAATATATATAGGACACTGTATATGCTATTTAAATATATACACAATATTTATACTATATCCTTTATTATATGTAAACAAAAAACAGCAGTTCCTTTCTGGACCGGATGAGGAGACACGTCTTGCAGAACTGTATACATCATGGACTTGTTTTTCGTACGACATGACTCAATGTTCCACTCTAAGATCTCTGATAACATGTAGTAACTAAATTTTCTAACACTCCAAACATATATTATAGATCATGGTGCCATATGCTTGGTCATTTCAAGTTATTCCTAATTGACCTGAAAGCTAAATTTATCAATATATTCGATCCAGAGCATATATCATCTTCTTGACATCAACTTAACTAGAGCAATTACTACAATAAAATGTTAATTCAAATTTCAAATTATTTGCATCTGGTCATATAAAATGTCAATCCTAATTGGACAGAAGATATTTCTACTTGGCTCCAAACATTACCACCATGTGTCCCAAAGACAGACGACCGGTAACTCCCTCGCAACTTCTATCTATAATATATTTCTCTCTACACATGTTTTAATTTTACTATGTATAATTTTTTTCATTATCATTAATAGATCCACCACTGGCTATTTGGTTATCAACTTCATGCGTATATTTGTGGTTCTTCAAAGTCTAATCCATTTTGCACTGTGAGTAGCAGCACCCAAGTGTTTTTCTCTACTAATATATTATATACATAAAGACAAATTTAGTTATAACTCTATTTTGAAAATAACTTTTACAGGATGGAAACATGATAAGTACTATGTTGCTTTTAGAGATGTTTCATTACAAGAACAACGAATGCAAAGAGAATAGTTCTAAATTTATACATGAATTTTTTAAGCGTCTAAAAAGACATAAATCATTTCTTGAAGTGTAAATTTTATTATTTTTTATTTTATAAAAATAAAGGTTATCACATGAGATGTCTAAATTATAATATGTTTAGCTCAAATATTTTTTTATTTTAAACCGTGACGTTAGCACGGGCATTGTACCAGTGATCACTAGTAGTACTACGATCTATCAAGTGATTAGCATGTTGGGTACGGTGATCGGCTGATTGAAACGAGAGTTAGGGCCCGTTCGGCTGCAGTTGGATCCTGAGAGATTGTAGGGGATTAAGGGGTATTCAACCCCTAACTCACTTGTTAGGAATTAAATCTACTCCATTACATCTCAATTCTCTTTGAGAAAAAAATAACCGAACGGGCCCTTAGGGGTCCAGAGCAACGAAAGCTATCAGTAGTCCACTAACATGATCAATATCTCAATTTTCTCGTATAAAGCCAGTTTTACAATACCCAAAATGACGTGGACCATCCATTTTTTTCTTTATCGTAGAAGTATTACCACATGATTTAATTTGAAGTCTCACCTCATTAAGATATTTCACCTATAATGCACTGTATTAGACTCCTAAAATAATAAAAGGAGGAAACTGTGAAGACACGACCAACACTGCCTCACGTACTCGCAAAAAAGACTAGAACTTTCTTGAAATGTAGCATCTGTTTTAAAATTGCTGGCGTAACTGACTTTTAACGTCATTTTGCTCATAGAGGTAAAATCATCGTAACAAACTAACAACCGCCCGATGCTGACGACCTCACCGTAGTTGATGCGATTAACCGGATATTATCAAGAAAAATGCTAATGTTTACAGTACCCTCTCGAATTCCAAATGAAAGCTGCAGACAGAGACTCGTGTTACTGGATAATATCTCTTCTATTGTTTAAGACATCAGAGGCGACTTAACCAAAAAAAAAATTGCTGAAAAAATGGTCCAAATTGTACAGTCTCATGAAACTGGGAATCAAGTAGCGGAATCCCGAAGCAGAAAATATACATCATTATTCCAAAAAAACATATCTACCCTTTCATGGTGGACCTGCCGTTGCCGCGACCACCCAAGTGCACCGCGTGGCCGTTGAAGCCCTTGGCGAGCCGGTGCAGGCCGGGGTGCAGCCGGACGCAACCCATCACGCTCTGTTTCTGCGGCGGCGCTGGCACGCCGCCCTCTGCTTGCTGCGTCGACGAAGCGGCCTTCTTGCTCTGTTTATTGTGCTTCACGGACGAGGCATCGCCATTCGCACTCACGGATGCGTGCTTGATCGGCGTGCCGAGCTGTTGCACCGGCGTGTACTTGAACACGGGGTCCCTGCTAACGTTACCGACGGCGCGGCCTTTGGCTGATGCCCTGCGGAACAGGAGGAGGTCGCTGAGCCGCCACTTCCTCCTCCTGCCATTGTCATTCTTGGCCGGAGGGGCGGAGGTCGGAGACGTGGCGGAATCATCGGTCCGGTTCATGGCCGATTCATTAACGCCGCCGCCTACGTCGCCGTCTCTGTTACCGATGCCAAGAGGCGAGGGCGCCTTGGCTGCCTTCTCCAGGGCGGCGGCGAACGGATCGAAGTCTGCACCGCCGCCGCCGGGCCCGACCGCGCTCCTCCCTCTCGTTCCTCGTAGCCGGGGAGACCAGATCATGGACCTCGCCGATCGCGGAGAGGATCCCACGCTGCCGCCGCCGTCGAGTAATCGAGGCGGCGGCTTGAGGGGGCGGATCTTGCCCTCATCGAAGAGCTCGTCTGCCGTCGTGAGCTCCTGCGCCTGCGCGGCCTTGTCGAGGAGGACGCCGAAGTCGAAGTCCGCCGTGTCGTCCGCGCTCACGCTGCCGAACTCGGGCTTCGGCTTCCCCGGCTTCTCCTCCCACTCGAACGGCACGGTGGAGGTGACCGTGGAGTAGGACACGCGGGGCTGGAACCCGTCGCCGTTGTTGTTGACATTGCCGCCGTCGGCGATGTCGAACTGCGCGTATATGGCGGCAGCGCGCGCCGGGCTGGCCGGGGCGCTGGTGAAGTGCTGGAAGGGGTCGAAAGGGTCGGCGTCGGAGGGGCCCGGCGGGAGGTGATCGAACGGGTTGGGCGACGGAGGCGCCGTCACCGCCGTTGCCGCGGCCAAGAACGGGTTGCCGTCCGCTGCCGCGTCGTCAGCGACGGAGGCGAACGGGTTCGTGACCGCCGATTCTGGTGGGTAGATGGCGCTGCTGTCGATCGTGAAGTCCTGCGGCGGCTGCATGACCTCCATCGCGTTGGGTGCCCGGGGGGGGGGGGGGGGGGGGGGGGGGGGGTGCGCTGATGAGCGTCGCGCGGCGTGGAGGTTTTGAGAGGGAGGCGCAAGGAAGGAAAGTAGACAGGTGGAAACAAACGTGGCGGAGACTATGTATGGAAGGGTGATTTATTTGTCGCCGTGTTGGGTTGCTGCTGAGCTGGACGAGGACGGAATTTGCCCGACGATGAATCGCTGATGATGGGCCGGATAAAAGCGAAACTGTTTCTCCAGAGTCCAGGCTGAGAGAAGCCCGTTTCTTGAATATCTTTTCTACTAGGGCGACACTGACCTTGGCATGACTACAGGTTCAAGGAACGAAAAAACTCCTTATAAATGATCGAGAGGAATATAAATGGAGGCTTGCACTACTCTCATCCCTCCATGTCCATACAGTATGCTATTGACACGTCCACAAAGCACCAAACTCTGCAGCATAGTTACGTGTACTATCCCAAATCTCTTTCAACCACACGAAACCCAAGTAAACAATCCCAGCCATCCAAATTTCAAACTGAATAAACTGAAATCTAAGGCAGAAACTCAAGATCTTTTTTTTGTTCTTTAAGCCCAAGCAAAACCTCGTCATCGAAAAGCCCAGGAGCGGACTCAGGGGAGAAGGAGAGCCTAATCGCAACGAGCCTACGCCGCCCGTTCCAAATCTCTCCCTCTAATCCACGGCAAGCGAACCACAACCCCCCCCCCCAAGGCACCAGGCGCCGGCAAGCTGGACACCTGTGCCATGGAGCGGGTGGCGCTGCTCCGCACCTCCGGCCGCCGCCTCCTCAGCCGCTGCCGCAGGGGCCGGCCCGTGGTCCAAGCCGCCGCCGTCTCGTCCTCAGCGTGCCGGCTGCCATCGACCTCATTCCCGTCGCGCGGCTACTCGGCTCTGCCTGGCGGCGGTGCGCGATTCCTGGCTGCGGCCGCGCCGCTTCACTGTGCAGGGCGGTACTGGCCGGCTGCCGCCGCGCCCCGGCTAGCGCGGCGACTGTCCGTGCCCGCCGTCTCCACTTCGCCGTCCCCAGTGCCCCAGGGTGAGAACTGCTTCAGAAAGCACAAGTTCCGCATGCTATTTTACTTGCAATAAGCGAAGCAGGTAGAGATAAAAGGCAATGTATCGAACCGCTGGAAAGTGCATGATTGATTATACTTGATTAGGAATGAAGACGTGAGACTTGCATTGTGATCTATGCTGTGTTTTCCTTTTGCATTCTAGGTAGGTATAAGTTCTGTTATGTTGTTTTACTCCCAATTTCTCATGGGACAGCTGGAGATGAAAGTACTCTTATGTCGTCATTCAAACTGTATGACTTTTTTTTAATTTGAGAACTCAAGGTCATATGTTCATGGAATGAGTGATCTGTTTCTTCCGACATAAGCAGATACAAATGATGTCCATGAGTATGCTGCAAAGCTTGGATTTGAAAAAGTCTCTGAACAGATTATCGATGAGTGCAAATCAACTGCTGTTCTTTATAAGCACAAGAAGACGGGTGCTGAGATCATGTCCGTGTCAAACGACGATGAGAATAAAGTGTTTGGCATTGTTTTCCGTACCCCTCCGTAAGTGCATTTAGTCATTTTTCTTTTTCTTTTTTAAAAAAAGGGTAAATTAGTACCATTTGGTTCCTCAGTTGGCATAGCCGCATAGGATTTGTTCTGCAAAACTAAGCGATGTCCTACTCACACATAGGGCGAGAATGATTCATTAAGCTTAGTGTGGTGTTTTGATGAAGTATCATTTTATTACCAGGAAAAATTCGACTGGCATACCCCACATCCTAGAGCACAGTGTTCTCTGTGGATCGAGGAAATACCCTTTGAAAGAACCATTTGTTGAGCTCTTAAAGGGAAGTTTGCACACATTCCTGAATGCATTCACGTATCCAGATCGAACATGTTACCCAGTTGCATCAACAAACACTAAGGTGATACCGGACAGCCACAAATATGCTTCAGTTATTCGTTCCATAAACTCTTCAGCATTGTCATCACTTCAACACATTGTTGTGTGCAGGATTTCTATAACTTGGTAGATGTATATCTTGATGCTGTCTTTTTCCCTAAATGTGTTGAGGACTTCCAAACATTTCAACAAGAAGGTTGGCACTACGAGCTTGACAACCCTGAGGAAGAGATAACCTTCAAAGGTTTGGCTGCTGATTTGAATCTATTTGAACAAGCACATTTATATATATGGTTAGTTGTCCTCCAAAAGGTATCCGAGTATAATACTTTGACTTGTGACTTTAGGAGTTGTTTTCAATGAGATGAAAGGAGTTTACTCTCAACCTGATAACATAATGGGACGTGTATCGCAACAGGTAAATATTTCTTATATAGCAGGCGTTCATGTTTAACGTCGGTTCATTAGGCTTTATTACCGTCCTGTGCATGACATAGCCCTGGGATCGCTATTGGATAGCCTAGCATGATTTGTTTTTTTTTTCTTTTCTTAAACAACCTACATTCATTGTTTTCATTGAACAATGATCCTATCAAATAACTGGGTTTGGTCAGTTTTTGTTCTTTGGTTCTCATCTCACATCATTTCCGGGCTTTGATATGTTGCTGAACTTAAGCATTGCAATGACCTGGGCCCTGTATATTGCATTTTCCAATTCCTCTTATCTGGTTTAAACTGAGTTTCTTAGAGTTCAGTACAGTGGTGAGCTAAATTGTTGTATTATATGCTTTTTTGGTGGATTCTTCTTAACCCGTTGTGCTTTTTATATTAAATATGAAAAGCATTTTGGTTCGTATTTCCTGTTGTCATGATCATATTTGCCTGTTGGTATAAGTAGAGCGCCTTAATTTTTATGGAACTTTCTGCAGGCCCTTTTCCCTGAGAACACGTATGGAGTTGATAGTGGTGGGGATCCAAACGAAATCCCAAAGCTGACTTTTGAAGAATTCAAGGTTTTATATTAGTTTTGATCTGAATTTGATATTAGTGATTATTCACCATTTTGCACTTTGAGCTGTTAATTATCACATGAGCCACCGAGGCCCTTTTGAGATTGGTGATTGTTTTATTTACTATAATCATAAAATGCATTTCCTGATTCATCGCTCCAGATTTCTCTTTGCACCACTATAAAAAGAAGGAATTATCAGCTAATGTTGGTATCTTAGTTGCTTTTGAATTTACTTTTCACCTTTTTCTGGGCTTATGTGCAGGAGTTCCACAGTAAGTATTATCATCCAAGCAATGCAAGAATATGGTTCTACGGTGATGATGACCCAAAAGAGCGACTGCGTGTTCTAAGTGGTAAGATCTACCTCCAGTAGCAATTACTCGTAGGACTCACCGATCTCTCAGTTTGAACAACAGTTTTGTGCTGCTCTAGTTTTCCTGAACACCTATAAAACCACTTTCCTTTTCCTGCCTCTTGCTTCTCTAGAATACCTTGACCAGTTTGAAGCCAGCCCTGCTCCAAATGAGTCAAAGATTCAACCACAGAGGCTATTTAAAGAACCAGTGAGGATTGTAGAGAAGTATCCTGTAGGTCAAGAAGGCGATTTGACAAAGAAGTATATGGTGTGCATTAATTGGCTGTTGGCAGAGGAGCCCCTAGACGTAGAAACTGAGCTTACACTAGGTTTCTTGGATCATCTTTTACTGGGAACACCTGCTTCACCACTTAGAAGGATACTTCTTGAAAGTGGTCTAGGTGATGCGATAGTTGGAGGTGGTGTTGAGGATGAGCTCCTTCAACCTCAATTTAGCATAGGTTTGAAAGGTGTGTCTGAGGATAACATTCAAAAAGTGGAAGAATTAGTTATGCAAACTTTGAAAGATTTGGCCGAGGAAGGGTTTGCATCAGAAGCAGTGGAGGCTTCCATGAACACAATTGAATTTTCTCTGAGAGAGAACAACACAGGATCATTTCCTCGAGGCCTGTCTCTGATGCTTCGGTCTATTGTAAGAACTTCTCACATTTCCATTTAAATGCAAATACATGTTTGAACAGATCTTGTATTGTCTTCAACTTTACAATAATTACAGGGCAAATGGATATATGACATGGACCCTTTTGAGCCTCTGAAATATGAAAGACCATTGCAACAACTGAAAGCACGCATTGCAGCGGAGGGAACCAAAGCTGTATTCTCACCGCTCATTGAGAAATTTATTTTGAAGAATGCACACCGTGTCACAATTGAAATGCAGGTTAGTAATATTACATCGTGCTAGCCTTTTCTTTATGACTCAGATATAATTCAAAGTTGAACCATTATTATGCAGCCTGATCCAGAGAAAGCATCACGTGATGAAGCAGCTGAGAAAGAAATTTTAAAACAAGTGAAAGCTAGTATGACTCAGGAAGACCTCGCAGAGTTGGCACGTGCTACAAAGGAGCTAAAGGAGAAACAAGAAACACCAGATCCTCCAGAAGCTCTTAAGGCTGTTCCTAGCCTTTCATTGCATGATATACCTAAAAAGCCTATACATGTACCGATAGAGGTAATTTCTGTGCCTTGGAAACTGTGATCTATCTTGCCACTTTTCTGAATTACATCAGCTGAAGTGCTGAAGTCAGATACTCCAAACTCTCGCTGTAGTAGAGCTTCAAAAACCCATAATGCCTATTGCATAGTCTAAATTTACAAGCAGTCTTCCCAACTTAGCACACATGGACCCACCTGTTAGCTTTGCAGACACAGTTGTGGCAGCACAAAGTTGTAGGATTTCACAACCAAAGTCAAAATGTCTGTGGTTTCCTGCAACTAGCACTGAAAACTGTAGGCTTTTGCAACAAATGTTCAAAGTAGTTGCAGGGGTTTCGAAATTTACTTATTTATAAGTACTGCTGCCTTCATTCTTGAGTTTGGTTTGTACCTTTAGAGCATACCTTTTATTTTCTTGGGTAAGCTTAGAAAATGTATTGATCATACTCGAAATGGCATGTTTAGGTCGGAGAGATAAACGGTGTCAAGGTGTTGCAACATGATCTCTTCACAAATGATGTTGTCTACTCAGAAGTTGTATTTGACATGGGTTCAATGAAGAAAGAACATCTGCAATTGTTGCCACTGTTCTGGTGAGCTGGTTGATCGAACATTGCTCTTCATTAATTGTGTGTATTTGAACTAAGTAGTAATGGAGATTACCGGTCTATCACACGGTATATAAACTAACTATGAGCATATGTACCAGCCAATCTTTATTGGAGATGGGCACAAAAGACATGGACTTTGTGCAACTTAATCAATTAATCGGAAGAAAAACTGGAGGCATATCGGTTTACCCATTCACATCATCTGTGAGGGGAAAAGAAGATCCTCTTACACGCATCATAGTTCGGGGAAAAGCAATGGCACAGCGAGTAGAAGATTTATTTAATCTGGTAAGTTCTTGATAATTGTTTGTGTAGGCCATAGAGGAAAAGGCAGCGATAGGGCAGAAGACATGCTTTTTGCCTAATTGCATGAATGCTGGCCTAAACATGCAATTACTGCTTCAAAATTTGCATAATGAAACTAACTTATTCTGTTCTTTCAGATGTACACCCTTCTTCAAGATGTTCAGTTCAGTGAACAACAGAGGTTCAAGCAGTTTGTTTGTCAAAGTAAAGCAAGAATGGAGGTACTAAGCTGGCAAATTTGGTATGCAAGGTTTCATAAACATACATGTGATAGGGTTGCCTATTTAAATTATGTTTTTTCAATGCAGAATCGTTTGAGGGGCAGTGGCCATGGCATAGCAGCCGCTAGGATGGATGCCAAGTTAAATGCAGCTGGATGGATTGCTGAACAAATGGGTGGTGTCAGGTAAGATTCTTTGTGTTTATTAAGAGAGCTCCACAAAGCTGATTCACACGGAGAATCGGGGGAGCTCTGCCAAACTTTGTTTTTTAGGAGAAGTGATTCTTAGCTGATTTTGTGAAGCGATTCTCTGAAACGAACAAGTAGGTTGGGAGCTGAAAAGAGTAGCTTCTTCTGATTCTGTGAAGTGGTTCTAGTTCATCACAGAGAATCACTTTCAGCCACAGAATCACTTCTTTTCAGAGAATCACTTCTCACAGAGCTTCACTTCCAGATCTAGAGAAGCTCTATTACAGGGGCCCTAATACATACATGGTTCGGGGTTTTCACTGTAGCATTTAATTTCTTGGTTTATTGTCTCTTCTTTTTTTTTTTTTTCCTTTTTTGCATGGGGAGGATTAGGATTACTAGGCTTGAGAAGCTTTTTGTAAGAAAGGCTTTGTTATCCATACAAGCAGTTCTGTTTTGCTGAACATGGTATTTCTGTGTTGTGCTAAAAATGCCCTTATTTATTTGTTGCTGTTGGCAGTTATCTGGAGTATTTGCGAGATCTGGAAACCAGGATTGATCAAGACTGGGACAGCATATCAACATCGCTTGAAGAAATGAGAAAATCACTATTTAACAAGGATGGTTGCTTGATCAACATAACAAGTGACTATAAAAATCTTGAAAAATCAAGTCAACATATTGCCAAATTTCTTGATTCACTCCCAAGTAGTTCATTCCTTGGTAGTGATCCATGGCTTTCTCGATTACCTTCTGTTAACGAAGCCATTGTCGTTCCAACTCAAGTAAGAGTTACCTGTTTGAATAGCTTTCAGAAATCTTTGTGTGATTATTCCTCATTGGCAATTTGGTACTGAACTTTAAATTTCATCTTATCTCTTTCCTGAAGGTTAATTATGTTGGAAAAGCTGGAAACCTTTACCAGAGTGGATACCAGCTCAATGGAAGTGCCTATGTCATTTCTAAGCACATAGGCAATACATGGTTATGGGACCGTGTTCGAGTTAGCGGTGGTGCATATGGAGGGTTCTGTGATTTTGATACCCATTCAGGTACTTTGATTTTCTTGATCTGTTATTTCGAAAAAAATATATATATACATACAGTATATAACTGGATAATTTATGGAACTATTTCGTCCCATTGCCCAACCACAGTTGCAATGAGGCATCCTGCTTTCTGCAGGCTAAATTGTTCGTGTAATGCTAAAACACTGTTTCCTGTTGCAGGAGTGTTCTCCTATTTGTCATACCGTGATCCAAACTTACTGAAAACACTAGAGGTCTATGATGAGACGGCAAAGTTTCTCAGAGAGCTAGACATGGATGATGATGCACTCACAAAAGCTATTATTGGTACCATAGGTGATGTTGATGCCTACCAGCTACCGGATGCTAAAGGCTACAGCAGGTATGCATGCCTTTGTTTGCATAATGTGCTACTAGTCAGCAGTACTCAATCGAAAATGTTTGATATGCTTTATCATTGGTGGTTTCAATCAAACGTCTGCATTTATGGTGGCTGATATTGATAGGCCTGGTCATGGAATGTACATCTTGGCAGGATCAATTCAATTTTATGAGCTTGAATGGATTTGAACCCAATTTTAGTGCAGTAGGCCTGACTATGAAATTGTATATTAACCAATTAGTTCCTTATTTTAAATCTGCAGCTGAATTTGGTATGTCATGATTTTACTTTGCATAAATAGGACCTAGAGATGACACATGCCAGCCTTTGAAC
The DNA here is from genome assembly GCA_001182835.1 of Oropetium thomaeum. NCBI lineage: Eukaryota > Viridiplantae > Streptophyta > Magnoliopsida > Poales > Poaceae > Oropetium > Oropetium thomaeum. The sequence goes on from LFJQ01000012.1 coordinate 1,225,527, forward strand.
ATTTCTAGCTGCTGATTGTCATATTTGCCAGGCTGATATTCTTGTGATGCCAGCCTTTGTGATCATTTCTAGCTGCTGATTGTCATATTACCACTTTAGCAGGCTGATATTCTCGTATTGATATGTTGACACGAATTAACTATTCAGTATGTCTTGTGGAAATACCGGAAACACAAATACATATCTGCGACCGTTTAACATTTCTACCTGCCGGTTGCCCCATTGTCTGGGTTTGGTATTTTTTGTGCCTTAGTTGATATGCTGATATGAACCTTTCTCGTGTCGTGCCTTTAGTCATGTATTAGTGGTCTGACTGAAATACTACAACTTCTACAAATATTTGACACAATTCACATCTTTGACCATTTGTCTTGTTCAAAAAGTATGATAAAATCAAATATTTGTTATGATTTGTTTATTTTTTTTAATAAGACAAATGGTAACAAATGGTGCGAAAATTCAACAGTGTCAAATATTTGTGGAATGAGGGAGTATTATGAATGTTTTTTTTATATGAACTGGACCATGCTCTCTTTATTGTTTTGTTGCAAAACATAAATAATATTCTCTCCGGTCTATGATGTTCCTGATAGGAGGATTGAACTAGACCTTACTCATTCATTTGTTTGTTCCTGTTGTTTGGACATGCATTTGCAACTCTTTGCTAGTCCGGATGAGTATTTTTGCTTAGTTGTTCTAGATGTCATGTACTGAAGACTAGAGGGAGTATGTAACAGTACTAAATTTGCATTATTGCTTTTTCAGTCTGATGCGATATTTGCTGGGCATCACTGAGGAGGAACGCCAGCAAAGACGAGAAGAGATACTATCAACAAGGTAGGCCAATCCATGATCCGAGCGTCTTATGTTTCCTCTTTTTCCATTCACTGTGTTATCCTCTTTGATGTTTCAACACAAATCACATCAACAATGTTGGCTCTCACGTGACAGCCTGAAGGATTTCAAGGAGTTTGCTGATGCGGTTGAAACAGTCAAGGACAATGGAGTTGTGGTTGCTGTTGCATCGCCTGATGACGTCGAAGCAGCAAATAAGGACAAGGCGCTATTCACAGAAGTAAAGAAGTGCTTGTGAGGTCCCTCCGTTGCTGCCTTTGCAGGATTTTGTCAGGACCTCACTGAGTACGAGGGTTTTTTTTTTTTTTCAACCTTTACCGTCCAGTTGGGAATGCATGGCGATAGCACTCTCCATAGCTGCAGCAGAACAATGACTAATCTCTCCACGCAGTTTTCAGAATGCAATAATTAGCTGTTGTGAACTGAGTACATTAGTGTGTTCTAGATTGTTAGTATCATGCTCATTTGCCGAAACGAGTCATGTCCGCCAAAATTCCTGTTCGAAAGAAGAAAAAAAAATGTACACCAAAATTGTTATTTCTTATATGATATGAAGAAGAGAGAGATTTGCCCAAATGATTTTTGGAGATTTTCCTTACTGAGTCATCTTGTGCCACGATGGATGACGAACTGGCAAGTATGTGTTGCTTCTGTTTTTGCGAGCTTGCGAAAAGGCAATACAAAAGGATCTAAGCTAAAAGATCAATGTAGCTAATAACTTTATCATCCATTATGTAGCAATTACATCCCTTGATGTCCGAAATTTAAATAGAAGTAGCTGGTGAATTGTTACGGCCATTGCAACGTGTAATTGAAACAAGGGTGCTTGATCTTTTTCACTTCTGTAACAGTTTCCATTGCAACTGAAACAAGGGTGCATTAAATTGGAAAGACCAATGCATCCAATCCAATCATGTCTAGATACTAGGTTCAGAAGTAATTAAACCTGTCCTAGACTCCTAGTAGTACTACTGTATAACTGAGCAAACACCAAAAACTACTGAATCCTCACTTCCTGCTCTGCTGCGCCTGGTGCTGCTGCTTGTGCAGCTGCGCGGACGCGATGGCCAGCATGGACCTCACCTTGGCCATGGCCGCGGTCTTCTCCGGCGGGCAGCTCGCCAGCGCCACACGCAGCGATCGCACGGCCGCGTCGGGCCTCCCCGCTCCCAGCGCCGCGCAAGCCGCGCGGTAAGCCTCGTCCGCGACCGTCGCGTCGTGGCAGGTGGGAGCCGCAGCCCCCTGCGCGGAGGGCGCCTCACCCTCGCCCTGACCCGCGGGAGGAGGCTGCGAGGAGACGGAAGCGGGGGGCGGGTCGAGGAGGGCGCTGGCGCGAGCGTACTCGGTGGAGGCGATGGCCGCGTCGATCTGGGCCATCAGGGATTCAGGCGTTGACGGGAAGCTGCGGATCGCGTCGAACGGGCTCCATCCTCTCCGCCCGCCGCCGCCGGACATGGCTGGTGGAAGTTTGAAGCAGCTGACGCGATGCGTAGCGTAAGCGAAGGGTAAGTGGCCACCACCAGACGCAACGAAAGGCAGAATGGGTAACCGAAGCAAAAATGTGGCGCGCCAAGTCCAAGCTGTCAGCGTCCGATCTACGTATATATCTCCGCTGGCTGCCCGTCCTTGCTCAGAATTCAACAGGCCAGAACATTGGCGTCTCCATTCAAAAAAAGAACATTGGCGTCGGAATTCTGAAGCAGCTCGTGATCTAACAGAAGTGACTCTAGCTGAAAATGATCCGCTTGATTCTTTATAATATACTCTTACAATTAAAAGAAGCTATTTTTTTTTCAGCTCTCAACTCCTCAGTTCATTTTAAAGAAGCACTCTATAGACTCAAGTCAACAATCATTGAGAAACCTCCCCAGATTCCCTCTCTCCGTAGAGCTCTGCCAAACGAGCCATAATCATACAGAATCAATCAGAATCCAAAACGGACATCACGTTAGTTGAATTGTTTCGAGTCAAGCACCACCGTATCCCTCCACAACAAATTACCACAAAACTGAAATGAGCTGCCCCAATAGGGTTGACTATGCTAACTTTTACATCATATGTACCCGCCACAAAACAGTATATGAGTATAGTAAATTATATGTAAGGTTCTTCTGTTGAATTTGCATTACAACCTCAAATGAGCTGCCAAGCTCATGCACTGAGAACGCCAGACATCCATGGCACGACAACAGGAGCAGTGGGATGTGAATCTCTGTATGACTCGGAATACTTGTCTTTGAAGTTTAGCTTCGGGTGGTCATCCTACAAGCAGAGGAAAAGCCATACTTATGTGTTTGTATGCTTAAAATATTTCATATTTACATAACACGTTTCGCTGCTCATGAATCTATATTTATCCCCCCAAAGTGCAAGAGAAGCAGAATGCACAGCTCAGCTGACAAAAAGATGAAACTGCACTAACCGCAGTGCAAGGTTCAATGAGTTGAAAGCTTGTAATTAGATCACTCTGTAATCACAGCCTAAAACTGATGTAACAATAACAAGGTCTAATTCAACTAAATTCCCCTGCTGTATTCCCCTCAAAAAAATTCAACTAAATGGTAAAACTAATTCTTCTTTTCCTATTCAAATCTCTGATAACTAGATACAAGAAGGCATAGAGCTTCCAACGCATGCACAGATATATGCTAGTTCTATACAGGAAATATAACCAATAACCAATGATTTAAACTGTGCATGATATACAAATTGAATAACAACTGAAATGCTAGGTCAAGAAATGCCAAATGAGATACTGCTAATAGATATCTAAGCTAAGATGGAATATGCTTAGTGGTTGAACAAACTACAGACAAAACAAACATGACTTACCTGTTTCAACCAGCACTCCTGATGCTTATGCTCATATTTATCTGGTGAGTAGCATCCAAACTCCGACGGGCAGTAAACCCATATATTACACTTCATTTCACCAGACTTGGCATTCTTAGCTTGATCTAGACAAGCTTGACAACAGTCAGCAGCAGACTCTTTGTGGTGTGTCAAGCCCCATCTAACGGCAGCACCACCATAATCAGTATGTAGCTCAACATTGCATTGTGGAGACAAAGGTGGGCCTGCTATTATCTCTTCTTCTGCAACAATAGTTAAGATTGAAATTCATAGTTCAAGAATAACAAAAAACCTTTGAGCATTTCAAAAGTTTGTTCCTAGCAACATATCTTCAAGTCAGAATGGATGTGATGTTTCAACTTGACATCTTAAGTGATTTAAACGTTTTTCACACGCAAAATCTGGGAACTAACCTTCTGGTGCATTCTCAGGTTTGTCATCATGTTCGATATGCATGAATTCTTCAGGTATGTAAAGACCAATGTCTTCCATTAGCATGTGCCAATTTAACTCCAGCGCTTGTTTTAACATTCCTAGAAAAAAGATTAACTTCAATCGTTACAATTGAGGGGAAAAATCAATGACACCAAAACCATTTAAAATCAAACTGAACACATTAAAGTAAGAGAGTGGTTAGTTCAACAGTAAAGTTCATACGTGCTTCCACTTCAGAGAGACCCAAATTTGACTGATTCCTATTAGATGCATGTTTGATGTCTTTTAGCGTCTCAACACGCCAAGATTCCACAGCCTCTGTCATACATATATGTAAAGAAAATAAATATTTGATATGGGAAACTACTAGAAGATTAGTCTCAGGTCACAAATCATTCGAGAAATTCATGATGCAAAGACATGCAGTATATAGGTGTAGGGGTAATACTTGGAAGTCCCAGGAAACAGAACTGGTAGCAATGAAACACTGACAAATTGAAAAACAGCTTTGTTAACCTTCAACTCAGCCATCCATCAATGGTGCGCTTACAAAATTAGCCAGTTGCACTTATGTGTGCCAAGTTGTAATAAAAAAATAAATAAGAATAACATTGTCCAAGCTCAAGCTATACACACATATGGATATGGTCTCATCAAAAAATTTCAAATCAGGAGAAAAGTTCAGGCCAACTCTTTGTGCATAATGGCACGAGTTACTATCTTGAAACCAGACATGCAGACTACCTCGTTGCTCTGCGACACTGCTGTTGTCCCCCAAATCCCGTAGACGCCCAACAATATCATATGAGACCTTCTGCTTCAGCGCCAGTGGCAGCTCCTTGCGCTTCTTCTCCTCCCGCGCCAATACCTTTCGCAGCTTCTTCACCTTCGGCATCCGAACTCAGTCATGAGATCGCAAGTATCAAGAGGCAATCAACCAAAAATTTCAGAGACTAGTAAGATATTATTACCGCCTGCACGAGCTCGACGGGCTTCGCCTCACGGCGAATCCGGATCGACTCCTCCACCATCCTAATCTGCTCCTCCGTATACTCCACCACTTCGCCGACTAAATAAGACCAAAATAGCATCCCATCCTGATCAAGAAAAGAACGTAGAGGAAAAAACATAGCAAAGGTGTGAACATGGCGAGAGATTTGCAACTCACGATTGGGTGCGGAAAGAGGGGCGGATGTGTGGGAGGTGAGGAAGCGGAGCACAAGCAACGCGGCGACGAGGTTGCCGAGGCAGATGGCCATGGTGGCGCGCCGGTAGGAGCACCATCCCGCGCCCGCGGTCGCGCGGCCTCCGAACGACACGGCCCGCGCTATGCCCCTCGCCATGGCAACAGCGGCAACGCCATCCCTACCGCCGCCGAGGCGGCATTGCGGCTCACGACCTCCGATTCACCAGCTCCCAGCGTCGATCTCGCACGAGCACGCGCTCCACAACTGATGCCAATGATCAATGCACAGACTGCGGTCGATAGCCGGCTTGCCGCAGGCCAAGAAGTTTCTGGAACCCGACCCCTCCTCCGATTTTGCTGCTTTCTCTGTTCCTCGGTACGAATTCGGGGTAGCGGCAAATCTCCTTAGGTATAGGGCCGTAGGGGTTGGAGTGCGAAGCAAATCTCTTGTAAGGCTTGTCCCCTTCCTTCACGTGGTGCCTGCTGATCCTTTTTCTTGGTCCCACATGTTAGTCTAAAGATAGGTGTACCTACACATTTTCTTGCACTGGCAGTGAGAACTAAGAACGGGTGCACGATGAAAGCGAAGTAGGGATTTCAGATTTTACTGGATTGATTAGCTGGAACAGTATTGTTAATGAAATCACTGGCATTGGTAACTGTGATTAACAAATCATTAATGAGCATCCATCTATGCTCTGTAAAGCAAAATTCAAATGGCTAAAATGTTCCAAAGCTTCAGTTGCTTGCCTCGAAGATGAAAGAATCTTTGACACTGCATGTTTTTCCTACAGAAGAATGAAAAGACATGAGCATGAACAACGGTCGGGAAGAAGTAAGGTTTAAGCAAGACCTGTAATTAGCCAACAATTGCGGTAGCACGTACCTTTCGGCAAGCCCAGCAACCAACCAACTTAATCGAAACTGCCACACATATTCTGCAGCCACTCAGGGACGTCTTACCACATTGTAACTTAACACCAATACAATATATACTCATGTTTACTTCAAAATTTTATAAAAGAAAATTACAATTATGTGGACCTTTCTTTTTCCCTAGAAAATTTCAAGTCGTTGTACCAGTAAGCAGAGATTACAATGCAAGTCTGCCATTAGCATCAAAGCATGGGATGACCTAGTCCAAGAATGCAGGGTCTCGCCGGCTGACCATGAATAGTCCTTTGTTTTTTGGTCTATTTTAGCATTGTGTCAATATCTCCGCACCATCTTCGGTGATCAGTATGGTATGCTCGAACTGTGCTGACAAGCTTCCGTCTTCCGTCACTGCTGTCCAGTCATCGGACCAAATGACAGGGTTTATGCTTCCCATGGTTAGCATTGGCTCTATTGACAAAAAAAAAGGCGATGCAGTCAGCTTTATATGCTTTATCTTCGAAAGTACGCTCTGTAAATATCAGTCACATTTGCCTTCTGTATTCTAGCCAGCCAACAAAGTCGAAGGGGAGTGCCAAAAAAATATGCTTAAGCAAGCATAAGGTATGTAATTATGTGAAGAAAGATTGCAATGATTGAAATCACATGCCTGAATGACATGATCTATAATATTCTTGAATAAAAAAAAAGCCTCATTTTATCTCAGGGTAGGATGTGTGATACTAAATTACAAATGGGTGAACGAAGGCAGATTGTGGACAGATACAGAAACATGTACCTATAGTAAATGTTTGATTCAGCACCATTCGACCCCATTCATTGTTTCCTGCAGATTTCAGAGTCATTAGTTCATGGAACACATATTGAGAAACTGAAACATCAAAGCATGCCCCGTTGAAGGACCGGAGTGCATCTCTATGCTGATATAGAGCAAATTGTGACATCAAAGCATCCACTGCTTAGAGACTACTATGGTGTGCTGATGATTGAAATGCAGAGGCTTAAGACTGGAAATAGAATCCAGTAAAAAATATTCTGTCAAGGTGAAGAACTCACGAAAATGAAGGACAACAGGTTCAGCATGAAACACTTTTCCTACACCATGGCCAACAAAATGTCGCACTACACCATACTTGAATTTGACTGCATGATCCCTTCAGAAATTAAGTGTTGTAAGCATCGTAGTAATTAATATGAATTAATCATAAGAATACCCTATTGGTGAATCAATGATTAGAAATATATACAGAACAATGAGAATTTACACACATAAAAAATGTTAGAGAAACTAAACTCCACCAGCATATCATCTACAACCAGAAGCACTGGCGACGCTAGGTACAGCCATGGTGGTGCACTGGCACCAGGGGAAAAAGAAAATGCAATAGAAGTTTCCTTCCTGGACCGTATAAAATTGATATTGCTATATTTGATGCTTAGAAGGTGTGCACCACCGTGCTCATAGCACTAGCTTCGCCACTGACCAGAAGCGCATCAATGTGTCAAAAATTAGTACAATCAATATGACGTAATTAAACATCTACAAGAAAATGTGGACAAACAGGATAACATAGTGTGCTTTCAACATAAGAAACTAACAATAATCCATGCATACAAGGACGTTAGTTATCAGAAATAAGTAAGCATCCTTATGTCAGATTCTACCAAACTAAAACTCAGTTTGTGTGATAGACGCAAGTGCAAAATAACCAAAAAGTGAAACATATTAGATTTCGTGGCATAAATGAAAAAAAAAAAAACTCATTTGAGATACAAGAATTAGATGACTAAAAAAGAAGCATAGTGAAAAGGATGGTGGAAAAGAATATATGTAGATATGTAAACCCAGTGATACAGTTTCTCGTTTACGTACTCTATGGTTCTGCCAATATGCTTGATCTCCACCCCAGGTGCACAGATTGATATGGCCTTGTCAAGGCATTCTTTTGTTACCTGATTGGAAAAAAAAAGTTACATAAACTCCAAACAAACTACACGTGACAGAAACTTCTATGAGAGTAATGCTTTATAACCAAGAAATTATATGATTAATTAAGAAAAGTAAAAATAACTTATTATTAAATTTGTTTTCTTCAAATTGATATCTATTACACATGAACTAAGTGCCAGTTGAGATTCTTTGTTTGAAAACAAGTGCCAGTTGAGATCACCTGAACTAATTTCTTAGCTTCATCATCAACATCACCGCAGAAAAATGTAGCGGATGTATCACCATGGTAGCCCTGGAATGGAATATAAACATATGATATAAATACAAGAACAATGCTAATGAAAACCACAAAAAAAATCACACATGGGCTGTGTCACAACAGCATAGGCATTAAAAACAACAACCCAACAGCAATTCATATCTATAAAGCCAGATGGGGGCTTCACTGATACACACAAAAAAGTACCACAGGCTACATAAATTGTTTGTGCTTGCATGAGATATCCTCCAGAAAACAAAACTGCCAATATTATTCACCAAAATAATAAAGCAGTGATCACAATTAAGTAAGAGCATTGATTTCTACCCCTTCTTTAAGGTGAAGCACGAAAACTTCAAACATATTAAAGAACAAACATTTTAGCTGTTTTATAGATATAGATAGTTTTTTTCCTTACATTGAGGAAGACAGTAACATCGATATTGATGATATCTCCATCCTGTAACATTGAAGATCACTTGTAAAACATTTCAATAAATGTTCAAGCAACTACATTGACTGTGATTTACCTCAAGTGGACGAGAGTCTGGTATCCCATGACAAATGCATTCGTTCACTGAGGTGCAGACACTCTTTGGATATCCACAGTAACCAAGAGGTGAAGGATATGCTCCATTATCGATTATCATTTGGTGCACAGCTTTATCAATCTCATCAGTTGTTATGCCTGGCTGTCAATAAGATAAAATCATTCGCTGGCACTAAATTTTAGGTCACCAAAGTAAATGGTGTTGAAAAATAACAAACACAGTCATAAGCAAAATAAGTTATCATGCCTACTTACGTGCAACATGCAATCATTTATCACTCCACATGTGGAACAAAGTGAGAAACAGATAGCGCAACTAGAGTTACTGCCCATGTCAGAGAAAGTGAACATACTTTAAACAAAAGGCACTTTCACATGAGAAACATGTATGTAGCATGTGGATTCAGTCCTATTCAATGCCTTATAATTAGGGAGGCATCATTTGATCAAAGGTTATGATGTTTATGGAACTGCTGAAAGGAATGAGGTTCTCTAGTTAACTAATAGTCTGTCATTAAACAGAACAATAAATCTTGGTAGAAATATTATAACATTACCTTTACAAGAGTCCCTGCAAACTTCAAAACCTGTGCAGCAAGCTTTCCGGAAGCCCTCATGCACTCGATCCCTTTCTCGTCATGTATTTCAGGTCCATTGTTTACTCTAGGTCTTTGACGAGAATCAACATATGGAGGCCGTTGTATATGATTGGGAACAATTAAACGTGGAGATACTTTTCCAGGACGTAGGTGTCTAGGGTTATTTTCTGGTTTGTCATCCCGATTTCTGTGAAGGTTCAGTAAAAAAATATGAAGGAAATGTCAATCCACTATGTCATGTGGGATTCATACATGAATCATGAATGATACATATAGATCGTGATATGTTAAAGCAGGCAATAAGATACACCCCAAATTTCAGCAGAATAGCATATGGTTCACATGCCACCAATTTCTGATGTATGTACTAATGTATTATATCACTCCTTAGAGGTGAATGAAAGAATCAGACGAAGGTTTACAGACACAGAGTCAGTCAACCATGGATTACCAAAATAAATCTCGTCGTTTCTAAGTTCTAACTGCCACGACTACAACAGTTCAGTCTTCAGTTACAAAGTAAATCTATAAACATGAATTTAAGCACGACAAGTGACAAGTAAAGCTAGTATCAAATTATTGATTCCATTTCCTCAGAAGGATAATTCAGAGTCAGAGCAGACCAGACGTTGTACCGGTTACCGAACAAGCTGGGAACGGAAAATATACAACGTGGGCGTGCCGGCGATGGGAAGCTCACCTCCTGTTGAAGAGTATATCCACAAGGTTGCATAGCGTTCTCGTCGCCTGATACGCCCGCCGGCTGTTACCTGCAAGAGAGAGTCGTCAGAGGGAACTTTTCTCTCAGGGCCGACGCGCACGGCCAGGCATATGGGGGTGCAGCCGCGGAGCGACGGCGATGGAGCCGTCGGGACAGTACCAAGGGCGCCGGAGCGGAGGAGTGGCTTCGTAGAGAGCGTGAGGCGGCCACCGAGGAAGGTGGAGAGGAGGCGCGGCGACGCCTGGGTCGCCATGGCAGCGGCACACGACCGCGCGCACGGGGAGCGGAAGGGTTGCGGCTTGCGGAGGGAGTTGCGAAACAGCCACTGGTGCTGGGCCCACGGGCTGTATGATAAGATAGCAAGTTCGTGGGCTGGAACGGAAACAGTTCGTGGATCAAGTCGGAGTAAGCAGAAGGATCCAATCGTCCGCGGTCGGCCTAATAGGAGGTTAGGCGTGAAACGTGATTGGTTGCATTCTAACGTTGCTGGGTTTAGCAGTTGCCGTCCAGCTGAAATGAAGCAGAAGCAACAGATGGCCAGTCGTTACTCGTTACGTCATCCCAAGGCCGCAGCCGCTCATCGGCGGAGGTCGCCGTCCTGCAGGGTGCGCACCTACACGCACCACCGCGCCTGCCACTGCCGCGGCTGCAGCCATTACTTAGGATGATACGGTTGAGGGTTCAATAAAGATCATAGGAGTGTTGCAGCTTTTTTGTTGGACCCGACTAACACGATTCTGTAGCATGCTCATCGAAGTACGTCGCCTCCTGCCACCGTATTGCTGCCGCCGAGCCAAAGCTTTGACCGTCGATAATGGAATTCAACAGAGCCACCGCAGTCCCGACAACACAAGATCCCTAAGCCGTTCGCATTAATCCACCTTCTGTGACGTTCTCGCCTTCGTATCGCAGGGTCCGTACCTCCACCTCCACCACCACCCTCCCCACGCCCCGCCGATTTAAGGTTCTTTGTTGGGCCACATTATAAGATGGGAAACGGTTACAGGCCCAACTTGACATGCACGTAACCTACGAGGTTACGTTCCATGTTTTGGGCCCTTTGAAAAGCACCCGGGGGATATGGGGCTTCCGGACAGCAGCCGCCGAGCCAAAAATATAGACACTCCAGCTCCTCCTCCTGCCGTCGGATTCTCTGCTTCCTCACAACCCCACCGCCGCCGCCGTGCGCCATGGCTGAGAAGTCCTCAGCGGCGGACGTGGAGGCCAGCCTCCTCGCGCACCTCAACTCCGCCGGTGAGGTCCCCGACTCGCGCTCCTACGCCTCATCCCTCGGCGTTTCCCACGCGGAACTTGAGGGCGTCATCAAGAGCCTCTCCGCTTTCCGCATCGTCGAAAGCACAGTACGCTCCGTCGACTTCTCCACTAAGTTTTATCTCCAACTCCGAGGCCTAACAGCAACTCGCCTTCCCGCAGGACATCAACAAGGAGACATGGGTACTCACCGAGGAGGCCAAGGGCTACGCCGCGAGGGGTTCCCCCGAAGCGCAGCTTGTTGCTGCTATCCCACCCGAGGGCGCTACCAAGGACGTGCTTAAGGTGAATTTTCTGTTTCTCTGTTCGAATCCCATATTTTAGCTTGCTCCTTCCGAATGCCGATGTTGATTCGGTGCCTCTCAGGAGAAATTGGGGGACGCTTTCGACGTCGGCATGAAGGCAGCTGCGAGGAACAAGTGGATCGGGTTCGAGAAGGGGAACAAGGACCTGGTCCTCAGGAAGGTATGTATTTGAGCTTATTATGCAATGCGGATATGCAGATAGCTGCTTCGAGCATCTCCATATTTGAAATTAAGGCTATTTGCCATAGCGAGGTCAATAGGCTGTTCTTTTATCTGTAGTCTAGTTTCTGTCTTAAAGTGGCTTATCTGATGCTTCCTGTTTTATTCAGGTTGAGGTTGTAAAGGATGAGTTGCAAGAGCAGCTCAAAAAACTACATAATGGGGAGGTCTGTGCAACTTCACCACATCATTATCATTTTTCATTGTAACCATTTGGTGTTCTATCATTTTAGACCACACAGATAGTTATTAGGAACTATTAAGCTCATTTTGTTATCTATTTCAATTTTTCGATGCTTTGCACGAAATCCATATTTTAGTTTGGATACTTCCCTAAAAAGGCATTTTGTTGTAGCCTGTTCCCGATAAAGTGATTGATGATTTGAAGAGAAGAAAGCTTATCACGAAAGAGTAAGTAATGTTCGGTATCAAGAAAAGTTTGCTTTGCCAGTCGAGTGTTCCATGGTAATTGTACAAAAATTTTGTTTGTTTACTTTGATGTTATACAGGAAATCACTTTGGTACTCACTAAACAAAGGACCTGAGTTTGTTTTAAAGAGAAAAACATTGGCAACTGATGTGACAACAGAACACCTTAGGAGGTAATTATATTATATATTTCATTCCTTTCGAGTCACTTTAAGCATTTTATGCCTGTTTGTTGACTATGATTGAAGTCTTATGGTCGTATGGATGCTCATTTATGTAAGAAAATTAGTGCTCCAGATTGCATTTTGGGTCGCTTGGCCGTTAGCTTGACATCTTTCACCTACCCGTTTGTATCCTTTCATAGTTTTCAGGATAAACACTTTTCTCTGTGCATTATTAATGGTATTTTCAGTTTCTCAGTTAATTAACACATGTATGTGAACTAAATAACTAATGCATGCATTTTATTTGTGAATGGTCTCTTTTCATTTGTCCTTACCATGTGGAACACCCTACAATATCTCTAAATGGATTTTCCGTGGTGTAGTGGTGATTGGAAGGACCTTGAGTTTAAAGACTACAATTATGAAGCTCAAGGACAACCTATAGCCAAAGGTTATGTGCAACCTTTGTTGGAGGTATCTTTACAGTTTCTGCATTATACCTACTGCTTTTTTGATAAATTGAGTGAGTCCAAACTATAACTTTGTTTGCTTCAGGTTCGTGAAGCATTCCAGAACATCTTCATTAGAATGGGGTAAATAAAACCATTTTTTATTATTTTGTATTAACCAAAGAAGATGTTTTCTGAAAATGAATTTATCCACTGTACTGGTTGCAGATTCATGGAGATGCCCACAAACAATTTCGTTGAAAGCAGGCATGTGTAACTTTAACCCACAAAAACAACTCTAAACTTTTCCTACTGCTACTTAGATGTACACTGGTAACTAGACTTTTTTTATGCGTCAGCATGATGCAGTTAACTAGTTAGAGACAATGTGACATATAGCTTATTACAGTTTGCTAGTTAAGTTCCACTATATTCATCCTAACACTGCATGTGAATGCTGTTTTGTCAGTTTCTGGAATTTCGATGCACTGTTCCAACCACAACAGCATCCTGCTCGGGATTCACATGATACATTTTTCCTGACTAGTATGCTTGAAAACCTGCCTGTTCAGTCTCAGAATTGAAGTTTGGTTTGTATCTTAGTAATGTTCGATCAAATCGTGCAGCACCAGCAACTACAAAAGATTTGCCTGAAGAGTACCTTGAGAAAGTGAAGCAGATTCATCAGTCTGGCGGTCATGGCTCTAAAGGGTATTTTTTTATACTAATATTGTATATTAGCTCCAGTATTTGTGGTGCTATGGAATTGCTGCGTGCAGATATGGTTATGACTGGAAACGGGATGAGGCGGAGAAGAACCTTCTTCGTACACATACAACTGCAGTTTCCACGAGAATGTTATACAAGCTCGCAAACGAGGTAAATGATAAATTCTAATTAAACAACACTATTTTTGAATTGCTTATTTATCAATATTTATCCAGCATTCCAACTTATCGGCTGTAGCATTAATCTTTATGTTGTTTGTTGAAAGATTCATTAAATTTACTTTGTCTGGCTTGCAGAAACCGTTTGCTCCTAAAAAATATTACTCAATTGATCGGGTCTTCCGAAATGAAGCTGTTGACCGAACACACCTGGCTGAATTTCATCAGATAGAAGGTTAGATGTTTTATGTTATCACTGTTTTTTCATATAGCCAAGAGGGGGTTCTCAGATTCCATGTGTTTACCTGCTATGAGTGACTCTATCTTTATGCATTTTTTTTCCAGGTCTCATTTGTGATTATGGTCTGACGCTTGGTGACCTGATTGGAGTTCTGGAGGATTTCTTTGCAAGCCTAGGTGCTAATCATTTGCTTTGTTATAGTCATCATAAATTCTGCAAATAATCATGCTATTTCCATGTACTGAATACTGATTATGATACATAACAGAAATACAGTCAGTTAGCCTATTAAGAAGGTGCAAAAGGCAATTCATAAAGTCATTGGGTGTAAAAGGCAATTCATTGGGTGTAAACACAACTCATAAAGTCATAATAGGTGTACTTAGCATTTTACATTAGTCTAATCTACTTGGGTGTTCATGATAATACAGCAGTGCTTTTCAGTTGATCTAAGACTCTTGTAATTAGAATCGTACTTTTCAGTTTTTGTAATAATAGTATTTCCATAGTCAGACCAGCCTCTCTCGCAGGTGGTCCCACTGCAGCTATGAATTTGTGAGAACTCTCAGATCTTCCAGATTGACATCTAGTAGTTCATTTTGAAAATACTGTATATTAGAAAGAATGTGCTAACTAGGGAATCTGTTTGTTTATAAGACATTTTTATGTTTTTTCATATTCATTGTGGACCCGTTCTCTTGTTTACATTTTGAGAATGGTGTTTCTTTTTTTCATCTTGTTTTTAGGCATATCAAAGCTGCGGTTCAAGCCTGCATACAACCCTTATACCGAACCAAGCATGGAAATTTTCAGGTCATTCAGAATTCTTTGAATTCTTTCTGCTTGCTAATAAGTCTCATGACCTGCGTTGCTGAATAATCATTATGTGTTTCCAGTTATCATGATGGGTTGAAGAAATGGGTAGAAGTTGGTAATTCAGGCATGTTCAGGCCTGAGATGTTGCTTCCAATGGGACTGCCGGAGGGTGTTAATGTCATTGCATGGGGTCTTTCATTGGAAAGGTAACAGGGATTGCTCACAGGACCGATTGTGATATGTGACATCAGACATCTTTTGAAGGCATGATTGCAAAATAAGGATAATTTTGTAATCTGAAATTTTTTCATATATGTAGTTTTACCTTTTTTTTTTCCTGTTCCATTCTTCTTTTGCTGAGTTGACATCATACAAGAAAATGCAAGATAGTAGCTGTGTTTAACTTATTTTGTTTCTTAATCCAGGCCAACAATGATACTTTATGGCATTGACAATATCAGGGACCTGTTCGGACCCAAGGTACTGTGGTATACTGTGATACAGAAGTTAGTTCCTGGATCTTTTTTATTTATTTATACTCTCACTTTTCAGGTTGATTTCAACCTCATCAAGAACAGCCCACTATGTCGGTTGGGTCTGCACTAAGCCAGGGGAGGCAATTAGATGGTGCTTTTTCATTGTTTTTACCATGAAAATTTGTAACTTAATACACTAATACTTAACATAGGAAATGCAAAATACCACACATTCCAATGCAATTGTAGTGAGAATCAAATGTGTGAAGTTATTTGTATTGCAATTTTGTATGGCAGGAACACTGGCAGATGTTAGTTTTATTCAATGGTTTGCTGACACTGACTTGTGAAGGCCCATTTGTTGCCTCAGTGGTTTGGGCCGTTTATGTATTCTCCACGCTCATTCATATCCTGTGCTGAATTGACAGCGTCCAAATCGTGGCCGTATTCGGGGACAGGGAAACAACGAAAGAAGTTCATCATCCTGAACTTTATTACTCCATCTGGTACCTCCAGACTTGATTTTGATTACGTTAAAGCATGAAGTTCTATGTTCAAATCTGAGCTAAGCTTTGTGTCCAGTCATCAGAATAGATCTCGGTGAATAATTACAGTTTCTAAAGGCCTCTTTGTTTCATAATCTTATAAGTTGGTCTGGAGCAGTTTTGCCCAGATTGTACAAATATTTACATCTTTGCCTCTAAGATCCACTACACATGACTGAAGCTAGATTGTACATTTCCAACAACCAAACAACCCTCAGATTTTGATTTCTAAATTTCACTCCACAATTTACAATCTAGATTCCACAATCATAAGCTGAAACAAAAAGGCCCTAAAACTCACTGGGACAGGGTAAGTCGGATCCTTGGGGGTTAAAGTTCTTACCTATATGTATGTAGCTACCGATCTGATGAATCTCAGTTGAAAAAACATGTACATCTTATGAAAATAATCAGATTACAACAATTGTGAATCAAAGTATAAAGCCTATGAAACTAACAATAATACACAAGCAGTTTCCGAAAAAAGGAAGAAAGAGAACCACATACAAAACTACACGCACAAATAACCAAATTGCAGCTGAGAGCTGATGTCTAGAAGTCGAAGTTCCCATGTTTCCCTTGTAGAGCCGATG
Organism: Oropetium thomaeum; assembly: GCA_001182835.1. NCBI lineage: Eukaryota > Viridiplantae > Streptophyta > Magnoliopsida > Poales > Poaceae > Oropetium > Oropetium thomaeum. The sequence goes on from LFJQ01000012.1 coordinate 1,242,226, forward strand.
AATTACTCTCTGAACGCTTGGCTCTCTGCTGGCCAGCACCATCAGCTCCAGTGCAGGCTTTAGTCCTTCCTATGCCTAGTTTTGGCATGCCTCGATTCAAGCCATCCAGCAAGACACAAGCTTTGCATAATTTCTGCCAAAAAGATATGTCCAGTTTAAAAAAATAACTTGTGCAGGGTGAGATAGCCCCAGGCATTTTGCTAAGGAAAGTTCCGAGCCCCTATCCCACCCTTAAACAGAAGTCAGAAAGTATGGGACAGACGAGGGAATTTTTTTTTTAAACATAATATAGAGTATGGAATTCGCTCCCATGGCAAGTAAGAACCCAGGAACAGAGGAGTGCCTAGAGCCACCTAACCAACTGAGCTAGAGGCCCGCTCAAGGGGTCAAAAATTTCCATGGTAACTCGAGAAAGGACAAAACAGAGGCTCCTCAACGTTGATGATATTTTTTTTCATTATTATATATAAACAAAAAAAAAGACTACGTGGCAATCCCATGGTTCACCACGTATTTTACATAACACGTGTTCAAATACCAAGAGCTTATCTAACAAAATTTCGGTTTTGCATATGCAAGTACACACAGATGACAGCTTATCTAAGCATCTTAGCAGATGATCACCACAAAGCCACATGAGTCGGTCTAGAAAGGAGAAATGTTGATATTAGATGTTATGAAATACCTGGCTAGAAATGTAGCCACAACGTTCACATGTTCCTTGCTCTGGCATCCTTGTTGTCGTGGAGATCCTAAAATTTTCACCGGATGTTATGATGTCCAATATAGCTCTCGGCCTGCTCCAAAGTTAATCTATTAAACAAAAACTACTAAATCAAATATGTTGTACTTTCTATCTTTTGGATGACATGGAAATTATACATGGCAGATGATGAAGTGTAAACGAGGGCATCCTTCCTCTAGACAACAGAACTTTACCTCATCCTTTCCAAATCTTTGATAAATTCACGAGCAAATCCACGGTATGCATTTGGTGAATAAATACCTGAATCACAAGATAATCAAATAAACAGTGACAATTTTGATAAAAGATTATTATAATGGTTGAAAAAAGTAATACATTTGCGGTACATATTGCATCAAGTATAGAGGAGAAAATTGTGAGCACTTCTGAATATTGGCATAAATGATAACCTTAAAGAGAAAATAGAGGAAGAGTTGGACAGCAAAGGAGTAAGAAGTTACATTCGGTTGAGAAGTAATCCAGCTTTTTGAAATATGCATACGTGTTGTGTAGTCAAGGAGAACAAACATATTTGGTAAGCATAGCAAAACATGAAAAGTTGAGATATTGCATAGCAAGGATATATAACGATTTCCTTCTCGTAGGAGTATTTGAAAGGCTTGCATCTTGGGATTGGTCCATCTTCACCAGTTGTTATAAATGTACATCTACTTAACCTACAATAAAGCAAAAATATATGACAATATCTAGGTAGGAGGACGACCACAATACAGCCAAGAAGTACCTCGCAATATCACCACGCAGAATGTTTAACAAGACAGTTTCTGCAATGTCATCTGCATTATGCCCAGTTACAATCTTATCAGCTTTCAAAAGAGCAGCACCTCGGTCTAGTGCCTATAAGGAAGATGATGGTCAGCAACGATGTAATCTAATCTAATACAAATAAGAAATACAATGCATTATACAAGTTTTGCAGGTCAGAAATACCTGCCGCCGAAAAACTCCACAGAAAGTACAATTGTTTTTTAGGCCAATTGCTTTCACAATATCATCCATTGTCCAACCATAGAGATCTTTGTAGGAAACTATTTTCAGGGGAAGTCCATACTGCAATAAGCGAATTGAAAAACGTTATGAATTTTATGTGAATACCAGAAAAATAAGTCACCAGGACATTAAACAAGTTGCAGCAAAACTGTGTGAGCATGTATGGGGCAGGAGGATGGGGACCTGAATTTCATTCCTTTTAACAGTTTCTAATGAGTCGTCTCTATATCCTGTGATTCCTTCATCAACAGATAGAAGGAACAGATCCAGGCCATAACTGTGTCGACGATTTAACTCTGATAAAACATATGCAAGCACAGTTGAATCTGCATAACAAAAGAAATGTTGCAATCTGCATAAAGATCTATACAAAAAAGAGGCCTGGGAGTTGTTACTTCAGATGCATAACCTTCAACAGAGCTAAGAATCAACACTAACCCTGACAACTGGTTAATCATATTCTGTATACAAGATTTGTGTAGTAATCATGACAGAAGCACCCGACCGGTCACCATCAGGCAATGAATTTGCACATAAATTGCTTTTGCTTCGTTCAAAATCTCTTTATATAGTGTGACTGCGTTATTGGTTTGATGAAACTAATCATGTGTAACCTAAGGCTCCACAAAAGACAACAAATCATGTATTACAGTTCCATTAATGTGTCTGTGAAGCATATCTAAATATTTAAGCATCTCAAATGAATGAAATGGAAAATGACGGTTTCAGTGTCATAAAATGTAGCTGTAACATTGCTAGTTACTGAATGAGCGATGGCAGGTACAAATCTGGTGATACCTTTTCCACCAGAAGCTCCTATTGCCACACGTTCGCCTGCTTTAAACAAAGTATTGTCCACGATTGTTTGATGAATCTCGTCCTCAAAGATGATATAAAAGCATTCTCTGCAAATCTAAAAGAAGACATCTAATTACTCTCATATGGCTGGCAACTGAAATAACCATTTAGTACTATACGATATCAACGTCAACCTGAAACAATCGCAGAAACAAAATGATCGATAGGAATCGCACAGGTCATTCTGAAACAATGTCAAAAGTTTCATGACTACAAACATGAAGGACGTCTTTTTCTAACTCCCCCATCCCCTTCTCAAATGTTGGGAAAATCAGAACCAGCCTAGCGAGGCAACCCAGAGTCCTAAAATTAACAGTAGCTGCAATTTCCTATTGAACAACAGAACAAATTACACGGGCGTGACGACGACGAGGAGGCGTACCTGCTCTAGGGTTTTTGGGCGCTTCAGCGCAGCCTTCCGCTGGCCGCACTTGACACAGAGGCGGCTCCCCGCCCTTGAAGGCGGTGCCCTTGCACCGTTATCTGTCGACCTCTCCATGGCAGGATCGTTTCTACTGCCTCGATGGGACGGCCGTCGTATGCGGAGTGGCGGCGGCGGCGGCGGTTTGGGGAAGGAAAGGCGCGCGCAAACAGTGTTGGGTTCCGCCGTTTGGGCTTTTCTGGCCCAATCATGGATGGGCCAGATCTAGTCCAATCTCAAACATTCACAAAGGGCCGTATTCTTGTCCTTTCGTTTATTTCGTGGTCCGGTCCACTTGTGAATGGATAAAGTGGGCGTTGACCGCAGGCAGAGGAGAAGGCGTAGACGCCCACGAGTGGTGGAATGAGATGAGACCTGCAAGCGGAACGATCGACCAGGACAGGAGGTGAGTAAAAAATGACGTACCGGGGCATAGAATGGAATGAAAGTGTCATAGAATCCCAGCGTCCGGCGACTAGTAGCAGACGGCAAGATGGCTTTAGCGTCTTGTTTAGGTTTGAAAAATTACCGACATGCCAGAAAGCCAGGGCTATATGCATGCTTAAATTTTTTTTAAAAAAAAAATCTAGTTATCTTTATTCCGGACACATGTAACTTTCCCAATGACGAGGCTAAAGGTCCCCTAAAAAGAGAGGAATATTTCGTTGCTCGTCCACCCTTATCATGCACGAAATCATTATACAGCACTTTTGCATCTCCCCCACACCCCTAATAATCAATACTAGAAACCCATTAAAAAGCACTTTTTTCCCTTCACCACCCTTTCTCCCCGCTCGTCACCTCAGTCCCGCTCCCCATCATCACCTCCGTCCGTGCGTCATCCAGTTACTGTACGCCTCACGGCACGCCCAAACGAAACCTCAAAGGCGATGGATGGCCAGCGCCAGCGGGCCGGTAAACGGTTCGGCAAAAGGCCGCCGCGGCTTGCAATTCTGGGCGTCAAAATAAAGGTGATCGTCACAATTGTGCATGATGACTGGACTGGAACTGGACTCATCACGGTTCCGTTGGACGTGCTCGTGAGACCATTTATTTACGTTTGGAACTAAACCCGCCGCCGGCCAAGCCCCGTGCGCATGAAGACCATGAATGCCGGAGTAGTACGCGTCTAGTTGCTCGCCGCCGTCCGGCTCATCGTGTGAACCAAGCTCACGCCCTCACGCATAAATACAGCAGTCGCCGTAAAACACGTCACGAGAGGGGCCCCGTCGCGCGCGCACGCACGGAACGGGGAGATCACGCCTCGCGACCCGGTGTCGGGTCCGTTCCGTCCCACGGGCAAATTCATTGCAGTGAGCCGGTGACGTCACATCCAGACATCCAGAGCCACCGAGTCTACTACTGCTGGTCCCAGTAACTACCACCGAGTAACCGAATTACCTGTTTTCCCATTTCCGAGAGCGATTATCCTAACAACAAGCACGCGTGCACCGCCGCAGCAGTTCGCGCTGTTCAGACCGACGACGGAAGATCGATCTCGGTTATAAAGCGAAGAACGGAATCGAGATCACGAAGAGAGGAGAGAGAGAGAGAGAGAGAGAGAGAGAGAGAGAGAGAGAGAGAGAGAGAGAGAGAGAGAGAGAAGCAGAGCATGCAGCGAGCTTGGCTCTGAGACACCAGGAATCGACCGGTGGATCGGCAGCAGAAAGCAACGCAACAGCAGCGTGCCGCGAGTAGTAGTAATAGTACTACTCCTCTGGAAAGGATGCCGCTGATTTCCGCGGCCGCGGCCGTGTTCGGCTGGAGCATGCTGCGATACGAGAGCGCGCGGCGGCATCCGCCCACCTTCTTCGCCGCAAGTTATTCGATCCGGCTCTCTCGCCTTTCTAGTTTCTACTACTACTAGGCCTGACCGAGACTGACAGTTGCCCGCTGCAGCATGCCGCTCTCTCGCTCCTCGTCTTCTCTCTGGTCCATTCATTCCGCTGCCCACATCGCTTGGAAGCGAAGCGAGAGAGCGACCCCATATCTTTTCGTTTTTTCCTTTCTGGAACTGGTGCCACGAATAATTCTCTCGGCCATCCGGAGCAGTTGAGCCATCCGTTCCGAGATAAGGTGCGCTGATTATTCTGAGGCTGTGAATTGGAAAGCAAGTCCTATTCCTTCCTAGACCGACGTAAGGCGTAGTACCAAGTTGCTAAACCCACATTGACCTGCTTCAGTCCAATAAAAAACGAACGTTGTACCGAAGCAAACATCGACAGCGCGGCAGATGATGTCATCCCTCTGGTTCCTACTGCTACTTCCTCCTCCGTAGTAGTATAGCTGCCAGTCAAGCATTGGATTCCCCTCGAGAAATAGACGGTACCCATTTCACAACCGGACGATGTGTGGTACTACTACTCACACTCCCGGGCATGGTAGGGGGAGAAGAAAGATTGGGAAAAGAACAAGAAAGCCTGGAGTAAATAACGAATAGTATCCGTCGATGCCGGCATGCGGATCTGCTGTGCCGATTAACTGTGCGGTTACTGTTCCGACACTGTAATACCAGTGTCCTTCCCTTCCGGCCTTCACAAGAGAGAGAGAGAGAGAGAGAGAGAGAGAGAGAGAGAGAGAGAGAGAGATCATCTCCGTCGCACCGACCCCCGTGTTGGCCGCTGGAGAGTGAAGAAGACTGCTCAGAACGGGGACCGGCTAAAAAGCAGGGAGGTGAAAACGGCCGAAACAGAAGGTTCTTCCTGCCAAGCGCACAGCCAGGCGATCGAGTGTTTTCATTGACGCTTGTGCTCTGTAACTTCCTGCTCGGCTCTGCTCTCGTGTACGTACTCCACCCAGCATGCTCCTGTTCAGTGGCAGTGGCAGTGGCAGCGGTATTTTTTCTGTAATGTTGTCAGATGCTGTTGGAGTTACAGCCGGACAGGACAAATCCGTGTAATTACAGCTGCTCCAAGTACTCGATCAACTTACAGATCTTTTGCTTAAATCACACTAATTGACAGCATATTGTGGTATAGGGTACACATATAGTCAGCAGCACTTAGTAGTAGTAGTATATCGTTTGTGTACTTCGTACTGACAGTAGTAGTACTATTATATTTCTTGGGTATACCGTTACATTAAATTTTGTAGAGGATGTTCCTTCCATAAGGCCGTGGTCTTAATTTTGTCCAAATTACCCCAGGGTTGAATTGAATCCTCGGCGCTGTAGTAGTACTAGTAGAGTATTTGGGATCGTCCAATACCAGAAAAGCTGATCGCCTTTCTTTTTCCATCACGCCGGGAAGAAGCAATCAACAATCAGGGGGACTAATAATTTAGGTGTGATTTGGATCGGACCTTTTGCCACTACGTATACTTATTGAGAGCCGCAGCATGTGACATCAGAAGATCACACAAAACTTCGATTGGTCAGATCGAAGCCATGTGATCGGATCTATCCGTTATTATTTCGTTCCTGTCACATGGCACCGATGGTTCAGCCCTATAGAGACCATTTTAAGGTCGTCCCGCAACAACAAAATTAATGAGTCCCTTTCCTCCCACAACCAAAAACGCCAAACCTCCATGTTGCTAATAACTCATGAGTTCCAAAGTCGAGAATGAGTTTTATCCGTCAAACTAAAGATGCACATCTCAATGGTTTCTTCTTCTTTTTTTCTGGGAAAAGAAAAGAGAGGCGAAATCTGCATCTGTCAGCTACTACTGTAAGTACTGTGTTTATGTACCGGAGTACCATATGTCTGCTTTTTAACGTGGTATAAAGGGCATTTTGAGCCTTGGAGGAAACGACGAATTTGCCATTCTTATAAAAAACGAGACAGGGAGAGAATCCAAGGCACAGTAGTGCACGACAAGCTAGGGGACGCAGTGCATGAGACATTCTTTTTAATGAGCACGTAGTATAGCAGCTGGTAGTCTAGGTATCATTGTCCATTGACATGTTGATTCCTCTGGCCCAGCAGCTGCGCTCTTTGCTACAATAAGGACACATGACACAATATATTTGGGTGGTCAACCAGTGATTGATTTTTCCTCGACGTCCGAGAGAACGACTTTACAGATTTATACTAGTAGTACTAAATAAAAAAAAAGTTTGGACTTCGAACGCAGACCCCGCACGATCGATAGATGCTAGCAGTATAAAAATTGAAGCATGATTACGCATACGGACGCAAGAAGGCCGGACGGCAAGAACCGTACGTTTGCTTTGCATCACATCATAAAATCGTGACAAACAGGTGTAATACAATTCGCGTGCTCCTGCTTGCACGGACTGAATATTGTCGGCATGCTCCTCCTGCCTTTTGGAAAATAAAAATAAAAAATAGTCTAAAAATAAAGGTTAACAAGTGCTCCAACGATTACACAAAGAAGGTTATGAGATTTTTTATTTCTCATAATACTAAAAAATTTATGGGATTGAGGGAGTAACGTCTTTCCTAATCTTCAGTTGCATGAAAGCAAGCAACACTTTCAATCCAGCCTTTTGGTTACTAGTAGTGTATTGTTTAGAACTTTTGGTTTGTTGTTTGTACCAGAAATTTTTTTTATAGGTTTTGTAACGTAGTAGTAGTATGGGGGGTAGGGGGATCTGTTCATGTATTGACTGTAGAAAAAAAAAAGCAACTTAGATTGGCGGTTTAAGATGAGGACAACCCAATGTAGTACTACATCAACATCATCGGATTCATTGCACATCATCATCAGACTAGATCGATCGGCGAGAAGCGGCCACGCCTCGATCCACAGGGCTCGCTCGCGCTGCCAAAAACTGGTTAATACTGGGGGATGGACCCGCCTTGCTGGGACGAGGATAGCACACACGGCCAATCAATCGGCCATGCACGATCGATCGAGTGCGACGACGAAATGGCCGCGCCCACACCCTACAAGCGTGGATCTGTACCGGTAAGCAGCGGCCAAAACGGCCGCTTACCTTGCTGCCAACTTGCCATTTACGACGAAATCCGTGCCCGTGCGACGTGCTTATTACCGTCCACATATGTATGTACTGCACGCTGTTCTTCGGCTGTTGCCGTCGGCAGACGTAGTAGTACATACAGGTGCTCGTGACAGCAGGTTTAGCGTGCTCTGCTCCTGCTCGGGTCGGACCATGGTGGCGGCGAGCCATCTTCCCGGGTTCTTCTAAATATTCGCACGCGTGCCATGTAGGACGCAGACGGTGGACATATTGCAGGAGCGGCAGAGCGCTTTTGCCCGACAGGGTCTCATCGGTCGCAGGCGAATAGAACCTGAACTGGCCGTGCCCAGGTTTCCTGCTCTGGGCCCGTCTCCTGCATCCTGCTGCTGTGCTAAACTGAGATGCAGGCTTTTGCAGGTAGCACCTTTCGATAGTTACTGCTGCAGTAGAAGAGTGTACTCTGCTCCGTTGTGGCAGACAGGGACCAAGAGCACCTAGCCATTGTTTCTTTCGTTCTTCATTCAGTTAAGGCTGCTGCAGGACCCGTATCGCAACGTCCCTCTCCAATAAAACAGTACAGATCGGCTAATTAAAGAGAAAGAGAAAAAACCTGCCTCCGTTACGCTGCGCAGGTACTGCTGCTGCTAGTACTCCTTCCTCGCTCGCCGTTACGAATTCAAATTTCAAAAGTTAACAGCCCCAAACGGTAGCACGACCGTCCGATCTGCTGCACTACACGTGTCGGCCGCAGAGCCCGGTGGCCTATCTGGTAAATACGCGTGCCTGGCGCTGAAGGCTGAAGCTTCCCCCCGTTACGTTCCGTTCGGGGACGGGGGCCGGGGGCCGGACGCCGTTGCCACCGGCTGCACCCCGTTTGCCGTCGCGTCTCCCCGCGGGCGCGTCGAACGTAGTACCGGACGCGGCAGGTGGGGCCGGCCGCACGCGACCGGCACCGCGCGGCGTTTGCCCGTCCGCCTCGCAACAGCCAGATCCGACTGACGGCGCCGTTAGATAGGAGCGATCCTGACCGTCGGATGCGTATCCGATCCACCGCGGCCGCGGCATCTTTATATCTGTGCGTGCACGCCACCGGCGGATGGGGATAGAGAAGAGAATCCAAAGTGGGCGAGCGAGCGCCGCGGCGTCAGAAAAGAAGAGGGAAGAAGCGGCCAACAGAAGCGAGACACGGCCAGGGCAGCGGGCGGCGTGCCCAGATGGGGAAGTACATGCGCAAGTGCAGGGGGGCTGCGGGGGAGGAGGTGGCCGCCGTCGAGGTCACGCAGGTCGTCGGCGTCCGGACAAGGTCGCGGGCCGCGTCGGCTGCCGGCGCGAGTGCCTCGGGCGGTGTCGCGAAGGTCGTCCCGAGGAGGAGGAAGGCGCTGCCTCCGGCGACGGTGATGGCGGCCGACCCTGCTGTCGTGGCCTCTGGCGGAGACGCCGGAAGCTGCTACCTTCAGCTACGGAGCCGCATGCTGTTCAAGGCGCCGTCTTTTTCGCCTCTCAAGCCATCTACTGCAGAGGAGGCTACCGGTGGTGCCGGCCAGGGTTCGCCTCTTGCGGCCGGTCTGTCTCGTTGCTCCAGCACGGCGTCGTCGGTGGACGCTTCGGCTCAGGAAAGGAGCGCTGCGTGCCGTTACGGCGGTTCGGAGGTGAGAGATCGGAAACCCTAGAATTCGAATTCGAAAATGGTTTCAGATCTTGAGCGCCTCCCGTACGTCGTTGCTGAATTCCGTGGTTTTCTTTTTTCCTTTCGGCGCTCTCTACTACAGGCAGGCGGGGATCATGTCCCGGAGGGCTCAGCCAGCAACTCGGGGTGCGGCCGGGACCGCGAAAGGTTGGAGAATTCTCCCTCGTTCCTCGCAAATCTTTCTGAATTATGCTTTCCGGCGTGTTCCTGACGCCGTTCCGCTCGTGCTCCCCTCGAAATTCAGGAGAGAAACGACGCCATCGAGCGAAGCGCACGGCGGCGAGCTCAGCGATCTGGAGTCGGATCTGGCGGGGCACAAGAGCGGTCGGTCGTTGCCGGCGGCGCCAGCAGCGTGTCCTGTGCGGCCCGTTATGCCGCCGGCGGCCGAGATCGAGGAGTTCTTCGCGGCTGCCGAGGCGGCCGAGGCCCAGCGCTTCGCTTCCAAGTAAGTACCTCTCGACTCCCTCTCTCGTCCCAGCCCCAGCGGGCAAAATTTACCGCGTGCTAGTGCTAGCATGCAGCGTCGATTTTACCACGGTAATTGCACCGCACGCACGCATCGTCTGATCTTTCTCCGTTTTCGCGGCGCGTGCCGTGAATTGCCGCTGCCGGCGTGCCGATCTGACGTTGTTTTCCTCTTCCCCCCACGGCCAGGTATAACTTCGACGTCGTCCGCGGCGTGCCCCTCGACGCCGGCCGGTTCGAGTGGACCCCGGTGGTGAGCATCTGAACTGAAGCGAGACCCGCGAGAGCGAGCGTGCAACAGGGAAGGGAGCTGGAAAGAAAGAGAGGAGAAAAAGATGCCCTCAAAAAAAGAATAACTGGAAAGGAGAAACCAAAGAAGCATAGCCTAACTACCATTCAACTGTTTTTTCGTTCGTGGCTGCGTGACTTTTACCTAGATTGTAGAATTGCAGCAGTACTAGTCTTTACTACTACTACCATTTGTTCAGAGATTATCTTGACCCTGCATAGATAATCCGCTTACTGTAATTGTTTTGTGTCCTGTGTATCTGGATGGGAATTTAATTCACTGTACAGCAGCTAGCTGCCTTGCGAATTGATCCGAGTTTTTAACCACCACACCGCCGTTTTCCTTCTTTTGCATCTTGTTGTTGATACGTTCCATCCATTTCAAATCAACTTTACCGTACGCAGAAGAGAAATTTCACATCACACGCTTTGTGTGTACTATTGTACTGGTAGATATACAGGAGCCGGCAGCCTGCAAATTCTTACTACTACTGTACTAGTAGCCATTTTTTTACAATTTTGATTTTATCTCATTACTACTAGCAGAGAAGGACCCATCATGGTGTGAGTGACGTACACCAAACACGAACGGCCTTGGAGAGAATAATTTTATCTGGGCACCCTGCATCTGACAGGACGTACGTAAGCAGCATAATCCATCTACCAGGCACTGTAACAGGGGCAGCAAACTGCAGTGGAGGCTTCTATGGCGTGCCGTGGAAAGAAGGTTACGACGGGGGGGCCCTCTGGCCGAGGCAGATCGCCCAACCAGTGCTGGAAGCCACCTCTGCCTCCCCTGGCCCAGTTAAAAAGGCGTAGTTAAGCAGTAAAGTGCGCGATTAAAGTAAGCCGTAAACTATGATTGGTGTGTCTAATACCGCGGTTAAACAAGTCCCGGCACATGTTGCTGAGAGATGAACGAGTTGGCTTTGGACCATGTGAGCACATGGGCAGGGTGGGGGAGGAGAAGGGGAGAGGAATGTTACTGCCATCGGGATCTGGGCCGCTCAGTAGGTTGGTGAAAACTAGGAAAGGCCACTAGGCCAGAGCAGCAGCAGCAGCAGCAACAGGCAGGTAGTAGTGGTAGGAGGAGAGTCACTGCGATGCGGTGCCCACAACTGCTTGCTGGCTTCGCACTGAAACAAGGAAGAAGGGGGGGCTTTTCAATGCGGCTCCGCTGTTTATTGTGACATTACTCTGCCCATGGGCTCTCTCCGTTTTTTTGGGCAATTTAAGCTCTGGTCTAACCCAGTGTGGATAAAATTCACTTCGCTTCCTTGTGTTCATCTTTCCCGTGTCGTCTAGATCATGTACTACTACATGTATGTAATGTACTAGTGCTACTACTATGCACGAGCACAAATTGAAGAGTGACAATCAGTGTCAGTTGTCACTTTGCATATCCACCCTGTGTCCTCAAGATCATGTACTACTACTACGGAGTACTAGTACGAAACAAAATCGAGAGAGAAGAGGCTTACGCTGTGTAGTATATAAAGAAACGGTAACGGACTCAGGACGTACTAAGCAGCATTGAAGGGATGAAAGATGGTTTTAGAGAACAAAAGAGTTCAACAGATTTTTTTTTATTTTTTTACAACAGGTAGGTTTACGGCAAGCCGAGATCCGTGGAAGGTGGGGCGAGGAGATCGTGGGAAATCGCGTGGCATGTGCATCAATCCGCAGCATTAGTGTGCGCCGATCGAACCTTTGCTTACGAGAAGTGGGTATAAAAAAATTGTCGGGCAAGTACGCTTTGGGAATCTGCAGAAGAAGGTGAGGATCCCTAGGCTGGTGACATTCCGTGAAAACCATCAAGTGGTGGCACTGAAACTCTGGTTTTTGTTCTCCGATTCTGGGGTCCGGATTGACCGGAGTTTATTCCTGTCAGCAGTCATGGCGGCATCAGCCTTGGCCCTAAAAGAAACCTTGCCCTCACTTTCAGTCAGACGCTGCCGCGTCCAGAGAGAACTGCATAGATTCAGAAAGGAGGAGCGACTGTGTCACTACTGTGTGCTGCCGGCTGTTCATTCAAGATGAACCAAGAAGGATGGCAGAGTTTTACAGGTGATAGGCGTCAGTTAACGCCGAAAAGGAACACCATCAATTCCCCGGATGGCCGTGTTTTCTGCACTGGGACTGTGGGTTCGTATTGATTGTGATGTCTGCAAATGCTGGTGGTGTAGTACTAGTACTGTACATCGATCAGTATGATTCCAGTGACGATCCTTTCAGGTACTAAGGGACAAGGAGATCGTCCAATCAATGCGCCAAATGAGTCCAGGGTACAACAACGGACGGAGGTCACTTTTTTGTGGTCGAACTGCCACAGCTGCAGAGCCAACAACATGCTTATTTACAACTCTACTAATATCAAATTAAGGTACTACATAGTTGCGTGCGTACGTGGCGCATATTTGCGCCTTCTCTTTGGGGGTATGTTCAGAATAAGTAAAGCTGTTTTTGATTTTGTGTGCAAACTTGAAGAGGGGTCCCTGCCTTGAAATTCATACTATTTTGTGTGGAAAGATAAAAGTGACTAGGAAATATCATGTGCAGCCAGAGAATTCCAAAGAAATATCATACACTTACGAGGCACGGTTGCAAATCAAACAAAGTACAGGAGGATTTTGTATCCTAAGATTTTTCAGAATTTGGACTAATTTTCTTTAACTCGAAACCTGAACAGTTTTTTTTCCTCTCTTAATTTGCTTCAACGTCGTCGCCTGATAGCGGAAATGTTCGGTAGTACGAAACTTGGCCCACGGACTTAACAAACCGTCTCGTCAGTGAGTGTATTGAAGCGAAGAACGGCAGCATTTCCTCCATTAATTGCCTCCGCAGCGCGGCCTTTTGGGCCAGTTCCATGCCTCGTCGTCCGCTTTTCCCGCAGTGGGCTTCAACATTCCACCCTCATGCTCCCGAGAGGCAATCCGGGAGGATTTATGCTGCAGAGGCAGACAGCAACAAAGGCAATTTTATTTTTTTGAGGTTTGCTCCTTCTCAGGCAGTTTTATTAGTATATTCTTCTCACGAAGGTCAGGAACCAAATTTTAGACGCTCGTACATGCGCGGCTACCACCCACGACGGGGCAACGCGCCGGCCCCCTGGTATCTGCGCGTTGGCCCAGCCCTGGCCGCGTGCGGTGGCGTCGGGTCTGGCGCGCACGGAACGGAAGCAAGCTTTCAGGCCCTGTGGAGCTAGCTGTGATACTAGTGCACGCGACGGGACGGCCGATCGCTTTCGTGACCAAACTGCTGGCGTGTTAGGTCGATCAGGCCAAACACAAACAGCAGCGGCTGGAACGGGACAAGGCGCCTCGCATCATTGCATTGCATTGCATTGCATCGAATCGATCTCGCTCGACGACGCTGATGATGAGATGAGACCGACCGATCGGTATGAGAGGAGGACAGGCGCGTGTTCCGCCATCGTTCAATGTCCGTCCACAGAGCTGTGCGCGATTGGGACGACGAACCTCGCCCCCCCCCTGCGGGAGCTAGAGCACACCGTTGTTTGGTTTGCAATAATTATACCAACAAATTCTGATACTATTAATTTGCAAAGTCCAGTAGTAAATTATCAGGGTGGTTGTTTTCGAGTCCTTTCGACGACGACGATCCTATCAGCTAGTATCACCAACAAACCAGACAAGATCTGCAGACACGGGATGCAAACGCATGATCTCCTATGACGTAACTTCACTCGTGATTTGACCACACGAACGCACACGCCGGCGCACACACACGGCACATATCATAGGTGGTTCACTCACGTGGGCTGGGCAAGGCAACGATTCGTTGCTGCAGCTTCAGCTTCAGCTTCGGAGCGGCAACTATAGTTCAGAGCGCTCTTGACCCTGTACCGTAGTAAATTCTTCTTTGCCCAACAAGTTCAGAGATCAGCGAGAAAACGGCTTCTGGTCTGGTCATCTCTCCTCATCAATCATCGTTCCCGTTATCATCATCGTCGTCGTCGCTGTGCCGTGCTGTGCTGTGCTGTGCGATGAGGACTACTCCTACTAACATTGTAGCAAAAAGGTTTTAGTGCCTGCGCTGTACCTGACGTGACATATCAATCGTTCGTCTGGTTATGGATTCCATCAAATCGTCGTGCCCTACACCTAGTAGTATTTACCTCGCAGGAGTTCTCTTCCATTGCATGCCTGCCTGCCTGCCTCATGCTTGCTATACTGCGCTTGTTGCCATGAACACGATTGGTAGAAATACCACCACATGCTGTTTTACCAGCCAGCAATATCCTTTCCACTTTATTAATCTTTTTTTAATTCTGAATTGGACTCCCACGCAGTACTCCTGGAACGATTTTCTTGAAATGTACGCAAAGTGGCACGGTGCCGGCCGTTTTTAATTGTATTTTGTAGATCTCGTGCTGCTGCTTATCCACTAACCAAGTAACCACTATGGCTACAAGATCGAAGCCCGTACCGTCTGAAGGAGACAAGGAGGCCACGAAATCCGCTAAAGTGGCATCACTCATTTCTTGACAGTCTATTTGCCTGTAAAGATGCAAAAGTTTGTAAGTAGTACCATGCATTTCTCTTGCACAAATTTTCAAATAGTACTTCGACCGCATACCCTATCGTCTTTCATTCTTTATTAGTATTTCCAGAGAGAAGGAAAAGGAAAAGATATTGAGTGGCCATGCTCTATCTACTTAATTCGACGAGAGGATTCGATGGATCTGGTGGGGAGACCACCCATTGCGTGCATAGAGCTGTACTACATCTAAGACAGACTGCAGAGGCCATGTCGGGAGAGAAAGGATCAGGTCTCTTCGTTCGTCATTAGTACCCCCATGAGATTTTTCATTCAAAAGAAGAGTGAGAGAGAAGAAAGATCCAGTATTGGTTGGTTACAAACAAAACAAAAATGATCACTATGCCGGCCAGGGAGGCTTCCACCATCCATACATTGATCCATATGGCCCTCCCTGCTCCTTCACACTCACACATGGTCGCCCTGTGGCGTTTGTCTCTCTTTATATGCTCATACAGCGGAGCAA